>JANCRA010000004.1:14954678-16253428 GCA_024362935.1 Setophaga petechia
TGTTGCATTTACCTAGAGTCTTAACATACACCAGAGCTGAAATCTGTAGGAAAATAATTCAAATATGCATTTTGTCTATACATCTTTCTTTGCAAAAGTACATTGAATTTTTTAATAAAACAAATTTGTTCCTATAATCTCTGGGTATGAAAGTGATCATCTTTCTGTTCTTTTTTCTCTTTCATAGCAACCTTTTGTACTTAAATAATGAGGCATTGCTTCTTATTGTTTATTATTCTTTTTTTTTTCTGAGAGGATTTTTTGGTTGTACAGCAGAACACATATGACTCCATGTAATGTTTGTTTGCAAGACTCATTTTTCAGGAGTAAGCTGTGAGTCAGGATATTTGGTTAAGAAGGGAGTGATTCAGGTAGTAAGCAAGACTGAAGTATAACAGATTTAGTAATTGTTAATGACTTTTGTTATCTGAACAACTGATAAATCTTTTGATAGCAGAGCAGATTATATCCAAGTATGACTGCTGTTGGAGGCAAAGCAGGACTGCATCTGGGCAAACATCAGCAGTCAGAGAGTCTTGTTACGTATCTTTTAAACAGTTCAAACAGTTGAAAATTTTCTAGTCACTGCTAACTTGACATTAAATCCATTGTGTCTGGTATGTATTGGCTATAAAAATATTAGTCTCTCTAAATATTTTTCTGCCAGTTTGATACATGCATGCAAAAGCTTGGCCATTTTTTCTTAAATCTTTATTTAAAAACAGTTTTCTGGTTTGGGAAAATATAATAAATATAAACATTTTTGTGGGTTTGTATTTTTATAGGGAAAACTGCACGTAAAAGTGACTATCACATTTTCCAAGCAGAAATGCAAAAATGAATAAGGTGTCTTGAAATTAAATTTAAATTGATGAGTTAGTCATGGTTCAGTTTGTGCATGTTAGCTAGTTAATTGCCAAGTAAAAGATTAGGAATGTCACACCAAATTGAAGAAAAGGTATTGTTCTTAGCCTGAGGGCGAGAGTGGTATTAGAGGAGCTAACTGATGATGGAAATGAAATATATTAGAGAAACCGTTCTAGAGGTTGCAGAATCTTTGTGTTAGATGTATCTTCATTTTAATTCTCACCCATCTGAATTGCAAATTTGCAATTTGTCGAAATTTCCATGGTACAACCCTTGAAAAATTCTGGTCTCTCTTGGAAAACCATAAAATGTTAGAGAGTTTTTAATGTTAAGTAAGTGAAAGCACTGTTTCAAAGCATTTAATGTGACAAATGGTGGTAGTGTTTGCAGTCAATGAAATGTTTTCAAGGCAGAGAGTGCATTGCATAATGTTATGATTTGTAGTCTTTGCTTCTATGCTGGAGAAGAGATTCTCTGCTGTTAACAAGGGAATTCTATGCATGCTGAATTTCCAGAATTGACATGACTCAGTGTTCACCTAGCTCAGAGTTGTCATTGAGTGTAACTGTTCACTGAGGGTTGGCTTTTTTGTTCAGCGATGTTGTTTGGTTTTGGGGGTTTTTTTTCGTGTGTGTGTGTGTGTTTGCTTGTTATTGTGAGGTCATGTTGTTTAGTTTTTCTTGTTTGTCTTCCTTTAGGTGATAGCCTTTCCAGAAAATCCTCCCGGAACATGCAGCCCCCCTGCTCTCCCCCACTAGCTGGGGAATGAATTAATCAGAACTCTGGGCAATTCTATTTTTCCAGGAAAAGAAATAGAAGCTTTGATTGACTATTTAGAAACCATTTTGTTAACAGGATAGTGACATTGAATATGATGTTTAGGGTTTGGTAAGCCTCCAGTTTGTATGAATGATAATGCAAGATATTATTTTTATGTCAGAAAAGGCTAGCAAATTTCCATCTGGTATATGCAGGGCTATATAACTTTTAAACAGTTTATTTCCAACTGTATGAGAACTAATGTATGTATTAGACTTTTTATATTGAAAATCTGAGATTTTTATTAATCATTGCACTGATTGCTTTTATCTTTTTATATGTAATGACTTACACACTTGAGCTGAGAGTTTCATACAACAGTATTTCTACTGCAGACTCTGCATGACTTTAACATTTCATAGTGGTGTCATGGCTTGTTGTGATTTACACTTCCTGTTTTTTATTTTTTCTTAGAAGAGGGACACTACCTTATGAAAATATACCGTGTGGGAGAAAGGGTTCCTAATGCCAATAAAGGAGGAGATACAGGAAAACTGTATTTTCTTAGCTGCTTCAGGATAAATGAAGTAGTGAGACTTGTCTGGATGTGAAACTCTAAAATCATAAAGAGGAAAAGAAGACTCTACTTTTTTTTAGGTTTGAAACAGAAGTTTGAAGTATAAACTTATGCTGTGTTGTAGTCTTTTGTGATGTTACTTGACTATACTCAAGTATCTATCCTATATACTATATAGTGTGAATATACTATATATATATACATATATATATATATACTCATTTATTTAGCCTTATGCAATAAATAAATAAATTTTAAAGAGATCTTGTCATTGCAATATTCCAGAAAATTTACTTGATATCCCTTGCAGGAGAAACAAAGCAGTGAAAATTATGATTAATTATGTCTGAGTTACTATCTTCTCTCTTAATTCCTCACAGATTGAGCTGATAGCATGGTTAATGTGGCACAGAACTCCAGTGGAGGCTTTTCAGTACCTGTTGTGAATGGCTCTTATGATTTTATTTACCTTCACGTACATTTATATTTCTCCTAAGTTTTTGCTATTGTTGACATATCTAGGCTTCAGCAGAAGACTTTTATTCCCCACTCCAGGTTTTAGACTTTCATTGTTTCTAGAGAAAACATTTAAATACTGCAGTTATCTTCACTTTAAAAGACCCTGCAGTTAATAGTGGTGGTAAGAATAACATGAAAAGAGAAGTTTCTGGTCTCTCTGCTTTTGTCAGATTTTTGTGAACAATTTTCAAGGCTGTATTTAATAGAGGGATTTGCTCTGTTTTATAACTGTTGAGCAATTGTTGAGCAAAGCAAATTAATAGTTCTAGAGGGGAAGGGATAAAAAAGTGAGACTCCTTTTCTTGAAAAATATGCATGATCTATGTGTCCTTAAATACTGCCAGTGAATGGTGTAAGTTACCATTCAGAACTGTAAATGCCAAAATATGGGGGAGGGAGGAGTGCATAGTTTACTTTTCATACAAAGGAAGACAGTGGCAGGAGAAGGGCTAAATATAAGTGTTTCTGATTTGTAGGGGGAGTTCCACGGTCATGTCTTGGTTAAAGTTTCAGAATGGCAATGGTAGGATCTTGAAATCCCTGTGGGGTTTTTTGAGGTGTGAGGTGGCATGGTGATTGTGGTGTCTGTAATGTATTTGGTCAAGTACAGCAGCTTAGCATTTGAATTTGAGAATATGGTTTTGAAATGTTGGTCAGTAAGCGTACATGGGATGGTTAGTAGTTTGGGTAAATGTATTAGGGAGACTAGCTAGGTCTCACTAGCTATATAGTAAATATTCAGCATTGCCCTGAATGGTGTTTAGCATCTAGCAATAGTCATGAAACAGTCTAGTGACTCTCACGTACATTACACTGTAATTGATTTGAAATTGTTTGGGATACATACACCACACAGCCGTAAAACTGCTGAGTTGGTAACTGCTAAGTTACTGCTTTATGGACAGCTGACAAGTAGTATAGTATTGTTCATCCCACTTGACACATCAAATGAGAACCATGTTTAGTTGTACGGGGTAGGTTTCTTTTTAACTCAATTAAAAAATCCTCAAAACTTGGATGGATCAGATATGTAATACTGCACCATAAATTTGCAACATTTAGAATTACAGCCAATCTTTCAGTTACTTTTCCCTTCAGTTTTATTCCTGTGGGGGGTTGGTTTCGTTTTGGTTTCCCTTTCATTGCCTTATATAATGCTTTCCATTTCTCTATTTTCCTGTAAGTCTGTGACTCCTTTTCTTAGAAAATCATATGTTAAGACCTGCAGTTCTGGTATGTTTTGTAGAGCTTTGGTTTAAGAAGGTGTCAGATGAGTAGCCTACAGATTTCAGCAGTTTAATCTTCACAAATACACAATAGAACTCTAGTTCTTAGCCCTTTTACCAGACCCCTATAGAAGCAAACCCTTTTTTGTATCAAATTTAATAAGCTAGTTGCTGTTTAAGACTGAAATACGTTTTATTCCAAAGGGTTATGTGGTTTTATATGTGGAATTGGTTGGGTGTTTCTTCTGATTGTCTTCCATGCTGTTTAGATGTGGTGAAAGAAATGTGGGGTCTTCCCCTTTCAGTAGTTACTTACACGTGGTTCAGAACAGAAAAAGAAATAAAGGAGGTTTTTTTGCTCCTGGTTTCTTGTGAGAATTTCAATTCCTTCATTCTAAGTCTTTGAGCAGGATTGTTGGTATTTTGTGTTTTCCCAGAATTCTTTTGTCTCATATCGTCATTTCAAGTTACGTTTATTGTCATTACCTGTTTGTTTTTCCTTTTTTTTTTTTTTTTTTTTTTACCTTCTTACCCCAAAGTATATTGTTTTAATGTAAAGTTTTCTTTGGATATGACCTACTGTAACTTTGACATTGTAATTTTTCATCCCACTCTCTGGCCTTTCAACCTGTGTCTCTTTCTGCCTTCAGAATATGCGTGTCAATACGTGCAGTTCATCTTTTTGTGCTGTCAGTTTTCAGGCAGTTAACCTGTTTTCCAGATCTAACACTGGCATCACAGGGATGCATAACACTGCAGCACAGTACAGTGCTGAGTTGTAGGCTATGTTGTAGGCTATGTAAGCTGGGAGCATTAAAGTCAAATTAAAATTCTGGTGCTGCTGAAGTGTTGATGCTCAACTGATTTTTTTAGTATTTTCCAGTTCTGTTTTATTTTAACAGTGTATGTTTGGGTTTGTTGCAAACTGAGTTACTGAAATGGAAATGGTTAGTGTTTGTCCTAGTCACTACAATTTTCTTTGTATTGCTTTGCTTCTAATTTTTAATCAGTCTAAAATCTTAAAATCAATGCTTAGTTGTAAAATCAATGCTCAAATCAAATTATCTGATTTTGGAAAGGCAGGAAAAGAAGTCTACTGTTGTAAGCTGTTTCTAAACTGGGAGGCTAAGAAGACATTTTATTAAATGCCATACAGAGAAAAGAGAAAATCTTGTTATCTAACAGTGGGTATAGGACAACAGGTGAACAGAGTCTTCAGTCAGAGAGCATAAAGGAAGAATGAAAAATTTGACCAGCAAAGCAGCCTGCAAGTTATGGGATTGTGATTGCAGTGTTGTTGGCAGTACTGATACCTGTTGCCCACAGTAGTAGAGCACTGTGGCAATCTGCTGCTTTTAAGCCACAATACTTTTAAAATATTTTGTGAAAACTGTTTCTTGCTGATGTTTGCTTCTCTGCCCCTCATGTAGGTATCATGCCAGTGTATCATAACATGTTTGCACTCATGAATGAAACAGACAGAATGTGGTATCCCCCAAATCACATCTTCCATGTGGATGAAACAACCAGGCTCATCCTAATTTACCGGATAAGGTAATCTAAATAAAATGTTGTACGCTTTTCATGAGAAAACAAGATTGTGTAAGAGAACACAACCAATATGATATTTAGTTGAACTGTAGTTTCTTAGAAGTTATGGACAGATTGCTGGCTTTTTCTGGAAAACAGGGAGCTAAAAGAATCAAAAATATTGGAGTGATTTGAATTATGTACTTTATTAATTTTCTCTATCCAATATGTTTACCAGTGTCAGATTGAAGAAACAAACAATAAAATTACACTAGAAGTAAAAAGCTTTCTTAATAATGATGCATCTCATCTCCTCTGTGCTTGCCTATTTGAAATAAGTAGTAGTTTCTGAAATGCAGAGTAATTGTCCTGCATAGTCAGACATGTTTCTGCAATACAACCATTTTTCCCTAACCTTATAATTGAATGTGGACAACTAAAACTGTAGTCACAGTTTTCCTTTTGTAAACTGCTTAATTTATTTACATTATATAATTTGGCCCAAGTGTTTTTTTGGGAACTGTTTCAAAAGAAGCTGGAAGGCACCAATAAAATTCTCTGTATTCTGATTAGTGAGAATAACTTAGCAAAGGTCCTCATTCCTCTCAGTACAGTTTATCACCTTGCTAGAATACTATGGAACATCAAGAACTGGATCTGACGTCTTCATTGAGTAGCTGGGGTTTCATAGTGCTCCTCCAGATCAGCAGCACTAGTTACATGTATTTGAGAGCAGTAATGTCTGATGCTGGTAACCAAAATATCTGTTTATTAACATTTGCTTGACTTTATTTCCTACCAGGTTTTATTTTCCCCACTGGTATTGCAGTGGCAGCAACAGAGCATACCGGTATGGCGTTCTTCGAGGTGCAGAAAGCCCCGTCCTTGACGATCTTGTCATGTCTTACCTATTCGCACAGGTATGCTTTACTCTCCTGTTTTTAAATGCAGATTGGTGAGGGTTATTAGCATCTATTCCCTTTCCATCTTCTCCTAGTAACTCTGTAGGCTCTTGAAAGCCTGAAGCCCTCTCAAGCTGGAAATTAAATTCCATGCCTTATTGTGTATTTGGAGAGATGAAGTTCAAAACAGTGCTTCTAAGCATGATAGCAGCTGGTATTCCTTATGAATAAGTACATCTTTTTGTGGATGAAGTAGGTCATTCAGTCTTTAGAGAACCAAGCCAATAAAACCCTCTAAACAAACCAAATATAAGCAATCAAACAACACAACCACAGCTCCCCCCAACAACTGCACCCCAAACCTCCATTCTTGTTAAGCAGCAATGCACCAAGTTTCATTTGCTTTCTTGCATTCTTTCTCAGTGGCGAGCTGATTTTTTGGATGGATGGGTGCAGATGCCTGTTACTCACGAAACACAAGAAGAATGCCTTGGAATGGCTGTTCTAGATATGATGAGAGTGGCCAAAGAAAAGGACCAAACCCCAATGGCTATTTACAATTCAGTCAGGTGATTCCATAATTTGTAACCATTTCACATCTGTCTCATGCCTAAATGTTGTATTTTTGCACATTAGTGTCTAGGAGAAGGTGTTTGCCTGTTGGCAGTTGATGTGTTGATGTAAAATAGTTACATAATTTAACCTATTATGTAAACTAGAAATGAATAAAACACTTGTGTCGTGATGACCATTCATGATTTGCAGACATCGATTTGACTCTCTTGATGAAAGGTAAGGCAGCAGCTTATTGTGTGAGAAAATATGTAAGCAATAATTTTAGGTGAGACACCTTCTGGATGTCATCAGATCCAAGCCCCTGTTCCTGTCAGGGTCGAATTCCAAGTTAGATAAAGAGACTCAGGGCCTCATCCAGTCAAGTTCTGAAAATGTCCAGATGTGGAGATTCCACTGTAACTCCTTTGTCCTCTGCATGACCATGGTCATTGTGAAAGATTTTCTCTGTACCTGATCAGTCTCCTCTCTTGTCCTTTCGTATTGATAGATAACAATTAGTAGAACACCATACTTGAGCCTACTTTTCTCCAGGCTGAACAAATCAAGCTCCCATATGCCTCTTCTCTCATGTCATGTGCTCCAGGCTCTTAACAATCTTGGGCGGATCTCTGCTAAACTTTCTTGAGTTTATCAACTCACTTGGGTGTATCAATCCTATCAGTTTCTACTCCAGCTGAGTTAATTCTGTCCCTAACATAGGAACTTCAGTCACAACCAACCACAGTTTTTTAATCTACCACCTGTATTTTCAGCCAGGAAATCTGTCCTTTATCCATGTAGTTGCCATGCAGTATCCTCTTTACAATTTCTACACCAAACAGAGCAATTTTGTAACTTCTGTTGCCTTACCTTAGAACTTCTCTAATGAAGGAACAGACATCTTTGAATTATGGAAAATGTGTTATGTAGTTTGTGTTGCAATTGAATGAAGGAAAAAATGGAAGATGGGGGGCTGTATTTGAAAGAACATACTACAGATCTAAGAAAGGATTTTTGTTATCCTACAGTTGTAAAAATAACAGTACATTTAGAGGAAAAGGTGTTTTCAATGTTGACTTGTTTAGCACAGAACTAATTATCTTTGCTGGATTTAATGGATAAAATTAGTAGCTTCTTTTATCTGGTTATGTCTTCACAGCTACAAAATGTTTTTACCTAAGTGTGTGCGAGCAAAAATCCAAGACTATCACATTTTGACGCGAAAAAGAATAAGGTACAGGTTCCGCAAATTTATACAACAGTTTGGCCAATGCAAAGCTACTGCCAGAAACTTGAAACTTAAGTATCTCATAAATCTGGAAACTCTTCAGCCTGCCTTCTATTCAGAGGTTTTTGAAGTAAAAGAACCTGGTGGAGGTCCTTCTGGAGAGGAAAGTTTTGCAACCGTTGTAATAACTGGAAATGGTGGAATTCAGTGTTCAAGGGGAAAACTTAAAGACTGTGAGACACTTGGAGAGCAGGTAATTTAAAAAAAAATATTTTATTAACTTGTTATGGAACAGAGTGGTAAGCTTGTTTTAGAAGTTCTGATTTACCTCAAGCAAAGTTGGTAGGCAAATTTTACTCACAATGACATATAAAAAATGTGAAAATGTAATGACCATGCCCGCAGGTGTAGATAAAATGCAGAAATTCCCAAAATCTTCTTTGAAAGCAGTGATCTAAGGACTCCAAACAAGAGGCAAATTCTCCTATACCTCTTTCCTGCTGCAGTTAGACACCTACCAGTGTCTCAGTTAGCAAATTTAAAATGACATCTGTGTGATTGTGGCATCCCTATAGTCTTTCTTCAGGAATTAGGTGCTTAGTGGTTCCTGTAAGTGGTAGTAATCACGTATGGCTGCATTTTTATTTATTGGTATTATTTCGTGTGTGTGTGGTGTGTGTGTGTGTGTGGTGTATGTGCGTGTGTGAGATTTCCCATCATGTTGAGTTTACTCCCATCATGTTGAGTAAACCCCCATTATGTTGAGTTTGCCAAACCCCAATAGAAACTTGAAACAGTGTACATTGAGAGTGTGGGAGTTATGCAAAGGTAAAAGTAAAGGCTAACTGGAGTACGTGTGTTTTTTTCAAAATAATTGCATTGGTTTGGTAATTTTGGTTTGTAATATGTAGCAGACAAGACCAAAGTACAAAAAGTTGCATTTCTATAGTGTGCTGTAATAATTTGTAAAATATGCTATATGCTAGTGGGGTTTTTCAATACTTGGCAAAAAGTAAATCTGATTACGTGCCCATATTGTTTGAAGTGTAGTGTTCTTGCAGTATTTGTACGTTGACAATTACTTCATTAATAGTTGCTATGTATCAGCTCTCTGCCTTCCCTAATTTTCCTGTAAATGCAAATTGCTCTGACAGGAACTCTCATAAATGTCTGATTCCACAATTTCCAGTTTTAGGTGTACAAAGTGTATGCATACTACGCTGTTTGGGCTTGTCAACCAAGCCTTTAGTAAGCATAGTGTTTGAATGAATAATGTTTTTTATAAAGATGGCAATAAATTTTTTTTTTCATAATTAAAAATATCATCCTATTATTGACAGACACGGCATATATTTTCAATGGTAAAGAAACTATTTATAAAGTTGGTTTTGAAAACCGGATTAATTAATATGGATGCTTGTAAACATGATTGTAACTCGTTTCAGTAAGCTTTACTGATGAATTGTTATTTAGATACTGAACTGAAAATGATTTTTATTTATTTGTATGTAATAACACATGTGGAGTAGAAAAAATTTGTTTTGCAAGTTTACATTTTCACCAACCAGAAGAACAAGTAGATAGGGCTGAGAGGACTACTGTACACTTTTTCTTCATCCAGCTATACATTTGCAGCTTGTATCACTCTGAATGAAGTTATGACATTTTGTATTGTTAACAGGCTTTCTAAACCTGTTTAATCAGGATGCCAATAATAAGCTCACAAAAAAAAAACCTTCTCAAAAAAGTAATCTAAATGTTCCACTGTTCATAAAATACTACAGAGTGAAGAAATATCTACAATGATAAAAACCCAAGCCCATATGTGGATATTTCTATTCATGGTTCCTGGATCTCTGTCTGTTCTTCAATTTATGTTCCTAGTGATGATTCCATAAAGGAAAAAATCCTTTATTTACTTGTAATGGCTTGTAATGTTTAAGGTTTTATAATCCTCTTTGTTGTTAGCTTACAAGTTCAGAGTTGTAGAAATACCAATGCTGCAAATACGTGAGGATTTTTAATTGCCATTTATGTTATTACTGAAATTATATTATATTTGTTGCAGGATTTACAAACATACTGTGATTTTCCTGATATCATTGATGTCAGCATTAAACAAGCGAGCCAAGAAGGCTCCAGTGAGAGAAGAATTGTCACCATTCACAAACAAGACAGCAAGAATCTGGTCTGTTTACTTTGGTTGCTGTTCTTTCTAATACATACTGCTTTGAGCAAGCTGTGTGATTGTTGTATGCGTAGTATTGTATAATCCATGACTACATTAATTAAGCATGAGATAAAACTAAGCACTGTCGGCAGTGTAAGGGGTGTTATCAGAACACTAACGGTTTTCTGCATTCAAAGCTATGTGCTTGAAATGAAATGGAAATAGATGTTTATATCTGAGGAAAATTTCTGGTACACAGATTGGTTCTTTTGTTTATTAGTCTTAAACCTGAGTCCATGGTTTCAGTTCTCAAGTGTGCTGTTTCCATGGTGTCCTGATAAGCTGTCTGCTAGAGACCAACACATTCAAAAAGGCTTCAAAATGTTCTGAAGAATGATAATACAAAATAAGTATCAGGACAAAATTAATGTTACTGCTTTTACTGTGTACAATTCTTTGAAGAAGATCTTAAGAAAGTATTTTATACCCAAATGTAAAAAGTTTTTTACTTGAACTACAACCTTGCATTTGAGTTAGCCTTTCTAGCAGGCATAACTATCACAGAATTGTGGGGTGGGCTGATCCTGGCTGGGCACCAGGTACCCGCCAAATCTGCTCTAATCACTCCCCTCTTCAGCTTGAACAGAGGAGAGATAATGCAATGAAAGACTTGTGGGTCAAGATAAGGATATATATCACTGACATATTAACCATCATGGACAAAACAGAATTGACTCAGGGAAATTAACTGAATTTGTTTCAGAGTAGGGTAATGAGAATAAAAAATCCTAAAAATATTGTCCCACCACCCCTCCCTTCTTTATGGGCCAACTTTATTCCGTACTCTCTGCTTCCTTCCCCTCAGCAGTGTAGAGAATGTAGCATTGAGAATGGGAGGTATAGTCAGTTCATGGCATGTTGTCCTTGCCTCTCAGTCTTCCTCAGCTCATCCCCTGCTCCAGCAAGGGATCCCTCCAATGGTGGAGAGTCCTTCATTAATTTCTCCAATGCAAATTGTTTGCACAGGGTGCAGTTCTTCATGAACTGCTCCAGTGCTGGTCACTGCCACAAAGTGCAGTTCTCCAGGAACAGGCTTCTCCACAGCTCCATAGTGACTCATGGGCCCACAAATCCTGCCAACACCTATGTTTCCCTGTAGGCTTCCCATGGGATCACAACCTCCTTGAGGCACATCCTCCTTCTGTGACTTGAGGTTCTTCGTGGACTGCAGGGGGATCTCTGCTGCACTATGAACTTCCATGGGCTGCAGAGGCATAGCTGCCTCACCATGGTCTGCACCATGGGCTGCAGTTGTTTCCAGGTCCTGGTCCTCTTTAAAAGGAGTTTGAAGACACTAAATTCTTGGCACTTACTCAAAAACACCTCTTTTTATTGCTCTCTAGCAAAGAACTTGGCAAATAATTGTGCTCAGCTAAGTATGTCTCTGGTGTCACAGGCAAACACATACTAAAGCCTGTTCTCTTGGGTTACACTACTAAATGAAGTCTAGGGTGACTCAGAAAATGCTTCTCTGTTTTTGTTTTATTTGCAGCAATTAATATGTTGTTGCAGATTACTGTAATTTTTTTCCCTGGTTTTATCTGTTAATCATACTGTGCATAAGACCTTTTTTCAAACCCATTTTCCTTTGACCGCACGATTTTTCTCCCTGCTCCTCTCCAGTATACCAGTCCTCATAGTAGTAAAAGGTCATCTTCTGTCTGTGATCCACCTGAGGATGCCAATTGTTGCTGAATAGTAGTTAAGTTTTCAGGCAGGTATTTTCCTGGAGATTTTTCTTTTCTGCTTGAAGGCAGACATATAAATCTTTGATAAGTGAAGGCTTTCCTTTAGGGAAATGAACCAGACTGTATTGGCAGTGCAGTAGGTATCTGCATGCTGACTTGTACCTATTTGTTTTTCCCTTTCAAATGCTTTCATATTGGCATTCCTGTGCTGTTTCATATATCTAGATTAAGGAGGTTTTTTTTTAAGGTAGATTTCATAGAATCGTGGAATGGTTGGAGTTGGGAGGAACTTTAAAGATCAGCTGGTTCCAACACCGCAGCCATGGGCTGGGACATAGTTCATTAGAGCAGATTGCTCAAAGGCCTGTTCCAGGGAGGCATCCACAGCTTCTCTGTTTAATTTGGTTTGGATTTGATATTGAACACTGAAGGTTGCTATTAAGTTTTGAATCATAGCAAGAAGGTAGAAGGTACAGACATCAGTTAAAAACTGCTTTTATTAATGTCTTTATTGTGCACATATATGCGTATCTTTTATAGCATTAGCATATTCAGGAATTTTTTGTTGCCTATTAAAAATTGAAATTCTCTCTTCCTCCCTGCCCCACATTGTTCTCTGGCAATTGAACAGGAGGCTGAATTTCAGTCATTAAGAGAAGCTCTCTCCTTTGTATCATTAATTGATGGATATTACAGATTAACAGCGGATGCCCATCATTATCTCTGTAAAGAAGTAGCACCACCATCAGTGCTTGAAAATATCCAAAGCAACTGTCATGGACCAATTTTGTAAGTATTTCTTTTTTAGTAATATGACGATTCAATATTTTTTTTGGAAGATGAGCTTTAGTTGTCTGTGAACTGTGGTAGGCATCTTTAAATGTTTTTAATCGCATTTATGTAACATAAAATGCTTTATATTCTTCATCTTATTTTTCTCTTGTAAAATATAGTGTCTTTGTGACATGTTATAAAAATTGAGTGAAAAAATAATCCCTTGATAGGGAGTTAGCGAGGCTTGTTTAAGAGGAAATTAGTTCTTATAATAATGAATGTTGTTTTATTTCAGCTCTTTTTTCTTGTTAGCCATTTTCCTGGTTAAACCCACCTTTTTCAGCCACACAAATGTTTTGCTAATTTAAGCTTATTTGTTAGGTAATTTTACTATAACTTCTTTCATAATGCATGTTGAAAATCATATCATAAGCTGTGGGGAATATGCTTTTTTAACCCTTAACATTTCTTATTGGATAAATAATTGTGATGGTTTAGTATAAAAAAATTTTAATATGCTGCTCTCTATATAAACAATCACCCTATATATTGGAAAATAAAGGGTAGAGAGATTATCCTAAAGAAAGCTGTACAAAATTGAAAGTTTTAATTATTGTTCTATTAGATATTTATTAATATTGCTCATTACTCAACATCTTATCTCTCTGCATTTTGCAATTATGCAATATTAAACATTTTCTTTTTACTGCAGCATGGACTTTGCTATCAGTAAACTGAAGAAAGCGGGTAATCAGACTGGTTTCTATGTCCTTCGCTGCAGTCCTAAAGATTTTAAAAAATACTTCCTTACCTTTGCTATAGAGGTTTGTATTCTGTCTTAGTGCCTATTTAATTTTTGTTGTGATATAACAATGAGCCTGAGATGTTCAGTAAATGATTCTGAATTTTCCTCCAGAATGTTTATATTCTATAGCTACTTTTGTCAGACAGGGCAATTTTCAGGGTCGTGTGAGAAACGTCAGAATTGCTAATGCACATGCCACATGCCTTGGAGACCAAGGGAAGAGAGCTTAAGAGTTCTGGAGATAATGACATGGATGTTGGGACTGTGATGTTGGGATAAATATTTGGGAGATGGAGCTGGAGCAGTCTGATGGGTTTTCTGTTTTTTTTAATGTTTGGGGATTTTTACTTGAGTTTTTCCCTGGGTTTTCCGCATACCTCCTCACCCTCACACGTGGGGCTTCATTAGATTGGGTATACAGACACTGACAATCTGAGAGTGCCTCCTTCACAGGTTCTTCTGGGTTTGGGTCTTGTCCTCATCCCCAGTACTGATGAGGGATGAGGACAAGACTCAAACCCAGAAGAACCATATTATTTGGCAGCTGTAACATCAACACAAATCTCCTGGGCATTTCTGTTGTTAGCTAGAGAGAAAGCCACCCTGGAAATGCATATGGTACTTAGAGAACCAGATGTACCTGTTCTCTCTGGCACTGAAGCTAGTGATGATATAATGCTTTATTATTGCTGTTAAATAATTACATGATCTTTTTTCAAGAATGGATTTATCTTTAATTACATTAGCAGAGCTCCCTTTGTGTTTTTAGCTAGGAAAGGTAATACTAGAATTTTCCTGCCAGTATACAGCGAGCTAGCAAGTTTGCTAATACTGTCAGAGATAGGTACCTCTCTGAAAATGACCAAGTAATGCTGATGTGTTAATGGAGAAATGTTATGTCCAGTCAATGAGGTATGTTTGGTAGGGAATTTTGTAGACAAAGAAATCAGTTCCTGAACAAGCTTAGAGAGGCAAAGTTGAGAGTCAAACTTGTGAGAGAAGACTACGATTGCCTTTAAGTGACTTTACTTTGACTTTTTTTCTGAGGCTTGTGCAAGTCATTGGAAGACTTTTTGTATTCAGAATTTGTTGAAACATTTGTTGCAGGATTGAGATACAGGATCACAAAAGCACTATTAAGAGTTCATCTTGCTTAAAAATGTTTAATGATATCTTTTCAAGAGTCTTTGTGAAAATAATTCAGTGCATATTAAAAATACATATTAGGAAGTAATTTCTTAGAACTGTGCTGGAGATGACATGAAAGCAAAATTACAGCTGAGATCTCCAAATGCCTGCCAAACAAACATGGAGCATAAGCATTAGGGCTATTGCTTCCAGCAAAATTTTGTTTTGATGTAACCCCGTGTCAGGGTGAATGAGCTTTCCTTAATAGCTCTGAAGGATTTTTCCTAGGATCCATTATCTGTTTTCTCAGCTCCATCTTTTCAGATTTCATTAACATTTGTTTTTCTCTAGCATCAACATGCTAGTTCCAGTGATGGCAGTAGAGTCATGTTTTCTCAGAATCATTATTACATAGTGAGAATAAAATAACAAATTATGATAATATTTTACTGAAGTATCCTTTCTCTAATTAGTAGAGTGCTATACATTTAGATAAGCTTTCAAATATTAAATATTAATCAATTTCATTTTTAATGGAAAAATTTTCTGCAGCGTGACAGTACTACAGATTACAAGCACTGCTTAATTACGAAGAATGAGAACGGAGAATATAATCTTAGTGGAACCAAGAGAAGTTTTAGTAATCTTAAGGATCTCTTGACCTGTTACCAGACAGAAACTGTCCGTTCAGACAGCATAATTTTCCAGTTCATCAAATGCTGTCCTCCAAAACCAAAAGGTAAGAGAGAGATTATTTCTAAGCAGAAAGTTTTCTATTTTCTAGATTAAAGACTTAAAAATAAGTTAATACTAAATGACTCTCTAGTAGATGCATGATACAAAACTGGGAGGAACTATTGGTACCCTTGAAGGCAGGGAAGTCCTTTAAAGAGACCTCAGAGAATGGGGTGACCACCCGCCATATGAAGTTTCATATGAAGGGCAAGGTCAGATTGGGCAGCTGGGATGGGGCAACCCTGGATGTACAGACTGGGGAATGAGTTGCTGGAGAGCAGTGCCATGGAAAGGGACCTGGAGCTCCTGGTCTGTGGCAAGCTGAACATGGGTCAGCAGTGCCCTGGCAGCCGGGAGGGCCACCCGTGTCCTGGGGACATCAGGGACAGCATGGCCAGCTGGGCAAGGGAGGGGATTGTCCTGTTCTGTGGTACATGCGGTATTAGATATAAAGCTACTGGAGAGTGTCCAAAGGAGGGCCATGAGGATGGTGAAGGATTTGGAGGGGAAGCTGTATGAGGAGTGGCTGAAGTCAGTTTTTCTGTTCAACCTGGAGAAGAGGGGAATGAGGAGACGATGCCTCACTGCAGTTAAAACTTCCTCATGAGGGGAAGAGGACGGGCAGGCATGGATTCCTTCTCTGTGGTGACAGTGACAGGACCCGAGGGAATGGCCTGAATCTGTGTCTGGGGAGGTTTTGGTTGGGTATTAGAAAAAGCTTTTTCACCCAGAGAGTGGCTGGGCACTGGAAGAGGCTCCCCAGGGCAGTGGTCACAGCACCAAACCTGAGAGAGTTCAAGAAGCGTTTGGACAATGCTCTCAGGCATGTGGTGTGACTTTTGGGGATATCCTGTGCAGGGCCAGGAGCTGGACTTGATAATCTTTGTGGTCCCCTCCAACTCAAAATACTTTGTGATTCTGTGATACATTTGTGTGGGTTTTTTTAAATTTCCCTGATCTATTTATTCATCTTCTTAGTCATAGTTTCCAGTCATGGTGTCTGCAAAATTTTCGCGTAAGATAGTCTTCCAGAAGCAATCATGGTAACCAGTTTTGTGATTAGAAACAAAACTGGTTTCTTAATTGCAGTGGATTGTGTGCAGCAGCATTTCTTCTTACATCAAGTGTTTTCATGTCTTGAGAAGGAAAGAGCTACTAAATGAATTATTTATCACTGAGAATACTTCCATAGGCAATGGAACCAGCAATGTCAGTGAATTTCTGTCATTGTTGATCTTAGCTGAGCTATGTCGAGTCTGCAATGTAGTTTCACCTCTTTTTTAACACTAAAAAAATACACACAGAATAGGGTTTCTGCCTGAGGAGGGGATTTTTCTTGCATTTGCATTTAATTTTTTTCCCTGCCTTTGATAGTCATATCTTTCTCCTTTATGAAATCATTAAATATCTGCCCTTCTAAGTAGTACTACATACAGCTTAATATTGTCTTTGTCTTTATCAGAGTTCTTATTTAAAGACAAACGTGCCAGAACAGACTGTATGATACAAATTTTACTTCTCTCAAATTTGATTGAAAATAGCCAATGGATTCAAAACCTTAGAAATGATGTAACAAGTAAATATGCATGCACATTATAGAGAATAAATTTTTAACATTATTCCGTCAAAATAAAAAAATTATATGCATCAGAATGATAAATTATTGAATAAATATAATCATGGATATGAGCAGATACCCACAAAGACATACTTTTCAAATTTAGTTGTACTATAAGACTTGCTCGACTTTGTATTATAACAGAAGGTAATTTACATCCCCTTTTCCATCCCCAGCTGTTATTACAAATAGTGCAGCAGTTAAAATGTGAAAGGAGCCAGGAATACGATCATAATGTTTATCAGAAGAAACATAAAACTCATGAGTGAACCTAGATGATTTTGCTGATTAGAAAATATCAGACTGTGATTTCAGTTTAATGCTGTGTGGCTTTTAAAATACACTGATCTCAATGTGATATCTTGTTTGTGTTGAATCAGGAGCCTCATTAGCAACCCTTCTGAAATAGTATGGGTTTAGTTTTATATTTTACAAATTTACTTTGGTTTTCCATTCCCTCTTTCTTCTCCCAGATAAATCAAATCTCCTAGTCTTCAGAAGCAATAGCGTTTCTGATGTACCTTCATCACCTATGCTACAGAGACACAATAATGTCAATCAGATGGTTTTTCACAAAATCCGTAATGAGGACTTGATATTCGTAAGTCAGTTTCTTGCTTTTTCTACTGCAGATTTTGGGTTTAATATGCACCAAGTTTTGAAAACCTAGGTGTGTGTTTAGAAGAATCTTACACGAGCTAGGAGATTTTGCTGTAATCTTTCCTTAGAGTTGTGGAAAATAATTTATTTTATTTTTCAGTAATGCAAATAATTAATTTTTTATAATTAAGAAGCATTGTTTTAACTGCAATAACAGTTATTTGGTTCTAGAGATGTCTAAATACATATTCAATGGAATTGCTTCCTCTCTGGTTCTTGCAGTATGTTGTTTTCTGAGATCTTTGAGTAATCAATAAAAAACAGGCAAAAATTTAAGATATTTCAGATATAGTTGCTTCCTTTCCTTCTCAGCTGGACTCTACAGCCAGCACACCTCTAAAGACTTGCATATGCGGGGGGCGGTTTCTAAAGATGTCTTTTAAAAGAGGCAGATAGTTTTGATTTTATTTTTGTCCGTATCCTTCCTTCCTTTTAGGAGGAGAGTCTTGGACAAGGCACATTTACTAAGATTTTCAAAGGTGTAAGGAAAGAAGTGGGAGACTATGGCCAGCTCCATCAAACTGAAGTTCTTTTAAAGGTGCTGGATAAAGTGCACAGAAACTACTCTGAGGTTGGTGTGATCGTTGACTGCTATATAACATTTGTCCATGCTATGCTGAGCATTACTCTTCTTCTTTTCATAAGCATTACCCATTTACTTCATAATTGAGTATTTGTGTGGTATTTGTCGCAGGCTCATGCTTAGACTTGTGACACTGGGAGTATGGATTTGAGACTGGCTTTGGGAAATACACCTATGTACTTTATTTCCCCTGTTCCTACCACCTGTGAGAGAATTCAGAACTACCTGCTGAGATCTGAAGAACAAGTAATTGATCCAATTAAAGTACCAGAGGAGGGGCAGTATGGCCACGGGATTGTCTTAAGCAGTAAATTCATTATTTACAGACAAGGGACCATTTATGGAAAAAAACTTCCTCTGGGTAGACTGTCTTCAGATTTTCCAATAAAATCAAGTAATCAGACGTATTTATGTATGAGAAAAACTTGCCATACATGGATTCATCCATAATTACTGACTCTTCTCACTTTTTGAGTGATGCTTTTAGCAGTCCTGAAATGCTTTTGTGCACAAACTAATAAACTGGTAGTGTAATCAAGCCCAAGACTCTGTATGTAAGAACTGAATTTCACAAGATGTAGTAATGTTTATGATAGTAATGTAACTTTATAATACTGCTTTTGATAACACAGGTAATAAATTTATATTTTAAAGTATGAATCAGTTACTAAAAGTTCAGAGGATATAAATAAAGATATAGTCACCTGAAGGAAAATGTTCTCATTTTCACTTCACTTTGTTGGGTGAGTAACCAGTACACAAGCAAGTGTAGGTGGAGATGCCATTGAACAGAATAAAAAAATAAAGAAAGCAATAAAAGTATTTGAAACTTACCTGAAAAAGTTGGAGAAGGTCTTGCAGTAGTGGATGAATTACATAATAATTTTTGTGTTTTAACTTAATAATGTGCTACAAAGAAATAAATTGGAAACTGAACAGTGCATATGGCAGAATAAATTAGAAAGTCAATAGTGTATGATAAATTTGCCTTCAATTTACCTAGGTAATTGACACTGAAAAAAAAAAGATTATTTTAAAAACGTTGAGATACACTTGCCGGCAGAGAAAAAGAGATTGTTAACCTATCTGGAATGTGTACCACCAGTTATTTAAAAAAAGAAAATTAGGAAAAACCCTCCACGACAAAAACACTGAAGCAAAAACCAACCAAACAAGAAACAGTTGCCAAACACAAGCTAACAACAATATAAAATATGTTACATAGGGTCTTTGCCAAGAGATAGTTGAAATGTTTTAAAAAAACTGTTTTAGTAAATTTATTAGAACTTGGGGGCTTTGTTTTTACTGATGTATTTTCTTTCTCAATCTCTCCCTCTCCTTCCAAAAAGTCCTTTTTTGAAGCAGCAAGTATGATGAGCCAGCTTTCTTACAAACACTTGGTGTTAAATTACGGAGTCTGTGTTTGTGGAGAAGAGAGTAAGTCGAAATTAATTATTTTTTTACCAATTTTTATACGTCTCTGTTAGAGTTTGACATTGTTTTTGGATAAAACCAGAGAAAAACCAAACAAAACAGCAGAAGTTCAACACCAGCTGGACAGCTAATACATGTTCATGCTGCTGTAGTATTAGCCTTGGTATCTGAGAGCTAGTTAATAGTAAAAACAAAGAAAATGGAAAATTGTTTAAAGTACAGTTGGTGTACTTTAATAGTAACCTCTGTAGATGATTCAGTCCTGTCTGTTCTGTCTGAGATGAGTTTTGCTGTGCCTCTGGAATGAGCTTTTGAAGTGCCAGAAAAATTACATCCTTACATTATATCAGCTGTGGTTAGCTAGAAAGGGAGGTACTGTGCTACCCAGAAAAATCTTTATTTACTGTGATCAGAAACACATTACCGCCCTTTCCCCCTAACTTTATGAACACAAATATAACTTTGAGAGGTTTGGTTTAGAGATCCCATTCTGAAAACATGAGGTCCTGGTAATTCAGCAAACACACTACAAAATTTTAGTAACAGTAGAATGTTTGTGTTGTCTGCAAAAGTTTAATGTCTTTCCAGTTTAGCTTACAGCTTTGTGACTATGTATTAATAAGATTTTTTTAAAAAACCCGAAATACATTATACCATCGTGAAATGAAATCTTAATTTTGGATGGTTGCCATATACTAATGTGTCTTCAAATATGACTGCTGGTTCTCACTTTGACATTTTTTCTTCTTCATTCAGTCTTTGGGCTGAAATGTCAGTTTGCCTGAAACCCTTTTTTTTTTCTGTGATTAGAAATTTGTATGAAAGGAAGCATTTTATAATTGTATGGGCATATTATGTAGGTGGTTACCTTCATTAGGGAGAAAGAATTTCCAAAAGAGACGGTAGATTCAGTAATCAGAATTTACCTCTGTAATCAGAAATTACCTCTCATAGAAGGCTGGAAAAGGCACAGCATTATATTTGGCCAAGACAACCACATGGGGTTTTTTGTATTTTATTCATTTTACCATACACAGGGATGATATATAAAATTTCAGGTAGATCAAGTTTATAATTGAAAAGAAATAATTGAAAAGCAAGAGGTATACGGTTACATATTTCATGTTTAGATCATAGCTGTCCTCTAGGAATGATTCTCTTTCTGAAGGTAAGAGACTTAGTACAGTTTAAGGCTGTTATTGATTCAGTGGTTTACACACTTGATGTACAAATTCGATAAAGATTGTTTCACATAATTGCAAAAAAAAAAAAAAAAGTATTTGCAGTCTCTAAAATGAATTTGTTAAAAAAATCTGGGGTTTTTTGTTGCAGTGAGATAATACTAGCAGCTTCAATGGGAGCATCTTGCAGCTGAGGGCAAGGATTCAGTCATGTGATTTGAAATTGTGTTGAAAGTGATGAAGATGACAGTTCTTGTTTCTGGAGTAATTTGCTAGATGGCTGCATGAAGGCATATGTCATACACATATGCACAATTTTAGGGCAAATACTTGTCTGTTTTCAAGCAAAGCATCTTTTGTCAATAAAGCATTGCATTTTCCAGTAAGAATGTAGATAGTAAACAACTATGAAGTGAATGACTTGAATGTTATTCAGCTCACCACATTGATAGTGCTGTACTTCATCAAGCATAGTGCTGTGCTTCATCAACAGTTACATTATTGTGCCTTTCAAGTGAGGGTGGAAAGATGCTCGCTGGATTTTAACCTAATCTGTAAAAGATTAAATGTAAATAATTAACCCTAAAAGATTAAATCTAGTAAGAAGAAATTAGGTGAACTTCCACACTCTGAAAAAGTATAAAGAACATAGAGTGTTCATGGCAGTACTCAGATACCACAGAAGTTGAAATTTATAGTTAGACCACCAACAAGGTATCAAAAGAAGAGTACTATCAAAGTCATTAATCTGTCCTGAAATTTTATTATTTGTTGTTGGTTTTAATTGTTACTCTTTTTATCATTATGAATCAGACATCCTTGTACAAGAATATGTAAAATTTGGATCCTTGGACACATACTTGAAAAAGAACAAAAATGTTATCAATATTTTGTGGAAGCTGGAAGTAGCCAAACAGTTGGCATTAGCCATGCATTTTCTGGTAAGTGGTTCAGTTTTGTTAATTGCAAAATTCAAGTGATTCTGACTAACGTGTGTAGAAGGGCTGAGCTATTGCCTGAATTCTTAAAACTCTGGAGGGTTTTGATAATGGATTGGCCATATACCAGCTATTTAGTAGATATCCAAAGACAGACTTTATATCTTGAACGAAGTGTAGTTGAATGTCCATTCTTTTTTAATGCTTTATGTTTTAGCATGAAATTTAAGCACATTTGCAGTAATGCTTTCCCCCCACCACCCCCACAAATCAGTCCTTTCTGGGCTTCCCACCTGAGCTCACGATGCTGAACATAAACTATTTCCTGATAGTGTTAATACTTAACCACTGGGAGGGGAAAACACTGTACTGTTCACTCTGCTAGTGCATTCTTCTTGGGCACTAGGTCTCAACCTTACAGTCTTTCCAGTTAAATATGAAGGCCATTATTCAAGACAGGATATGTGACAAGATAAATCTTTCATTTAACAGTATTTAAATATTCTTATATTAATTATAAGTGGATAGATGAGCATTCTTCTGAGTTCAAAAATGTGAAATTGTTTCAGCCTTTAGGCAAATAACAAAAATTGGCTGAAAACTGTAAGTTTGAGAGAAACTGGTGGAGTATCTGGAGTTTGATCAACTTAATCTGTGATCATTATTTTATTTGCTGATGTTTCCCTCATGCTGTACAGTATTTGTTTTTAAATATCTCTTCAACAGTAAGACTTTTGGTCAGTTTGTAAAAGATGGATTTCTGTTTATAGGAGGACAAAGGCCTTGTTCATGGGAATGTCTGTGCAAAAAATATCTTGCTTATCAGAGAGGAAGACAGGAAGTCTGGAAACCTCCCATTTATAAAGCTAAGTGATCCTGGCATCAGTATTACAGTTTTGCCAAGAGATAGTAAGTCTTTGCATCAACTTGCTTGTTTAATGCTTCTGACTTGAAAAATAAGTTTAGGGGTGCGGTTTTTTTTGACCACCACCTAATCTAATTTTGTCATAGTAAGCTCCTTGATCTGTGTGTCATTTTATAATTACCGCTATGGTCTTAGCCAAGCAGTTTTGAGTGTACCTTTTAAATTAGCAAACAGCTACAGGAAATAAGGCCACAGTTTTCCATTGTGTGAGCTTTTTTCCCTGCTGTTCTCATTTTCAACCCTGTTTCATTGGTAGTACTATTGTTATATTATATTGTAAATATATAATATAGTCTCTTACATTTGCAGATAGCTGCTGAACTTAGTGTCTTGTAATTGATCAAGAACTTTCAGAACTGAAACCAAATGCACTTTAGAAAATGCTGACTGGCAGTTAAAAATCGTCTTCAGTGCATTTATTGGTGAATACCTAGAGCCGTTTGATGATGTTAAAAATACTGGGTTATCATCTGCTCTTAAGACTGTTCCAATGCTTTACAAACAGCAAAATTAACTAAATGGAAAATGTGTGCAAGGTTGTTAAGCTAATGGAATGGAAGTAACCTTACTATTCCTTTTATGGTCTTTCTTTTTAATGAAAACACTTCTTGCTTGGTACTTTTTATCGTTGTCTAAAGAAGTAATGTATCTAACATCTTGTACATAATGCAGTGTCATTATTTGCCAATAAACTATTTAAATTCTCCCTGTTTTAATATGAAGCTTACATTATTCTTATGAGCTCATATTAAGGAGCTCTTAATCCAAATCTGTACAATCCCATGTTTTAACTTGTTACTACAGTCAGTAGCAATAGCTTAAAAATCACATAGTGTAAAATTCCTTTTCATGGTGCCTTTTGCTGTGCCATAATATGCCAACCACTAGCAAAGTATTTTTTATTCATTGATGTCTTATTTCTTTGTGATAGCTGTTGAGTCTTGGTAAGATTGGGGAAATAGAGAAATCACAGAAAAAATGTAACATGGAAATTATATTAAGGCAATTCTATACTTTTAGGCTTATTTTACGGTAAAACAAATGGACCTCCTCTTTGATTCACAAATATTATTTTAATTTTTGTCCATATTCCATGATTTTTTTTTTTTGTGGGAACAAATACTTGGAAAAATATTATTAGTACATTGCAATGAAATACCTGTCTGTATTAAAGTAATTTTTACCAAATCAAAATGTTAGGGAATTTTATGGTATAATTATCTATCTTAACAAGTTTCCGTTGTGTGATTGCACAGTTCTTCTTGAGAGAATACCCTGGGTTCCTCCTGAATGTATTGAGAATCCCAAACAACTAAGCCTAGCTACAGACAAATGGAGTTTTGGTACCACTTTGTGGGAAATCTGCAGTGGAGGAGACAAACCCCTGAGTGCACTAGATTCTTCAAGAGTAAGTATTACTGGGTCTGTAGTCATAGCAGTTCTTTGAGCACTTCTAATTTAGAATATCTGCTGTTGTTGTAACCATATGAGCATGTAAAGTGGTGTGGCCTGTGACTACTGTAGAAAAAAGACATATTTGCTTGTAGGTAATAACCAGAAGAGATGATCTGAAGTTTGTTTTTATGTTGTTTATTTTGATTTTTAGGGGGACAAAGAATTGTCAGTATTATCTAGTTCATATTTTTGTTGCTTTGTTGCAGCAGTGTATCACTTTAAACAGAAAGGTACTCATAACAGTGTGCATGGATTTTAATTAGCATTCTTGTAATTGAACATCTTAAATATAGCAGTACTTTGTGTGTTGCAACAATTCTACTATTTTAGCTAAATGAGTAATGTTAACTTTTATCTCAAGTAGGGGCAGGAGATGAAGGAGAAACATATTGCATTAAAAAAGTAATTCATATGTATTTGCTTCTTTAGTTGGAAGCAAAAAATATTTCACTATGCCACAAAAGTACTAGTAGAATTACTTTTGTAAAGGTACTGTAACCTTCCCATAAAGCCTGATTTGATTTCTCAGGTATTTTAATCAGCTCTTACAATAATCTCCAAGGTTCACCTAGACCTAGCTTATTGATATCTAAGTATTTCAGAAGTTGCCCTACATTCTTTCATAATGCTCACAAAGCTTCTCACAACTGTCAGTGCAGCCAGTTCACAGGTCAATAGAATTTTCTGCTGGACCTACCCAGCTGAGGATTTATGAAATTGCCAATAAAGGAGACACTATTTTTCGCATCTTTCTCTATCCTCTTATCTTCTACCAGTAATTGGCTGGAAATTTCTGAACTAGCCTTGCCTTAGATTAAAATTGGTGGGATGGACATTTGGTGAGATAACAAGTCCAGGTTTAGAGCTGTAATTTTTGGCTACTCTTAGGAGAATGTTAAGGCTTCTACAACTCTTCACGGTTGTAAAATATAAAATTACTTACCTGTTTAATTCCAGAAACTACAGTTTTATGAAGATAGGCACCAGCTTCCTGCCCCAAATTGGACAGAACTTGCAAACCTCATAAACAACTGCATGGATTATGAGCCAGATTTCAGGCCTTCTTTTAGAGCAATTATACGTGATTTGAACAGTTTGTTCACTCCAGGTGAGTTTGCGATATAGTAGGATCAAAAAGACTCCTGTTTCCTATTGGTTCACTTTCTTTTGAGTATGTTTTTGCAATACATCATTGTATTTGACTGCAAATTGCTGCATAGAAATAAAGGTGGTTGTCAATATTCTACTGAGCTTGATGTATGCCTAACAAAAGTAGAACAGGCCATGACTGTAATAAGGTTCTTCCTTTTCTTGTTCACTACTCTGTGCCTTTTGTTCCCTTTCTTCCCTTCTTCCTCCTACCTCTCAGATTATGAGCTATTGACAGAAAGTGATATGTTGCCAAATATGAGAATTGGAGCACTTGGATTTTCTGGCGCTTTTGAAGATCGGGACCCAACACAATTTGAAGAAAGACATCTTAAGTTTTTACAGCAACTTGGCAAGGTAAGATATTTCAAAATTTTGTAATGGTTTAGGAAATAATTATGGTTTTCAGTTATCCTTTGGTGACCCCATATACATCATCCTTTGATGACCCCATATACATTATTTGCAGTGAAATTTCTGTTTTAGAAGTTAATAATTTCAGTCATATCTGAGCAATATGTGCAGTTCCTTCTAGCTCTTTTTTCATTTTCACAGTATTCTTAGAAGAAAATTAGCTAACCTCCACAATTAATCCAGTCACACCAAAAGGCTAAGTACTTTTAAGTAATGCAGAGCTGCCTGACATAAATGATAGAGGGAATGATAGATGGGTAGGTAGATAGATGGATACATACATGCACTAGATACTCAGTTAACAACACTCTGGAACATTCTTGTGCAGAACTAGTGGGATTGGTGGTTTTTTGCATGCATATTCTGAGAAATCTGAATATACAGCCACTAAATTCAAAAGGAAGATATATGTCTTCAAGATTCGTGTAGGCCTTGAACTTTTGGTCTTAGAAATCAGCATTTGGTTACTAGTTTTGCAAATCATTGTATCCTGGCTGTGTGAAAGCAGACCTAGACAGATGACCAAGTGCAGCTGGCTGATCTTCACCAAGTCCTATTTTTCTAGAATGGTTCTTTGCTGTTTTTTTTGGTTTTTACCGGTATTCTTTTGGCTTCAAGTACAGAAGCAGCCTGAAAGCGAAGTAGCAGAAGTACTTCTCTTTGCAGATAGCTGTTCACTATAGCATAGTGATAGCACAGTATAGGGAGAACAGCAGAGTGGTAGGTGATGGCTGCATGAAGGAAGACAAAAGACAATATAAATGAAGAAAGAGACAAAACCAGAACATTGAAACAAATCGGAGAGGAACCAAAATGAAAAAGAGCGGAATTAAGAACCAAGTCAAAGGCATTTATGGAAGTGCAGGAAAAGTATTAGTCCAGTGGAAGTGGAAATTTGTGAAAGGAGAGAAAATAGATGGACATCACCCTCTTTCCTTGTCCTCGTTTCTTGTTCACTTTGGTTCCTTTCATGGAATATACTTCTTTTAAACTGTTACCCTCAGTCCTGCACTTTTGCTCTCAGGGAAGTTTTGTGGCCTTTCACTTTAATAATTAATCACATAACCTTAATGCTTAGTACTGTGAGCACTGAACAAAAACTACACTCTACATGAACAAACATGTACCCTAGGAAACACAAAGAGCAAATGATGTGGACTTGTTTTTAATTCCCAAGTGTTTCCATTTGTGACCTAGGGAAATTTTGGCAGTGTTGAGATGTGCCGGTATGACCCGCTGCAGGATAATACTGGGGAGGTGGTTGCTGTGAAAAAGCTGCAACATAGCACAGAAGAGCATCTTAGGGATTTTGAAAGAGAAATTGAAATACTTAAATCACTGCAGCATGATAACATCGTTAAATACAAAGGAGTATGCTACAGTGCAGGTATGTGCTATATTGAATACACCTAAACATGCATACTGAGAAGTTCAGAGAGGTAAGTGTTTTTGACAGTCACTCATTTGTCATAAATTTTCCAGGACTGAGAGAGTACAAAACAAAGGAAGTTTTTTGAAAGATGATAACATTGGTAACAAGTTGATGTCACTTACCATTCTGAGTTTCATCTTGACAACACAGACATACAGACTTCTACTTTGCCTTAGCAATAGTAGCTGAAGTATTGATGAGATGATGTTGATTAGGGATATATTAATTTTCCAAGCATATCCACATTGTTGTTGAGTTTCAATAAGTGGCATTTTTGAGGAAATGCAGTTAATTAGTATATGAAACATTTCATAGTGATGTATAGATCATAAATTAATATTTTTGTATTCAGTCCATTTTATATTATGGCTACTGATAGAAGAATTAAAACACTTCTATTATAAAACTCGTCTTTGGAAAATGACAGAAAAAATTACATTTGTACTTTTTGTTATTGCTGTAAAAGGACGGAGGAATCTAAGATTAATTATGGAATACTTACCATATGGAAGCTTACGAGATTATCTGCAGAAACACAAGGAGAGGCTGGACCACAAGAAGCTTTTGCTGTATGCATCTCAGATATGCAAGGTAGGACATATCAAATTATATATATATTTCAATGACGTTTTTTCTGCTTTTTCCATCCCATTTATCTCAAACCAACAATAACTGGTTATTTTGGTGTATCTTCTATAATGTGGTTGGGCTGCTAGCACCACATAACCCTCAGAAAAAGTAGCAATGTAATCAAGAGCTGGAAAAACTTCTGGGTATCTTAATACAGGATGCTGAGCCTGGTCTATCTGCTGACTGAGGCAGAATAGGTCTCACTTTTCTCCCTAAGGTGACCTGACATAAAGTATTGTAGGAGTTAATATACTCACTCAGACAAAACATTCTATAATGGAATTTTCATAAATTTGACATTCAGCTATAAAAACAGCATAACAACATGTGTATGTTTAAACAATTTACTTTAAACTGTAAGAACAAAGATACATGACTTCTGTATGCAGAACTAGAGGCCTAAGAAGTACCCAAACCTGTAATAAATTATTTGGTACCAAACCTAATTCATAAAATCCTGAAAAGTGGTACAAACATCTGATCTTTCTTGTGATCTCATTTTCCTTATAAAGAGGGCTTATACCTTCCCTAGTTTTATTCTGTAATTATGTTTTAGATATTAGAAACTAGAGACACCTGAGATTTCATTGCATATTTAGAAATTTGAGAGAAGAAAAATAAATGGGAGTGAGGGGGAGAGAGACAAGAAAAGCACACCCCCTCAAGGCATGTACCAGAAATATTTTTAAATTTCTTTTCTCAATACCTACATCAAAGACATGGAAGCCGTAGGTTACATAGGATTACATAATCACAGAATCAACTAGGCTGGAAAAGACATTTGAGATCATTGAGTCCAACCTATGAATGAACACAGTCATTCAGGCCATGGCACTGAGTGCCACATGCAGTCTTTCCTTAAACACTTTCATGGACAGTAACTCCCCTGCAGCCCATTCCAATTCCCATTTATCCTTTCTGTAAACAATTTCTTCTTAATGTCCAACCAAAACCTGCCCTGCTGCAGTTGAGTCCTCTGATCCTATTGCTGGTTGCCTGGGAAAAGAGCCTAACCCTCATCTGGCTACAGCCTCTTTTTTGGGGGCTGTAGAGAGGGATGAAGTCCCCACTGAGCCTCCTTTTGTTCAGGCTAAACTTTAGCTCCCTCAGCTGCTCCTCACAGGACTTGTGCTCCAGAACCTTCACCAGCTTCATTGCCCTTCTCTGGACATGCTCCAGCACTTCAGTGTCCTTCCTAAATTGAGGGGCCAGGAGCTGGACACAGGATTTGAGGTGCAGCCTCACCAGTGCTGAGTACAGGGGGAAAATCCCTGCCCTGCTCCTGCTGGCCACACCATTGCTGGCACAGGCCAGGATGCCATTGGCCTTCTTGCCCACCTGGGCACTGCTGGCTCAGGTTCAGCAGCTGTCAGTCAGTATCCCCAGGTTCCTTTCTGCCTGACCACTGCCCAGCCACTCTGTCCCCAGCCTGGAGCTCTACCTGGGCTTGTTGTGGCCAAAGTGCAAGACCTGGCACTTGGTCTTGTTGAACCTCATACTGCTGGATTCAGCCCGTTGATCCAACCTGTCCAGGTCCTCCTGCAGAGCCCTGCTATACTCCAGCTGATCAACACTCCCGTCCAACTTGGTGTTGCCCATCAATTTACTGAGGGTATATTCGATCCCCTCATCCAGATCATCAGTGAAGGCGTTAAACAGGACTGGACCCAACACAAATCCCTAGGGGACAGCACTGGTGACCAGCCACCCACTGGATGTGGCACCATTCACCACCACCCTCTGGGCCTGGCCATCCAGCCGGTTCTGAACCCAGCACAGAGTGCTCCTGTCCAAGCCGTGGGCTGCCAGCTTTTCCAGGAGTGTGCTGTGGGAGACAGTGTCAAAGGCCTTGCTGAAATCCAGGTAGACAACATCCACAGCCTTTCCCACATCCACCAGGCAGGTCACCTGGTCAGAAAAGAGATCAGGTTGGCCAGGCAGGACCTGCCCCTCCTAAATCCATGCTGGCTGGGTCTGAGCCCTTGGCCATCCTGTAGGTGCTGTGTCATGGCACTCAAGATGATCTGTTCCATAACCTTGCCCAGCACTGAGCTGAGGCTGACTGTCCTGTAGTTTCCCAGATCCTTCTTCTGGCCCTTTTTGTGGATGGGTGCCACCTTTCAGTCATCTGGGACATCCCCAGTGAGCCTGAACTGCTGACAGATGATGGAGAGTGGCTTGGCGAGCTCTTCTGTCAACTTCCTCATCACACTGTGATGGATGAGGGTGTTTAATTAGAGTATGTTGTCCACAAATATTCTTATGTCTGGTAATTGTGCCCTGGCACCTTAAGATCCTAAGACTTAGCTTCTGCAATATCTGCAGAAAAGGTCTGACAATCATGGGAGAATCTCTGCCAGAGCCAAGACCTTCTCTGGACATTCAAACTTTCTCATGGTGAAAAGAGCTTGCTGATTCCCTGCTTGAAACTGGACTAACCTTTTAGCTGCTGAACCTCTTGCATGTACGAGGAATGCTGCACCCTTAACAGCTTATCTCACCTATTCATGTGCTTCACTGAAGCACAACAATGTGGGTAGTCTCCATCTCTGGGAGAAGCTCATTCATGGGCAAGCAGTGTGGAATATGGGAAAACAAAAAAAGTGAGCAAGTCTATGGCAAGTGTCTTTGGAGAGAGAAAGGATTGAACAGGTGACCACCCACTTCACAGGGTTGAAGAGCTCTCTGATGTGTGTCTCCAAAACTAGAAGTCATTGTCTGGTTACAGGCCTAAGAAATTATCTCACACTTACTTCTGCAGCAAAATTGTTATGCTGGTAAGTCATTATAAACAATCTTTGTTCAAGCAGAGACCTGGAAGAATCTTAATACTCAGCACCACCTCTCAGGGTGGTGACCAAATCTTTCATGGAACGAATACGCAACATGGATTTTTGAGTACACAGAGGCTGCAGACAATTAGCTGTTTTATTCTGTGTCCATCTCAGCCTGTGACCTCAAGGTGCTGGCCTTGTGCACTCTCATGACAAGCTGCAAAGCATGTAGAAGTCCTCAGGCTTTCATTTAAAGCTTGATGAAATAACAGTGGCAACATGTCTCAGGACCCTGGTCTGAGGCCTCCATTGGGAGGACTGGAAGGTGGATTTTGACCCTTGATGGCTGTGCAAATATGGTAGAAATCTTTGGGAAAGGAACTGTGTTCAGAAACTACAAAGAAAAAGGACCTTAGTGTGTGTGTGTACATACACATACATGAAAGAACTTTGAAAATATTACAGGTCTTCAGGATGGTGAGAAATTGAAATAGCAGATGAGATTATTTCTTCCTAAGTACCAAGCACCAGACAAGAGAAAGGGAGATAAAATATGCATCCTGCAGATACTAAAGCGGGAAAACATCCAGCTTTGATAATGACATGGGGACAATGTATGAAAATGTAGGAAATCTTCATAGAGCTTGCTCTTAAAGAAATGTTTTCACTTATGCAGATACTAAAGTGGGAAAACATCCAGCTTTGATAATGATGTGGGGACAATGTACGAAAATGTAGGAAATCTTCATAGAGCTTGCTCTTAAAGAAATGTTTTCACTTCTAAGAAAAGTGAAATCTAAGAGTTACAGTGTATGTGCCTTGCTTTGGAGTGTTTTTGCTGTACCATCTGCAAAGCAGAGGTTATATTGATTGCTTTAAGATGTCTTTAATCTGTGGCATTCTGTTTCTCCAAAACAACATAATTAGTGAGTACTTGATATTCTGAAAATGGAACCTGAATGCTTTTTCTTCGTTTAGCTGATCATGTTACACTGTTCAGCTGGTTTTGCTCTTCTTGCAATGTTTGCTCTTTCAGCGTCTCACATCTCATCTTTCTGCTGTGTGGTTCTGTCAGTCTGTAATCTTAGGGAGTTTTGATCAAAAACCTTTCTACCTCTGCCTTGCTGTTTTCCTCTGAAGTGTATGAGAGAAATGAAGGCACACCCATTACCTGAGGGTTAAGATGAATGTGTTTCGTTGTTTATTGTGTTTTGGTTCCTTGCTACTATACTGGGAAAGGATTTTCCTTCTCTTAATGTTTGAAGTGTTTCAGGTGTCTTTACTGGTGAACCAGTTTTAAAGACAGAAACATTTCAAATCACATTTAAACTCTGTTGTTAGACTAGAGCCACAGGATTGTGATACCCACTTAGAATTTGCATGATTTCAATTAAAGATCTGTCTTATGTGTTTTCCAGGCTAAGAGAAAAGTTACTGTCATCGAACTTTAGGGCTGTTTTCAGAATAGTACATTGTAGAAAGAAAAAACTGTAGCATTTTCATAGGCTAGTTGTACCAGTAAGACAGAACCCTCACTTTGAAGTAAGGTTTGGTATTTATGGCAGTGAACAAGCTGGCAATGAGGAATAGGGCATTTTTCAAGTGTTTTGGAACGAGCTATGAGAGAACAGCAATGCCACCCAATGGTACTGGGAGGTACTAGAATCTGAGAGAAAGACTGTACTTTGTAGCCAAACTCTGAGGTTTCTGACATTAAGAAATAAAAGATTAGAGAAAGAAATAAGCCTTTTGGCATGACTAGTAATAACATTGCTTTTCAGAACTTTTGAGATCATCAATGCTATTTGTGTAATTTAACTTTTCCATGTGTTGAAAGGGTGATAAGCTTTCTTATAAAACTATGAAACTGACAACTTGCTTGGTGATTCCTTTCATGTATAAGTTGGGTCTCTTGACATTGTGCAGCATCACTCTCAGTCCTCCATTTATTGCTGTCTAAGCAAGATCTTCTTGTTTTAGTAATGCCACTACACACACTGCCTTTTTCCGAATTTTACTGTTAGTCAAAGTAACTAAGTGCATTGGTAAGAAGGGATCATCACCAGCAAAAGACAAAATGCCTTCAGACCAATGCTTTGTTACAGCACTCTGTGGGAATGTAACAATAAGCAGAACTGTATTGGTGAATAATTGTCCATACAAAAGAGATACAAAGCACATTGTTGGGAATACAGTGAATAATAGTCAAATTCAAGAAATCATAATACAAAATTTCATGGAAGCATTCAGGAAAGCAGATGCAGAAAATGAAGAAAAAAGCTAAATTAAATGAATATGTTGGACAATCTTCTCATGTGCTCTGGATTGTGTAGCTTAGCCCAAATTTTTTCCTTCTACATATCACCAGCCAACTGCATTTGGGCACAGAAAGGAGCAGTAGCATTTATCCAGCTACATAATCTAAAAAATACTTGGCTCTGACAGGTGATTAGTCTGTCTTCCTCCTGTTAAATGGAAGTCACTGAGCTTGGACTCAGAGAAGACAAACCTGGTTTTGGTTTTAACTTTGAGGTTAATTCATACTCTTAGGGAAAGTGCAGCTATGTAGTGGTAAAAATAACTCTTTTCCTATTCTGTTTGTAACCTCTACACCTAGGGCATGGAGTATCTAGGAACAAAAAGATATGTTCACCGAGATTTAGCAACAAGAAATATCTTGGTGGAGAATGAGAACAGAGTTAAAATTGGAGATTTTGGATTGACAAAAGTTTTGCCACAAGACAAAGAATACTACAAAGTGAAAGAACCTGGTGAAAGTCCTATATTTTGGTAAGTTGTCTTTTGGTATGTGAAATCATGGCATGTTTTCAGTTTTTACCCTTTCAGCCAATTCATTTTGCATGTTGTGGAATTCTTACTTTCAAGCTCCATGTCAGTTTTCCAGCATTGTGAAAGTCACTTGCATGATATTTCACTTCACTGAGTAGCACCTAGGACTTTTCAACGTATTTTTTAAAAACCCAGGAAAACTCCCGAAACAAAAAAAAAAAAAAAAAAAAAATTTAAAGGAAATAGCATCCAACAGAAAACATATTCAGATATAAAGGAAGTCTAAAATGGCCCATTTTCCTGGATTCTTTCACGCTTTTAGGTATTCTAGTTCCTTAAAAACTGGTCATTCATGTCTTCCAGCTGAGATCAGTTGGATACATCCCAAGAGAAAATGCCATTCCATACATGCGATTTTAGTCTGTATATTAATTCTGACTCAGGCACTGTTTACCTAAAGAATAAATTATACAAAATGGCATCTTAGTAGATGTTACTGGAGAGGTACAGTTCAGTTCCAAAAGTGCCTGCAACACAGTTAACTGCAAGTGATGGAAGGCTGTAATTGTCTTTCTTTGCAGGTCTAATTACATCAAATTCCTGTCTACTTGCACTACAAATAAATATATCTACAACCTTGTTGGAAGAAAAATAAAACTTGGTTATAGTTATCACCAACTGTGTTGGTTTTCAAAACCAATTAACTATTATTAAAGGAGTAGTTAGTAATTGAATGTACCAAAAGGAAATGAGAACATGCTATTATAAATGAATAAAGAACACTTACTCATGAAAAAGGAATCTGTCTTACTAAAACAAATGTTTTCAAAATCAAAATGGCACATGTTGCAGAGAGCAATTTTCCTTGTACTGTGTGTTGCAGGTATGCTCCAGAATCTCTGACAGAAAGCAAATTTTCTGTGGCCTCAGATGTGTGGAGCTTTGGTGTGGTCTTGTATGAGCTCTTCACCTATATTGACAAAAGCAAAAGCCCACCAGCTGTAAGTATATAGTTAATGAATCTCAGAGAATTTGTTTATTTAAATTTCCTAGACTGTTGTGTACCTCAATAGGTTGATGTTTACTGATCCTTTTCTGGAGATACCTTAGTGTTTGAGACAGCATCCAGTCTGAAGCAGTAACTAAAAGGTAACTGGTATCAAGCCATAAGAAAGAAAGAAGATCTGAAAATTACTTCATAGTCTGTGCATTTCTTACTCATTCTGTAACTCCTGTTTGAAAAATATTTTAAAATCTCTTGTTATAGGTTGTTCTTTCTGATCCTTTGTGGAGAGTTACCCCAGCTGCAACCAGTCCATTGCATGACCTTTATTTTTAATGTTGTTCCAAATTTAAGGCTGAGCCAAACACCTACATAGAAATTAAGTTAACTTACATAAGGAACTTAAGGTATTTTATGTTAGCAGAACCCAAATTAGTAAGTTAGCGAAGTTCAAGGAAAAAAAGGAGTGGCTTTTTGCAGACAGCTGACAGGTGTCTGAAGACAAATTTACAGTGGGTGAAGAAAGATACTATTATCCTCCAATTGAAAATAAGTTACATGATCTTATTTTCACCTAGCAGTAACCATGGGCATAACAGAGGAGAGTTCAGGCTTCTGTATTTACTGGAGCTGGCCTCACCCTTGGCCAGAGTGTCAGTCCTGGCAAATCTGGTTTTGAGAGCTGAATAGTGATGATAGGCAGAAATGCCGTTGGAGGATACCTCTGCACTGGCCTCAGTGGACCTCTCAGTAATTCCATACAATGAGCTATCAGAGGTTTCAAGGAAGAACTCAGGACAGCTCTTCCAGAATGAGAACATAAATAAAGACACCTATTGTTCTTCAGAAAGATTGTGAAATTAAAAGTGATAGAGTCCACGAGCACAAGTAGACTATTCTTTCAATGAATCAATTCTACATGTGCATTCACAACTTCATCAGGTTGGTTATCCTATTGGTATGCATCAAGAAAAGGTAATTTGGTAAATTTAACCAACGTGGTCTGTTCAGCTCTTGTAGTCTTTATACTTATATATTGTTGTCAAAAACTGGCCATTTACACGTTCAGCCAGTGGGTGTTTCACACTGTCATGACAATTTCTTTCATTAAAGAAATTTTGAAGCATTGGAGGAAAAAAAAAGTCCTTTATGTTGTGCTTACAAATTTATTTCAGTTAATATCACATCCTCATTTACTTTGGATGTCTGGCAGTCTGAGTGAGGTTTTCATCTACATTTTGGGTTATTTTGGTTTTCTGGTGAGCAAAGTTTATCTAAGCCATTTTTTCTGGCTTTAATTTTTCTGCTGTATCGCTACTCATTAGTCCTGCTAATTATTTTTAATACATCAGCATGACAATATCTGTTTTCTATTTAGCATTTTTCAAAGCATTAGTTATTTTAGTGTTCCACAGAGCTCTTTAGAACCAGCTGTGAGTTTAATCCCTTTAAAACTAATTAATCACAGAAGGATAGAATGTTATGTGTTGGAAGAGACATTAAAGATCATCTCATCCCAATCCTCCCTGCCATGGGCAGGGACACCTCCCACTAGATGAGGTTGCTCAGAGCCCTCAGCCCAACTTTGAACACCCGCAGGGATGGGCAGCTACAGCTTCTCTGGGCAACCTCTTCCACTGTCTCACCATCCTTACAGTAGAAGAATTTCTTCCTAATTACCTTTGTTTCTCCCCTTTCAGTTTGTACCCATTACTCCCTGTCCTATCACACACAGAGTTCCTGATTAAGAGTCCCTCTCCCCCTCTCCACCTTCCCTGCAGGCCCCCTTCAGATCCTGGAAGTTGCTGTGAGGTCTCCACACATCTTTCTCTTCTCCAGGCAGAACAGACACAACTTCCTTGGTCTGTCCTCATGAGGAAATGCTCCAGTCCTCTTATCAACCTCATGCCCTTCTCTGGACTTGTTCCAACAGGTTCATGTTCCTCCTGTGCTGGGACCCCAGAGCTGATGCAGCCCTGCAGGTGGGATCTGAGCAGGGCAGAATCCCCTCCCTGGCCCTGCTGGCCACACTGCTTTTGATGCAGCCCAGGACATGTTTGGCTCTCTGGGCTGTTAGTGCCCATGGCTGTCACATTGAGTTCTTCATCAACCATCACCCCCAAGTCCTTCTCCACAGGGCTGCTTTCAATCACATCCCCTCCCAGCCCGCAGGTGTGTCCAGGATTGCCATGGCCCATGTGCAGAACCTTTTGCTTCTCCTTGCTGAACATCATGAGGTTTGCATGGGCCCAGCTCTCCAGGCTGCCCAGGTCCCTCAGGATGGGACCCTTCCCTGCAGGGTGTGGCTGCCCGTGCAGGCCGCAGCCAGGGAACGCCTGAGGGTGCCCTCAGTCCCACTGCCCACGTCCCCTGCAGAGATGTTGAGCAGTTTGGGCCCTGGTGCTGACCCCTCAGGGACACCACCCATCACTGCTCTCCCTGTGGACAGCGAGCCATTGACCACAGCTCTGAGGGCAGCCTTCCAGCCAGGTCTTTATCCACTGAGGCACCCATCCCTCAAACCCATGTCTCTCCCATTAAGAGACAAGAATGTCATGTGGGACAGTGCCAAACTTTGTATAAGTCTAGGTAGCTCCATCATAGAAGGTTACTAGGTTTCTCAGGAAAAAAATTTGTGCCCTTAGTAAAGCCATGTTGTTTGTTTCCAATCATCTCTTTGTTTTCCATATGCCTTAGCATGATGTGCAGGATAATTGGCTCCATGATCTTGCCTGGCAGAGGTGAGACTGACTAAGTTGTTGTTCATTGTGTCTTTCACTTTCCCCTTTTCAAAAATCAGGGTTATCTTTCCCTTTTTCCAGTCATCACAAACTTCACCTTAGCTTCATCTGCCAACTCCCTCAGGACCCTTGAATAAATTTCATGAGGTCCCACAGACTTCTGCACATTCAGTTTCCTTAGATGGTCATGAGCATGACCCTCTCCTACAGTGGTCTTAGGGTCTTCATTCTCTCAGTCCCTCCGTCTGCCTTTCTCTACTTGGGCAGTGTGCCTGGAACACTTGCCTTTGAGGACTCAGGCATAGAAGTAATTTAAAACCTCAGTCTTCTCTTTATCCAGGGTAGTCAAATCATCAGATGATGATCAACATTTTTAAAGATTTTTCACATAGTGCTTTAAATTGTGTATGTATCATTCCATTTTATTCCATTCCATATCATTATTAAATTTTACACACACAAAAAATCTGTAATTATTGATATATTCTCTGGACATGTAATTTATAATTTGATCATTGTTATGTACTATTCAATTCATTCTTATTATTCTTATAAATAATTTTTGGTTGGTAAGAATATTGCAGCATCTTTTTTTCCTCTAAAGATTATATATTACAATTGGCCTTTTGTTTCAGGAATTCATGCGCATGATTGGCAATGATAAACAAGGGCAGATGATTGTATTTCATTTGATAGAGCTTTTGAAGAATAATGGGCGACTGCCGAGACCAGATGGATGCCCTGATGAGGTGATGTACTGTGTTAAAATGTTACTGTAGTGTGAAGGGTACTCAGTTAGTGTGAGTACCTGCAAATGCAAAACTTATATTTTCTTCTGCTTGGACCGCTAAAGTACTTATTCAAGTGGAATGGCTGTGCTGTTATTTTATCAGTTTCATGATGAGTGTAATCTTTTTTTTTTTGATTCTTTAGCTTGTACTGCCTCAGGAACCCAGACTGTAGTCTTGCTGAATGTATGAAGTGGGACTGCTGTAACTTACTGCTTTACTTGGGCACTCATACTTCTATTTCAAAAAGATACATGTATTAAGGCGACAAGATTAGTATATATAACTTGTTCTGTGTGAGTCCCATGTAGAGATTCTCATTCAAAGCTGTGAACTTTGGATTTTTTTTTTTAAATCTGTAATATTCAGCAAAAAAAATCTTAATATCCACCTAAGGTTTTTCACATTTAATTCCAGGATGTAAAGAGCATCTTATCTTGATCACTGCCTTTCTGTAATTGTTCCCTTCTCAAGTGTGGAAGGCTTATGTTTATAATGTGTATTATTCACCATCAAGCATTTTCAACTTGCAGACTGTAGGCACAGTTAAGTATATGAATCAGATTTTCTATGTTCAGAGTCTTCAGATTTGTATTCATGTTCTTTGTAGATACTAAAGTACAGCTGTAGAGCTGTCCTCAGAGCACATAAATTAATTCAGTGTTCTTCTGGTTTTATTTATATACCAGATGCTTTAAAAAATACTTTCATACCACTCTATTCTTCAGAGCAGGGTGCACAAAGCCTGGTTCAGTCAAACTGACCTGGTTGGGCTGTGTAGGTGAGTCAGTAGTGAAAAAATGGAAGGAAAATAGTTATGGGTTGTTGGGTTTTTTTACGTATGTAATTGCCAGCTCAGATTAATTGCTGCATCCCTCTAAAGTCAAGCACACTTGGCAATAAGTCAAGAAATAATATAGTTAAAACTGGTGAAAGAGAAAACAGCAGGGTTAAGTGATCTAATAGAGGAGAAAAAGAATGGTACAAGTGAGGCAGGAAGCCACGGGGGAGGAAAAAATGCATAGAGAATAGAAAGAGAAATCTTTGAAGAACCTTTCTTGCATTTTATGTACCAGAACAGCAACTGTTGAATTGCAAAGGCTTGGCTTTCTGTAGATAACCTGAATGTCATATGTATAAGATAATAAATCTGTTTTACTGAAACTGTATTTTAACTAACCCAAAGGTTTCAGTGTCTGACATTTCTCCAGCTATCAAAGCAAGATGGAAATGTCTCTGTGTCAGAAACTGTGTTCATCCCCTTTTGATCCTGGAAGGCCAGTCATCACAGATAATAAATCTTCCAGATACCTGTAGCTTACAGCAGCTTATCTTGCAGCTTACAAGTTGCTTGAGACTTGGTTCTAAAGCAGCTTGGTCAATGCAGGTGTTTCAAATCCACTGAAAGATAAGGAACAGTTTCTAATATTTTTTCCTGGTAGCCGTGCAGATTGTTCTTAAGCGATATGTGAAAAACTGTTGAAAGTATGAGAAATTGATAATAACAATCTGGATTTAATTAATGAGAAGAGTACAGGTGAAGAGCTTGGCAAGTTGTATGAGACCAGGTATCAGGTACATCTTTGGGCAAAAAGAAAACTGTTGCCATGTAACTATTGTAGTGGAAATATCTTTCAAAGTTGGTTCAGTTTGCACAGTAATCTTTTTTTTTTTTGCTTACTTCTGATTATATATGAAGAATAATTAAGAATTTAATATACAAATATGGAGAAATATATGTTAACTTTGCAGGCGAAGTCTTATTTAAAATTACTGTCTTTGTAAATCTGATTTCTGGTCATACTGCTGCTGGTTATGTTAAAGCATTTTTGAGCCTCTCAAAAAAAAGAGCAAGAAAAAAAATATAAAAACTTATGAAAGTAACATAAGTCTTATAAAAGTTTCAAAAAACAGCTGAGTGACTTTTCATGCTAACTTTTAAATAAATTGTCTTTCATAATAAGAGCTTTTGCAGAGCCACCTATCCTAGGTTCTTGCTGTCACTGGGCAAGAGTTCAGGCACACTCTTCTGCAGCTGTTGTTTAGAAGCATGAAGTTAAGCTGGATGTTCTTTAGTCCAGTTTCAAGTAAGTATGTATGGTATCTGTTTACCTACTACCAATTTTTTTTTTTCTTCTCCAGATTTATGCTATCATGAAAGAATGCTGGAACAATAATGTTGCCCAGCGCCCCACCTTTCGGGATCTTGCTCAGCGAGTGGATCATATAAGGGAAAACATGGGTGGATGAAAAAACTGTCCCTCCTTCAGAGGATGAGTTGGAATGCAGAACAAAATGTACTTGGTCAGCTGTGTATATTTGACATATGTACATGTGCACACATCTTATCCTTGCTGGAAGTAAAATCTGTGTGGCAAATACCCTATCTCAATCTGCATACTGAGGAATCCTAGGGCTTTTTTATCAGGATATATTTGTTACTATGAGAACATGTTGAAATTCTCAATAGGGAAAGAAATTATTTTTCTAAATTAAAAAATGGATGGTCATTCAGCAACACCATTATTTGCCTTACTTGGCAGTACAAAATAGAGGTGACTTAAAATGTGATGAAACTAAGAGATAAAAAAACAGTGTATTTCTTTGTTGAAGTAGAGATGCCCAGAAAAGACTTCTAGAAATACTTTTACACTGAATATATAGTGACTAGGCACCCTGTTTTATGTGTTGCACAAAGACTTTTGTCTGTTAATACAGTTTCAGGATTTTTTCATTGTTGATACAGAACTGGCTTCTCTGTGTAACAAAACAGAAGTGGTTTGCTGTGCCTGTCTGAATCAGTTATCAGCCAGCAGTATATACAAAGAGATGTAGCTGTGTGATGTACTGTAAGTATTTTGAGGGAAAGGGAGCAAATTGCGCTTTACTGGGAGAGACAGAAAACCTACTAATCTATGTGAAAATTTTAATTTAAAAATGAAAAAGCAAAGATGTTATCCTTTTATTCTTACTCCTCCCTTGATGAGTATTAGATTGCTTTTATAGAATTGAAGATACAGTGATAACACATAGAAGTGAATTCATTTTACACAAGGCATTGTCTTCAGTGTAAATAAGGAAAAGCTAAGTATACTGCTTTTAAATGCTGCTCTTTTTTTTCTTTCCATCCTTGTAATTTTCATGGGGTCATAAGTGAATGAATTGAAACTTTCAAAGCAGGATTAAAAATCTAGAAAATGCCCTCACTTTCACAATTCCTCACTTTGCTGTTAAGATGATAATCTAAATATCTTCCTTCCAGCACAGAAAAAGAATACTTACAACTCAGTATCTGATATGGCCAGTCACAACCACATCAAGCCTGTTCTATATTGAAGTGGCCCAAGCATATTTATTTCTGTGGTAATACCCAACATGAGACTGTTTGGAAGGAGTTACAAGTGCAATTGCTCACACTCAGCATAGGGCAAGGATAGGATTCCAGTTACTGAGAACTGGAAGGAGATCAGAGCTACCTGAATGCTGTATAATTCAGCTTTTAAAATAAGTAACAAAAATTTTTGGACAAGAGAATGCTTCGGTTTTGCCTTGAGGCATAAAACTTGGGGATAATCTCATATCTCAAAGCAGTATAATTGCAGGGTTTGTTTATTTTTAGTTCAAATAATCTTGTTTATTTGTTTGTTTTTACTTAAGCATTATTGTTTGCAGAGTATAATGCTGGTTCTTTTTGGACTTCTGCTGAGAGAAGTTCAGTTAAGGGGATATACAGCTTGGCAAACTGACCTGACATCCAGATTTATATTTAAAATGAAGTGTTAATTTTTAGAATTTGTGGCAGTGAGTTAGTGAAACAGAGGTTACTTTCACTGTGGAGCCTCCGTAATATTTGTGGTAAACTACATCCATCAGAAATTGAAGAACCTCAGCTTTAAAAAAAAAAAAAAAAAAAAAAAAAAAAAAAAAAAAAAAAAAACCTAAACCAAACCAAAAAAATCCTTACTTGGTGTAATATAGTGCCAGTATAGCAGTATTTTGTACCACTGTGATGTTTCTCTCCCACAGTCACTCCTACAAAATTACTATTTTATAGTATAAGAGAGTGCTAAATACGGAGAGCAGCGTCAACCTTCTCTCTGCCCGTTGCATTTAAAACTATTTCTGTTAGTTTTCTTGCCATCAAGCATTTGCATAGATGATTTTTCAAACCAATTTCACAGTCAGTTTTTAAGCTGCAAAGAACTTTGAAGTGCTATGTTCAACTTAACATGTTTTCTCAATTTCTATACATTGCTTTGAGGATTTGAAATTTTGTGCAAAAGATGTCTTTGCATTTGTAGTCTCAGTTATGTGTATGTGTATTTTTGTAACAAAGGAGATAAAGCTTTAAAGTATCAAGACAGCATTTTAGCTGAATAACATATGCAGGAATTATGTAACATTTGCAGTGTATGACACTCAGTAGCTCACTGGTTTCAAATACATAGTAGACTAAACATAATTTATGTAAAAATCTCAGGGAAGTTTGTGTAATGCAATGAAGAAATCTTCCAGTCTGCTAATTTTTCAAGTGAATTAAAGGTCTTTTTCTTGTTCTACTACAGTTTGACTATTTGCATAGTCTATTTGATTGCATAAATGTAGTGGTGAATTCAAGGATGATTTTTAAGTGTCTTGTGGAGTGTTTTTGTTTTGTTCTGGGATTTGTTCTGGTTTTTTTTTTTTGGTTTTTTTTTTTTTACTTTAGTACTATATCGTTTTGAGAGAAAGCTATATCTTTACACTGCAGTAAAACTGTGTGTGTTGGCCAGAGAGAGTCTTTTTTAACAACCAGAGGCCTGTGCAGAGGGCTTGAGCATTTAGGATTAATATTCTTAGCTGGGAGAATAGGACCAAGTAGTACTTAGGACTTGGGAGATGTATAGGCATCTGCAGTGTCAATATTTAGGTCCCAGAGCAGACCTGGTGGCTTTCTCAAAAAGCTGTTAAGGATGTAAATGTAGTGATTTTGCTGAATTTGCTACTGCCAGTTGTGTAACCTTTAAAAAAACCCAACAAAACAACACCACCACAAAAAAACACTGTATTTTTTATTTTGAAAGCTCTCAGATCTACAGTAGCATTGATAATGTCATATTTTTACATGGCATTTGTATTAATAGACCAAGTACTTTGTTTTAGAAAATGTCTTCAATTGGCATTGCATTTGTAATACATTAGTGTAATAATTATGCTACCCAACATGCTGTTTGATTTTGTTGATAGAAAAAGTGCTGGTTTATGTATACATGACTGCTACTACAGTGTAGAATTAAAATATTAACTACTGCTTTGCACTTACATTGGAAGTGAAAGAATTTTTTAATAAGTGCACAATGTATCTTATAGAATCTCTGCAATCAAGTATTGTGTTGTGTAGTATTGATTTGTTGTCTATCAGTATAAATATGTTAAGTTTCAAAGTCAGTTTTTAAATATATTCCACACAGTATTCCACAAACTTGCAACAGTCATGTAGTAAGCCAGAGGAGAAATGAATTTTCAGGAAAAGAAACACATGTTCTTGTCAAGTCCTAGTACTGGTTAAAAGCTTCGATAGTTGAGATAATTGTTGTTAAATGTGCTGATGAATACAGCTGTGAAAGCATATGTAAGAATTACATTTTTTCCCCAAAATTAAATTTTTAATTGTTGCATTTAGTTGAGATGTTGACCTGCCCTGAAATGTATAGGAAAAAAATGTTACTGTATTAAGTATGAAGAAATGTAATTCTTGTGTAAAGAAAGCAAGCTTTTCAGGAATGTAGGATCACAAACACCCAGAGGTTAGAGTTCTGAGAGCAAAAGCAGAGGTATAGAAGAACAAGACTAAAGGAAGAAGGATGATGTTCAGCATGGGAGAAGCTTTCTGAAATGTGAAATGCACAATGAATTAAGAAAAACTGATAGATTTTTCTACTGAAAATGCCATATTGTGACAATATGTGCTAATATATTTCTAAACTGTGTATTGTCTGCCTTAAGTCTGAAATATTCACAGACACCTAACCTGGCTGAAAAAATTTCAATCATTACTATACCAAAATAAACTAATAATGTTGTGCCATGCCAGACAACAATTCTGAACAGGTGTTTGACTAAGAAGTTTTGTTCTGAATTTTCTTTTTGAATAAGAGGTTTACAGTACTTTATATTAAAGTAGAAAAAGTCCCTTGGTGGTAGGGAGCAGGGAGGAAAAGATACCTGCCACTTATGATTGAAATGTAAACATTTGAACACATGGTTCAAGTCAAGAGAGCATGAAAAGGATATTTTTAGAAAACTGTGTATCCATACCTGAAACTTAACTGTGTGTTTCTTTTTGCATTTGGATAGTGAAAATAAATAAAAAAAACCTGAACACAATGGATGACACATGCCTGCCAACATTTTCTTTTGCACACTAAAATTTGTTACTGGTATTTAAATCAATGCTGAAGGCAGCTGTTCCATTTGATGAGGTAGAATACAGCACATACAACTTTCCAACCTTCTAGAATAGCCATATTAAGCATTTATCTACTGGAAGAAACTTAGATGTACCAAAGTAAAGGTGTTACCTACTGGGGGCTTTTAATCTCTTTTTTAATGAAGATTTTCACTAAGAAAATTAATTTGGGATGAAGAAACACTTCCTTTTGTTCTCAGTATTTAAAGAGATGCAAGTCTCTAAGAAGTGCCTTACACCACCTTACATTTCTTTAATTTGTTAGAAATTCTAATGTCTTGATTTCATTACTTTATCATCTTTCCATTTGATTTTGCTTAACTTTATGGGAAAACTACCACCACTTTTAATGAAAATTACCACCATTTACCTTGGACAGAGTTGAATGCTTTTATCAAATACACAACTGGTCCCTTGGTGTTACCAACCATTATACCTGTGTCCTTGAGCAAAACCAGTCTCACAGATGAATTTGCCTTTGCTTGAGGCAGGACTAGTCCAGTTTTCCCTAACACATTCCCCGTATGGACCACAGGGACTTTACTCCTTTTCACAGTATATGGAGGTTTTGTTTGGGCAGGGCACCCACTCAATACCATGCTCTCTGGTCCAGATGTCTATGAGGCTGTTTTTGAAATGAGTCCCACTGTCCAACTGACTTGTCTCAGGGCTGCCATGTCCCAACAAGACATGTTTCTCAAGGGCCAAGATGGAGTTCCAGGTGGTGGCAGGAGGCACAGGGCACCTCTCCAGCCATCCGGTGGTTGTGCTGCTATTTGTAACCATGTAGTGCTTGCCTTGGCAGGTTTGGGTGCTCTGCAGGCTGCCCCTCGACCCCCATTTTTTGCTTTTGACCATCATCCACCATACCACAGGGGCTTACCTGCTTGATCTGCTGGGCTGCAGCACACATTCACAGCGCCCTGGTTACAGGGAGTGGGGATGGAGTTCTCAGTGCTGTGTGGGTGTGACAACACGGTTTACTGCAAACCACAGACATATCAACGGGGATATGGTATCAGCAGGAAAAGCCAAGGATCAGCAAGAAGGGGAAGTGTGCCATCTCGGCTCTCCCTAGCCAAGGAGGTGTCAGGATCAGCCTAGTGCACTCAGCCCTGCTCTGTCACCCAGGTCCTTTCTCTGTTCTTTAGGGCCCAGTGGAGTGAATACCCTGGCTCTGGCAGAGCAGAAGCAGCCATGCAGAGCCCAAAGTTCCAGCTGAGCCAAACCAAGCCCCACTGGTGCTGCAGTTAGCCACATGGGACCAAGCCAAGCCTGGGGAACAGTGCTAGACACAGTTGAGCTCAGCAATCCAGAAAAAAAAAAAAAAAAAAAGGAAATGAGCAGTGCAACATGGATCATCTATCTTCCAAGTTTGTTTTGTTCCAGCTCTTAGTTGTTTTCAGACTGGTGGAAGGAAGGGGCATAAAGCTGTGTGAGCTTTCTGCACTTTACTGCTTTTGGGCACTATCTTTGTGAAATGGTTTTTTTGTTCACAGCAGTGAACACCCTTTGTACTAAGTCTTCCTTGAAAGAACACCTTTCTCTCCCATTTGACAGAAATCACCTCCAGAGGCTGAGAGTTTCCGTCCTCTTCTCAATCCCCTTTTCATTGCCCAAATTCTGTGACAGGGATCCCAGTTCCTTGGCTTTGCTACCATCTGGTTTCATACCATGTGCCACAATATCCCAGCTTTGGAGCAAACAGACCAACAGAACCTCTCCTCTCTGGTGGTTGAAATCTTTTCCTATGCCTTGCAGCTCACACAGGGGTGGGGATTGGATAATTATCTCTGGCCCTGCCTCTTCCCTCTTGTGGTGAGGGTTCTGCTTCCTCTTCATCCCTCACAAAGTAAACTGATTTGGTTTTGGATTTCTTCTTCTGTACAGGGGCAGCTGCTACCAGCAGGGGTTAGTCCCCTGATTCAGCTGCAGTTTGAGTGGCCACAGTGCCTTCTGGTCGGCTTTCCTCCTCCTCCCTGAGGGCACTGTCTAGTAATAAGCAGCATCCAAGGGTCCAACACACTGGATGTCCCCCAAACACCATTTTCTTCTATTGTCTGTATTTTAGGATCTTCAAATTGAATGATTGAACAAAGAGGAACATGTCAAACATGTTCTGCTTGCATAACAAATGACAGAACAGAATACTTAAAATTTTCAGTCAATCTTCGGTCTTGAACTACTGTACCTGTGGAGATAAATCTGATTACGCACATCTCAATTTGTTTCATTGTAATAAGGGGCAATAATAAGATTGCAGTTTTGTCAGATGACTTCAGTAAAGGTACCTGCCGCCCTGGAAAAGACTCTCAGGAGAAATGGAAATGTGAAGAGAACCAAAAGCTAGATTAAGCACATCAGGAGAAAAAAACATACTATTGCAGAGTTGTATCAGAACTGCCATAAATCAGACTACCTAAACAAGGGTAGCAAAAAAATTCTGTTTAAGTTCAAAGTATGTGATCAGTATTTTTAATATATACAATCAATTTTATCTGGGTTGAATGTTGCATGGGGAAAGAAAATTATCATTTTGTTTCATCTCCTCTGTAATACAGCTGAATCATATTACTGTCTTCTTAAAAAAAGAATAAGTGTCCAACAAATGTAATTGTATAATGATTTCACTTTGACACTATAATCTTGTCTACTCTTCTACTGAACCTAGACAAGTCATTTTAGCTTTGGTCTTTACATTATATAGAACAAATTTCACATAACTTTTAGAAGACTTCATTAAGAAATTTAATATTAACAAATCAATTATTTAAAATAGTTAAATTTATCTGAGTATCTAGCTTAAGGGTATTGCAATACATTTAAAATTGCAGTAATTTCTCCCCAACAAGAACTTCTCTTAGCAATAATAAGTCTGTTATTGAATTTAACTAACAAGAATAATAAAAGAACAAAAAGCTAAACAATTACATCAAGAGCAGTTGAAAAAGGCATCTATTAAATGTGGATGTTGGATGTGTTTCCTGAGCTACAGCTGATCAGATCAATGGACTTTTCTAACTATTAGGTCACTTTTAGGACTGGCTTCTTCTCAAAGATATGATCTATAAATGAGAAAGGTAAATCAACTTTAACTTCTAGTCTGCATACAGCAGCTTTCACATGGGAAGTGTGGCACTTACAAATAAGCAGATTCTTACCTCTGAAAGTACCTATTCATTTGTGTGCCAGCAAAGTCAGCCAAAGACATTGCTGTTTAAAAGAATGTTTTGATTGCAAAAGATTTTGATTGTTCCTAAACATAGGAAGTAATTTCCCTAATTTTTGAAGACCAGATTGAAGCCTTCCAATGTAATTCCAGTCCCTTGCTTCTCAATACCGTTTGTAAATTCCTCTGCATCTGTTTGCCAGTTTCTGCAACTTCACTGTCTCACTCCATGTAAGCAATTAATGGAAATGTCAAATAATACTATACCAAAGGGAAGATGCTGTGAATTCAGATGTCTGTCTCTCTGCCTTGAAAACACACCTTTGTTAAATAGCAGAAACATGATCCAAAGAGGATCTGACAGAATGAATCTTTTCTAGTAATTAAGTTTGTTCTGTCTTACCCTAGTTTAATTATGAATAAGTTTTGATAGCAAGAAATATAACATCTAATCACAATATTTGATTTAATTTTTTTAATCCATGTTGTTGGCTCTTCATCATCTTATAAGTACTCATATTGTTCACTTGTTTACTACATTTCCTCTTGTCCTTTGAATTAGACTAAATTCTGATCTGTAGTTTTCTGTCCAATCTTGCACAGTTTATATTTTTTCCCTACCACTGAAAACCTCTCTCATTCTCTTTGAATTCTCACAGATAACTACTAACAATTTTGGAGTCTAAGCCTGGGGGAGGCAAACACCTAGCTTAACAAGCCCTGGCTCTCATAAAAGGGCATAAAAGTGGTCTGGAAAATATTCCAGATTTCAAATGGTGTTCCAAACCTAAGAATGCATGTAATCCAGTGCAGGGAACAGGACACCATAGCTAAAATTAAGACATCTATCTAGCCTCTACTGTTCACCAGCAGCCAACTACTTCACTCCATAGGTACCACCATCAGGATGGCTCCAGCTGGAGCTCTGCCTGAACTGCAGCTGCGCTGTGCAACAGATGACTGTCCCCATGAGTAGGGACACTTATTGGGATTTCAGATTCCTTACCTGACAGATCCTGCCATGCCTGAGGCAGATCATTAATCCACAACAGATCCTTGGTAAGTGACTAATAGTGTGGTGAATTAAAATCAGGGAAATACTTTTAATCCTTGTAGCTACGCTGTGTTGGTAAATTTTTTTCTTATGGTGCCCACTATGTCCACATTCTCAGCTAGATCTTTTCTTAAGTAGCACACTTTCTTCCAGCTGTTTTCTCCATCTTCTGCAGAGTGCTTCAATACCTTTCCTGAATTTTCTATGTAGTTTGTGTCCTTTTGTATCACTTTCTCATCAAAACGGTAATTTAAATTTCCCAATAATATGAAGTTTTTCTGTTTCTGTTAAGTCCTTTGATCACACAGAGAAAGATTCATCTCCATTAACAACTTTATTTACAGCCTACCATAGTCCCCTACATAACAGCAATATCCTTTTTAGTGAAAAATGTTTAGTCACTCCAGTTTCCAAAAGTCCCTCTGGTCTAAGAATAAACATCCTGGAAATACCCTTTTAGTGTTAAAGATCTTTCCTGAAGGCGTCATACATGTCTGTGTCCACTATCCAATCAAGTCTCTAGCATGCCAATTGAGACATGATTTTGAATATGATTTAAGACATCAAGACATTTTTTGTTTCCTGTCCTCTTCCTTGTCCTTGTCCATATTCCTATGTAATAAACTAATTATAGTATATGTATAGATATATAAATGCTAGTTATCTGCTAGTATGTACTGAACAATATCATACAATGAATAAATATTTGTATATAATTAACTTAGATGTGTCAGTTTAGCTCCCTGAAGACCACACCAGGAAAATACTTCCTTCCACATCTAAGTCTATATCAATTACTGTTTTCTATCAGGTCAGCATTCCTGAAGGAGAAATCTCAGAGGAAGGCATGCTGTGTGAGGCTCCTCTCCCACACTCTGCCCGTGGTATGCTCAGCTGCAGGGTCAGACCAGGCTCCTTCAGGCATTACCCTGACAGGCCTGAAAATTCCTCAAAACTGGGATCAACTTCTCTGGGTCATGGCCCTGCTGCCAAAATTACCCTTGTGAGCTAAAGGCTTCTTTTCATCTCCAGCCTGTGCCTCCATGTTTCACTTTATCAGTATTTTCTCTCATCCTCTCCCCATATACTGCTGTAAAGTAAAAACTGCTGTAATGTAAAAACTTCCTGATGGCCTCTTCACTGATAGCAGTGGACTGTGTCATGGGGATCTTTTGGATCTCCAACTACCTATTCAGGTCAACTAATTTAGTTTATCTGTAATCTAAGTTTATAGTTAAATTTAGACTCAAAGATAAATTTTAGGAGATTATTGTGTTAAGGAACTTCCCAGACTGACCATTCAGGTGTGGGCAGATACTTTCGAGCTGGGATCAAAGCCCCTCCATAGTGGGCATCTCCAGAGAGCCAGTGGGTGCCCCCTTGACTCTCTGCACTCATACGCAGTCAGACTAAGTTTCCTCATTGGTTTGAGCCCAGGTTTCCCAGGTGTTTGTTCCCAAAATACGTGAAAGCTGTGTGATGAATAGAATTAATTCAATGTGTGGTGGCAGTGTGGCATGAATTAGGAAAGAACCCCCTTTGAGCTAATTGCTTATACAGGTGAGTGACTGCAGAGCAGGAGGTGGGAGACAAATCTATCCATGTTCCATTTGCTGAGTAGGAAAGGAGTTGTCATTTTCTACAGTCATTTCCTACAGTCATTTCTCTACTGCCAGCTGAGTAGGAAACATGGTAGTCTCAAGAAGTCTCCCTAAAACTCAGAGTGCTAACTCTAGGTCTGTCTCCAGCTCTGCTAGAAGGCAAAAATAAATGTCAGTGTTTTTCCTGCCTGCAAGTGGAGGCTAAAAAAGAAAAAAAATGGACAGCACATCTTCAGTAACTCATTAATTTGGACATTTTCCTCTATGGTTTAAACAACTGGCAAAATAAAGAATTGTCCAAACAGGACTAGAGTTAGGAGGGAGATGTGTCTTTCAAGTCTTTGGGACTTGCTACACAGTTCTCTGTAGCACATTTAGCAATCTTTCTATGTTCTTACATATCATCACTACTTGAGGTACTGGGCTCTAGCTATACGGCAATCAACATACTGATTGCATTAAGAGTTTTCCATCAGATTTAAAGCAAGGAAATAGCAGGGAACAGAGCTGGGAAACCTGTTGTTACATACTACCCTGAATTATTCCCATGTCTTTGGGCATTGTTCTAGGAGGTCATAGTCAGACCTGAATCAGACTACCCCTATAGTGAAAAAAATTCCCCAAAACATTCAGAATACACTCATGCAGATACAAATGGAAGCACTAGTATGGGAATGTGCTGGTATACCTCTTTCTACTCATCAACTAAAAACAGCTGGCTCACACATCTTAATAGATTATCCAGAAACTGAACACTTCCTGTATAATAAGACTTAATCAACAGGACTGTAAGGAATTTCTGTGAGCAGCAAGTTGCTAAAACAATGTCTCCCTCAATACCTAATTTGTGTGTGAAAGAAATGTTGGAAAAACCTCAATTTTTTCCTCATTAAAAAGTGTACATTTCTGAACAGTTGTGATGGTAAGCAGAATGTGATCCCTTAAACTGCTGTCCTCGTGTTTATGCTGCTGGATACACATGGCAGCACTCCTAGAGGCACTTTCACCAGAGACAGTGTCCCTGTGCTCTGCTATCTGGATCAATACTCAACTGAATCATTATTTTACATTCTGAGCTGTCTGCTCCAAAGTATGTTTGCTTCAAAGTGTGTTTGCTTTCCCCACCCAAATAGTCAGACACCTCATTTTACACAAAAGGCTTGCTTCTCCTCTTAAAAAAGTACCTCTGAACACCAAGTGATGTGGGCAGCAGGCAGATGGCATCCTCAAGACCTGTTCTAATTGAGTGACACATAATTGTCACCTTTGGCTACATCGCAAAGAAACCATTAGAAAATACAGCCTAGTGTCATGGGAGAGGAAAGGGAAAGGGAAAGGGAAAGGGAAAGGGAAAGGGAAAGGGAAAGGGAAAGGGAAAGGGAAAGGGAAAGGGAAAGGGACCCTTTGCACACTGTAATATGTACACAAATATTTTCTTACTCTAAAACACAGACTTAATTTTTGTCTGTGCCATCTGCCTTTGCCATGGCCTGCCTGTTGAAGTTGTTACAGACTATGACAAGGCCTATTAGAGAAACCAAATGAAAACACAAATTACACCTTTTCTCTGGGTTGACTCATGCCTCTGAGAAAAGCCTGTTTATATCAGATAAAGACTGATTTTTCTATTTATAATCACATCTCAGCCTGAAACACTTCCACTCAAACACTATTTTCACTTACACTATTTATAGTTTTACCAATGGCTTACTTCTAACCCAGCAAGTTAAACTCCAGATTGTTCCATTCAAGGCTTAAATGCACAAATTTAAGGTTTTAACTCCATCTTTATTTCACTCAAGTCGGCTGTAACCATTTACCGGATATAACCATTCACCTTCTCCAATATTCCTTTTCAAAAGCTTGGGAGACACTTTTCTAGCAAGACAAATGCACACAGGATAATTCTCACATGGAATTTTCATATTTTGGCTTTTCGTAGGGATTCTATCTACCTTTTATTCCTCACCTTACTACTAATCATCTTAACTCAAAAAAATTCTTGAAACTGCTTAGAAATAAGGAATACTTCCCCTCAAACTCCTCCTGTAATCTTCTAGGAAATCCTAATCAAAACCCAACCCCAAAACTATCTGTGAAGAGAAGTTTCTGGAAGCCAGGCTATAGACATTTAGCTGATCTGTTGCAAAAACAAACCCACACCAAACTACAGCAGAATGTCACACAGTTGCTGTTTCCACTCAGAGTCACTACAACTAAGACATTTAAGAAGACAACTAATTTCTTCATAAATATTGCTACAGGGACATAAGAGATGGTTCTTTTCACGTGGAAGATAACATTCATACTGAATGTCCATTCTGCCCAATCTCTACTGAATTAAACTCATGTCTTAAAAAGGATTGATAGATGCCCTATTCCTGCAGTAACTATAATATCTTAAGAAAAGGAATTTAAAAAAATACGCAATAATTGCAGAGAGCAGTAGTCTAATCAATGAATACTTGTCAAAAGATAATTTGAAGAACAAAGCCAAAGGCATCAACCACACAGCCTAAGCCCTGAAGCCTACTCTAAGTCAACTGCTGGTACAAAGTTACCTTGAGCATCACACAGAGGTCAGGAAAACCAAAACCCTCGCCTCAGGAACCATATTGCTAGAAATATAACTTTTTTACAGCTGAGAAAAACATGCAGGAAGGCAAAAGAATTAGAAACTACAAGGAATAAATCAGCTATTCATAAATACAGTACCAATTAGAAACTTAGAAGTACATCTGAATTAGTGTAGACCAGCATGCTTTAAGAATGCACAGAAAGATGTCTGAGTGTCTGTACAGCAAGTTACTTGATGCACATCCAGCACTCTCAGCAGCAGTAGGGAAAAAATGGTGAAGTAAACAAGGAATGACTGAAATGTTAATACTCTATTTAAGCCTAGACATCAATATTAAAAAAAATATGCAGGCTGCAAGTGTTGTGTTGCAGTAAAGTCTCTAGAAAGATACACTGCATAAAAACAATTCTGCAATTACAAGGAAATGGAAAACATGTGGTCAAAATAACCAGCAAGCTGAGTCAGTGTCAAGTGGGATTTCAAGTGGCAAAATATTCTTCCGCTACAGCTTTGTACCATGAATCCCATTTTATTATTGTTGGATGTTACAAGGAAGCTGGTGGAACTCTTCATTAGAAAGTTAGTAGCAGTAGAAATAAGGGGTTCAAACTAAAAGAGGGAGAATTTAGGTTAGATATTGAGGAAGAAATTGTTCCCTGTGAGGTGAGAGTCTGGAACAGATTGCCCAGAGAAGCTGTGGATGCCCCATCCCTGGCAGTAATAAAGGCCAAAGTTGGATGGGACCCTGAACAACTTCATGCAGGGGAAGGCGTCTCTGCCTATGGCAGGGGGGGTGGAACTAGGTGATCTCCAGGGTCCCTTCCAACAAAAGCCATTTTATGATTCTATATTCATTATTTTGACAGAGGAACAATAATTTGGCAACACTTAGTATAATTACATTTTATTGAAATATTGAAGTTTTTCTTAAAGTGTTACAAAGATATAATACATTTGTAATATAAGTGTAAAGGCTCAACATTAAAATGAAAAGACTTAGTAAAAAATATAGATTAGAAGTTACTGCAGCAAAACAAACTCATTGCAATTACATTTATATTTTGTTTGTTTTGTTGGTTTGGGTTTTTTTTTAAAGAAAACCAGCTATATTGACTGGCACATATAGACAAGATAAAATACAGCAAGAGTTTTCTTCCTCCATGAAGTAATCAATCAAGTAGTACTGCAACAAACACTGATTTCATGCATAAGTGTAGAGAGGATTTTAAACTCTGCATATAGTACTAATTTCAGCTTTTGTACAGCCCCATTTGCAACACATTCCTGCCAAACCCAGAGACTCCCGTTTTCTTCTGGGATACCTGGCCCAAAGGTAGCTGCTTGATTCCACAGGATTTGCATTTCCTGTTCCCCCCCTGTCCTTCTGAACAGCTTCCTCTACCTGGCGAATAAGCTTTTTAAAGTCACCTGCCACAGGTACATATTCATTATAGTAATTTAAACTATACAAGTCCTTAAACGTCTCCCATCCAAGAAATGGGCTGCTTCTCTGCAGCTGCTCCGCTTCAGGATCCAAAACTGATTGCAGGTTGAAGCTTCCCAGTAGTTTGTTACTTGCTGTTTGTGCAGAATCTGTTTTAAAGAGAAGACTTAGCTTAAATTCAGACTGTAGGAGCATCAAAAGGATTACACAGCTCTAACAAACAGCAACAAAACCCATTCAGTTTTAAATGGAACACTTATGTAGAACTGTCAGTACTTGAGAGTCTCCACACCATGATTTACTTGTAGCTTAATTTTAGCAGAATCTGTGTTTTAAAGTCTGTACCTCTTGTTAGACATGCAGAATGCACAGAAACAACTGTAATTGAAGTAAAGGCATCCTGTCACAACTGCAGTTTTATTGATGGAGAAGTCTCAATTTTTCCACAGAAACAGAATTTTGTTGTAAAGGCATGTATCCAGAAACACCACAGAGCTGTGTCTTGCATTGGATGCATTAGATCAGACCCCTCGTCTCCTGTGCACAATCACACAAAGTAGCATCATGTGAAGAAGAAATGCAGGAAGGACTAAATAAGCAAAGATTCTATGTAAACTGAGTCCTAGATTGCATTTTTCTACAGCTATTTTAAACTGATGCTTTCCTCTCATTTCTTTCATTTCTCAAGGCATATCAGGGGCTTGCAGAACTTAGGACATTCTTTATCTCACTGACTAAAGTGTTCTCAAAAATACAGCCCTACTTCCTTTCACCTTACAATGTTTCTCTTGATTTTACTTCTGCAAGGCAAGTGACATTGCTTACTTCAGCTAATGTGAAGAAAAACAGCTTCTTCAATTCCTAATTTTAAAAGAATCCAAAATAAGTCTTTGTCTTGTGATCTTAATACTGTTACTACAGTTATTTTTTTGTTTCAGAAAGCTGAAAGAACGTGAGAATATCCAGCAACTTTTGTATTTACTTAAATATGCCTAATTAGTATATAGAACCTAACTTTCAGATAAAACAGCAGCCTGAGTATGTGCAAAAATAAAAGCTACTTTAGTAATTAGACGGTGACTGCCATTTAATGGTCTTTTGGGGTGAAGTCTTCTAGTTAGGCTTCATGCAGCATAGTGGAGGCTCCTTAGTGACTGCTGTTCTCAGAAGCTGCTGTTAACAGAAAGGAAAGCAAAATTTGCTGGGAAAGGGCACAATCCCCACAGAGGCTGCATGTAAGTAATTTGTTATAATTACAAAGGTTACTTTTATCTTTTACTCAACCTGTTGGGAGAGAAAAAAAGTGGCAAAAATTCCCAGAATACTGGCTTCATTAGCTGCCTGAAGTCTTAGGTTATTTCACTGAAGTGTGCTTAATCAGAAGAAAATAATCTCTTCCAATGCACGTTTTAGTCATAATTACAACTTCTGTCCTTTTTAAAAAACGTTGTTTTTCAGTATTCAAAAAACCAACATAAATTAATCACTTAAAATTACTGTTACATTTACCGCATCTTGAGAGCACAGCCCAAAGACTGTAACCCAGAGCGCCTGAGTCCACGCTCCCCAGCGTGCCAACTCTTTGATGCAGGGAAGCACCGGGGAGTATTAACATCGGCGCGATGCGCTCCCGCACATCCCGGGAGCTCCGACGGGCAGCGCGGCGCCAGGGCTCCCGTCCGGAGGAAAACCCTGACGGGAGCCCCACTTCGTTCCGCCGCCCCAGGAATTACGGAGCCTTGGAAAGGGAGAGAAGCCATAGCGACAGGCATTCCCACCGCTCCCCAGGGCGCATCAGACCTCCCTACACGGCCAAGAGAGGGGAGAACTGGGATTTTGCAGCAGAAGCTCCTCTGCGGCCGGCAGCCCCGCGGTATCTCCGAACTGACCAAAAACTTTGCGCATTATCCCCTCAAATAATGCCCCATGGCCTGCCGTCCCCTTCCCTCTGAATCTCAGGGCGTCCCTTTCCAAAAGTCTCGGAAATGCCAACTAGGATCTAGAGGGAAAGCAAGAGAGGGACGGGGACCTTCCCTCAGCGGCTCAGGGCGGGAGGAGCCAGAGGCGCCGCGGGGCGCTCGCCCTTCCCCATTCCCTCCCGTTCTCTCCATCCCTCCTCGCAGCCCGTCGCTCGGCGGCGAGCGAAGCGCCCCGACAGCCGCCTGCCCCTCTGCTCGCTCCTGGGACACTCACCGGCCGCGGGCGCCGGCTCCACCGCCAGCAGGGAGAGCCGCTTCCAGCGGGACCCGCCGCAGGTGAAGATGACGGCGCGGATGAACTCGCGGCCGCACAGCTTCACCCCGTAGCCGTCCCCCTCGCCCGCGGGCAGAACGGCGCCGGGGTGCCCCGGCGGTGCCGCGCACAGCAGTGCCACGGCGGCGCACAGCACTCGCAGCTTGGCCATCCCCATCGCGCCGTCCCCGTCCCGCGGGCGCGTTTCCAGCAGACCCGACGGCCGCCACAACGCCCCCGACCGCGGCGGCCAGCCCAGCCCCACCGCTGCTCGCCGCTCGCCTTTTATGCGCTGCGAGCGGCGCTGAGTCACCGCCCCGGCCCCGGCCCTGAGCCCCCTCCCCTTCCCCGGTGCCTTGGCCGTCGTCTCCCGCCGTGCGGTCCCTGTGCCTGCAGCAGCCGTCGAGGTGCCCTCGGGCAGCGCTTTGCCCTCTTTCTGCCCTTGCTAGCTGTCCCGGCTGTTCACGCTGCTGTGCCTCACCTTCGGCCTCCCTCCTCGGGCTCCCGGCCCGCGCCTACCCGGAGACACGCCGCCTCAGGGCCTCAGCCGGTTCTGGGCCTCAGCCGGTTCTGGGCCTGTTTGTGGCCAGATAGCAGTGCCGGTGCCCTTTCGTGTTGCTTTGAAAACGTGAAAAACTTAATTTCGACTTTTTTTTCCATTGTAGGTCTAGAATCTCCATAACTACGTCTGTGTCCTAAAAATGTTGTCTTGACATAAAAACATAAACAAGTGAAGTGAAAGAAACGCCCTTTCAAGGGAGTACTTCAGCTGTGGATACTTGAAGGGGGATTTCAAAGCCTGGGTTCCTCTCAGGTTTGTTGTACTGGACGCCTGAGTTCAGTGGCAGCCACAGGCATCCAAGTGTCAGAGATACCTTGGCTCCAGTGTGGGCATCCTAGAGATTTGGAGCTCCACATCTGTGTGTCTCCTGAATAGGGCCCAGCAGGCTCTTGCTGACAAGAGTGGTGGTCTTCAGACTCTACGCAGAACTATGCACTCTGTGAAAGTAAACTTTACTTCTGGATTTGTTGTTTTTTGGGTTTTTTCCCCAGTACGACAGGACAAGTGGTTGCTGTCACCTTTCATAAGAAGTCATACTGTGAAGAACCAGAAAAGTTCATCTCTCTTAAAATCCTTTGAAGCTGTTGTCTGTAGATCCTTTCATGTGAAGGCTATGCTTTCAATCCCTTGAGTATTGTTGGCTTATAAAAAACCCTCAAAACTCAATCCTGAAGGAGGGCACAGAGGAGACATACATCTACAGACTAGTGTACAAAGGTGTAGGATTCACTTGTGCTGGCAGAGAAGTTACAGACTCCAGTCTCCTTTTCAAGCAGGACTTGGGTGTTTTACACTGATCTGGATCTAGAACAAGGCTGTGGAGGGCTAAAATAGTGAGCAAAGTTGTGTTTAACCCTAGCCAGCCACCAAGCCCCATGCAGCCACTCACTAATTCCTGCATTAATATGACTGGGAAAAGACTTAGAAAAATGAGAAAAGTCATGGCAGTTTAATAGGGAAATCAAAACCTGCACACAAAAGCAAAGAAAAACAGGAATTGATTCAGTGCTTCCTGTGGGCAGACAAGTATTCAGCCATCTTGGGAACACAAATGCCATGCCTCCAAATGTACCCTCCTTTCTCCTTCTTTCATTTCCCCCCACTTCATCTACCACCATGATATCCTTTTAGTCATTTTGGGTCATCTGTCCTGGCTGTATCTCCCCACAAGCACCCCCAGTTCCCTCACCAGTGTGGCAGTACCAAAAGCAGAAAGGGCCTTGGCTCTTATCTGTTCAGCAATAACAAAAACATCTCTTTATTATTAACCATGTGTTCAGCACAAATCCAAAACACAGATCAATACTAGCCACCAAAAAAATTAAAAATTAAAATTTTCCCCAGCCCAAACTTGGACAGTTTTATTTTTAGTCTGGTCTTAAGTGTTTAAACAGTAGTACCTCTTCAACAGTAGGCACCATTATCCGGAGTGTTGCTAGGATGCAATCTGCAGAAGTGGAATCTGCTAATCTGAAATTCCTGAAGAACAAAACCTTGATCTGTTCCTCCCTTGGCTGAAGTCTTACCTACTATATTGTTACAGACAGAAGTTGTGCAGGGTGATTACAACTTGAATTTTGAGAGCAGTACCTTGATTTTGTTGGTCTCATGGACTTTTTCTGAAAATCCCGTCACATCAGGTGGACTTCTGCATGGGCTTTAAGTAGCCTTCCTGACAACATAGTTGTTTTTAGTGTCTGAAAATCTGTAGTTATGCTAAAAAGCACTACTGGGACAAGGCAAGAAGGATAGTACCTCCTGAGTGACTAGAAAAACTATTATTCAAAACAAAACATGCAGAAGAAGATTAATAATGTAAATTTAATAAATCTGAAGTAACTATATAACTTCCTACTGTTTGTTTTATAAAGAAGAAAAAACAAGAGCAGAACAAAGAAACTAATTTCCATTCATGATCTATAGGATGCTTCAAGGCAAATACATACAGTGTATTGGCTCAATGCAAGTACTTTTTATCTTTTAATTTCTTTAAAAAAGGTAAAGATAATTGTACTAGTTCTCTCCTTGTACCAAATTATTAATGTGTTGAGCAATAGCAAAGTTTACAGGAGATAAAGGAGGTTTCATGAAAACTGGGGGCTAAATAAAAAAGATACCCTTTAACAATATCTCAGTAGTCTTGAATACCTTGAATTAAAGCCTTATTCCCATGACTTACAAATGTCAGACAAAGAAAATCAGCAGTAAGACAAAAACTTACTGATTTCATTAGACATTTCCCAGACACTGCATTTCAAATTCATGCAATTCACTGCTGCAAGGACAACTTAGTTTTTGAAAGCTGTCCAAACATGAATTTACAGCATTTCTAAAGTTTGCTTAGTACCATACAGGATTCTGCAACAAATGGGAAATACCACTGCATCAATGTTATTGATGAACAAGCATGAGTATTATCCAGTTACCTTCAGTACAGGATTGTGCAGTTTAGAAAACAGTTCAATCTTAAGAAAGCTCATAATTGAAAAAGTTAGGAAATACATGCATTTTTGCATAATGAAGTCCAAGGCTGATTAAGAAAATTAGTAATAATGCAGAAACAATCTTGTTTTTGTACATCCACATAAGTGCTTTCCCCTTCTTTTAAAAGCAGTGACATGCAGCCAGCAATAAAATAACTCCAAAGCATGTAGGAAGGGGTTGTGGTTTTCAACTTTCCTTATTGTAAGGAAGGGGCCCAAACTGGACTCTCCAAAGCAACTTTGCTTGTTTCTCCTCAATGCTCATACCTACTATCACAACCAGATAAACAAGAGTGAGGTGGAGGCACTTGTGGCTTGCAGGTGGCATGCACTTCCTGGGGTTCATACCTATAATTAGAACACAAACAGCTTAATTTTGGCATCCTAATCATGACTGACTTCTCCCTTTTCCAGAACAATCCTGCTCCAAATGATACTGATTCAGGATATATGGCTATCAGACATAATAACCAGAAAACCCCAACAGAATTAAGGTGGTAAGAGTAGTGCCTTCAGGCCAGAACAGGCTCCCCCTGGAATTGCTCTCCTTTTTTTCCCCAATGATTCATGGAAACAAAGACAGTTGTTGTGATATATTAAAGTAAGTCTAACAGCTGAGGCCAGTTGAGCACAAATGACAGAAAGGAGCAGGATGTTTTAGGCACTTTATTTATTTCTGTAACAAATATGATGAATGTGGGCAACTTGTGCTGTAAACATGTATTTCCCCAAAGTAAACCTTGTCAGTGCTAAGCCCCTATTTTCTTTCACTGTCCTCTGAAGGAAGTGACACCATTCAATTATTCTGTATCTGTCACTATGTCACAGATATGACTGCACACAGCACATGCAAGCATTTTGATTAATACACTGGCAGTAGAATAACTAACTCTGCAACAAAGAATGAGCATCTCCAAAACAAAACCATGCATTTTTCAAAAAACAAAATAAAGGCAAACTGTAAAAAATATGGACAATAAAGGTGAATAACCTTTAACTCCTTGATGATTTTTGGCACATTCTATATAGCCCATCTAAATCTAATTCTGGGTTACACCATCTTGCTTAGAGCCTTTTCCTTGATAAATATGGTACATTTCACGGATACTGTGTAATATTGGATGAAACTTCCCTCATTTCTGTCACATTTTAGTGTGGAATCTTGCAATAGACTAACATTATTGATCTAAGTTCAAACTTCAGGAGAAAAAAAATCAGATTTAGTTTGGATGGATTAATATATAGCTACCCTATTATCCCCTAAAACTGCTACCTGGACCATGATTTTCCTCCCTTTAACAGTGGCTTTTGATCAAACATCATAGTCAGGAATCTGTCACAAGAACACAGATATTGATTCTTAATTCAGAGTGGATATGATTAGGGTATTTCCTAATTTTCTAAGATTTATAAGTAAAAACTGTTGTATGGTCTGTTAAAACTGTTCTCTTGTGAAAATGCCTTTCATAGGAATACAATGTGGGCTAAAAGGCACAGATGGAGATGTAGAAATACCCAAAAAGGCTGGTTCAATTGTTTTTCTTTTTTGAAAAAAAGGCAATCTATCAATAGATGACAGATATCAAAACATACAAGTCTTCAAAATTAAAGGAAGGTGGACTTCAGAACTTAGAGGAAACATAGCAAATGCTCTGTTATTCCAAGCAAAACAAGAAAGTAGAGTACTTGTGTTCATTTTCGTACACTGACCATTAAAACTCATCACATTTGAGATCAGTTACAGACTGTATGCATTGTTGGCATGCAGGGGACAGAACCAATTACAGAAGTGACCGAATGCAGAAGTTAATGCACTTTCAAAAGTCAAACCGTGGAAACTGTGATATTAATTTCTTCTGCGTTGAGAAGCTTTTGTTTCATTATATATTTGCCTGTCTTTTTGTAGCAATATTCTGAGTTTAGTTAAGTAGTCTTCAAAATCATATTTGGGGCATTATCTCCAGCTGGAATTTAATTTTTAAGTCAACAAATTGTCAGTATAGACTTTGGTTTAATTCATTTTTGGGTGCTTTTTGAGCATTTGTTTTTCATTCCACAATTAGATTAATGCTAGAAGAATTTCCATCCAAAACACAAAATAATCTGTTTCTAAACAAGCTTTCCAATACAGAAACAATTTTTCCAAGTATGACATCAGAACATTAAAGTATACTAAAACTATGTTCTCGGGATATACCCTGCTAAAGGCATCCCAAAAAATCCCTCAGTTTTTCAGTACTTGTAAGGCCACTTGGATCTACTCATTACAAAAACATATATTAATAATTTTGCTTGCTGTTAGCCTAAGTTAATATTCATCTTAGTAGTGAAACTCTGATTTCAAGTATTAAAAAACAAATTATCCTGAGTTTCAGAATGTTGAACAAGCATGAAAAAGATTCAGGAAATAGCTACATAATTTGTTTCCTCTTCTTCAGAAGCTATCTCTGCTCATACTTTAACACAGTTTTCCCTAACAGTAAAACACACAGTTAGCAAGTTATGTGTTTACTTCTGAACCTACTTCTGATAAAAGCTGTTTATTCCAGAAGCAGAGATGGTAAGTTCACTGCCTAAAGAGCAGCAAATAAAAAGTGTCTTATTTTTCAAAGAAATTGACTGCCTGCTCCTGACTTCAAATTGAGCTGTGTATCCTGAAATGTATTATGAAAATTGTATATATTGCAAACTTGTAACTACCAATTACCATATCTTTATTGGTTATACTGAGTTTGGTCAGTACCAGACTTTTTTACTACAGGTGAAAGTTATTTTCAGACTCTGAATAGATAGCACAAATTCAATATTTCATTATAAACAAGGAAAATATACTACAGAATAATAATTATTTTTAAGAGATACATATAATATGAAACCAATTGCTTTAGAAAGTACTAATTTTTAAAAATCAATTTATTTTTTATTTTATAAGAGCTCATAATCTTATCAAATTTTTAATGATTTAGTTATGTTAAAATGCAGTATTATAATCACATTTCAGATATGTAGCTTTAATACTATCTTCCTATTTTTCTATGAAGAAATTGCTCTGAGATATTCTGATATTCTACAAATCTTTAAATGTAAGAGGCCCTTTAGGCAATTCCAGCAAAGTGCTCTGTGTGTCAAGTATGTTCTCTGCTTCACCTTAAAAAAAAGGAAAAAAAAAGAAGAAAGAAAGAAAGAAAGAAAGAAAGAAAGAAAGAAAGAAAGAAAGAAAGAAAGAAAGAAAGAAGAAAGAAAGAAAGAAAGAAAGAAAGAAAGAAAGAAAGAAAGAAAGAAAGAAAGAAAGAAAGAAAGAAAGAAAGAAAGAAAGAAAGAAAGAAAGAAAGAAAGAAAGAAAGAAAGAAAGAAAGAAAGAAAGAAAGAAAGAAAGAAAGAAAGAAAGAAAGAAAGAAAGAAAGAAAGAAAGAAAGAAAAGGTAAATTTCCTCAGTCTTACAACTAGAAAGCAAAGAAGGGAAAAAAACTTAAGAAACTGATTTGTTTGGCCCACATTCTTGTTTGGACCACATTAGCAAAATTGCAAGTCATAGCTATGCATTTTATAAATAATCTGATGTCAATATACCAGCAAAGTTGTCTCAAAGGAATTTTGGACTGGTGGGGTAATTAGGAATCTGAGAAGAAAGTGGATCAGACATTCACATGAAGGTGTACATCAGCTTTAACAAGTAAACTTGTACAGTGTCACAGATGTACCATATTTGGGCACAGTGTTTCTTTGTGCCTCAAGACTAGCCTAAAAGGTGTCAGAATGTGGGCAGCACAGGACATGAAGAAGCATTGCTCAAACCCCACTGCTCACAAAAAGCTTTGCTAAGTCAGTTATCTAAACATGAAGCATAGCAGGGAAAAGTTGTCGAGTGCAGAATGCTTTGGGTAAGGCTGGAATGGAAACATCTAGGACAGAGAATCCAAAAAACAAAGATACAGACTGAACATCATACATAGGTTGTGCTGGTCTGATTGTGATATAAGAAGAAATGAAGATTAGGCAAAGAATGCATTTGTTTTGGCTGATGCCATTTGGCACAATGCCAACTATCTTGGTTATCTATGCCTTAAGTCCCAGCTTTATGATCCTTATAGCAGTGGTTTGAAACTGTATTTATGTGTGATCAGCCTGACTGAATATTGCAATGCAGTCAGGATTATGGTAATTCTATAAAACAGGTCTGAGCGCTGACATCTCCCAGCTGTAATTTTTATAGTACTGCAGTGCCTGAGACCATCAGTAATATCCAACACCAGTTACCACTCCCACATCAGTCAGTTGCATATAGCACCTGATTATGAAATAGCAAGAGATCTTGGGGACAGGGATCTAGACAGACAAATCTCTATGCCTGTCCCTCACATGTACTAGAGGACATTGTTCCACTGACTGCTCAGGACACAAGGACTCATCTATCTAAATCTCAGAAAAGGCAGCCAGAGTTCCATTGCTCAGTGGAGATGTTCTGTGCAATTAGAGGCTGGCCATAAAATCCGTCCCCTCCTCTAGTAATTTGTGTGGAAAACACCAGCAGTGTGTGCCTGGACTAGGAGAAAAAGCAAAACAGCAGCGCCAAGAACACAGATAGCAGGTTGATTCTTGGTGTCCTCAGAGGTTTTGAAAAGATAGTTTTTCCAGCTGTTCTGTAACCCTGACATACCCAAAAGATTAGGTCCCGGAAACTTAGGACCTTCCAACAGCACAAGCAGAATTCACAGCAGGTATTTCCCTCTATGTCTTCAGTTTGGGTTTTAATTAGACCAAGCTATAGAGCAGGAAAAATACCCTTCCAATATTTCAGTGTGGAAGAATACTAAAATAATGAGATAATTTTTGGTGAAGTAGGCTAGAGACAGAAGAAAAAAATAGCTGTAAGATCAGAAACAAAATGCCTAATGAAAGAGAAATAATGAAAACTTTCAGGGGTGTAAAGTGATGTCAAAGGATGAAAGGCAGCAGATGCAGATGTTATGTGAGCAAGTTAGTTCAGATACAAGGTTCACCATGCAGCACAGGAATAACTGTAGATTATCTTAGGAGAAGGAACTGGCTATGAGGTTGATGATAGGTGTACCCTGGAAGAAAGAGGCCATTTAAAGAAAGAACAGTAAAGGAAATGATGTATACTTTCATTATTACACCAGAGAGATTAAGCATGGCATGCACCAACAGAATAGATAGACAAGCAGAGAAATGGTTGCAAAAGTATGGGAGTGAACATGGGGATCAGTTGAGTATTGAGAATAAGCATTGTGGCTGCAGGTCAATTGTGTCATAAAACCTTCTCTTCAACTACGTAATTTTAATCATAAAATAAAATTGAACTCCTGAACCTGATTTCCAGACCAGATTCATCTAGGCTATTCCATTTCCTTTTAATCTAGTGCTGATATTGGTAATTAGTTTAATTTCCTTCTCTTACTTTCCTTTATCCTATCCTGTAAGTAGGATCTGTAGACCCAAATCTGTCACGTATTTTTACAAAGCTAAATCAAATTAATCACTTTTTTTCCTCTTGCAAGGCAGCTTGTCATTCCCTAATAGTTTCAGCTCTTCAGTAAAATTACAGATTCCATTTCCAGAAGTGATCTGAATTACATATAAATTTCCACAGGAGTTATTTTCCTGCACCTTCCCATCTGTACTTTGTTTGTACTAAGATTATGAAATATGCATCCCTGGATATATTCAAAAGCCTTTTGGACATTTTCCTGGGCAATTGGCTATGGATGATCCTGTCTGAGCAGGGAGCTTGGACCAGATAACCTTCAGAGATTCCTTCCAACTCAACCATGCCGTGATACTAGGAAACCTCACTTGATGTTTCTAGACTTTGCTTGACTCAATTTCATCACATTATTTGGATTATACTCATTCTGCTCATAATCAGCATTCAAGTTTTCTCTTTTTCTACCATTTCCAGCTGATGAGCTCTGGTGGTAGAAATCCCTATTAATCCCCAGTTTCTTGCTGACATTATCAAATTGAATCCTATTTTGTTGTCTTCAGAACATCAATTCTTCTTGCACTACAGTTTATTTCTTCTCTGTTGATGAACTTAATCAAGTTTGTCACCCAAAGATTTGATTAGGATAAGCTACTCATAATTTAAAATATAAAGCAAATGAAGATCCAGACCAAATCTTGAGAAATATTGTTAATAACCCTGCTGAAGCCTAGCCTTCCTTTTCAAGCCCAAGATTTGACATAATTTATTTAACTCCCATGCTTACCTCTCTACTAATTTCCATGTCTTTCATGCTAACTTAATCTTTAGGTAATAGCCCATCAAATGCTTTCACGAGTTTATAATGGATCTACCACATTTCTTTTAGAAAAAACAATCTGGAAAAGACAGAGTTAGTTTGGCATGTTCCATTTTATTTTCTATTTGGTTCCACAGTTTCTTTTCTGCAAAACATTTTCACAAGCCTTGCATACTGCTGAAGTTCTAATGAATCTGAAGTGATGAAGATGACTTTTTGTATTTGGAAAGCAATAGGATACCACATTCCTCTTCAACCTATGGACCACATGGTACATAGTAAACACATTACATATAAATTCTAAATTCCAAGTGCTAATTCTGCTCTGTGTGTACTAATCTCTTTTTTAACACTTTTATTTCTAAGAACTACCCCTTCTTCCCTATGCTTAGCTGACTCTTCATAATAAAATCCAGAGAATTTTTTTTAACACTGTTGGGGAAATGGTCACAGCTATACAATCCTGCATCATCTAAATGTATTTGCACCTGCATGCAGCAGGAACTACAGCAGATTTTGTCTAATTAACATACCACTATTTCCCATGAAGCATATGGAGTTAGGAAACCCAAGTGTTAGATCTGGAGGCTAAAGACTCAGTGCTGAAACAGATTTTTATTTTGTTTCAATATGGTGGTGCCAGTAGCAGACAAGACAATTAGTTAGATTTAGTTAACTAAGTCAATTTGTAAAGGTGACATGCCATGGTCTGATGCTGTTTTCACTTACGGTCAACACTCACTCAGCCAGTCTCCTTCGCTAGGAATCAGAGTTAACATAAATGCATCTCCATAAACTTCAACACAATGTATATAATTTAATCACATAGACAAGGGACAACTATGAGGCAAGACCCCATTTTCCAGGACTCACCTTTCTTCAGTCTTAGCAGGACACTGCAGTAAGATCATCACCTGATGACTGTGTTTGGTCATGAAGGTGTAAGACCGTGATTTATGTCTCTGTTCCTTTATATTGTAATCCCTAACCCTTTCCCCAAAAAAACAGCAGGAGAGTGGAATGCAGAAGTAAACCACTACATCTGTCACTTCTCCCACATATCCAATTCTTACATCAGCTGTGTTTGAAACGAGAAAATTACAGTCTTAACTGAAAAGAAATGAGTACTCTTGACTAGCAAAATATCTGATTTCAACAGCAGGAAAAGAAATGAGACATAATATTTCTGTCAAAGAAACTGTCAAATATCTATTACAAGATTTCTGCCAGCCATTAAAAAAAAAGCAACAGGTTATCTGAAGCTTGGTTCTCTGTGAGAACACGACAGACTTACATACCTTTAATCCTTTGCAACAGTGTCCCATAGCCCATATCATAATGATAGGAAAATACAAAGCATAAGGGAAGTATTGGCAGTAAAACTGCTGGTTTCTTCCTTTTTATTGCTCTGTGCAAGAAAAAAGAAAAACTATTTAGTATATTCAGCACATCAGCACTGTTACTCTAGGCTGACCTTGACTGTCTAGGACTTGTGTATCCTTCTAAAAATCTCTAATCAAAGAGTAAGTCTTTATTTCCTCAGAAACATTTGTCTTCTGGTTGCCTTCTTTCTCAACCCGAGTATTTTAAAAATGCAATAGTGATTTTTGAAAATATTAACAAATATGGGATGATCTAATTCGTTTAGCATGCATGTGCAGTGCCATATACCCAGCCACTTGCAACACATAACAATGTATATTCTATGTTCATTTACAAATGCTACAGAGAACCCATAATGCATAAGGGGCATTTAATCTCCATTATATACACAAAACCACAAATATTTCCTAATTCCCTCTAAACGTATAACAGCCCAAGAAAACATTATCAACCAAAAGTACTGTAGGGCAAGTTCTTCCTTATGCAATATAGCTTTATTAGCCAGGTTTCTTTTTCCCTTGGGTCAGTTGATTCAAATTTAAGTGAGCAGAATTCAGAATATGTCCACTTGTTCCCTGCATTAAAAAAAAATCCAGATGGAGAATGTGCTACTCACTAACAATTCATTAAATCTCACTACAGACAAGAAAATAGAGTGGCTTTAAAATACTCTCTCCTCTTCCACACACAACTGTTATTTAGTACTGGACTTTTTGTACTTCAGATATTTTATTGTCATTTTATTGTCAGCTCATGTCTCCGCTTTTAAATAAATCTGCAGTACAGACATAACCAGAACACACTCAAAGCAGACAGAATTCAGAGTCCATTTGTCATTTGATCAATCTCTGAGCAACTACTGGATAAAAATAACTACCTGTAATGCAAAACCAAGACTCAGCAAAATAGAAATATATAATGTAATATACTTATATTTAATGTTAGGGAATAAACTTCATATCCAGTTGTTAAAACTACAGTAGTATGTGTCCAAAAAATGTCCTGAAATATTTGAGAAATTCTCATGCCCAAGCAATCTGCATGGCTATTTGTCTGTCTCTCATCTGGTTCTGCACTGCTAGTTGCCTTTCCAGCTAAAGAAGGGAGACAAGTTAAACAAATCTAAGTCATCCATTTATTTTAAAGATTGACTCAATCTCTCAGTGGTCTATAAATCCAAAACACAAACTAAGAAGGCAATCTTTCATGGCTTTTGATTGAGAATGGCCTTCTTCAGTAATAGTTTCTACCCAAAAACCATTTAGGTCAATTAGAAAATGCTTTTGTGCTTCTCAAGGTCCAGACACGCAAAATTGCAGTGTTAGGTTTTGAGTAGGACCCAAGTCTCAGCAGGACTCTCTAGATTAAGATTCTCTGACCTTTGCATTTCCATGCTGATTCATAGAGTACCTGCTTTCCCAATTAATTCTGCTTAATTCTTGTTTAGTTGTAATAATTTTAGAGTCAATCTTGACACCTCTTTGCCCTTTCAGGAGTTCTTCTTCCTCATGATGCATCATAAAGCTCATAACTCCTCTGCAACACCACAGTTACAAATATAGAAAAGCACTGTGAAGATAGCAGATTTTTCATAGATAATAAATATGTATCAAAACTCCATAAGGAAATACTTCTATAACTAAAATTTAAAACTGTTCAAAAGTACAATATAGTCAATGTATTCACATGTCCAAGAAGAACTTTCTATGATACAGAAGAATAAAAAAGCAGATGATTAGATTTATTTTTTTTAGTTACATGCCCCATCTAAATCTACTGCTACATTTTCATTTAAGTAACGTAAATTCAGTGTTTCTCAGAAGTTCCTCTCAACTATACAGAACACAAATTTCCTTTTTAGAGTGATGGAAAAATATGTAATTGTGCCAAAAATCAGCAGTATGAAACCAAAGTGGAGAAGTTAGTTAACAGAACAAGAAATCTTCTTCACAGTAATGTTTATAACTCATCTTGTGGGGAGAAAATTGAATACCTGGGTTTGTATGTCTAGGCTAGCTAACCAAGTTGGATGAGAAGTTCAACAAGGTACAGGAAACAGAATACCAGCTGCCTAAATGAGTGTATTCTAGGGAAGAAAGAATAAAAACTGAATTCAGAAAGTTCTCTTCTAATGAATCTCTAAAAGTAATTAAATATGTTCTTTTCTCCTGCTTTCTAATTCAAGAATAATTTAAAGGATTTGTAATTACTTAAGGTTTCCACCCATTTATTCATCTCCATTACTATTGATTTAGCCTGAACAGAACAATTTCTGTTAAATTGTTACTAATTATTTCTTCAGACTATGTTGATCTTGCTGTCTTATTTACAAGTTCATTCAGTATCTAGATAGGTAGAAATAATTTTGAGACAGCATAATGAAAAAAGGACAGATCTAATTACATATAATTGTACACAGTAGGAAAAACAACATTCACTATAGTCTCACAGTACTATTTCATCTGTTTCTCTTTCCTCAAGACTTACATTGCAATTGTTGTTCTCACAAAAAATATCAACAGGCTTTACCTTTCTGATAGCCATAATTTTCAGATTGCTTTGTTTTGGTTTTCTTTTTTTTCAGAAGAAGTAATTATATAATGGCTGACCGACCACTTAATAAAATATCAAAATAATTAGATTTTATTTTGTCACCTACAAGGCAGTTGGAAATTCTAAAATAAACAAGTACACTGCCCATTAATTAGACCCATTTTGGTCCCAAATATCCTAAGCCTGGTAAATTGCTGAGGGCTGACGTGATAAGATAAAATAATGACATGTAATATCCATTTAATGACTTTATTTTCATCTTCAGTGTCATTATAGGTGTAGTTTCCACATATGTGAAAAATATTAAGGGATCCTTTGTTTGCCTGTCAGCACAGATAAGGACCTGTGCTTCCAAGATGCACAGTATTACCCTAAATGAGCTTCAATTTGAAGAAGCCATGGTAAGGAAGTGGGACAAGGATATGCTGATGAAATATAGGTCTTGCTAAAAGGGAACAATGGAGAAGAAGAAAAACAGACAGTTTAACATGCACAGTATTTAGAATGAAGTAAGTATGGGATAAAAAGAAGGCTGTAAGTTCAAACTTACAAAGTAAAGTAAAGGATCCTAACATGACTTCTTTAAAAACAAATACACACACACACACACACAAAAAAAAAACCCTGAAAAAACCCCAACAAAAAACCCCCTCACACTTGTTATACTTTGACAGCTCTTGTGCTGAAAGAAAAAGATAAGTCACAAACAATAAAGTCAAACAAACACCATGCTGCAGGAGACTGTCATATCAAATTCCAGAAGTCCAAGGGCACTTTCATGTATATCTACAAGTAGTTTATATAAATAACCTATGATAATTGAAAACAACTTGTTTTCTATATTATAGACAGCGGTCAGATAACATTATCAAACATTTTTCATATTCTTTTCTAACTAGATCTTTTTTCTTTCATTTGAGTGAAATAACTCTCAACTTTCTCCATCAAAAAACAAGTGGTGGAGTGAAATGCATAGAAAAATGCCTGTAATTCCATTTCTTTGAGCAAACTTCTTCTATGTACATGTAAAATTTAAACCAGATGAAACACAATACTGTATTTAAATTAATTTCCTTTTTAAAAAAGATATATTGAAGGGAGGTTTTGGAATTACAAATCTTAGAGATGAACATTCTCTTTGTACATGATGAAATGTGACAGCCAAGAAACAATTATTTCAGAGGAATACTAATCCACAGAAGGCAGTAAAAAGCAAGTCTAGTGACATTTGGCTAAAAGAATAATTTCAATCTTGCTATTACTGAAGTTTTGTGTTATTACAATGAATAGTTTAAAGATAATGTAGCACCAAGAAAGCCCTGAGATGAGTTTGGGGATCCTAAGTAAGCTACAGTACTGATGCAGAGATTTGCAAACAATTTTTATTTAGTCACAATTTATACAGAGAAAACTTAGTAACAATACATGAATACATGCTCCAAAACCCCTATGAAAATTCAAATACATGAATACATGCTCCAAAACACCTGCAAAACCTATGTGGCCAAACCCAGGATTATGTCTCTCAAATGCCAGAAGCACCCTTTGTTCTGTACTTCTTTATTCCAACAAAAATCTTCATTCATGCTTTCCATTTTTTTTCCAAGTTTTTTTACTTGCCATAGTTTTATCTTGCAAAACAAAAGACTACAGTGCTGTAGCTGTTAGGATTACAACAGGAATCTGAGTAATTAAGAGATTTAGTCTAAGTGCTGTAAGTGTTCCAGGGCAATTCCACACTGACTCCACTGGATTTCAAACTCTCCTAAAGGAAAAGGAAAAACTGAGCAACAATTATGGCCAAAGTAGTCTTACTAAATACTGTTTCATCACATGACTTAAACTTAGCAGAATAACTGTAGAAAGCCCAGTCTGGAGTGCACCTGAGCACTTTTCTCTGTAGCCACTGTGTAGCGCAGCAGGGAACACCTCTCTGGCATATTCTGACAAAGCAGACAAAAGGCAGGGCACCTGGCTATCCTGTGCAATCAAATACTGCTTTAACATGTCCAGACCTGACATCTGATTAGTTAAATAGGTTTAAAAGCAATTCTTAACTGTAAAAGCATATATACCTTTAAATAAATTTTGGATGCTCTAAGTATCAAAATGATACATGTGCACCCAGGCAACTCCTCTAAACTAAAAACTAAACTAAATTGTTTTAAAAATTAAAACATTTCCTGTGCAATGTCCTTATGCTTATCCATTTAACATGGCAATCTTAAATGAATATCTGGAGCTTGAGTAGTTTTGAATGACCAAGACATCCTGACGTGCTGGTCTTAAACTGGCAAATAACTAGATCGTGGTAGACCTTAAGGCAAAAACACAGTGCCTTAAGCGACTGCCTTAAGACCTTAAGGCAGTCAGGATTTGAAAACATATGTATATAGGAAAAGAATCAGAAGTCTACCACAAAAAATGACTCGAATTAGATGAAAGAAAACCAAACCATGTTTGACTGCAGTTCAAATCAATACTCCATTTTCAGCTGTTAATTTCCTAGTAATTGTGTCTTATTTTCCTCCACATGTGTTCTATTGAAAATGTCAGTCACACTGGGATAGTGAAAGACTTTTGACCTATTAACATGCAGATTTTATGAAAAACACCAAGTCCTACTAGCTTAGGAATTACTTTACAATAATTTTTAAAATTACTTATTTCTCATTATGGCAGAACAGAAGTAAGAATTAAGAACAGTAGGTATTCATTTTTACTGCAAAACATTTTGTAGAATTTTATAGGTAACAAGACAAAAAAAAAGTATGCCATTCAGACTCAGCAGAGATGGGCTGTATTTTATTTAGAAAAGTCTTACTGATGGGAGAAGCTGATTATTGAGAAAACAAGCCACAGGTGCACATCACATTTATCAGGTGAACAACCATTCACCATCCTAGTGCCATTGTCTTGGGGAACAAATTCTTCTTCATTTTAAGTACACAAATGGCCCATCTACATAGCCATAAAAACTTCAATAGGAATGATTTACATGACTATACTTGCACTAAAAACTACAGATAAAGGATCTGAAGTGTAGCTTTAGAACAGGAGGAAGAGAGATACTGTAATTTTCCTAGCCAGGTTGCTGTGCATAGCACAAGAGAGCTGAAGCTGTAATGTGGATATATGGGTGCACATCCCAGCATGCTTTTCAATTAGTTGTATCCTGTAACAATCACACCACGATTTTATAGACACAGTTAATAAAATAATAAAAAAGTGGCAATAGCAACTTCTATATTGGCAAAAATATTGATTGCATAATTTTAAAAATTAAGTATTGTATTTCAAAATAAATGGGTACCAGTACCAAGTGATATTTCAAATTTTGTAACACTCTCAAGAGGGCCCAATTAGAAATATCTTTCCCATTTTTTCTTTAAATACAGCTAGTAGTTTCTCAACACTGTGTGAGCAACTGTAAGGGCTGATTGGGATTTTGAAGTCTGTCACACAGAAACTGTTAGAGTAAAAGGAAATCAATGTTACAAAATGAATCATGACAGATGAAGAGAAGTGAGGCACAGAGGGAAAAGGTCAGTTACTGGGAAACTGATAATGCTAATAAACTAGTCAGTGGTAACCATCCTTATCATTTCTACTTATTATTTTTCAGACTGCCACAATGATGTCAAACCACACAAAAGAGCATTTATACCATCATTTAATTGATTAAAATCCAGTGGGAGAAAATTCTCATCTGAAATAATTTAATCGACTTTGACAACTTGCAAAAAAATCCTTCTCTGGATTACAAGTCACATCTTCACTTGACTAGAAATTTCTCATACTTTAGACTCTTCCATGTGTAGATGGTATGGATGCTACTTTGGTTTTGTACCCCCAAATGGGATGGAAGGTGATGTACAAATACTCAATAGAAATTAAAAGCAGAGCCAGTGTGAAATACTCTCTTCTTCACTGCCCACACGTATGAAATATTATTTCAATGGTGTATTTTGTGTCAGTCTAAGTGTCTATGCAGAGGAAGAGACAGTAATCATCCCTCAATAAAGAGTCAATTTGCAACCCAATATGCTTAATGGCTCTCCTGGGGGATATGCTCTTTTACCCAACCTATCTAAAATATTGGGCTGAACAAACACTTAGCTTGAGAGCAGCCATGGCAGTAAATCTATAGAGAACATATTTCATGTCACTATCATTAAGACATAATTATACTGATGTCCTGGTAAACAGATATTTGGACAGGAAAGAAATTACTACCTTAAAAGAAATAATCACATAAACACCATTTTTACTTATGTTCTCAAACCAAGTAAAGAAATCAAAGAAAACTGAAACTTGAAGAAACTTTTGGGATTCCCTTACACTCATGTAAAAGAGCTCTCCTGTTTTGTCACAGGTTAATACATCTGTTAGAGGCCATGGCTACTTTGCCTATAATAGGTTATTTTCACTTACAGTTTTTCAGAGTTCAGACACTTTGAAAGCATTCTTTTAAAAAGTACTAACTTCTAACTTCTGAGGACTCAGAGCTGTAATGAAAAATAAGGCTTAAATGATAAAATAAAGTGACAATCACACATAAAAAAATCTGCAAATCCCTTCCAAAACATGTATGTAAGTTAGTGTGCAGATAGTACAGCTATATGTGGCATTTCATCAGTAGATGAAAGACTAAAAGCTCATGTGACTTATTCTTGGTGTCCTTTTTTCTAATCAATAGGTAAAAGAAGCTGCTGCAAATGGTTCTTTCGCAAAAATAAATTAAAAATACAATAGTGATATCTATATCTACACCTCCATTGTAAGCCACCAGAGCGCAATACAGAGATGACAACTTAAAGTAATTATGCAGTGTCTGCTTGGTTCTATGACCAGCATGCCCACAGACATCTCAGGAAATGGGCCTCTAGATCAAACAGTTAAAATAAATCAGACCTAAATGTTTTATCCTGCTGCTTCAAAGCTTGTTTGCAGATATTTTTCACATCAAGCACACAGATCAATTAAAATTATTAGCACTGCAAGAAACTGCACTTTAAAAAGAAAACTTAATTTTTAAAGCTTCCCCACGCAAAGACAGATTACAAATTATTTACAAGTAAAGAGTTATCAGAAAAAGAAAAAAGTCTCACAATATTAGCCACAAGCCAGAATATAAACTGCAGTGAAAAAAAAAAAATCACACAGAATCACAAAATATTCTGAGTTGGAAGGGACCCACCAGGATCGAGTCCCAGCCCTTATCTGAATGTTCACGGATTGAACCCATGACCTTCATGTTATTAGCACCAAATCCTTTATATTCCTTTTTTTGTCAATAAGGTACTGAAATTGCACTCTTTATAAAGAAGAAATAATATCAAAAGCCCTTAAATCCATGTGAGATTTTGTGCTGCACATAGGACAGACTCAATTGACTGGGCAAAGCATGAAGGTAAAATTTCTTGGCGGTAACCCAGCATTCTTATTTTTCTTCTATGTGGCTTTTAGGCAACAAACATGCCACAGAGTGCAAAAGGGCATCCACCACCTGCATTTAATAATCTTATCAACAAAAGTAAGTGAAATTTTAAGGTACTGTTACCAGCGTTCAGAATTCTCAGAAGTTTTGTATGAGCTTTATAGAGACAAACCAAAGTCATTTAATTATAAAGTTATGTAAAAGCAGGCATCAATGTTGAAGGAATAGTAAAATAGATCAAGGCATATAAAACAAAGAGTTAATATTACAAAATCAACTAATTTACTCAGTTATTAGTCAGCTCTGACTAATAACTGAGTAAGAGCTTTCCCCCACCCCCTGCAAACTTAACATTCAGGAAATAGTATTCCATAGAAAGCAAGTAAAAGACTAAATTTTACTTCAGTGGACTTAACAAAAGACTAAAACTATAGGTTTGCTCTTTTAAGAGGAAAGGAACTAATGTAAATTTGTTGTATCACGGGACGCAGTTTCAGAAGGCATTTTTTCTTTGAAGTCAGGTAAATTCCACCAACAAATTGAGACTAAACATATAAAGGTAAGCTGGAGGTGCACCTCCAAGCAAGACAAAATTTGCAAGCTGTATTCACAATGATATGTACTAGTCAGAGATATTCGCCCCAAAAAATGCTGATATAATTGATTCGACTGAATAAATTTAATTAATATTTGTGCTCCTACTAGTGCAGCAACCAGTCTGTTTTGCATCTTTTGCTGGTAGTCATTACATATTAGAAATAGCTATTAAAATCTGCTCTTTGTTAACCACTTCATTTGTTTCTTTACAGTGATCAGGCAGAGTATACAATCTGTCAGCTAATACCAACCAAACTGGCTTTTTCCCTGCAAGACAGATGGTTCTAATCTTCCTCAGTACAGGTATCATTTATCTTGCTCTGTTCCATTTGATGAGGAGAAACTAATAAGGATATAGGATTGTTACCAGAGAGCATTTATTTCCCAGAATTAAGCTCAGATCACCTAAGGGGCAAAACAATTTATGTAAGGCTTCAAGACAAATGCATTAGTGATGTCGTAAGCGCTACTAGTATCTTGTCAATAGAAAACAAATCTAGCTATTTCGCACCCCAAAGGGAAACAGATGGTAGTAATCTGGAAAAGCAAAACTTGCTTACATTTTACTTCACGACAAAGAACGGGAACAATTGGTTTCATTTTACTAGAACTAAAAAAAAGTCCTTTTGACTAAATTTCACTGAAAACTTTGGGGAGGAAAAGGTTAGGGATTTACATGACCCTGAAGAAAATGACTCAGTGTCTGAGACATTAAGAGAAATTGAATTTTTCAGGTTTCATCATAGAGGCGGTTGATCTTTTACTAACAAAGATAAGGTGACAAATCTATAGATGGAAAAATGTCATCACAAAAAGTTTTATTAGGCTCAGGAAGAACTTCAGAAACCTGTGTCAGTACTTTCCTTTTTTATCAATGAAAGAGAATAAGCATGAAGAAAATTTTCTTGTTCAGAAACTCACTGGCATTTTAACATTAGCCATGTTTCCTGCCAAGAGTCAAAACATAGTGCACATATGCATTTTAAGCACCATTTCATTTTAAGATCAACTGATAAATAATTGATAGCATTTTGACTGAGTAATGGGTTAATTGAATTTCTTAAGGAAAAAAAAATAAACAACCGAACCCCAAAATTGTATTTGTAAATATAATCCTCTTTAAATGAAAGAGATGTCGTCTCCCCCCTGCCCTTACTCATACTTTCTCATACTCTCTTTTCCATTTCCACTTATAGCTCATTACTCAAAAAGAGTTCCAGAATAAAGGACCAAGACATGTGCCAGACATAAGTCCCTACCAAGAACAAACAATAGGCTTATGAGGAGCAGGACCAGGAGTTGGCCATGATGATCCTGATGGCTCCCTTTCCCTCGGCATATTCTATGATTCTATGAATTCCTTGTAGCTGTTTAAGATGGAGTACCAAGACCAAGTCTACTATGTATCAAAAAGACTTTAATGTTTTTGTTTTTCAAAAATTTCGATTTTTCCTCATCTAATTTCCATTACCATTTTGCATTTGTCTTTAAGAATGTGGTCCAGTGTCTAATTTCTCATGAAACCTCTACTGATCTATCTTAATATTATCTATACATTCTTAATATATTTTTAATTCTAAGGAATTTAAAACAAACTGAAGAGAGGAGGTCAGAGGAGACCCATGAGCTGTCTGATAAATAAATCAGGTTTTCCTTATCTTTCACTCACAAAATTCTCAGTATCTGTAGTAAAGGAAGTCCAGCAAAGTGCTATGTGTAGAATCCATAATTCAGCTCAAATATCACAAAACCAATAACTTAAGGAAGTTACTTATTTGTACAGAAACATTATCTTATTAAATATGCAGATACAAATAGTGCTTGTACTTTATCTCTGCTAAATGGGTAATCTCATTTTTCACTTGAAGATATGCTTAAAATATTTCATTTGTCTCTTTTACTATATACATCCTGTCACATTTTACCATAGCAACTTCACTAGAAATTTCTTCAGAAGTAAGAACTTCAAAAACCACTAGAGGGTTACCTAGATCATCAAACAGAATCCAATAAGAAACAAACTTAAAATCCTGCTGGAAGGTTCAAACTTATTTCTTACTTGGCAAACACAAACAGTACACCTTCTTTGTATATTTTCAAAAAGACATTGAGAAGAAAAGCAAACACCAGTAATAAACATCTGTATAACTGAAGTTACAATGTCTTGTTTTGAGATACACATGAGTGTCTGGATATAAACTGCAATGTAGTCCTGTATATTATCTTATAATAGATCTATATTTTTCAATATAGATCTATAATTGTTTTTATAACTTTATTTCAGAAAAAAAAAAGATATAATTTAGTCAAAAGATATAGCCAATTAATAAGCATCTATGGGGTACTTCTTTCATTTCAGATTTAAGGACAAATTGTTAAACATGAAGAGAAAACCACCTTGTTACTTTCATTTATTGTCATTCAAAGCAAACCTCTTAAGGCAATACAATCCTGGCAGGAAGGTAAGCAATCATTGTATGGTCTGCCCCTAACCAAGAGCTGACAGTGTAAAGGAAAGAAAACATATGATATTAAGTTGCATTTATCTATGGTTTCAGTGAGTTTTTGATATATTTCTCCAAAACCAGATACTTTTGTCAGACACCTTTTGTAGCATTAAATTACATTCTAACGATATCAATATTTACACAGTAATATATGTTATGAAATAATATCCCAAAGCATTTTCTTACAAAACTGAGAGCTTTAGTGCCATTTGTAGATATGGCAAACACTCACCAGCAGTTTCACTTCAAGCTGATTTGTGAATGCATGTGACATGGCTTATGCATACAGTGTGCAATGCATACATGTTTCTCCACAGGCAAGAGCTGAAGAACAGATGACAGCACAGAACACTTGAATACCATTTTCAGAAGTAGAAATCTAATATTTATAATTTGAATGAACTAAATAAGATGTTTTTTCTGCAAGAGATAAATACGTTTGGCATTCCCATGTTGTGTCAAAAGAAAATTTCACTTACAGAAGAAGATGCTGTATAATTTGTATCTATGAAAAAGCAGACTATGCCTTACTGAACTAGAGGATGAGTTTCCCTAGCAATGTTTTATACTATCTGCCCACTTACTCTACAGTTTTAGCTAACTGAGGAAGAAATGCCTCTTGTTTTTATTTCCTTTATTAATTTGGATCACTGCCAAAACTTCAAAAGAAGCTGTTAAAACAAAGTGGGGCAGGGAAAGGGGTGGGGGGGGGGGGTTGTAAAACTATCCACTGAGATACAGAACTATAGGGGATTTTCCATACCACCATCTGGTCCTAATTAAAATAGGATAATGTAGTTTTATCATGACTCAAAATAAACCTAGATGATGTTAGTGACCCCAAAAGAAAGAAAATATTGAAAAAACCAAGGGAAAGATTTAAAAAACCAAGGAAAGATTTAAAAAGCCAGGGGATAAAAGAAAAAAAGAAAAAAAAAGAAGGAAATAAAAAGTGCTACCACTGCACTGTCAAACACAGAAAAAGAAGCCCTTACTTTTCTAGATTTACTTGGTCTTGTCTTTTTTTTAAACCAAGAATATAGAATCTTTTCCATGTCCACACAGGAGGATACAGGGAGCAAGTTTATAAACTCTCAAAGACTAACTGCTATGAATGCAGATCTATGACTCTTTCCTGGCTATCCAATATTACCTGGAGAAAATAATGCACTTTAGACATAATAAAATAGGGAGAGAGGAGGGACAGCAGCAGACTGGGATTGAGACTATCCAGAGATTCATGCTGTAGACAGGTTATAATAAAACACTTTTATTATTGGAAAGTACAAGATCTGTCAGAAGTATATTATTTTTCTAGCATGCTTATTTTCTTACAAGTTTAGTGTCTCCCATCAAAGATTAATTTAGGAGACTGTATTTGAGTCCTGAAAGCAATGATGCTTTCCCACTGAGAAGAATATCTTTTTGTTTCGTAAGAAATCCTCCTGCTAGAAAGGAAAAAAAAAACCCCAAAAGTCTACCAAAAAAACCCTCCAAATCACTCCGACTGCAACTCCCAAAAACCAATAAAACAATGACATGCCATAAGCACTAACTAGTTTGGGGTTTTTTTATTTCTTTTGTTTCCAGCACTTTCAATGATTCTTGGCTCCTCCTGTATAACTTATTCTTAAAAGCTACACTTCTCAAGAATTTCAATCCTCCAGCCTGAGCCTGAAAGACTGGTAGAGCTGACCTGCTGTCATCTCAAAGCAACACTTTTTAAATGTGTTTTGCTTAAATAATGGTTACAACCTTGTACTGAAATTTCTGATTTCAACTTACTTATATGTATGTGCTAATACTGGATATGTAATTCTACATACAGTGTAGGAGAAATGTATCTGCTAATACATCAATATATATTGCAAAACTTCAAAAATATACAGGAGATTGAACAATTCTTTTCCAGGTAAATTATTCCCACAAACAAGATTTTTGCTTTGTTTTTGCACTCTGACAGGCAGGGCACATGGAGGCTTAAATTCCCAATTCCCTTCTCCATCCCTTGTCATATTATTTCTGTGTCATTATCACTTAACATACTTCTAAAGTCTGTCTGACAGCTGTCAGTTAAAAGTTAGACCAAGACACATCTTGTTTCAACAGACTGCTGCGGTGCATGAGGTGCCCAGTACAAGTGCAGACATCAAGCAGTAACTGCTCATAATTCTCAGTCTGGGAAGAAAGAGAGGTAAGAAAATCCTATCTCACAAGATCCAAAAAATACAGTGAGCCACAGCCTGCTTCTGTGGGTGTTAGAGAATCATAAAATAACTTGGGTTCAACCTCAGCAGTCTTACTCAGGACAGCAATGTGATCAGACCAGGAGACCAGGCTGCTGAGGGTTTTCATCCTGACAGGTCTTGAAAACCTCCAAAGATGGAAGCATCACTGAGCCTTTGCTCCACTGCTGGATTGGCCTTGCAGGGGAAAAGGTTTCTCTTTACACTCAGTCTGCACTGTTCCCCAAATCCTGTTTCAATGTATACTCATTGCCTCTTGCACTTCCTGGCTATACTTTCTTGATTACTCACGGTTGGTGGGAGGCTGCCCTCAGATCCTGCTCCCCAGAAGGCATCTCATTTCAGGCTAAGTAAGCACAGTGCACTTGGCCTCCTTGCAAGAAGTGCTCCTGCCCTTGGCCTGCTTGGTGGTCTGCTGCAAAAGCTGCTCTTTTTCACCTACGTTATTCTTGCACTGGGGAAGAAGGGGGGCAAAAAGTGGATGCCGTATTTAAATGGATTTAACAAAGCACTGAACAGAAGACAACAGAAAATTTTGTCGACCTACTGGCTTCACTATAGCTTAAAAAGCCCTCATTTGTCCTTTTGATTCTCTCTTCTGTCAGGGTACACTGCTGACTTATGCCCTAGTTGCTGTCTTCCAGTGTCCCCTCATCTCTACAGAATTGCTCCCATTTTTCAGCTCTCAGTCTGTGTTGTGGCCAAGGACACTTAGCTGACACTTAAATCATGTCAGCTTTCCTGAACTCCTTTATCCTTCAAAGCTCCTATGGCACCTCGCCTACCAGTTTCCCAAGTAAGATGAAATCCTTTCTCCCAGTGTCCAGGGTCTGCAACTCATCTTGCTACAATCAAGCCTGACTATAATATTATAGTTCTCAGTCATTTGTAAATAACAAATTCAGCTGTGCATGATGGCTCTTGCACAGCCCATCTAGTACATACATGCCTGTATCAAGAAGTTATTACTCACATTTTGCAGAAATGTACCAAATTGTTTATGTCTTCCTATTTATGGCAGGTTTTCAGCAGATATTCAGCAGATTTTAGGGAGACTACAGTCTCATGAGAATCAGTTAGTAATCCAGAGACTTTCTTCAGTTGTTTAAAAGAATAACTTATTTCTTTATGTATTCTGTCATTCTGATTGATGACCTGCAGCATGCTCCCTCCATAGTGTCATGTTTTGTGGACTCTCCTGTGACCTTAATTCATATGCTACACCTTCTCATCATGGGCATCACTACTATTTGTCTTTCCTTCCTGTCTTTCCTGAAGAGCTAGTACCTCTCTTTTAGAGATTTCAAGGTGCATGAACTGTCCCTACCATATCTCAGTTATTCCCATGATGTTGCAGTACTGTGACCAGAGACAACTCTTGTTCTTCATGCTTGTTTCTCAGGCTGTGTACATCTGTGCTTGAGCATGTACAGGCTTCCTTTCTCCAGAACCATCAATGCTGCGGAAAATCCCAGCACTGTCTCATAAAAGCTTCTGCCAGGACTAGATACATTCTAGGCTTCTTTATTTAATATCTGCTGCAACAGCAGAATGCTCCTATTGTGCTGCTGTAGTAGAAACACCTTTTTTTAGGATGGAAGAATGTGATTAATTTTTTGATTATTTGATGCAAACCCCAGGAATTCAAAAGCAGAGTAAAGTGCTCTGCAACAGCTTAGAGAATTCTTTGAGCTCCATGTACTACCCTATTTACTTCACTTCTCTAAGCAACACAATTGTCTTCCATTCTCTGACTCTGAATCACTGCTTCTCTCCTCACTGCTTTTTTGTAAAGTTTTCCCAGAAATGCATCTAGGTAAAAACTTCAATGACTTGACAACATCAAGAGATGCACTTAAACCCTAGGTCTGATTGTTATATATAAAGATATTAAAGCAAATCAGTCTTTTCATCCATGCCTTTCCATCTATCATCTCATAATAGAGAAAAGAGTGATACAACAAAATTACAAAGTACTCCTTAATTCAGATCTCATTATTAATGATGACGTTTATATGAGAAACAGTAAAAAAGGTCAGTCAATAAAGGATTCAGTGTATCACCAATTATTTGTGGAGTTCCAATGAAAAAAATTCTTCTAATTAAGTAACAGAACACTTATACACTGAGATATACCTGAAAACAGTCATGAAGGATTTAAAATGCTAAATTTTAAATTAAGGACTTAATTTTTTAGTTGTATGGACTAGAAACCACTGCTTTCTATGCAGAACTATTACTATACACATCAAGATATCTTCATCTTCTTATAATACCACTGGAAAAATAAGCAAACCCCCTGTTATTTAAACAAAATCTCAGCTTTCTCCTCTGTAGGGTTACCTTTCAAGTAGCGCAGACATGCTATACACAGGAAAACTGGGATGTTAATCAGTTTCCCCTGAGTAGTGCTTCCCAAGGAAAGAAAGGAAAAGCAACTTTTTAGAGCCAAAAGCAGTATAAAAATAAGAGCAGAACATAAACTAAAATCCAACTGGCAGAGTGGAGTGGGGTGTCACAGGAAGTAATGGCATAGTACTGATTCAGTGGGGTTCTGTTCAAAACTAAAGAAAGCATTTTTGATTCCTCTATATGTATTAGGAAATCTGGCTAAAATTTGGCAGGAGAACTTAGGCTTTTCTATGTGAGGCCCCTAAATCAAAAGCCTTTTGAATTGTGCTTAGAATGTCTTTTACACATGACTGCAAAAATACTGCTCTGAGATGCAAAGTTAGTAAGCTCTGCTTTATGTAATCCTAGAATCAAATTAATTGGCAGGTAATTAAAATTTAAATCTGTACTGTGATGTGATCTTCTACCATGATTTTGCTTCTTATCATTCTAAATAACACTACACAGAGTATACAAAATTGTTTTTGTATTTTTAATATTATTTGAAGATAATACACTTGTATTATGCATTTAACCAAACTTAAGTCTCTCTCATCACAATAAAGTCTTTAGGAAGTATCTTCAATACATCTTCACAGTATATGTGAAGTCAGACAATTTCTTATTTAAAAAGCAACCTGTCAGGCTTCTTTATGCCTAGTTCTAGCCAGTAAGGTCACCATCTAGAAATATTAATAAGAAATATTTGAAGTGTTCTGATCCACATTGAGGAAAGCATAATCGGCCACAAACATTTCTGCATTCTTACTTGCCATTTTCAGATATGCATCTTTTTCCAGGCTGCCTTGTACATTTTCAAATGGTTTTCTTAATAAATAGTTATTCCAATAGCTTTCTTAAGGTATACATTTGGGATGTTAAAAAAAGACAAGGAAAAAAAGAAAACTAGAACAGAAAGTACAGAACATAGCACTTTGACTAAAGAAATATATGCAATTCCCACATTTAATTGTGTTAAGAGGACACATAGAACTCATTAAAAAAAAAATCTGCTATAATTGCTCTGTGGCCTGCAGCAGAGACCTGCTCTAGCCTATTCAGCCTCACTAAAAGCACTCTGCAAGGCAGCCATATACTAGTCTTGAGCTGTAGATCTGAGATAGTAAAGTGTTTGAAAATAATTTTGCAAACTACACTTTAAGGAGCAGGCTTGTGATAAAAACAAAGCCTCAACAAACTTCTACCACAAACAGTCTCCACTTGACACAGACTGGTATTTCATTCTGGAGCCACACAAAGACAATACAAACAACTGGCAAGTCCTTCAACATCAAGGCAAACAGTTGAAGTTTTATTATTCTTCCAAAAAGCATTAAGATACAATTTACAAGGCCACAATCCCTCCTTTCCAGAGTTATCCCAAGAAAGGCATAAAGAAAAAACCCATGCACAACATCTTTTAATATTGTCTTATGCTAAAATAGTCAAGCTGGTCTGGCTGTCCAGCACATACCAGAATGACTCTAAAACTGACTGGGCTTTAGCATGCACCACAGTTTGTGATGTGGAGAAATCTTTATCAACTTCTATCATGTTATTTTTGCAGCTATTTTCTTATTTTTGCAACTGTCTCTTTCAAAACTACAATCTTCCACATGAAGTAAGTCAATTACTAAACAGCTTTGCATTTTCTCTCTTCAGAGAAGAGCATACACGTATTTGGGATTGTTTTCCTAAAAAAAAAAAAAAAAAAAGTGTTCACAGAAATTAATAGCACAAAAATCTCTGACTCTCTCACCAATACCTACTGTGTTTCATTCCAGCTCTACCCGAAGAGTAACTAGCTCATTTCTGTGCACTGTCACAACATCACTGATGGTGGGGCAAGCATTCTAGGTGAAACAATTTTGATGACTTCTTGATCCACATCAATTAGCTTGGAGTGACAATTTTACCCTATTTCTTTAACATCTTAATCATGGGACTCTTTAAGAATGTTCAGAAGCCATGAAAAGCTCCGAGAAGTTTGGATCCCACATGTTGTTTTGGGGTCAATTTACATTTAAAACAAATCACTATATTTGAATATCTTACACAAGATCATATTGTATAAGTACATCATATTGCTTCAAGTGTAAGCTTCTATTTTATTAATAAATATTATGGTTTCCAGAGAAAGATGGGTGAACTGATAGCATCCAAGTCCCTGTATTTCACCATAAGAATATATATAAATGCTTTAAGTTAAGCTGTTTCGTTCTGGTCCTAGCATGACCTAACTTCTCCAAGCATTTCTAGTCACAATTTTGTCTAAAGCAAATAAATCACATTATATAATTTTCTACAAAAACTTGAAAGTCTAGCAGTAAACTCCGCATCACAGGTTTTAGTCACATATGGAAAAGACAAATGGCAGTCTTCCCTCTTCCCTACACTCTCCCCAAGTTTGAAGCAGGGCTACATTCTTCCATCCCCTAATCACACGAAATTTAGTTCTCTTCCCTGCCCCCACTAAATCTTTTATACCTGATTCAGCTGTACACTTCATGTATTTCCAAAAGATGGGGGTTTTATAACATGGCAGGAGTGTCTGCAAACACAGTAGGAATCAGAGATGATTAGGTGTTTGTAGTGCTAGAAAGAAATACACTATTCTCAGTGTAACTATTGTCAGAAAGAAGAAATATAGTGAAGGGGAAGTTCCTGAAGAACAACTTGCAAAAATTTTGGACATTTATACATAATTTTGAAAGGGCATTTTTGTAACTGCTTTCAAAGTTTGTTTTTTATAAATGACTGAGCATTTGAGCTAGAACTAGCCAAGGCAAAGACTGGCATTCAAACTCTGCAGCTACCTCTGCAAATGTTAGCTTGAATTCATGCTCTTTCCTCAACTTTATTTACCCAACAAAGAAGCAGTTTGTGAAGCAAACTTCCACTGTAATTTCACTATCAATCTGTCAAACTGAAAATCTTCCTGTTATTTGGATTTCCAAAAACCTCGGGGGTGGGAGGAGCACCTCTCTGCAGGAGGGGGGAAAAATTGTACACAAAACTTGTGGTTGCATCTAAGAAACATGCAACACAGCACAGACAGAAAATGATGTCTACAAGTCATGCAAAAGGTTACTCTTCTTTGAACTCTTAAGAGTTATCCACTCTTTTATTATATAACCTTGCCTTATGCTATGTTTCTTCTTCTTAGATTGTATTCAGAGTTTACTTGTGATCCTACAAAACCTACTACTGCACACTGCTTTATAAACTAGAATATGCCATCTACTGGCAATTTAATAAATTGGAAGTTCATCCATCACTACTTTAAACATTCTAAAAATTTTACCTGTGTTCAATTTAAATGCAAAACTAAAGGAACGGACTCCAGCCAAATCCTTCAGATTGCATTCCCGCACTTGGCATATAAATATTACGAGTAAGTTACAAGATATTTAACAATAAATCAGAAAGCTAGTGCTATACTGTAGGTCTGTTCAGCACAACTTTCTGAGCCCTAATCAAACTGGTTTTCCTTTTTCTCTGCTGTTATTTTCTTCTTTTATGAGAGGGAATAAAACAACCCCATGCCCTATTCTGAGTTTCTAGAAAAATTCAGCTGCAGTAACCTGATTGAACTTAAAGAAAGAACTGTTTAAAAGATGTTTTAATGGTGGGAGAGTTGAAACATATTTAACTCATATATTTTAAGAGTATAAGATCCATGTTTTAGCAACTCCATTATAACAGATTCACTTTAACATATATATGTTTCTTACCACTGCAGTAACACAGCTTAACTTCAACATAAATGTACTTTTCAAAGTAGGTTTCCAAAACTGTTTTTAGGGTCTAGCTACTTTAATGATAGTTTCCACTTCTACAACTTGTTAAGACAGACTCTTGCGGAAGTCTTTTGACACAGAGAACGGGTGCTTTACACACCTGAACCTGCTGTACTAGGTAACCCCACAGGAACTGGCGGAGCCCGTGAATGGAGCACCTTCAGCCCTGGAGGACAGCGAAGGTCAGCAGGTGAAGCCGCCAGTCCGGCCGCGGGCAGGCAGGGAGCCGCGGGACAGCCTCCCCCGCACCGCCGCCGCCCACTCTGGCGCCCGCAGCCGCACAAGCTCCTGCTGCCCTTTCAGGCTGTCGTTCATGGCCTTCGAGGAGACGAACTCCATCGCGCCCTGCAGCGCAGAAGACACGAAACAGGGGGTGCCGGCGAGCGGGGAGAACCGGGCGAGGATGAGGAGAGCCGCTCCCGGGAGGAGCCTGTCCTGGGTCCCGCCCCTCTTCCGCTGTAGAAACTATCTCAAGAAATTTGAAGAAACCCATCCCAATACACAGGCCCTGGTAGGCTCACCACTCGAGGGTGATACATCTAGGCAATACATGTAAATCAACAAGGAAAATAATTAAAAATGCCTTTGTTGCATAACGCTTATCTTGCTCTGCCTTTCATAAAGTGTCAGAATGTTTTCATGACATCATCATCCGTAATTACAGGCTGGCTTTGAAATCCAAAGAAACTAAATTTTCATACTTTTCATACTTAAATTTCTGACTCAGTATTTTAAACTAAATTTTCATACTTAAAAATACTGAGTCAGAAATTATGCTCTGTCAGTTGGCCTTTAAAACAATGATACAAATAAGTTCTAGAATTACAAAATCACAGAATATTCTGAGTTGGAAGATACCCACAAGGATCATCAAGTCTGACTCTCAAGTGAATGGCCCATACGGGGTTTAAATCTACAGCCCTGATAATATTAACAGCATGCTCTAATATCCAGAATTCTTTTGGCACTAAAGACTCTCTCATTCAGTTTTCCAGCTTGAGTCTGTGAGGATACACAGCACTTTGAACACCACCTCACAGTGCTACTAGACATCTTGTCTTACTGAAAGAATTAATATTTTTCCAGAAACAGTCTACTCCTTCAATTTGCTGATATCTTGATCTGCAAATGTTGTTTTTGACGATACTTATTTTCTAAATTCAGGTATTTTCCAAATAGTTTTCTTTAAAAAAATACTAAGAAGACAGCTGTCCTCCCCCGTTTTTTTTTTTTTTTGTTCGGTTTTTTTTTTGGTTTTTTGGGTTTTTTGTTGTTGTTGTTGGGGTTTTTTTTTTTGTTGTTGGTTTTTTTTTTTGTTTTTTTTTACTGGTAGAGCAAAAATGAGCATAAAAACTTGAAGTAAAGAACTTCCAAGAACTTGAATTATTGTAGTGATATTTTGAAAATGTCTGTGACTTTTTGAAGTATTCAACAAGTATTTAATTTCTCCCCTGGATATCTGATGCAGCAGAGAACCAGGGGAGAAATTTATTGGTATACTCCAGCTCCACGCAAGATGGCACTACTGCACTGGCAGCCACTGACAGGTATTTAACGAGATTTCATCAGAGAGAATTGTGACTGATAAATCTGTGACACTATAACATTCTTTCAAAGCAGGTTACCAAAGATACCATCCATCTTCACCCACTGAGCCCCTTGCAACCAAGCAAACCATTTTGGTCTGTCCAAATCTTTCCTTGAGGAGAAAGGAGTTTCAGAGTGCAGCAGACCTCTCTAGTGCAGCCCTGGCAAACCTGTGTGTTACAGAGTTCTGCTTTCTATGGAGGAGTGAGCACGATGGGGCAGCAGATTTCAATACCACAAGAACAGATAAGAGAGAGGTGGAGGAGCAGAACTGTGACTTTTTGCTAGAAAAACAGTACAGGTTTCTGAAGAAAGGATCTAGGACTTAAGAAGTAGCACGGAGAATGGAGACTAGTTTCCATAGGGCATAAGAAACCACTGTGATTCTTGCCTGTGGAAGGGAGACTGGTTTGAGCTACATCAGACTTCAAACACTGACAGGAGCCCACTTGCAGCAGGAGTTGCAGCTCTTGCCTCTCTTGGTCGGTACCACTTGTGGCTTGAATTATGTGATTTCACTGATATTGTAAATATTCATGGCACCACACTGGTGGATATAGCCTCTCCTGTTCTAATTCCCAGTCTGTCAGGTCATGGTATGGAGAGGAAAAAATCAGACAGCATCATATATTGCACGATGCTGTTAGATTGTCAGCATTTCTGAAGGTAGGCAGTATTTCTCTAGTCCAGAAAGCAACAGATATTGCTGCCATTACAAAAGACCCATGCAAAGTCATAAAGACATTTCAAAGTAACACAAATCTGGTATCCATTAGACAGGCAGCCATATCTCCCTTGTTCTTGTCATATTTTTTTAAATAATATTTAAATTATAAGGCGTATTTCCTCCACAAACAGCTGGTCCAAAAATGATTGAACCTTGGAAATGCTGATTGTGATACCTAATTAAAAAAAAAAAGAGTCAAGTAAAAACTGAAATAGTTCTAATTTGAGCTGATGCAGATATTTATTAGGCAATTTATTTGTGATTTTTACATGATGAGGAAGAAAGAGGAACACAAAATTAGAACTAGAAGAAATATTTGAAAGAAAGCAAGTGTTCTTCCTCTTATCTTTATATGCAATGCACTTGGATGCATCAGTTTGAATTGTACCATAATGACTTGAATGTTAAACAATTCATTATTCTCTTCAATTGTATAGTCCAGATTGAGAAGAAAACATTATGCTAGAGATAGCTTGTAGAACTAGTATCTGGAAAGTAGGCTGTATCTGTATCAGTCTGCCTGACTGATTTAATTGAAATTGAAAGATTATCTACAAAATTGAATTCCAAAATTTATCAATCAAAACAGTTAGTTTGAAAGAAAGTGAAGAAATAAATTGAAGACCAGTGTCCTGAATTTGTGGTATTTAGCAAGCAAATTTCCTTGTTTTACAGTATATTTATTTACGTATGCCAGAAGTGTACTGACTGTAAACATAGATGACTGTAAGACATTTTAACCCCATAATAACTAAATATTTAACTTGTAAGAGTAACTTTTCTTTTTACATTTTAGGAATGAATGTTCAGCAAAACAATCCAGACTTCTAATATTTTACATAAATGAAGAAAGATGATTGCAACCCTGTCGATTTTTACCTATTTTTTTGTTTTACTATTTGACTTTTGAAAATAGGAACTGTGTGAAGGAAAATCCTAGTAGCTACACAGGGCTAAGATAAGCCTGTAGCTCTGACACAGCATTTTTGTTTGTTGTAGGGGAAGTCCCTATGTTATCTGGTCTTAGTTAACTTAAGCATTTACCATAAACTAGAAGCTTCCACTTTATTCTGGGAATGTTTTGGCAGTCATTTTTTGTTCTTACTGGAAAGAAACTTCATAGCTTGGCTTATGATTGTCTGGTTTTGTGACTCTTTTGTAACTCATGTACACCACATAGTTGTGTAAGTAAATTTGCCATTTACAAATGTCATGTTTATTGCTAAACAATTTGAAGCTTCTTAAAATATGAGCTTCCTCTAAGTCATGTGTTTGGGCTCCTATCTGCCTTGAGACCTCTGTGCTTCTCTGTGCTTGTGGTGATATGTCTCTGTTGGGCTGATATCCCATGGGAAGGGCCTGGCAGCAGCAGGGACAGCAGTCTTTGTGTGAGGGGTGTGCAGAGGAGTTTTTATTGCATAACCTAATATCTACATTCTTCTTTCTGAGGGACTCATGTTATATGTTTTTGGAAGATTTGAACACAATTAAACTGATTGCTGTTTAAAACCTCCACATCAATATGCTGTATCAACAGAAAGCCCGATGGCTTCCAGGTAGGGATTCCTGTGGTTTCTCAAACACCTGCTGGCTTATGGCCCACAAAACCATTAACTTCATACTGCAGGTGGCAGTACCTGATGCTTAGGGTATAGAGAGCACAGGGGTTTGGGTGTCCTTCCCCTCCTTCAGTACACATCTCTTAGACGTCTATGCTACCATGTATCACAATTTTGTATTTGATTTATATTTTACACTGTAAATACACTCATTAGTAAAACACTCTCATAACCACTCTTTGGTTCGTTGGTAATGTCCTAAGTAATATTCTTATTTCAGGGTTGCTTTCTCACAGAAAGTTATGGCTGATCTTGTTATGTTTCATAAGAAATATTATCGCAGCATAAAAACTATACACAACACTGAATGTCCAGATCGTTATTATCATGTTATTAAATAGGAGGATGTTTCCCAGAAGGCTCTTTAAGTGGCAGGAAACAGAGCTATTAAAATGAATTGCTTCTTTGTCTCTGGAAAAGCAAGACATAGCTCCGGGAATTCATGGATATCCTGGATACTGTGACATTTCCAGTCATCGTATGAGTACTGGAAATGCATCCGTTTAGAAAGTGCAAGCGATCCGTTTACAATAAATGATCTCACCACGTTAAAAAAGAAAGGATAAAGAAAAGGCAACAGACGAAGGGTGAGGCAATACTGATGTCGCTTTTGCTTTTGTTATTTAGAGCTCACGGCTCTCAGGAACAGAGAAGTTGCCTAGAGAACTCCCTGCTCTGCCACGGCTGAAGCGCTGGGAAAGGTGAGGCGCAGGAGCACGGCGCGGGGGTTTTCGGCAAGGCTTTCCGCGAAGGGCCGCGGCCGGGAGCAGTTCCCGGCACTGCCGCGGCCGGCGCAGCCGCAGAGGGGGGGCCGGGGCCGGGGCCGGGGCCGGGGCCGGGGCCGGGGCCGGGGCCGGGGCCGGGGCCGGGGCCGGGGCCGGGGCCGGGGCCGGGGCCGGGGCCGGGGCCGGGGCCGGGGCCGGGGTGTAGCACGCCTGGTCCGACTGAGGCCTGGCCGAGATGGGGCGGGAGACGCTCCGCACAGCTGCGGCGGCCGCGGCGGAGAGCAACCCAGGCAGGGAGGAGCCGGCAGGCTGGGAGGAGCCGGACAGCGGCAATGCGGGCCGCGGGGCTGCCGGCGGCCGGAGCCCGTCCCGGGGCTGCACCGGCCTCATCCCACCCTGAGGTGACCGCGGCACCGGCGGCCACCCGAGCCTGCCCGGGGGCGTGCTCCTGGAAGGCGTCTGCTCGGGAATGCCCGGTGGCAGACAGGACTGAGATAGGTGTCTGGGAAGTTCGTTGCAAAGCAGGTGAAAAAACCCCAAAACTCAAACTCCACCACAGCAGTATAGAACTGTGCCGTAAAATGTGTTTGTGTGCATGTAGATGTGTATATGTGTGTGTATGTGTGTGTCTATATATATAGGAGTATATGTGTATAAACAACAAAATTAAACAATAACAAGAAGCTCAACAAAACAAAACACCACCTACCCCGGTCTTTTATTTGCTGCTAAAAATTTACATGAAAATGCAACCCTGTGACCTCAAGGTAAGCAGTGAAAAAACAGAAACTAATTTCCTGAATTTCCTGACTTAGAAAGGTCACTACATTGAAAGGTGGCTTCTGTGATCTCACGGTATTTTATAAATGTGTTTCAGTTTCTTTCTGTTGCACCTTTTTTTTTCCTTTAAAGAGACAATATAATTTAGCCTATTTTTAAGAGCAGCAAAAAAACCCAATGGAAATTAACATTTATCGGTCTCACCTACTGCGAATATCCGCCCCCTCAATCTCCTAAGGTAGTTTCAGGTTGTTACAACCTAAATGTTACATTCAGCTATTTTATATACCACGGTTTCCACATTCATCTCACTCATCAAGTAAAAACATGAACCTTACCAGTTTTGTACTTTATGTGTTTTTTCTTCCATGACAGATACTGTGAGCAGGCTGTCAAGTGGAAAGAAGAAAACAGTGAAAATTTTTAGAGTGTTCATTTTACAGTATTTTAACTGAGAATTTCAACCTTTTTCTGATGTATGTGAAGACAACTTAAGAGAATGAATTTACATTGAAACATATGGTTAGAGTTGTATTTTGTGCTGTTGACTCGGTTCTCCCTCTACAGTCTACAAGTTAATGTGAGTTTATCCTTTTGCTTCTAATGCTTGAGGGGGGAGTGGGGTTCTGTATTCTTACCGGACTTCTAGAATCAAGAAAATGAAAAAGACAGTACTCTCTATTTTTTGCTAACATAGTACATAGGATTAAGAACTCTTTTTTCACTACACAGTAGCAAGGCAAGTGGCCTTCACTGTATCCAAATCTTGGGAAGAGAATTTCCTTTACAAGAGGAGGGTAGGAAATGCTTTTCCTGTTCCTACATTATTTCTATTCCTATGACCTTTACGGACATGAGAAAATTGTATGGAAAGTTTTAGTTGTTGTTAGCAGCTTTTTGGCATGGCTTGAGATTAATAATCCAGGGACCCTGTATGGGTAGATGGATGACCACCTGCAATTGGTATTCCAAGGACTGGTGCTCACACATAGCTTTGATTAGATTATATGTTTCTTAAAATGCCCATGGCATTTTATGTTCAAATTTTTGCAGCATTTGTGTGTTTGATTACAGTGAACCACTGTTAGCAATACAGAACTTTCCCTGCTGGGGAACTTTCCAATAATGGGGAAGTTTCCTAAAGAAGTAGGTGTACTTACATCAACATTTTAAGTTGTCACATGAAGTCTTTCGACAAATAGTTCTGTTTTTTCCTGTCTTTTGCATTTGATTGTGGCAGAAACGTGCAGCAGCAGTACTGAGGAGCAATTTGTACAGTTTAGAGTATACTTTGCTTTTAAAAAACTATTTGCCACAGATGTTGGAAGGTGGCAGGAGGACAGAAAGGGCATTGTGGTATGTACTGTAAGAAAAATAGCAACCTTTAGTAAAGGGCTTTGACTGATGTCAAGGTCTCAAACTATTCAGAGGATTTTTCTGCTCAGGGTAAAACAGGAGAATGTTCTATAATGGTTATTGCAGTGGTTTTCTTTTTGCATGTGCCCCTGGATTTGACCTGGACTGACATATTTTTCCCTCTGAAAGTGAAAAATTGAATACAGCAGCAAACTTTCTCGGTCTTGAGGAAATTTGTAAGTAATAGTCATACTTCTTTTGTGTATTGTAAAGCTTGTTTTCCTCTACAGTGGGAGAAAGCATGCTAATAAGTGTCAGTAATTGCAGGACATAAGCATGGGTCTTGGGACTATAAAAGCTAACTTGTTGTCTGTCTTCCAGGAGTTAATCAGAGCACCCCTCCTGGAGATCATGCCAGTACTCAGTTTTCCTGTCAAAAAGGTGGATAGGGGTTGCAGGCAGGAGTATGGATATCTTTCAGTATCCTGACTGTAGAGCACATACTGTTTGTTCCAAGCAGTGTACTAGTTCAAGCAGTCTGCTTTGTTACAAGCAGTCTACAGCCTCTACTTTAAAATTAAAATAAGGAAAGTATTTTGAGTCTGAGTGTGCTGCAACTCTGGTCATTCTGATAGGGGGAGTGCACAATACCCAGTCAGTCTCAGTGGTAGGCTTGTCTCCATCATAAGGGTGATTATGCTACATTTGTGTGATGGGTACACCTCTACCTTGTTTAAGAAGCTTTATGTTGGAGCTTAGTTGGTGGTCTGGAGTGCTTGTTATTCTAGCAGGGGAATCATGATGGAGGCATTCTGATGCATATGCATTCAGAGAAGCTCTTGGGAACCCACAGGATTGAACTGCAATTTTCTAGTGCTTTCAAGGACATCACTTGTGGCTAAGCAGTAAGTCTGGTACCTAACTACTTTTTGAAGCCTAGGATTTATCAATTGATCAGATCTTGCACCCTGAGAGTCTTCTTTGAATTTTTCCTGTACCTATTTTCAGACTATGCTTACATTGTTAACAATGTAATGGATTGCCTTCCTTTCTCAGCTCCATCTGCGTTGCTTGCTGCAAATCTTTTGTTGGGATCAGGCAGCAGCAGTAGTCTGAGGAAAAGAAGTAACTTGAATCATATTGTTAGAAGGAGTCTAGTTCCCTTAAGCCACAGCACTGTAAGGGCACATGTGTCTTATGAATTCAAGACAAAATTGTTTTTTCACTGTCGTCTTAAAGTTGACAATCAGAGAAGGAACGATGAAACATAAAAATTGTGAAGAATGGCAGTCAAGAATTTCATCAGTTAGGAAGTGTCATGAGCGTTACAGTTGTCTAATTTCTTATACAGATTCTGAAACTAGAATCACTAGAAACCACTAGAAAACAGCTAAAGGCAATCCGTCCTTATTTTGGTGGATGTTTGTGGGTCCAAAATTAGAACTTTATTTAGAAAAAAATTACCATTTTCTGGTATTTATGGCTTAAAATACAGACTTATCAAAAGCAGTGGGTGTGTGAAGATTAAATGTATGAGTTCATATTAATAAACATTTTAAAATGTTAAAATGTTATGTAGGACTATAAAGCCTATGCCAGTAAAGAGGGGAAAAACTTCTGTCAGAAAAGTGAAATGACTTTTGTATTCAGAGGTAAAGCAGCAGAAATTCAAGGTAATAGATTCTGCTTGTAGATTGACTGGCTTTGTCACTGTTTTACAAAGGCACTACTGTGTGAACAGTTGATTCATAGTTGCTATTGCGTAAATACATGTTATGAAATGAACAACTGCATGAATTGTTTTCACAATATATGTAACTTTGTGAGCCTTCTGGTGTGTACTGTCGGACCAGGGTAAAAAAGCAGGGTGTATTCACCGTATGTTAAAATAAAATGAACAGGTGGGGAAGAACCAAGTTCTATTTCCTGCACTGACAGTATAGAAAATTCTTTCATTCTCCTAATGGCAACAACATTCCCTGCTATAGTTAGGGGTACACCTGGGTATTTGTTAGTACGTACTCACTTATCAACAGATAATGATAAAGGATTTATTTAGCCATCTGTCAAGAACAGATATTTAAAGCAAATAAAGTAAGATGTTTTTCCTGGACCCACCCATGCAGGAAGATTTCTGCCTGATTATCTACTGGGTGCAGTTTCATTCTGTTTTTAAATAGGATGGGGTTCTGTGTCTCCTGTCCAGTTCTTCGTGTGGATTGCTATGAAGTGTATTTGACAGTGCAACTCAGAAAATGCGTATTTATTTATATTTGTCTATTTTTTCATTGGTTTAGGTTCCATCTGCATCATGGGAAGGCCTTTGTTTTTGTATGTATTTTTATTCTACTGGCATTTCCTAAATGGTAAGAAGCTGTAAAAAGCAGTAGAACTATTTTAGTGTGTTTTCTTTTCATGTATAAGCACAGAAATATTAATTTCTCCAGTTTTTCTTCAGCTGCTAGCATTTGAGGTTTTTTCCCTTAATGTTTTAAGTAAAAAGGTCCAAGCATAGCTTTACATTAAACTAGATGCATGTATTTTGATATGGGGCCAGGTCAGTGGCCTGTCAGTGTTCCAGCAGAGGCACCATTTCAAACAAGGTACCATTAGCATTGCACCAAAGGTTTTCTAGACTCTATCAAACCTGTAATGTTGTGTATTCTTTAACATTGTGGGTAAAAAACAATTGGCATTTATATAAACAGAACATTCCCATTACTAACACTTACCTGTTACCACGACAGTGTTTTCTCAAAGCAACAGCTGAGGGCTGTGTATATACAGTTCACTGTTTTTAGTACAGCATCACACTGTGTGTGTGCACAAAGCAGGTGTCTGCAGATATGAGTGCCCATTGCATGTGTATACAGCAGAGGTCTTGTGTTTTATCACATACTTGGACAACTACATACCAAAATGTTTAACTTTTCAGAACGGAGAAGATGCTTTGGTCCTTAAAATTTCCTATGGATATGGTAGGACATGACTTTAGAGATTAGGTGTATTATTTAAAAACTAAGTTTTCTTCCAAATTTTGTTTTTCAGCTTTATTCACTGTTGAAGCTCCTCAGTCACTCTGCATTGTGGAACGTGGGAACAATGTGACCATGGAATGCACATTTCCAGTGAATGGGAAACTAGAGTTTAGAGATTTAAGTCTCAGCTGGGATAAGAAAGATGGGTTGAAGCAGGTTTATGTACTTCGCAAAGGAGAGGAAGACCTCAAAAATCAGCACAGTGACTTTAGGGGAAGAATAAAATTGTTGAAAGAGAGTCTGAACTTGGGGCAGTCTGTCCTTCAGATCACTGATGTGAAGCTCAGAGATGCAGGGGTTTACCGCTGTGTTGTTGACTATGGGGGAGCTGACTACAAGACAATCCACCTGAAAGTTAAGGGTGCGTGTGCTACTACCAGAGGTTCTTAAAAGATTTCAGAGGAGACCCTGAAGTAAGATATATCTGGATTAGCAGTTAAAGAAACCTCATTGGAGACAGGAGCTGTCCGATGGTGCTTGCACAGCTGTGTAACTTGGCGCTTCTGTTTAGGTTGAATCCATGTTCTATCCTTTAAACCTGCCGTGACATGGAAAGAATCAGGTTGCAAAATCATATGTAGAGTAAAAAGACCATAAAGCCTAGTGAGCTTTCTAAACCACATCAAAATTGTAATAAATCCTGTACCTCCAGTTACAGACTCAATAGTGTTACTTAACTTTCCTGTCAAAATCCAAGCTGAAACTTGACCCTGGGGGTTGGGGAAAAAGAAAAGGTGTCTTTCATTTAATACAGGCTGTTCTTCTAGCTTCCTATTGGTAATGATTTTTTTTTTCCAATTATTTAGCTCCTTACAGGATTATAAACCAAGGAGTGGTGAGCACAGGACGCAATGAATGGAAGTTGACGTGTCAGTCAGAAGGATACCCAGAAGCTGAAGTGATATGGCAAAATAGAAACTATGAAGATTTGACTTACAAGGCAAACACAAAATTTGAAACTACAAGTGACCAGTTGTGCCGTGTGACAAGTACCCTCACAATCAAAAGTGGAATTGATGACATTTTTTACTGTATATTCTGGAATAAAGAGCTACAAGAAAATACAACTGCCATTTTACACATAGCAGGTAACACTGCTAGATTTCATTTATGGTAATACACTTCAAGGCGCTAATGTAATTTTGTCCCAGTCGAATCAGCTGTGATTTGTTTCTCTTTCCAAATTTTGAAGAGGCTAGAAAGAAATACCTGTGTCATTAAGTTTTGTTATTAATGTATACTTTCACCATACTAACATGTTCATCATGCACATATGGTCAGAATTTAAAGACAGGAATTTTGTGTGACCTGCAGGTATTTGGAAATTGAGTCAAAATTTTTTTAAAGTTCCAATATTTGGAAGACATATAACTCAGCATCTGGAAATTAAATCCTTCCATCTTCCAATATTATTCTAGTTTGTTGATGATTACTGTCACATAAACTTGAACAATATGGTCTTTTCCTGCCACTACAGCCTTTGCTTTGAGCATATTTAAATTTGAGTACTTGTATACAGATTTTTTTCCCTCATAAAGTCAGAATTGAAGGAAAACTCCTAAATGGACAAGACCAATACAATTCCTAATTAAACCTTTTAACTGGGCAGCTCCTCTTCTGCTTTTGCTTTTGATTATTCTTTTCTGCATTGTAGCCTGATATGTTTTCAACTAGACTGGAGACCCAATCCAACTCAAAAACAGTATTTCTCTTTGTCAGACTTTTACTGAGGTACTTTCCCTGATTCACTTCACCATCTAGTTTTAAAAACACCTGTGCAGTCACGCTTTTTGGACATGACAAGGGTTTGAAACAGCCATGTTTAGAGTGAGAAAACCAATTAATTCTTTCAATGGGCAAGTCTGATTTTAACAAGAAAAATATCTGGGATTCAAGGAGACCACTTACCCTTTCCATCTGGAGCAATCATTACCAGATGAAGGAAACTGTGTCCTCTTTCTCAATTACCTTTTTCGTGTAATCCTGATGGGAAACTAAGCCAGATGTAACACTTTGACAAGCAGAATTCTGATGGGATTAAAGGCACTATCACATGGAATGCAGAGAACAGAGAAAAATATTAATATGTTCTATCTTCCCCCTGCCTTATTTGAAAAAAGTGTTATGTGCACCATTAACACCTGACCTTAGACACAATCTATAAAGTTGTTATTATGTCTTAATTGCTCATAGCAAAAATAATACAAAGAAAATGAAAGGCAAAGGGAGGATCCTATGCAATTATGTAATGTCTTATCCCCCACCTGTTTTTCTTGAAGATTCAACTGATGGCATTCTGCAGACTGAGAGCAGACGCTTTGTTGGAGCAACTCTCATTGCAACTTCTTTTGGAGCAGTGCTTCTGTTTCTGCTCTGCATAAGAAAAGGTATGCAACTTATTTATTTTAGAGTGTCTGAGTTATTATCAATCTGCTCTGTTGATTCATCCTTGCTGAGTGGAATGAGACAGTTTCTTACCATATCATTTATTTCTCTTTCTTTTCTGGACTTGAGTAGATACTAGCAAATTGACAGAGGGAAACATGTTATCAACCCTTCACAAACCCCACTTAGCCATGCATGTCTGTTTATCTTTCTTATAGGTAAGGATGTAAGCAGTAAGAATAGTGTCTAACCTATTACATCATCAAAGCACTTATTTTTTACCTACTGGAAATTGAAGGGTCCTGTTCTGTGTCCTCCTTTTTGACTGGGGACCAGAATGCTGGTAGCAGACAGGATACTGGAGGTTTTTTAGTGGTTCTTATTCTGCATTCTCTGAAATAGAGACTTTCACTGAACTGTGAGAGCACTTGTTTTCTTAAGTGAATATTTCATTGATTTTCTTACAAAGTTTTGAGCTTTCTCAGTTCACTTCCTGAATTAATATTGGATATTTTCAGCATCACAGTATGTACAAAAACTAAAGCATTTGGCAATAATTTGTTTTCACTTGCTTGCTAACAAAATAAAAACTTGAATAAATAATTTGTAGGTTGTCTGAGTATGAAAAGACTACAGCTAGCCCTCAAAATAAAGGAAAAAAGTTTTAAACTTCTTACTTGAACTGAAAGAAGTTCTATTAATTTCTTTTTCTTTCACAGGTTGGGTGGGGGAGGGGGGTGGCTATGGAAAAGTCCTGAGAGAAGTATTCATAAGCTTAACAGGCTTGCAGGTGGTTCTAACAGGCTGCAAGAAAACTGCAGATAATCCTGCAAGTATAAGAATATACTTGCCCTAAGAACATAATAGGAATAGGAGAAGAACATGAAAGTGGAAGAAGGGACAGCAAAATCCTTGACTGCTCAAAAGAGTCCCACAGGGGATTTCATTGAAGGTCAGAAGTTTCCTAGGTTGCTGACTAATATTTATTGTTTGTGTGTGTATGTGATAATGCACATCACATTAGCTTCATATCTATCTATACATACACACATACATGTGTGAGTGTGTGTGTGTTTGATAAACTAGAAGTTGATTCAAAAGCTAAACTGTAAGTTTACGCTATAAGTGGCAATAAGTTTTTATCTTGAATTCTAAGCTGTCCTGGGTTACTGCACAGGACAGTTTGTTTCAGAACAGGATTGTTTCAGAACAGAATCTTCCCAGAATGTGAGCATATTTCCCCTCAAAAAGCACTGAGAAGATGATCGCCTTTCTGTTCCCTGTTTTCTGATATGTTCAAATTCTGTGTGAAAAGATGCAGTGGGAAACTGTTTGAAAAAAATTGAACAAGTATTTTCCAGTGATGTTAGTGCATAGCATCAATGGAGTTCCAGCTTAGAAACAAGAAAAGGAAGTTGGAAAGGAAACCAAGAGATTGGGAGTACTGAAGAATTTATTTTAAAGTTTTGGAAGAAATTTAGTGTTTGGAGAACAAATTACACTATGTAATGTGTGCCCCTCCCACCAATGTGTTTAAGCTCCTCATTAGATCTAAGACAAGTATTTTGGGTTAATTTTAAATTGCTTTGTTTTGTTTTGTTTCAGCTAGAGCAAATAAGGGCAACAGAACACCTGTGGCGAGTCCATCAATAGCAAGTATGTACACACAACATAAATCTTGCAGAATGTGATTCTTGTGGAAATAAGAATTTCTGTTGTTTGAGAATTAACTTTGTAATGGTGACAAATGGAGATTCACATTTCATTTTATAATGCTTTCTACATTTCATTTACACAACAACTGTAATTTACAGTTGAAGAATGGCTTTTCATGACTGTGTCATCCTTTTAAAAGGAATGAAAAGCATACTTGTTCCAGGAACTGATGCATTCCTGATTTACACAAGAAAAGGACAGAGCAGTATACTGTGTTTTGGAAAGTCTGCAATAGAATGGGACAGGCTTCCTGGAACATAATAGCTCAGAATGGCATCACATCCTGATGTGCAGACGTTTTGCTGCAATTTGAACTGTGTTGGCACATTCCTCTGTTTTTTCCAGTGTCATAGCATGTGTTTGAGGGTCTTTGTCACAACATTCATGACAGAGAGTTTGGCCCCGTTGAGAGAAACTCAGGGAAGCTTTAGTTTCTGTGTTATGATATTGATGCTATTTACTGTGAGCAAAGCTCAGTGGAAGGCCAGTACCACCATGACAGGTGCTATTGAAGGAAATGAAGAAAAGAGACTTAATATTTACAGCAGGAGAGAAGAGATTAAATTCCTTTTGCTGGCTGTCAAGATGGTTACTGGCTGACTTACTTTTAATTTGTGGTATGGGTATTTGGAGACCACCACAAATTACATTGCTGTGTGAAAATTGGTTCATGCTGGCCATTGGCATTTTTCTGAAGAAAAGCTCTCTTGAGAGTACTTGCCCAAACAGAAACTGCATTTGGTGCTAATCTCATCCCTTGTTCTGCATTCAAGTCACTCTAGATCCTGAGTGGCCTGAGGTGGCAGTTTCTAACACAGATCTATCACTATAGGAAAAGTTTAAGCTATGCTCACTGCTGCGTGTATATATGTCCTTTGCTTACAGAACTTGCAAAAGATAAGGATACGCACAACTGCAGAGATGCTTCTTTTGAAAACAGAGAGCTGAAATGTAAGTATAAATGATGGGGGAAAAATCAGTAGCAAATTTTACACAGCATAAACCATCCTGGTCATTGGAGCACTGATTCAGGACTGGTTTATTTAGCCTCTTGTTTCAACAGACAAAGCCTTCAAGAGATAATACAGCCTCCCATTCTGTGTCTTAGAAACTCACCATCATAACTCATTGTGTACTGTTTGTTACATCAAATAATGAATCTAGTTTTTAAAATAGGAAGATATACAAAGGAAAAGGTGATGTGGATAAATATAAAAACCCAAACCAGTCGCTTTTTCCAGCTTGCACTTTTGCTATAGAAAGAGTTGTTCATGCATATCTGTAAGGGTGGTGATGGCAGTGAGGGAGGGGACAGGAACCTGTCACAGCTACTTGAGCAGGTCTCAAGCTGTGCGATTCTCTCTCAACAAAGCAAGAAAATATATGAATCAAGTATCTCAAATTGTGAAACATCCTATGGTGTGGTACAGGAGGGTGAATTTATTGAGGTTTTTCTCTCACTTTCTTGCTGACTTCTAAAGTACTTGCATTAATTCCATCCCAAATCCCTCACTGCTACACTGTACTACAGTAAGCTTACAGGTAAGCCTGCTGGTCCTGCAGGTGTAGATCTCCAAGCCAAAGAGTTAGGGTCTGGGGATATGCCACTGGGAATACTGACAGAGGGAGCACTAAATGTATATGAAGGAATTTTAAAAGGTTTTGAAAGAAAGGGGGACCTAAGCAACAGCAATCTCACTGTATTTGCTAAAGAGCACTTCCCATACTGTTGTATGTTTGAACTACCACTTTTATTTTTTTTTATTATATATGATCATATTTTCCTGTTTGATCTTTTAATTAATTTAATTTTAGATGAAGGAAACTTTTTGGTACCTTCAAACTCTAGGAAAGGGGTGTAAAACTCTGAAGTGTTCTGTGCCTTCATCACTTTGTAATTTGATAATTTTTTCATATAATTCTTCCTGTTACAGATATGCAAATTGAGAAGACCTAGAGAGAACAGGGGAAGACTTTTTCCTCTATTGTGAAGATTTGTCAGTTCAAATGTTCTGTGTTCTGTGCATTGAAGGGGATATTTTTTTTTATTTATTGTGTGATGGCAATCTTCTATATCGTTGTAACACAGGAAAAATTTAATGAAGTTAAAAAAACTATTATAGCATAAAAAATTATTGAATGGATTCTGTATATGTGACTAGATAGTGAGGTATTTATTTAAATATCAAAGTTTCTACCTTCTCAAGTTTAGGCAAATGTGTCTTTCAAAGATTTTGTTTAATTAAATATATCTTTCAGGTAAAGCACTTTAGGTCTAGGACCATCGTGAATTTCATAGCTAGCTCTTGATAGGTCATCTTCTGAACCTTTTTTCCTTCCTTCTTCACCTGAGCTCACAATTTCCTGCACATAACTAGTTTTCCATAGTTTAAAGAATCTTTTCAATACTTTGATCCTCATAAAAGGTGCAAAAAGACAAATTGCTGTACATGCAGGACATTTTCATTATTAAAGTACCAGATGCTCTCAGCTAAGCCTGAAAAAGATTATTTAAAATTCATGGTAACTATGGTTTGGAAATTAAATAATTCTAAGCTTTTTGATACTTTCTTTGAAAAACATTGTGGGCATTTAATTTCCTCATGATATTGCTGGCACTACTTGGTTACTGCTCACTGTCTTCTGATTTACAGTCTGGGGATAATACAATTCTTTGGACATTTAGGAAAAACAGACCTTTCTTTAGATTACCATTTTGGTTTTTTGGGAATGGAAAAAGAAAAACCTACTTACTTATAGGACATGAAATAACTGCACATGTGATTACATAGAAATGCTGAAGAAACCTGTTCTTGGATCCCTTTCACAAGTTATTGTTATGCTACATTCTGCTAAATGCATAGCTTTTTGGGGGGGATCATACGCAGGTGAAAAAAATTTATTGCAATGGTATTCACAATTGTATTTTTTTAATAAAGCACGTTTTGCTTTTCTTGTGGTTTTTCCTGCTTTCCTTAACCTGTCAGCAGGTAGTGTAAGCTCTATTTTCATGTTTCTGAGAAAAAACAGATCTAAGATTTAGGTGTAGGAGAGAGTCTACAGCCATGACCTTCCTTTAATGGCTCCCACAAAGAACAGATGGCAGAGAACTGGAATCTCATTGGACTCAGATTTTATTTTTCATTTGAAAATAAATAATGTATTGTGCAGTCCCAAGAATGTGGACACAGTCCTCATTCGTGAATGCCGGGGCTTCACTGATGGCAGTATTCAAAGTAGCTAATGCAAGATTGTGTTTAATAATCTGAGAAAGCTGTCCTCTTTAGTAGAATAGAAAAATGTCTGTCAGAATCATAATGGGGTTGGTCAACCACAGTTAAGTAAAATAGTTACTACAGAGTCATTTCCCTGATTCATTGCAGAGCTTGCGTATTCTGATACTGATTCTTCCCATTTGACTCTTCAAGGTTACTGTGTGAACTTGAATATCTCCTCCTGCTTCCCAACATGCTTTTTGAATCTGGGTGTCATTGAAGGGCATAGCCAAATTTTAATTATCTACAGAGAGGTTTTTTAAATATCAGGGCCATTTGTAGACAAAGTATTGACTCAGCACAAAAATATAGAATCATATCACCACATAAATAATTCCCTTTCCAGACAAGATAACCTTTTCACTTTCTACTTCCTGTTTAAGACTGGACAAGTTGTGTGCATTTTACAGTAAAAGTGAAGAAGTCTCCTCTTGTTAGTTCTTTTAAGCCTTTGCAAGGCAGTACTTGCTTAGTGTTATGGAACTGAAGTTAAGGTCTTTATCAAATTCTACTCTACAGCAGGAACTGTTACATTTCTCTTTTCCCAGTAGGAGAAAGGGCAAGTTACTGTTGAAAGTGCTGTATATCAGATGAGTAAGATAATGAAATGAGGGGATAAAAATAGAAATTCTTTAGCTGAACCCTAACTTCTAAAATGACAGTGCTTGAATTCCTGAGTGGTTGATGGGAAGCATAAAATTTTGCTACTTCTTTAGAAAAGCAGGACATGAGGGAATAACAGGTAAAACAAAAAGCCCTACCCTCACTAAATAAGTTCTCTTTTATACTTCTCTGAAATACAAAGCTGAACTTGTCTAATCCTATTTTAGAAATTAAGCTTTTAGTATAATTTAAGTTTTGTGGCTTCACTTTTATGAATACAGGGAAACAGGCCCACATGTTTATCCTTCAATGCCGTAAGTGGTTTCAGGAAAGTATTTTCTGCTCATTACACAGGGAGAATACACAACAAAGTGAAAATAGAGCATTTACTTCATGAGAACTAGATAAGGGGAAATCCTTCCTATCCTAAGACAAAAAATGTAGTTAAACACTATATGTGTAATAACATTTTTTTCTTCCATTAAAAACATTTGCATGATGCTTCAGTGTTTTTGGATATCTGGAAGACAAAATACAGCAGCAAGCAGGAGCTGACTTAGCTTCAGTAAGCTGCATTTTACTTCCTAGTAGCCAAGCATTATTAGATTTCCAAAAGTACTCAGAAAAGCCTGGTTCATGTGCACAATCAAAATTGGCTTATTGTTATTTCAGTTCAGGACTCATTGATTTTATAAATGTAACTATGAACCAGTGTGGAGGCCTGCTTTGTGATGTAGCATTTAATTTTGTAGAATATGAAAGCTATTGACAATTACAATTCCAATAACGGTCTAATAATATGAAAAATAGAATCATTGCTGTTGACCTGCACAGCTTTTCATGGAGCAGAACTACAGGACTTTTGACTGTGTCCCTTTTCCCCTTTGGTTAAAAAAATTCCAGTGGTGCATCATCATAGCCAGGAAAACAACAGAGGTGTTAAGAGTGGAGTTTCTGCTTTTGCAGACCTTAACAGTAGGACTTCTCTTTTTTCAGCATATTGTCCCAGATTCACTGTCTCTCTCTCTCTCTCCATATTTTTCTGGCTCTGCAAGTATATGATTGTCCCGGGCAAGTCAGATACAACTGGGTTCTTGTGATGCCCAAGGCAAGTCACTGATTCTTGGGCAATTTCACTGAGCTGTCGCCTTGTTCCAGTATGGGAACACATGAAGAAAACATACTTTAGGCAGGACTAGCTCAGAATGAGCAGAAGGTGGTGATGGTGATTATGAAGTAACTTTGGTGTTTCTTTTCTGTCATCCAAATCATTGACTTCTGCCAAAGAAGTCATTGGAGCTTTTCTGGGAAAAGGTGAGACTACTTGTGGATTACTTTGTGTGACAGGGCTACACATGATAAGCTTACTGAAGAAGAATAAAGTAATGTAGCAGTGGTTTTGTTGAACTAGTTTGCTCTGTACTAGGCAGCAGTAGACATAATTTCATAAATCAGTCTGCAGCTGTGAGGCGGGCAATCATCATATATCTTCCCAAACCAGCTAGGATTTGCAGGAGTAAAGTCACAATCATTTTTTGTGTTGAAGTAGAGCACAATTCTCACAAGCAGTGAGAATCTAATAGGAGACAAAAGAGAATGTGTAGCACAAACACATCTGTATCTCTTTTATGTCTCTCACTCATTATGTCATCATAAATTAAAAGACAGAGTGATGAAAAGTGAAAAGATGTGTCCATTGATAAAGCTGCTTGATAGAACAAAATACTTTTATATCGAAAGGAGATCTATCAGTCACCTAATCCACTCAAAGCAGTGACATCATAAAAAGAATTGCACAGGCTTTATCTTGGAAAGTTTGGTGCATTTGTAAGTGTGGAGATTCACAATGTCACTGAAGTGTTTGATTAGCCTCATATTGATTTTTTTTTTTTTTTGGTAATAACATCAACCTAGATAAAAATTAAGAGGAAATAGATTCTGCAAATATTAGGTAATTGCTTGACGAATTATTGTAAAATTAATCTGATGCAAGTAAGAAAATGTAACTTGATGAATGTACAACAGTCCTAGTAAATGCAAGTTCAGATGCCAATGCTGTACACTGCTTTAAATGGTTATAAACCCGCTGAAAATCATGGGTATAATCAAAAGCAGAATTTGAGCACATAGATTTTACAGAATGATTTGTATAATTTTGTTGGATGCATGCACATTCTCAGCGATGCAGAGAAGTGAGCTCAGTGTACATTCAGCATGAAACTGAAACTAACAATGTCCTGAGAAAAGTCCTTTCAACATAGTCAGGTTTTTTATGACATAAAGATCAGCCTACAAGCTGAATAAGATCAGCCTACAAGCTGTGCTATTGGTGCATGTCATACACTGTCATATGACTTGGGTAGTTTCTGCTATTGTGCAAATAGGATAGAGTTTTGGGAATCTTTGTTGTTACATGAATCAGATTGCAATGACCTGCGTAAAGATCTGATGTGAGTATAACACTGATAAAATGCAAATTGATTTTTCCTGTATTTCTGGCTATGGATTGCAGGTTTTTTCCTAGATTCTTAAGATTTACTTAAGTTTATTTTCAAATTATTACTGGGATACAGACTCTGATTCTGAATGAAAGACTGGATAAGTTCCAGATCCTAAAACACAGATCCATATAAATTTCTAACCCTGATATTTTAGAGGTTGAAACTCTCTTACAACTCTATCTTCTCTAATAGGCAAAGACAGAGGAGTGGTGCTTGTGAGCCTCTTCAGCTTGTACGTGAGGATGTAGCTCTTAGTAAATATTTCATCCTGAATTTCAGGGAGGATTTGAATGGAGAAAGAAACCTCTGTATATATTTGTATCTATATATTCCTGTTTACTTTTAGTTGTTACTAACATACTACCTGCAGGTTGTTTTGATTGTACAGCAAGTCTGGAGACTTTCACCTTCTGCATCCCAGAAAAAGCATAGGCTATGAAGAGGAGAAGTTCTTGTGCCTCTCTAAGTCTTTCTTTCTGTAGAGAAAGAAAGACTTAGAGAGGCACAAGAAAAGAAGAATTTGCAGTGTATCATTCCAAAGTGTCAGTCTATATTCAGTAATGCTGTGAAGAGCAGAAAGGCTCTGAAAAGTTCTATGATATGCAGAACTGCTTCTTAAATGTAACAAAATTTCACCCCAATTCTATCCTAGTATCTATAGAAAAAAAAATTCAGCTGTATTAGAATGATTATATTTGTCATGGAACAAAAAACTGACGGTGGAAAATATTCAACAGGTGACAGTTAAACAATGCAGGGAAAGTGAGAATTTGCAGATAGTGTGAGCAAAGGAGGAAGTGAGAAATTATATATCTTCATCTGAAGGCTGAAGGAAGATAGGGAGCAGACTGAAATTATGCAAATAGGCTGTCACGTGTAAACATCAGGAACAAACCAATTGTCCCAACAATAAATTGCCTGTGTGGCGAGGTGGGCAACAAGGGACTGCAACAAGTGTGCAAAAGACAAGAAGAACAGCAGGTGAGGTGGTATTTGGATAAGGCAGGTTTGAGAAAATAAGAACAAGAGATTATGTCCACAAAATATACTGAGACAGGCTGGAGAAATGGCCTTTGAACAAATTTTAATATGCATGGTTACGGTTTTTTATTAAATTCCTGAAATAGAAAATAAGTACCTTATTTCTGATGGTGTCATACGGAACAGTTGTAGTTTGTATGAGTATCTAATGCTTGTTTGTTATTCTCTTGTTTATTTTCTGACCTAGTATTTTAAAACTTTTTAAATTATTTTTTTGGGTTGTTTCTTTCCTTTTTTAAAAAACTGGATCCTTCCACAGACAGTAAAATCAGTTTAGCCATTTCATGAAGATGTCAAAAAGTTGTGTCTTTTTGCACATGTGAGAGTGTTAGAAGAAAGCTGTTGAAAAAAACTTGCTTCCATGCAAGTGTTTGCAAAATGTACAGAAGGCAGGGGAGTTTCACAGAAAAAGACAAAAGAAACTATGACTGGGACCATATAATCTTTTGCTGCGTACGTAGGTGCATGAGAGGATAGTCCATTTCACACAAGGAGAGTCAAATGGAGTCAAGTCAGATGCCTGTTAACACAGCTTGATTGCTTTTGATTGAGATGAGTTTGTAATTTTGGATTATTTTCAGAAGGCACTATCCTGTGCTTAGTATGGGTACTAGCTTTGCAGTACAGTAAGACAGAGAGTGCAGAAGGAGAGGGATTAGGAAAAGCACAGTCATTACGAAAACAGAGCTGATCTTAGCTCACTAATGTTGCAGTCTGTCTGCAGAGGAGCAAAAACACTGAATGTAGGATTGAACAGATCAACTGCAATATCTGTATTTCAAATCTGTAACAAAGTCTATCAGCTCAAGATGTCTCAGGATGCAAGACCACTTGCAAAACCTTTTTTGCAGAAGTGTACAGGACAGTTTGTGTGAAGGTGAACACAGCCCAACTGGCTGGCCTGGTGACATTTCCATCCTCCCAGCTCCCAGCTGTGGAGTTCAATGTCCCCACTTCCCTCTATGTTGTAAAAACAACTGTATTATACCTCTACAACCAATCAGGATCACATCAGAAGTGCTGCCAATGGGATATCTTGGTCTCAGGAAATACAATTCAAAGAAGGGTCTGTCTACCATAGCCATTGAACTTAAAGAGAACCAAGTACCCCTTCCTTAGTCCTTGAATAGTTTGGTATTCCAGAGTGAAATCTGAGAGATTAGTGTGAACTTCTGTGTTGATTTGACTCCTGCTTTAAACCTGGAGGAAAGCCAGTGTGCTTGAAAGCTTGTTTAGCTTTTCCAACTGGTCTGATTATTCTAGTGGAAGCTATGGGTCTAAAAAGCTCTCCTTGCTTAATGCTGCTAAATTTCATTATGTAGACACCAAATGTGTTTACTGTTCTAAATCATCCATTTGCTGGAAAACAAATATTTTAATAGCTGAAACAATGTTTCCGGGAAAGGGTTTCCCATTATTTATTAGACTATAAGGTCCCTGTATCGGTGACTGTGTCTCTGGTTGTTTTGTTTAGTGAACAGCACAAAGATTCTCAGGATGATTAGGATCCTTTGTTAAACTTGTGTTGAGAATAATTATAGAACTACAGAACCATAGAATGATTTGAGTTGGAAGGAACCTTTAAAGGTGATCTACTCCAATACCCCTGCCATGTGCAGGAGCAACCATAGCAAGGGTACTAATCAAAGGTAGGGCATCTTACATTAGGATGCTTCTTTTACTTAAGAAAAGCATTATTACCTTTCATGGATGAAAACAGTAGGATTTAATTTACATTACTCAGATGTGGGTTTCAATCGTTATTACAGCGGAGTAGATTGTAAAATATTCTGTGATCTTCATGTTCCTTTGCTTAAAATACTTCTTGTAAACTTAACATTATGAACATTGTGAGAGTTGTCACTAATGCCAAATCAGTCCTAACTCTTACCACCAGACTGGTGCCAACCTCAGTTGCCGATGCACTGTGGTGAAAACACACATGAGTGTTTTCTGAAAATAGGATTCAGTAAATACCAATAAACACATACCAAAGAGGTCTATACAAAGCACAGCTACTTAAATGAGCTACCCAAGCTTTTGCTCGAGAGCTCCACAGTTTAAGCATGTAGCAGATTGATGTTCATATTTTGCTGTTTCAGTTCCTGAAAGCATCCTTATAACATCCAGTCAAGATAAGCACCTTTTCACTTCTACCTGTAGAATGGAATAAAGTCTATACATTATTTTGAAAATTGAATAATATGGTTGCATGGAGCATAGAGCTTGTACAGTTTGAAATGGGAGTCTAAATTTTCCAAAGGAACAAGAAATATCCTTCTCACTCTCTACAGAAGGATTTTGGACAACCACTAAAGATTTTGTACGAAGTAAGGCCAAAAATTACCAATTCTTTTTTTTAGACAAGTGTTATAAACCCTCTGGATTAGTGAGCTGGGACTAGGGTTAAAGTAACAGGCATGATCAACTGAATGAATCAAGAGGAGAAAAACAATACTTAGTATAATTTCCATTTTTGATGGAACTTCAGCAATTTATTATCATTACCATCTGGATTTCAGTCAGCATTCACTAAGAAAATTTACCAGAATATATTCTTGTGGCCCAATGAAGTCAAGTATGGGTTTAAACTTTGTGTTTTCAGTAAAAGCAAAAAAGCTGTACAAAAAGAAAATATTACATTACTCATTTTGATCATTGTAATACTTTTGTTTTCATTGGTCATGTTCAAACTTTTTGTCTTGGGCCCCAAATATTCATTGAAATCATTGCAACTCTTAAAAAGCTGTGATGATCTTTATATGTTTGATGTGATGCTTTTTACCACCTCAATTATGAAAGGTTTTTTCGACTTAACTCTCATAATCACAAAGCACTGTGTGATAACTTGCTTTTTCTTCTGCAGATTGGTCTGGGAAATCAATTTACTGACTCCATCTGAATTGCTCTTGAAATGTCATGCTACTTCATACTGTCCTCAGATGTGTATTTTCAATTCCTCACTTTGCTGTAAGATGCATTAAGTACTAATTTTTATGGCACAGTGTTCCTTCTTTTATCCCTGTGAATTTGTAACAGGCATATGATGAATACATTTTAGAAGTGGCTTTTTTCTTAACAGAAAAACAAGACTTTTGCATTAGCTTAGGATAAGTTAGGATAGTTGTGTACAAGGACTGTTGAAGAGCAGGGCATGACATGTTTTATGAAAAGTAGGGGGAACATGAGGGCTATTCTGTAACATCATGAATGGTTAGTAGTGCAAGCTCAGAAGAAATCACTCTCTAAATGCTGGTGCAGGCTTTTCTATGGAAGTGTGTCAGAGCCACATGATGAAGTTGCATGGGTAAATTTTGCACTGAGATTGCACAACAACTTGATGTCTGCTTGTGAGATTATGGAAATAAAGAAGGATGCCTTCTAATACAGATCCTTGCTGACAAATCCTTGATCTTTCTAATACACATCTGTGCTAATAGATCTTTGATCTTTTTAATACAGGTTCTTCCTCCTTCCCACAAGCATTCTTGACTGCTTTCAGTATCCCAAGTTAAAATGTTCTAGTATTTGGTTTCTTTTGTGTATTCATATTATGTGTAATGCTTTTCTAAAACTAATCCCTCTGGTCAGACAAGAATTCCTTGATATGTATTAATTATGATTATCTGCTGGGGCAGATTGTGTATCTTCTTATTTTTACTATCAGTAATATATGTATTTTTTAAAATACTATCTCCTACATTAAAAAATAAACATCTCTGCATTTTCAATGTACTCTAGATGATAAAATGAGAGCAGAATACCTAAAATGTCTCACATAAGGTTAATCCAAGGATCTAAATATTGATGAGAAATAGTTTCATTCTTCATTCAGTTCTTTCCCTTATGTCCATCTTCTAATAGGTAAGTTGTGTGGAGAAGTGAGTGTAGTAGGAGACTGAGGATGGTAAATAGTTACAGTCTTTACTTCTGCATCTGGAATATAGAGATACTGATGGTGTTTATTAGCTCCTTTCTCACACAGCCATAGTAATTATGATTCATCATGTATTAAATGCCTCTGATAAAGGTAACTAGCTTTCATTTACATGTAATAAGTCTGCTTACAATAGTTTGCATATAAACCTTTATTTGTGACATCACATCAAAAAGTCCCATAATTTTGGCTGCTAATTTGCTAAGCTTTGAGCCTCACTTTCCAAGATATTGAAAGCTCAAGGGTAGAAGCAATGAGAGAAATGCAGCACCTGAGAAGATTGGAACCAGAATGTTTCAAGCTGAGCCCACAAAAGAATAGGGAAGTAAAATTAAACCCCTCCTCAGTCTAGCTCTGGGGAAGTCTAAAATTGCTCCTTCTCTACTTTACTTCCTTGTAGCTTATTTCTGAATCTTATTCACTATTTCTTTTCAGATTATACTACATGTTAACAAGCTTTATTCAAAGTAATTCTTGTGTCTTTTCTATTATCTCATTGGTTTTGTTATGAATTTTGCCTCTGGTGATTCTTTGTTGTTTGGGTTTTTTCCTCTTTTTAGTTATGTTGATCTGTATACAATAGTATGAAAAATATGTGATAGTTTGCTTGCTACTGGAACACAAATACATTCACTCTAAAACTGTACTTTCTCCTTTTGGATTATTCCAGGGATGATGGTTTACTATCAGTAATACAAGGTGATTTGTACACATCAGACATTGCCATATGTAAAATGAAAGAATAGCAGCAGTAAGTCTTCCTTCTAATCCTTTCTGAAGCAAACTTCAATTTACCAATCCTGAGATTTCCACTGCCCAACAATGTGTTCCAGGTATTTCCTGGTCTTTAGGTTTAAGGCAATAGGAAACTGCAAAATACCCCATGCAAAGCAAAGCTGAAACAAAAGCAGGGTTAAAAATCTTGTAAACTAGATCATGTGTTAGTACAGACACTTATAACATCTGCTTGTGTTTGTTTATGAATCTCTCCTACATGGGCAAAGTCAGTTGCAATTGATTATTATTTGTGGATAGTAAAAAATAAAAAAGCATTTCCCTGTCAGACTATTTGAAACTGCCTGCAAGCTACAGATCCTGAAAATGTCATGACTGAGGTTGAGGAATTGTTTAATTTCTCTTTTTTGCCACTGTTTCATTGCCATTGGTTCAGATTCTTTTTGTGTGCATGAGTTGCTCTAATACAGATTTTTCCTAGTTTCTGCTGGCAGCCTGGAGTTTGTTTATTTTTTTGCTGTTTATGAGCTGTGATGGATTTTAAAGGCTAGCATGGCTCTGATCTGCCTTGGCAGAAGGCAGTTGTTGCAAATTCTAATGCAATTCTACTTTTATTTCAGATCTACCTGAGAAAATGTTCCAAATCCTCACAATACTGTTGCTGGAAACACAGATCTCCATGGTTTCACGTAAGAGAGAAACTGCTTTTCAGTTCCACTAACAGAACTAATGCAGCTTTTAGTATGTGGGCTTCAGCACCTCCAGCAATAATTGCATGAATGGTCAGTAATGTCTGGAGCCTCTGCTTTCCATCTTATAGAAGGCACAGGCACTGACTGAGCACAGGACAGGTGTCTGTCACTTTCCAGAGTCAGGCTTCTTTAACATATTGTGTATTGGCAGCTGAGATGTCCAGCATCAGTGGCATGGCTGTGAGAAGGAGAATGAGCAAAGCAACCAATGCCCACTGGGAAGTGTGAGATGGTGTGAAGTATAGTCACTTGTGTTCCCCTGTTCATGCCGGCAGCAGAAGCAGCTTGACTAAAACCCAGAAGGAGCTTGGCACTTTTTCACATAATTTTCTCCCTTGCTACAGTTGCATGGACTTCTCTTTGCAGTACCACTACCAACATTTCCAAGTGTTCCTGAATTGTCTACCAATACATAGCACATCCAATATGGAAAGTAGTAGCAAAGTATATTGAATGATGTATTAGAAATAACCATATCAAGTACACTTTTTAAAATGGCAACCTATTGATAACAATATTAATTTCAGATTGGGTGAATGGCTGAGATTATTTTGATATATTTTCTGTAATACTGTTGCACGTATCAGAGAAAATGCATGAGATCAAATGATACTCACATGGTTCCAGGTTTGTGGAGACTGTAATTGCTACATAGCAATTTTGAGCTATGCACATTTATCCAGTGCAACTCCGTTTAACAGGAACTACACTGGTATTCCCTTTTGTAAAGGACAGAGAAATTAGATTTACAATTTCCACAATTAATTGTTGCTTTTACTACAACCTTAGAACATGTAAGAGGCCATATCACAGTTTGATAAAAATGGTCCCTGTGTAACCACTGGCCTAGCCTTAAGTTACTCAAAAAATGCAAAAAAACCCTAAAAACCAAACAAAACCCACCACGAAAACTTGGTCACTCTGCCCTCACCTTTCAGATTCTGTAATCAATACAGAATATAGATGATTTGCTATTATTACTATATGGTGAAAATATTAGTGTGAATATGAACAAAAAATGCTTAAAACTTTTAGTAAAATCAGTAGCCATATACCCCTGACTGTGTGACACAGTTTTGCCCAACTTTAAAGAAAATCAGAACATATTTTGATGAAACAAATGAAACTGTTCTCTTTTCTATACATAGCTTTATTTACAGTTGAAGTTCCTCAACAGCTCTACACTGCAGAGTATGGGAGCAACGTGACCATGGAATGCAGATTCCCTGTGAATGGCTCAGTGGATCTAAGACTTCTGACTGTTGTTTGGGAGCAGAAAAGGCAGGGCTTGTTGAAATCAAAAGAGGTGTACACGTTCTGCAATGGGAACACACTCTGTCCATCTCAACATCCTGATTACGTAGGAAGAGCATCACTTCTGCACAGTGAACTGAAGCTGGGACGAGCCATCCTCCAGATCACCAATGTTAAGATCACAGATGCAGGATCATACCTTTGTCTCATTGACTACCAGGGCGTGGACTACAAGTACATTGATTTGGAAGTAAGAGGTGAGTGGTTAAATTAAATGTAATTGTATATTCATCGAGATGTCTCTACTAAATTCCTACAGGCTTGTAGAAATTGGTTAATCTGAAGGAATTTGTTGCTAATTGTCCCACCAAGACTTTGTGCTCAGCCCCCAGCTAAACAAAACAGTTGTCTTAGTGGTGGCTAGCCTTTCAACAGCTGAGCTCCTCCCAGAGCACCTGGTGCAGGGGAGGGACACCATCTGTTCTCCTTCCATCCTTCTTTCTACAGCCTTATTCTCCAGTGCCACCACCTCTCTCCTCTCTTTGATCCCCTTGTTGGGCCACCTTCTGGTCATTCCAAAAAGTTTCTCAGAGATGCTCTGATACACTTATGAATCCTGCTGCAATGACCCAAGTGGCTGGGGATTCCCCAAGTGACTGCATTTCCCAGAGCAAGGACATGTGATTTTCTGTGTCCATTGAAGCCAAATGGGCATTAGTAATAAACGTATATGTTAATGGAAAGTAAGACAGACTAGATCTTTGAAAGATTTTTGGTGTTTCCCGCTAGTTACATGTCTGTGTGATGCAAGGCAGCATTCATTTCCACCCAGATATTTAAATAAAAATATTTATCAAATGCAAAAATGGACACAGACTTTCTTAAGACTCACATTAGTTCCTATGAAAAGTCAATTTTTTTCTAATATGATGAAAATATTACACTGTTTATAAGCTATGGTAAAACAAACATGAAATCCGGCTTTCTGGAAGTGGCATATTCTAAAAGTGAAAATAAGTCCCATAAGATTCCACTTGTCTCTTCTGTCTTAATAAATCATAAATTTAGTGTCAAATGCTGCCCTGCATAAACACACTTAAGTGTGTTCTTTTGCTGTAGGCATGGTAAGGATTGAATAATTCATTTTGCATTGTTCTACAAAACATCCTTCATCATTTTAAGTAAGTGTTCCATAGATATAACCAGAGACAATGCATAGGATTAAAAGGAAGCAGGGAAAGTGAAGTGGGAAAATGACTGTTGTTGCATACAACAATTTCACTCAACAACTTCTCATGCAGCATCTTACAAGAGAATAAATACTCAAGTAATGAGACTACCAGGTGAAGACAAGTTTGTTTTTATGTGCCAGTCAGAAGGCTTTCCTCTGGCAGAAGTTTTCTGGCAAAATGAGAGCTTCAATCTCAGCAGATCTGCAAATACCACCTATACACTGACTGCAGATGGTCTCTACAATATCACCAGCATCCTGGCATTCAAACCAAATATGAGTGAGAACTACACGTGTGTCTTCTGGAATAAAGAACTGAAAGGAGAAACTTCAGCTCACTTTTCCACTTTAGGTTCGTATGACCTTGAACTTGTACATGGCAGTGTTCATATGTACATCATGTGCTATGCTCCATCACTGGAGTTCAGTTCTAGAAATCAGTGTAATATTGATTCTTGGTTAACTGAACAAGTCAGTATTATTTGTGTCTTTGAAGTCTCAGCTAGCTTTCACTCCAAGTAACCAGACTGCATTTTTCTGTATATTTTAATTTTAGAGTAGCTTTCCTTATTTTCCTGCCAATACAGAGGGAATTTTTTCAGCTGCATGGGCATCTTCCCTGATGGTCTCCTACTTAATTGTTCTATTTAGCTGTCTACCTTGACTTCAGCAAGGCTTTTGACACTGTTGCCCCTAATATCCTCATGGCTAAGCTCAGGAAATGTGGGTTAGATGAACAGGATCAAGAACTGGTAAATTACAGAGTCCACAAGGTCGTGATCAGAGGAATAGAATCCGGATGGAAGCCTGCTGTCAGTGGCATTCCCTAAGGATCAATACTGGGTCCAGTCTTATTCAATTTATCAACAACCCAGACAAAGGAATCAAATGCACCCTCCACAGGTTTGCTTGTGACACAAAACTGGGTGCAGTGGCTGACCCACCTGAAGGCTCTACTGCCATTCCATGGACCTTGATTAGCTGGAGGGTTGGGCAAAGAGAAATCTAGTGAGGTTGAATGGAGTCTAAGGTCCTGCACCTGGGGAGGAATTGCCTCGTGTGCCAGCACAGGCTGGGGCTGACATCTGTGAAGTGGTTCTGCAGAGAAGGACCTAGGAGTCCTGGCAGACAAAAAGCTCTCCATGAGGCAGCTAAGAAAGCTAATGGTGTCCTGGGGCACATTAGGAAGGACATTGCCAGGAGGTTGAGGCAGATGATCCTGCCCCTTTACTCAGCAGTAGTGAGGCCACATCTGGAGTGCTGTGCCCAGTTCTGGGCTCCTCAGGACACGAGAGAGAGGAGGGACTGGAGACAGTTCAGCAACGGCCCCAAGGACAATGAGGGGTCTGAAGCATCTCTCTTATGAGGAGACACTGTTTAGTTTGGAGAAGACTGAGAGGAGGTCTCGTCAATATATAGAAAGGCAGATGCCAATAGGATGGTGACAGAGTCAAACGCCATACAAATGAAAGATTTGACTGGCTTTTTAAAAGGCTTTTCACAGTAATAATTCAGAACAAATTATTCATAATATGAGTGTAAATCACTATGTTGATAAATTTAAAAAATCCTTTGTTCAGCCAGAGCAAGACTTTGGAGAAACAGAACCAATAACTTGATAAACAATGCCTGTTTTCGAAGTTATAAATTTACTTTCCTTTGATGTTTTTAACAGCTTTAATGAGTACACAGTATAGTGGACAAAAATTCCTGATCTCTTTAATCATCCCCACATGTGTGACTGTAGCTGTCCTTCTCTCTGCACTAATAATATTTCAGAAGAGAAAATCATTCAAGAATGAGCAACCCGAAAAAGGTATATTTTAATTCAGATAGTGAAACTTTTCACTATTTCTTTACATTTCCTGTGAACAACCTTGAGGAAATTTTGATAAGGCACACTTGCATGACTTTGGTCACATTTTATTTCTAGATGACAAGAGGGTAAAATATGAGATCTTGGATAATTTAAATTGCATTTTATTTTCCTCACTTTGTTACTTATGTGAGGCAAGGTGTATGGAAAGATACATTTTTAAAGCTGACCAGTTGGTATTCTGTACAGAGCACAGACTTTGCCTTGCGTGAGGACTGTAAAAGCATAGTTTGAACAGTGTTTTCTTCATAGCTACAAAGACACTGTGGCTACAGCATATTACACAGAATTTTTATTTTTCAACTCCATTATGGCTCTACAACTAAAATGGTGTGATACAGGACTACTGCAGTATTTCCTTCCTTGTTTGCATGTGCAGTAGTACAAAACTAAAAAAGCAAACAGACTATTATTCTAGTATTTTCTTGCACATGAACAGACTCCAGTAAACCAGACTATATGTATCTATAGTCATGAAAGGAGAGTCTTAACATTATGACTTCAGAATTTGATTCAAGTTTTGTAAAGTTTTTGATTCAAGTTTTGTAAAAGAAAAAAAATATAGAGAAATTTATTTATTTGATACGATTTAATAACAACTGTACTTACAGCTCAGTTTAATCTAAAGATTTGTTGAATAGTTGTAGTTACAATACAGTTTCTTTCAAATCTACAAATGTTTATGCTAAATTTGTATATATTTACTTTAACAGACAGGAAAAGAAAACTGAACCCTAATGCAAAGGATGAGAACAGTAAGTCATAGGCAATTTTTAAAATTTACATTTACAGATTTTTCCTTTTTGCATCTAAAATCTTAAAAATTATGTAGATTGAAACCTAAATAATGTTACATCAGAATAGAGGGTAGTTTTGAGTTTAAATTCTTTTATTCTTGAGTTTTTTAAAAATGCAGTTTCTAAAGTTTTGACTTTCTCTTGGGCAATGTAAAAGTTTATAAATATTGGTTCCCTTTCACTGAGGCACCAATACCTTTCATATACAACTCAGCACACACCTCTGTATACTAGCTGGGGTTCTAGTAGTCTTGGCTGAGAAGGATACTCACAGAAAGCTGGTTGTTTTGGATAGCATCAAGATTTTTGTGGCAATAGTCTGTTATATTTTTAGATCAGGCTACAGGTTTTAAAAACAAATAAAATGATACCTCATTTATCTGGAATATTATATCATCTCGTAGGCTGCTTCTTGTCTTATGAGAATCTGACTTGCCGAGACATCCAGAAATTTTTACATTTCAGAGGGAAGACAATACCTAAAAAACTGTCAGGATGCCTCCAACTGTTCCATACTAAAACTGAACTGAAAAAAAAAAGATATGACCATAGAAAAGCATAAATCAATATGACAAGAAAAGTCTTAATATACCTACTGACATAAATCAATTTTGTTACCTAGAGATAACAGTTTGACAGGCTAATGCAGTGTGAGGTGAGAGGCTGTGGCCAGTGTTAGGTACAGAGGTATTTGGTTCAGCCATAATTCCCTTGGTGTCCAAGCAGACCCTCACATAGTGTATTGAGGGCAGTCCTGAGTCTGCCAAGGAGGACAAATGGAGTAATACTGTGATGCAGCTAACCAAGTGAATGCAGAGACAACTCAGGGCTTTTCCAAGGACAGGATTTTTTTGAGAATCCACCCCTATTTCTCACTGCTAAAAAAATACATGAAGAAGTCACCTGCTTAAAAAATAAATTTTGTAGGTGAAAGCTAGAGATTGGATGAAGAGGGCATGAATTCGCTGATTTCCAAATCACCTCAGGTTGTCATGTTTGCATCTTAACTGTGTTTGATCCACTGCCATCAGTAGATATTACAATTGAAATAACACTTTCAGAGAGACACTTTCACCTTCCAGAAACCTTGCTGCAGGCAAAGTCTCATTCTTATTTTTCATGTGACAGTGTGAAACTTTAGTGGCATCATGGCACGCACTAATGAACACGAGCTCAAGGCAAGCAGCATTCTGGAGAACAGCGTTGGTGCATGTCCGGACATCATTCCAGGGCATATTGTCCGAGCATAGCTTGGCTTCCCCTGGCTTTTTGTATTACTTGTGTGTTTTTCCACTTTGTAGCCTCTTCCGTGCACTCAGTGAAATGAAGAAATTAAAGGAGACAAGGCTATTCTTTGCGGTTTTACTTCTTCATTTTAATGACAAAAAAACTTTGTCTAACTTGCAACATGCAGTAAGTCAGATGACAAACATTTATATTTCTCAGCATTGGATGTTTTTAAGAAACCCTGGAAAGAACCTTTTTTCCATGATGAGTAGGTAGTTGAAGCATAAAGCCACAGATACTTTACCACAGTGCCTTGGAAATGATCCATACAGTCCTGGTTACAGTAACAAGGACTGTTAATGTTACCAATTTCAACTTACAGCTCAAGCTGTATCAGAACTGAATATATAGGACACTTAAACTCATCACTGAAGTCCCAGTTCTGCACACTTTTAATCACATGCACATATTTACTGACAATCATTCCCACGGATACTCTCTAAACAGATTTCAGTTTTGTTATTTCATTTATATGGCTGAAAATGAGTGATAGCTTTGTTGTAATAGAAAATTCAGAATTTGGACTACAGATGAAAGAGATAATTCTTTCCTCAGAAAAGATCACAGCAGATGTTCTTGTAAATTGTAACAGCTTTAAGGAGCCATTGTAACTTCAGCATGATAGTCTCCTGATAACCAGGAGACTGAGCCTTCACTCTTTACCACTCAGTTGTTAAAATCAGGCTTTTTATTCTTAAATCATGGCAGATTTTTAAACTAACACTATTGCATTTTCTTTCTTTAAGGTGATGATTTTAACTCTCAGACTGAGGCTTTATACTTGTCAACTGCCACAGCTTTAAGAGACAGTGGGAGTGTGAGTCTCTGAAAATTCTTCATCTGCATGCCATAATTTGCACTTTTTCCATCAGTTTTTGGGGACTTCAAAATAAAATTACAGCACTTTAGCCTTAGGATAAAAAGTGGACTCATGGGGATGTATTTACTGCAGCGATGGAAAGCTATGCCTCCTCAGATACTGTATCTTCTTGAAGTTACTGAGAACTATGCTGTCATGAAATGTGGTTTACCACTGTGGAGAGGTCAGCTGAGTGCATTTGATACACTTTACTTTTGGACTATGTTGCTCAAAGGATTTTTCTTTAGGAATGCCTTTATCAACTCTTCCAGTCTCAGGAATGGTGCCTGGAGTAAACAATCTCGTGGAGTTTGAATAAAAGCTGTAAATGCTATCTTATGTCAATTATCTTTCTGGTGGAAACATCATTACATGCCCATATCCCATTTCCAAATTTTCTAACACATTAAACTGCCTATTACCAGAAGTACCCTCTCGCATCATTGTATGCACTTGTGTAACTTGTGCCAATGCAACAGCTAGAAGATATTTCATATCACAAGAGCAATAAGAGGTTGAAATTAAGTCAAAGGACAGACAAAAAAACCACAACAAACCAACCCAATGCTAGCAATAAGTCAGCATTATGTTGCATAAGAGAATTTTAATCTATATAAAACCTCAAAAGTAAGTCAGGTAAAAAAAAGACATGAACTGTGATATTATGCTACATAAAAAGTTTCAAATTTGAACCGATTAGTCAACAGAATTTTCTTTAGGAGGAATTTGGAAGCAAAAGTGAAAATGAAGCTCAGATGGATTTCTGCACTGGTTATTTTTAAACAGTAATTTTGCCTTTGTTCAGATGAAGAAGTGAGTCTTTTCCATGCCAGGCTGCTTTGCTTCCTAATACTGGAATGCCAGATTTGGTAAAACATCCAAAATGAAACACCTTTTCCTCTTAGTCAGTCATGAGATAGTGAAGCAAGGGCACTGGGTAAGACCTGTCATATTGTTTTGAAAGACCAGTGGCTTTGGTAAGCTGTGTTTTCTACTAAAACAGATGTAACAGGATTGAAGAAAGGTGTTCACATGGAAGCTACTTCTGCTATGACCTTGCTCTTGGAAGAGTTCCACTGATTGAAGTTTTTGCATAGCACTTGCTCTGAATTTGGATGGGAACTGCTTCTCCAGTGTCACTTTGCAGCTATTTATTCCAGCAAAAAGTGGACCTACAGTGCTGCTAGGAGAGAAGAACATCAGCATTCACCCTCTCTTGTTTCACCAGGACAGGTGGTTTTAAAAATCAGGACTGCCATTGATTTTACTTTGAAGGAGAAAAACTAATTTCTCTCTGACATAATCTGTAATTTAATATCTATCTATTGCACCTTTAATTACCCATTTGTAGCCACTGGATTCAGCTGAGACAAATCCGCACTAGGCTTGCAATGTCCTATATCCTTGCTGACATGGCAAATCTGGCACATGTCAGAGAATCAGAGACAGCTTCTAAAAGCATTGGTTAGCTTAATATGGAATAGCAGCTTGGGAACTGCCCTGGCTCGCACCATTTAGCAATACTTAAGGGTCAGTACACAAGTCAAGCAATTTTTCTCTGTTCCAGATTTGTACTCTGCTGGGAACTATGACCCCTTACTTTTCTGTTAGCCATGGTGAAATATAACCCACTGTGTTCCTGGAAAGAGTTAATTTTGCATTTTTCTGTTTATTTTTTCCTCATGAAAATGAAATCGAAGTAATAAAAATGAATTTATGTGGATGGACATAAATAGTACACTGCAGTCTTTGCACTCAGGTTATAGTGATTACCATTGTTCCTTGCTAAAATGGAAGTCATCTTGTCATTACTTTATACTGGTGAGTAAATGCTGCCTTGGTGTGAGCAACAAACAACAAGTGTGGGTAGCATTTCCTGCCCCTTTTACAGGCAAGGCAAACGCTACCCTGCTTTCCCACTTACTGGATTGTACACTGAAAGGTTTCACCTGGCATCCCTAGGCAGAGGCTGCTCAGCTTCCCACAACACTCCTATGACTTATCTACTGTATTTCATTATGAATGGAACAATAGCACTGTTTACTGCAATAACTATAAGAATACCTAGAAAAGCATTTTGGCTCATGAGTTTCTATTTTCACCAGCTCTCGCTGGATGCTTATGAAGCTGACTGTCACATCTGAGTATATGAAAGCTAGCTTGTCAGCACCTTGGCACTCTATATATGTCTATGAATTCATGCAAGACTTGTCTTTTACTGTAAACCTCTGAGCATATGATACACATGTGACATGATGAGTCTCTGTTCTTTCTGCTTCACCTGTTTTACATGCTGTTATCTCCAAACAGCTGAAGTGAGTTCTCACATACACACTGCCTGCAAAATGTTTGAAGGGTTTGTGTTCTGTTATTCTGTGATGTTCTCTCTGTGGTTTTTGTTGTTGTTGTTTGTTTGTTGGGTTTTTTAAAAATTGGGTTGTTGGGGGTTTTTGTTTGTTTGGTGGTGTTGTTTTTTGTTTGGTTTTTTTATAGTTTTGAACTTGATGGCGAGTCATGATGTTGTTAGACCATAAAACTATTAGGTATTTTTAGAGTTTGACTTAATTATACTGTCATCTGACATTTTTGATCAGCAGAAAGGATACCTTGCATAAAAAGATACTGTTACCCTTTCTGATACGTACTGCCTCTATTCATCTCCATACATTTGTCTCAACTAGGTGCAAGTCATAAGCAAGAGCATCTTAGTGTACTGGAAAAAAGTAGGAATTCGACTGAAGATGGTGGAATGTTTGTGAAAACATGTGCAAAGAATCTACTCAGTGGTTTATAGTCACCTAAAAACATAGTTCACTGAACTTCAATTATGAGAATTTTTCACGAGCACGTAGAGAGTTTGTTTTCAGTATTGAATTCTTCTGGTATGGCTAAGGAAAATCTACTTTTCCGACCCACTCACCTGCTTTACTATGTATGAGTGAGATACATGCCATTTTAGCATAGGAGCAACTGGCAAATAGGGTGATTAGTCTTTCTGTTAATTCCTCACCTCTGCCATCAACCAGAGGTTTTAAGGGCTTACAGTAGGTTTATTTCAGCTTTTCTACAACCGCAACATTTTCAGTAGCTGCGAACTGCAGCTTGGTCTGTGATTAAGAGCATAGAGCAGAATAAGATTAGCTGTTTGTACCAAGTTCACTGGCAGCAGCCTAAACCCATACTATTTTCTTACCATGGCCATTACCATAGACGTGTCTGAAAGCAACTGCTAATATCAAGAAGGTTAACATCTCTGGAAGAAGACTGAAGCAGAAGAGATATTCCTAATAGTCAATTGAAATGCCTTATAAGACTTAAGTCTGCATACTAGAAAATCAGCAGCTGATTCTGACTTTGGGAGCAATTGGAAATGCCTTTTAGAATTTTGGACATCAAGAAATCCCTATTCTTTCTTAAGAAATACTGCAGTTTTCTTTTCTTAGAGAATTTCTTTCATCCGACAGAATCATACGGTTTACCACCAAAACCAATACCTACCACCTACTCCACAAAATAGTTACAGAGATAGGTTTTACAAACCACCTCTATACAGTGAGGGTCACTGTTACAGGAATAAGTCTAACTTGTCTTCTCCTTCTGTGGGGATGGGGATCAACTAAGCAATCTTAGAAGTCCCTTCTAACCCACAATGACCTTTGACTGTAAACTTGTTGCTCAAATTACCTTCCATATCCTTTGTGATTATCTGATTTTTCTTTTACTCTGATGAACAGGCAGACTTAAAATATAGCCTTAGATCAATGACTACCATGTGGTTCAACAAGATATCCTGGTTTTCCTCACCATACGTCAAGCATGCTGTGTAATACTATTTTATAGCCAGTGCTTGTTAATATTTCACTCAAACTCAATACACAGCCATATGGTAACAAATAGCTGAAACAAGTAAGTGCACTGTACAAATATTGTTAAAAGCTGACTTTAATGAACTACTGAGTTCACTTCTGGGTTTATTTTCAATGCAATTTTCAGCAGCTAATGTTTGTTTACTCACAAGCACATTTCCTTAATGGGCTTTTCCAAGTGAGAAGTGAAACATCTTTCATGCAAAGTCTGTGTTAGAAAACACGTTACATAAAGAATGATGCAGTAGAAATTTGCACAGTGGGCTTAAGCTCATTCTTTACAGGTGTTTTTCAGGCAGTAGGGTGAGATGATTACCTGAGTCTCTGCTGGTGAAGATGGTGCTTTCACTGGTGAGGGGAGGAACCTATCTAGTCATAAATCTGGTGTTCTAATCACAACATTGCTAGCAAGAGGTTTTCTGTGCTACTGGACAACAGTATTCATGTAGGAAATCAACCTTTTTCAGGTGATACGATGAACATAATCCTTACAGAAGTAAAACAGATAATTGTCAGTCTTAACTATGCAAACCTGGTGAAAGAGAGGCTAGGTATCAGTGAACAGAGGTATAAACTTGAGAAAATCACGAAGAAAGGAGAAGCTGTTGGTGAGAATAGGGAACAGGAGAAGGTCAACATTTTTTTTTTCAAGAGGGACACAGAATGTTTGTGAAAATAATAAAGTCAGATGAAGCACTGTGAGTTCAAAGAACTTCCCAGTTCATATAAGAAATTTTAACTGCTGAGCCATGCTTTTGTACAACCCCAAAATATAGTGGTCCTAGTGTACAGATCTCCCTCAGACTGGTAAGAAAACTGAGAAAGCAAGACAGCTTTCTGAAAATTTATAGAGCAGAAGCAACATTTTAGACCTCCAAGCAAAGTCTTTGATTTTCTCTATGTTTGCCATGCATGTACTTTATGCTCCTAAAGAGTTGTGAAGTAAAATGCAAGAGAATAGACCTTGCTGAGATACTGGGGAAGATGTCAGGGGTTAGAGCCTGCTTCCGGTCTAGTTAAATGCTCAAAACCAAGCACAGAATCTAATTTACCAAACCTAAGAGATGAAGAATCTGGTGAATTCCCATCTGTGAAGCTTATTTAAATGAAATTTCACACAGATGGATGAAAATTAGTATATCTTGTGACTTGGAATTATTTCTACTGTCCCATACATTCTTCTCTTAATACAGGTTTAACTTTAGAAGAGACTACTCACACCATTGTTTTAATTGCCACTATCTTAGAGTGTATGAAGAACTGTTTGTGTCCTTTATAAAAAGTCTCAAACTTCTTTTCCACAGAGTTGTTCAGTTTTCCAAAATTAAAAATGCTTATGACAACTTCTGCAAGAGGACAGAAGGTTAGAGCCCCTGTCCTCCTAGAACCTCCACTGGAGGAAGCTGGGTTGGGTACTCCCAGGATTTCCACAATGCTGAGTTGTACAATTGTATCCAAGATTGCAGAGAGACAGGCAAAAACAGTCCAAGGCTGGGAAGCATTTTCTTTCTTCAACCAAGGCAGACTTGAACAAGACATACTGTAGAAGCCAGTTTAGGGCACAAGCCAACTCTGCTCAATTAGTCACTGCCAACTATCTGGTCTCTAATACTGCAGACACCACTATTCTGGAAGCCAAACTGCACTAGGATAATGTAACACTCCTAGTGCTTCAAGGTGACTGGTTATTGTCTAAAACCAGTTTGGTTGTGAATTTGGCCTGACAGGAGAATTGCTCATGGGTAGAAGCTAAAAGTTTCTTGACTCAAATATGGAAAGCTGTGAAGAATGATAGGAAGAGATTACAAAAATCAACTAGACAGACAGGATCCCAGGACCATGCAGAAAAGGCCAAGGATATTCTCCAGTCAAAGGTCATCCTCTATGCATCTGCTGTGTGCTGGGTATTGACACAAGTCATGCATCTTTTGTTGATATGCATGTTTTGGGCTTCATTCGTTAACTGATATGCCTCAGGTACTGCAGCAGAATGCTCTATATTGGGCATTGTCCAGTCTGTCCTAGAGTGGACAATACCCAGCTTGAACAATACCCTGTTTGAAAAACACACCAGTGATGGATGGAGGAGAGGGTGCACACTGCTTTTGGTATTGCAGAATGCTGAAACTAGCCTGACTCATCAATTCTGAACTTTAAACATTCTGGGGAAAAACAATGCTTCTGGGCAAACTGGCTATGGTGATACAAGGCTCCTAATAAAGGAATCAGTGATATGACTGGTTACTTATCTAAAGTTGTCGACACAGCTGGCCTAGAGACATTTGACTGATAGTCACTTTACCCTATAAAACCCAGTCTGCTTTCAAAAAGTGTCTGCCCAAGAGCAGGCCATACAACCTACCATCACAGCAATACCTTTATTTGAACTTTGGGAAACAGTTGCAGGTGAAAATAGCTGACTATGTTTCTGAAAAGGAGAGAGTAATTACATTGAGAACTCAGATGACCGCTTTCAGAAGGAATAAGGTTTGGCCTCATTTTCTATCTTTGGTGTGAGTTCTCCTAAGAAGACTTGAGAAAGGGACTACTTTTTTGTACTGAATCTTGCTATTTGTCATCTGATCTATTTCACAAGAAGTAAGAATTTCCTTAGAAGGGGATTTAATTAGCTGACTTGGTGTTTCTTAAGTGAAGCAACAATATCTATCTGAGAATCTAGAAATGTTTTCCAAATGTATTTTACTGATGGAGAAGGTAAGTATGTACCTTAAAGCAGATGGAAGGAGATCAAAGAAATAAAAGTCACATCTCTGAAGTTTCATTACAATCTTCATGTAACTAGTTTTACAATCCTTGCAAGGTAAACTGTCAGTGAGCTTCAAGAGCAGGGCTGCCCCATGAGGGGGGCTATGAGCCAGGAACAGAGGGCAACCTCAGCACCACATCCTCCCCAGCAAGGCTTAACACCAAGGTTAAGTAGGACAAGGGTTGGTAACACATCTCTAAACAACCCCTTTTCAGTCAAGGTGATTGAGTCAAGTTCAAAACCCACCCAGGAGTCCTGATGGGCACAGCCAGCCACATCTGGACACAAGATAATCTGCAACAGCATGCACCAATGGCCCAGTCAGGAAAAGCAGCAAGTCAGGTTGCCAGGAGACAGAGCTGAGCACCGACCTACCTACAGCTTAGCTCAGGCAGTGCTTGACATGAACTTAAAGGGGGTTTGTGGGCCCATGGGCAGAGGATGCACTGCTGGGGTCACAAGTGAGTCCGGCCAGGGTAGCTAAAGCCCTCTGTTAGACATAGCCACCCAACAAGGAGGAGTCCATTGCCTTCCATAACACATCTTGTGTTCAATATTCCTAGTTTTAATAGCAATCATCTTTGCGTTAGAGTAGGATGACTCCTCTAAGTGCTATTTTTCGAGCAGCCACTTCTGGAATAATCATGTTCCTTCTGCTTTAACTGTAGTATTTAACCACTGCATATTGCCATTTTTAAATATTAAAGGGCTTGAAGTTTCTTTTGCAATAAGAAACCCATATGCTCAAATATATTTATTCATACTTACATCTAAATGTCTGTTAACAAAAGTTAAGTCAGTAAATTCCTCATTGCATGGCAGCACAACTTCTTTCCTTGTGAAATTCAGAACTGTTTAAGATCTCAGCAGAGCTTTGGAAAACTCTGAGCAGAAATTTATCTGACATGATCCCTGCACCCACTCAAGATTTTTTTCTTTTTCCTAAAAGCATTAATCAAGGAAAAAACCTTGTCCCAGCTTCTCTTACCGCTAAGTTCTGCTGAACTGACCACAATGCTGCTGACAGATCTTATCTCAAGTTAGGAGGATTGGTTACATGCTTTAGCGACCTATTCTCTCTTTTTCAAAAGAAACTTGGTTATATTTAAGGAAATGTCATCTGACATCTGCTTCTGACAGACACATAATGTGACTTTGCAATTTTGCTGCTTCTCACAAGTCAGCAGACCAAAAGACTGGTAGGGCTGATAATGCAATAGCGAGTGCTAGAGATCTTCTTTGCAGCAGTTCTGCTTTTACTGAATAATCATGTTCAGACAAGGCCTTTAAATTAAAAGATAGTGTTATACAAGGTATCACAGAGTACAGAGCCAAGTGATTTTAAGCTGAATAAATCATCAGCACAATTGACCACAGACAGACCTATTACCAAGCAGAGTAATGGAGAATTACAACAAATATCTCATAAGATCTCGCCACCTAAAGAAAAGAAAACAAACTGCAAAATGCAAGAACAAAGCAAGTAGTATTAAAAAAAAAGAAAATGACAAAAATAACTGATGCTTTCCTGCATCATCTCCACCACCCCAACAGGGAATACACTGCTAAAAATCTGAAACAAGTTTGACTGAAGCAGCCCTGAGGATGTGAAAAGAAAATAGCTAAATAGTTAAGCAAACTGTGCTGATATGCAGTTATTTAACTGCTGTGCTGGCATATTGTGTGCCTCAAACAGCCAAAGTATTCTAATGGGTATCTTTAATCAGGAATTTGATAGTTAAATTAGTAAAGGTTTTTTGTATGCTACCCTAATGGTTTTCAGTCCTATTTGCTGTCTGGTCCTTCTCCTCTCCTGCTCCCCTCCTCTGCATATTTCATATTTCAAATTTCTCTTGAGCAGTAAACCAATAGCCACAAGAAAAGAAAAGAAAAAAAAGAAATAAAAAAAAAATGACAACGTATTTGGTAACATTTTTACATATATAACTAGCATCAAGTCACAGCACCACTGTCTGGATGATGTTTCAAATAGTCCCTTTCTTGCCAGTAAGTCTCTAAAGACTTTATTTTACTAATAAACAGATCTGAATATTTTATGCTGTTTGACTAGGATGCCATTTCAAGTCAGAATTTTAAATACAACCAGAGAAGCTGTCTGATGCCCAAGCACTGTGCTCTGTACATGGACGTTGTAGGCATGTGAGGGCTGTTTCTGTATGCCATGAGAAATACAGCTCAAGTTGCTTCTCATAGTAAACAGTGAGGGAAAACAACAATATCACTGAGAAATCTGGTTATCTTTCATCTACTTTCAAAAAAAAATCTTGCTGTGTTTTTTCCTCTTTTTAAGAATATTTGCTGTGCACTGGCAGCAATGTGTGCATGCTAGTAGGTACTTTGTAACAAGAGAACTTTGGAATCTAGGTCCCTACATTTTTAGTGACACCTAGCCCTGGTCAAAGAGGCCAAACAGTGCTATCAACATGAGAGAGGTTTCTGTTTTACCTGTCATTTACATCTTGAAACACCAGATTGCTAGTTTTTCCCTGTGTTTGTCAATATTGAAATTACAGTGTTCTCTTCTTGTGCAAAAACCTGTATTACTGCACCTCCATTATTCTACCGGCAGAAGCTGAGTTTTCAGCTCCTTAATTCTAATTTGCATGTCACATTTGGAAATTTCTCTTGAGACCCTTACAACAAAGCACAGGACTCTGCCTGTAATGTGGGAATTTTAGTTTGCTGCCTCAGCAAGAGGAATATTATTTTGGAATTTACTCTTAGTTGGAGTAGAAGAAAGGAGGAATGCAATCTCAGTATTTCAAGGACTGTATAAAAGTCTCACATGTCACCTGATTCAAGACAAGACTTCTTTTAAATACAGCATTTCTTCTGATTTTGAATAGCAAAGGCATACCTGGTTTTCCCATGTTTACACAGAGCTAAATCCTGAGGTGTGCTGAACTGTCACAAGTATCTATGTTCAACAGCAGCTCCAAAACTGAACAGTTGCAGGACTAGATCTATAAACCTAATTTTTCTACTGACTTCAGTTATCAATGTCCTATGCTTGCTGACAATGTCCTATGCCTGCAAGTTGGTAAATTCTTCCAGCTGATAAAGCAAGGTTGCAAGAGCAGTTTTGCCTGTATGCCTTCTTATAAGCTCTCAGATGTCCATAAGATGAAACTAAACAAAAAAAAATTTTGCAATTCCATCCATTAAAAATAATTTGTAATTGTTGAGTCACTGAGGTTCTGTTTTTTTAATGTCAACAGAGATTAACTAGAATTATATTTGTACAAGGTTTCAAAATGGATATTCTATCAAAGAATAAAACATGCCCTTTTGACATGTGTTGCCTAAGTAAAAGCTGAGGGAAGATCACTGGATACTGTGATTGAAGGGTTAAAGTTTTACCCCATTTAATACTGGGGAATGCTTATGAATTATGTGCATTCCAAATGGAAGCAACACAGGAATGACAGTGATTTTAATTCTGGGCATTATGATTTTTAACCTTTAGGCAATCTTGTTCATCCTTACCAAGTAATAATACATACTGGCTGATGAACCAATTTTGGAAAAAAATCATAAAATGGTAAGAAAACACATACCTGCAATGGAACAGCCCACTCAAGAAGTGAACACACCGAATTCACCCTTCTGCTTATTTAGTACCTAACCAAATGTAAATTTCATTGGATACTTCCTAGGTCTTATACTGGAAAGGACAGTGAATACCAGTCCTTGCTCATATCATTGAGTTTGACAGATTTTCCAATGTTTTCCCCTCATCTCTTCCTTCTGTGTGTCCCATGCAAACAGAAACTGAACTCACATAAGCATGGACACACAGGTGGCCTGATTCTGTTCCTCCTCTCTGGCTGATCAACATATATGCAGGCCCTGTCTCACATATGTCAAAGGTACATTCACCTTTGCAGTCCTTTTCATGTCATGTACAATATTTTTTCACATTTTCTTTTCCTTGGTCATATCCTACTCAGCAACCAGCAGTTCTGATGCCTTCAATAATTTCTTGTTGTCCTTGTTGACATTCAAAAGGTGAAAACAGCCCACTGTGTTCATGTGACAAGACCATTTTGAGCTTACTGACAAAATAATGTTCTTATTACTATCAGTAAAGTAATATTGAGCTGGCATTTGTTAGGGCAAAACATCAGTGACTAAAAAAGTGTTTAAAAGCTGATATTAGCAGTGCATTAGAAGTATGCTCCAGTGATTTTTAACTTATGAATACGAACCTCTTATCAGTACAGTATGTCACACTGAAAAGTACAGCTAAACAGTTGAATCTATTTACATACTACTGAAGCCAATGTGAGTTGCCAAGGCACTCAAAGCACCTGCTTGCTAAATGAGTCTTCTGACTAAACATCTTCCTGCCTGCATCTACATTTCCATCACATTTCCATCTAAATTTGCATCACAGAGATAATTTTAATATATTCAGGGTTGGTCAAAAATTTTCCCTGACCTAAATAAGTAAAAGAGAAAAATAATACTTAATAGGTCAGTATAGTATTCTTAATATAATCTGGGAGATACTCTTAATAAGACTGTAACTCAGTCACTGCAAGACCTGTTCCCCAGGATTAAGAACAACTGGGGCTATGTTTCACTGTATGATGCCTAAAGAGATGAGTAATGGGAAGTTTTCTGCATGTTCTTATTTATTTACTATAACTAAGTAATAAGCCAAGTCATAAAGCAGTATCCAAGCTGAAACTGGCATCCAATGATAAATTAACAGTTTTCAAAACTAGTAAGCTTTGGTGTACAGCATTGTATTTTCTTCTGCCAGCATGTCAGCCAGTTTGCTTCCCACTTCATATTTTTGTGGGTATGGTCTACAAAAGCTGAAATGCTCCTCTTTTTTTTATTAACTGCAAATGAGAGCTTTGATTACAATTAGGAAAATATCTATTTAACTCTGTAAAGGAACTGCTAAAAGGTTGGCATGATTCAGTGACTGAAAAAATGTGATTACTGCAGTATAGCCTAAAAGCAGAAGTTCATGTAGTACTTCTCCTTTCACTTTGCTGTTTTGATGCAAATTTAAATCTACTGAAGAACAAGCTCTACAGCTCCACACAGTGTTGACTTACCAACGTCAAACCTCTGAACAGGCTACAGAATACCTACAGATTTTTTCTAAATGTGGATAAAGTCAACCAACTTTTCAAGTGCATTCTTATTTAATGGTTTTATTTTTAATTTAGGTTACTGAATATTTGTCAGGTCTATCTAAGAATATAACTAACAGCATTCACATTTTCTGTGTGTATTTTCAGCTAGTCCTGATGACACATCTTTTGCCACTTCAGATCTCCAGTTTCTGCTGAAGTACGAGCTTCTGCTTGACAAAAGTTTCCAATCTGTCTCCTTAAATAATTTACATCCTTAAGTGTGGTGATGCACATATTCTTAGTAAGATTTTAGCAACAAAGACTTTGATGATATCCTGGAGACCACAAAGATATCCCTGCACAGTCTCAGACTAAAAGACAGAACTCTTGGCTTGTAACTGTCTTCATTGTTCTATGCCTCATAATTAGACTGTGCCCTGCACAGTCAGAAATGAGAGCAATTTACTAATAAGTATAGTAATGAAAAGGCTCTATTTTATGTGATGATATTTTTGCACTGAAAGGGTTACCATTTAATCAACGATGATTTGGAATGAGCAATCAATTTTTATGTCATTTACCAAGAGAGGAATTATTTCCAAGTTCTGTCCTGCAACTGGAAAGTACTTTAAGCCACAATACATAGATTATTAACAAATAGGTAAAAAAAGAATTGCATGTAATTTCTTTTACATTGGACTTCTACAGGAAACAGCTCGAAATATGATGCCTTCTCCAACACTGTCAATTTCCATTGTATTAGCAGTTGTATTTTAGGGAAGTTTGGACAGTTCTATTTCAGTATCAACTTAGCTGAAAGGGAAAGAAGACCTTTAGAAAAAAGTTGATTTTTTTTTTCAGTGTAATCATTGTTCACAAAGAACTAAAAGCTGAATTGATCACCTTTTCTTTTCAGACACAGCCAGGTCAGTACAGACAGAAATAAGTTTCTAGGGGAAAGACAGAGGGCAGTTGGAATTCCTGTTGCTCAGAACTCTATATGGTTGTAACACAAAAACTAATAAGAAACCAGGCTCTTGAAACAAGCATGTAATTTGTGTGCCATTTCATTAATCACTTAGAGCACTCTGCGTATTTTTCCAAGAAGCTTGGGAATAAAATTCCAAAGTTCAGCTGATGCTCAGCTAGGAAAATATTTAAAAAGAACCTGCTCAACCACTACAAAAACATAATCAAGACAGAGTGGAGCTACTACATTTCTCTCTAACCACCAAGAAAAAAGCCTGCAGAGGGCATTGCTAAACAATGGCATCTTAACATACTTTTAGAGGTTATTTAATGTCCTTATTTGGACACATCTCAGTCCAAATAAGTGCCTATAATGAGGAGACATAGAAGACAAGGTTAAGATCCACAATGATTACATAAGAAAATCCCAGTGTTTTCTTTCTTGCTTTTACTTGTTCCTTATATCTGCTCAAGAGGAAATCTGTGGATGTGTTTTACATCCTGTCACCTGAAAGTCAGGGCCCTGCCTCTTGGATATAGACTGTGTTCCAAGCTGCAGAGGATGTTCAACAGACCACCAGATCAGACTCCTGCCTCCAGCATCTGTTGTCCTTTACTGTTCACCTTCAGACCAAAAACATTCAAATTCATCAGCAGAGTTGAGGCATGATCTATTACAGGTAACACTGTATTACACATGTGTCACGGATAACATGTATGACTATATTATGTATAGCAATATAATTCAAGTGCGCTTCCTTTGAATTTCAGATTACACAGATTATACAATAAAGCAGATGTTCACAAAATTTCAGAAACACCTAGTAAAAATGGTAATTTAAATGTATAATACATGGCAAGTCTAGGCCATCCTATCTACCAATGCTTCCATATGCAAGAGCTACTACCTCTCCAACTCTTTAGTCTGCTACTCCCATATCCATCTACTACACTTTAACCCTACTGCTCAGCCCGTAGTTCATGTAGGTGGTGTTACCTGGTAAAAACATGCAGTTATCACCCCAAAAAAATTTCATTAATTTCCTTCTACACACAGCAGCTTGCATGGTTCTTCGATCAGTTTATTTACAATGAACATAAAATGTCTTTCCAGCACTGGTTCATACTGAAAATTATGTTAGTAAATGCACACCCGAGTCAGTTAGCTCCTTCTACAATCCCTTTTTCCTCTTGTAAAGTCATGTATAGTTTATATACAGACTATTGAGCAGCAGTGATCCAATGCAATTAAATGATCTGCAGTTCATTATGTCGGTGCTTTGCATAGGAGGCAGTACTGTGTGTTCCACAATCTAAAACAATTTAATTATTTTCTAAAGCTGAGATTTCAAAAATTATCTGTGATTCTGGATGTTTCGTCTTCCAACCATCAAATATTAAAGGAACGCAGTTCAGAAACCACAATGGCTTTTGGCAAAGTAATTGTGTACACAAAGCAAATACTTCAGTGGTAAGCTATTCACGAAACCATATTCACCAGTCACTGAAACCCAGATAATGAAGTCTGAAAGAACAGACTGTATTTCTAGGGATATTTTTACTAATGCAGAAGACTTTTTTTTTTAAAATACCTTCCACTGAACTTATAGTAGTTATGAAAACCAAACTGAATTCCTCAGGGCTATATAATCTGAAGAAGCCAGATTTTCTGCAAATGTTGTGCTAGGTATGTTAAATCTGACAGATCATGGTTTTGGCATTCAAAACTTTGAAATACTTGTCTCCCTTCTTGTCTGGCTTTATATATTGGTATGGTTGTTAATGCATGGAACAAGCTCTGTCATGATTTTCTTTTCTATTTTCTCAGAGATAAGTAAACAAAAGAAAGCATTTTGAGCCCAAATTTATTTGATTTCTAACCTAACTAAATCATAACCATAACTTTATCCACTCTAAAATTCAGTAGTAAGCTTGAAATTTTTAGCTTTGCTCTTGAATGCTTGGTGAAAGCCTCCTTTCAATACTATATACATTTAAGAAATTTAGAATACAACTTTGTCAGTTATTTGGTTTATCCACTGGAAAAAAAAAAAACCCAAACCAACACATTACTGCAACACTGCTGAAAAACTCAGGAAAGTGGGTTCTAATGCTACTGTTTTATACTGCTGGTGACATAAAGTCAAAAACTGAAATGGTACTGTGTGATGTGTACAAAGTACACTATAAGATGGATGGCAGCATATTACATATAATCAGAGAATGATCTCAAACCAATCACTATTAATTGCATTAATTTATAAATTATCAAAAGGTAAATAAATTTGTGACCATTTGTGAGTGACTGCTAGAAAAATCAGCTAGAATTTCTCTAATTCATTTTATTAGTTGCACTTTCTTAGCTCAAAATTAGCTTTTTATTGTATTTAAATGTAGCTGGATATAGTAAACAACTTTGAAAAATTGTCAGAAAGTAAATCTAAACATAAGGATTAAGAACTGTACTGTATTCTGCACCAGAATTATTGGGCTTTGTCCCAGTACTTCAGGTCATCCACTGTACCTAAGCACAAATTACTACTCAATTGCTGCAGAGTAGTAACAATATAATAACATGTTCTTCCCCTTCTTCCTAACAGTCTCTTCAAAGGAATACTCCTTCCAGCTCTCTCGGCTGATTTCAGAAATTGTCTGAAATAATCACAATGATTTTCCTCTTTACTAATTGCAACTGACCAGCCCTAGCATCTAACCCACTGTTTGTTTGGTTTTCTTCCTTTTACTTTTAAAATATGCAAGATTTTCTTGTAGTGTTACAAGAAATCACTTCCTTTTTACTGGGTTGGTTTTGGAGTGTTTGGGGTTTTTTTAATTTCTGGTATTTTTATTTTGATACTTTAGATTTCATCTTTAAGGATGATAACAACCATTATAACTCACCTTCTGAGAACACCTCTGTGGATGGTTTGTGGGAAAATGGTTTGAATATTTGTCCTACCTCATCCTGTTTATCTGGAACTGTTTTCAATGTAAATGTCCATTTAGTGGATCAGTGGATGTCTAACAACACGGGCAGTTTAAACAACAGGCTAATCTATGGCAATCTTTACATTCCATCAGCAGAAATCTGCAAGGTAAAAGACTCATTTGTTCCACAACTAGTTTAAGTGAAGATGACTAAATGAAGACATTTTTATGTACATAACACAGATGCTCACTCAGTGTCACACACTTAGTGTGTTTTATATGACACAATGCCTGCATGTGTAAATAGCATGGCAAAAACTTCATGACACTGACTCTGATTGTGCCTCAGTCTTTCTGAGTTTTCATCTTTCACTCTGAGCTATATTGCTAGCAGTGACAATAGCAGGGGGAGGAGTAATTGTTCTTTTAAAATTTAACATGCAGGAACTAATACTGTTACTGCTCATGAAAGAACTGCAGACACATTAGGTGAGAGCTAGCTGCACAATCTAAGGGACAGCTCAGGGCAACACCTGCACATCTTAACAGAGACAACTACACAGAACAGCTATCCTCATCCAACATTTTTATTCCAGACCTGCTTTGTCACCAGCAGTATCTCCTCCTTCCTTTCACTAGCATGCTAATATCCAAACTTATGACATTTCACTGTCCCTGCATGTTCCCACAACTCTGCATGAGCTCTTCCTTGCCAGGACACAATCATCTCAGGAGTGTGGTTTCCCAAACCACATGACTGCGGCTAAATAGGCAGCTGCAATCAAGACTTATTTTCAACTTGGTGAAATTGATGACAACTGACAAGTGGATCTTTGTGTATAAAGGGCTTTCACAATTCTCTTGAGCTTTGTTACCATAGTGTTGCCACTATCTCCTGTAATTGTGCCTTGGTATCCACTGCCAGAGCTGTTTAAGAAACTCTCTGAGCTTGGCTCACTGCACACATTTAATTTCTACACAATTTTTGCATCCTTAGGTATTATGAGTTACACTCTCATACCGTGACACTCAGAAATGCTTTCCTAGCCAACTACAAACAGACTATTATTAGAAAAAGTTGATCACTGCTGATTTACCATCCTAGACATCTAGATTTGTTTTTGATTCAGTCTACCAAAAAGTACCAAAACCATTACATACTTTGGATCACAATTGTATTATCGGTGTGAGGATTTCAGTAGTCACACTTTTAACAACATAGAGCAATCTTCATGATTTTCTAACTTCAAATATGTTTCTCATGTCTCTCCACAGAGAAAAGAACAATAGCAGCAATCCAGAAATTGCAAAGGCTTCAGTCTGTACTTTTTGCCCAAAACCTGTAGTTTTTATACAGTTACCACAAAATCCTACCATGTAGTGGCTATTAAATGCAGTAGCTGTTTTCTTCATTAATGCTGGTCTTGACACACAGCATGATCTGAAGTATGTTTCTTTCTTACACAGCCATGTTAGGATGTTGCAGCATTAACTAAGGAAGTTACAAATGAGGAACATGCAGGTCTCATACTAACTGCTTTATGGAATTTCTTCAACAAATCTCTCCTTACTTTCAAATAAAATGAACTTGGCTAAATGCAATTAATTCAAAAGGATGATTCTACACTTGTAACTATTCTTCAGTGTGTATTTTCTACCATTTATTTCATAATCTGAGGAATAGGAGGTACAGTAAAATGAGATGATGCCACACTCCTAACATAACTTCTTTTTCATCATTTAAAAGGCTATCAGTCAAAAACACAAATCAAAAAGATTCAGAGAAAAGACTAAAGCAAGGAGGGTATTTGTAGCATAAAGCACTGGTTGGCATATATTTGAGAGTGGTGAATTTGATTTTAAGGCATTTCCAACTAGCCCAGTTAAAAGCCTAAGGTATGAAACATCTGGGTATTTTGTTCTATTACTACTATTTTTTCCCAAGTTATATTATGGCTTTGTTAGGATTCTAATATATGTGTCCTCTTCTCGTTTTGTGCTTGTGCTCAGATGAAAATACTTCAGCTGGAAAATGGTATTCAGATGGTAACAAAAATTCATATGGTAATGTAACCAGAAAGCTGCAGGGAGAGAGAAGGCTTTAGATGTGCAGATAAACTATGTTCTTTGAAGAGCACTGGGTAATTTGTGCAGTAAGACCAGTTACCAGACAGCTCAGTCCAGACAAACTCCCCTAACAGGCAGTGCGAGGGGACTGGTTCATAAATCTCTTCTGATTATTTCTACCAATAGCCATTTCTTTCCAACAGAGGCACTGCCCCTGCAATGGCATGGAGATCTTACCTTTAGTTCTCTTCTATTTCCTTTTATCTTCCAGTTATAGAAAAAGACTAACAAGCCTCATTTACCACCTCTAAAGCTACAGCTCCCTACTTTCCATTCTTCATACCATATGCTCCTGCTCTCTCCACAGTGTGTGAATAAAAGCATCTGGGCAATGATGGAAAAAAGATTAACAAACAGGTCTTGGGTAAAAATAACACAGTGTGGATGCTCAGTCCAACACATCAGCTGGGAGAGAAGTTTGTGTCAGAACACTGACGCCAAACCCAAGATGCAGCACACTCACTGTGTGAGCAACTGTGGTCTGCACTCATCTTTGTCCCCAAAACCACCTCAGTGGCAACGTTCACACCGGACACTCAAGGCTGTCTCAGGTGGACTTCATCACAGAACCATAGAATGGCTAGGTAGGAAAGAACTTCAAAGGCCATCTAGTTCCTGCCACGAGGCCAGGTCGCTCAGATCCCCATCCAGCCTGGCCTTGAACATTTCCAGGGACGGGGCATCCACAGCTTCGCGGGGCAACCTGTGCCAGGGCCTCATCCCCCTCACAGCAAATAACTTCCTCCTCAGATCTGCTCCAAAGCCACTCTCTTGAAGTCTGAACCCACTCCTCCTTCTCCTGCCGCCCCTGGCTCTGGCTCTCTGTCCCCCCGCCGCTCCCCTCCCTTCCGCCCCCGCAGTCGCGCGCAGCCCCTCAGCCCCAACGCCAGCCGCGCCTTTTCCGCCGGACCAGTGACGCGGCCGTGCTATGACGTCACTTCCGTTCGCTCGGGCCCGCCCCGGCCCCGCCCCCCCGTGCCGCTACCGCCCCTCGGGGCCTCGGACACCGGAGCGAGGGGAGGGGGAGGAGGGAGAGGAGGGGGAGAAGAAGAAGAAGAAGGAGAAGAAGCAGGAGCAGAAAGAAGAGGAGGAGGAGGAAAAGGAAAAGCAAGGGAACGAGAACACGGAGGGGGAGGAGCGGAAGAAAGAGGAGGAGCGGAAGAAGGAGGAGGAGGAAGAGGAGCGGAAGCGGAAGGGGGAGGAGATGGCGGCGGGGGCCTCGGCGACGGCGACGACACCGATCCGGAGCGCGGGCGGGCGAGACACCCGCGGGAGGGCGGAGCCGACGCTGCCGCCGCCGCAGCGACCCGGCGCCTGCCCGGAGCAGTGACTGCCCGGCCGCGTCCCCCTCGCCGCCGCCTCCCGCAGGCCGCCCGGCCCTTGCCCAGCCCGCATCCGCCTCCGCCCCCGGCGGCTGTGGCGCTCTCTCGTCCCTGCGCCGGGGAGGTCTCAGCCCCCCGTCCCCAGTGGTGCTGAGCCCAGGGGTCCCGTCGGTGTGCTGGTGATTATGCGTGGCTTGCCGCCGAGGCTGTATCTCTCCTTCCTCTGATGTCCCCGCTGTTTCCCCGCCTGGGCTAGAGCAGGCTGAGCGCCAGCTCCTGTGGAAATCTTCAGCCATGTATTTCCTCAGCGGCTGGCCCAAGAGGCTCTTGTGTCCTCTGGAGTCCCTGGAGCGACCGCTTCACATCCAGACGGATCCCCAGAGAGCTTTCTTCGCCGTTTTGTTCCCATCGCAGCTAAGCATCTGGTACTGCAGAGTGAGTATCCATCGCTTTTTAAGCTCTCGGACGCTGCTCTACCAGCTGAAAAGCCCTGTCGTCTGCTAATTTTTTTTCTTCCGGAAACGGTTGTAAAATTTGATGCTAACTTCACAGGTATTTGTGAAGCTGAGAGGTTATCCACGGTGTTTAGTAATAGCAGTATAGTTTTAAGAAAATATGCAACACCAATCTGCTTACAGTTAACACTTGTTTTTCCTAAGAAATGAGACTTCCAAGCAACTTTCTTTTTGAGACTGTACATTCTGCTTGTGCTTAATTTAAAGATTATTTGTAGAGTGTAGGGTTTTTTGCATTTATGTTTCATGTCTTTCACCTTTGTATTTTCTGTGTTTTATATAAACAAACATATGAATGTAGAACATAGGAAACATTCCTTGTAAAACATGGAACAAACGTTATCATTACCCAGAATGCTGTGGCATAGAAATTTACTAAGTTTTCTTTTTATGGAAAGTTTAAAAGTTTTGTGGCTCTAAAAGAAGACTTGTCATGGCTTTTCCATGGAAGGTGCTGGTTTAGCTAAATCTAGTTTGAAACTGTGTGAATAATTGACATTAAGCACCTTGCTTTTAATTGACATTCTATTAGTCTGGTAGCAAAAATGCTATTTGTCAGTTTGATTTGATGCAGTCAATGAAAACTGTGATACTGACTTTAAATTTTGATGCTGGATCCTTTTAAATACTGCCTAGATTAGACCCTAAATCTGTCTATAAATATCTCTAGATCCAGGTGGTTTATAGAGTTCATCTCAGATTACCAGGGAAAACCAACATTCCAGTTTTAGAAAGCTGATACTGAAAGATGTCAAATGACAGTCATAGCCTTAAAATCTTGTTTGAAGTTATGCGGCAATTTCATCGCGTTATGTTTTATTGTGCTCAGTAAGGCTGTTCACTAGTTCCTGTCTGGGGTGCTCATGCTGCTTTTTGAACCTAGACAGGCATCCAGCTAGGGCATAATCAGCCCAGTAACTTTGCTCTGTGACCATCATCATCTGGCCTCTGTTTTCTTCGGTTTGTGGCACACAGGGTATATGAAGAGTACACTTCTTAGTTTTTGCCAGTTGTTGAACCTGTAGTTGTAGTCTGTCAGCACAGCAGAACTGACCTTTTTGTGGAAAAACATGGAAAACAAGGGCTCATGAAATGCTTCACAAGATGTGCCCTGTTGTCTAGAATGTAGTTTACTTTATGATTTGTTTTCAAGGACGAGGTTCAGTAGCTTGCGTGCTTTGACTTGTTTTGAAATGTTAAACATTGTAAGGCTTGCTACAGCAGCACTAGAAGAATTCACTTGGTGCAGAAGAGTTGACTAAACTTACAGGTCATTAATATTTTTAAGTACGTTTTGATTCTGTTTGTAATGGGTGCTTTTGAGGAAGGTGCCGACAGGCACCAGGCCTGATCCGCTGACTGATCCTGAACTGAAAAACGTGTTACAGTCTCATGGCCTCTGTGGAAAACTGCCTGTTATCAGAAACCTAGAAGAATAAATGTTTTGGTCAAGGTTATTTTAAAAGAGAACTTCTTGCATTATTTTTATCTGGGGTCCTGAATGTGGTTTGTTGGTTGTTTTTCCCCCAGGCTTTTCCTTTTTTCAATTTAATTATTGCATTCTAGAAGATGTTTTCATTGGTCAGAAGTACAGTTTTTGGAACAAGGATAAATTCTGCCAGGTTGCACTAACTTGATTTCTTGTCACAGAAAAGCCTTCTAGCTGGTGTTCTTGTTTAGACTTGTTACTATCTCAGCTATGTATCAAAGGTTTCATTTAAGAATGAGGTGATGAGACTGGGAAAGTTCTGTTTTGAAATTTTCAGAAACAGAGCTCTTTGAAGTGCTTCCAGGTGTGTGAGTTTACATTCAGTATGTGTATTTTTAACGTGGCATAGTCATGTTTAAAACTCCTTTTCACCTACTGTGCACTAAGAACTAGTGGAACTAAGGAAAGTTGATCCCAAAGTGTGGATTGTTTCCTGTTTTGGAATCATTGTAGGTATTAGGACTCAAAATAGGATAACTGGTGTTGAAGAAAACCAGATGGAATTCTGCTAGTGTTTTTGAACCAAAGAGTTCTTGACTTTTTACATGTTAGGAGAGATTGGGTTGTAGACACAGAAGACCACTCAGGTGAATGATTTTGATCATGCACCAGTATTGGTGAAAGGTTGTTGAGCACAGCCCCCAGATATGTTGACATTTATTTATGAATTATATGCATGTGCTACTGTACTGGTATACACATTATCAAGCACACACAATGTAGTCTGTACACAAACTACCTTGTGCATGCTTGATAATGTGTACGCCAGTACAGTAGCACAAGCATATAGTTTTTTGTCTGTTTAGAAGGGAGCTACATTGGTCACCTAGTCCAACTGCCTGACCAATTCTGGGTGACCAGAAGTTAAATCATATTATTAAGGACATTATTCAAATACTCTTGTACACTGGTAGTCTCTGGGCATCAACCACATCTCTTGGATGCCTCTTCCAGAGTTTGAAAAGGAAAAAGAAAGAATGGGGTAATACCAAAATGAACACATTTTAAAATTTTTACTTTACTTTAATTTTAGTGGTATAAAAAAATCCTTTCTTGCTCCCCATTGGATTCTGTTAAATATACCCCAGTGTGGAGACATCTGCTCTATTTATTTTCATTACATCAGAAGTTTTAGGTCTACTATAGATAATACCTTGACACTTAAGGGCCAGCTTAACTATTTTCATTGTAGCATGGGAAAGCTTGTCAAACATTTTCATTCTGATAGTTTAAGTAGTTGGATGCTTGAAATTAGGAACATCAGCAAGTTATAGAACGTTTCTGAAATGGTATAATGAGATAATTGCTGTTTGATAGATTGACTTGGGAGCTGAAGATGAGGTTTCACAAGGCAGCTGTGCAGTCCTCTGTGTCATCATCTTTCCTGCTTGCCCCTCTGTTTTAATGGAGCTTGTGATGTACTAGTGATGTTGTTTTACAGGGCTGTTAAGCTTAATGAACAAATAGAAGCCTGTTAATTTAGTTGATGAAAGAATGAAAGGAACATTATAGTTGGCCCTTTGAAAGTGTTACTCCTTTGACAGTTGTGGCTTTAATTTTAAATTGGTTTAGTTATCTTTTGAATTCTGGAAATTCACCCATAGGGCTCTAGGTAAGAGACAAGATAATGTAGTTAAGGAAGAAGGTGTTGTAGATCAGTTGAGTTCCCTGCCTAACCCTTGACAAGTGAGTTGTGTACAGCAAGAATAGTCTGCTGATGTAGTTGTACATATAAATATTGTTCAGCGTTTCCTTTCTTTAGTGTTAACAAATTTGTGACAATGACAAGAATAAGTACTGGCCTTGAATATTTAATGAAATCTCCTGTAGGTTGTTGGGACTATCTGCTGTGACTCTCATCAGTCAAAACCAGTTTTGTGAGCCCTTTCAAGCTAAGAGTAGTTTGTCCCATCTGCTTGTTCAGAGGAGAATTTTTGATTACCTGTATGCTTCTCCACTTACAATTTACATTTACTCGTTTTTCTTCCTTTTTTGGTTTCTTTTTTTCTAATGATCTGATACTGAGTCTGAGCACCTAAATGAACTATAATAAGTTTTTGAGAAAGCATGCATGTCAGAATCCTAAATTGTCAAATAGTTGGTATTTGCTATGTAAGTTGATGTTCAGACAGCTCTCACAGCTCTGTCAAATGTGCTCTTCAGTTCTAGGTGTTGCTGTATTAGAGTTGAAGTCAATGTGTGCTTTAAATCTAAGCATACAATAGCCTAAAACAGAGCTTCTGTTGGGGAGGTGATCTCTGTAGCCTGGAATTTTGCCGCACTATAAAGGGAGTTACTTGTGACACAGTGCATGAAGTTTATGAGATATATTAATAAATGCTTTAAAATCGTCTGCAGTTGTTTCTGTAGTGTTTTTTTATTTATGAGGGCTGTTAAAAAGAAAGGTTTTTGCTATGCTTTCAAGTTTATGTTTTCATCTCAGAACTGTAAGCAGAATAATTTACTGAATTGTGTGTGGCTTTTTCATAATATAATTGGATGCAACCTCTCGAGGCTTTTTATCTAGAATTTGACTACAGAATGGGACAACAGAAGTCTTGATATAAGTGGTTGTGTTGGCTGTGTATTGTGAACGATATGATACAGATAGCATCAGTGCAAGTTAAGATATCCTACCCCTTCTACTGTGCTTTCTTCCTTAGTTTAACCCCCAAAATGCTGATCTCTTATTTAGGCCCTTTAGACGCCTGACTGAGAAGGGAATTTCTTTGTATTTGTCAGCAGCAGTAACAGTTGTGCTGTTGCTTCTATTAAAAAAATAAACTTGTTGTTACATAAGGAAAAAAAATGTTGCATTGATGAATTTATCTGATGAATCCAAAATTGTCATGTGGTCATTTAGTAGGATTTACAGGCTTTCAGTTTCTCCTGTGTTATAAAATAATGACCCCTGAAAGCGGTGTCATAATTACATGCATGATGGGAAAATGCATTTTCAGTTATGACTTTTCAGTGTCCAGTTAGTTGCATGTAAGAGAAAACCAAAGATCTATAGAAGGCCCCTTTGCTTTTTGGCAGCATTTTTGAGAAGTAGGTTAGCTGAAAACTTTCATTTGGGAGAGGTAGTGGTTGACAATTCTGCACTTTGTTTTTCTGATTTCACAACAGCCATGAAACACATGACTGGAAGCTGTGTCTGCTCTGTTGGGTAGATCTGTTGATTCTAAGCTTTCCAAATACTTTCAAAATTAAATTAAAGGAGTTATGATTTTATAATTAACATTGCTTTTAGAAATTCATGTCACCTCCATTTGTCAGTTACCACCATTCTGTTACCGACAAAATGGCCTTTTGTGGTCTGCTTATACAAATTTTTCTGTTTCTTATGTGCACATGCTTGCTTTTCTCCATATAACCTTTCTGGTTCATTAGTTTGTAATTTTACAAAGCTTCAGCATTTAAAGCAAAGCACAGACCATATAGTGACAAAATAAAGTGCACAGTGTTGCCAGACTTTCGTTCTGTTCTGTGTTGTTGTTTTCTCCCAGCCTTATCTTTGTCACTTAGATCATAAGCTCATCTGAACAGCATTTTGATTTTTGTCTCATGCCTACAGCCTAATGAAGCGTTAAAGCATTTCCCATATCAAACTGAACAGAACACTGGTGTTTGTCAAAGAAATGGTGTCTTTGTCCTTGGTGGGACAGATCTTTGATGTCTAGAGTAATACATGGTCAGGGGATGAGATTATTAGGTTTTAACAATTATTCACAGTCATGCAGGTTCTTGGATTGAAGTTACATTAAGAAACCCAAACTTTTCAGACTTAGTAGTTTTCTACTGTATTTGCCGACCTACTTATAAAATCAACAATACACACAGTTTGTCATGAACCTGCAGTCAAACCAGAGAATCTGGTTTAAGAAAACTAATTTTTTTCATTATTTTATATTCTGTCAAATGATTGTAACTTTTTCCAGTTGGTTAATGTCAGTTTGATTTGCATTTTCATCAAATCTTGTAGAATGCTTGTGTTAAGGTAAGTGAATTGGTAATTACCCATAGCTAAGCTTGCTGAGAGAATTTGCTACAGGGTTTGTATACCTTAATAGATTTTTTAATAAAAATTATGTTATACATGGCTAAGTGTTCTGACTTTAGGGTTATGGTGCTAATACTTGGTAAGTGAGCAAGTTGCTGTATTAGGTCGGGTAGAATTAAGTTAAACAGTAACAATCAGGGATTATTTCATCATGAGTTTGGCTGTGGTGTTTTATGTTGCAGCTTTTAAAATTGTTTGCATAGGTATTTTGTCCAGATGTTGATACAGATCTTGTATTTCATAGTGGAAAGTCCAGAGGGATTCTTAATGTACAACTGACAATGAAGCACCTGTGAGTTTTTAGGTAGTTTGAATTTAGGTGGCTTTGTGGATGGAGCTTTCTTGCTACCTTGCTGTTTTACTAAATAGTGCAATTAATTTCTGGTAATGCAAACCAGATTTGCTTTCATGTTATAATCTCACACCAGTAAAGAAGAGGCATGTTTAATTCTAGAAAGACATTTGTTGTGAAGCATAAAAACTTCTGAGTAACAACTGTGGGCATGTTCTTGTCAAGTGATAGCCAAGGTAGCTGGCTGATGGAAGGAGATAAAGTTTAGCTATCAGAACAAGAAGTTCTCTTTCTTTTCAGTGCTGTTAACTAGTGTACTGGAGAGTTTCTTTACATGTTAGTAATAGTAATGCTATATTGTTTTCAAGGTTGCATTTCTTATGTTTCTTTTCACCATTTTCTTATCCAGTAAACATCCACTGCCACAGTTCCTTTTGTAAATGAGTGGCAGCTTCTGTTTTGCCTGACCTTACATTCCTCCTGAGAGACAAAAGTATGGTAACAAAATGCTAGATTTTCTTTGCGGCAGATTTAAAAATGCTAGATATGCTTCTTATCTATTTTGGGAAGCTTTTTTTGATGTTAAATTGCAATTATGAGTTGCTTACTGACTTCTTTCTTAACAACTGAAGGTGTTTACTTCTTCCTCTAAATAATTTTTTTACTTCTTTTTAAACAAGTCTTTATTTGTTAGGTCCTTTGTTATGTTTCTGGAATCCAGTTTCTCCCAAACCTGTGGCTCTACAATTAATATTTCAGCAAGTGGATTTTAAGCATTTTAAAGAAGAAGGATTAATATATTGGTTTTTTTGAGACAGTGGGCATAATTTGTTAGTTGAGCTTAACTACATAGCTTCATAATGTTAGTAACTGCATGCAGAAGTGAGAAGAGTAAAAGACTTGGAATTGTAATGAAGCTTATAGGGAGATATGGGGATTTTTTTAACAGAAAAAGTAAAGATTTAGGAAAAATTCTAATGAATAGAATCTAAACCCCTACTATTTCTATACAGGGTATGAATTAAATATATAAAACTAAAAAGAGGAGAGTATCTAACTAACTAGCCTCCCCCCCCCCCCTTTTTTTTTGTGGATTTTTTTGGGGTTTTTTTGTTTTGTTTTGGTGTTTGGTTTTGATTTTTTGCTTGCTTTGGTTTTGGTTTTATTTGTTAAAATGAATGTTCAGTGGCTTGCTGTGCTTGGGTCAGGTAGTTAGGTTGACACATATTCCTGTTTATGGAAATAGTCCTGTGCCAATATACGTTTTCAGTCACTTTAGATATAATAAATGACTTCAGATGTAAAATTACTGTTTCTCATGCATAAGAAGAGCAGGATCTTGAGCTCTCCTTCTATCTTTGTTAATCCAGACCATTCACACATCTGTGGAAAGCTTTTAAACAGGGTTAGGATTTTCTTCATGTCTGAATTAATGCTTTTGAGTTCTGGAGTATGTGGAAATTAATAGTATCAGTGTAACATTTCCTTATTTGACCTCTCGCTAGGTAGCATTTGTGACCTATTTAATTCGAAGTGGGTCTGCTTTGTAATAAGAAGCTTCTTAAACTACAGAAAGGTAACAGTTTGAGTGCAAGCAATAATTTTTAACTGCTTAAGTCCTCATCTGTGAGTCACAAAGCCTAAAAATAAATTTGTATAAATCTTGTAGCTGATGTGTATATAGAATGTTCTTCCAGCTTCAAAAATGTAATAGCAGCTTTCTTGTGAATCGGTGTCACAAGAATTCTACACTATAAATACTGTAATTATATTCTGTAAGAATAGTAATATAGAAAGAAAATTGTGTATTGCTGAGTTTCTAATTTTGCCAGCAGCTAAAATGCTTGAGGCATGGAAGTGCTTTAAGAATGACATCCAGGTTTGCAGTAATGGTGCAGATTACCAAGACACTGCTTTTTCTCAGTATATCTAAGGCTGTTAGGGTGGTCCTAAGCCAGTCAGTGAAAGGCTGTGTAGTTCATTGAGAACAGTCAACTGGAATCTGCTAGTAAGAATAATTAGTTATAGTTAGTTCTATTTAATGTTAAATAATTTGATGCAAAAGAAGCCACTCAAATTGAAAAAAGCTGTTTCAAATAGTTCTTAGGGTAAAGATTAATGTGATTGTTATACTTCATAAATGTCTGACTTTATTTTTGATGATTCAGTTCTGTGTGGGTGTGAAATTTAAAGAATATTGACATTAGCAGCACACCGAGTCATACTGTGAATTTACAAAGGTTAAGGCTGCCCATGTGACACTAATTCAGCTTGTTGTTTACATGCATGAGGATAACATTTCATTGCTTTGTTTTATACTCTTTAAAATTAACATTCATACTTTAAAATTAGGTTGTTTGCAACTCTACTTTTTCTGAAAGGAAACTGAAGGAAGTGATTCCAAATAGGATGGAATTCTAACTAGGATTACCAAATTCTGGAGTGATGGACACTCACAAGATTTGTGGATAGAATGAATGTCTTATATTTATTGTACTGATTCTGCTGGTCCATCAAGTAAGCAAAGAACAGTACTAAACTTCTGTCGCCTGTGGCTGTAGTAGGGAGCTTTTCCTAGTGGCATTGTGGTTAATTTCAGTCAAATGAGTGGTTACTCTGTACCCTCTTGGTTCCCTTTCAGTGAGCTTTTTTCGGTGCAATGTTTGATGCTCCAAATCTGAATGACAACTGAAATTGATAAAGTTAGGTATGAAAATGAGGGGTAATTTCTTTGACAAAACAAAAAGTATGTATGTCCTGCTTAATTTAACTTTTGTGTCCTTTAAGTGTTGGAGGATAATGGAAGGAGAAATACCCATCTAAGCTGAAAACTATTATTCATTCAAGAACAAGAAAATAGAAACAGTTGTGCAATATATTTAAGGAGAATGAACATTTCTAAGCACTAGAGCAAGGAAGGGCAACTTTGTATTAGATTTTTGTGTTGCAGCTCTCCACTGCATTCATGAAAGGGAATGAAGGCTTGGTGCCCATGGTAGCTTCGTCTGGTCTTCCATCACCCCAAAGCTTTTCTCCCTTCCCAGAAGGAAAGGTGCTAATGGGGGCACCTCATTACTTGCAAAATCCTTCCAGCTAACTGTAGGGGTGGGTGGATGTTCAGCAGGTTCTGACAACCTGTTCTAGAAAACAAATTTCCTGATTATCATTCTCTTTAATACAACACCCTGCCCATTTAGCAAATTGTCTGTACCAAATATTCTATAGAATATTTCATCCTAATTCATTGACAGTCCTTGTCATTATAGGAGCCTGTTTGAGGTGTGTCTGTTCATCTTAAACATCAGTTACCCTTTATCTAAATTGAAACTATTTCTGTGTTCTGTAATGACTCCTTACTGTGCAATTAAGTATTTTATTCAAACGTCCTGGATTTGAGAGAGATTAGGAATGACAGTGTGGCAACAGTTCTCCATGAAGTTTGTTTGAAGTTCATTTTTAACCTCCTTCAAGGGAAACATGCTGTAGCTGTTTAAGGAGACACAGTTCTTAACAGGTATAGCACAACATATAAAGCATTCCATTCCTACTAGATATGAGATATAATTATTTATATTTTTTCCTCCAGCCAAGTGTATTAATCGTAAGCTACAAGGAACTTTCAAAAGCAGCTTCTCAGTTTGGACCTTACAAACAAGCAGAATGGCGGCCTGACAGCACAATGATAGCTGTGTCGGTAAGTAGAATTTTTCCTTCTTACTCTGGGTAAACTATTGCAAACAAAAGTTTGTTTTACCAATTTCTGCACTTATAGAACCTTGCAGACTGTAAATACATTTAATTGATATTTGTCTTGTGAAAATATATAATGATACCAAGGACTTTTTAGGCAACAGAAGCTTTCTTTTGTAGTATTCATTAATTTTTCCCTGTGAGAATGCACTGCAGTTCTTTGTCTTAAAACAGTGGTTAGAGGTATTGGCAGGGGGTGATACAACATCTCATTACTTAAGTAATCTGGTAACAAATAATACGGTAATGTTAAGTTATGTGGATGAAAGAAATAGTTGTGGACTTAGGTAACATAATTATGTTTAACTTCATAAATACAGTTTAAAGGTGAGTCTTAAGAGATGAAGCTGTGGCCTTATTACTGGCTTTTGGTGGTTAAAAAATATTGCAAGTCACTGAGAACACAGAAGCAAGGGCAGTGATAAGTGATATGTGAACTCTTTGTGTTTGGAATCTTAGAGATGAGATCTTGTCTCACATGGAAATAAAGTCTTGTTTCATAGTTGGTGCTGTGTTTACAGTACTTTGGACTATTTCAGCAGCAGTATTTGAGGTTTGAGGTGCAAGGTGAACATAAGAAAGGTGGGAGTACAGCTTATAAGAGTTGCAATATGGGATAATCCTCTTGGTATCTTTTGGACAGGTCTTAACATTATGACCAGATCTTAAATTAGATATTGTTATCTTAGTGGAAAACACCAGATGATTTATGGAGGAGTTATTCTCTCTAGCAATATCATGATAATCATAAATCAGCTAAGCTTCCCATGGTCCAGTTTTCTTTTGCATAATGCAAATTAATGCAAGTAAATAGTTAGTCTAAAATATTAAAATGGCCTAGAAGTATCTGATGAAATCAATGAAGTTAAGTATTTCTGTTAGTGCCAGATTATATTCTCAGTGAGTACTAATAATTATCAATAAAGTCAGAAAGATTTCTGTAATTTTTGTTGTGGATCAAAAAGAGTTCTTCAATTTTATAATGCACCAAACACATTTTAATTAAACCTTTACGCAGTAGTTCAGAGGAAATCTGATTTTTTTTATTTAATTACTTTGCATATTGTGGGGGTTTTTTTCTGAGATGTTGTGATTCATTTGCTCAAGAGACCTTGTGGTTCAGCTGACAGATTAGGTTTAGTTTTTGCACTTCAGTACTGAATTTTAAAGTTTTTCTGCAACTAAATGTACAGTGCTCTTTTTGGCAGATAGTGTCAGAATGTAAATGCCCATAAAATCTCATTTTGTAAGCTAAAGTTCTGTGAATTAAAATTCTAAATGATCATAATTTATAAAATAATAAGTGTAATAAGATTTTTAATACTCTTTGTGTTTCGTAGGATGGTATTTCATCCCTGGGTGTATGTATACGAATGATATAGTCAAGCATGTTTGTTATGATGGTTTTAACATAAGCTGTTTTGCAGTATACTTAAAAAAAAAGATATTGTTTAATTTGGAACAGTTACTGAGTCCTACTGAAAGACCGCATTTACAGTATTGCTGGTTTTGTTGTAGTGAGACAGGGCAGAAAGTCAGTTTTTGGAGCTTTAATGAAGGAGGTGTTTCTGCAGATGTGTGATACTCTCAACCCCAAGAAGAATTCTGTCCAAGTGAATAGTTTTCTCTTTTTTCTTAACTAACACATTCAAATGAAGGAGCAATGACAAAGCAAGTTTTTAATGAAAACCCCAGTGATTCTGAACTGAGTTAGCATCACTTAATTAATGAAGTCCTGTGCAACACCTGAACATTTCCGTTTGAAAGCTGAGTTAGGTGATGTTTATCACCTATTGCTACCTGTGCTCATGAGTACTTGGTTGTAGTAATTTTCTGTAATAAATCTTTGTTTTTTAGAAGGTGAACATAAGGCTTAGTACGTACTTATTAGTGAAGTGGTACATTCTTTTTCTTTTCCTTCTTTGTTTTTTAAATGACATCATCATATGGAATGTAGTCTGAATTTTATGTTCACCATACCAGTGATACAATATGATTTTTGTTTCTGACAGCCCAAATATTCCAAGTGTCTTTATGAAAACACATCACTTAACAGCATATGCTTTGAGGTAAATATTATTGTAGTGCAGGCAGACTTTGGGCGAGCATATCAAGCTTTATAACATACCTCAAGTAATTGTAAAGGTATGCAGTTAAACAAGCTTAAGCAATTTTCAGTGTCACCATCCCCTAGAAATTCTAACTTCTTTTTCCACTAGTATCTTCTGTTGTTAAACTGTTGGCACATTTCCTAGACAGATCTTATTTTTTCAAAACCCTTATATTTTGTGGTTTTTTTCTTTCATATTGCTGCCTTTGTGATTTTTCCAGTGTTACGGGGAAATACTTTTTCTTGTTTGGATTAGTGCATACATCCAGGTAGCTAATTCTAGTAGCAAATCAAACTTAGGAATTGGGTCAAGATGCTTCATTATGGAGAAGTGTAGGAGGCATTTTGGTCCTTCCCATGTTACAGGCAGTCCGTCAATACAGACTGTTCTTCAGAGTGCATTCCTGTAGCTAAGGCAGAGCTTTATTAAACTTGATAGTAAGAAACCAGGTTATGAAATCCCTGGCAAGATTCTCAGTATTTGTGCTTCTGACTGTCAAAGATTAGAATGATCACGGAATGGATGACAGTGACGGTTACTTATTTAGTAAGTTTCATTCAAATGTTTTTAAAGCAATGAAACCTCTGTAAATGAATATGATCAATTTGCTGGAAGTCTGTGCTTGAATGCTTCTACACTTCATCCCCCTCTTCATGGAATTTGAGGTTCTATTTAGAAATGAACCTGTAACAATAGCAACTTTGTGCTTTGAATAGTGTTCAGTAAGGCCCTTTGTACCTTAATATCAGTAGAGATACTTCACAGTATTGTTTTACTCTTCTTTCCAGGATAAGGTAACTTAGGGGTTAAATATTTAATGATGTAATGGAACGAACCTGTAAAGATGTTAGAAATGAAGACGGTTCTTTACCACATAATACCTGAACATGATATTACAGCACACAGAAAAGCTTCCATTTATTGTCACCCTGTCTCAAGCTCACCATTATTGTTCAGATTTTATTCTTGCTTGAATAAGATACTCGCTTTGAATGAGAATAATAATGTTTCTTGGAATTCAAAGCCAAAACACAAATTTTCTAAAGCGAAATGTTTGACTGAAATGTGAATATCATCTATGAAATGATACAATAAGCTAACAAGAGTGTTGCCTTTATTCAAAGAAAAGGAAACCAATCTTTCAAAGAAATGTGAAACCGTTCATTTCAGTGCTTTTTGTCTCCAGTGCTTTGGATACATGCCCAGCCAATATTAAAATAATTGGATGGAAATGCTATTTAACCAAAATGCATTTACCAATTTGCCCAGAAAATAAATTCATGCTGTAAACAAATGACACTTCTTTGAACACATAACATTATTGGTCATCTACTTGTTTCGAGCTTATGCAAGCAGCTTCTAGGTATGACTGGAACATCAGGTAACTAAATGATTTGTATTTGTTCCCTATATATAGTATGAAGTCATTCTTCCAGAATGACAGAACATGGCTTGGGATTGAATTATTACAGGTTTTGTGGTAGTTAAAGATAAGTGATGTGAGGATTTTTGGAAACTGCCTGGATGACCAACACTGAGAGGCAGTGCTAAACCTTTGCATTCAGTAGTGTCCGTTTGTGTTCAAACACTTGGAGAGTTTATTCAGGTACTTCCCACCTCTACTTTGTTTTCTACGTTAATTCATGTAGTTGATAGGAATTATTTAGAAATATTCAGATATTTCTACATATCTGAAATAGTTGTCAGGTTTTATAGGTTTGTATGAGTTGGAGGAAAATTTCTGATGGACTGGTGCATAAACAGGATTGTTTTGCTGTTTTTCGATTCACTTGACTTTAAGGGTGGGTATGGATTTTATCTGGAATTAATATAATCACACAGTATTTTAAATGTCTGAATTAATGTATATTTGAGTTCAATATATGAGACATACATAGAAATCACATAAGACTAGCAGATTTTACTCACGCTGAGACTAGATATTTATCTTATCAGTATTTTTCTTTCAGACTGCAAACGGATACATCTTATTTTTTGAAATCCCATCAGCAAGAGACAAGTATCTTTATGAGCCAATATATCCTAAGTAAGTATTTTAAACTTTGGATCCTCACAGTGTGAAAAAATATGACTAGACAACTTCTAAGCAGTTTTTATGACAAAAGATACTTCATTACAGAATATGTTTTAGCACTTGATGAGTATATGAACCATCATTCCTATGAGTTAGAGTCAGTGTAGGGTAAAGTCAGTTGGAGTCAGTTCAAGCAGATTGCTGTGTGCTGGTGTGATTCCTTAGATCCTTCTTACAAGCTCTCAAAAGCCTTAATAGCAGGTAAAGTCTAATTTTATGATTTGAGGTAGTCTGTTGTGTTCATGATCTGCAACAAGATTTAATGATGCCTTTTGAATAACTCAGTTGAAAAAATCACGTGTTAGGAACTGTTAAGGTACAATTCAAAAATAGATCCTGTCCCCGATGTTTTCATAACTTAGAGGGTTTTTTAAAAGAAATGGGGAATAAAATCCCAGTATTTTTGAAAGCAAATGGATACTTTTTAGTAAGAGTATGCAAGTATTTTTGGTGCAGTATGTTATGTTGTCAGCTTCATCTTATTTTCCTTATTGTGAATGACAGAGTACATCTTACACATTTAAATTGTGACTGTATTTCGGGTGTGTTTGTGGTTGATTTTGGATTAGTTGATTTTGGATTTTACAAAATTGGGAAATGCCCAGCATAAATTAAAACTTCAAGGAGTATATGTGTACATGTCTGTGTGTTTAGATAGGCAGAATCTGTAGTCATGGATTGAATTTGTCCATACATGTAATAGCACACTCTCATTTCTAATTGGCTAGAAACTTCTTTTTTAATATATCTCTCTATATATCTTCATCATTATGATAGTACTAGTCAGTTTATTTTTTTTCACATTCATAAAAAGAGTTAAAGTTGAATCATGGATCTCTCCACATGGTCATCTCTGAGGACTATTGGATAACCTAAGATGTCATATAAGAGGAAGATATTTTGACTTCTTTTTCTTTTCAGTGTAACTGTTAAACCATGAACATTAAAAGAAAATAAAGGGAGTTTTCAAAACTATTTAAATTCATCTGTCTTCTTCCACAAATATATGTAGGAAGAAATTACTTAGCAGGTAGTAAATGATCTAAAACTGGATTTTCCTTTATTGACTAGAAAATTTTTTGTGTGTTATGGCTATAATCCATCTTTTGACCTGTAAAATAGCCCTCAAAGCTCTGGAATTAACTGGAATTTATTGTTGTAATTTACTTTTCTTTTTTCCAGAAACTTAAGACTAATGTGGACAAGTTATATTACTTGCCTCTTTGGAGAACTGAATAGCAGTTTTCAAACTGACTCTTCACATGTGGCTTACTGTCATTAGGGGAAGATGCAGACAGCCTGCTGCTGCAACTTGTCCAAATAAATAAAGGGATAGTAGATCCTTGTGTGTACATTGCATAATGCGGAAAACTAAGCTGTCATTTATTGTGACTTTTTCTTGTTCTTTTTGAAAAGTTTGGGGGGTGTTTTAATTGGCAAAATCTGAAAACTTATGGAAATGTATATAGAACACACAATAAAAGTTGTAAAAGAAGCTTTGTCAAGTTTGCTTAGAATATCACTTGTAGGAAAGCTTAAAAATACCTATTAAGCCATCAGTGACTAACCAGTCTAACTTTATAAACTTTTATAAAACTTTTATAAAAGTTTAGTGATTGATATGAATTGTTGACCTGAAAATGCATGTTTTAGTTATTAGTTGTTCAACAATCAGGGTTTTAAAATACATTTATATAGCCCAAAAAAGGCTATAATGTAAATTCCGTAGAGTAGGACAAGGTGTTTGTGTCTTTATAATAGGTTGCTCACAGTCTCCTAAGACTATTGTGTGTGCTTACCTTTAAGAAGATGAATGATCTCGCTGAATTCACTGAGGTTACTAGCTTGTCTATACTTAGCCCTCAATTTTGAAAACCTAAATAAAATTACTACTGTTCTGATTATGTTAGATCAAAAAAAAGACACAGGTGTTTGTGGGTGAATTGTGCCTCCTGTGGTCAATGTCAAATGATTCTTTAAGTTATTAAAATGGAACGAGCTTTTTTTGCAGGTGCAGATACAGTGTGCTGCCCGTAGGCAGTCTCACTAATTTACATTGTAGAGCAAATACTTGGCAGGGGTTAATCAAACAAAAACCCTCCAATCTAAAATGAACAAACAGACAAATGAGACCAAAAGCTAGAATTGAAACTTTTATCTTTCTTTTGGCATATATTCATTTTCCAAAGGCATTATTTCATTGAAATGGTTGGATTTCACTTCTGCTGGGCTGAACAATACCAAATTAGTTTTCTTCACTCTGAAGCCATTACAGATCAGTGAAAGGCCTTGTATGTGACTTGCCTCATGCTTGAAAGGGGACATCTTACTGTTTTCTCCCCCTGTAACAGTGTGTTCTTGGCTCCTTCCTCTGTGTTGGCAGCAGTGATTATGCAGCTGTGCCTTAAGTAAAGTCGGGTTGTTGACCTGATGGGGAAACTAAACCTGCCTATCTCCCTTTTTTAACTCTCCCTGTCCCCTGCCCTGGGTCCTAGTAGCTTATTTTGCAAGTTGGTGTTTAGTAAAAGGCTGGCATTAGAAAATGGTGACTTTGAAGTAGTACTGAGTAGCTACACTGGAAGTTGAAAAGCATGAAGTGACTGTTCAGTGATACTTGTGTAAATCTTATGATTCATGGTAAAGCAATTGCTTGGAACATTTTTGCAGTCATGGTAATATTAATTAGGAGACTCTTCCAGCTCTGTCTTGTGGTTATTTACCTACGCTGGGCAAAGTGAGAGAGAGGGCGATGACTTTTGGAAAAAGTGTGAGGGAATCCTTGCATTAGCGAAGTGACATCTGCTGGAAACTAGTTAGTAAAAACTGAGATTAATGTTCAGTCATGTTTTACTTTATTATTACTGATTGTTGATGTTTATTAAGTGCCCATACTACTAACTTTTTGTAAATAGAATGAAGCCTGTTCTTTAGTAGCCTTTCTTTAAATAATAGTGGCCAGTTCTGGCAGAAATACAAAACTTCAATGTCATGACTACAATGAGAAAGGGAAAGCCTCTTAATACAACTTCTTCTTGAACAGATTTCTTAAGCTATGCATATCAATATAACAGGATGGTCGTGTGCTGGGAATACACACCAGTAAAATCCTCAGCTGTTCCAAAATACTGGTCTAGAGCAAAATTTCCTAGTTTATTCAGTATCCTGAAATTGAAATTGCAGCTAGGTTTGTTAAAGTGCAGGTGAAAATAATGAGAATGGTTGTGTTTAGATCCTTTTGTCAGCTTAACTCTCTCTTAAACAAACTGTGCATATTTTACCATAAATGAAAGAAAAAGTGGGTAGTCAGAAAAGCAGGTACTAGGTGTATGGTAGATGATTTCTTGACTTCAGTAGTTTTTTGCAGTCTTCAAGATTGGGACACTGAAGTAAAGTAACTTCATGTGGTATTGGTACATTTTAAATAACTGCTTTAAAATTTTCTTGATAATGGTTTAGCTTTGATTTGAAGAAAAGGATCAAATGAGTTGCTGAAAGTCAAAATTGCTCATCAGTTGTCTGTATGGGAGAGGGATGTTTGTGGAGAAAATGTTCCTCCATTCTAATCAGCAGACATTTAGTAAAAGAGCTAAAGTGTGAATTGAGGCTAAGATGCCATCCTGTTTGAGTGTCAGAGTCTTTGCTTTTCCTTGTGTTTCAGTATTATGAAATACAGAGATTTTGGAAAGTAAGGTTGAGTGAACTTCTCTTGCACCCTGCTACTGTTTGTATTAAACCAGATGGAATCAGAGCTTAGGAAAATTGATTTCCTGTTTAAAAATGCACATTTCACATGATTGTCTCCTTTTCATATCATCCAGTTGTAATGGTCTTTATATCCTGAAATCCAGTGTTTTAATGGAAGAACTAAAATCCAAAATTAAAATTTGTTACTGGAGCCCACAATTCTGTTGAAGCTTGTTGTATTAGTAACTGAGGACATAGGTCTTACGAAATTTAGAACAAGTTAAATACTTAAAGAAGGTTTAGTGGGAAATACTTCTTAAACACTATTTTATACCTTTAGAGATTTAATCTATATAAAATTTACTCATGTAGGTATGGTAAGAGTTAGTCAACTAACCTGTTCAGTATTATGCATGTTATATGTAAAAACCTGTTGCTAGACCTATATGATAAAACAAGTGCTCATGCCATAAGTGCAACATATGAATATTTATATATAAAAAAGGAAACTTTTCAATTTTTTTGCTGGAATCTATTGGGGATTTTTTTGTCATATTGTAATATTTTAGGAATGTAGTTTTTCTGTCAAATAAAATTTTTCTGGCACTGTTGATATTTGGCTAGGAATTGTGAGTGTGTTCTTGGAGTGAACTGTCATTCATGCTTAATGAAAACTTACAGTATCCTGCTTAATTTGTGAGACCAAAAACAGGGGGAAGAAAGCAGTAATTGTAGGGTGTTTAGTTTTTTAAAATTGAGCCAGAGTACCCTGCAGTTTTATTCTAGCTCTTGGATCCTTTGCTCCAGTTCAGAGCAGATTTGAAATAGAATCAGTATTGGCCATTAGCCCACATTCTGGGATATTTTCCTACAGTGAGCACAAGTACAAAGTCCTGCTTCAATTAGTTTGGTCTGGTTTTACCACCCAATTCCTAAACTAACTGCAAGACAAAATATGAAAAATAATGTATGCAAGGTAAGTAAAATAGAATTTATCGCTGCCTGCAATTGCTTAAGGAAAGTGACAGTGCATAAAAGCAAATTTGCAGCTTTGTAAGCTGTGGCAAGGTACAGTGGAAACTTTTTCAGGATTTTCCAAATGAATTTGTATAGCTATTCTTATGCTTGACAGTAAAGAGGTGAGTAACACCATCAGAGTGGGGGCTTCTCTGTACTGACCTGGTTGTTGTTTCTGTTTAGAGGTTTGCCAAGGAGAGTAACTGAAGTTTTTTTGCTTGAAGAGCATGTGTGACTTAGTGCTGATCAAAAGAAACAAAATCTAAAAATTTTACACGGCTAATTAACTAAATGTGGTTACTGGAGAGTCTTTTGTTTCAGGTTTCTTCATATCCTCAAGTGGAACTTGCATTTGGGGAGTGATAAGGATGTTGTGTAAATTTAGAATGAGACCTCAGTGGTGTAGGTTATTAAGTCTCTGAAAATGCTTTGAAAAATAGCTGTTATCTAACCAGTATGAATTTTTGAAGAAACTAGTTCATATGATGGTTTTCAAAGCTGTATTGTTGCTTATATACCTGGTTACTCTATTCATGTCTTATCTTTCTGGCATTTTTAAAAGCTATCTATCTCCCTTGCTATAGCCTGATGGTTTATAGGTGCCATAAATTACCTCATCAGTAGACATTTTCTTCCTGATTCAATGACTGAAGATTACTAGGTACAAAGGTTTTGAACTTCAAACTGTGCAAGGGTAATAAGTGAGGTGTACAGTGAATTAACTTACTAGGTAACTTGTGCTCAGAATTAAACTTCTGCTGAACTTTACCATTGTGGTTTTCCCTGTAAGATTTTAGCATTGTTTGAAAAATATATTTTAAAAACTAGATTAGCTGAAGAACTTTTATTAACAATTGTGGCACTTTTATTAACCATTGGAACCGTATGGAACTTTTATTAACCATTATGGCACTTGCAAACTCTTGATGGTGGTTCAAGATATTTTAACCTTTTAATTAAAGGGAAACACAGGTTGGATATCAGGAAAAAGTTTTTTACAGAAAGAGTGATAAAATACTGGAATGGTCTGCCCAGGGAGGTGGTGGAGGCACCATTCCTGGATGCGTTGAAAAAAAGATGTGGCACTCAGTGCAATGGTTTAGTTAGGGCATGGATTGGATTCAGTGGTCTTAAAGGTCCCTTCCAACCCAGTGACTTTGTGGTTCTGTAACTGTTGTCAAGAAATCTTTGCAACTGAAATAACAATTTAGTAAACCATTTAGCCTTTTTATATGTATAGTTGATTAATATGCTAGCTAGTTGTTTCTTAAACTGCAGAAATGTGCTACTACCTAATTGTGTTGTAAAGGCTATACTAAGAACTTCTTTTCTAAGCACTTATTCTTCATAGTTGTTACCATAAACTCACTTTGTTGGTGCAGCTATTGCCAATCTGTATGAATACATCTCTGCATCCAGTCAGATGTATTTAATCCTCAACTGGTGGCTGCCTGCAGTGTGTGGTGGAGAGATGCAGGTTTAAGGAGTGAAAAGATGCTAGATGCATGAAAACTGAGTCTCACAGGTGATGATGCAGGCTTTTTGAATCAGGTATAAAAAATGAAGTCCTCAGCTTTTCAGTGTGGACATTAACTGAACTGTTCACATGAACCATTGTAAAATGGTTAGGAAAAATTATGTAATTGTGCTAGTGCCAAGATAATGGCTGTTGTCAGGTTTTTTCCTTCTTGACTTCAAGAAGAGCAACTTGTTGGTGATGTAAATTGTTTTAGAAACATTGGCCTGCTTTTGTCATATAAATATTGCCATTAATAGCTGAAGCATCATGATTTTTAATCTTCTTCTTGTCCCTTCCTTCCCACTCTAAGTACTGCTGAAGATGTAATTTTATCAGGAGCAGCTAAGAAGATCATAGCCCAAAAGTAGTATAAAAATATTTTACCTTGTTTGTATCAAAATTTTTTTCTAGAAATAATTTTTAAGTGTCTGCAGTCTTTCTTATTTTTTTCAGTGAAATGTCTCCATTACTTCTCATTACTTGCATGGTTTAACTAGTGACAGTGGATGCTACTGCCTAGTTTGTTGTTTGTTTGGTTTTTAAAGTAATACATTGTTTGCCATTAACCACAGTATTTTTTTGAAGTACTGTATTTTTTTACTCTGAGAGCATTTCTGAATTTTTCTCAACTATTATCCAACAATATCTGCCAACTATATTACTGTGATTACCCCAAATAGTACAGTGGAAACTTTTATATGAATTTAATGCTAATTCTGTCTCCAAGCTAGAATTCTCCATTACTAAGCAGAAAACAATGGACATTATTTTAAAATACTAGAACAGACTTAAATATAATATGTGTTGTGTATCTTAATTGCAATTATAAAGAAACTCCCTAATTACATGCTTTCAGATTCTGCTATAATTAACTTCTTAAGTATTTCTTAGATACTTTTGGTAGCAGTGACAAATTTGTCTGTGCATTGTGTTGTATGACTTAACTGCTGTGCAGTTAGTGGAGGCCATTAATGCAGTACTGTGCAGCTCCCTGGACTTCCCACCATTTCAGATAACAAACTTCAAGAAATTCTTCCTACCAGAAGAGGCTGTCTTACTCTGCTTTTGCGTGGTGCTGCCTATTTCTTGAATTAGGATGCTTTTAAGTTTGGTGTGTTGGGGCTTTTAAAAACTGCATCCCTAATTCTTCCATGTTTCAGTTTTTCTTGGGTTGCAGATTTTCCTCAGTTCTGAGTTTTAAGAGATTTATTCACAGGCTTAGTTACATTAACAGATGCCATGCAAATAGCAATTATTATATTTGATTTAACATGCAGCCGGTCAGTTGCTGGAATGTATTCCTCTCAATTCTTGTGCAAAACTTCAAGTTTGGCTGCAGCCATAGCAAATGCTGATGTGGCAGCCCAGACCAAACATTCTTTCCTGCTTCAGTCATCTGTGTGCATTCTTCGTTTAAAGGTCAAAGGAACTCAGCCAGTAAGGCTGACTCATGCAGTTGTGGACTGTATGAACATGGTGTACTTTCGGTAGCACCTGCTTTGCACCCATACTAGGGGTTTCTTTTTGAATTGATAAATTAGACAAAATCACAGGCAATGAGTTGAAATAGTGGCATTTTTGAAGTTTCAGTCAAGGTGATGTACCTCAACACTGTGTGGATTGTCCTTTTGCAAGGTGGATGAAAGAAACCTTTTTGTGACAGGAATGATAGTGCCTCAGTGGAGAAGATAAGGTACGACAGATGGTGACCAATTCACTAAAACTAGCTTGTGAAACTGAAAATATTCAAATATTCTTGCAAGCTATTTTTTTATCAAAGTTGTTGAAGGGAAAAAAAGCCAGCCTATGTGGAGACTTGAAATTTTTCTTTCTGCAAAACTTGTCTTTTAAACCATGTTGTTACCATTCTGGCTTTGTAGATTGTGCTGTGTAGAAACATTGAGTTTACTCTTGGTTATGTACTTTGGTCAGTTAAAACAGACGTGTTAAGTGGTGTCTTATACCTACCTAACAGCAACATTTCTGCATTACTCAACCCTTTCATCTCAGTTTTATCACTTGCTTGCACAATTCAGTTGTACCACTGATTGTTGATAAACCAGAGTAATTTCAACTGGTTTGGGAGTATACTCTCTGGAACTATATGTTCACATGTGTTGAAAAGCCTATCTCCAAACACCTGCGGTTTTGTACATTTTAAAAAATACCACAACAACCCCGCCATGCTAGTACTATTAAAAACAGAAATGACTGCTTTTTTCGGGGTTCCTGTCAGTCCATGATAGCTAGCTTACATGAGGGCCTAGATCTTTCCTAAGACAGCTGCCTTTTACAATTAATTTTTGTTCAAAATGCAAACCAAATATTCTAATAATTTAAATTTATACAAGTTGCAGATCTTTTGGTGGTAGATAACTAACCTTAAAATAATTTTTTCTCATTTTTTGATGTAATTCTTCACAGCCGCCATAGTTTTGTTCTAGAAAAATGATACTACTTCAATCTGCTAAATCCAAATTGACAAAAGTTACCTTGGTCTTACCTTAGCTGGCATATATCTTTGTCCTTGCTACACAAGGAAAGGTATAGTGCCCATCGAAGAATTACAGATATGAATATGGCATTGCTATAAAATGGTAATGAATTAAGGAACTTGATATCTACTGAGATAAGCAAGACAGGAAAGAGATTGTTGCATCCTTGTGCTGTCAAACCTCTCTAAAGCTGCATCTGCTTTGGTTTCTGCCGTGTCATGGGCAGTTATATTTGCTACCCTGATGTAAATTAAAATAAATGTTCTGTCGGTTAAAATACAGGTGAAGATTACATGAATCTGTGTACTTATCTATTATTTCTGACTGTTGAAGTTACTACAAATTCTAATTCTACTTGTCTCTAATGCCTGTTGCATTCATAGTTTGCTTTGCTTACTAGCATAATGCTCATTAGATAAATGAGCTGAATGACATGTTACTTATGGCTGTAGGTCAGTTTTCATCTAAAAAAAAGTTTAAAAAGCACATAGCATGTCTGATAACGCAACTAAATAAGGAATATTTAATGATGCTGTATAGTAATGTATAATGACATTGTGACATAATCAATGGAATATGAAATTTAAAATGAGGAAGACAAAAGTAAGATGCTTTCTACATCTAGAAGTTGATATTTTGTAATGGTCTGTTATAGGGATGGAATCAGTGTTCAGTTAGCTCTTAGTAGGTCTTAGGTTAAAAACTAGTTAATTTGCTTCAGGGAGAAATATTCCTATGAAATACTGTGATAGATGTCTGCTTGTATGATGCATACTGCATTTATATTATAAACATTGATCTAGCAAAAGGAATGGAAGAAACATAAACATTTTGAAGTCTGTAATATCTGTAATGCATCTTGAAAAATAATAAATGGAGATAATTAAGAATTCAGCAATTTAATTACTGTAAACAGTTGAGTAAAAATTTATTAAATCAGACTTTTCACTGAAACATATCCCTTATTTTAGGAGTATTAAGGCAGGCCACACAGCTATTGTGATGTTCATTCTCTATTCATTGTCTTATTTTGTCTGTGTACTAGACTAAACTTTTAGCATCAAAATTACATCCTAGATATTCAGTGCTGCTTGTGGGGGTGTGGGTGTATACATATAATACATATATATACACACATATAAATATGGGGAAGAAAGACCACAGGAATGTAAGTCCGTAACTGTTGCATCTTTTGAAGGACAACCTGTTTCAATTAAAACATTTCTCTTGTATTTTAGAGGAAGTCCTCATCTGAAGGGAACCCCACATTATAAGGAAGAACAATGTGCTCCTTCATTAAATCTAGAAATGAAGAAAGTGCTGGACTTGCAAGCCTCTATCACAAGGTATGCTCATTAATTGGGTCTTTTCCATATGTATCAATGCTTTTTGAAAAGTGAAGGGAAAACTGGAAGGAAGAAAAGGCTTCTAGTAAGTTTTTACGCTTATTAATACTAATGACTAGAATTAGTAAGTTGCTGTTAGCAGCTAGTAAGTCTGAGGAGGTGAAAAAGTGAATTGCTGTTTAAGAATTCTTTCTGTGCTTGGCTATACTGATATTTTCAGCATACAGAAGTATGTAGTATGCTCAGTATTACTGTGTATTACTATAAATGAGTTTCTTCTTCAACTCCAAGTGTGTATTAGAGATTTCATGGAGGCATTGGTCAGTTAGAGAAAAACTGTATGCAGGATTTCAGCATTTCTCCAAATGCCTGCAGAGAGTCCACATTTGTCCTTTTTCTTTACCTCTTGCTTTTTTGTGGTGATGGTCTGTCCTATAAAGAAATTTTGAACATGATAAATAAGTATGCATGAAAAGTTGCTGAAACTTCATAGCATTGGAGGAGGTGGGAAAGTAACAAAGTGAAGTTTGGGAAGAGGCTCCTTAGGACAAAATGGCCGTTGGAAGACATGCAGTATATACTGGAAAAAGCTTTGTATGGAAGTAGATTAACAGTAGTTGTCAGGAGTTTGGAAATGTTTAAGAAAGGATTTAGAAGGAGTCTAATTTCTCCTTCACCAGTTCATTCCAACCGCAGATTAAAACGTATTGTGAATTATTTACAGCTAGGCAGTATTCTTAATTTTCTGGGATAGATGAATAATTAATTGTTGTCAGCAATGTCTTATGGTTAGTCAAAAGTACTGAAAAGATCTTCAGCAGTTAGTATCCCAGTTAAGCAATTACTCTAACAGTACAGACCTGTTCATGAACAGTGATTGCTGGAGAGAAGTTGAGGTGTATACCACACTTTGTCAGCATGGTCGATGTTTGTAACTTTACAGTGCAGTTGCTGGTACAAGAGGCAATAATACAGTGTTTATATTAATTGATAGTTCTGTGACATTGATTTGATACAAAGTGTTTTTAGGGATTAACAAATATCTTTTATTAGTTTGCAGTCCATGTTAGAAGATCTACTTGTGGCTACTGCTGATGGATTTCTCCATCTCATTCACTGGGATGGGATGACCAATGGGAGGAAGGCCATCAATCTATGTACAGTTCCATTTTCTGTAGATCTTCAGTCTTCTCGAGGTAGGTTTTACGGATTCTATTGCTTATAACAGTTACCTCTTAGTGACATACCATCTGATATAAAATATTCTCTCTGTTCTTAAGCAGAGATGGGAAAATTTTGCCATTTGTAAATGGGAATGAAAGAGCCTGTTTAAATTAGGTTTTCTCATTGAAGTAATAAGTAAACATCTGAAATGTCTGTTAGCTTGCAATATTTCTGTGTTCACTTACTTTTAAATTGCTCATACTTTCTCAGCAGGTTCACTTACAGGATTTGAAGATGTTTACATCAGAGATATGGAATACTGTGCCACGCTTGATGGCTTTGCTGTTGTTTTTAATGATGGCAGAGTTGGTTTCATTACACCGATGTCAAGTAGATTCACTGCTGAGGTATGTTTCCTTCAGCATTTCTACCATGCACAATAAATGTGTTTTCCCTGGTTTCTGCATTTCAGTCGGCTTTTTACTTTAAATTCTGTTCAGCTACAAAGAAACTAAAATTTAACATCTTCTTAAGAGATGACATAAGAACAAGGCTGCATTTTGTAGCATAATTTGAGCTAGATTTTTATAGGGTTGGTACCACTGGGAGGCCATAATTGATAATAACTTCCATTTATTCATTGAAATTGTCATTACAGACTGTGTCTTATTGTGTCAGACCAACAGCCTTCCTGTTAGAAGTTACAAGTGGGATGACAGGAAGTGGTATCTCCTAGGTATAAGTACTATGTCTAGGACTTAGTTCTTATTTAGTCTATCTCTTTCTCATAGTGACAAGCATACTTCAGAATTTCTTTTATAGAAATCTTTTCCAAGTTTTCTTGCCTGTAATTCAGCCTAAAGACTATTACATTTTGTTGTTAAATATCTGTTTTATTTACAGAATACTGAAAAGAATAGATCTATCTCAGATTCCTTCACCCACTTAAAACACTTGTGATCTCAGCTGTTGCAGATGGAAACTTACTTCTATGTTTTTCTTTCTTTCTTCATTCTTAGTACCATCTACCAATTTTTTTTTCCCCCTAGGCAGTGTTAGGAACTTTTTTGCCTTACAGGTATTGACTTATTTTGTTATTAAGAGATCTTATAAACAGTTTCCTTACATACTGATATCTGTCTGTAATTTATATTAAGAAGAATGAAACCAGTTTTGCATTTACTGGATTTTATTTGTTTGAACCATGTCATTTGGTCTTGACATTAATAAAAATGTTGAGATCATAAAGGTCAACTGACAGATATGTAATATGGTGGACATGGATAGAAGCTGACTGCTATTAATAAAAGCACTTTTTAAGCAGTTTAACAATAAAAGCACTGTTTAACAAAAAATCTTCTGATTTCCTTTCTCTACAGCAGCTCCATGGTGTTTGGGCACAAGATGTAGTTGATGGAACTTGTGTGGCAGTGAATAACAAATACAGGCTAATGGCATTTGGATGTGCCAAGTAAGTTTTTTAAGGCTGGTTCAGAGCAGGGGGAGATTGTTTCATTATAAATCTGAATTAGTAGTTACTTCTCACTAAGTTGGGTTGCAAGAACTGTAAAGATGAAAATAATCAGTCTGGCTGGAGATTACATAATGTACTGTCACGGAGTCAGGAGAGAGGTGGAAAGAAATGGTTGCTTGGTTGAACTGCAGTTGAGATTTATGTTTGCTGTTCAGGTCTGGGGAAAAAAAATTAAAAGATGGCTCGACCAGTAGCAAGGATTGGAAAGTGCTGCAATCCCAGCTAATCTCAAAGCAGGATTATAAAGTCAATATTAAGTAGTTAGTCATAGTACTATTGGACAAGAATCAAAACTTGGCACTCAACTGAGAAGATGCTCTGTGCAGTCATGATTTGGCCAAGAAAAATGTTGCCTATTAGAGTAACTGTGAATATTGGTAAATTAAATGTTGCAGAAGTGCTTTTAGTTGTGGTATTTTGCATACTGCTCATTCAAGTCCCCCCTGTGTAATACTGCTTAAGCTAGCCTTGGAGTGCAGCTTTTTATTTTCTTTGATTGTATTTTGCTTAGGTTTTGTTTTATAACATTTTTTAAAATCTGGTCTATTTTTCATCTGTCCTCTTAAGAACTAGTATTCTTGTTTGTAGTAACAATACAGTGTGTGTTGGTGTTTCCTCAGAGACAGGAATAGTTACTTTGATTAACTGATCATAGTATGCCTTAGTACATCCCTGATGAAACTTTGCCACTGAGTAACTACTGCCTTCCCTCATGGACTGTCTGGCAGTTGGAAGCCATAAATGCATGTGGACTGTATGTACATATGTATCTTTGGAGAATGAAGTCTTTTCAGTACATGGATTATTCTAGGGTCCTCTGATGCCTTCTGAAAAGCATCTTAGAAATTTGTTTCACAAAGTTCTTTGAGTATTACTTGATTCAACATCTCTGTTCTAGATAAATTTGTTACTGGTGAGAGAAATAGTATCTTTTCTTAGCCTCTTGAAACTGGTAAGAAATCCAAATGGTCCGTAGTCTAAAGCATGTGTAATGTCTTCCAGTGGCTCTGTGCAGGTTTATACAATAGATACCACCACTGGCGCCATGCAGTTTTCTCATAAATTGGAACTGACACCGAAACAATATCCTGGTGAGCTACTTTTATTGCTAGAATTTTCCAGCTGCTTTTAGGGTATACTATATTTTTTATCACTGGCTAGTTAACCTCTGTTTGTTTGCATAATCACTGATGTGAATAGTATTTACTCCTGTCTGTTTGTAGTAATTAACTCTTGTGTCTTTGCACTTTTAGCGGCTTGCTTTTTAATTAACTTTTGGGTGTGTTTTGTGTATGTGAGGGTTTAGGTGGGTGGTTTGTGGTTTTGTGGGGTTTCTTAACTAATTCTTAGTCTTGAAATTAATTTTCAATTACCTCAGGAAATTAAAGGTTGTTGCCAAAACTGATAATGAGTATAATAGAACTGTGAATTAATTTGAACTGATTGATACACAGAGTACAAAAAAAATACTGAGTAATGCAGCTTCCTTCCTGCACTGCAATGTATTTTTTCGTGTAGTATTCTGTGCTTGAGAGTAAGGAGCATACAAAGTAGGTAAATTGCATCCTCAACTGAAAATATGCGTGTCTGTTGGTTTTCAGTTAAAAAACAAATCCATAAATAAGTTTTACAGTTGTGCTAAGTGCCTCTATTGTCCAAAAAATTATTTTATTAGAATTGTGGTTCTAATTGGAAAGTGCTGCAATTGTTGGTTGTCTTATAGCAATTGGTTGTCTTATAGCAATGTACTTCTGGCATGTTTTCTTGTATTATTAGTTTCTTATGAAGCCAAGCATGCATTGGAAAGGAACTATTTTTTGTTTGCTACTTATTCACTTTGAGATGGTCAGTTTGATAAATGCATCAGTTAATTGAAAAATCAAATATTTACTTCCATATATTTTTGTTTATACTTTTACAGTGAAACCAGTTGAAGGACTCTCACTGTTTGCACTTACTTTGTTGTCTACTTTTAAACAGATATTTGGAATAAAACAGGATCCGTTAAACTAATCAGATGGTCACCTGATAGCTGTGTTGTGATGGTGACCTGGGAATGTGGAGGTTTGTCCTTATGGAGTGTTTTTGGTGCTCAGCTTATCTGTACTTTAGGAGGCGATTTTGCGTGAGTATTTTTAATGACATTGTAAAGAGTTTATTAGAAGTGTTTGTTTTTGTAATTGAAAGCATCTAATTAGAAATTAATTCACTGAATTAGCTCTTAAAAATTCTCTTTTTCCTTTATGATTTCTTAGATATTGAGATATCTTGGCAAATATTTAGGAGGGGATCATTTAAATGTAAAGAAAAATATATTATTTTTATTTTGTAATGGTCCTTTGTCTGTAAAAGAAAATTACCCTAGAAACAAGCTTGAGCAAGCAAATATTAAAATTCCCTCAGTGCCTGTATTTCAAATAGTTTATGCTAGACATCTGACAGTTGCATTGCCTTTTTTATAGTGTCGTGGATCAAACAGGATGTACCATTTGAGATGAGGTTCAATGTAAAACCATATGAAAACACAAAGATAGGAATTTAATTTATAATTCTGATGAAGTCATTTGCAAACTCAAACTTGTTCTGTTCTGTTTTTAAGGTATCAATCTGATGGTGCCAAAAAGGACCCTCTAAAAATCCGTTCCATGGTAAGCAGGAATGTAAAAACACTGTAATAGGATGACTCTTAATGTTTTTAATTGTTTTTAGTATAACAGATTTTCAGAAAATCAAACTGTCTTTCTTTTGCCTAATTAGTTTTCATAATAAGATGCCTTCACTACAATGTTTTATTGAAGGACAAAAGGACAACTGATTAATTTTTTTCATGAAGTATGCATGACATGCCTTTTCTTGCCTTTGATTTTAATATTAAGAATGAAAACTTGCAATTTTTTCCTAATTTTGCCTTTTTATCTGTGCAGTCAGATATATTTCAAGGTGCAGTCAGACACAGATCAACATTAATTGTAGACTCTCTTATTTCTCTAAATTTACTAGCTGGCCTTTGACACTTAAAGTAACTTTTCTAAGATTATTAATTCCAGAGAAATGGAACTGCTTTTTTTTTAATACAAACTAGTTAACATTAAATCCAATCCTGCCAGTCTGTAAAATCAATAAATAAATAGAATAGATTAGAGTAAATTTTAAATTAGAACAAATTTCAGACACATTCTACAAGGCCTCATACAAACCATGAAGAATTTTTTGCAGTATTTCTAAAACAATTTGGTTTATTCATCATGACATAGTTGCTGTGAAGATTGACAGCTCTAAACATGCATCCCAAGTGGAGGTACATATATGCAATGACAGTACCTTTTAAATTTACCTCTTAAAATTTTCAAAAATTGAAATTCTGGTATCACTGAATTTGATGAGCAGCAGCCAGTGTAATTTTGGAAATCAGGATTGTTTCATACCTGTCTCTTTGTTTGAATTTTTGTTTGTTGCCCTAAACTGTGAACTAAACAGTCTTCATTACTTATGTGGGTATCTTTGCACAGTTACACTTCATTTAATCATTACATTTTTAACATAAGACAGGAAATAATTCAAGCTAGATTCTTACTGAACTTTGTGAATTTTACTGTTTGATTCCTATAATGATATGGTTTAGGACAACAAAATGTGTGGATTTTTTCCAGGCTCATGTATATCATAAGATCAGTTGCAGTAAGTTTCTGTAGTTCTTGTTTTATGAAAATATATAGTGTTACATTTATATATGTGTATGTAGTGTTGGGCTGGGAATTTTATTATTGTTATTCTTTTACCTTCAGACCTGGGGATCAGAAGGGTATCATCTCTGGGTTATTGATGGGAGTTCTTCTTCAAACATGAAACCTGAAAGAAATGCAAATAATGAAGCTCAGCAGTTTGGTATTCTGCAGTTTCAGTTCATCAAGAGTGCACTCACTGTTAATCCTTGTATGGTAAGTTTTTTTGTTGATAAATATATCCTCGTTTTAGATCATACTTCCAGTTTTAGGTGGAACAAACCTCTGATTTGTTCTCTCAGGTTTTAAGTCTGTTCTGCAGCCATTAGAGTTGTCTTTCTTTTTTGTCATAGAGCCTTTTTTAATGGTACTGTGAAAATATTGCTATGTAATATTTCATATTGTTTACTTAGAATCTGTTAACATATTGATCATGTGTTTTTCCTTTGTCTTCTGTATGTGGAATTCAAAGTTGCTTTTTTTTCTTTGTTTTGTTTTTGTTTGGTTTTAATATAGAGTAACCAGGAGCAAGTCCTCCTTCAAGGAGAAGATCGCTTATATTTGAACTGTGGAGATGCAGCACAGACTCAGAGTCCCAGAAATACTTTGGCACACTCTGAACATAACCACACCAGGGAAAGAGGCCCATTTTCAGATGGTAGTTTAGATTCTCAGGGTTTAAGCACTTTACTAGGACACCGCCATTGGCATGTTGTACAGGTAATTGATCCTGGTTGCCCGTATGTGCTTTGTGCTTGCAAGAGTTTGTAGGAATAGAATATGCAGCTGATCTCCTCACTCTCTGCCAGACCTTTTTCCTCTGGTATGAGATCATTGCCTTTTTATTGTCTTTGGGGATTCGCCATGGTACAGCTTTTTCTCATTGACAAAAAGTAAAGCAGTGTTGGTCCTATCAGCCTTGTGGGTATGAGTTTGCCTCCTAGCCAATAAATACAGTCTTAAAGCTTTTATGACTTTGGGAAGGAGTAGTTAATTACTTTCCTGGGCTTTGAAAGAGAGAATAAGTGCAACACACAAGAAATAATTTAGGTGTTTTGTTTTTTATATATGCAAAATGCTTTAAAATATATTCAGCTGGTGTATATAGTCTTCCAACTCCATCTGTATTTTCAAACATTAAAAATGGCATCTATTAAAGCATATAACTAAAACTTCACAATATCAGGCTTTCAAAGAAGAAATTGTTTCCAGGGTAGTTATGGGACTTCTATTATTCTTGTAATATAAATTAAAAGATAAATATCTTTTAGTCTGTAATTCTAATGTGTATTCTTTGATGGTTGGATTGGTGACACTTTTAAAACAGAGATTTCTGAAAGATCCCCAGTATTTTGTTCTTCACATAGCACATGAATCAGTAGTATTAAAAAGTATTTGATTCTAGGCGTATCAGGCAGGTTCTAAATACTATTGAATTTCCACTTCAGCTGGCCAAGTAGCTCTTCTGTCTTCTAAAACTGGTGTAGGAAGGAGATATCTTTGTTCTGTGGTAAAAGTAAAGCTGAAACAATTAGAATTACTGTGCACAGCAGCATATCCATGAAAAAGGACAGTGCCTAGGTCTCAAGAGTACCTACCTTCCTTGTGTCAGATCGGAGAATGGAGTTCTAGGCTGATTTTGTGTCATTCCATGTGACATGAAGAATACCAAATGGAGATTTGATCTGACGTATTCCAGTAAGGTTCTCTCATAGGAAGGCTTTTGGATATGCTGGTGTGTATTTGTGACAGGATTAGAAATTTCATCCCTATACTGAAAATCCTGTCTGAAGACTGTATTTATCAAAATCTTTATGTTCCTTTGAAAGATTCTCTTAGAGAGGGAAGTAGCAGGGAGGAGAGATGAGCAAATTGTGACTGTTAATCTGTAATATAGTATTAATTGGTGTATGTTGTTGAGGCATTTCAATGTTTTGTGTATTCAAAACAGGGTAACATTTAGGCATCCATAACTTTTGGTGTGTGGGCAGTAATTGTATTTAAAAACAAATTTCCAACATTAAATACCTTTATGATAATGTTTTGAAAAGAAACCACTGACATTGTCCAAATTCCTGTAGGATGTGGCAATTAATCGGTACTTTAGTGGTAGTTGGTATAGTCATGTGGTTTTCGTTTTCTCTCTTTTTTTTAGATTCATAGTACATATCTAGAGAGCAACTGGCCTATAAGGGTGAGTTATTTTAAGAATATGTTCATGCTTATTTAAAAATATTGGAGGGTTATCCTTTGGATTGGCTGAACTCTGAAAACAAAATCATTAATTTACATTACAGAGAGAAAACTGTGTTAGTAAAGTATGAAACATGAAGATAGTTTACACGTTTTGAGTCTGATGTTGCCTTGTGGTGCATATTTGGATAGGATATATAGTTTAAATAAGTTCCCATCTGAGGTTCTGGCAGCTTTTATTTCTTTTTTACAGTTTTCAGCTATTGACAAGCTTGGACAGAATGTAGCTGTTGTTGGCAAGTTTGGTTTTGCACATTATTCTTTACTCACCAAAAAATGGAAGCTGTTTGGAAACATTACCCAGGTGAGAGGTTATGGAATTTTATTCTGGTGCACAGGGAAGATTTTATTTGTTGGGATGTGAGACTTGGAGAAAATTAAAGAGTATTATTTTCAAGTAAACAGCCAAGTAAATACTTGAGATTAGGGTTGCTGGTTATACATATGTTTCTCATAAAGTGTCTGAAACACAGGTCTTGTGGCTTTGACACATTAATTTGTGTCTGAATATGAGCAGAGTGTTCCAATTTTGCATGCGTATAGTCAGTCAGTTAATTCCATTTGTTTTATCTGAGAGTTCGTGTGATGTAGCTTTGGATGTAAAGCGTATAAATTCGGGCTAGAAACACATTTGAGAGAGTCCGGGGATGCCAGTAGCATGAAGAACTGTGGAACTATATTTTGTAGGATCAGGTTTGTCCTTCACATACTACTCTTGAGTACTTTGGTTATTTTAATCTTTAAAAACTTCTTATTCATAGTATTGCCACTCAGCATAAAGCTTATAGAGATCATGCATGGCTTTAAGAAATTACCCATATAATGTACATGTCTGTGTGTGTAAGTGTATAAAAATACATACCTATATGTCATCTGCTCGTTTTTTTCCTTTCAGGAGCAAACTATGATGGTAACAGGTGGCTTAGCATGGTGGAATGACTTCATTGTTCTTGCATGTTATAATTTAAATGATCACCAGGAAGAGGTGAGATACATTTCTTCAAAGTAAACATATAATGATTAAAAGATCTGATCTGTTTGACAGTAGTATTATAACCATGAAATTCATCGTGATATTGTGAGCATGTTTATACATGATAAACTTTGGTGGCTTTTGGTTATATTCCGAGTTTATATACTAATATATAAGTAATTCTTTGCAGAAAATTTTTGTTGTTGCTATTAAAAACTGTTTACTGCTGACTACAGTGAATTTACTCGTTGTGAAAACTTTGTGACACTTTTGCGTATTAGCATGAAGTGTGTTCTGAGATGCCTGTTTACAGTGTTTTGGGACAATTTTCCAAGCTTTTAAACTATATGAGCAAAGGAGATTTACTTACTCTTTGCTTTTTAGAATTGGCAAATAAAATTTTTTCCTTATGATTGTTGTTCAGTACTTCTGAAGTGTGCTGTACTGTGTTTTAGCTGCTTCGGTTATAATAATAATAGAACATATAATAATAAAATGGATGCAGTGGATAAAATACTTGATGAAACAAAAACTCACTAGTGTGTCTTGGTAAAAATTCTTGACAGACATTCCACAATAAAGAAAATAACTAGAAGTGGAATTACTATTACCTTCTTGATAAACAGAACATGTTTACAAACTACTCCTTTTCCTTGCAGCTGAGAATCTACCTGCGAACGTCTAACCTTGACAACGCGTTTGCTCACATCACCAAAGTGCAGGCAAACACGTTACTACTGAGTGTCTTCCGGGACATTGTGATACTGTTCAGAGCAGATTGTTCCATTTGCCTTTACAGTATTGAGAGAAGGTCTGAGGGGTGAGTCTCACTATTTGAATGCTTTTGTGGTAAGGTACCTGTAGACCTGCTCTCAGTTAAATTCCTACAATAATACAAAGGTATTTGATAGCTGGTGGAGTCAGATTTTTAAAATACGGAGTGATGTTATCTTTATGCACAAGTTCATGAGTGTTTTCATTTGCACGCATACTGCTAGGCCCGTGCAAGGTAGAGGTAGGTAGTGGCTGTTGTATGCACATTTCCAGCTGTCTGAACAAACATGTTCCTAAATTGTAGGAACTTGAAAACTGAATATGAATAGGACAAAAAGGGACTAAAAGACACCCACATATTTGAATATTTTAAAATAAAAAACATGTTTCTAATATTAAAAGCACTAATTAGTGAAGGGAAGGTGGCAGCGGGCTTGCAAAGATGAAAAGGTTTGGTCTTGGTGAGGTATTGAGGAATTGTTTTAGTACAAAAAGAGCAGCAATGTAAAATATGCCAGGTGCTTTCAGACAATTAAGATTAGTGAATCTATGGAGGAGATAAAGATTCAGAGATGGGGGGTTTAAGTCCCTATGTAGGTGATTTTTCTTACAGTAATGGTATCTTCTTTTTAGCAAGAAGGGACCTTTTTGTGGTAGAAAAAAGCAAGTTGTTGATGAACTTCAGAGAAAAATATTTTTAATGCTTTTAAAAAAGCTCCCAGTGGAACCCATATCTGGAAACTGTCTCACTGAAGGGTCAATAGAGTCATATTCTGAAGTATCTGGCTGTGTTTCCCAAAATATCAAAATCAGTAACCCATTTTAGGTTTCTTTGGTAACTTTATATAGAGTAGATATGTGGGCATTTCTACTGATTCCTGATTAAAGGAATGTCATTTGTTCATAGAGTAAATTGTTTGCTAAGGGTAAGTTGCTTATTTTTGTTAGGTTTACTTCAAGGTAGTTATTTCATGCTAAGTACCGTTGTAAAATTTCTAAATGTAGTCATTTTCCTTTCAGTCTTAATCCTACTGCCAGTATCCAAATTCTTCAAGAAGTATCCATGTCTCGGTACATTCCTCATCCTTTTCTTGTAGTGTCTGTTACGTTGACATCAGTGAGAACAGAGACTGGCATCACCTTGAAGATGCCTCAGCAGGTAACAGATCTCGAAATTTGATAGAATTGGTGCCTGAATTTGTTAGCTTACTCCTTAAAGATTACCTGGCTGATAAATCAGTCATGAGTCAGTGGCTGTTCTATATGGTAAAATTCAGAACGTGCTTTTTCTGATGTTCACTATATAGACTTGTTATGTGGGAATTGGGAATGAGGGGGTGGATAGAGACGTAAGAGTTTAGATTTTATTTCATACCTTCTCTTCTTAACTTGCAAAGTCTGAGACCAAGTCTTGGTGAACAAATTAAATTTAACTCTGTCAAGAGTATGTTGTTCTATCATGTATTAACAGTCAAAAAACAGAGAAATCCATGTCATTAGGAATAACCTTTCTTGCAACATCATGTCCATTACTCAAAGAATAAATAGAAAAAATTAAAAGATGGCACATGACCCTATGAGGCACTCTTTGTCAATTCTGCAACACCCAAACAATGACTTAAGATGTGAAGGTCCCTGTCTTAACTTCAGAATTTTGTCAGGGCACTGAAAGCACATGCAAAGAGAACTTGGATTTTTGTTGTAAATAAGAATGGAGTAGACTTAACTGAGCAGAATACTTTGCTTTCTTGACACACCTTACTAAAACGATTTTTCTCTAACTGTAGCTAAATAAAAGTTCAAGTTGCTGTGCAAGTGTGGCTCAGCTCTTTTTGACTCAGCTCTTGGGTTGTGTACCAGTGTAGTCTTTGCAGTCAGATACTGGCAATCATACTGTGATGATACTGATAAGAATACAGAGTTTTATTTTTCTTAGAATGCTGGTGGATTGCCCATTTTAAGACACATGGTTGGGAAAAGTCCATATTAAACACATGGAATGAGTTTGGTGAATAAGAAACCTTCCAGTATTTACTCCTTTGCACAAGAACTTCTTGATTTTTCTGAGTCCTTCTATATTGAATTCAGCTGTTAGTCATCTCTGTAAAGTAGGACATTTAATTTACATTTTTTCTGGGTTTTTAATGTGGTTATGAGTAAAATTACAATTCAAAAAGCTTAAATAATTTGCATAATATTCTTTCTATCCTTAGGCTTGTGAAGCTGAAAGTATTATGCTTAACTTAGCAGGACAACTTATCATGTTGCAAAGGGATCGATCTGGACCCCAGATACGAGATAAAGATAATAATCCTAATCAAAGAAAGCATGTGAGTAAATATATGTGGAGTACTGTGTATGGCTTCAAAGATGGCAGTGATGGAGGAAACTGTGCAAGAGAGTAGTCCAGACATAAATAAAATAAGACTATAGCAAGGCAGTATTTATGCTTACTGATGGAATTGTTGGCTGGAAGTATATTAGCATTTGCTTGTGTTCGCTAGTTATATTGAAATGAAATAGACAGGTTTTAAGAGTAGAGATACTGCCCAAAATTTCATATGCACCAATAACAGCAAATCTCTAGTCTGTCCAGAACTGTTTTGTATATTTATGGAACATCATCATTTTTTGCAGAGTGCATTTACAGAGTTCTTGGCAATAACAACAATAGAAATCAATTACTGAACTCTCAATTCTTCTGAGCTGATGAAAACCAATTCTCTGTGAAACAAGCACATTGGGAGAGTGAAATTTGGAAAATTCAGATAAAGTTTTGTCAATTCTAGGTTGGACTTGGGGGCTAACTGTAAAGGCAGAGAACAGGTTTTTATTTTTCACTTTAATTCTTGTCTCTCTGCTTCCTGACTAAGTATTAAGGAGGTTAAAAAAAGAAATGTCTTAAGTTAATATAGGTATGAAGTGGTGTTTTGTCACATGCTAGGATGCAGATAAGAGAGAAGCAGACTTGTTTCTTCTTTCTTAGAAGAATGACATGCTTGAAGACAGTACTAAGCTGAAAAATAGAGTTCTTGTGAATAGGGTAAAAATAAAAGGAATAATGAATACTGATTTTTTTTTTTCATTTTAAATAGCTGCCTTTTTGTGCTCCAGTTGTCCTAGCCCAGTCTGTTGAAAATGTATGGACTACTTGCAGGATTAACAAACAGAAACGCCACTTACTGGAGGCTCTGTGGCTCAGCTGTGGTGGGGCAGGTATGAAAGTCTGGCTTCCCCTGTTTCCCAGAGATCATCGAAAACCGCATTCCTTTCTGTCAAGACGGATCATGCTGCCTTTCCACATCAACATATACCCATTGGCTGTTTTGTTTGAAGATGCCTTGGTTCTTGGTGCTGTTAATGACACTGTGCTCTATGACTGTTTATACACTCAAACCAGTGCTAGAGAACACCTAGAGGTTCTCTTTCCGTTCTCCATTGTTGAGAGAACCTCTCAGATCTACCTCCATCACATTTTACGCCAGCTCTTGGTTAGGAACCTCGGTGAACAAGCCTTGCTTTTGGCCCACTCCTGTGCCACATTACCATACTTCCCTCATGTACTAGAACTGATGCTTCATGAAGTGCTGGAAGAAGAAGCTACCTCGCGGGAACCCATTCCCGACCCTCTCCTTCCCACTGTGGCGAAGTTCATTACAGAATTCCCCCTCTTCCTGCAGACAGTTGTTCATTGTGCTAGGAAGACAGAATATGCCCTGTGGAATTACCTTTTTGCTGCTGTTGGAAACCCGAAGGACTTATTTGAAGAGTGCTTAATGGCCCAGGACTTGGACACAGCTGCCTCTTACCTTATTATCCTACAGGTAACGGTGCCAGATATATTGCAAGAGTACTGATATTTACTAATATTGCAGTATTTAAAAAAAAAAGTCATATCAAAGTTGTGCATGTTCAACACATCTTTAATATAACAGGTTTCTGTTGATACTATGTCCAGTTATGAAGGGTGGTAAGATCATACAGTGTAAGTAGTTAGTTTACTGTTTTAAATGGGAAAATTATAGTATGAAATTTATTGTTTATAATCTTTGGTATACTCGAATGAGAAGTAGTGTGGCTTGATTTAATGGAACTTCAGATCTTCTATAGTAAAAGTAAATCACTTAATTATGCTTTGTTGCTTGCAGAATATGGAAGTTCCAGCAGTTAGCAGACAGCACGCTACTCTCCTGTTTAATACTGCCTTAGAGCAGGGAAAGTGGGATCTCTGTCGTCATATGATTAGATTTCTTAAAGCCATTGGCTCTGGAGAAACAGAAACACCCCCAGCTACACCAACAACTCAGGTTTGTGATGAGAAAAGTAAATACTGTGCATCAAGCCTTGTATGATTAATCTTCATATTATATATCATGCTTGGTCCTTTCAGTGTATGTTTTGGTTTTCTTTTAGGAACCTAGTTCAAGTAGTGGTTTTGAATTCTTCAGGCATCGCAGCATTAGTTTATCCCAATCAGCAGAGAATCTCCAAAGCAAGTTTAATCTGACAAAAACACTGAGTATGCCCTCTGGCCCATCTGGAAAAAGGTAATGTCTTCTCATTCCCCACTTTATTAGCTAGAAGACTAACTTCTTACTAATTTAGGTTATAGAAGTAAATTATTTGATAGATTAGTTATAATCTCCTTCTACATTTTTTGCATTTATAATTTCACAACTTTTGTACTGTTTGCGTCTCATAACATTCTTGCGAAAATACATTTTCACACACGTAAGTATGTGTATGTATGTTTGTATGTATGCACAGGTATGCTTACATAGATATTGCTGACCCAAAGACACTGAAACCACTGGATGCGGTACATGTTACATGTGTAGTAATTTAAGTAGCTAGTGAGATCATGTGCCTCTTATTTAAAGGACCTGTTTTTCTGAAAAATACATTTTGAACTGCTCACAGTTCACAGCATCACAGTGTACTGCTCTTCTATCGTGCACATCTTGATCTGGCACTGTGTTTCCAAGCTACAAATAGAACCTTTTATGCCTTGGGGTGAATCCCTCTAAAGCTGCTGTATACCAACTTGATATTGATAGGTATTACAGTTCAGAAGTAGGATTGAACTGAAATTATTATCTTTGTTTTGGCGTTTTTCCCCATCCTGATTTCTAAAACCATCCTAGTATAAATTCTGAATTTTGGAATTTTTAATAGAGAGTATTGTTAAGGTTTGGATAGGAAGGGCTGTGGGCCAATACTTGACTATTTCTCTAAACTTTACAATGTCATCTGCCTTTTATCTCCTACTTTACTTTTTTCTCCATTGCTAGTAGTTTAATGTTCTATAAAAACTGCTGCTGTTGTAACTTAAATCCTTTATTTCACCTACCTGTTGAGGCAGTGGGATCTTTTAGAGAATATAAACTGCAAGGAACTAGGGAAACTGCTTCTGCTGTTATATAGAAAGCTCCCCTTTTACTACTCTGGTGACTGCAGTTGTGGCCTTTGTGACTCAGCTTTATCAGTGTTCACTTGGCTGTTCTGTGCTGTGTGTGTAGGTGGAGTAAAGACAGTGACTGTGCTGAGAACATGTACATTGACATGATGCTGTGGCGGCATGCTCGGCGTCTGCTGGAGGAAATCAAGCTGAAAGACCTTGGCTGCTTTGCTGCACAGTTGGGCTTTGAGCTGATCGGCTGGTTGTGCAAGGAGCGAGCCAGAGCTGCCCGTGTGGAGGATTTTGTGTGTGCTTTGAAAAAGCTACACAAGGATTTCCTCTGGCCATTTCCAGTTATACCAGCTTCATCCATTAATTCACCTTTCAAGAATGGAAAGTACAAGACAGGTACAGTAGCATCTCAGTTTGATAGATTTCAAACTCAGATTTCCCTACTGCAATGCTACATCTGTGAATTTCAGTCTGTTCTGCCTCTGTTTAGCCAAGAACAGGCTGAGGCTTGCCACCTGCGCAGCTTTCTCACTCAGGGTGTATTTTTTGAAGAGATTCTGTTTAGCATAGACAGTACCTCTTGTGTGATTACCATTTCTGTTGAAATCTCCTGCTTTCTCAGGTGTACTGAATTGGGCATCACTGTAGATGTTGAACTCAACATGGAAATTGCTTCAGTGTAAATTCTGCTGCAGAAAATTACTAAAATCAATATTCTTTTGTAGTCTCTTGATGAGCTTTTGATTAACTTCTTAAAAACAAATAGTAATGTTCTAATCTTTGAAGTTTACTTTGTTAGACGGTAAGAACTTTGAAGATTTCTAAGCCTCCTTTATGTTACTGATCTCTCAGTTCACTACCGTACCTCCTTACAGCAAAGTTGACATTTGCTACCTTATCTCCATACGGCAAGGCTGACATTGCTGCCAAGTGTTCCTCTTTTTAGTAACAGCATCATTATTTACTTCTGTTGATGCTAACAGTTTATTACATCATGCTTCTTTTATGCCAGTGCTCTCATGAAAAGCTGGTCAGAAATTCCTGAAATGCCTAAACTTGCTGCATTCCCTTGAATTTCATTGGTCCCCTGAATATTGACTTAGATGCAAGTTTTAGCTTCCTGAAATGCCTGGAGAGAACTGTCTAAATATCCTTCTGGATACTTGCATGATTTTTCTGTGGTGTGTTTTGATTTTTCTAGCTGTGGGGGAACAACTACTAAAATCTCAGTCTACAGACACCTTTGTAAACATGGAAATGGACACAGGGATTTCAAACACACCTCGCAGTCGTAGCTGGCTTGGTACTATCGGCTCTTCTCAGAGAGAGATTGATACTGTTTCATCCCATGGACCACACATGCAAGATGCTTTCCTTTCTCCTTTGCTAAGTAAAGGTTAGTCACTCTTCCTTCTATCTGCTCATTGGAAGAATGTGAAGTATGTGCTTATATTTTGATATTTATGTGTCACTGTTGTATTGTCCCTTCTCAACTACTGATAAGAAAATTTCAGGAAAAAAAAAGAAAGGACTTAACTGAAAAGTGAACCGAATTTTTTTACAACAGAAAGGTAATGCCCATATTGTACATCTCTAAGTACATGAAGCTGAATATGGAATAGAAAACGTTGTGGTTTTTTGTTTCCTTGTCTCTTGCATAAATCAGCCTCTTGCAGATGTTGGAACAGCTCTAATTGCATGAACTTTGTGCTTTTGGGTTTCCTAAGAATGATATTAGATATATTACTTGTTGAGGAAGTTGAGGAAATTAGAGATCCATATAGTTGTATTTTTTCCTAAGGCTTTATGTAAATTGCTTTTTAAAAGGTGCAATGTGTGATGATCTTACTAAAATAGAAATTGTACTTTGTATGTATTTTTTCTGAACACAGAAGGATATGGGAAAAGTTTGTCAGACCATTGTAATCTTTTTAAAATTTTGTTTACTTCCTCTTGTCCTTGAGCATAGAGCGTTTTCAACAGTATCTAAATCATGTGATTTCTACTCCATTAGGGCAAAGATCTAAGTACGTAGTGTGAGCTACAGTTTTTTTTCCTTAATTTTTAAAACTGTAGAACCTTCTGTGAGATGCAGAGCATTTGGAGATGTTTTCTGTCCACTTGGGCATGCTCTCATTTTATTTTCACTCCTGTTTCTTTTGTTTTTTAAATCTGGGGACTGCAAGAAAGTAGTTACCTCTTTTCATTGCATTGACTTTACTGCTGTCTGCCACTACTGGTCTTTATGTAAACAGGTATATGTGGGGTTTTTTTTCTGAGCTGGATGAAGACCTTTGAGTTCAATGGACTTTGCTACACATTTTGAAGCATTTTATTTCTAAAGAAACTAAATTAATAGCCTTCAAAACATTGCAAGTGGAATTCTAATAAAAATTTCATAAAATACTAATCCAGCACTGGTATTTATGGGCAAGAAGATAATCAGATAATCTTTTGACTTCCTAAACTTTTTCCAAGAAAAGATGCATATGCTTTAATATGGAAATAGTTCTCAAGAGTAGGTGCCTTCATGACTCACCACTGTAATGTTTTTAGCCTTGTTACTTTCCTCTGAAAATTCTGTTACTGCATGTGCTTTTCATGTTTTTACTGGAAATACTTCTTTTTGTATTTTGTGCTGGTAAATATTTATATTACAAAACATTTGAAATCTTCATGGTTTTGTGTGAAGAAAATAATTTGATATTGAAACTTCATTTTAACAAAATTAAAAGTTAAATAAGCAGAATTTTAGGCAGACTATAACCCTTCCTGGACTTAATTCTAGGACTACAGTATGCAAGATGCTGTATTGGTGCTTTTATGATGATTGCCAGCAGATACGTAGGATGCCTTACTGATAATAATTCTCCTGAATTATTTTACTGGATAGAAAAGCTATTGCATTCCTGCAACATTAGTTCTACCATCCAGTGTGACAAGAAGAATGCTGAAGCGGGATGGACAATATACCTGAAGTAACTGTGATGCACCGTAAAGCATTACTGTTTGTCAGTTTTTATAGGAAGTAGTTCCGAAATTCTGAGTCTTACTAAAGTAAGTAGTTTCTTTTTTCCCTTATGTTTCTGAGTGTTTTTGATAGGTGATGAATGCAGCATTGGTTCAGCAACGGACCTGACTGAAACAAGTTCTATGGTGGATGGAGACTGGACCATGGTGGATGAAAACTTCTCCAGTCTAAGTTTAACTCAGTCAGAGCTTGAGCAGCTCTCTCTAGAGCTGGCCAGTAAAGGGCCACACAAGTCACAGGTGCAGCTGCGGTAAGTAATGACACCTTTGAGACTGAGAATTGCTGGCTTGCAGCATTTGGAGAAAGAAACAATCTACACAATCACACTGCAATTTTTGTCTTGGGAGTAGAAAAATAAACAGCCTTTCTCTCCATATAGGTATTTGCTACATATCTTTATGGAAGCTGGATGTCTGGATTGGTGTGTTGTCATAGGCCTTATTCTCAGAGAATCTTCAGTTATCAACCAGGTTTTCAGTATCATGCAGTCCTCTGATATTGATGGAGAAATCTGTCAAAATATTAAGACTGGCCTAGATGCTGTTGACAAGTGGGCTTCTACAGATTGGTGAGTATTACTTTCTATCTTCATTTTCATTTGAGCTGTAGATATTTTGTTACCTAAAAAGTAACAAAAGCCTTTACCTTAGCCTTATCTGAAACCTCACTTCAGAGAGTTGTAATCAAACTGGGGAAAAAAACCCCAAAGCACAAACCAAACCAAAACAAACCCAGAGCAGCCAGCTTTCCAACTTCTATTGTTTGATCAGGGTTGCCTTTTTCTCTTTATTTATAAACATTTCTGCTTTTCAGGCACATGACAGAAGTACTAATTTTAATTCCTTTATGGTGTTTCATCCCATTCTCTTCCTAGCCCTGGGTACAAGCCATTTCTAAGTATCATCAAACCACAGATCCAGAAACTAAATGAAATAGTAGAAGAGCAGGTACAACCAGAAGCATTTCAGCCAGTGAATCCTTCTAAGGTTCCTGAACAAGCGAACCCAAGAGCTGAGGAAAGCAGGACTTCATCTAGCCATGGCACTAATCCTCAGAGTGATGCTGGAAGCAGCAGTGCAAGCAGACATGAAGAGGACAAGACTAAGACAGAGGATGAGGATTCATTCCAAGAAGGCAGTTATGACTGTGTTGTGTCTTAAATGGAAGGTGAACAACTTCCATTTGTTCAGGTGTGAAAGGAAGCAAACCAGCTCTTAGATCTGCTTCTGTGTTTTGGATTTGAACTCTTTTTTTTTTAATTTTGTTTGTTTGTTTTGGTTTTTTAATATTTCAATCTTTGAAATTTTTAGTGGGGATAACTAAACACCAGTTTCATCAAGTAATTTCAAAAGGAGGCATGACTCTTTTTTGATGCAATGGCCAGACTGCAGCTTTACATTTTGATACTTTAAATAGTGTTGGAGAGTGAACACACATGGAGACAGATTCAGCCTGTGTTCATCAGTACCTTTACGTCACCAACACGTTCTGAAGAAACTACTTATATCTTGCTTGAGTTTAAAAGGCGAAGAGGGGATTAAATATAAAAACTGTTTCCTTTGCAGCTTGCCTGCCTAATAAATGTCTGATCAATGCAGTTCAGATTGGTTTGATACCGATATTTTGTATTAAAGGACTGTAAAATATATTGTATGTTTTTGTGAATAATCTTGTACAAATACTCAAGACTGTACCATATTTGGAGGTACCTATGTGTGTTTGCATGTTTTTAGATGAGTAGTAAAGTTAAGCAGAGTTGCACTTCTTTCTGGATGAGGCATACTTTACTGACCTAACACTGACACAGGGTGGCTTACCTGTTTTTTTACTGCCACTTAACAGATCTTGTAGTTGGGTTAAGGGACTGCTGAAGGTTATTTATTTAATTGTAAATTCTTTTCTGATAAATGGATTTTTAAAATGTAAATAATCATCATATACTCTTGCTATGGAAAACTAGTTTAACAGCTCATACTTAAACATTTTTCAAACATTTTATAATATGCATACTTCTAACTAAGACATATTTAACTTTCATACAATGTTATGAAAACCTGGCTGCAGAAGTCTGTTGCTTTGAGGTACTTATTTTTTCTAGCTGCTGTCCCTATGTAATAACTACCTGTAACAGTATTAATTTAGATATTAGCTTGTTTGTACTGTGCAATCTGAACAAAAATGCAACATTACTCATTTTATACACGATAAACTAGTTTATTTTTTATAACATCATTTGATTACTGACATGGACCAAACTAGTCATCCTAGGGTAGTTACAGCATCTGTTGCTTTTCTAGTGTAGTTACTAAATGCACATCCATTTAAACTCTGAAATTAAGACTATTCACAATTAAGTTTTAAATGAATTGTGGTTTCATCATCTTTATTTCCTTTGTAGATAAGATCAAGTGCTTTAAAATGTACAGATATTAAACCGTTGCTTTAGAATGGCTTTTCTAAGCCAATACAACCAGTACAAGTGCAATAATTGCGAGTATTACGTGGAAAGCTGGAGCTATTAATGAATGCAACTTGAACTTCATTTTAAGAGTTGAAACTTGAGACTGAAGTTAGAGGAAAGAAACTCAGTCTGAGTCCCAGCATTAAGCTTATTCTGCATTGTAGCTACTGGTTACAGATAATGTCTATCATACCTACAAGCCTGTTGTGACCTGACGTCAAAATTCATTATTGTTTTAAGGGGATAATACTTAAAGCTTTTTTTATGATAAAGAAACCTGCTTAATCTATGTTAAAAGAAATAAAAACTGTGCTTCAAGTTAATATTTTTCTGTGGTTCTGTGGTAATGATGTAAGCCAAGCCCATCCTGGTCAGCGTTCTGCTGTTCAGGTTTTGGATCTGTGCAAGTAAAACATACATTAACTGATATATTAACATTCTTAATATTCATATCTTACTACTGTGCTACTGTTGTTTAGCAGGTAAATCTTTTTAGTTGTGAAATTTTAGAAGTTTGTACTTCTTTAGTAGTAATTATCTCTATGCAAATCTTACATGCTAATTTTGTATTTTGATTTCACTACTGTTATACTTGTAATTAAAAGATAAATGTATTCAACTTTACTTGAAGTTACTCCTGTGAAAAAGAACTATTTCTGACTGCAAGCCATTCAGTAGGCCATCTTAGAAAGACAAAGTTCTCAGAGAAACCACCTGATGAAATTGTTTTTTATACTCCTGCAGCTTGTTTTTTACAGGATGAAAGAATCGAGCCTTTGCCTTATTAGTGCATCTTTGAAGTTACATCCACCTGCTGCTGTGAAAAGAGATGTAGAGGGTTTAGGTGGCAAGGGTGTGGTGGCAAGGGAGGGCCATGTCAGAGCCAGTTCCAACAAACGTAAGCTGGTGCCTCCTTTCTGTAATGCATTTAACAAGGAGCAAAAAATGCTGTGGAATATGAATGAGGAAGAGTCCTGCAGGCAGCCAGGCCCATAATGGAGGAGCAGGCAGAGGTAGTCCAGGCACTGGAACAGAGATTCCCTGCAGCCTGTGGCTCAATGAAAGTAAATACACACATTAAATTATATACTGTCTTGCTAATTAGCCCTTACTGCTGTGGTACTGCTCAGCAGCTCAATCCTTTAAATGATGAGGAAGAGGCTCTACACTGCAGCCCACTGTGGAGCACCCTGGAGCAGATCCCACTGTGGCAGCCTTGGAGCACCCACACTAAGCAGGTTGCTGGATGAGCCCTGAAGGACGCTGCAGCCCAAAGAGCCCACACAAGAGCAGATTTCTGGCAGCAACTGTGGCCCACAGGGATCCATGCTGGAACAGTCTCTTCCTGAAGGACCGCCCCAGCAAGAGGAGAATCCACTTTGAAGCAGTTTATGAGACGGTATCCCATGGAGTGGACCCCATGCTGGAGCAGGGCAATAGTGAGGAAAGTAAGGAAGCAGAGAGGAAATTTTACGGACTGGCCATGGCCTGACTCTTAACTGACTATCCCCAGTTATTTTACACCACTGTGAGAGAGAAGGCAAAAGAATGAGTCTGGGAAGGAAGGGAAGGTTGGGGGAAAGTGTTTGGTTATCATATTTTAATTGGTAATAAAATCATTTTCCCAGGGCCAGTTTGTTTCATCTGTTGTGGGTACTAGTCAGTAATGTCCCTGTCTCAAACCATGAATTTTCTCATCCCATTTTCTCCTCCTGGTCTGCTGAGGGGAGGGTCAGCTGTTTGATAGGTGCCCATCAGCTACCCAGAGTTAACCCTCCACAAAAGGTCATCCACAAATGTGCACTATTTAACTAAAGATAGGAAAAATGGGCCACTTAACCAGTTGAGGATAAACGTCTTTTTATGAAATTCCAACATGTTGACACTCTTTTCACTTTGTGTATCCAGCTCACATAAAACTGGCTGATGTAAGATTTCCTCCTTCACAACAATTTGCACATCATCAAGTTTTCTTGATCTGTTTCTCATCTTGTGCAAAACTGTCCCAGAATAACAGGAATACTCTGAATTCTTTGCTATTAGATCCTTTCACACCAGGTATACCTACAAAACTGCTTGAATCAAATTGCATTTCTGAAGGTAATTTTTCACTATCACTTTTGTCAACTCAAATAAACTAACTTTTCCTCAGAATGTTTTAGGTCAAAGAAACCAGTTTAAACAGTTTACAAGCCAAAGTGTCTCTAAACTACAGATTTGAGACCCACTGTTAAGTAAGCAGAAATACCTGAATTCATAATCTAGCCAGACCCACTGTTAAGTAAGCAGAAATACCTGAATTCATAATCTAGCCAGAACCTGTACTAAGGAGATCCTTTCCATAATAAACTGAGGGGAGAAGTAGTGTATGGCTATAATGATATAAAAAATGATGGGTAACTTGCTGAGGGTGGTAAGCTGGGTTCAACTGGAGGATGGATTTCCCACAAGTAAGAGGGAACACAAAGGCAACTGACACAATCTACTGTTTCAGCTTCGTCTCCTGTCCTAGATCCGAACACTGCTGAAGTACTCTAATAGGCAGGGACAACAATGGCAGCACAGGGTGAGTGGTCTAAGTCATCCCAGTGTTTAAGCAGAGAAAAGAGAGATACAAACTTGTTGAGTGTTCTGTTTATCATGTGGCCCCTGAAATAGGAAATTCCTTGGGCTTACTTATTCAGAGAGCACTGAGAGAAGGCTTTAAGAGTCCAGAGCTGGAGCCTAAAGCTACTACATAACAGACACAAAGCACCTAACTACTCTTTCCTTTTTTATCCAAAAAACTCCAAACCCCCAAAAAACCCCCAACAAATACAAAATAATAAAACAAAAAAAAACCCTCACCGAACAATACAAAACAAAACCTCAAAACAAAACAAAACCACCCATACAGAACAAACCACCACCTTCTCCCTTGAAAAAACCACCTCTGAATAAACTCTGCATGGGCAGCCTTCTAAGATGGTTACTTAAATTCACCTGTGCACTTACTGGCTTTGAAGGTTCTATTCCATTCTCGGAACAGATTGAAAGAACTATTCCTTTTTAGATGAATCACTGCTAGTTTTTAAGACTGATTGTTTCATCTTTCTGCAATTGAATTTTTTTAAAAACATGTTTGCTGAAGAACATTGATGCTTGACACTCTGCTTGAAATACAGATCTCCCTAAACTGGCTTATACTTCCTGCTCAAGACTCTGTTTTAATGCTTAGCATGTTCTTAAGCTGCACCCACAGCTTTGACAGAACCATGAAGAGTTGCAGCCCAACAGAACCACTTTGACAGTGAACAGGAGAGCCTGGCTAATTTCTAGGATCAATTTATTCCCCCGAGACTGAAAGGGATTTACATGAAGGTTGAGAATTAATGTTCTGTGTTCAAAATGGAAGACAGTTACATAAATTAACACTAACCACAGAACGTAGGTTTACTGATCTTGGATGTTTTTCTACCATTCCCCACCAAGACCACATACCAAGTTCTAAAATGGGTCATCCTGCAGGTCCCTTCCGGACAATTATCAAAAGTCAGATTATGTTTAGCCCTCAAGGGAGAAAAGTATGGAACAGCTTTGCCATGCAGACAAACTGTTCTTCAGCTACATCCCACCTGCTACAACTACCTCTGTACAGACTTGTTAGATCTTGTCTATTTGATTAGTGTTTCTCCAGGAGAACTGCAATCCAATACAGACTGACAGACATCAAAGACAGGTCTTACTAGCACAGAACACCCCCACTCAGCTCAACAGTTTGTGTATGATAGCTGAAATTTTCCTGTTCATTGCACCTATCCCAACACTTCTTTCTTCAAGTGCATGCTTCTACTTGGAAGACAATCTTGAAGGTATGGTGACACACTGTAAGGATGCACTAGGTTGCATAACAACAACATGTAGGGGCCTCCTTTGCTTAAATTGATAAAGTGCTTAGTACTCAGCTTCAGAAATATATATTTTAGTAGAAAACATAGTAGATTCTCAAAGCCATAAAAATGAGGGGAAAACCAGAAGAAAGCAATTGAGAAAATGCTGTGGATGTAAATTGTTTCCTATGAGCATAAGGTAATTTTAACCAACTGTTTACTGCCTCTAGTAAAAATAAATAATGTTTCTACTCTATGCCCTTGTGTCCTTAAAGTTACTAGCTGCTTGCATTTCATACATTTCAGAGAGTAAATCACACATAGCTTTTTTTAGGAGAAATAGTAACCCACAGTAGCAGAAGACTCATCTGCTTGTACTTGAATAGGGAAGCAGATGGACACAAACAGAGAATTTTTCCATCCTCTTTTTTTGTCTTAGATTAACAATAAAACTGGTCTCAACCATCAATTTTGCAAAGAATACTCAGCTTCGCTACCAGTGACTCCTCTGTATCACATCTTTTTCAAAAACCACCCTCCTCTCCAGGAAACCACCCAGAATTCCCATTTTGACTTTTCTCAACTCAGATGATTTTTGCATTCTTTGGCCAAGCTTATCTTCCACACAGCTCTAACACCAGCTGTCTGACCCAGCAGTACTATACTGCTCTTAGCAGTATTTCTACCCCAAGTTCAAGTAAAAGATTACTGCAATGAATGGAAACTCAAATATATAGCCTTTAATCACGCTAAAAATCAAATGTCACCAATCAAGTTTTGCTTTTATTTACAAAGACAGAAACTTGCAACAAACCAGATATACCTCATAATAAATTTATTTAACAAGGATTAAATCCTGAGACAAAGAAGTTATTGCTTCACTTAAAGTTTCAGAAATTGCCAACAGGCATTTTTATATTTTTGGCCCTCCATATGAATTCTTCACACAGCACTTCCAAAGCTTTAAATCACAAGGAAAACACAAAACTCAAAAACTGAGAAAGATGGTAAATATCAGTGCAGCTTTAGTTAACTAGCTGTGCATCAGCTAGAGTACAGTACAACACATTCATTGAGATTCAAGACACAGGAGTTTTAGTTCATAACTCTGATTTTCAAATCATTAATAGCACTTTTAAATAATATAGGGATTGTACTTTCAAATCAGATACAATCAAGTGATGATTAATGCACATTAATGTATAAACCCCCAGGTTTTAAGATACTGATGGCCAGTTCATTATGATTACAGTAATTAAACCTCTTACCCTAGTCCATGAGTGAGTTGACAATCTTTGTTCATGTCCCTTGACCAACCAATGATACTGGTTCTTTCCACTATTAGACACTACTACAGAACAATCTAAAGGAAAAACACCTGACTGAAGAGCTGTTATCCATCACAGCTCACACAAATTAACTGTCACACAATTTTCTTTCATGTGCTCTGCAAACTTACCAGTACTAGCATGTTTCTACTCGAAATGATGATGCCTGCACAAAATCTGCTCTGCATGACATTAGGCAATACTCATGAGATTAACTATTTAAATTTGTAGTGTGATATTGATATAGCCAAATGTTTTATATATAATTTGGAAAAAACCATTAAGTTCATTCTGATATATCAAGTTCTTTGAATTTCAAAAATTACCCTTAACTATTAACCACTGCACTAAAAAACCCCAAAAAGATGGTAAGTGTAAAAAAAGAGGTCAGTAGCTTCTGATTTCAAAGCTTGCCAATTAAAATTGGAAGATACTCTAAAACACAGACATTTATAAAAATCCATCCTATGAAAATAATATAAGAGCAATCCAGAATATTAGACATCTTTTCAAGATTACTCTTTTAGGTGCTTTTCCTTAAGGAAAGGAAACCTTATTTTAAGAAATAGTAAAATGTATTAGCAAGTGCAATACTGACACACTACCGAAAGTTTCTCCAGAGGAGATACCAAAATTAGCCAATTCTAATAAATTGGAAGGAAACTAAAAATTTAGTAGGTCAATTATAAGACATCCACTTAAAGGTGTAAGGACTTAGCACTCTTATGTATGAGAGAGCAAGTCACATGCTCATGTGCTGATAGTGAAAGATCCCAAGAGGAACAAAACCACAAGATGGTAGTTAGGTTGGACTTAGCCACTCATGCTGTAACACCAGAGAGACAGGAAAAGGGGTAGGACTACGGTATTTAACAGAAACAGACAATCTGGATAAACAATTACCACGTCCCATCATAATATTGATTTCTCTGCATTGTGCATTGGCCAAGGACTCAACGCAACCACATGAGTACCACAGCTTTCAGTGACTTCATCCAGTGACAAAAGTAATGCCTGGGACTTTGCCACCTCTGCCGTGCTCCCACAGGAACAAACACCTTCTAGCTGGAGATCAGACTTGAATAGGACGGATAGGATTGGTAGGTGATACTCCACATATCAGTCAAGTAAGTTGTATTTTACACAGTATCAAAATAATTCCATTAAGCCCTCCCATTACAATTGCCACTATTTATTATGCTAATATTACCTCGTCAAGTGCAGTTTTCATTTTAAGAAACCCACTAGCCAAACTGCCACTTCAGTGGAAGAGTCAAGGTGAACTGCATTCAGAAAAGTATCATATCCCCAAGACAGCAGTAGTCTTTAAACAGTCAAACTGCCAAAGAAACATCATTTGCTGAAGTATTTTAAATTCTTGCTGAAGTCTCTGGCATCTTGTTAGAAAGTGCTTGCCATAAGGGCGTGCTGCATCAGAGATAACCCTATCAGCCCTGCAGCATTGCGGTCAAAATTAAAAGACAAAAAGATCATAGGTACAGGACCAGCCAGAAGAAAACGTCCAGTTTGGAAACCTCTCCAGTAAGGCATAGAGTTGAGGTGACTTTTGATCTTCCCCAAAAAAGTAATGTGCTGCTATGGCGAGGGAGACTATTCCATCAGAATGCTTCTCTGGGGCCTGAAAATGAGAAAAGGACAACAAAGTCTTTATTATTGTTCCTGACACTTCAACATACATCAATTCAGATGTAGTCTTCTACAAACTGTATCTGTCCTGCAGTCCCCTTTGTCCATCCTGCAGTTCTTTGTCTTCTATGTTAAAACACTCCCTATCTTCAACATATCAGTCTGATTACATGACGAGTTCAATTTGAAATGAACTGGCAACCAGATGTTTAGATCACAGTGCCTCTGATGTGTGGAGCACAGTTTCCATGTGCTCCTACTTCAGTGTTTGTCTGTTTTGCTGACAAATCAAGATATGGACTCCAACACAGTCCACCTGTTTACACTGCTCCTTCTATGGCAAACCCCCTTCTGCCTAGCTTTGCCTCTATCAGACTCACAAGGCTTGTCACACTTGAGACTCCAATCTGCCTTACTGAGTACTCTTTGAGGATTATTTGTGTTTAGACTGCCTGGTGCAGGAAGGAAATATGGGCTTTCTGACCTTTCAAAGATACTTGTAATATTTACTCAAAGGATAAGTGCTAAACCTATAGTAAAAACATACATACAAAAACATACTGCTAAACCTATACTAAAAACATACAGGTCTGCAAAAAACTATCCCTTTGCAAGTTAGAAGGGTGCAGAGGCAGACAGATAATAGATAGACAGTATTATGCTCTCTAAACACAGTAGGGCTGAGATTAGGTGGGCTCAGTGGAAGGCTAGGCCTGAGCTGCTTTGGGAGAAGGCTGAGTAGAAGCTTAGGTGGAAGTAGGACATAAAGTTATAGGGTGAGAGCTATAATTTGTTGAGTCGAATCCCACTCAAACAGGAAGGCTGGAAGCCTTGCTTCCAGCTGAAAATAATGCAGAAGAAAATTTAGAAAACAAAGCTTTTACAGCTGTCTTCAGCTTCAGGACTGGTACATTTTCCACCAAGGATTCCGTAATTCCCCAAAACCAAGCAAACAAGAGAAGAGAAAGGGAAAGAGAACTACTCATAATAATAAAAATCAACTCTCAAATAACAGTAGTAAAGATAAAACTTCAGCAACTGTGAGGGGAAGATCAGAGAAATCAAAACTTATGATCAAAGACCATGCAGACAAGAAAATCATTTTTCCCTTGGCTGTTTGAAAGTTGGTGGACTATCATGAGAAATACATGGGAGCTGATCTATAAAGCTGACCTATCAAAAGAAGGACACTAGCACTAAGACCTATCAAATAAAGCAAAGCATCAGGAAGCTACAGTAACACTTTTCACAGGAATGCAGCCATGGTGGGAAGAGGGTGGACCAAGGCATCACCAGTTTCCGGCAGTGCCGCACTCACCGTCAGTTCCACCCAGAAGTGCCAGGGAGCTGCCTGCAGCCCACGGGAGTAGAACACAAAGTAGTCTCCCCCCAGGCTGGCGACCGGCATTCCATCCCCGAGGGACCAGCGGGACAGCGCGGAGCCCGCGCGCGGCCGCACGTACAGGGACATGTGGCTCGGGCCTGCAGGGACAGAGAGGTGTCCACATGGATCAACAGGCAGAGGCAGAGTAACCACCTGCTTTCCCCTGGAACAGCAGGCCATCCTTGAGCTACTATTCATGTCTTCCAAAGCACGACAGAAACGTCTTCTCTACAGAAGATGCTCCAATTTTTCCTAAGCTCTGGGATAAGTGTGATGTTAAGGTAACAGAGGAAGACAGGACATTTTATAATAATAAATATAAAAAAGACTTAAACATACTTACATATAAAACGCTACAAGATCCAGCTTAGAAAGGATCTTCTGTAAAATCAAGACTTACTCAAGACAGATAAGCTACCAGTCCCAGAAATAAGAACTGCAAGACACTACTCACAGCTTCTAGTGTGCTATGAAACTGAATTAATTCATGCTGATCTCAGAAAGCTCACTATCTTGGGAACGGCACTAGAACCTGCAGTACTGGAGTCAAAGCCTGATTTATTATGGGCATAAAAATAAACAGAAATCATAAACCAGAAGTTCAGTCACTCACCAGATACTTCAAAGCTTAACCTCACAGAATTCCAAGGCATCAGCTTCTTGGACAGAAGTTTAAACTGAACGGGGCTTCTTGGCAAAATTTCCGGAGCAGGAAGATACCAGTTTTTCCTGTGGAGGAAAAAAAGTTTCAAGTTATTCTCAATGCAACACCCTGAGGTCAGAAGACAAGAAGTTTCTCCATAGTACAGCTGACTGTGCTGCTGCTATATGAAATATTCAAAAGATGTTGTTTCTAGCAGAAGACAGGTAACATCAGCTTTTGGCCAGACAAATAGTTAAACGGCATATTAATAGAAAAATTGTCACTAGGTGTGTCAATTCATTACCTTTCTCTGTCTTAAATTACAAAACAAACAAGTGAGAACATTTTCACCTTCAAACAGATAAACTTTTCTCTCAAGATTCTTGTGGTGTGAGAAACAGCCACAGCAGCTGGTTTCCTTCTGTAGAGACCTGCTACTCTAAACATCCTCTGTTGTCAGCTGCAGTGAAGGAAGGGAAGAAGGGAGAAGATATATATCCTCCTCCTCCTCTGAACTGCCCTTTAGAAGGTCCCCCCTTCACCTTTTTCTCCTCTGGTGCCTACATCTAATTTCCACACATTAACTTCCACAGCTCCTGCAGCAGACCCATGGCAGAAGACACAGACGAAGGATTATTTACTTTTAGACCAAGATTAGCCTCAGTTTTTCCTTCCTTATGTAACTGAAATTGCATAAACGACCCCTGTACTTTGCAGTAAAGTGCTCAAGTGAGGCAGAGTTCACACAAACCGGAACATGAAATGGACTGGCAGAATCCAAGGAAGGCCACAGAAGGGAGCCTGCTCCTCACATGGAGTTCTAATGGTGTCATTGATTTCAGGTACATGGGGAGTTATGTGAGATATTCCATTATAATCAAACCCATTGATCCATATACCAGAGTCACTTTTAACCACATTTCCATCTAGATCATGAAATCTTCTGCTCGTATGCTAGAAGGAAAAAAAAACAACAAACACAGAAAGATAATGGAGCCTCTGGAGTTTGCAAGAGTCAGAGGTGATTCTGAAATATCATTAAGGTCTGAAACACCTTAAGGTCTACTGCATTTCAGTAGACTTTTCAGCACTGAACACATATCTGAGTATTTATGAATATAAATGTAAGAATTACTCAGATAAGAAACATATCATAAAAACACTATCAAAAGATGACTGTTTTAGCCCACCTCTAAACCACATTCACTTTTTAAATTACCATTGGTTAAGTGGGTATTCACCTGCTTAAACCCCCCTAAAATACCCTGCTCTTCTGACACAGGTGAGCTGAACACTGAGAGTGAACAAGGGAAACATTATCAATTGTTTCAAATCCAAGAATAATCATTAGAGCTTTTAAACCAAGAAAGGAAGGGGATATTAAGCCTTGAAAAAACTAAACATTCTTGCAACCAAAAGAGGCCATACAACATGCAAACCTTTTCTTACCTGGAGAAAGACTCGCTTAGGCTTTGGATTACCTGCATCAGAACTGTAAGGAAAGAAGATTCCACTACAAACGAGAATCAGAGTGACTACAAACACAGTAGTTAAAGTTACTAGCGTCGTTTTTGTACTTTTGACAAGGTAAATGAAGTTAATCTAGAGAATAAAAAAAACAGTTCAGTTATAAAACTGCAACACATAAATATAAAACACTACTTGTATAATTCTAAAATTCAATTATGGAACTGGAGGTACATTAAAAAAAAGTGTCGTGTGAGGTGACACTTGCAATTATGTCTTTTTAATCTCAGTATTTAGAATTAGTATTTTTAGGATGATTTCTTTTTTAAAAAGAAATAAAGCGAGTAGTTCACAGAACTTTCAAAATTTTCTTGTTTTTAAAACATCTGTCAACAACAACAAAAAAATCAACAAACCAATTTTTCCAGGTCCTATGGCAGCAGAAAAAGCCCACAAATCTGAGAATTCTTTTTGAAGTTTGTATATGTACTGTTCAGTCATATATTACACCTAAATCAAATCTCTACTCAAAATTTAGCATTACATTTCATATTTTACATCATTATGTACTACATCACCATAGAGCAATATAAGCTCTTCTTCAATAATCTTTCTTTGACTAACACAAACTGTGGAATCTTTGACATATGTTCTAGAACTTTCCTGTAATGTTTAAGATACTGTCAAACTAACACTAACTTCCAGTATTAATTATAAAGCACATCTTATTCTAAACTACAGAGAAGTTTCTCAAGGGTTTTAAACAACATTTACAAATTCTACTTACAAAATAGGAAGACAGGATCACAGTGAAGATCACAATAAATCCTGCCAACACCATATCTGGTGGAATTTCTGAACCACTTCGTCCCATGACAGGTGTAAACATTTCAAACACAGTCCAACTAAGATACAGCATATACAGATAGGGAACAAACATCCCCAGCATGTACATTGCAATAAACTTTATTGTGGCACCTATACAGAACAGGAAAAAACAAAAGACAAAAAAATAGAAGCTTAGAAGGACATAAACACACAGCTTTATTGAAATATCCACAAGGATATACTGCTGCAAGTCCCAATACACAATACTTGTCCTCATCCCTAACATGGATATGGGAAGATCTCATTTTGCACAGCTAATATCAGTACAATTTTCAAAACCACCACAAAATTAATCTCGTACTACAAAAAAAAATTTGAAATATGTTTACTGTCCCAAGCATCATTTAAATATTATTACATTTTTATGAACCTTACTGTTCATCAAAATTCTGATCACTTATTAATATACTCACACACTGTTCTTATAGCCTGAGACCTGGGATGTTTTTCAGTGTATTTTTTTAAAGTTTCTCACACTTTCAAACTGTCTTTAGTTCAAGAACACTTTTTTTCATGACAAAAATGTTACTTAGTTAATTTGATTATTCAAAGTCAATGTTTGTGATTTCTTTTGCTTAAATAAGAGTAGGGGTACAAGTTTAGAAACATAATATCTATCCCTCAAAATCCATACCTTTTTGGCTGAATTCCTTGTGGATCATCAGCTTAGTGAGTAAAGGAAATGCTACCCACAATGTACAAATGAATGCTGAACAAAGGCCCATGTGAGTCATCACAACCAATACTATTGACCAAATCATCAATGAAGCATCAAAAAAAACATCTCCTAGGAACTGCTCATTCACATTCTGTAACAAAAAGAAGTAAAAACATTTAATTACTGTGCACACTCCATAGGTCCCATCTCACGAGAACACATTAAAAAATCCACATTCCTTGTATACAATTGTTCTCCTTGGGCAAAACAATTTTGAATAGCATCATCTCACCATCCTCTTACCATACAGAATTATCCATGACAGTATATGTTTTTTATTAATTTTCTAAATCTGCTGACATAACTTAAGACAAAATATGTGAGAAACAGCAGATATGTTTCACGGGGTGAGGGGGGGAAAGAAGAAATTTAACCATCAAAAATATGATTTGCTTTGGGTTTGGGTTTCTTTAAAATTACATGAGCAATTCTGCAGTGTTTGCATGCCATGATTCCTAACTGCAAATCCTGCTAGTAGCACAAGGGACTGCTTGCATGAACAGTGGTTATCAGAAAGCACCTACTTCAGTTTCAGGGTGAGAAGGAAAAAAAAGAGGAGAGTGAAGAAACATAAAAGTTGCCAAATCTATTTCAAAACATAAAGCTTATCAACTCACAAGTTGTTGAGCCATGAATCTGCCTCTGATAGCCAAGGAAGAAACTGACTTCCAACATTTTTATGCAACTTTTAAGTCAAATGCAAGCAACATTAACTGTACAGTGTGGTGCAAGCTACAGCACGCAACACTTGTGATTTTCAGATGGCTGATCTGATGATTGGGCAACCACTAGTCATGAAGTAGATCTGGAGCCTGAAATGTCTTAACAGCTAATGAAAGTAACAACCAGCTCATCCAGACGACTGGAAAACAGTAACATTGCATCTATTTTATAAATGGCTCATCTTTTCCACAAAGGGAAAACACAAAATACATATATTTAGTAAGATACGTGTATCACTAAACACGCCTCTTCCCCAGAAAGTTTCAAAAAACCTACCTCCAGAGAAAGACACAATGAATCCACTCAGAACTTTTCAAACAATCAAATGGCATGAAGTTCTTGAAACTTTTTCAAACATTTGTATTTGGATGACAACTAAGGCTTCCTAAATTCCTTTATCCAAAACCTACCCAAATGGCTGAGGTAATATAAGTAACAGCAAGCTGAATGACTAAATATTACTGCACCTAAAACCTCAATCTAGCAGGCCTGAGTAGTCGACTTCTGCCCTGGAGGAGTGTCATCTATAAAATACCTCAAGATTATTCGTATTTAACACAAAACCATATGAGACTGTTATAATCCATAATTATGAAATTATTACATACATTAAATCACATTGATTAGTCCATAAAAAAGAATCCTAAGCAAAAGAGGTAAACAGACAGTAATCATGACAAATGATAGCAATGGAAAAGTAACACACCAAATCCTCACTGAGCTTTGTAGGGGCCTAAATGACTTTTACCTATTGCAGAGAACACAGACAGACCTCTGTTACATCTCCAGCTGTGGTCAAAACAACTATAAATCAGAATAATCACAGAACTGTTTAAGTTGGAAAATACCTCTGAGATCATTTGGTCTAAGCCTTGCACTGCCAAGACCACGGGTAAACCATGTCCCTAAGTGCCACATCTTTGAAATACCTCCAAAGATGGTGACCCAACCCTTTCCCTGGGCAGCCTGTTTCAGAGCATGATAATCCTTTCCATAAAGAAATGTCTCTTAATATCTAATCTGAATCTCCCCTGGCATAACTTAACATTTCCTCTTGTCCTGTTGGTGGTTGTCTGGGAGAAGAGACCAAACCCCACCTGGCTATACCCTCCCTTCAGGCAGTTGTAGACAGTGAGTAGGTCCCCCCGAACCTCCTTTCCACCAGCCTAAACAACGCCAGCTCCTTCAGCTGCTCCTCACAGGACTTGTGCTCCAGACCCTTCCCCAGCTCCACTGCCCTTCTCAGGACATGCTACAGCAACAAAATTACTTTCTTGTACTGAGGAGTCCAACACTGAGTACAGGATTTGAGGAGTGGCCTCACCAGTGCTGAGTACAGGGGGCAATCCCTGCCCTGCTCCTGCTGGCCACACCATTGCTGGCACAGGCCAGGATGCCATTGGCCTTCTTGGCCACCTGGGCACTGCTGGCTCATGTTCAGCTGCTGTCACCAGCACCCCCAGCTCCTTTTCCTGTGGCAGCTTTGCAGCCACTCTGCCCCAGCCTGTGGCACTGCCTGGGGTTGCTGTGACCTAAGCCACAAAGGCTCCTGCCTCTTATCTGAAACATCTCCTAAAGGTCAAAGCTGCCTTAAATCACATAGCTCTTACCTCTCTGATTTAGCAGAACAATCTCTATGTTTAGATGAAGCAATTTTTCACAGTGACACTTTAAATGCTAAAAACTGTTGTTTTTTTTTTTAAGCACCTCAAATCTATCTTCCACAGATTAAACACCTCATTGCCCTTCAACAATAACAACAAAGCCTTGCCTACCTTGTAGAAGAACTTCTTGGCTAGCATGTGCACAAGAATGAGCTTAGCTGCAGCTGCAGTGCCATAGAGAGACACAGAAACATAGAAATGGGTGTACCAAGAAAGAGCCCGTCCAATGAAGGAGACAAACACTGCTACCATGAGGACTGCCACCAGTGTGCACACCCAGCTTGTCAGGGTTAAGCTGAATGCAGTCAGTAACTTCTTCAGGTTATGAACAGCTATGAAGAAGAAAAAATAAGTTTCATTCAATACTTGTGTATTCTACTGCAGACTATCATCAAAATTTTAATTACTCCATAGTGTAACTACTTTAATGACCAAAATAAAGGGATCCCCTGTGAAGGTATCTCAACAGCATAGTTTGCATCACTTAGCCTAATTCTTTGCATGTCTGTTTGCACACATCCCTGCTGCAACGTTTATTCCCAGAATACTGGTGTATTTTGCAGATTAAAGCTTTCTTAATTTTCTAGTAAAAATTTTACTTACTAGGGGGCCAGTGGAGCCATGGTTCCACTTTTAAGTATACAGAAAAGCCCAACAAAAATTGAACCACAAAAACTCCAAATCAAAATAAAAACTCTCGCCTGAAAAAATACAAATCCAAACCAAACCAACAAACCACCAAAAAAACTCACAAGTCCCTCTCCTCGTTCCCCCCAAGAACAACAAAAAATTTGAGTTGCTTTTCTCATAATATTTTCTTACTCCAAAAATGTATTCTGGATTTTGAGGAGAAGATGGGGGTGATTTCTTAAGCCTTATTTCTTTTAAATAGGCATGTTCCTACACATACTAAGAAGGTCTAACTAGATTAAAGTTGGTTTACACTCTATTAAATTTTGCTGTAATTTTCCCTATTTTTTTCCTTGCTTGGTCCTGTCTACAGACAGGTGTGGAAGAAACATGGTTCTGACACCATATCTGAATTAACAAAATAAAAACCATAATATGGATACTCAGCTTTTTTTCCATTTCCGAATCTTTAAAAGATTAAATTTTAACCTTCATGAAATGGTAAGAGACAAAATCATGATTCACAAATGCTAGACATCTAGGCCTATCATATTCTTTCACCATTATTACTATTCAGATGCAAGACTTAAACACAAAGCAACTCCTATGGCATGCTGCACACCTAAAATTTATTCCTGAAGTTCAACTAATCAGATGCTGTAATGGCCTGAACACTTTTTCACCTGGGCTTTTGCATCTAGTTGATGCAAAAGTTGATGAGTAATGCAATTACTGTTGATCAGTTGATGAGTAATGCAATTTAAAAAAAAAACAAAAAAGCCAAAAAAAAACCTCACCAAAAAATCAAACAAAAACACACCCAAAAAAACCCCAAACACAAACAAACAAACAAACCCCAAAATCACCTAGACTTACCTCTTGGTTTTGGCTGTAATACTTTTTTGCTTAAATAAAAAAAAGCAATTGCTGATGTAATATAGTTCATAATTGTGCCAACACGAGCAGGATAAGCCAGGACAAATAAACCAAGTATATCAAAGAACACAACATTTCCATGTCGATACTCAAAAGATTTAGCCAACTTTTCTGATGTAGCTAGGTATTTTAGGACAGCCAGAATATTGTCACCTATTAAAGGAGCAGAGGCACAGTATAATTATATCAAGGTTAATAAATTACCACACAGCATTTTTAATATAACCATTCTGAAAAATTGTACAGAAATATCCTCAAAAAAGGCATGAATACACAAATGATTATACTCAAACAGGTATTTGATAGCATACAAATAGTATCTTCATGAGTTACTCTATCCAGCTGTCAAAATAAGTATACCTGGGAAGTCTCATGCACTTAGACATCACCTCAGTGAAGGCAACAGTCAACCTTTCAGCCCACAAACTCTTCTTCACTTCTGATATTTAGCACTGGACTTGAAGTCTAACCCATAGAGGAATTTATAATTTCCTAATCTTCATCCTTTCCTCACTACTAAGCGACCCCTCCAGGTTTCCATGACTATGAATTACCTGCCTTTTCTGCCCTACATGACTGTAAAGACAAGACCACTATTTTCCTCTGTAGCCTCCAGGAACCAAACACCTTTTGCTGTTACACAGTACAGCCAAAACACAGGTAACCAAATGAGAGCAATCATTCTAAACTTTGATTTTATTTTTATTAGACCATTAAAAGTGCTTACTGGCTGTAAAGTTTGTCTTTTTTTTTTTTTAATCTGTCATATATATAATGGGACAAGTTCTACATAGAACCATCGTGACCAGTAAAATCATCTTTCTGACAGGAATTTAAAAGCCTTACTTTCTGTCCTGCAGCTAAATTGGTGCAAGGAATTGTTTAAAACCCTAATTCATGCTGGTCATCTAAGCTGGCTTCTGTATAAACTTGAAGAGTAAATAGTCAAAATCCTGGAGGCATTTAGGCTTATGCTAGCTTTCCTGGGAAATTAAAGGTCTTCATCATTTTCTTTACTGCATTCTGTCAAATAACCTGCTATGAGCACAACCTGTTGTAGAAAATAAAATCCTGTTTACCCAGCCTGTCTGCTACCACATAAGTCTGCCTGAGGTCCATTCTAATCCAAAAACCTCTGTTGGTGGATCAGTCTCTATGCCACCAAACTACTCAAAAGCTTCTGATGAAAAACATCAACCAATAATGGGACTTAATGAGATAAAAGGAACACAGAATGCTGAATAATCAGGTATCAATGGAGAGACAATAACTTCGATTTGAAAGCAACTGTGGAATATAACGTTACTGGATGCTGGTAAAGTTTATCTTCCCAAGCTGACCAAATATATTTCTTTTTTATTTAAAATGTATGTATTCAGTTAATTCTTTCTTTGTGTTCTTGAGAACACAACCAACATGTACTAAATGTGTCATTAAAATTACTAATTTATACTACAGCAGTCTTACAGCAAAATGAAAAAGCAGCTACGACTCTTTAGTAAATTATTGAATCCTTAAAATACCAACCTGCTCTCTGAATGGAATCTGTCAAAATTCTGTCTGATGTGTCATATTTTGTATGGTAAATGTAGCCATTTTCAATAAAAGCCAAATCTATTCCTACAAAAAAAAAAAAAAAGCAGCATTTTTAAAATCTATACAATCCTAAAACGCCAAAACAAATATGTGAAAGCCTCCCATATTCTTTACAGAAAATGCTGCTCTACTTTGTAACCCAGTCATTATCCTTAGAGATGAACAAAGTAGTCTTCTTTACAGAAGGAAAGCTAACTGGACTTCCAGTGTCTTTAAAAGAAAACAGCTTTAAAATATTTCAAAGTATCTCCTTTTGCATGTACCCATTCCCAGGACATCTGTACCCAACTGGAGAAACACATGAAAACACCAGATCATCTCAGTCTCATGTACAAGATGTACAAGGTGCCTGCCAAATGCTTACTTGCAACACTCCAATAAATGTTCACACTGAAAAGTAATAAAAAGCAGCACTGTGAAACTACAGAGCACCTTCTCAAAATACCAGGTGCACTCTTTGTACTTCTAACGTGTAAACAAAAGTTATTTACCAAAACCCAAAGGTTAAACCCTCTGCTTGAAAAGTTACACATTCAGCGTATCCTATTCACCTGTTCAGCTGCATATGCAAAAAGCTGCTACCTGCAATCTGAATTCTCACAATTTTTAGCAAATTAGGTCTCAATTCTGAGGAACAAACCAGTTGTTAAACTTAAATTTTTTTTTATTGGCTTATAAAAGAAACCCCAGAAGTCAGTAAGAAATTATTTACTATCCAGGTATGATTCTGAACAAAGAAGACGTTGTACAAAATCAGCTACTTTATTTTCAGACTAGAAGCATTACTTCGGAACAGTACAGAACATGTCAGAACAACTGCTTTGTACCAATAATCAATTAAAAATTATCACTTTTCTTGAAAGTGACTCCAACGACAACCTGCCCTGGACAACAAGGACTTTACAGAGGTTTACAGTCTTTTGAACTGTGTTCACTGAGTGAACATTTCACATTTCTTTCCCACTGTTCATTCTCCACAGAAAGGATAGCAAGCTGTAAACAGATTAGCAAAACTAAAAAGCTTCTGTCCAGTCCTCGATTATGGAAAAAAACAAACAAAACCCACCAAAACCCCCTAAAAACCAACAACCAAATCCCCCAAACAAAACACCACCACCAGTAAGGAAAAAAACCAACCCATGACAACCAAACAAAACCAAAAACAACAAAACAAAAACACAACAACAATAAAAATCCCCAACCAAACAAAACCCAAGGAAAATGAAAATGCATTAATGACTATGTCACTATCTCTAAAGAAGATGATTTTGCTTTATTTATTAGATACAGACATTTCATTCCTGCAAGCAGGTTACCATCATGTACCAAAACATTTCAAACCAGAATATTTAATAGAGTACTGCTAATTCCTGGAGTACTTTCCTGATTTTCAAGAAACTTCTCTACCATGAAGCTTCTTTCTGGAAAACACTAGTCATTTAAAAACACTCCTAGCAAACTATATGACAAACTCAATATAAAAACTCTTTCCTTAGGAAAGTAACAGGGAAATTCCCTCCCACTGTGACAGATCAAATTTGAGGATGTTCACATAGTTAACCAGAGACCAGCGTCCTTGTTATAAAAATGTAACGTGTATTGACACGCCTTTTGATAACATACCTGGAACATTGCCAAAATCCCTGTAGATACGGAAGTCAGTATCTGCTGGGATAATGCCACTCTGAAATATTTCCTGTGCCACCACAGAGGCAAAGGGATGTTTGGCCGCAACCACATACGCTTGTACCAACCAAGGATTCTCAGGTCCTAACAAAAGATGAGCAGAAAATTCACAGCAAATATTTTTTGAACTTCAGTTAGGATATGCATTCTCGTGGCAACAAATAACACAAATTAACTCACTGGAGATCTAACACTCTTGCCCCGCAGAGCATATAGTAAGTACAATCGTGTTGGATGAATGACTCACACTTGAAAGAAAGAATTAGCTACACCTGAGGGGAAAAAAACTAAGCCACTGTTGCCTCCTGTGTTGGCGAGCAACAGTGGCAGAGCAGATAAGCCGTGTCCCAAAAAAAACTAGCATTAATGAAGAAGTCACAACCTTTACCCAAGCTTCTAACCCATCATGTATCACACATCAGTACCGCTGTTTAGGAAAAAGTCTGTTCCCCTAAAGCATTCAGTGCAAGTAAACACCTAAGGGCCTCATCAGGACAAGAACGTCTGCAGTCCAGCTAGGATGGGGGACAGGTCTAGCCTACAAAACACAGAAGTTTTGCTGCTTCCTGAGCATGAGATGGAGTTCTAATGCCAACATCTTCCTGATTTTACAAGAACTTTTGTGAAAAATAAATAGAACATGTGAAAGCATGAGTGTTAAGATATATGTACTACCAAAACACTTGTCTCCTTTTTATCTTTAAGTAAAAGGGAAACACAATTCTGTTATTCTGCCCTCCACAGGCCCCCCACCAACGAAGCAACTTCTGTGGTAGAGCTTTAGCCTGTAACTATCTAAAGACTAACAACAATTTAACTGGTGCACAGGACTGGGAAAAAGGCACAGATATTCTCTTGTCTTTTGCTTATGAGTCATTTTCAATATTCCTTCAAGTCTGCATAATTTATTACCAAATTATCCTAGTGTAGAAATTGGACACAAGGCAAGCTCATACCTGTTTGAAAAACAAGTTCTTTTCCTCCTACACCTGCTGCCTCCAGGTTAATAAAAGCTCTGATTGACTTGGCCCACTCATGTTGTGTAATGAAGCCATGACTAGCCTTGATGGGGAAACAAAAAAATATAGGTCAGACATCTACCAGACAAGCCTAAATGTTATTTTCCATCATTCAAGACTGCATATAACTCAAGGCACAAGGCAGAAAACACAAACAGATGCAGAAAATGCAAGTCTTCTATTTAAACTAATATATACAATACCCTTAATCCAACTGCATGCTTTCCTTTGAAATTATACACATTCTCCTCAGAAAAGACAGGTAATCAATGAATATCTCAAGAGATTAAACACAAGCCCTATCTTTCATTTGTTAAGAGCTTTAATATACTGCTTTGATGTATAATTTTTAATTCTGGCACATTCTCACCTGTAAAATATTTTCTTCTGCACCATTAAATAAGAATATGACAGCATGCTGCAGGGACTGTGATGATTTTGAAAGTGTGTTAAGTATTTCAAGCATCACCGCACAGCTAACAGCATCATCACTGGCACCTTAAAATAATCAGCAAAATAATAAGGCTTACAACAAACACACAGATTTGTAACAAAAACAAGAGAGAGAAAATGGTTTATGCTACATGCAGTACAACTGTGTTAAACTTTAGTATATTTTTTGGTGCTGCTTATACCCTCTGTCTATACCAGTTGAAAGCAACAGCTGAAACAAAAAATAAATTCAGAAGTTGGGCAAGTGAATGACAAGATATCAGATTCAACACTACTGTTCAAGAGAAACAGACTAACCAGGCTACTAGGAAAGCAATCTGATAATTATCTATTTTCCTAAGTTCAACATGAACAAATAAGCATGTAATTTTCATTGACAGCACTCTCAAATTTCAAGAAATAAACATTCCCACAAAAGTCACCCTGAAGTGCTCTACACTGTTACAATGCATTCAACCAGGAGAACAAAACCTCAAAGTAACATAAGCTAAGACTGCAAAACAAAGCTAAGGAAATACTAGAATTTACACCTTTAAAAGTCTCCATGAGGTATACATTATAATAAAAGATTTTCATGATCAGATGCTTTTCACCACCCTTCTTTCTTTGCAGAAACCCCTTTCACTCTAATCTCTGTTGTCTTTGAGTTTCTCATCCAACTACAATCTCACACCTCCCACGTCCCACTGGTTTTTTATCTTGATTAAACAGCCATCTTTGAGTCAAGGCCTCCCATTTTCCCACTTCCCTCACTTTGGTGCAAGCTGTAGCACCTCCTTGTTCTGCTCTAATAAATAAAATTTGGGAGAAAACAGAAATTTAAACCTCATTCCTGTGGGCCTGCATGCATGTTGCTGACATGCACTGAGATGCCAACGAGTTCAACACTCCTCATGCTCAGGAGTCAGCATGCTATTGAGGTACGCTTGTTAGCCACTCAAAATGTTCAATTTACACATTAAAGAAAAAAAGAACAGCTTTTCCAAAGCTTGTCACCAGGCAAAACTTAAGAAGTATCTGCTATGAAAACAACATATTCCTAATACAAACATAAATCTTAGTCTAAGTTTTAGCTTTAGGTTATTGCATAGAGTAAGTAAATTTGAAATCTTTCCAATACACAATTCTCTACCCTATTCTTCAGAAATTATGGCCTTGTTCTGACAAAAGCTTTCTATAGATCACCACCCAAATACCTGATTTAAAGCCCTGAGTGTCACAGGTTTTCACCAATGTCACAGAATACCACAGAGCATTCTGAGTTGAAAGGGATCTTAACTGCTACCCCAATTTATCAGGAGTCTGCTCTTAGCCACATTTATTTTAAATGCTGTATTGAAAACTCAGTAGATGCATATAGTTTACAGTGAAGTTAGTCATTTACCTGCCTTGCTGCGAGGCTAAGAAAAATAAAAGTTATTGGCTTCAAGAGATACACATCTGACAAAAGCAGCCATGCTGCCATCGACTATTACACAAACTTGCAGAGAAAATATACTCCAATACTTCATACACAACAAAACTGACAGGAGGTTGCAACAGATTTTACAGCAGGCATCAGTAAATTAAGAAAACTACATCATGTCTGCAATGATTATTTCAAGAACGTTTTTGCTGTCAAGTTTATCAGAAAATAATCAAATAGGCCATATAAACTGAAGAGTAGTAGAATCAGAACAAGAGACATATTTTAGGACTTCAGAGTTTATGTTTTTTCCTTCACAAGGAACACAAGCTTTCTATTTTTTAAAATAAATTATTTACTGAGATTTGCTTCACACATTTTGTGTCTATAAGCACCACAATCAGATTATATTTTATTATCTGATTTTCAAATGTATTACTCACTGATCTTTGAGTCATGCTGATTCTGGGTAAAAGCCCACCTTTCTGGTAATGAAAAAAACGGCTGTAAGCAAATAGCTAAGAGAATATGGGAGAAGAGAAAACAAAAGATTCTTGCTTAGGTAATGTGCAAGTGGCATACTAAGGAAACAAAAGGCAGAGCAGCTCCTTGCTGCTTTAAAGAGCTAGGTTGCTTTGTGATTAAGAACAAGCACCCAGGATGATTTCTGGCTCCCCTGCAGTTTTCTCTAAAATCCTATACAAACCACTCCTATGTTTTTGGCACTTCCATGCAAGGCTGGTGAAATATTTTACTGTCTGAGTAACTGTAAAGAAAGTAACTGATGTAAACATAATCCTGTTTTATAATCCACAGAAATCGACACACAATTTACATAGGACATCAATTTGAAAACAATTTTAATTATCATAGTTTTTAATTATCATGCTTGTGAAATACTCTAAGTCTTGGTAGACATACACAGACTATACATGCAATAATTAGCATCTCTGAAGTTCCTTAGTCACAGAGCATGTATAATAATCATGCATTTATTAAGCTAAATTTAGAAGCTCATGTTGTACAAATACAATTGAGAAAGAGAAATTCTATACACAATTTATGTTCAGAAAAAAGGCAGAAGGAGTCCAGCAAAAGCTTTGTTTCTCTAGCTAACACTCAACTGTTTCCTTAATAATGAAGACTAGTCACATGTGCTACAGAACAGAAGGCTCACCATCAAAAAAATATTGCGTGGGATGTAAATGAAGAAACTCCAGTAAAAGCTGTACCATTGTTGAGTGCCGTCTGTGGGTGTTTTTTAACTGTAATAACAGGCACACACCTGTGGCTGAGTGTTACAACAGATTTTGTGTTTTAGATCCATACCTTCCTAGCTTTGCTAAACCCACAAATTTACAAAGCAGTTTACACCCTTGCTGCAATAACAATTTTAAAGGATTAGATTTTAAAAATATAGAGGAACAAGAATAAGAGAGTACGCAAAAGTGACAATCAAACTAGCAGTAAAATATATACACACTATCAAGGTAATAGTACTCCAGCCTTTGATCACTACAGTCTTTTGAGACAGAAGCTCTGAATGTGGAAAGAAAAAAAAATCTGGCATATTTTAAGCATATCAGACTGAAAATCTGAGATACCAGTAGAAGGAGGGGCAAACAGACTCGTTAATGCGTGTGGGCATAATCTCTGGCACAAAGCATCCTGTGAAAGGAAAACCAGGATTAAATCAGTACAGAAGTATGAAAAGACCTGGATGATGGGTGGAAACAGCACATAAACAATATGCATAAGCAGTGAAGTACAAGAAAGGCAGATATATCCAAACTTCCCAGAAATCTAGATAAGCATCTGTAAATCACTGCCTACCAGAAAATGTGAAATCCTGAGTTTAACAGCATCAGCCTGTCACTCTAAACAATGAGTTTCACTGAGACCAAGCTGACTAGTTGGCACGCGCATTATTCTCGTGTGGCTACTTGGTAGGAGAAATCCATGAGCCAAGCCCTGCAGCCCATGTCACACACAGAAACACAGAACAAACACACAGACCCACCTGGGGTATTTGGTACGGAATCAAAGTGACAATTGGACAACACTGCATGCTCAGCTCCATTGCGAGGTTCCAGCTTTACTACCACATTGGTTATGTTTGCATAGTAACTAGTAAAGCCCCCTAAAAAGTCAATGCTGAAGGAGCCTGTGGGCCTCTGTATGTCTACAGATATCTTGTGAGCATCCGTGCTTTCTCTTTCTATTCCCCTGATTTGTTCTAAGAGGTAGTTAACTGCAAGAACTTCATTTTCTGGACTTCCAACTGTTCTGGGCCCAATTGCTGTAATGTTGTCAAGATATCCCCTGTAAGACATAAATTAAAACTTAAGCATCAATACATTTAGTATGTAACTTATCTACAACTGTAACATTTTTGTAGATGGTTCTTTTTCAAAACTCAAGGTAGGCAGAAGAGGCTAAAGCCAGTTAGATGGTAACTTGTAATGGGAATATAGGCCTGATTAGGGCTTCTTCTTTTTAACTATTTACCATTATAGTAAGCCATGGTATTGGTTTTCTGATCTGAACATATCAATTTAGAAAGAAACAGAAGGGTGAATGGAGAAGCTAAAGATTTTACCTTCAGCGAGGTTCTGTATATGCATATATGTATTTTTTTTGAATGTCTGAAAAAGCACACATTTATCAAGACATACACCTGACGCTAACACTCCAAAACTGAAATTAAAGTGATAACTTTAGTCTTCCCGAAGTCTCGGTGACATAACAATTGAAAATCTGAAGCTTTCCCAGCCACTGAGCACTACACGAGACCGCTGGAACTAAACTATGGGGGAGGCGCTGCTCCATCAGCTCCGAGCTCTCGCCAGGGCACAGCGCGACACGACCCCTCGGCCAGGGACCGCCACCCACCCCGGCCGCCTCCCGCCCGGCGGCCCCGCCGTACCTGGCGCGGGAGGCGCTGAAGTCGCGGGGCCCGGCGGCGGCGGGCGGGCGGCTCAGCAGCTGCCGGTGCGACACCTGCGCCAGCGCCCGCAGCCCCAGCAGGTACAGCAGCACCAGCGGCGCCCCCCGCGCCTCGGGCAGCGGCAGCAGCGGCCGCCGCCCGCCCCGCTTCTTGCCGCCCGCGCCGGGATCGCCGTCGTCTCGCGGCGGCGGCCGGCGGCGGTCGCGCTGTGCGGCGGTGGCGCGGAGCCGCCACCCGGCCGTGTCGCCGCCGCGCTCCATGGCCGCGCCGTCAGCTCGCTCGCCGCGCAGCCGCCGTACGGGCACGGGCGAGGGTCAGAGCGCGGCCCGGCCCGGCCCCGCCCGCCGCTCACGTGGCCCGTCACAGGGCCCGGCGGTGGCGCTGGCTCTGGCGCTGGCTCTGCCGATCTCCCACCGCCGCTGGGCGGGCGAGTTAGAGGGCAGCAGCGGGTCACCTGGTCCAGCCTCTTTGCTCAAGCGGGGGCAGGATTTGTCCATTGGGGATATTCAAGAATATGTCCATTTGTCATATTCTTGAATATCCCCAATGAGGGAAAGTCCACAGCCTCTCTAGGCAATCTGTTCCAGTGCTCAGTCACCTGCACTGTAATGATAAAGGTTTCTTCTTCATGCTCCTGTGCATAATTTTCTGCCCATTGTCCTCTTGTCTTCTGCCCTCGTGTCCTGTTGCTCAGAGCTGCTAAGAAGAGCCAGGTCCATCCTCTTGACACCCTCCTTTCAGATACTTACACTGATAAGGCCACCTCACAGACCTATTTTTTTGAGGCTGACCAAGCCCAACTCTCTCAGCCGTTCCTCATAAAAGAGATAGTCCAATTCTTTAGCTACTTGTGTTTCTCCCTGTCAGACCTGCTCCAGGAGCTCCAAGTCGCTGTTGTCCTCAGGGGCCTGTAACTGGGCACAGCCACTGCAGCTGGGCCTGGTTTGGCTGCACACTGAGGCTGGGAAGCCCTCAGCAGTGGTTGTCCATGGAAGTGGTGGCCTGGCAGAGGTGAAACCCTGGGCCCTCTGTGCAGCCACAGCTTCAGGGGGAGCATCCACCTGACCCTGCACCTGACCAAAGACTGCCCCATGCGCTATGTGCTGCATCACCTTGCTCACAAAGGTGTGCAAGGCTTTCCCTGGTTTCTTGCTTCTTTTAGTTGTTTTCATTGGTTGGTTGGTTTTATTTTTGTTAAAGCAGAAAGGAAAGTTCACAGTTCACAGAAGTAACAGTGGTGCCATGTAGGGGAGCAGCAAAGTGCCTCAACCCTAACCCCCACCCTAAAAAACATAACAGTGCTGGTGGTTCTTGAAGGGTTTCACCCTCTTCTGCATTATATCTTTGGCATTTCATAGTTGTAGCAGTGCCCGGGCTGGAGTTCAGGTAGGCTGGGGTGCAGAGCAATAGCGCCAGGAGGTGCTAGTGAATAGTGGCTTCTAGTCAACTTATGCCAAGGAGAGCACTCGCGAGGATGGGGCCCGAGCAGTGACAAGGACCGTCACTCATGCAGCACTCCACATGGTTCTCCTTGGGAGAGAACACTTCCTCCTGCTCTCACACTGCCTTTGAATGGTGGCACAGCTGACCACTTTTTGTGGTCATTTTCCCTGCTTTGCAGTGTTCTTCACCATTTGAAGAACATTTGAAGATATCCTAAAAGATACCTAATTTTTGCTGCTTTGTGATGTAATCTGAAACAAAATATGTAATGATCTAAAGAAAAGGCAGTTTCAATAAATCCAGTGGTGCAGATAAACACTGAACACTGCTCCTTTCTACCCTGCCCTTGTTGACATATGAACACTAATAGGATTTGCAATACTCTTTGGAATTAAAAAGTCTGAAAAAAGTGGTGCACTGAAAGGTGATGACTATGCTCTTTGCACACCCCAGGTTCTTTAGGAAATTTCCATACTTAGGCTTAACAAGTTTTCTGATTTGCTTCACTGCATCCTCAGTACAGACAGCATTATTAGTGATGATTTATGACTTGCAACTCCCAATTATGCTATGACCCAGTAACATAGTTCTAGGCTGAGAGTCTTGGTTTATTCTGTTTTGTTCAGTTTTTCTTCCTTTCTGCTTTTGTCTCACTTACCTATTGTTTGCTCACTTCACAAGCAGACAAACATTCCTACAGGTTACGTTCTCAAAAGTAGATGTTACATTAGAAACTACTATGAAAAATTCCAATATAATTTTTTTCAAAAATTTTCAAATATTTTTTAAAAATACCAGTGCAGAATTAGTCCAGTGAAAGATTTGCAACACAAATTACAAAATAAAACAAAACAAATCAAATGTGACCCCCGACTATGTCATGGAATGGAAACTGCCCTTTGACAATGTCATATTAATAACCTGTATGATGTTTAGTACTATGAATATACTTAAGAAAATATGGTTTTAAAGAAAGACAGGCCTGCTATTGAATGTAGGTCTCTGTTTTTCCTTTGAAATTCTTGCGTAGGTCTTGAAGTTATATAGAGAAGACAATCAAGGAATCAAATACAGACTTCATCTCTTATTTTGATTTAGAGCATAATATCATCAGTGTTAAAATACTGGGGGATCACCACTCCCAAAAGACTTACCTAAGAAGCTTTATGCAGGCCCAGTAGCTCTCCAGCAACATATTTTGTTTTGCATCAGTTTTACTATGCCTACATTATTGATCTGAAGCATTATGCACAGTTTGAGAAGTAGGAGCTACGCATCATTTGTTGATGTGTAGCACTTTCTTTTGGCTCTAGGTGTACATGAGGATTGGAATTGTAGAAAAATTTCATTGTTTTCCTTATAATTCTCCTTTTATTTTTTGGGCAATATTTGAACATTAAACCACTCCTTGTTAAGAAAACGTCTTGAACATACTAATTTTGGTGACAGTCATATTCTTACAGATCAAAACAATTTTAAAAATTCTGTCAATTCAAAATTCAGAAGTAACTTTCTGCTTTTGATCAGAAAGACTCTGTATGTTTGAAAGAGCAACAGCCCTTTTATTTTCTGTTCTGAGCACAGAATTTGGGAGGGCACTGCGGGGTATGAATTAGGCTGGAATTATAATGCTTACATGTTTTGACATGACTGTAATATCAGGGTCAAATTCATCAACAAACACAGTGCCCTTTATTGCTCTGTTAGTCTGGAATGACCAATTTAAGATAATTGGATCTGATTTCCAATCAAATTATTCAGCATAAATTCAGTTTGACTTTATGTCAAGAAGGCTGGTGTTTAACCTAGTATCTTGCAATCCAAGCTGGCGTATTTTGTCAGCTCACAAAAGAGGAAAAAAACATGTCCACTGAGCATTAATTATGCTTGTAAACCTTGTTTTAAGAGAAAAAGTAAAAAGACAATTCCTTATTGATAAGGACTATAGGTTGGATTTATTTTCTAGTTTAGTAGCAAAATTAAGTCATAGCAAGTTAGCATTCTTGCTTTACAGAAAAGTATAGATATAAATATTATATATGCTAAGGTCACCATCAGCTACTTAGGGCAAGAGAACTAGAACGCTATCTTCAGAAGAACATTCAGTTTTGACTAAAAATAAACAGTGATGAAATAGCAGGTAAATTGTTCCCATTGTCACCTTTCTTATTCAAATGTGACTTACTGTGGTATTAATTTCTTAGCTTCCATTTTCTATCCATCGAATCTTCATACGTCATTGACCAATAAATTGAAAATCCCTTTGTTACAAGTTGTCTAGTCTTGTGTAATACATCATAATCAAGACCCCTCTTACATTCATCTTCAAGCTTAAGTTCTATCAACTGGTGCTTTTCCAGCCCTTTCATGCTCCTATTAACCATTCTGATGATTTCAAGTTTTCTAGTAACTTACCTGCATTGCTAAACCAACAGAAGTAGCATTGCAGCACCTACACCAGTGATACATACAAAGGTAAGATCATTGCTAGTCTGCAGGGAGGCAGAGATCTTTATTTGCTTTAACATAAGTATGTTGCCACAGCTTTGAAGTGACAGTTCTGTCCGGCTGTCTTGGGAATCTGGTTCTGTCACTGCAGCATGTTCCAGCCATCCACTCAGTGTCCCCCAGTTTCTCTGACAGACCAGCTTTCAATGAAATTTGGACTCAGCAGGAAACTCTGTGAGGAAGAAGAATCAGATTTTACATTCTGAGTTTCCAGGACCTATTATGTCAGCCTTTCCTTAGTGACAGATAAGGGCTTGGAAAAATCTTGCTTCCCTGCATAGAAGGTGATGTTGGATCACTGAGCCCTGCTGCTGCGATAGAGCTAGATCTTTATTCCTCCCTCAGGCAGAGATCTTTCATCTCTTCAACCATATATCCAGCAGTTACCTCACTCCTGTAACCACAATGTTATAACTAGAAGCTCATATTAAACCAATTTTCTGCCCTGTCTTCGAGGTGGATTTTTTGGGCACTACTACCAACAGTCCAGTTGTCGTCCCTTAATTGTTGCCTGGTTCTTGTTCTGTGTACTGCAAATGTTTGCCTTGCAAATTTTATAAGTGTTCAGTATTGCTCTGAGTCAACACATATTCTTCATTATCTGTTGCCATCCTAGTTTTAAAAATGAAACTAGGAAGAATATTTTCAAGAATATTGAAATTTCAATAATCCATCCTTATAGAAATACAGAGCAGCCTTGTGTAGCCTTGTATTCAGTTCAATACAAGCTTATGTCCATTCTCAAAACTCTTCTATACAGGCACACTTCATGCTGTCAAGGAAACTGGCACTTCTTCTTTTTGGACTTTATTTCCTCACTTTATCATCTTTCCACAATACAGCACCTAGCCATGGATAGCACAGTGTGTCATAGGTTGGGTTAAGAAAATAGGACAGGAAGCCTAATGAGCCTATATCCCTTAACGTCTGTGCTCTCAGCTGAATCTTCGCAAAAATCCTTCCCAGACATCAATGGTGAGACATTGAGGGCTGATTTAGCCAAACACATCCATCTGTTTCCTAAGGTATGAAGACAGAGAATGCCTTATTGACACTCCAGATATACCCAAGAACTGGGCCTTTTCACCTTCATGCTATAATTAAAGCAGAATGATTAAACCCTGGTGAATCTTTTCAGAACAGGAAGTGGGAGAAGCCACCCACAGATGCTGCTAGATTGATAGGGCACAGAGAGACTCTTGTTTGCATCAGCACTGTACTTGACCATTTTGATTTGGTAAGCAGTGCACTACCCTCTGCTGTTTAGCAGTACTCATTTCCTGTGTCCCCTCCTCTTCTTACCCTATAATTTTCTAATGGAAGCTATAATGACAACCAAGAATTACACAGAGAAAATGAGCTGATTCTTGCTTGTTGAAAAACAAAACAAACAACCTTTGTTCAGATAAATATACCCTCCACTTGCAGCCAAGTCAGGCTCTATGTCACCCTCTTCCCTGTAGATACTCTGCCCCCCATTCCATGCAGGCTGAGCATTTCCTTTGTTGTAAAGGGAGGCCAGGGATTGATGTTTCCCTGGGGAAGGGAGCAATCAGCACACCTGACTGTAATTTCAGGACAGCTTTTTCTTCATTTGCTCCCAGCCTGTAAAACTTCAGTCAATCTTAAACTAGTAAGAATTTGTTTAACTGGTAATCAGATAACCAGAACCCAGTCCAAAACCAAGACATTTATTCTTCTTATATTTGTTAAATAGCTCACTTTTTACAGTTTGACAACTTCTGACAAACCCTAATCACTCATTTGCTTATTTGCTACCTCTTTCTGCTCTTTAGCCCCTCTGATATCTGCCAGCTATCACTGCCAGCTATCCTGTCTCCACAAAACACAACCTCTTTTGTAATCCTAACTTTATGCAACTTTATCACCACCCTGGTTCTTCTTCTCTAATCATATCAAGAATAATTTTTTTCCTTCAAGACTTTAAGTACCTCTGTATTCATCCACATAAGTTACCCAGGTTCATTTATAATCCCATTTCAGCTATTTTAGTAGTGATGTCAGCCTGTTTATTTCTTACATAACAGTTTTCCAGTATTTTCATATGCTATCTCTCCTGCACACAGTTCTCTGAACATTTATGTTCAGGCTACCTCTATTACTTAACACCACAAATCAAACAAAGTAATTTTGATTCAGTCATTTCAATCAATATTCTCTTAGCTAATGGATCATATGACCTGGGAGTGTTTTATTATCTGTTTATCAATGCTGTCAGAAGGCTTTGGTCAAAAAAAAAAAAAAAAAGAAGAAGATGTATGCGATAAGAGCAGGTAGTTCCAAGCAGAGGGACAAGCATGATCACCACGAAAGACTGATGAATGCAGGAGGCATGGTTTCAGTAAGCTCTCTGCTTTCCATCTGAGCACAGCTGACTATGAGGAGACTTTGCCAGGATCTGTGTATATTTATGCCAGGCTGGCTTTCTACATTTGTGCAGTTTATTTACATAAGAACTTCATTTCAGAGACTTGTTTTCCATATTTTATATATACTGCAATAATAACAATTAAGAGGCAATAGATAGGTATGTTGTGTCTTCTTCAAGGACAGCTCTGTTCCCATTGAGAAATCAATGAAGAAATTCTCTGGTGGTGAAAGGAGTGAAGTAAAAGTATTTTGAAATCAGTGGAGATGAAATTATTTACAGCAGCCGAGAACACAAATACTACTTTCAGTTTCGAGAATACTGAGAAAAAGTTGTTTTAGAAATACATACGTATCGAGCCTCTGTTTCAACCATTGCCGATTTCATTCTATGAGCCTAGTAATAAAAGCCAAGACACACTAACTCCTGAATGGTTCAATATATTCTTTATGACTTGACAGGACAGCATTTAAGCATAATCTCTTCATAATCCTGAATCACTGTTATTGAAGTACAGATGTTCCAGGGAGATTCTCATTTCACTCTACACAAATATTTCATGGAGCAGTCCAACTGTGAATGTATTTCGTGCTTACTCAAGCACTTAATGTGGAAGCTAACTTGGAACTAGTGAAAGCTGAGCTGTCAAAATAGATCTGAGAAGTGACTCTTCTTGCCACCTGGAATAAACTTATTTTCCTCCAGTGTATGAATGGAAACATGAAAGTTCTTGAAAGAGTTTTCTAAGATGCTTAAATTTTGAACAAAAAATAATGTAAGCAGTTTAATAGAAGTGCAGTCTACATTTTTTTTTCTTACTTTTTAAGTAGAAATAAAAGATACTTAAATTTTATTTGTAAATTTAACATGTGGAGAAAAACAACAGATGATTAAGGAGAAATACTGTACACAGGTATAGCATAAAATTTCTTCTGTATGTTGACAGAAAATTGTGAAAATATTTTAGCCTGATCAGATGAGCAAAATGTACTGTGGTATTAATGCATAATAGTAGTTCTGGATAACCCAAACTAAAGAGTACGAGTAAAGACTAAATGTATTTAGTAGGAAGGACTGTAGAAAATGAAAATTCAGTGCAGTACTGGTAAGACCATTCTAGTTTTAAGAGAGAGTCATGACAGGCCATGACAATATTCCTTTGCAGATTATCCCCAGTAATATCAGTGAATATAATGTTAAAAATAATCTGATGGACTGACCAGTGAAATATTCCAGACTTCATTGTTTTGTCCATAGACTTGAATTCCCATGACTGTAATATAATTTTCAAGGGCCACTTATTCCAAGCATCCTGACAATGAGGAAGGCAGGCAGAAACACCAGGAGGCTCACTGGGTGAGCCGTGGGTTCTGAGGGATTGGGCAGAGGAAGTGGCGGAGCCACAATGTCACATCTGAGAAGTCAGTCATGGCAGTGAAGCTGGTGGAGCTGTCAATGACTGGCAAAGGGGAACCATAACTACTATTTTTAGTGAAGCAATAAGGAACCAGTGGAACTGCAGGACAATCATTCACACCCCTGTGCTCAGCAACATCATGGGTCAGAATGTGGCGGGCTCACGGGGCATGTGAATACACTGGTTGTATACAACCACCATGTGAATTTTGCCTCTGGATTAAGCATCTGTCAAGTTTCATTCCTGGCTACATTTTTCTTCTTCCTTCTGCATTGTAAAAGCACACAATTAATTTTGCCAAATTGGGAAACTGCTCCAGTGTAGCGAACAGGAGGGTCAGTTCACCAGTCTAGTTCACTGCATGAAAACTCACACGGTAGCGAGAAGGTGAAGTAGGAGTGGCAGCAACTTTTCTATCAAGACTGCATACTAATTCCACTTCAAAAACTACCCCATAATTTTCCTTTGCCATATTTTTGTCCTCTCTAGCCCTAAAACATACTCTAAATAATTTTCCCAGCAAAAGAAAATTAGAATGTCATGTTGCAAACTTGCTGGCTTTGCATTCAAATATGCCAAAATATGAAATATATCTGTTTCTGTAGTTATGCAGGTCAACTGCATATTTATACTTCTCTTAGCATACACAAACTACACAGATTATTAATGAAGTCATTAAGTAAGTATACAAATATGTAAATGAAAATACTACAAAATGGAACAAACTACTGCCCACCCTGCCCCCCACCCCCAACAATTACAATAGCAGTGTGGTCACCACAACCTTAGTGCAAGGTTAATTGCTAGGAAAGAGAATAAGTTCCAGTAAACCAACAGTGAGAGCTGGGAGAGAAAAGTTTTAAAAGGACCAGCAGTATTTAACTGTGGGCTCTTAAATCACATAAGTAAAGGACTGCTCTGGTGCGGTGAAAGGTTCAAATATGCATATATCATGCTCAGGAGGGCACATTCAAGCTTCCTGTAACTTCTGTAGTTGCTGCAGGCTATGTGATGCTCACTGCAGCCAACATCTGCCCAACAGCACAAGCACAGGGAAGCCACAAATGAATTTCAAATTTGAATAAACATTTGCTGTAAATGCCCCAGAACACAGGGGAGTCTGAAGCCAGCTGACACATCTGAACTTTCTGGTTGGTCCCATAGTTGAGTTCAGTAGAAAACATGGACAGCAGTCCAAGGCTAGTGTAAGTATAGTGCAGATAAATACCAAAATCTGCATTCCTCTTGTAAGTTTCCTCCACCCCTTCCTGATTTTGTTTCTCTGATCTCTAGTCAGGACAGAACTTTCTTTTTCTGAGTATAGGTGGAGTCAAATGATTTTTGAGGAAGGGAGGAGGGGATTCTTATAAAATCCACAGCTTACACATTCTGAAGGAGACAAATTGGTTTGTTCAGCTAACCAGACGGTAGTTCAGATGAGAAAGATGACCTGGTAGTTTGCAGCACAACTCAAGAACTTAACAACTGGAAGGTGAAGGAAGAGTTTCATATCCGATACAAGCCTTGGCTGAATAAGGTAATTTCTTGACGCTACACTTGATTTTTGTTACTTCTAACTGGTTGCTCATAGCATTCAGCCCCTCTTTACCATCCTAGTATGCTTTGTCAATAAACTGCTATAGATCATACTCATTAGACTGACTCCTAAAATGATGCTGTGAAGTTAGAAAGGAAAATTTAATGAAGGATTTCTCCTGAATTTGTGTCTGAGGAGCAGTAACTAGTACAACCCTACTGTAGTTGAAGCTGTAGTGATAAGTGAGCATCAGCAGAGCCGGTCTGAGTGTTAGATGAAAATTATAAGGTATCTGAATGTGACAAACATAGCCTGATCCTTGCCTGTGTACCAAGTCACATGTGTGGAGGAAGTTTCAGCATAAATTAAAATTGATTTCTTTGTTTCTTTCCATCTTTCTTCTAATACAACCAATAAAACATGACTACATTATTTAATCTGTTGTTAATTTATTAAAGCTATATTTTGTACTTAATTTTACATAGCTCCTGTTTCAAGGTATCAGCCTTTGGTAAAAGTACTTCTGTGTCTATGTATATTAAGTATGTTTTTCTTCCTTTTTCTTTTTTTTTTTTTCCTAAGTCCAAATCCAAGGTAATAGTACATATTTGCACTGGAAACCCAAACCAAAAACCCATTACAAAGTCACATTTTATTATCTAAGTGTGGAAAAAACTTAATACTTGCCCTTTTTTGTCTTCTTGGGGGACCTCTATCTGTAAAGTATCACCAGCTCACAAGGAGCCCACTCAGCCTCCATTCAGAGACAGTGAATACATTTTTTGGGGGAGTGTTAAGTATGAGCTGCATGAAAACAAAAAGTTTAGGATTCATACTAACAAGAGTTTTTTCTTAATTCCACCACCATGTTGTTTTGCAATGTGCAGCAAGTGTATTCAACTCATTTGCTCTTTTGTAAAAAAGTAAATTAGAACATGGAGCGTAAGATAACTAAGTAGAACAAGTATCCATCTTCACAAGTTTATGTGGCACCCTAAAATGTAAGCAATAAGCATTTAAGATAAGCATTTTATATTTTATTTTTATTATTGTCTGATAAGCTTTTTGAATCATTGGCATGAATCAAAAGAGAAATAGCTTGGAGAACTTGTAGAGCATGAATAGAGGAAGAGCCTCAGTGCCTCAGAAAGTGTCTTTGTAGCTACCCAGGTGCAAAGATAAAGGCTGCAGTCTTGCCTGCGTGTTCTTGCTGGCAAAATTTGCCATGAGCATAATAACACTACTGACAGAGCAGTCTGCTCTTGCTGATGCAGACACCAAGCACAGGCTTTCCTGATTTAAGTCCATGTCTCACAGGACATCTGTTCCAACTGCCATGAGAAATTTTGGAGGTAGGAGTCAGTGGAATGCTAGACAGAATGCTTATGCTTCCAGGCACAGCTTTACATTTTTGAGGCACCTTGTGTATGACCAGGCACAACAGAAGGAGCAGTACCCTACAGGTACTCCTTTTTATTTAGAAGGTTAGCTCCAGGGACAAAATGGAGGATATATAAGTGAGGATATTAATACCTTACTGTTTACCATTACTCAATAGTTAAGAGCAAAAGGAGATCTTATGTAGCTTTTTTCAGCTTAGGGTGTTTGCAATTACATAATCTTACAATAAACTTTCTCTTGCAAGTGAAGGAGGAAGAAAGCAAAGTGTGGTGTCAGAAACATGTTACCTTATTGTAATATCTATGCTTTCTTCTACCCTGTTCAGGCATTTCAGCAATTCCCTATAGTATGTAGATGCACTGCTTTCAAATCCATAGGGCTGCTGGAAAATAACTACCTCATTAATTAATAATGGAACTGAAATAGTAATTTTATTTGGGAGTTACATGTAACACTGTGATTATTAAAAGGAACTGAAAGATGAATTCTGAACTGTGACATAAAAGATATATTTGTTGTAAGGAAACATGCTGTTCATTTAAGTTTTGTGAGCAGTAAGGCCCAATTTATTCTCCTCCCGGGACAGAGTTTGCCTAATGAAAGTGAAGGGCGCTGGGTGGTGTCATGCAGATTTTATCATGCCTGTTTTAGTATGGGTGTTGCCTGGTTAACAGCAAGATTTCTTCTATCTGTCTTGTGGTCCAAATTATAATCCCTTGCCCAGGCATGTCTATGCAGAATGCAGAAATATCAGTATCACTCTCCCTAGGCAGGCTCATTTAGCTTGAGTGTTGTGTCCTTTTTGCGTTCTTCCAAGCCTGAAACAAAATTATGGCCATGCTACTTGAGCTCAGCATTTTCAGAATGATACAGCTACAGCTTGATTTCTGTATTTTCTTACAGTAAACTGAGCACTAATACAAGTATTAATGCTTCCAACTTTACAAAATTTATGACCTTTGAAAGTATTAGCTACATTTGACAACTGAGAAAACAGGCACAGCAAGATCTGACAACTTGCTTAAGATGACCCCAGAAACTGTGGGAATGAAAACCTGATTCTTTCATACAACAAAAGGCAGTCTCTCCCTCTCTTGTGGCTGCTCTAAAATTTTTTAAGATGTGCAAATGAGTCCAGTGCCATGTCAGTCCAGATATGGGGCAGTAGAATGATTTTGTTTCTGATCCTTACAAGGCTCTCACGGCTTCTTCTCCCCACCCTGCTGCAGTGATTCAGATCCTCCTGAGATCATGCACCTCAAGGGAGCAAATCACAGGACTCATGACTGCTTCTTTGTACTGGATAACTTCAAGTGGTATGGGTTCCCTCATGCAGCTCATTTTTCCCAGGTGCACACAGGGTAGAGAATTTTAAGTATAGTATATCTTCAGCTATCTCAAGTTTCCCATTCTCTTCCTGAGATAGGTCTTTTTTGGTCTTCTGTATCTTGTACGATATCCCTGCCCAGCATTTAGTGTCCATGAAGAAACCAGAAAAACGTATGAATGGTTCTCTCACTCCAGCCAGATCCCAGGTCCTCCATGCACTGCATGATTGCTGCATGTTTATCACAAAACTTTTAAAGGGAAATATGCTTTTTCAGTTTTGTGCTTAATAAGATGTTCTTGCCTATGAATATATCTTTGCAAGGATGGATGTGCACCATTTTGGCAAAAATGCTTGGCATTGCAGGAATGATCAATATTTATAAATGCTAAGATGTTGAGGACCCTAAAATTCTTCTATCTTTGAAAATCTTCATGTCTGAATATCTTCCCATTATCTTCTCTCCTTGGTTCACATCTGCATGCTTCTTTTGTTTTCTTAACTCTGTACTTGAATTTTTAAAAAAATTTCTTCATTCAGTCTTCTGTCTCTTCAGACCTCTGTTACTCAGGTAATATTTTTAGTCAAACCACCATAATGAATGTTGTATTTTAACTTGATAATTACTTGTGTAAGCCATTCCTAGAATATTTTAATTAGTTTCTTTAACCATGGGTCTTCTACCAATTTGCAGATCTGTTAAAAACCTCATCACCATCACTACCACTCCAGAAAAAAAAGAAAACAACAACCCAAACACCAGAGAAGAACTAAGAATTAGAAAAGATGCAGGCTAAAGACAGCAATCCACCAGACGGTGGCTATGGATGGGTTGTGGTAGTGTCAGCCTTCATGGTGATGGGCCTCACTGCTGCTGTCCTCAAGACTTTTGGTCTGTTCTTTGTTGAAATCCAGCAGCACTTTGATGAACTTGCAAGCACCACTTCTTGGATCACATCAGTAACCATTACCATCTTTCATTTAGGAGGTAGGTAGTAGTACTCCTCTAGCATTTTATTTTAATATTAATTACCTGAGAAAGTTTGGAAGTCTTCCTTAAAAAAACCCCAATCCCAGCGACATATAAGGTCTAGACTTCCTTCAGAAGTCTCTACAGAAAATACAGAAATATTTCAGAAAATTGGCATTTACTGCCTCATATTTGGAATGGGTTAATAACAAAACTCTACAAACACGGGAATCTCATTGCTTGAAAAAACATCATGTACCTAAACTGTTGATTAAGTTTCACTACAGGCTTTGAGTTAAACTCATTAGGAATAATAGCGACAGAGCTTGTTGAATCAAGCGCTTAAAACAGTTTGTGCAAGCTCACTGATCTCAGTGTGACTGAAGTACTTTTTCAAAGTACTTCAAAATCCCCATCCATCAGGTAAGCCATCTGTCACCAAAATTATTCTCAGTCCTGCTTTTTCCCATTTCTTTTTATGTTCACCAAGATCCCCTTTCTTTGCATGTATTACCAACTCTATGTCTTCTTCACCTCTCTTACTATGATTCCAAGTTACTGATCTACCAGAACACTCACAGGGTTAAAAAGAAAAAACCAATATATTCACACAGAGAGAACTCAATAAAGACATGACCATGCAAACAGAGAGAAGGGGAAGATAGAGTGAAATATCCCAGTCAAAGGCAGTGAGGTCAAATACGACATCACATCAAATGAAGGAGGGAAAATTAAGAAACATACTGCATTTGACTCAGCTTGGTTGTTTAGAGAGTCCTTAGTGCCCTGCAAACTGCATGATCCTTCACATGATGTGAGGATTCCAAACATGTGCAGGCTTGAATGTACAGAATTTGTGAAATCTGCTCTGCATATCCTCGTAGAGATATATGGCTGCTATAGGTAAATATCCTTACATAATAAATGCTATCATAATTTTCTTTCTGAAGACACTTCTTTGCATAGACACTGTATAATTACATGCATCCTACTCAGTCCACACCTATCAGTATTATTGCTTGGAACTCCAGCATTTCCAAATATTAAAAGCAACTGATCTTTCTTTGAAAAATGTATTCAGAAGGAAAAAAGAGTAACCCAAAGTCAAAGTAAAAAGATAAAATAAGTCATGAGTTGAAAAGATTTTATCAGTTCCATAAACTGCTATCCTTGATGCCTTGCAGTGACAGATATAATTAACTGAAAAAAATATTGAAAAACCTGCTTCACAGACCACAGAAATTAATAAATGGTAATCTATCAATTTGGTTAACAAAACAGATGTATCACTGACATATTGTGATACTATTGTGTCATTCAGGCATTTGAAGTTCATGAGAAGAAAAAGCCAGCATAGGAGGGAATAACTTAACAGTCCTGTTTTAGTTAGGTTTTGTTTTGTTATAGCATATATTTACATTGTATAGGAATGTATGAAGGAATAGAGCAAAAAATACAATAATATCAAGTATAAACCAGAAAAATAATATATTTGCCTAGCCACATGGGAGGCCAGCATACTTCACGGAAGGCAGCTATAATTTTCAGCAGAAGTTGCTTTTCATCCTTTGAAATCCATTGAAAATAATCCTCTTTCAGTGAATAAAGTTTGATGGTCAAACATTCCAAACCCCCTCTGTATAGTAGTTTATAAATGTCTCAGGTCAATACATAATTGTCCTCATCTTCTTCTGCCTTTGCTTCATTTATAGGGACCACAAACTTCCTGATGAAAATCACCTGAGCCTCCAGTTCTTTAAGCAGGTTTCCCGGCCTGCTTAGTCTTTCTTAATGTCTATCTCTGGGAAACTTTAAGTGTCACTTGGCTCAGTGGAAGCATGATGACTGAATTATTATTTTTTCCTATTTGGATCCTTTCAATAGCAGGCCTGTTTCTTGTGTTGAAGGAGAGCATGTGCTTCCACTCCCAAGGTCTGCACTTGCAACAGGCTGTTCAGTTTACCACAGCAAGGATTCTCCCCATCACCTTCACCAACCCTCTCTGGCTATTGATGTACACGTCCCAACATCTTTCTCTTTGTACTCTTGTTGTCATCCCTTTCCATTGCTTGTGCATATCCTGTGTGTTGCCCTTGTCCTTTCAAACTCTGGAGTCAAGCTATTTTACCCATTTCCAGTTCTGTGGCTAGCTTCTTTCTTTCTCTTGCTACTCCACGTTTAATTTCTGCCTGTTTATTCTTCTTATTTGCTATTTAAGAATTGAGATTTGGTAATATTTCTGCTCCAGCTGCAGATCTTTTTCTTGTCTTCAAGAACTTTCATGGATGTTACCCTGTGTCTACTTTTCTTTTTTTCATCATATTTTATGATTCACCAACTGCATGTACTTTATCATTTCTCATGAACTACATCTTAAGATAATGACTGAATTTCAGTATCATTTTAACATGTTTATAAAATTAGCTGATTTTTGCTGTAAAACCTGATGAGACATTTGAATTTGTGTAACTCCTGCCAGGTCTTTCTGCTGTCAGGCAATGCACATGCTGAAGATTTTGCAACAACTAGTATTCTGTCAGGTTTATTTCACTCATCCTAGCTATCAAATTCTCTTAATTCCGATTAGCACAGGTTAATGTACAACAACCTGCCCCTACAAACTACTATGAAACCTTCCTTGCTGGCTGCTCTCTCTTAATAATTGTCTTCCTACTTATTTAAATTTAGAAGCGTGGTCCCTGTTAACTGAATTCGGTTTTATGTATGAACTCCAGTTTCCAGGATATTTAACAGATTTTAGGGAGCTGGTTCACGCCAGGCGGTACTTGGGAACCCCCTAGTGGCCACGGCCATTCAAAAAAATCCTACGGCTTTGACCTCGACTCTTGTGATGCTGATGGAAAAACCATCCAGGCAGTAAAGATACCCTTAATTAAGCAAAAATATCTCTGACATTTCAGGTGTTTCCAGACAGTGAATAGAGACCAAAGCAGCTGCTGCACCATCAGATCTATACCACCTGCACCTTTGCCCTTGTGTTGAAGAGCCCCTGCACTCTGTTGTGAGAAACTGTACCACTAAATAAAGATTTAAGAAATGAACTGCCAGTTTTCTGTAAAAAGTATTACCACAAAATAAACCCTAATTTTTGGTCCTTTATAAACTTTTAAAATTCCATTAAGGGTTGATTTTTGCAAAATTCTAGAAAACAAAAGTTAGTTTTCTCCAGAAAGTTTTCATGCCAGACATATCAATAACACATTCTCAATAGTACAATTTTTATAGATGAACCTATAGATTCCGTGGCTGAATCTTCACCTTCTGCTAAAACAGTCCATGAGGTTCTGTCTTCTTGGTAGTTGTATCCTTACAAGAAAGTCAGTAGAACTGTCCTACTACAAGGAAGGCACTAAAATGCTCTTTCCCTTTAAAAGAGTCCACATATGTTGAATATATTTTCAAATCTGTGTCTCAGGAACAGTAATTTCTCTATCAGCAAGGACAAAATTTTGAAATTTTGATTGATCTCCTACCCTATCCAGCAGAATTAAGGCTGTTTGTGTCAAGCATTATAAGGGTAGTCATCATCAAAATGTTTCATTTATTTGGCCATGTTGATCAGATTAATGTTCTAATGTATTTTTCTTTCTCCAATTTTTCTGCTTATCTAGCCCCTGTTGCCAGTTCACTGTGTGTACAATATACCCATCGGACAGTTGTGATCACTGGAGGACTTCTGGCTTTTTCAGGAATGGCATTGGGATTTTTTGGACTCAACATGGTCTGGTTGTATGCAACAACTGGCTTTCTACAGGGTATGAATTTATGGCTTTATGGCTTTCTTCCACCAGCAACGTATTTGAGGGTGCTAGTGGTACGAGTTTCAAAATCTGGTATCTATTTTGACTTTATGAGCAGCCAGAACAAGCAATGTTCTTTAAAAGTGATTTCCCTCCCATTTCACTCTGGAAATAAGAGTTTGTACAGGAAATCTGCACCAACAAAAAGACAAATATTTAGATGCCAATAATTTACACTTGCCAATTATATGCAAGCAGAAAATTAAGTGTTTTGGTTTTCATTCAGAGATAAGAGCTTTGTGAAGGTTTAAAAAAACTTCATAAAGGGAACTGAAGTAAAAAGACAGGGAGATCCCAAATTCTATACTTTCTATTAGCTTATCTTATGGTTTGAACAGAGTCCCAGGCTTTCATTTTATTCCAATCCTTTCATTTACTTCAGGCAAAACGAGGCCAGAAAGTTGTCTCCAACAGCTAGCAGATTTTCCTGGAACAAGAAGCAAAGCTAGCAGGGAATAAAATAAACCATTCCAAATTCTGCACTGGATGCCTGAGAAAATGTCTGGAATTTGAACCCTTTGGCAGTCCTGGGCTGACAAAGGGTCTAGGGAGCCATCAAAATAACTCTCAGTTAGAGCAGGTTTTCAATTTGTTCAAAGCAGTTGAGCAAGAAAATGAAGAGCAAAGAGAGGCAATACACCAACTTCCCTCATATCCCACCTCACTCATGTCTACCCCAAACACCGCTCAGTTTAGCTGGCTGGTCTGACCTAGTACCAGCCTTAACACACACAGCATGGACACTGCGATCTGCCTAGCTTCAACCCCATGACCATGGGATTTCTCATGCACTGGTAAAGCTGTGAAAGCAACTTCTTTTTTTTTTTTTTCTTTTAAGTGAGAATGTAATAATGTATATACTTCATGTTCTGCTTTTTCACTTGAATATATACAATGTACAGAATATAATATAGTCACAAATATACCCTTACACCTACTCCAGCTAAGCTCATGCTTCTTCTAGGCAAAAATGTTTTCTTTCTAACACTTTTTAACTTTGAAAATGTAGAAGCACTGACTGCTTAATTTCTACCTTCACAAAATACCTCAATAGAGTCTAACCTGTTCTATTTCTATTGGTGTTTTTCAGGTCTTGGCATTTCTTTTTCGTGGACACCAGCCATTAGCATTGTTAGCCACTATTTCTCCAAGAAAAGGGCTTTGGCCAATGCTATTGCCAGTGCTGGAGAATGTGCCTTTGCATTCATGTTTGGGCCATTTTTCCAGTGGTTGATTGGTCAATACGGATGGAAAGGTGCCCTCTTGATCATAGGTGGCATCCAACTCAATATTTGTGTCTGTGGAGTATTGATGCGACCCCTGGCAAGCAGCTGCTTCCTTGAGGCCAGCCATTGTGAAACCGAAACACCACCTGGCAATGGTGCATCCAGGACAGACAAAGAAGATCAGTCTCCCATCATGCCCAAAACCTTCAACTGGATGCTTGTGAGGCGACCAGAATTTGTACTTTATGCCATTTTTGGTATATTAGCTGCTATGAGTTTTTTTGTTCCTCCATTATTTTTAGTTCCACTTAGCTACAGCCTGGGAATAGATGAGTCATGGACTGCCTCCCTCCTATCCATTTTGGCTATGGTGGACTTTGGAGGCAGATTGCTGTGTGGCTGGTATGCCAACCTCCACGTTACCAAAAGCATTCATTTGCTGGCAATGGCGATTACACTGATCAGTACTTCCCTGATGCTCTTGCCACTGGCTAACAATTACCTTTCCCTGGCAATATTCACTGGCTTCTACGGATTCTTCTTTGGTACAACAGTCGCCATTCACATTACAGTGCTAGTAGATGTTGTAGGCATGCCAGAATTTGACAGTGCCCTAGGACTTTTCATGCTTATTCGAAGCACTGGAGGTTTTGTGGGGCCTCCTCTTGCCGGTAAGTTAAACAACTCACTGACAAATACAGTTTAAAAGAGGAAAGGGGAACGGTAATCTGAACTGAAAAGCTTTGGATCTGCACTCAACTTTCTCCCTTTTTTTGCTCAGGGGTATCTGAGCCAAGAAGTACATAAAAACAAATAGTCAGTTTAAATCCTCTTCAATATACACTGCTCCCTCTCTTCTGTGTGATTTTGGAGACACCTTTACAACAAGAAAGGAGGGATGAAAGGCAGAGTTCATATGGTGGTCCTGCTTCCTGAATCCCACATAATGCCACTTGATGGCCTCCAACTATCTAGCTAAGAAAGTGTGCCTTTGGGACAAGCAGCAGACATACACTTTCAGAGAAGAAACTGAAATTTGAGACTACTGATGTTGCACAAATGTTGGTATTGTTGGAGGGTTTCTACAGAAGTTCAAATGGAACAGCCTGAAACATTAGGCTATGCAAACCTCAAGGAAATATTCAGAGAAATGCCTGCTGGTTTTAGACAGCATTTGAGCCAGCCAGTATAATAAACAGGGAAGGCAGCACATAAGAACAGTGGGAAGAGAGAGCAGACAATGAGACAGCACATGGATTTATGGGCTGGCAAAAAGATATAATCATCTTGGAAAAATGCAAGACAAATGAACCGCAAGTTGTAGAGGCTTTAAAAAGTGATATGGCAAAAAAAAAAAAAAAAAAAAAAAAAAAAAAGAGACCAGAGTAACTCATACAATGCAGATCTGAGTTCTCATCCAAAGACTATTGTTCATGCACTACAAGTGACTTTTGTGGTAACGACATTGCTAATGGGTTGCAAATAAGTCCAACTGAATACTGGAATATTTTAATTCACTTTTGAAAAGCAGGAACCAGGAAGATTTGTAGAGGGTTTGAAACAGAACACTATCGAAAATGTGTTGGAAAGATCTGAATAAAATACAGTTTATAGTGGCTGGTCACTAGTACCAATTATGTGGGAATCAGTGCAGCCCCTTTTTGTATATTTAGTGAACTACAAAGAAGATGTGGAAGAGCAGGGAACCCTGAGTGCCTCTCAAGCTCTCCTCTCCTCCTTTGAGTGTAAAATCTAAAAGATTTGAGTTCATGGTTCCTGTGCCTATACAGGGCTGATCTTAGTTTAGAATGTGGGCTAGGAAGTACCCTAAACATGGACAAACTTCCCAAAAGCAAGCAACTTTCACCAGCCCACAAAGGAATGTGCCATCATACCCACAGGACAGCTGACACACTGCTGCACTGCTACTACTGTACTACTGTAGAGATTTTTCAGTATAATACACAATGGCATCACATATTTTGGTTGGCTTCAATATCCCTGAAAACCAAGGTCTTTTTGTTAGCTTCTGTGACTCTCTGTAAAATGATGAACTGGAAACCTATAACACGTCAGACAAATTCTCCAATTTTGTCACCAGCAGATGAATCTCCTTTCCTTCTTTAAACTCACTCATGCTGTAGTTATGATCAAATTACAGCAACCGGTGACAGCTACACCACAGAACATTGAGCTGCTCACATACACAGCTGCACAGTCTGTCTTTCTGCCAGTACCTGCACTGCCTGCCACACTTTTGGTTGGAAAGTACTTAAAACTGTGTAATATATTGTTTCACTAGCAATTCACAAATGAAAAACAATGAAACATAAATTGTGTTTCAAAACAAAAAAATGAAAAATGCTATATTGAGGTGATGTTCCTTGTCCTTATGGCTCAGAAATCTGCCAGACAAATATGTAGCCAGTACACTGCCTTTGTAAGAGGATATATTCACAATGCTGAGCTAATTTACATTCATCTGTTCTCCATCAATCATAGTTCTGTCATTTGTTTCTCTCCAGGTCTGATTGTGGACATGGCTGGAGATTACAGAGCAGGCTTCTACATGGCAGGAGCCATTCTTGTGCTATCAGCTGGATTTTTAATTATTTTAGATCGACTCCAACAGAGAAAAATAAGAGGAAGCAAGATTAGAACCAAACCAGAAAAGTCAACGTTACCTTACCCTTCCCTCCATATCCTGAAGCATCACACCAGAAGGTATGGAGAGCACAATGTAGTGGTGTGACTACATGAGACCTCTGACAGCATCTCAAGGACACATGGAAGTGTTTTATTTTTGCCAAACTCACTATTATTAGGATTTACAAAAGAACAGAAATTTTGGGTATGACTGTTTGAAACAAAGGAAGAAAGTAATTAATTTACATGCAAAGTAGAGCAGTAGCCATTACCATATTATTTTGATATTGAAGTTGCATTTTGACTACGCATGTCTCCAGTAGAGTCCCAGAGGACTGTGCTAAATTAAATAGGCAAACCATAGTCTAAATTAAATTGCCATGAAGCGTGTGTGCAGCAGATACAAACTCTACCCCCAACTGCAGACTGCAGCTATCACTAAAAAAAGGGAAGAGGCATCAGCTCACAAATGCTTACCTGGGGAAGTGGTGCCCAGTATTTTCAGTAAACAAGTTGGATCTGAAAGCACAAGTAAATGAATACAGTTTTGAGCTGAAGGGTTTGCAGGTACTCTACAGAACAGTGCTGGAATAAGATAAATAAATAAACAAACCTGGTAAAAGGTAAAATTTATATGAGTAACAGAATACAGTAGAGAGAAATGCAGTCCTAGATATCAGAAGTAAAAAGCAAAATACACCCACACAAAATGGAGAAGGATTGATGAGTAGTATAGGAAGAACTAAGGCTACAGTGGACTTCAAACTGAGTAGAGAATCCCAAATGCAACCCTGTATTTAAAATAGCAAATGTCTTTCTGTGTTATGGTAATACAGAGGAGATAACAATGGTAATGCAGAGGAGACAACAATGCTTGCAAAGCAGAGTTAACTGGAAGAAGTACATGAGTTGCAAAGAATTAACTTGAACATAAATGAGACAATTAAGAAATTAAGGGAAAAGTATAAGAAATAAAGTTTGCCTGGTTCAGAAGAAAAAAATTTTATAGGGCATGAGAACAACCTTCAAATCCATAATAGTCTGAGATGAAGAAAACACGATTAATTCCTTTTCTTGTTAAGACAACTGGTAATTTATATAATTCCCAGAAAGGCAGTTATGTAATAGGGGAAAAGCTTCATTGTAGCCTGTTGAGATACAATGCAGGCTATGAATGCAGAATATGAAAACACAGAGACATCAGAGAATAGGTAACACACAATCAAGGATATAAATATATGTGTTTCAGAGTACTAGGATGGGCTAGATGACTTCCCAATGTCGCCTTCAGTCCCACATTCCAATTTTCCTAAGGCAAATACTTTGACTAAAGTCTCTATTTATAAGAATAAAAAAGAGGCTATATCCAAAAAACTGGGGTTTTTTGTAATTTTACTGTATCGGGGGAAGACAGAATTTAAGGGATAAAAGGCTGAATAACATCTAGAATGAAACACTGAAAGGAAAAACATGTAGCACTTTAAAGCCTTCAAACTAATATGAATATCATACCTGCCCTACTTAAAAACTTCAGAAATTTTCACCATTGAAACACTTCCTCTGTGAAGCTGATTTACTTAAATCTCTCATCTGAAAGAATTACTTCTTGTCTCATAAGAACTAGTATTTCAAAAATTTAATTTAACTTACAGGGAATGAGCTGAACCATTAATAAACCTGTGGAGGCTTAACTGAAGAACACATATTGCAAGGAGAGCAACTGAGTGTGCAAAGTCTTGTAGTAAGGCTCTGACACACCTGACAAAAATCCTTTTTAAACTTATCAGTTGAAAAATTCAGATTTTTCTGAGTATTATTCTTCAGTCTTCTGCAGCATTCCACTACTTAAAATAACACTTCATTTTATGAAGTGGAGGCAGTATTGCCGGAAGTGGGAAGAATGGGGAAATGTTTAATAGATGCAGTTTCCAGCTCTGGCTCTCTGTTAAAATTCTGTATTTTATTTACAAGCCCTGTCACCAATTTATTTTGGCATAGGCAGCAAAGAAGGCACTTAGTGGCACACTGTGCTGGAAGAACAGGGGCACAAGGAGTAGGTCAAGGGAGGTGATTGTTCCCCTCTGCTCCATGGTTGTGCATATGTTTTGGAGCAGCAAAGCACAGGAAAGAAGTTGACAAAGATGGCTGAGTTCAGCAGAGGATCACTGAGAGGCTGTGGAACAAGGGCTGGTTCAGCCAGGTGAGCAGCAGCTTTGGGGGCACCAAACAGCATCCCTGGCAACAAGGGGAGGAATAGAGGAGATGCAGCTGGGCTGTTCACAGCAGTGCATAGTATGAGGGTGAGGCAGCAGCAAAGCTGAAACAGAGAGTGCTCAGGCTGAAGCTATGAGGACAGCCTGGCAGCATGGATATAGTCCAGCATGGTTGGGCTGATAACATCCTTGGGGCTTTCATGGCCCGAATGGCTGAAGTCCTGAGCTGCCCAGTCGGAGCTCAGAACTGGCTTTGTCAAGGCTCAGGCTGGAGATTTCCCCTGGTTCCCACCAGGCTGAACAGTATCTTCTGAGAAATACTTTTCTTTGCTAAATGCACTAAATAACATTAGTCCCTTGGACACACTGTCAATCTTGTTGCTATGTATCTGTCTAATGGCACAAAAGAAGTCAAATCATACAATCATGGGATACACTGAATTGGAAAGGGTCAGGATCATTGAAGTTCAACTCCTGACCATCCACACCATGTGCCTGAGCGCATTGTCCAAACGCCTCTTGAACACTGTCAGGCTTGGTGCTGTGACCACTGCCCTGGGGAGCCTCTCCAGTGCCCAACTACCTTCTGGGTGAAGAACCTTTTCCTGATATCCAGCCTAAACCTCCTCTGACACAGATTCAGGCCACTCCCTTGGGTCCTGTCACTGTCACCACAGAGAAGATATCAGTGCCTGCCCCTCCTCTTCCCCTCATGAGGATGCTGAAGACCACAATGAGATCTCCCCTAAATCAGGCTAAACAAAACAAGTGACCTCAGCCACTGCTCACATGGCTTCCTCTCCAGACACCTCTTCCTCCTCCTCACCCTCCTTTGGGCAGGAGGCATCCTCATTACCCTCTTTTACTGTGGCATCCAGCACTTGAGGTGAGGCTGTCCCAGTGCAGAGCATAGCAGGACAATCCTCTCCTTTACCTGGCTGGAGATGCTGTCCCTGATGCCCCCGGACATGGGTGGCCCTCCTGGCTGCCAGGGCACTGCTGACTCATGATCAACTTTCCACAGACCAGGACCCTGATATCCCTTCCTGCAGTGCTGCTTTTCAGTCTCATTCCCTAGTCTATACATACATCCAGGGTTGTCTCATCTCAGGGTCAGAATCTGACACCTTCCCTTGTTAAACTTCATTTGTTTGGTGACCTGCAATCTGTCGAGGTAGCCCTGCAAGGCCTCTCTGCCTTCAAAGAAGTAAATAGCTCCTCTCAATTTAATGTCTTCAGCAAATTTAGTGTTTGAGTCCTGCATCCAAATCATTAAGATGTTGAAGAGCACCTAAGCCCTAAGGAGGAGCCCTGTGGAAACCCACTAGTGACAGGTCACCAGCCTGATGCCACCCCATTCACTGCAACCCTTTGTGCAGCCCATCAGTCAGTTGATCACCTATCACATGATGTGTTTGCCCAGCTGTGGGCTGGACATTTTGTACAATTTCAGGATCATGGGAGCTGATCATTCTCATAGCCATGGTACTCCAGCTCCAGGCAGTGGGGTCCCCTTTGTCCCTTACTAGTGTTGAAAGTAGAGACAAAGGAAGTGTTGAACATCTCTGCCTTGTCCATGTCGCTGTTTTTGAGATGACCATTCTCATCCTGTAACAGGCTTATGTTATTTATACACTGCTGTTTCCCATTAATATATTTGAAAACCTTTTTACTGTTCCCCTCAGTTGGGGCCAGCTTCATCTCCACTTTGGCTTCAGCATGACAAATTTTCTCTCTCCAGTGGGGAGCAACATCTCTGTAATCCTCTCATGTTATCTGACCTTGCTTCTGCTGAGCCTACACCTTCCTTTTTTGCCTCTACCTCCCAAAGAGGATTCCTGCTCAGCCAAGCCATCTTCTGCCTCTCCTGCTTGACTGCTGGCATTTGAGAATTGCCTCTTCCTATGCCCCTTAGAAGATGGTGGTTAAAATGTGACCAGCACCTGCAAAAGCAGGTATCTTTCCAGGGTATCAAACTCACTAATTCCCTGAGCAGCCTGAAGTCTGCTCCCCTCTTAACCAGAGCTCAAGTACTGAGTGTTTGTATTAATTTTGGAACTACTTTTACTTCAGCTGCAGCTGAAGTAAAATATTCCAAGTCAAATTTCACTGGACTCTTACTACAGGGATTACTTAGAATCACAGAATCATAAATGTTGGAAGAGACCTTTAAGATCATCAATTCCAACCATCCACCCAGCACTGCCACTGTCACCTCTACATCGAAACCACATTGCCCAGCGCACGTGCCTCTGAAACATCTTCAGGGATGGTGACTCTACCACCTCCCTGAGCAACCTATTGCAAAGCACTCTTTTGATCCAAGTTCTAAGAATGTAGTCAGTGTTGACTATACTAACTTTCTTCAAGAGATGGCCTCAGACGCCTAAATCAGCAGCCCACCTGTAAGGAGTTTCTCACCCCAAAACAGTTAGCAAAGTTAGTTTCAGTGGAAGCAGGGTCATGAGGCTTTGCAAAGCACTACCATTCTCTTGAATCCAGCTATTTCCTTCTGAAATTACATGCAAGGGAAACAATTCAACCTCACCTTGATAGCACCCAACTGCATCCAAAAGGTTTTCACCTATGGCTGATCATTCTGCATCTCATGGAGAAAGCCCCACTGAACAATGCCCTGGGCTGAGAACTTCCAATTTACCACAGACAAAGTAGGAGCAAAGGAAAACTGCCAGAAAGCCATTCAAACATTTTTCTTTAGAAAAACATGCTAGAGTAACAAAGGCACCACTGTAATAATGACATTCTCTTGGTACAGCTTCTACAGGATTAAGACTACCATTCCTTCTTTACTGTAAGATTCAGAGGTGGAGCAGAGGGAGATGGGTCTGACAGTAAGGACCACAGCTTCATTTGGAAATTACTTGAGGAAGACATTTCTGTCATATACCAGGCTTTCAGGATGAACATATTTGTGGTGCTTGTGCAAGGCAGTCGACAGGACATTTTGCTCCTTGGAGGGGCCTGCAGTCAAAGTAGAAATAAGTTGAGGAATAGCTTCTTTTCAAAAAGCTTCAAATCCAGCCTATAGTGGAGTTCTTCAGTATGGAAGCCAGACAATACCTCCTTCAAAGTAAGTCCCCAAAGAATGGACAGACAAGGATCCTCAGGACAAACTGAAAGGGATATAATTCCTTATTTTCTCTTAGTGTACTGTCTTAGTGGTAGTGTAGATTTAGCAGTGAAATACCTGTGAGTTTCCACTGAATTTCCCATAAAATTCAAAACTAAATTAGGTTGTACTTGTTTTCCTTTGCTCTTTGTGCTGTAGGAAGCCTCAAATATCAGAGAAAAATAATTATCAATTAAAGGAAGTAAATTAATAAAAATCCCAGAATCTTGTCCTAGAAAGATGGGATCATAATGTCAACAGCACAAAACCAACTAACAGCTATTCTTTTTCAAAGGTCAGGCCTGTTATTTTCAGTTACACCAGAAGCATTCATTTCCTACCTTTCACCAAGATTCATCAGAGTGTCCTGGATTTGCCACAGGTTTGGCTAAGAAAAAAGCTGGGTTACTTTGGGGTCTCTCCAAAGTACTCCTCTTCCATCCTTTACTCCTGAAAAGTTACCTTTGGAATCCATGTGTCAACCCTAGTGACTTTACACTGATGGAGTTAGCAGCACTGTATCAGAGAAATAAGATCTTGTAAAAAGATTGAGATCAAAAGCAGGATGTGGTGTTTCATCTCTTCATCCATCCAAATCCTCAATAGCAGCATTCTGCATTTACATTCCAGAGGGCACCACAGATCCATGACAAAGCTGTTCGGTTTTTTTTCCCCCCTTTCCTGTTATACTATTAACAAGAGATTAATTCAGAACACATAACATTCAAGCAGTTGACATTTTACCCTACACATCACTTGAGGGAAGTAAGGGTCAGAGACTGGTTTTGCTACATGAAGAAATCATGTGTATTTTTTTTATTAGTGTTTTGATTCTCACAAGATCAAGCAACTTGATCAAGCAAGCTTCAGTTATCATCCTCTTCCAGAAGTGAAGCCTTTCTTCAGAAAAACACATGATTTGATAAGGAACTTAACATTTCAGAGTGCACAAGGGCTGGCCTGTCTCTTAGGAACTTGACAGACTGTGATAGCGTCCACTTACAGTTTTACACACATGGATATTTACAGAAACTTCCCAGCATCTCTTTCACCTTTGAAATTCCTATTGAGTTCATCTGGGTTAACTTGCCCAAATTAGCAGATTTATGCTCCTCACTGTTCGTTCTTCCTGTACCCTTTGTTTTCCCTTCTGCAAAAACCGTGTTGCTTCAAACTTTTACCGGGTCTAGCAAAACCAACTAGATCTGGCATTAATAACAGAATGACAGAATTTGGAAGGCACCTCTGGAGGTCCTGTGGTCTAACCCCTGCTGCAGCAGAGCAGTTTGGAGCTGGTTGCCCATGACTGTGTCCAAATGGCTTTTGCAGGTCTCCAGCGGGGTATTTTGACAAAATCTCTGGGCAATCTGTGCCAGTGCCCAGACATCCTCATGGAAAAAAGGGTTTTCCAATGTTCAGAGAGCACAGCCTGTGTTTCAGACTGTGGTCACTGCCTCTGGTCTGGTCTGAAAAAATATATAGACAGGTCAGATTAAAACCATAATTAAGAAAAATACAACAATCAGCCCCATCCTAGCTAAAAAATACTGATGTTAATACTTTTTATCTGACTTCCTAATGAAATGAATGTTGGTCACTCTTATTGTCTATTCTTTCCTGTGGAAACCCTGGGAATATTTCTCTGTCTGCTCTGGGGTGCCCTGACCCTCATTCATGGAGAAAGCTTCCTAGACTTCAAGATAGACTAGAATCCACAAAAGTATGAAATAGATTATACAGAGTAGTGTACATGTATCACTTGGTGAGAAATTTAGGTTTTGGGATTTTTAGTATGTTGTGGATGGAAGCAAGATGGAGGGCACAGGGTGTCATCATGGGTTTCTTCTTCATGCTTCTTCTTCCTTCATCTCCATGGGTTTGGGTGGCATTTTGTAATTGGGCAGAAATTATGCGCTGCGGGCTCTTTAGGATCAGTTCTTGGGTTAAAAGGGAAAATAATCTAGGTGTCAGTTCTTAATTGGATAGTTTGGTCTTAAAAGACCTTGTAACAAGAGATTGTTAGCCACTTTGTGCCTTCTAATGAAAGGCTGCCAAACTCAGATTAGTGAGACTGTTTTACTGATAAGAAATAATAAACACTTGAGTCCGAACACAAATTACTGTCTCAAGTACCTTCAATGCAGACCCAGAAAAACCAATGACTGGTATCCCCACAGCTGGTGCCCCATGTGAGGAATTTTCCCTTGAGTCTGTCAGCCATTTTCACTATTCTTAGAGCCCTGTGCACAGCTTCAAAGACAAGTGAAAACTTAAAAAGGTTTAATCCTTCAAAATTAAAAAAAATTGTAGAGGGACAGAGGCTCAGATTAATGATTCATTAGGACAAATGACAAGCAGAAGATGGCTCTTCTATCTCCTTGCTCTTTTGGCAGTAACTAACTGCTGGTATATCACAGTACCCAGACCTTTGAATCAATCACAGGCTGCCATTTCTTGCCTGACCTTGTAAATGGAATTACTACGGCATTAACACAGGCAAAGGCCAGGCTTCATTAGTTCTGCAGCCCATGGGATGTACCCTCTTTTTGTTGCAGTATTTGCTTCTCAGTATAGAATTAAACTGTACTTACCTTGATCTAAGACACTTCTGTCACAGGGTAATGTGTTTTGGTCCACATATACTATATTTCACAGTGTTAAAATGGTGCAAAAAGAGTGCACAAACAAAGCTATAGTAAATACATGCAAAAATACCAGTCCTCACTAACAATATAAGCACCTTAGATGAAAACATGTTTGAATCTAGAAACAATCTGTCCACTCTAGGAGCTTGTGCTTATTGGGCAGGTAAAAAGGTGTTGGGCTGTCTCTCAGAGCACATGTAATTAATCAAGAAATAACAGATTTTTCTGCTACTTTTTAAGAGGGAAGGATGCAGAATAAAATGAGAAGTTGCCTTCTTGCCCCTTTCATGCTAATTAATGCATTCAGAAGCTGAACTGAAAGGAATTTAAACTCGTGATAGTCATAAGAGGACAGATCAAAGGAGAAAAAAACAGACCAAGTAAAAGAAAGCAGCATATTCCTTCAGTTAACAGACAGAATACAGGTCTGAAGGAGGTAAGATTTGTATTTTTTGTTTTACACAAAGTTTTCAGCTTTGTTTAAAAATTATGCTTTAGAAGAGACTTGTGTCTCTAAGTGAACTCAATATGCTTTATTTCCTTGGTTAGAATTATCTTCAGTAAAGTCATTGTGTTTTCTAATTTACTTGTATAGGGTGGGTAGATTAGTGGGATACAATCAAGAAGGATCTGTTGTTGTGCTCTTCACATTACAGAAACATGATTACGTGAGGATTTCTTCTTCACTATATTTGATTGAATAGATTTTTAACTGTTCAGACAGCTATGATTACCACGTCAAGATGGAGAATAAAGATTGTAATATAAATTACAATTTTATTTACAATAAAATTAATTATTACACGTCTGAGTTTTGATTCTCAGCAGACATAAATCAGTATTCCCATCTAAAATTCAACAGATCTCTGGGTGTGTCCAGTGACCGAAAACCTATCCCCTGAGTGTTTACAGGGAATTACAGAATAGAAAAACAACTATTGTTAAGATCAGTATTATTTTTTCTTCTTGTCCAGGAAAATTGTCTTTTTTTCCATATTCTCTATTTTGCTTTAGAAATCTGCCATCACTTGGTACCTAAACAGAGCACATCATATTCTGCAAACTCTGTTACACTCAGTTGCAAACACCTTGATGTCAGTGATGATACTAATATGTAGACTTATAGTTATGGTTTTGAGCTTTATCCTAAATTGGGATTTAGTTGTGTGTATATAGGAATCTACTTGATTCTAAAAATATCAGATTATCCTGCCTCTCTAAAATGCTCCCAATTAAAACAAAGAAGCTGAAAATATTAAGCTTCAATGGTAACAAATTATTTATCACACTGTTTCTACCTTGTAGGTTTGAGCAGGACCAATCTCACAAAATGCCCAGAAGATATAACCACCTGGACAGCAACCACTTTAGAGGGAAAGGACATGTCTATTTTGCAGTGGAAGAGTAAGCGTAAATTAAAACCTATGTTAGCATGTAAGCTGGTGAAAGAATTTGTATTGCAAGAAAACCAGAAAATTGTATCAAAAAATTCACTGTTGTATATAGATGGAGTGCCTTTTAACTATCTTATAGGTCTCTCTAATGTTTGTCAAGGGGTAACCTTAGAGAGCCATCAATGATACGAAAAATCAGAATTGCAGAATTCAAGAATTTAGAGTTAAATAATATGATCACAAGTCATCAGCCTTTACCAGGTTTATTGGAGTTTATTTAGAATTTACTTTTAAGGCTGTTGCAAGGTGATCTGTACCCTAAATCTCTAGATTCACAGACCTCTCTTAGGAACCTCAAAGAGACATTGTCTCACTCACAAGGAATAGTGGAAACCCCCCAGAGAAATGGTTAAAAAAAGAGCAAAAGACTTCAGTGCCATACAAACATGACCCCCAAATTCTTTCTGCCAAATATTTTTTATCTTTGAATTACAATAAAATATGTTTGGTCTGGGATTATTAGAGACACCACCCAACTGGTGATGTTTTACTACATAAGGCAAGTATTCCAGAGTGCTTGGGATATCTGTATGTGAATTGTGCCAGTACTGGCTTACTGGGCCCCAAACTTAATGACTTGTTGCAAACACTCATACTGCAAGATAGCTGCTCTTCCATCAGCCCTGGCAAAAAGAACAAACAAAGGGGAAAGCTCTCTAATAGCCCATCCAAAGCAGTTCGGTTCTTAAAAAAAAAAAAAAAAAAAGCTTGAAACTAGGCATGCTCACCTCTAACTGCTGTGAGTGAATTCTAGTGGCTGCATCTGTAACTTGTTTTTCTAGATACGTGACCCTCTCCTTCCAGTACTAAAAGATTACTCTCTCCTTCCAGTAACAGAAATATTCTAGATATGAGCCCTAGATTCTTAGCAGCACAACTTCAGCTTTAACTGGAATGGCAAGAAATTGCATACACATTTTCTACACTAGCCTGTGAGTAGTTAGGGAAGGAGTTAGATGGCAAATGTGCAGTCAGAAGTACCAGCTCCAGAAACAGATCCTGGGTTTTCTCCTAAATTTGCCCTAAACTAGGACAGGGGCATACAGGCTAATGGACAGCTAAAACAACACAGCATGTGACAATCAAGAAGTCTAAAAATGTAGAGAGGGCACCAGTTGCCTGGAGAAGTAGTCCCTCCAAGTTTCAACTGTGCTGGCGAGAGTAGGAAAACCTGTGGAGCCATCTCACAACTTTGGCTGCATCACAAAGTGACTGCTGTGAGCTCTGTGTACGTTAGAATGGGTTTATCCTGATTCACATACCAATTTTTCCCCATACTCTTTTCCCTTTAATCATTTCATATATTCTTCTGTTCCTGAACAGGGAAAGAACAAAAACAAATGGGGAATTAATTCAGTATTTCTCAACAGGGAGGATATTAAAACTAAAGGTTTTGTGACTAGGAAATTTGAAATTACTTTGTCAGCTTGCTTTTTGATGTAAAGTGGAAATGTGCTGCTTCTGCCAAGTCCTCAGAAAGCAGTGAGGAAAGGGTGTTTTACAGCACAATTTGCAAAACATATCTTCCCTAAAATGACCCAGTGATGCCAACAATGTGCCTGGTATGTCATGCAAGAACGAAATCTATAATTTATAGAGTTCTTTATGAATAATTCAAAGTTTCTTACTCATGTTTTAAGGTTGCAATGTGTTTTATGCATCAAAAAAAAAGTTCCTTCATTAGAAGTTGTTGCAATATGATGCAATTAGGATACATTTTAAATACTTGCTGCCCAAAGAAATTTAGCAAAGAATCATGAGCTGCATCATTGCAGATGTGGCATTTAATTTAATTCACATTCACTTGCAATATCACAATGCTGTGATTTGAGAGACTTACAGACAGGTATGTTTTTGGAATTAGTAGTCACTGGTAGATAATTATTTTCAAACAAATATTTTTTAAAATGTTTAAGAACTTGGTAGAGAAATTAGCTAACAGCTAAATCTATAGAAACTTAATGAAGTTATTGATACTTTGCCTATTTTCTGAGATAAATTCTGCTCCATGGCTTCCTCTGATAAAAAATTGCTGACACAAACTTTTGGTCTAACCATACTTGCTCCTGGGAGGATGCATCTAGTTGTGGTGCAAATTTTGTTTTGCTTTCCCAACAGAGCTCTGGGTATTGGACTTTTCATTTTGGTGCTGGCAATTTTACTTGCCTTTGGCTGCTGGTATTACAAAAGACGTAGTGGCTACAAAAGTCTGCGGGTAAGTGTGGCAGCTCATTTTCTCTCATGCTATTTTTTTGACAACAAATAACCTTGATTTGCATGACAATAATGCAGAGAACATCAAATCTGTAAACAGGACATCACTATCTCAAGCAGTAGTTACACTGACATATGTCACAGACAAAACCACATATGAAACACAACCTGCCCCAAAGAACATGCAAGTCAGACAAAGGGGTAAGAAGAACCAGAAGCAAAGGGACATGAAACCAGTTGCCCAACTTTGCACAACACATGAGTAAAAAAATTTATCTGTAAATTTTGTAAGATCAGTAAAAAAAACTATTTGTAGAAAGCATTCTATTTATATTTACACAAAACGAAGAGACATTCAGTGTCCTTTCGTTTTAATAAAAGTAATATATTCACTGTTCATAAGATTTACCCCTAAATAAGTGGTAAATTAGAGTAAATCTAGGAAGAAGAGAAGAAAAATAATTGTTACAAGCAGGTAAATACGCTCACGTATGGGTGATGTGAGATTCATCCATGCAAAATTCAACTTGCCACTTTAAGTTTTACAAAAAAGTGGGACGGGTTTGAGATTTGTTTTCTAAAGACTACTTTAAAAATATTCTCATCTGTGTCTTAGAAGCTATTTTAAAAAAAGGGTACAATCTGTCTCATAACAACTGCTGCTAGAAGTTCCAAAACTTTATTTTTTAATTTTTGTTCTGTCTTCTATGAAAGGGAGGTCTTTTTTAATTCTTTAAAGTGAAAGCTTGTTACGGTTTAACCCCAGACAGCAATTAATCACTGTGCAGACACTTGCTACACTTGCTTATTTCTCACTGCCATGCTGGTGTGGAGGAGAATAGGAAAGAAAAGGTGAACTTCATGGTTTAAATTAACAGCTCAGTAATTGAAACAAAATATAATCACCTACTACTAATGGTCATCATAATGAAAAGGTGAGAAAGAGAGGACTAAAACCCCAAAGGAACAAGTGATGCCCAAAACAGTTTCTCACCACCCCTAACTCATGTCCATTTAATTCCTGAGTGGCAATCAGCCCCTCCCAGCCAAATCCCTTATTTTTATGCTGAGCGTGATGTTTTCCAGTGGAATGTGCCTTTGGCTAGTCCAGGTCAGGTGTCCCAGCCATGAGGAGCCATGAGCCCTCCCTGTTTCTTGTGCATCCTCTCAATGGCAGAGCATGAGCGACTGAAAAGTCTCTGAATTAGAGCAACAGCTACTGAACAAAAACGAAATAATCATTGTGTTACCAGCATTAGTCTCATAATTAATCCAAAACAAAGCACTGTACCAGCTGTTTAAAAGAAAATGAACTCTACTCCAGCTGAAACCAAGACAAAGCTTTAGGCAAATACGTATTTTACAGTATCTTTTAGTTAACCTAAAAATTTGAAGAAGATATAAGTAACTGTTTGCGACTAAAAAACCCAGCAAAGGTCTCATCTAAGTCAGCAAATCCATTTCCTTGCTGTTTCTGTAATTTTGTCTCAGTCTCTTTCTATCCAAGTATCCAGTTATCTATCCAACAGATATATCAAACTTTTCTTAGGCTATTTCTGGCTAGGGGAGAACTGGTACAGAACATGTACAAAAGAAATGCTGAAAAAACTAAAAACAAAAAGGTTCAGGATTAAGGAAAAAATAGCTGGCATAAAAAATATGAGGCATTTGGGTACATGAGATGTCAGCTCCTGCATCAGTCTGAAAAATACAGTACTTATTTTTCTGTCACTGTAGTTGGATTACACAGGAGAGAGAGCATGTCTCAGCAGAGACAGCAAAAAGTGTTAGGTGAGGTATCTTTCTTACTTACATTGTGTCTAATCCCAGATTCTAATACATACTGTTTATGTGCTGTCAAATTTTGCTCCAACTTCACAACCTCTTCTTCCTTTCACCTCCCCCATATTTCTTTATGATCTGTCACAGAGCAAAAGCTCTAGTGTGAGCACAATACGAAACGTGGTAGGTGAGGGAGAAATACTGGACTGCAAAATGGCTCTGCAGGACTACAGAGACTTTAATTCCGTGGTAAGTTGTAAGTCAAGACCTCACTTAAAACTGAGTAAGACATGGTGAGATAATATTGTTAAATAGACACTTTATGATTTCTCCCATAGTGTATTCTCTCATACTTTGAGTCTTCAGTGCTTCAATATCAACTTAGAAAGTAGTATTTGGAAAAATTTGTACTGTGAAAAACTAAAGAAAAAAATTACACCTACTATTTAGAATGCTTACTTTAAAGTTATTGTCTTCAATTTATATTTATTCTTAAGTTGTAAGATCATTTTGCAATCTGTTAGAATGATGCAACACCTGAATGCTGAAATATACTGAAAAACCCCAAACACCTCCCTAACTGATTTTCTACCATTCAGACAAACAACAAATAAATTGTGTCTGTCCACATTATACTCTGATAAGTATTATCAGAGAATATTATAAAACTTCAATGTGTTAGCTCTTCTAATCATTACAGAAAGATGATTATATTTAAGCTTTCAATTTTCAAAAAAGTAAATTAAGTGATAAGTATATATAAATGGATGTGTTTAAATTGCTTTAGAATTGAGAAGAGGCTAACCTCAAACATTTAAAATAAGCTGCTCAAATTTTTACCACTAGAAATACAACAAAATGCCTGCATCAAGACTCATAAAACCTTCAATATTTGTCTGAATTATCAATCTAAAACCACCCCATATATATAAGAAAATTATTCCTGCCTTTTTAACATCGAAAATTCTCTCTTTGGATGAACAACAGCAATAAAATGAATCTGATGCAAAACCAGAAAACATACTATCAAAAAGTAACCTTAAAAAATAGACACAATGAATGAGCTTGGCTTCTTTAAGTCATAGAACTGTATCTAATATGGTGGTAAATAGCTTGCTGTGTGTTTAAGGCCATTTTCTTGTCATTTTCCTTGTAATTCAATTGGGATTTTTTTTTGATCTTTCACATCCATTTTCCTTACTACAGGTACCTGACGCTCCACCAGCTTATGACAAAATTGCTGCAGATCAGTCACCACCACCTTATTCACCATGATAAGATGAAATTTGAAACCATAAACATACTGATTCCATTTACTCATGCTTGCTCTTTATTTCCTGTATATGCTTAACTTGCTTAAAGCTACAATCATACAAAAGAAAAAAACATGTCTTCACTAGCAGTTGCTGAAAACTATTCCTGCCTAATTTACAGAACAGGTCCTTGAAATGCCTTAATAAATCTGAATGTGCTTTTGTTTTAAGCTTTTCACTTCTTGCAGTCAGATTAATACATTATGGTCTAGTCATCTTGATTCCTTTACAGGTCTACATAGATCTGTAGTGACACACTGTTCAGTATCAATTAGAGTAAAAAGTGACAGCACCTTTGTCTTCATCTTTCCCTTTCTTTAAAAAATAACAAAAAGCCCCAAAAAACAAAAACAACAGACACACACACACACACACACAAAAAAATCCACCAAAAAACAAAACCAAAAAACCCCAAACAACTATTCCTTAGAATGTAATGTAAAACAACCTGTCACAAAATGAACCAAACAATTTGACTACATATCCTCTTATAAACTGTTTTCCTCACCAGCAGTTTTAAAATCTACTTCCAAAAAGTGACTATGTTTTACAACACACTTTAACCTCACATCACTTGTTTATGTACCTGTAATGAATTAATTCTTTATAAGACACAATCAATCTAGGCAACTTGGAGTCCATATTATTTCACACTGCAATGGATATAATGACATCATCTTTCATTTCCTTGTGGCAGTCATGTGAGAGAGCAAAAAAACTTTGTAAATTTAAACACCTACATGTCATTTCTTTCTAACATGATGAAATTATATAAGAAAATGCACAAAAAACATGTTTCTTGAAGAATACAGAATACAGCAGACTCCTAGATGTTAATTTCCCAAGCTTGCCAGAACACCAGCAGTACTAAAAAACTAAGGATTTTGATATGCATAAACTAGCTACATACATTTGATAGTTACTGTTTACAAAGCCTTTCTGTTATTGCTTGCTTGCCAGATTATTACTTAAGATTATATGCAGATCAATTAATTTATACACAAGGCCTAATTTCTCACAGGAGGCAGCTAGAATGGTACAACATTCATTAAAATCAAAAGTACAGAAGAAAACAAGATTTCATAAAGCAATTATTAACTGCTGTCAGTAAAGAATCTGGTTCTTTGTCATGAAATACACAAATACAAACACATTAAAACAAAATAAGTTTTCAACACAAGGCACGGATTACTTGCCTAACATAAACTCCATTTATGTTGACAAATAATAAAGATGGGTTTTTTGAAATGTTTCTTCTGTAATAAAAATGTTTATATAGATTAAAATTGTTGGAAGGTAATAAATATCAGTAATTGCTGTGAAAGGTTATAATCCATCCATATGTCTTTACAAACTTAGTTTATGTATTTATTTAAAAACTTAGAGACGTATTTCTGAATTTTAACCTAAAAATCTGCTTACCTGTGTCATTTCCAATATCCGCCTGTCAGGAAAAAAATTGTGGAATTATTTAGCAACAGGAAGAAGAATACACAGGAAAACATAAAAAATGTCATCTTATAGCTAGTAAGCACTAGAGATGTCGAACACAATGGCCGACTAATTTCCTTGCAGGACAGGTAAGCTAAAGCTTGGTGCTGATATCTTTAGCAGCTCAGCACTCAGCATTTCTCTACTCTAGGGCAGCTTCCTTTCAAAAGACTGTAGCACTACAGTGGAATAGAACTGACATGTGCAGTCATTTTCTCATGTCTGAGAAAAAAATCAATTAAAAAATTAATAGAGATTATTTACTATGAAGAAGTGCTTAGAGTTCAGAAAGCTTTACTTGATTGCACACATTTTTAGTAGTGTCAGAATTAAATATATTACCAGATGTTGCAAAAACTCATGAAGAAGTTAACACCAATAAAGTAGAAATATTAATTTGTTTGTGGGACTATGTAAGGCTAAATTGTTAAAACTCCTCAGCAGCCAGAACTGGAACAATTAAACTTCGAGCTGAATTTATAGATACTTCAAGGATAGATAAGCCCTCCAGGAAACATATCCTTAGTTTTCAGAAAGTCGTCTCCTTTTTTCTTCTGGTGAAAGTAGTATTTTTACTTTATAGACACAGTCAAACAGCGGTCTCAGATTTAAGTGCATTAAAATAAGAGCATGAAATAGAGTGTTACAGAGCACTCAAATAGTTGTAAACTTCATTACTCGTGCTGAATGCCATTCTAAATTCCATTTTTCAAATCTGGCTCTATATCCAGTGATGGCACATGGCAGAGTCTGGCTGCTGACTCATTAAAACAAAGAAACACTCACACAAGACAGGTCAGACCTTGAAAACAGGAGACCTGTAATTGCCAAAGTTGCATGATGCAAGAACTGGTACTTTCTGTATTGCACTCAATAACACTGCACTTTACCAAAGACTAGTTAAAACATTCCAAGACATTTGCTCCTTTAAAGAGAAATGCACAGAAATGTTTTAACTACTGTACATGGAGAACATGGTATAGGGTGGGTGTTCAACCTTCCTGGAAAGTGTTTCAGATTAGACAGTTATATGACCTCAGCAAAATTTAGATCCATAATTTCTTTAGTTCAGTCATGTATGTAATAGAGAAAATATAAAAGTCAAAGACCTTCTGTTCCTCTGGTTTTTACCCTCTTTGCAATCAGGCTGCTATCAGATGCCTTCTATTACAAATTTAATTTTGAACAAACATTATATTTGTGCTTCATTTTCTTCCATCAAAAAAAGCTAGTGAAGAAATTCATGGGCAATTTGAGTTTTTCCCCAGAATGCTGATGAAGAGGTGGCTGGTCATAGCTGAAGAATGATGCTCAACTTGCTGCTTATCTGCACTGTCAGAGCAGCAGACACACTGTTATTACAGCTTATCTGTACAAGAGGATCTTCTCCATAGCCATGCATGTAACACTGATGTAGATGCAGAAACACTTCAAAAACAGATCCCTTACTAATATAGTGTGTTTTGGTTAGATTGGTAAATTAGAGTGGCAATAGTAGTTACACTGTCTGTGTTTGGATTCCTGGGATCCTGTTGGAGCATCTACTTTCTAATGCAGTTACAAGCCTTAATGTAGCCTTCAAAGATATTGAACCAAGGTAAAATGCAGCAAGTCCCAGGGGTTCAATCTTCTGGCATACTGCACCATGCAGCAAAACACCGTCTTGAGCAAAGAGTCAAAGGGTATAATCTATACATATCAGAAAGTTATCATAAAAAAGTACCACGAACCTTCCTTAGGAAGTGCTTGCTTTTTTAGAGTCTCACTAGTCTAGTGTAAATGACTGGCATTTGGAGCTGGTTGCTAGGAGAATCCAGTGACATTCACCTCAGCAATGTCCTTTGACTTCTTCTACAGCTGGGGATGTATGCATATTATCTTGGCCCTAAGAACTGTATTCATATTAACCATATTCAGTGATATATTTTGATTCATTTTTATGTCTAATATTGGTAGAATATCCATTACTTTGTTGGTGTTATTCCATGTACTCACATGACATAAGAGTACATTTTTTGCCTTTAAAAGCAAACTTCTTTTTCCTTCTTATGTAACAGAAAAATTTTAATGAATTTCTTTGTCTTTGAGAAGTAGCATTTATGCACTTGTACTTTTCTGTTGACCATGTATTAAACTGTGCAACAAGGCTGAAAGGTTGTTGTGTGTTCATGCCATTTCATTAAACATATTTTACCACCCAATAGAGCTGAAAAATATTTGAAAATTTCCAGTGTTATCTTTTGGACATAGGTCTGCACTGAACTTTACATGCAGTAATAGAGGCAAACTAGCAGCAATACAAAGTTCAAAAAGCTATCTACTGGTATTATCTAAACATCCCCTATATGCTGCCAGCTAAATCCAGCACTTGTGCACTTTTTGGAATTAACTATATTTTGCATCCTTAGAGAACCTCAAATTTTTACATTACTTCTTTTACACAAAAAGTATTTGACTCAAAGGCAGCAGCCTTAGATTTCTATCTAGCTCTTCTAGATGTTTTGTCCACATAGATTTTACTCTTGGGCCAACACAAAAGACATTTTTGGGGGTAGTGGTGTTCCGAACTGCCTTGTGCTCACAGCAATATTAAGAAGAAAGGCTCATCCATCTTATCCTCATCCATCATGAACCATCTCTCAAATCCCACTGGATCGCAACTCACAGTGGAACAGATTGCCCAGAGAGGTTGTGGGGTCTCCCTCACTGGAAATATTCAAGGACCATCTGGAGCAATCCTATGCAATGGACTCTGGGATGATCCTGCTCGAGCAGGGAGATTGGATGAGGTGATCTGCTGCGGTGCCTTGCAACCTAACCCATTCTCTGCTTCTGCGATTCTATGACATTTATTCATCAAAAAAGAACCAGAGACTACTGGGCCATATTTAACTAGAGAAAAAAGGACAGAATTTATAATCCATTGTGACAACACCACTGACATTAAATGTCACAGTTACCGCCTCCTCTTGTTTCCCCAGAAAGCTCTTCGCATGGGATAGCTGCAAACTCCAGTCTTGGTGGATTAACATGGGTGAAAATCTGAACAATGCTTAAGCAGCACATGTGCTTTCACATTTCCAAACCATTTTAGTACAGCCTCAATTAGATGTTTGGACCACAAGCTTTATTTGCTCCTTTCCTGACAGATACATCACATGAGTTAAAATCAGTACAAAAAAAGAGTGATGGTCTATTATAAATACTTCAGTCTTTCAATACTATTTTGTGACTTTTTTCAACTCCACTAGCTTCCATCTCTGGATGGGAGAAACAGAATTCTCTGCTGCACGTTTGCTATGTTCTCTGCATACACAGAAAAGCAGCCTTCCTTCTTCACAGTTCTTTTTTTTCATTTACCTTACCATCATCTCATAGCTATAAGGGGAAAGATCTGACTCATTTTTTGTTGAAAATAAGTTTTTTAAGAATAAGGTGTAATCTTCCAAGTTCTATCAATTTGTCCTTTCCCACCCACCTTGGCAAAAGTAATTGATTTCTATTTCTCTATAGCACCATGTACACCTCAAGTAACTTACTGCTTCTGACATTCTGGAGCAAGAGTGGCCCTTTTTAGACATAGTTCAGTGCTAGATTTGATTCTGCAGGAAGAATTTCAGGATGGTTATCTGGAAGCTATAAAAAAGAAAAACCTTAGAAATGCTTCAGAATTTGCATTAAAACAAAAAAACCACATGGTAAGTGTGACTATTCCCTGACATTAATATCCTGTAGAGAAATCCTTGCAAGGATTAAAAGGTGTCAGGTGTCTACCTTGTTATAAATTATTCCTATTTCTCTATCTCCAGGAAACTCAACCTGAACATTTTTGGTATCAACACAGATTTAAGGAGCTTGTCTTTCTTACATTCATAATTCCCAGGATATGCAGCCCACACGATCTTCACTTCCTGGATTTTGGCCCCATTAACAACTTCAGTCAACTCCTCATTCAAACCTTCTGCCATTGAACACAATTCATGCATCGTTCCTTATAACAGATAAGCAGTTTTATGCTTTTATATCACTGTAACTGCTGCTCTGCCTCTCTGAATTACTGATTACATTTTTGCAGTACCTGATTCTTTGGCTGCAAAATCTGCCCTTTCATATCACAGACAAGCTCAGGCTGAGTTCACACAATTTTGCTGGAATTATTGTTGGCACTGTGTATACATACTGGGAAAATTAACTCATACTTGATCTATTTCTTAATTCTTTCCACTAAGCATTGCCTACTGGCCACTACAGCGAGTGAAACACCCAGTCCAAGGTGCAGCTAATACAAGGATAGGTCTGCTGCACCAGCCACATCACTTGCATTTCATTTGCCTATGTAAAAAAATTCACTTTCAGACAGGGGCTCTCTTTTAAAAAATGTATTGTTTTTTTATTAATTTCTTAGGCCATGGAGGAGGGAAATACTTCAGATAGGCCTCTCCCACTTTTTGTTCTTCTACGATCACATTGCAAAAAGCACTCTACTGGCAAGAACAATTTTGATTGGCATAAGGTAGTTGAACTGTAGAATACTGTCCAGACAAGCCTCAAACAAATTACTGCAATTTTAGTATTGGTGTGTTGCTAATATGAATTGTAAATGTTCTTTAAAAATACATGCACACAATTCCTCCCTCTCAGTAGTAAAAATTTATTATAATATTAAAAATACCAGCTTTTAATATTGTGTAAATGGAATCCATCATGATACTACTCTTCCTTTATTATAAGGAAGACACCCTGTGACTACATAGTAATACCCAGTCACTAATTCCTCTGTTATTCAAAAAAAGAATGAGCAATGATTCCATAGATAGCAGCATGTTATGAAGGCAGATCTCAATGTACATGTTGGTACCAGATGGCAATGACCAAGTGACAGCCAATATAGTCTGATTTTATCCTTATAATTCGTTCTTGTGTATTTATACTTGAGATGGCATCAATAGGAACAACTACTTCAATAAGTATATCGTTTTCTTTTTACGACATTGGCATTGAAAAGCAAAGTTCTAAAGCCTGAAGACAATCAAAAAAATCACAATTGTTTCTTTACTATCTTACTTCTCTTTGGTATTTAATTTTTATAAATGCTATTTTTCAATGCTCCTGACATTCTTTAAAATAATTTCATTTTCCAAATATTTTCTTCGTTGTAAAAAGTGAGAATAAGGGAAGATAAGGCAGTAATCTAGGCGTCTAACCTTTAGTTATGGATAGGTTGCTGGAAGGAGTCAGGGGACCAAGGATTCTATTCCCAGTTTCTCCATGTTGCTATGAGAACTCAGAACTTCATTGTATTCATCTGCAAAAGGTGGAAATCATATTTATGCACATTTTAATGGACCTTCTGTGTAACAAACAATTTCAAGAAATATTATAAGCAATAAATTACATTTTCTTTGCATTACCTTTACATACAATTTTCATTTAATGCGCTTAGTTCAGCTGAGATTGTAATAAAAGATAGCTGCAAACTCCTGTCTTTAGGACACCAAATTTCTGAAGAATTCCTGGACCAGTCACATATGAAATAATGAACTATCCTAGTTTCCAAGTTTACTTAAGACATTCAGGTGTGATTACTGACTAGACAATTCCATAGTTTGAGAAAATAGGAAAACAGACCAAGATTTATCAAGATTTTAAAGTCTGCTTTTATGCCACTGTAGTTTCAAGGAAATTTTTTAAAATAACATTGCTCTTTGTCACATTTACAAAGTGGCTTCTTCAAGAACTAAAAAATCCTTATCTGGATGCCCATCTGTATAAAATCACCATATACAGATTCTATCTTGTATCCTATGCACAAAAACAAGATTTAAAAAGCAACATGTTGAAAATCATTACAGCAGTTTGCCCTTTTACATCTTCAAGAGACATAAAATCAAGAAAAATAGGAAGAGAGTGCCAGACTTGCAGTGGTTTCAATAACCTGTTTTAAAGATCATGTCTTTACAGCTAAAATATTCTGCAAGTGGTATAGATTTATTGGATTAATTGGCACTGATGTGAAGTTGGTTTACAATTCATATTTCTATGAAAAAGTTAGTACAAGGCTAAATAATAGTCAGAAACCAACCCACAAACACTGAAATAATTATTTTGAAGAAAACTCATCAACACAGTGCTGAATAGCTCATAGGACCTTTAGAACATGCACTCTTCTGATACCACATCTCAAGGATACAGTAAAATTGAAAAGGTATACACAGCAATGACAGCAACTGATTAATTCCATTAAAGAAATAATTTAATTCACAACTTCTCTTTATTCTGGAAAAGAGACAATCAACATGGCAAAGGTCTACATAGGCCATATGGGAAAATAGCAAAGAGCAAAGGCTCGTTTTATCTTACAATATAAATATTATTTGCATCAAATGAAACTGGCAGGTGCCAGGTTTGAAAACCAGAAAGGAGATTTATTTACTAACTCTTTACCACTGGATGCTGTGGATGGTAATAATCTTTTTACATACTTCCATGAATTCTTGAAAGGATTGGTGTATTTCATCAAGAGAAATACACTGAAAGCTATTAAATAGGAAAAAAAATCACAGCTCTGTGAGGAATACGCTGGCTCATAGATAAATGGATACTAAAAGAGTATTCAGACCTAGTTTTGTGCTCTTTTGGAATGCTACTGTCAAGTGCTTCAAGAGACTAGGTGATGCTGGGATTGATGGCCATCATAATAGGATAGATGGATCTTAAGTCTGATGCAGCATTATGAATCTTATTTTTCTTACTATTTTGAGTCAGAACTCATCTGAGGTGCAGCTTACAGAGAGCAGTCTACATAAGTTAAGTCTTTGTGAGCACCTCTGGCCATTCTATTCAAAGAAACACTCCTAACATAACAAACATTCATGCTTCAATAAAAATTATTAATTTACTTTAAAATTAATTTGGGTCACTAAAGTTCTGCGCTACCACAAAATATAAGCAAAACCAGCTATGAACGACACACACTGTGGCAGTTATGGATGACCTACAAATGCTAGCTTTTAGTAGTTTTCTGACCTACTCCCATGAGACATATTAGTTTCTCTTCACTCACTTACCAGGACAATTTTTGCTACCCTTTTCACATTAAACCCTTTGCCATGTTACACAGTGAAATCAGCACAGGTTTGAATGACTTGGCAGAAACACTTGGTTTGAATAGCTACTTCTATGACCTCTAAGACTTGTCCGATATAATTGCTTGTAAGGTGGCAGAATCCCTATGAGAAAATGGCAGCACACACATGAGGGTTTGAACAATGAAGCAAAATTAATGTAATTTTCTACTCATAGCAATGCAAGACTATTGTGCAGAACATGTCCATTCAGGTAAATGAAAGGATGTCATTCAGAATATTCAAAGTCATTAGTAAAGCTAGAATTTTGCATGTAATATAGTGTTTGAATATTGTATACAATATCAGAGGGTGTCCAAAAGCAAGGCATTTTACAAGCTCTGAAATGTTGAACATGTTTTCTTAAAAGGCTGATTTATACATCTATGCTTATATGTTTCATTAAATGTCTTTTTAATTTCAAGTCGAGATGCAGGCAGTTTTGCTTTTTCGTTGTGCCTGTGAATATGATCTACTTTTTTACAGTTCTTTTTGTGCTACTGGTAGCACTATTCATTTGGTAGAGTGCAAAAGGTACATAGCAAATTGCCAACAGGTATTTAGGTTTGCTTGAAAAAAAGCCTTATCTCTGACTGAAATTCATATTATTGGAAAAGAGTCTTGAGAATAGGAATTTTATTCACAAAAATTACTAAAATTTGGGTTTACATAATGAATGTTGCAAGTTCATTACATAGCAGTCTCAAGTCTTTCTCCAGTAGGATTTGGAATGTGAACATATGTCTGAGAATAAAATTCCATGAAAACTGTAATCAAACTAATCAAACTTCTCATGTTGTAAAGCTTATGTCTGCCAAATTATAAAATATTTATGAAAATAATAAAATATTGCCATATTAATTCAGAAAATTTCTTGGAAATCATTCAAGCAAGTTACTTGAGTCCTGAGTTCCTAAATTCAGCCTTTCTAATTTTTCTCTTTATTAGAATTATAGCATAAATCTTTCCATTACATTAGCACACAGAAAAATGTCATGCAAGAATTTTTTCTCCATCAAGAACAACTTCAATACTAGAACCTTGTCTCAAGCTTTCCAAACAATGTAGACAATTCACTCTACAGTAAGCATAAATTAGAAAAAAGGAAAAAACAATCATTGTAAGAGAAAAATCAAAAAAAGCAAGTCCCAAGGTTCAACCAGTGAAATGGAACTAAAATGAGTTGCTGGTACATATGGGTAAAATGTCCATGAAAAAACTGCCATTCTCTGCCATCTCCCTGTGTTGGAAAAGACACCTGCAGCATTCAACTGTAAAATGCAGTCAGACTTAAAAATCCTTAGTACTGTAAACTCTACAAGGGCATGCAGACACCCTTAGTACCAGGTGTCTTTAAAATCAATTACAAAACACCTTCCATGAGAAGTAGGAAAATTGTAGCAGGTAGCTTTTTCTGAATTTAAACAAACCTTCTTTCATTCCAAAATTGACAGCTTCCATCTTTCCCAGCTCTAAGATAAGATGGAGATTTCTGATCCAGAAAGATGAATTCCCCAATGAAATTCTTTTAATTAGTGCAAAAGGAAAGCTTCTTATGGAAGGCACAAGCCTTTCGTCCCTCCAGTTTCCCAGAACTTCAGCTAAATAGCTATCAGGTTACTTTTCAGAACAATTTAAACAGCAGCTGACAGAGGCAGTAAGACGTGGTTCTGTTCTTCAACTCAACATCTGAACTGCAAAACTGTGTACAGCAAAAGGGGAAGGGAAGTAGAAAATTCAACAGGATGAAAGCAAGGTTGAAGCTCCATTTTTATGAAACTCAGTCTACAAACACGACTAAATAGAGATATGTAAGCTTTTATCCCCTTTGTCATAGCTATTTAAAAGGCAACTCTTATTCATAAGCTCTTCTGAAATCCTCCCTTCTAGTTTCTAAAAAACCCAGACCAACAAACTCCACAAAAAATCCAACACATACGAAGACAACAATTCTAAAATCACCATCTTCCATAAGATAAAATGGGCACCCTTTCTCTATATGCAAAATCACAAAAGATATAAAAAACTTATCTCCATGAGCAGGCAGCTGTGAGCTCAGCAGATCTGCAGAAAATAACCCAAAGGTTTTATCAGATCAAATGCTGAAACTAAGCCAATAAATACTGAATACACTGTATAAAAAGGGAAGGTTTATGCAATATGTAAATTATCCCCATTCAAAGTACTAATAAAGCTTCTTTTAATCTCGTATGATGTTTTAGCACTGTCCTTCCACGTAGACCACTGATAAGCTAAAGAAAACATACAGAGCTAGAAAGCATGACCAGTGGAAAAAAAATGGGTAGTTGTTATGGCTAGACGGAAGATTAGTGAGTGACCTTATTACAGTTACCAGATAATGTGGAAATACATACAAGGCTGTAAAACAGAGAACAATGAATTGTTCAACAGATCTTTGAGCTTTAAGACAAAGCATAGCAGTCCTTAAGAGCAATCAGTGTGACTTAGACTGGTGTATAGGAAGCCATTTGTAGCCTTACCATTTTGCTCCAGTTATTTAGGCAACATAACCAAACCATTAAGAATGGATGAAGTATGGGTTATCCTGCCCTATATCATGAGGAACAATAAGGAGGCTTTCCTTCCAAATCCTGTCAAATCACATGAAATGTAAATTCAGAGAAGAACAGAAGAGATTAAATAATTTCATTCTACCATACACCAAAAGAAAGATATATATGTATGTATGTATATATGTATGTATGTATTCTCCCATGGTGTAACAGATACACATATTTTTAACTACTGCCAACACAAAGCAGTACAGCAACTTGATTTATTAAATGCAGATTCTTCTGCATTGTTGCTAAACAGTACACTGGTCCAAAGTTACTAAAATACTTAAAAAACTATACATTATGTAAACAAAACATAAATAAGACAGCATAGTTCTTTGTACATATTATTTAGTATAGGTTTTTAGGAGTTCAGGAATATGTACAATTCTATACTGTAGATTGCATTTTTACAATGCATAATTTTTTTAAAAAGAAACAAGTCAAAAATAAATTTGACAAATAAAAAGGAGATATGTACTGTCAGAAACACACTGGTAAACAGTCCATAGTGTAAGATGGAACATGTGCAAATTGTGAGATTTCTTCAAACTGTTAAATGAATTCATTTGTCATGTCTGAGCCTTTTACTAGAGAACTTTCTGAAAACTTCTGACAAACTAAAATTTTTCTTTCTCCACATCCCCATAGGTAAACAGGTAAGAACTGTAACCTTGTGTTAATGAGTAAACCAATTGCTTAAAACATTATAAGAAATTTTTCAATAGTTAACAACTTCCAAAGTTTGAAGAATGCCCCAGAATTTCAAAGTGGCTCATTTGCAGTAAATTCAGGGTGCAGCTTTGTCAGGTTTATCAAGGCAAGATGACTGAGATGCAGGGAAGACAGCAGTAGCATTTCTGCTTGTGGAACTAACAACAGGAAGCAGTGATGAACACAGGGAAGGAACTCTTGGTGCTGAAGTATTTAGAGCATTCAGTATGGCTCCCTCTGGACTGACCAACAGTTTTCTGATAGAACCATCTAGCTGAAACACTGATGTGTTGCTTGGTAAATGAGAGTTCGGAGGATGAACGGCAGAAACAGAAGATGCAGCTACATTAATGGGAGACTTGGTCACTGAAGATACAGACAGAGTTACTGCTGACAGTGGAGTACATGAGCTAGCTGCAGTACCAAATATCTGAGGTGTTGCATGTACGATGGGTAAAGCATCTGCAGCTCCAAAAGAGTTCACAATTTTTGTAGAGCTTTTCAAAGGATGTTTTGGTATTTGCCAACTTAATGAATTACCTGGTGCTAGGATGATTTTTGAGGTTATTGGATTAACAGTTGGTACACCTTGAGGCTCTTGACCATGGTTAATTGTTAAAGGAGTCTGTTTTGTATTACAGGAGAGAAGAAGAACATGGCTGCCAGCTCCAAGGCCTTGTAGTGGAACAACAAAGCGAGTACCATTAATCATTATCTGAGTTCCAGGTGCCAAAGGCATACAAGTGTTAATGACTATTTTCTGTTGAGTAGAAGATTCATTCAACGGAATTCCTTCTGTTTTGCTTGTTACAGGGGGCAAAGTTTCAGACATCTGAACAGCAGAAGCACAAGCATAATCATGACCTTGTTTCTCTGTACTGGGAGGCACCTGCTGACATTGTTGGGTGGAAAGACTAGGAAAACTAATTACTTCACCTGTATTTGGTGATGGAGTGGGCAACACACTCTGAGGTTTGTGAATACCTGCATGACTTGACACAGCAGCTGAAATTCCTGATGACTGAAACTGAACCAGTGTGGGCAACTGTCTTTTTGGTACTGGAAGAGGAGTTGGAACTGCTGCCAATTGAGGAACTGTATGTAACACCTTGTGGGGGGTGGCTGCAGGTCCAGGCAAGCTAATGACTGGAAATTGCAGAGCAGATGCTAAGTTTTGTGGAGATACTGTTGGTTGTGTTGAAATCAGCACAGATGAAGCAAGATGTCCTGTCTTCACAGTTGATATACCCACAGTATTTCCAATATTTGATGTACAAAGTCGATTACCTAGAACTGGCCTTATTCTTGAGGGATCATTGCCACCAATCAAGACAGTAGGCTGTGCCACAGAGGAAGTTCCACTTGATGTAACTGAAACAGATTCTACTTGTGCATTTGCTGTTGTCATTGTAAAGGCATTTTCAGCTTTTGTCGCAACACACACAGATTCATTAGCTGACACAGCAAAACTTGGAACAGGAACCACAGTACTACTTGTCAAGGATAGGGCCGAGGTTGTCCTCTTCTTCTCTTCTCCTTTAGAAACGCCAGAGTGCAATATATTAACTGGTACAGCCTCCTGTGCACTGCCTTTAGTATTTATAATGGTCTGACCTATATTTAGTCCAATTTTCACATCTTTTACTTGAGCAATAGTTGGTGATGAGTTTATTCTTATTGGTGCTCCTACTGTAGATGGGATCAAAACCAACTGTGGGTGCTCTGTGGCATTAACAAAGGTTTTGGTCAGGGAAGATGGAAGTTTCTGTTTCAATGACTCTGCAACTAGATTGGTGGTTGATGGGCCATTGGCAATTTGTGTGTTAATGAAAACCAGCTTCTGAGCATTAACAGCAGTGGATGCTGGACAGGGTATAATATTGACTCCTGATGCCCCAGAGGGAGATAAAATTGGTGGATTTGTGATTAATGTAAATTTCTGGACTGGAGTACCACTGATTAACTCTCCATTTGTTGCAGAATTTGACTCAGATTGTGTAACAGATTTTGTTTTCACTTTAGTATCCCCTTGATGCTGCACAGAAGAATTTGGAGTTTTGACAATATTACTTTGTCCAGTGCTAGTCACACTAACAAGGCTGTTTGGAGCTGCTGACACCAAATTGCTGGCTAATGGAATGGAGGATAAAGAAGAAGACACATGGCAGGAGTCCTCTCTTACTCGACACAAAGAGTCCCAAACAGCTGGCTGCTGTAGTGTGAATTTGGTATTTTTCTCCATTGCCTGGGTAAAATCAGCAGGGGAAGCTGGAATGTTAACAAAAGAAGTCGTTGAGGGGGCAAGTCCAGAAGGAGGTGATTGCCCAATATGTGGGAGACCAGATGTGGCTGTTGCTATGAATGGAAGACTAGAGCATGATACTGCTGTGGTTTTTGGCACAAGAAAGGCCTGAAGTTGAGACGCGTAAGTGAAAACTGAACTAGGACATAAAACACTAGGTGAAATCTGGTCTGGGTTTGTTTGCACTTTAACAATTCCAGTGTTTCCACCTCGTGTTGTGACCAGGATAGATTGTGATTCTCTGACACACACTGTCTTTAGCTCTTGCTTAGCTTCAAGGGAGTCAGTTTGCTGCTGTGATGCTACGCTGTGAAAGGCAGAATCAGTGCTTGTAGAAGCACTTAATGCTGTTGCTGGTGTCAAGGATTGGCTAGCTGTGGAAAGAGTAGGTGAAGCCAAAGACACAGGCAATGTAGCAGCCAAAACTGTAGTCTTGAATTTGCCACTGTCACTTTGGCTTACCTTAATTATTGATAAGTTATCTGCTGAAGTTACACTAGACAATGGTTGTGTGGTGTTCATGGGACCAGCCACTTGTGATGAGTGGGTAGTATTCTTGCTAAAAGCTGTAGTGGGTGACTCAGTGGTATTTGCAGGGCTTGTTACCAGAACAGGTGTTAAAGAAACACTGACATTTGGCATTTTTGGTGAGGATGTACAGTGCATCTCAAATGACTTTTGTTGTAGTGACTGAATATCCTTGGACACAATTTTTTCTTCCTTTTGCTGAAGAAGTAAATTCTTAGGTAAAATAAGAACTTGTTGCATGACTTTTTCTCCATTTTTAGGGTCAATCATAGCTTGCATTTGAATTTTCACTGAGTTGTTGGGAACGTCTATTGGTACGCAGTGGCCATTTGGCATTTTGTATACCATTTGTAAAGGAGTCTTTGAACTGGCCTGGCAGGGCAATGCTGGTTTGATCAGTGATGATTCCAAAGCTGGTAAAACTGATTTTTCAGAAGTAGATACATTCATGCTTGCAGGAGGCAACAGTTGATTTGTTAAGGTCACTTTGTTCCCAGTATTCTTGGCAAGCAAGGCCTGGATGGGTTTGGTCCCTTTCAGAAAGTTTGATACCGATGTTGCAGGATCTGTCAAGGAAAGCAGCTCTAGAGTTGACCCTTCAAATTGTTTCAGCTCAGTCAAGCAACTATCCAACTGCAGGCTACCTTCTGAACTCTGGACCACAGCCTCATTAGTGCTCAGTTTAGCTTTCTTCCTTGGTGAAAGCTCAGTAGTGCTTTGATCCAGACAACTATTTTGCTTGAACTGTCGTTTAATGCATTTAGGCAGTGTCTTCTGTATCTCTTTAGAAGCTGATTCTTTTTTCAGAATTCTGTTTTTTCCCGCAGGTAAATTCATCTCTAATAGTTTCATTTCATCTGCAAGGATATTAAAACAGAAACTGTGTTTTACATGCTTGCAACTGATACCCCTATAAAACAGTTTTACAGTGTCTTGCTAAAGACAATACACTAGTTTGCAAGAGTAAAGTTATGTGGAAGGAAATGTCTAATTTTTTGAGGCGTCTGTTCAAGGATCTTTGCTACACAAAAAGGGGGTAATAAGGAAAGGAGGAAGTAATAAACAAGAACATACACGGACTGAAACCTGACCAGCAATGGGAGACAGTTAGGAAAACCAAACCCTGTCAGTCAGGTTAATTGACAACAGTATGTGAAAGCAGGAAAATGTATATTCCAGCAAGGTTATCTTGAGGGGGGAAAAGGGAAAAGCCAGGAAAAAATATACAGAGACACAGATCCAACCAAACAAAAATGGAGACAATATCAAGAAACAACTTCACCAATTGCCCCAATTAATGGGCTATCAGGAAACTGCAGAGGCCTCTTGCAGGAAGATAACTTTCTGAACTTAATATGATTATAAACCAGGGGAGATCCTGGAGACAGAGGCAGGAGGGGTAAGGGAATTAGTACAGCTATACAACCCATGAAGCAATGTGTAGAGATAAGGGGAGCTGCAAGGGCAGCTGCAAGAGGTTACAGCCTGTGGGCCTAGTGACAGCTGCTGGGGGGTGAGTGTCTGTATCCTCCCCAAACCCAGTGAGTGTGTATTCACTGATAAACTTCAAGCTAGACTAGCTGGTGAGCAGGAGGTCCTGAGGGTCTAGGCTGGCCTAGGAGGTGGACTTGTGAGTGGGGGATGCTTATGCAATGATGTGAATGCCATGTTTCATAGTGAGCATCAAGCTGGACTAGCCAGTGAGCAGGGGATGCATGAAGTGGTAAGAAGACTGAAGATGCATGCAGGAGGGCCAGGTGGACAGAAGGGCCATGCATTGAGGTTTTGATTGCACGGGGCTGCAGGGGGTCCTCTCCAAGGAGAGAGGCCAGGAATCGCCTTGTGTCAGACACAGCTGACTCCAAAACAAATCCACTGCAGGACATGGTTGAGCCTGTCAACCAAGCAGGTGATGTCTCATGGATAATGCTTTGTAGAAGCATGTGATAGAATGAACCGAGGAAAAGGTGTAGAAACACAATTCTGTAGACACCAAGGTCAAAAAAGAAGGAGGGGTAATAGGTGCTCCAGGCACTGGAATGGAATGGATTCCCCTGCAACCCAGTAAGACCCCTGACCAAGCAGGTTTACCTGCTCCTATGGAGGACCCTGCTGGAACAGGTATGTACATTGAAGATACTTGAGAACCCCACTTTACTGCAGGTGAGGAGAATGTCTTGAAGGAAGTTGCAGCCCATGAAGAGCCCACTCTGAAGCAGGTTCCTGACAGGAACTGCAGCATATGGGAGATCCACACAGTCTTATGCTGAAAAACTCTAGCCTACGGAGAGGACCCACAATGGTGCAGTTTGTGAAGCACTGAATTCCACAGCGAGGACCTCACACTGGAACAGGGATGAGGAAGGAGCAGAAGGGACTAACTGTTACAAACTGACCTCAATCCCCAGATTCAATCCTTCCTCTGATATTTGACAAGGGAGGAAGTGGAAGAATTTGGAATGAAGATAAGCCTTGGAAGAGAGTGGATATGTGAAAGGGAGGGGTTTAGGTTTTGTATTTGCTCCTTACCATTCTACTCTATTCTTAATCGAAAACAAATTTAATTTAATTCTCCTAAAGTGAGTCTATTTTGACTCTGACAGTAACCAGTGAATGATCTCCCTTGTCTGTATCTTGACTGTTAAGCTTTACCACATTGTTTTCTCTCCCTAGCCTCTTAAGGAAGGGAGTGGTGACAGTGGCAGGACAGACATCTGGCAGCTGGCCAAGGTCAACCCACCATAAAATTCCACACAGATCTACTATGTTATCACAGAGATAGTTAAGCACAAAAAATGGCAAACACTTCAATAAAGCAGAATTTTCATCTTGGTCATGTTTGCCCTCTTCAAGTCTACATCTGGCAGATATGCACCACAAGCCATTTTCATATTATCAGTGGTAGAGTTAAGGTAAAAAGTAGGACTCAAACTCACATGGAAAAATTAGGTTCCCAAATGAACTCGATTCAGCTCCTGAATCAAGTTCAAGCTACTGAATTTCAGTAAATGCTTACCATTGTCTGAGTGATCTTTTTTGGGAACTTCTATATGTTCTGCAGACTCTGATGATTTACCGCATATTACTGCAAAAGATTCTTTGCCAGAATCAACTTCACTTTCATCATTACTCCACAATTCTCTGGTAAATTTATCATGGTCTGGATGTCTTTTAAAGTCATCATAGTCCTTCTTCAATCTAGACCTTAAAAATAACAAAACTAACTTTACTAAAAGAACATACTTTTAAACATTAATTTTATTTCTATTTGCTGCCAAACAAAAAGTTGGTGTAGATTTAATTGCCTGTGCCCTTCAAATAATTACAGTATAGCCCTGTCCGCAATTCTCTAAAACCAGAAAATGTGAAATGAGAGCAATGTCCCTTACTTTACCAAAACTGAATTCTATTTCATTAAGTCCTTTGACAACAGCAAAAAGACTGAGTCAAATGACCATTACTGTTTTACTGTATCCATATTCCTTTCCCTCCTTCATCTTTTATGTGACAAATACACCTGTACGGACTTGAGTATTAACTGTAAAAAGTCTACTCCTTACTTTGAAGGCAACTCCAAGAAGAGAATTCAGTAAATATAGTTTTTCTTAAACACATCATGCCTCTCACTCAGCTATGAGACTGTATTGTAACTTTCTCCTTAAGAACACTTTCTTATCTCTGGCCCATTAGAACAGCTGCTGCTCTGAGTTCCATAGGTTCACGCACCACTAAAGAATGTGCATATGACAGAAATACACAGGTACCTCACTCATTTGAACACCATTCATAAGCACATCCACTTACCTTGATACTGCTAACCTGTACGTGTTTTCATTGTCCCTTCTTCTAAACCATTGTTTACAGGGGATGTAGTGGCTATTTTAGTGTACCAATACATTGAACTTCAGGATTCAGCTGGTGCTAACCAACACAATGCCCGGAGGGATTATTTAGGAAATGAATAAATAGATTATAGCAATTAACACCTTGTGTGGAATAGAATCTAAACTATTCTGGACCTAACCCTTATGACAGTAAGATCTTAAATTTACTCATTGTTCTGCATTAGTATAACAGTTGTTTGCACTGAATGCAGCAATGGCCAACTGCTCTCTATGAGTTGTAGAGGGAGGAGCCAGGAATGATGTCACAGCTGGTAGGGCATGAGCCTCACCAGTCAGCAAGCTATTCCACTCCCACTCAATGTGTCCGCAGGGCAGGCCTAGGGATGGTAATTGGCTTCAACCAAGAGCCCACATTAACAGGCAAATTCCTGGTGCTGAGGCCGGTCTGAGATAAAACTGGGAAGTTAATTCGAAGTTTAAGATCAGGACCAGGATCCTGCAGTGATGGCTGCCAGGGCCAGGACCCAGCTGAGTGATTTCTGGGCAGCTCCACAGTGATGATGCAGGTAGAAGGTCAGTCGGCGGGTCAGTCCAGATAAGTGGGATCCATGGCCAGGCACAGTAACTGCTGCAATTGAGCTGGAGACTGGCATGCCCCCAGCACAGACTAAAGACTGCAGAATGACCTGAAATGGGATCATGGACAGGTGGCATAGATGGAGAGCCTGGTGGGGCTTCTAAGGGTCAGTGAGATCTAGTCATTTACTCCCAGCTTTGACAGTCTCACTGAGAGCAGTCATTGAAGTCTTTATGAAGATGTCGTGTAGACAATACTTCAACTTTGCCATCAGGATTTTGAGCTTGAAGTCTAGGTGTGGAACAACTATAGGAGCACAGTGGGAACTACTACTGCACTAAAGTTTGTGGATGTAATTTCCTTTTTTCTTTTGAGGAATCTCTGCTGTGAGGTCAGTGAACAATTGTAATCAGTGGGCACAAGTAACTTTCTCTTTTAAACCTTGCTGCTATTCAAATACAATTCAACATCATACTCTGTCATAATCTTGAAAAGACCAGAGGATCTTTCAGATGGGAAAGAAAAGGATTTTGATCATAAAGTCTGCTCCTCCTAGTTAAAGACAATAATAGGGAGGGAGGGAGGGAGGGAGGGAGGGAGGGAGGGAGGGAGGGAGGGAGGGAGGGAGGGAGAGTCCAGATGTGGCATCTGGAGGAAGAAGTGTTGCCCAGCCCTTCACACCTTGGAAGTTAAACACTGCTATTCAACTAGGAGATGTTTGTACCTCGCTGAGACACCCTGTAGACAGAGCAGCTCCAGTGAGACTTATGGGGGAACTGATATTTGCACCATTGTAGCAAGTTTTGCTCAACTGCTTTTTTCCTTTTTACATGACACCTTTCTTCACTACTGTCACTGGTGCTACACAACTGCTTAGAAGCTGCATAATGAATCAGACCAAGACAGTGACCTAGAATCCTCCATACATCTTTCTTTTCTCTCCATGATTTGTAAACATTGCTCTTGAGATGGACCTGGTCCCTGGTATGCTATGTGTGTGTCCAAAAAGTTATGTCATGGAAATACTCACTTTCCTCGTTGAATAAACTAGGATTACAGCATAAAACATACATACTAAAGACACGAGTTAAATTCAGGTAATTTGGCAAGTTATCTTGCACTCCAAGGGCATGATTCTCAAGCTACCAGCACACACAGAAGATCTCAACTACACTGTTCCAGACTAAGATTTAGTCCTATCAATCACAGCTAATATATAGCATTTAATACACTTTGGATGACAGTTCTGTGTTCTATGACCACATTGATGCAACACTGGCAACAAACAGAAGCTGGAAGCCACTGTGCTCCAAGAAAGTTATGATCTTCTTGCCATTACTGAAACTTGGTGGGATGTGACTGGAGTGTGACTACTGATGGCTACAGGCTCTCCAGAAGAGACAGGTGAGGAAAGAGAGAGGCAGAGGGGTGGCCCTCTACATCAGGAGGTAGACTGAGTGTGAAGAGCTGTCTCTGAAGAACAGCCATGAGCAGGACAAATGCCTGTGGCTAAGGATCAGTGACCAAAGCAACAAAGGGAACCTTGTGGATGGTTTTAAGTGCAGACCCCTGATCAAAGAGACCCTATTGATGAAGCCTTCTTGCTCCAGCTACAGGAGGCATCATCATGCTCACAGGCTCTTGTCCTGCTGGGGTACTTCAACTACCCCAAACTCTGCTGGGAAAGCAGCATAGCAAGCTGCAGGCAAGCCAAGAGACTCTTGGAAAGCATGAGGGATACTTTCTGGAGCAAAGGAATAGACAGCAGCCCTTCCAGAGGGGATAAAATTCTGCATCTGAAGGGCATCAGTGGAAGTGAGCTGATGTTGAACATCAGGGTTGGAAGGAGTCTGGGCTGCAGTGACCACACATTGCTGGAGTTTGCAGTCCTGACGGGTACGGGCCAGGTGAGGAACAAAGTTAGGCCCCTGAACTTTAGGAAAGCAGACTTCCAGCTCTTCAAGGAGACAGCCAGTGAGATCCACTGGGAGACTTCCCTCAGGGACAAGGGAGTGGAACAGAGTTGGCAGATCTTTAAGAAATTCTTTCACCAAGTGCAATAGCTGGCAATCCCCAGGAGCAAGAAATTGGGCAAGGAAGGCAAGGGAACAGCAGGGCTGAGTAGGGAACTGCTGGTCAGACTGAAGGGAAAGAAGCAAATGGACAAGCAGCTCAAGTTAGGATGGGTGGCCCAGGAAGAGCTTGCAGAGGCCTGGAATTGATCTGGAATTGATCTTGGCAAAGGACACAAAGAATAACAGGGAGGGCTTCTACAGGCGCATTAACCACAAAAGGAAGGCCAAAGAAGGTGACCCCCTCTGATAAATAAGGGTGGAAACTGGTAACAATGAATAAGGAGAAGGCTGAGGTACTCAACATCATTTTGCTTCAGTCTCCAAGGGCAATATTTCTTCCCAAACCTCTTGAGAGGATGGACAGCAGGATAGGGATTGGGAGAATAAAGTCCCTCCCACTCTAAGTAAGTATCAGGTTCATGATCACCTGAAGAATGTGAATGTACCAAAGAGAGGGAATTGGCTGATGTATTCTCCAAGCCATGATATTTGAAAAAATCTTGGTAGTCAGGTGAAGTCCCAGGTGGCAAGAAAAAGTGAAACATTGTACACATCTTAAAAATATGTTGAAAGAAGGACCCTTGGACCTGTCAGCCTTTCCTCTGGTGAGGAAAGAGATCACAGAACAGACTCTCCTAGAACCTAAGTCACAGGGAGGTGATTTGAGACAGCCAGCACAGCTGCTCCAATGGCAAGTCCTGAGTGACAAATTCAGTGTTTTTCTAGGATGGACTGACTACATCAGTGGACAAGGGAATGGCTACAGTTGTCATTTATCTGGATTTCTGTACAGCCTTTGACATGGTCCCTCCGCAAGATCCTTGTCTCCTAAATCAGAGAGACTGGGATTTGAGAAGCAGACCATTAGGTGGATAAGAAATTAGTCGGATGGTGGCATCCAGAGGGTAGTGGTCAATGGCACAGTGATGTACATCAGTGACAAGTGGTGTCCCTCAAGGGTCCATACTCAGACCAAAGTTATTTAATATCATCAAAGTTACTTAATATCATTACATAGAAAGAGGGATTGAGGGCCCTCTCAGCAAGTCTGCAGATGCCACCAAGCTAAGCAGTGTAGCTGACACACCTAGAGGATGGAATGCCATCCAGAGGGACCTGGGTAAGCTTGAAAAATGGGTCCATGGGAAAATCTCATGTGTTTTAACAAAGCAAAGTGCAAGGTGCTGTACCTGGATTGGGGAAACCCCCAGTCTCAGCACAGGCTGGGGATGAGAAGATCAGAGCAGCCCTGCTGGGAAGGGCTTGGGGGTGCTGGTGGCTGAGAGGCTGGACCTGACCCAGCCATGGGCACTCCCAGCCCAGAGAGCCACACGTGTCCTGGGCTGCATCCAGAGTAGCGTGGGCAGCAGGGCCAGGGAGGGGATTCTGCCCCTCTGCTCTGCTCTGCTGAGACCCCACCTGCAGGGCTGCATCAGCTCTGGGGTCCCAGGAAAAACATGGAACTATTGGAGTGACTCCAGAGGAGGCCACCAAGATGATCAGAGGGATGGAGCACCTCCTGTGCAGAAAGACTGAGAGAGATTGGTCAGCTTGGAGAAGAGGCAGCCCCAGTGAGACCTAATTGCAGCCTTCTAGTATGTGAAGGGAGCCTTCAAAAAAGGAAGGGAGAGAAACTCATTCAAGAGCTTGTAGTGAGAATACAAGGGGCAATGGCTTCAAATTGAAAGAGAGTAGGTTTGGATTAGAAATTGGGAAGAAATTCTGAAGTGCAACCATGGTGAGGCACTGGAACAGGCTGTCCAGAAAAGTTGCTGAAGCCCCATCCCTGGAAGGCCAAATTAGTTGGGGTTTTGTGGAGCCTCATTTACAAAAGGTGTCCCCGCCCAGGGGGATTGGAATTGGATGATCTTTAATGTCTCTTCTAATCCAAACCATTCTATGATTCTTTGATTTGACAGACAAGAATACTGACCACCAAACCATTCCACAACAGAATTTACTAAAAAGGTATAACTGTAGACTTCACATACTGGAAAACTAAATTCTTCCTGACAGTAATACTATCTGCCATGTGTCCAGAAGGATTCTAAATTGTGAAAGACAGGAAGAAATTAACACCTAAGGAAAATGAACAGCAATGAGAAGAGAAAGGAATAGGAAAAACCCCAAACTTGTATTTGGGTCCATTATTGAGAGCAAAATATTCAACAATATCCCAAAATTTCAAATAAGAATTTTAATTCATGGATGATATTCACAAAATGAGCTACTGAGGAACCAATGTAATATCTTTGGTATTATGTTTTTGTTTTTTCAATGTAACACCTTTTACACTTTCCAGCATTAGCTCTGCACCACAAAACAGAGTAACTTGCATCCTTCACACCCAACATTTAAGAAGCCTCTCTTCCTATCCTTTATTACAGTGTTCAAGCCTGTAATCATTCCTTGCTTTTTAATTGTCTACATGGCAAAACTAAGGTACAATTATAGCAACAGCTGTACAGTTAACAGGAAAAAATGGCACTGGGCTGAAAGATAGTATCTAATCTCTCCATTATTTATAATCAGAGTAGTAGTTTCACTGTTACTAATACTTGCACTTTACTAGATTTAAACCTGTCACTATTTCACTCATATTCCTCTGATATACTTCTTTCCAGATGCATTTCTAATTTACTGTGTTACAAAGACCTCAAAACAATGCTTCAAGAATTGCTCTGTGGAGAATTCATTAATAGTTAATATAGGTAGCTTTACATAGTAAGTAGTTAGAGTATTCTAAGATGCCCTGATATAGTCCTCTAGAGAAAGGTTTTCAGCATCTCTCAACCAAATAAGCAGAAATACAAATCCTAGCTGTCTTGCAATATATTATTGATCAGCATGCTTAAGGATTCTAGAGTGTTTTAGAGGAAAAAAACACTATCGGGTAAAGCTCATATTTTTTTGGAGACAGTAAATCTGGAATATAAGATACTTCTTCCTACTAAAGTATTGCCAATGCCTCACTCCTCTCCTCAAACTATTTTACTTTTATTTATTTAATAAGCCAATTTACAGATCAGTATTTAAAAGGCGAATTTGGCTCTGTTTTTTATCCCATGCACCGCTGTTGAAAAAAAAAAAAGAGCAGGTAATTACCTGTTTCTTTGAAATGCTTTAATTAGCTTTGGTTCCCATGGTAACAGTTCATTAAGCAGTCGTAACAATGTACCATGCAATTCCTTTACTGCTTGCTTCCGGTGGAACCATCTTCCCTGAAAACATAAATTCCATTTATTTATCATTGCATTAGACTTAAATCTTGTTAGATTTTACTAGTACTACAATAATCCTGGTACATGGATATAGCATATGAGGAAGACAACTGGAAGAAAAGATTAGGAACTTCCAGAGTTACATCCACCCTTCCAGAGTTATATCTATCCAGGACATTATTACTTTTATTTTAATACTACAGAGGAATAATGTCATAGTTGGAAAAGTAATACTGCAAGGATGCTCACTTTTCACAGGTCAAAATTAAAATTGAAAGAGGATTCTACAAATACTCCATGTGCTTAAAATTATTTAAATGAGTAACCAACATGGGTAGTAATCTATTCAGTTCAGGGAAATCAACCACATGTGTACACTTTTCCGAGTTAAAATTTTTACAGAAAATTGCACCATAATCACATTTAAGAGAAGTGGTATAAAGTATAACATTATTACTTGCAAAAGAAACCTTACTACAATTTTCAAGCATAAAATCACAATGTTTTGCTGTTATATTTTATTTAAAGTTCTAGGAAAAAAGCTTTTTTTAAAAGTTTAGCAAATTTGTCTTCTATGAAGCAACAGACTATGCCGCAAAGCCCAGTTTTCCAACATATATGCTTTAAGCTTTTAATTCAAACATATAATTAAAAGTTCTATTTTCAAAACTGATATACGTAATCTTATATTAATGTTTTCATAAATCTAGAAAGTCTGAATAAGGAGGGAAGACATTGGGAAATGACAACCATGCTGGCCACGGTGCTGCAGAACACACCTCTTAACACTGACACATAGCCCTTGTAAATATTTTTTCCCAAAACCTTATTCTGTAGTTCATTGCACAAAAGTCTGAACAATGCATACCTATGTAACTGTCATAAAAGAGATGTGGTATAGTACTTCTGCCACTCAACCAACTCTGTGCATTTTATGTAAATGAAGATTTTAGCTCTTGACTTGTCAAAGAAAATGTAAAACACTAAAGAGACTATGGTTCTGCAAGAAAAAGAAGCAGGACTTCAGAACTTACTTATTTCATATACAAACACAGGTTTTGATAGTGCACATATCCCTTCACAGCTTCCTGTGGTCTAGCACACCAAGAAAGCTAAGACAGAAAAATCTGGATAAAGGTTGTCACAGTTGCCTTTCAGCAGTCTACAAGAAGATCTTCCCAAGGACTTCGGACAATTTCTCTCTACACACTTCAGCAGATCTTTTCAATGTACAAGATCACTCAGCTTGAATGCTTGTTTGAAGACGAGGTATCTATTTTTTTATTGATAATCATTTACACGTTACATTACAAAACAAACAGTTACCTTCATTCTTCAATTAAAATTACAAAAGCAAAGATTTCAAGTAGGATCATTATGCCATATTACCACATAATGACCAATGTTGTACACACAGACAAGTCAGTAAACTGTATTATAATTTCCTTCACTTGTGGCCAGTCTCATACATAACACCTGCCACTAATCACTACAACAAAAAACAGACCTTGTAGTAGTCTACCAGAGCATTTGGTATCATTTCTTAAAGTCAGCAATCAACAGAATTAATTGTTACCATATAAAAGAATATTACATGCACAGAGATCTTTTTCTTGTAAGGTAAACAAAACATTTTGCAGACTGTTTAAAATAATGTATTTATGTACTGCAGAGCGTTAGTGCATTGTCTCAAAAAAAAATCAAATAGCAAAACTAAACAATGCTGCTACTATTGTGAAATAAAAATGCTCTAGATGCAGTTGACATGGCAAAAAAAAGTGTGAAAATGCAATATTAAAAATACATGAAAAATCACTGCAAAGTAAAAACCCCAAAAAATTATTAATTTCTGAGCCTTATTTGTCTTTAAGTAAGGCTAAGGTCCTGGCTTTAGGAAAAAGGGAGTATTTATGAGAAAAATAAGTACCAGCTGACCACTGAATAAATTTGAAGTAGCAACTGTTAGGCAGCCAGCACATGTACAATGTTTAGTCAAGAACAGACTTCAAGACTTTACTGACTTCATTAATACTACACAGAAAAACAAATGTATTACTTTTCTCTCTGCTTACAAAAACAAACATAAAAAGCTAGCCAATTCCTGCCCCCTAATTCTACAGGATTAGCAGCTCTAGTCAGAGGCCTGTCTCTAGTGCTGTCCCCAAGGGTTCAGTACTGAACACTGATGAACAAGTTAAACAATACTTGTTCATCAGTGACTTGGGTGAAGCGGCAGATGCCTCCTCAGTGAGTTCACCATGACACAAAGCTGGGAGCAGTGGCCAATACCCCAGAGAGCTGTGCAACCCTTCAGAATGACCTCAACAGGGTGGAGAAACAGGCAAAGAGGAACCATACTTCCAAATAATTTCAATGAAAATTTTATAGCAATATCATTTTTAAAAGCATATATTAATTATTCCCCTTTGTTTCAATTACTTATTTTTCTTAGTGGGGTTTTAGAATTGACAATAAACCTGTTAATGGAAGAAAGAACAAATTTTAGCCATGAGAAGAATCTTTTTTCCTCAGAAGTAGTCAGGACTGAAGAGTATAGGCCAAAAAAGGCTGGAATAAAAAAAGAATCCTTCTCTTTTAAATTATTGTGGTTTAGTTGATTTTCTGTGCAAACACATAAATGCTAGATGTTATTATTCCTTAAATATTACACAGTAAAAAGAGACATTTAAAACATTTTTATAATCTTAAGATCCATCACAACAAAATTTAACATTTGTTTTCATGTGAAATTTGATTCTTTAACACAGTCTGGTGCTTCTCTATTATTCAGAGGGGGGAAAGGCAAATCAATAATTGATAAAGCTATGACTTAACTCCCTATTACATAGCTGCCCACTAATTTCTATAGATAATACACTTGTTTTCACAAATGTCTGCATTGTAAATTCTCAAAAATATCAAATGATACATTATAAGATATCAGCTACAAACTGAGGCTTGGGAGGTTCAGGCTGGATCTCCAAAGGTAGGTTCATCAGAAACATACAGCACTTGTTCCCTGGGAAAAAATGCCAACCCCCACCTGGTTGCCTACACACTCCTTCCAGGCAGTTGTGGTCTCACCTACGCCTCCTTTTCTTCAGACTCAACACCCTCAGCTTCCTCAGCTGCTTCTTACAAGATTTATGTTTCAGACACTTCACTAGCTCCATTGCCCTTCTCTGGTCTCAATGCAGCACCGAAATGTCCTTCTTGTAGTGAGGGGCCCAGAACTGAACACAGGATTTGAGGTGTGCCATTGGCCTTCTTGGCCACCTGGGCACTGCTGGCTCATGTTCAGCTGCTGTCACCAGCACCCCCAGCTCCTTTTCCTGTGGCAGCTTTGCAGCCACTCTGCCCCAGCCTGTGGCACTGCCTGGGGTTGCTGTGAGCCAAGGGCAGGACCCAGCACTGGGCCTTGTTGAACCTCACACCCCTGGGCTCAGCCCATGATCCAGCCTGCCCAGATCCCTCTGCAGAGCCTTCCTGCCCTCCAGCAGAGCGACACTCCCACCCAGCTTGGTGTTGTCTGTGGGCTGACTGAGGGTGCCCTTGACCCCTTGTCCAGATCACTGAGAATGATATTAAACCAAATTTAGATACCATGCTGTTCCAATTTGTGACAAACAAGACACTATTTTTTTCTGGAAACACAATATAAGGTATTAACACAGGAAAATAACAGAGGATAAAAGGACTAGATAAAGAAGTATACAATGGGACTTTAGGCTATGTCAACTTACAAGTAAATTTCAAAAATGTGAACACAATAAAAATACATTTTACAAATGGGCTGAATGTTTCTGTTTAAATGCAGAGAGACATTCAACACATTCAACTGAAAACTCACCTTTTAAAATAAGGTTTCTGACATCCAGAGCAGCCAGGAAATGCTGACTCCACTCTCTGTGATCGATGCACCAACATACACTATTCTGGTATACTTATCATGGAACCCCAAAGCAGACTGGAGCCAGGATACTGATACATGGGGTAAGGACTGAACTTTTTATATGATTTTTTGTTTTGCTTTTAAATAAACACACACACACAACACCACAATATTAAGCAGTTTTATAAGATTGTCTGTAATCTTTACATTATATCCCAGGGACATAAAGTAAAGAAAATTAGTAATCTTATAAAACCATGCAATATTGTTGAAAAGGGGTGGTGGTGGAGGGAGGAAACTTACCCTTAATAGGCCTGCTCCATTCTGCTGCGGGGTTCTGTGGTATGTGTGACATCACCAGTCTAGCGTTTTCTAGTGATGTCACACAGAGAGGGAGTTGGCGATCACCAGCTGCTTTGGACAACAGATACCTAAAGAAAAGAGATCAGTAACTTTTTCAAATCATATATGGATGTTCTTAATAACTTATTTATGGGCCAAATACTACCATTTCAGGCACTTCCAATTTTGACTGAATAAGAATGCATTACAAGATCATGTTTTCCTACTATGCAAACTCATCTGTTATTGAAAGTGTTTTAATTTTGAAAATGCTTAGAGTTATCTTCTACAGTAGAAGTTCCTGAGAGTCAGTATCTCGCATTTTACTTTCAGCAGCATCATTCTGAACATTATAAATATGTATCAACAGCTAACCAACCTCTGATATTCTTTGAAGACTGGGATTAAGTAGAGTCATGAAGAATGGCTTGTAGAAAATTATAAAACAAATTCACTAATGACATCTCTTAATCAATTTTACCTTTGAGCGTTTACCAGCAACTAATAAGAAGTCCTGACTCCAGCATGCACTTCCATGACCTATATTTCTGATCACACAAAGTTATATCCTAAACTGATCTCATACTCTCTTCTTTCTACTATGGGCAAATAAAGTAAAACAAACAAAAAACAACAACACCAAAACAAAGTGCAATAAATTTCTTGCTACCAAGACTGTCTTTGTCTCCTGATTTAGTTCATTACTATGAAATGGTTTTCATTCAAATGTTTAGCCACATACCAATTTTCTTTAGGCACAATTACTACACAATCATCACAGTGTTGATCAATATACCACTTTTTTTAGAAAAAAGTATAAATATATATAAAATATATAAACCACAAAAACACAAGAGAAAGTTTATTATCAGCATTAGCTTACTGTTGAACCCAGAACAGTGAAATTATCCAGCACTGAATTGCCACGTTCTACTCCTCCATTAGAAGAACTTCAAAGTTATCAACTAACTTACACTTCTGGAACTTAAAAAGGAAATGGATGTATGTAGTACCTTAAACTGTTTACAAAACATCTATGTTTTTTAAGTTGTACTTAAGTCCCTCTCATATATCTGAGTATTTTTCTCTTCTTAACTCTGGATATAGAAGTGTTTCTGTATTCTTCAGATGAGTGTCTTAAAAGCAGCTGTTTTGCTACTACTACGCGCTGACAGGAATGTCTTGAATTATTTCTTCAAAAGAATATACTGATTGACCAATAGCTAAAGCATTGTGAAATGTTCTGAATACATAGTAGTATTTCTGTGACAAAAATGTATGAGTACACATTGATCTCTCATGCAGAAGCCACACTTTCACATTTGGAACTGTAGAAAGGTATGTGGCAAAAGCGGTTTAAAGAAAGCTTTTCCAATAAATATATTTATTGGAGGTTTAGTCAGTCATACATGGAAAGGTATGAAATTTCAAAAGAAAATAATTGTGAAAAAGTAGACACATAAAGACAGAAAACTGGAAAAACATAGAAAAATTGAAGACCATGAAAAAAAATATTTAATGTTAGTGAGATGAGCCCAAGTTAAAAATATCAGAGAAGATGACCAAGTATTGTGGAGAAGATTTCAAAAACCAAAGCCTAAAATTGGCCTTATTCATTTATATTATACAACTAAATATTACAAATGATCCACATCTTCAATCTGTCCTCAGAAGTACAAGAAGCTGCATGGATGTAAATGTGTAAATCTGTCTCAAAATTCAGTATTTTGGGCTCATATTAGTGTTTTCAAGAGATGCAGGCAAGACACAGAGAAGCAATAACAGTATTTCGAAGCGATTAAAATACAAATCAAGTTTTCAGGATAAGGATGTAAAAAGAGAACATGTAAGATACATAACAGATGAAGATACATACTAACAGAGAAACTAAGCTTAAATTAAAAGAAAATGTTTCAGCAGCAACACTTGAAGTCTATGTATTAATACCCTTGAACCCGAGCGTTCATTGGGTTTCTCTTTTATTGTAGCTCATTTTACCTGCAGTTTAAACCTGAAAATAGGTGTGCATACACAGATTTCTCAGATTATAATGTTTACTGTCTGTGTACATATCTATGTAAATACAGTAAAGCTGATGAAAACAACTATAACTGAAAACCCTTTACATGCAAAAGTCCCAAGCATGGCACATATTTCACCAGGGAGGGAGGAAGTGGTCAGGACAAGAGGAGGCAGGGATGGGGAGAGGACATCAACCTCTGAATAAAAACTGAGTAAGATTTAATCCAATAATAAAAGTGTTTCCCTAGGCCGCAAATGAGAAGACACGGTAGGTTTTTGCACTTCATTGTTTGCAAAGTTGAGGTCTGAATGACTAAAACATTAGTAAGAGCCCTAAACTATTTTTGATGGTAACATGAGTTTATGCTGAAGGGAAGTTCTTCAGAAGTCCCTTTAGATTTTTGCCTAAACAGAGTTTCCCTGCCAACATTTTCAAACACGTAACAATATTTCCTATTTCCTCACTGAACAGAGAGAGAATATTTTATAAACTTTTAAAATGAACCATTTTGCATTTTTTTCCATGTATTAACATATTTTAAGAATAAAATGCAGAAAATCAATGAAAAACCTCAAAAAGCAGTCTCTGAGTTTAGATACTTACACCTCATGAACAAATTTAATAGCAGCTTATTTGGAATCTCATAAAAAACAGACAAGTAAAGTATGTTCCACGCTGGATCAATATATTCCTTTTAACAGCCCTACAAGTTAATTTGTCTGAAGTTCTAACTATTTCTGGCCTAAAGTAGTGGGTTTTTCACTTTAAATTTTCAGGTGTACTCTGAAATATATATTTTTGCAGGTAACTTAATGCTGCAGAAAACCACAGTTTCCTTTCAGGCCTTTTGACTCACCTGCTAAAACAAATATCCATTTCCAAAGATAGACAAAGGCATTCAACCCCCTGGGACCATCTCATTATAAGCTCCAGGAACAATAACAGAACACAAAACCTTTAAAAGGGAGGATTTCACTTTTTAGCTATTAAGTCAAGAACATCAGGGTGTTACAGACCTCTGCAAACAACAAAGCCTTTTCTCCAAACCACAATTAGCTGTAACCTTGGCTGGTGTCCTTTGACTAAGTAACCTTTGTCTGACTTTTCTCTCTCTCTAGGGACGATGCAGTCTCCTTCTCAGGAAGGTACTGCCCATTATTTGTTTTAACCTTCTCAGCTTATCTGTGGAAATCCTAGGCTCCAGCCTCCCTGTTCACCCTCTACACAGCTATGCATTTATCCATCAGACTTGAGGGCATGAATCAAATCCAATAGTGCTACCAAAATAAAGTCTTGCCCTTAGTAAACAAGAAATCTTTCCACATTCATGTTAAAAACTCCATTCATTTTACTGCAAATTCAGCTCGCGTCTGCAAAACAGCCCTAAGTTCACTATTACTTGCAAGCACCTGCAGTCCTGTCACTTTCATACTACACAATGTCAAGTAGGGTTTGAAAAAATAATAAGAAAAAATTCTGCTATGATATGCAACAGTTAAGTACATAAAACTGATCAACGAAGCAGCTTAATTAACAGTTTCACACACACACACAAATCCTTCGTATCACATGAGAGGTAGATTATCTGAAAGGCAGTAAGAAGATTTTCATTCACACTGCAAGTCCCACTGATTTGACCAGACAGAGAAGACCAAGGGAAAAGTGGGATCCAAAATGCCAGAAACTGATAGTTGTTATCCTGTGTAGTGATCCAACAGAATGCATTACTTTACTGCCTCTTCTCTTAAAAGAAACTTTCTATAATAGATTGAAGTCTTTATGTGATCCTAAATATACTAGCAAAATGCCTCCCTGTCATGTGTGTTTGTCAAAATTATTTTTCCAACAATACCACTTCAAGTGTGGAATTAAGCTACTTTGCAAATCTTGGTCAATTCGCTAGTTATAGAAAATTTCTAGGAGCTCACATTCAACAAATGACCATGAGTATTATATATACAGACTAAATTTTCAAAAAACTAACAAGAGCTAAAAATTCAACAAAATGTCAATAGAATTTTTAGCCAGTATGTTCTTCTATTCCTACTTTACTGACTGCATGTAATGTTACCCACACCTTATCTATGCAACTATTAGCAACAAAAGAGACCTAATTTCTACAAGTATCTAATTTTCATTGCTGTACATTCTGGGCTTTTTCTATTTATTCAACCTTTAGTCCAGTTTTTAAAATTAAAGGATGCAGTTTTACATGTCCTAAGCAATATACAAGAGCTAGAAGACATTCTAGCTTAGACATTCCTTAGGGTATCAGCCTTTCACTAAGCACAGATCCATAAACTTTAAGTCCTTTAAGTCTCCTTTCTGCACTTTCAACATTCTTCCTTATATTTATATTTCTTTCACTTATTTCCAAATGTTTAAGTCAGGTACAATACCAAATCTGATTTCTCCTCTCCCTCTGGATATGTAATATGTGGTAAGGAGAGGAATTATTAAGTAGCTGAAGGAGTACACTTTTTAGAGCAGCCTGATAATAACATCACATACAACTGCAAAATCAGTCCCATTTTCTTTTGCCTGCAGATAGACATTCCTGCTCTTACAACAACCACTTAACCTGTAGCAGAATACAAACACAGGTATTTGTGCAACTCCATGATAAATTGCATTAGAAAACCGGTCTGGCTTACAAACAATTCACCGGCACAAATAAGTAGGTAGGTTTATCATAATCCAACTCTCACCATGCAACAGAAAAAAAAATTTTGCTAGCCTCTCACATGGGATGGCACAGAAAACAGAAGCTTCCAGAGACACAGGGAGTAGGAGCTGTTTATTTGGCAGCAGTTTTGGCTTATATCAGTTGAAAGCATATGTGAATTTGCAGCATTGCTTCAGAACTGTGTCTAGAGTTCAAGTACAGAGTTGAACTCTTCAAAATTAAATAACTTAAGTAAAATTTAATTTTCTACTCTAAACAGACACAGCAAACTAGCACAAAGCAAATCTCATAATGGGTATAACAAACTCACCAGGAATCAAGAAAAAGCGCAAGGCTTTTTAAAAGGAAAAATACTACTCATAGCTAATCCAAAGACAATACAGGTATAGAAAAGTAGAGAACCAAACTCTTTTAATCAACCGAAATGTAAAAATACTTTCCAACACCTCCAATACTTTCCAACATTGTTGTAAAAGAAACTTGTAGAAATGCCCAAACTTAAAATTATCCATTACTTTCTATTACATAACCCTATTCTAATTTTATTTTAACTTGCCAAACAAAAATCTGTCATGTCATTTGTTGTCTCAAGTTGATGTTGTGAAAAGTATCAGACACAACCAGTCCAACTACCTACAAAAAATGAGGGAAAACAGAGTAAGTTTATTCATACTAAAAAGGCCTTGTAGCTCAGTTCTTTCATTATAGTCTCCATTATTTGCAAGTTCTGGAGAAGGAATTCCTTTCACGTACTCTAGAATGGTTTTCAAGGTAACAAAAGGGAGGTTACAACTAAGAAAAGGTTATACCTGAAAGTCTTAATTTAAAGTTAAATAAGCTGTACTTCTAAAACATGTTGTTATTTAACGTAACAGTAAAGTTTGCCTTGAAGGTTTTTCTCAGCAGCCTGTGCTATCAACTTCTACAACTGAAATTAACAAGGAGGTTACTTGTGAAGAAGAAAGATTCCTATGGCTTCACCCAGGTCATTATTGGAAACAAAAATCAATATTAAATCACCATGAAGTAGTAAAAACAGTAAAAACATCACTATCTTTCACTTAAAACAAGAAAGAAGTTAATGAACAGCATGTAAGTGCCATCATTAAAATAGATTTTCACATTAGGTCAAATTTCCATTATCAAATTAGAAAATTGTTTTACTTAACAGAATATGCACTTCAAAAAACCAGGACAAACTCAATTCTGGATACTTCTGAAACTGCCACTGTCATTTGGTTACAGCTGAAGAATGAAAGTCTGCATTTTCTCCAGTTTTTCAGACATCAAACATAATGATATATGGTGTTAGACTCCAAAAATGAAATCTTAAAGACTTTCCTTACAAAGCAAAACTTCATTTAAACAAGTTCAAATTTATGACTATTCACCTAATTTAACATTTTTCTATTTGAATGTTTAAAAGGTAAATATAATATTTCCCTTTTAATATATAAAATATTTTTGAAATATTTTTGAAAAAATATAAAATATTTTTTTCAAAACCAGTATCTCACTTTACTGTTTCCTCATAACCACTTCTTCAGCAATTAATCCTAACCCTTTTTCTCTACATAAAATTTCTAACAACACAAGTGTTTAGAGACACAGAATCATTATGATAGGTCTATAAAGACACAACAAAAGATTGTCCTTACCTCACAACTACTGAATGCTGAATGAATTGTATCTTAATTCCCCTGTACTTAACTGTGTGAGTTTTTTAAGACGGTGCAATTAGAACTAAACATAGTATTCCTGCTGAAGTCATGCAACTTACTTAGATAATGACATTATCAAATTTCAGTTTAAAGTGCAATTATGACATATTTAGCATTTGTCTACCCTTAAAGAAGTCATGTTCCTACAGTTTTACTAGCAGACTGAAAGTCTCACCTACACTAAGATTATTGATATGCTGTAGCATATCAATACAATCTAGATGTTATTTTAGCATATACCCTCGGGCTTTTTATCCTATTGCTGACATAGCTCTTCTGATAACCTCTTGGCATTCTTATGATAAAACCAGTTTACAATTTAGCAACTACAAAATAATTTCAAGATTAGGCTGGTATTATTCCTTTGTCTACATTAACAATTATGCTAATTGCACTGATACTTGTCTTTTAGAATCCTAACTTACTTGTCTCTCTTCTACCACAGCTTTCTCCCCTACTGAAATAACTTCAGAATATATTGGTTCTTCATGAGACTATAAACTTTCACTTGAATTAAAAGCAGCCTGATTTCTAACATAGAAAAATCAACACTTCTAACTACTACTTTTTCATAGAAATGCCACCATAGAAGTGCCCACCAAAGTTTCAATAAACAGAACTACAATGAAAAAGTAGTAAGAGTTCTGTAAACAGCTGTTTCAACTATTCATGTATTTAAACCCATCTACCATTTTAATAAGAATCACTGCCTTCTACAAAAGGCATGCTGGATTCTCTTGTCTGTTATTCCTTTGAGGTTTCCAGTTGCACAGACTCAGTGATCCAGAGTATATTGGTAAAATTTGTATCTCAATCTGATATCAAAAGCCAGATGGCATGCTTTCTGCTACAAACTCCTTCACTAAATATTAAACAAAGTAAATTTTAAAAACACATGCAAAAAAAAAAAAAAGAATTAAGAATTCTAGCACAGTAGAAATTCTGATCAACACTACATAGGCAGATATGAGAATTTTATCCTGTAATTATTTGTTGATAAGAACTTGTCCTCAGGGCAAAAGAGTCACATGTTTAATGGAGATGAACTACTCATTTTAAGGTATTACCACAATCTATATTTTGTTTTGGCATGGATAAGTGCTAACACAGGTACTGAATTCATAAAAATATCATAAAAACATTGAGAACAGAGCATCACATACAGGAAAGATTAAGATTACAGTCCCCAGGTATCAACCTTAGGAGGTTTTCATGCAGTTACTGAAGAGCATAAGAAATTGAGTTGACAGGCCTCAGCAAGTAACTGACACTGTTTCATATCAATATAAGAGAAAGCTTTTAATGTCACATACCGATTTCTTTTTAATGTCCTCCAGATCTTTGAGTTCATTCTCAATCTTTGTGATTAATTCCCTGAGTTCATCAAGATTAGTGCAAATAAGCTAAAAAACAAATGAACACAAACACTTGGTGATGTGGGACTTGGAAAATGTACATTGAAATTAAATAAAATTTAAAAGCACATTATTAATTAGTGCCACCATTTGATTTGTATTTTCTTATAATATTTTTAAACATAAAAAAAAACCCAAACAAAAATCAGGACTTGTTGAGAAAAGGAAAATCTAAGTAGAAAATTCTCTTATTCTTCAGACATAAACCATATCTCCACCTGTTAGCTTTCAAATGTTTCAAAATATAGGTATTTTCTTAAAACTTCTGTGGATGACAACTACCAAATTTCTCTCAAGTACAGTGATGACTCAGAACAGCTTTAAGTACCTAAAAATTCCCCGGCAAAATAAGTATACTAGCTTTGTAGTATGCTGTGCTTATAACATATTACACTTAGTATAACTTTTCCTGACCATAACTTTATATACATTTAATACTTTTTACACAAAGTATTCCATCCCTGGATATGTTCAAGAGGCATCTGGATCTGGTGATGTGGTTTAGTGGTTTCGGTGGACAGGGGTAATGCTGGGTGGGCAGTCAGACTGGATGATCTTGAAAGTCTCCTCCTACCTTGATGATTCTAAGGCAACCTAGTCATCTACCAAATCTACCTACTTAATTCATCCTTTGAAAAAGTATTATACTATTCTAATTCTTCTCTTTAGAAATCAGCTTATTATATTTTTTCCTTTCAGAAAATGGATGCTATTTTCTTGAAAAAATTGTCAAACAAAGGTGATCTGTATATTTTGTCTTACCATCCTCTAGGGCAAGTTAAGACTAAAAAAACTAGAAATTATTAAGATGTTAGGTTCTGTTGAATTATGTTATAATAAGACTTGCTTCTTCTGAACAGCCTTAGGTGGATACATTTTCCTTTCTACTGAAAACATGTAGCAATAATGTAAGAAAATGAAATTTAAAAAAATAATACAAAACACACCCTCACAAAAATGTTTTTATCAAACAACTGCTAAGTATTTTTCCCAAATCAGTAGTTTATAACAACATATTTTTACTTCTAATTCAAGTGCAGTTTTAGATTTTCAGCAAATTCATGTTAGAAGCAGTACTTTTGCTAGTCACTATTAAAAAATGGAATTAACACTTTTAGCCAAGTAAATTTCAGAAACCTCGAGTGCACATGTGCCATTGTTTTAATAACATTGTGTACATCTGAAGCATCGAGGAAATTGAGTGACTTCAATCAAAGTTTACCATTTTTACATTTATCAAGTTTGGAATAACAAATTAATAAGGAAATTGGCAGCGTCTTGCCACAGACCATGTATACAAAATTTACTTGTGAAAGGTATCTCTCTTGATCCAGAAAACAGAATGACTAGGGGTAACTCTATGGATAATTAGGTTCAAAATGCATGTCCTGCACTTGAAGGAGTCCCAGTTATCTAAATTATAAACTGAAGCCAAATACTGGCTGTGTCTGGCCTGTGAAGAAATCCATGACACTATATTATTAAGCAAAAAAAGTACATCACAAAGTCCTTGACAAAGGTCAATGAAGGCATGGATAAAGGTTTTCCCTACACAACTATAATCAATTTTTTGACTATACACCTGACAATTCAGTTACTAAAGTCTATTGTTGCTTTTACTTTCTCCTACGAGACCAATCCAAACTACATCAATGCGAAAAACAATGCCAATAAATAAAGTTTAATTGCCTCGGGGCTGGGGGTGACAGACAAGAGTAATCAAATCTCTTAAGTGACAATTTTCATTAGATGAGAAGTACATTTGAGGATCATAACTGTGTGTCAATTACCTACTGATAAAATAAGGAAGGTAACAGCAGCTGAGCTTGGAGAATTTACTGTCAAAATGAGTTTAGCATTTTAAATACTCCAATACTGAACTGAAAAGCACTATAAAAAGGTTCAAGAAAAAACTTCAATTTTTTTATTCCAGTACGATTTGAGATGAGGAAATAAAGATGCACACTGACTGGGAAAAAGCTAATTCTGAAACTTCTCTCACATGGCTAGCATTTCCTATCTTAGAAAATGAAGCTAGTGTTTTGAAGGAAGGGTGAAAAGAACAGTGATGAAAATAACAAAGTGTAGTGTACTTTATACATTTTGATATGGACTCTAGATGCTATTTCTCCCAATGAGATTCTTATTTATATTTCAATGTTATTTGTTTATGGCTGGTAATTGGTGGAACTTAGCAATTCAATTTTCTGCAAACAACATTTCCTTCTAATATGTTTTGTATGTTTTAATGGATAAGTTAACATAAAGGCAAAAAAAAGATATTAATATTACAATCTAATAATTTTGTCACATTTTGATAGCTTAGTGGTAGTTTCACAAAGAACATGGCTCTTGAAGAACATGCCTTCTAATCACCTGAAGAAAATAAGTGAAAGTGAAGTGAAATGAAAAAGTGGTTCCATTTTTAATTATCAGAGAGAATGAAAGATTAGTTCCTATTCTCTAGAACATTACATGGTGGCTTAAAGATTCAGCCTGTAAATGTTTATATTAATGTAATCTCATTAGTTGTGTACATGCTAACTGCAACAAAAAAACCATCACATCCAGCACAGTACTTACTACATAGAGACTTATTTTTAATAGGCAATAAGCATCCTGTTTGTCAATTGTATACCAATTATACTCCAATTGAAGTGGAATATTCAGATATTCAGTAAAATTTCAAATTCAGTGTTCTACTTTCATGCTGTGATGCAACCTCAGATCTCAGTAATCTCTCAAAGACCCTCATTGACTCCTAGGACTTCAAGGAAGAAAGACAACAAAAAATCTGCCCTGAACTTTCTAAGGGAAGACAAGGGGCTCAAGCTCCATTCCAACTTGGGACTCTCCGGTAATCAACTTATAAATGAACTCTTCAGCATCACAGAACCCAGAGTATTCCCCAGATCATTGATGCTCCTCCCTTGCCCCCTTAACTTCAGACAAACTTTTTACAGAATTTTAACTCGCTTCAACAGGATCTTACGCTTTATTTCAATTTATTTGCGTAATAACTGTTAATTATAGTTGTATTTCCTATGAAGCTGCCCTTTTATCCCTGACATCTCTATGTGGAAAAGGTCCAGATAGCCCCCTCTTGGGAGTCTCCATTGTAATATAGACCATAGATGACAAAACTGAAATTGTTAAAGACACACTGAAACAGAGCATGCACGTTCCTTTTCTCCTTAATTATCATACATGTAGGTCTATACAGCTATGCGTGAATGTACATGAGATGAAAGGAGAAAAGACTAAGTGAAACACTGGTTACCAAACCTAAATGTACTCTGTAACTGGGAAAAAACTGCAAAACACTTTAGTGTCTCTTCTGTACAGCACTATAACTACCATTAATTTCTTTAAAATGTTAATGAGCAACAGTAATAAGAAGCTCAGAATAATAAGCAAGAGACAACTCAATAACAATCTATGAAGCTGTAAATCCACTTCTCCCATAATTCTCAAAATATTAAAACCAAGACTTGGTTTCTGTGCATTTTCTGATAAAAAGAATTTAATTTGCATCTCCTTTTGATTTGAGTTTGTTTTGTTGTTTGCAGGGCTTTGGGGATTTTTTTCAAGCAGTCTTGAGCTATATATTATAAAAATGGTATTCTAAATGTAAGATTAAGTAGCACTATTACCTTCTGAATTTTCACTAATAATTGATTTTGGTTTGTGTCACTGCACATAATCAAACACTTATTAGTACTCCTTCACTCAGCTTTAAAGCCAAGTCATGATTTTCAGAAGATCTATACTTAAGTACAGAACCTAATCTTATAAACTGAAGTGCCTTCTGGCTGGGTTTGCGGGTTTTTTACATTTGTAGGCTGCAGGCACATGATACATATTATACTTCTTAATTTATTAACTTTCACTCCAAAAGAACTGATGTATAGAATAAAAAAATAGCAAAATTCTTGTGGTTACGCCCTCCCATCGTATCTCACAGGGCCTGTAAGCTCTAAGCTGTTTTACCAAATATTTTAAAAATATACTTGTACCTTCAACTACTTATATAATTTCATAAAGTTTGGCCATTTGTGTATGTGAGGAAGAATATATTGAAGTATAAATTACTAGACTGCCAAAAGTTTTAGCATTATTCCAAATATAAAAGGTTTAATACTTGCAAATTCTTCTAACAGTCATACCTCTTGAATGAGTAACATTGTTTAAAAGCTCCCTAATAAGATTAAACTGCTCAATACTAATCAGTTTGAGCCTCACCTAAAACAGGTATGAGTCCTAGCTTTGATCAAAAGAGTCAGAAGTCTTTTGCCACATTTTAATATAAGGTTTTACAGAAGATAAGTATACACTTAGATAGATATACATATGTTTTATCTACTAAAGCTAAAAGATTGGATTAAGTTTTAGACAGACTACTTAAATGCAGTTATTTAGTCATGCAAGAAATTATTTCTGAACTAACTGTATATATCCATGGCATGCAGACAAAGTGCTTGGGAAAAAAAAAATTAGACACCTACCTGTTTTCTGAAGCTATTAGAAAACATTTTAGTCACCATCATTATAATATAGATAAAGTCAGTGTACACTTAAGTATCAGTTATCTCTCAACATTGTCTGTTACTACCCAATTTTAACATAAGAAATTCTACTAGCTCCATCTGAAATACATGATCATGATGGAACCACCTGATTCAGGATAAGGGTATTACAAAATAGCCATGATTCAATGCCTACTGGCCAAACTTGCACAGATTGCTTTCTGAAGAAAAAAAAAAAAAAAAGATAGCCAAAGGAGAACTTCAAGCAGCCTTGCATACATAAAGAGCAACTTAGAATTGAAGTACTGTAACACTTCTACTACAGTACCATAAAATGATATTAGCATAATTAATACTCTTGTTACTTTCTATCTCCTAAGAGGTCCTAGACGCCTAGAAATCACATGCTGATAAGGAATAACAGTTGCAAGCAGGGTAAACACAGCTGCCTATAAAGTTTTTGCAAGTCCTTCACTTAACCAAGCCAGATTTCAATTCAAGAATCATATTGTCACACCTCGTACAAAACCAAGTAATTTTAACCCAAACAGTTATATCTATCATAAAAATGTCTTTAACAAGTCCTAGTTTTTACAGGCTTTTTACTGTAACAGATATATCTGGAATCATAAACAATACTAAAAATAGTGTTTCAGGGGCACTTCATAAAAATGGTAAAATATTTTCTACCACAAGAAGGTGAAATGTACTTCCAAAAATATCAGTTTAAGCCTTAAAAACTAGAAGAAGTTTCAGTGAGTATTTCCATGGTCTCTATCAGAAACTAAAGGACTTATTTCATAGATATTCAGATTTCAAGTGCTTAAAACAAAAAATGAAATAATTTACCTGAAATTCTGGTATGGCAGACTTTCTGATACCTTTCCTCTTCTTTGTGATTGCTTTTTTAGATAACGATTTTTTTCCTTGTAAGATTAAAAGAGAAAAGCTTCATAATGCTGTTCATTTTACTTTATTAATAAAACTAAATTACATACAGGCTTGTAAGTTAAACTGCAACTAACAGATGGTTTTCAGTCATGTAAACTTGATGAATCAGAACTAGACTCAGCAGAAGCAAGCATTGAACAAGTATCTGTGTACTGCAATCTTTTGTGTGGAGTGGAAGGAAAAAAAAGAAGAAAAAAAGCCTACTACAGTTTCAATAATACAGCACCTAAAAATCTAAGTCAAAAAAGTAACATTGACACCACTCTTCTGAAAGAAATTAAATCCAAAACTTAAGACACAAACATAAGAAATATAGTATCTTACCTGCAAGATTTGTTTCTTTAACACTCTAAAGAATTACACATTAGGATCTGGGATATCTGTATCTAATAGTAAAAAGATACCCGGAAAACACAAGTAGGATCTAAAAATCCCTGATTGAACATATTGAATTTACGCAAGGAAATTAGACTGATTTGTTTTTTCTGCCTGTGGCAATACCTAACATTTTTAGAAGGCAAACAACTCCCTATAATGCACTTCACATACAGCTCTGCTATATATAAATGGATGTAACAAAAAATCTCTGTGAAGGTAAGGAAGTGCTTTACTGCCTACAGTAAAAGAGTTCACAAATCATATACATTTCTCAAATCAAGTAGTTATGTCACTAAGCAACACAGTGAAGTTTCTTATATGGTTATTTCTACATTCATATGGTAAATTCAAACAAGATCACCTTTAACTTGTTCACTCAGGCCAAAACCATCATTCTATCATTATCACTTGTTCACATTCAGGAGTCCCAAACAGTAATTTAAAAGCTTAAACAAAAAGAGAAGAAAATAATAATTTAATGTGGAATTTGTTGTCAATTAGCATGACTGCAAGCACTTGGTAACAATACAAGCACTGGTAGATTCAATATGTAAATTAATGAAAATATTGCACTGAATCTTCTTCCTAACAGATGCTTTGAGTGTGCGCAAATGTGTACGTACACGTACATATAAATATTTATAGATGCCTATGCATCCATTGTTCCAGTTTCTTACACTGTGAGTTTCCTGTACATCTTACCTGACTCTGAAATAAACACATGTATGGAGCAAGGCACAGGGCTTGAAGAATCTAGATCTGAAACTCCACATAAAATCAAAGTAGATTACAATGAATAAAACAACCTAGAAACTACCCATACCAAATATATTTAAAAATTTAAAGAGCCCTCAACTACCAAAAATAAATACTTATATATTTCACATTAGAGAACAAGTAATAAAACAGAGAAGCTTATTTACTAGAACAATAACCCAAACATTCTGACAATGGGCAAAAATGTCCACATTTTTGCTATAAGCTTTATGAACACAGCTGCCTTCTACTACTGAAAACAATGCTGTTCATTGAAAGAACTAAAGTAGACGCTTAGAAGCTTTTTTGACAAAATGACTCAAAAAGAAGTCTGGTCATATGGTGGCTCCCTGCTATAGCCCTTTTAAAAAATGTTATCTGGAAAGAAAATGAAAAGACAAAAAAAAAAAAAAGGCAGCTAGATTGTCTTGCTTGTTTACGAAAAGGAAAATTTTAATATGTTTAAAATAGAACTTTCATTTAACTTGAATACTTTCAACATATTTTTCAACAAGTATTTACTTGACTATTTTCAGCATCCAGTTCTATATGATGTATGATGTAGTGTAATTTAAGAAGTAATAGTTAAACAGAAATATTCTCTCTTTTCCCTAACATATTCTTATGAAAAGGAGGAAAATTTTTAGAGAGAGTTATAAATTATTAGAAACCCAAATAAAATAAACATTTTTTTCTTCACATCAGCATCTGAAAAGCATGAAGTAGGAAAGATTCAGAGTTACGGACAGACCAAGAATTAAAAGAAACCATCTAGAAGCATAAGAAAATGAGCCTTACTCAGTAAATTATAAATAGAGTCTGACAGATCAAAAAGCATAGCTGTTAGAATATATGTACCAAAAGACCTACAGAATTGCTGGTAACTGCTGTGAGCTAAGCATGTATCTGTATAGAGCAACATCACAGTCTTCCATTTTTTTGACACCAGATGTCCTATGGTGTAGGTGTTTTTTGATATCATGTATTAAAAATGTAAAAAAACCCTTACACATATTATGGGAGGCAATTAATATACACAGCAAACTACTTACGGCAAATTCATCTTCTACCTCAGTAACATCCGTTTAAAATACAAAATTGATATTAGAAAGAAGTTGTAGTGGTAGTACTGATAATTTCTCCCTTTTAGAAAAGCTTGTATCTGGTTTTCCAAAAATTATTTCTCAGCTTTAAAAAATGGTAACAGAAACCAAATCTTTCCCAATTGGCAGTTATCTGTAATTCTTATACATTACATGGATGAAATACATTTTTAGTAAGTACATAAAAATCCATTTTTGTGATCCAGAGGTGTTATGTTCTGTGGCTATCCCCCTCAGCACCCAGACCTTCAACTGTGTAATAAACTTAAGTATCTTTTCTATGTAATTGCTTAGAAAGACCCAGCTACTAATGCGGTCTTGGGGTAACAAAATCACTGGTGAGAGGGAACCTCTCAAATCACTCACTGAGGTCTGCTAGAGATCTTTTGCCCATAATACTGGATGAAGAAATTATCTCAAAGACTTATATTAATTCTTGAGCAGATGAAGTAATGTTTCTGACAGTAGTTAGATCACAGTGCATTTTGAAACATGGTGCACTGTGTCTTTCAGAGCATATTCAACATACAAATAAACTTAATTACTGACTAAGAGCAATCAATAAGAAAAACCTTAGAACCTTAGCATAACCTTATTAAATCTTAGTTAAATAATTATAAATTAAGAATCTCATATATATCATCTACTTAGTTCACCTACTCAATTCAACACAGCCTACTTCCTATCCACATTTAAAGATATTCCAGTGTAACTTTACATTCACTAACAATTTACTGTGCCACAATCATTAATTATGTCTCCTCTTTTCCAAAAGGCTCCATATCTCAGTTTGGTTTCAGTTCAGAGTGGAAGAGACTATGAGGCATCTCACCTCCAAGAGGAGTTCATAGGAAATCAACATTTTATTAACCAAGAACCCCTTAGCCAGCTCTGTGAGAATTCTTAGACATTAAACTTAAGTTCAGTAGGTCCAGGAGAAATCTGATTGCCACAGGCTTTTCTTTCAGGCTAAAACAAATTCTACTGACATTGTCAGCGAATAGCAATTAACAAAGTAACATAACTAGGATCTGAACACTAAGACCATCTAGGGAGATTAGATGCAACTAAAACATAAGCCATCTCAAGCGGGTCTTGCCATCTAAAGGTGAAGAAGGGGAAACAAAGAGATAATTCAGATCTGTTCTAGTACTATTTTTGGCATAAAAATGAGACTAATAAAACATGAAGCCCCACAAATGTTCTTGATGCTTGTAAATTACTTCAGGAAGAACAATATTATCTATAACTTCTTCTGCATTGGGATCAATGTGATTTGAAAACAGAAACATTTTTACAGATCTAGTAAAACTTTTTATTGTGAACTGTGGTATATGGGTTCTTGAGGCTTCCCCTTGAAGAACAAAAGCAATGTTAATCCATGCTTCAAATTATAACGTGACAACACAGTGGAATTTTGAATAAAAACTTATTTTAATAATTTTTTTCATAAGACTGCAACTTTTTTCTTGGATATGGAGGAGGGTCTTGTTATCACAGATGAGGGAACAGATGTTTTTAATATTGAACACTAACTCAGGAGTATTTGTCATGGTAGAATACAGTTAAGTTAGCCCTGTCCAATTGCAAGAATTTCTGGTTTTTTCACTAAATTCTAGCAGTAACTGCTGAGCTCTCTAATTAAACAACAGGCCCTCTTATCATTCCATTAACAAATATGTAAGACACACTTCATGTCTTTCAGAGATTTGGCAACTACTGTATGTATCCTGTTTCCTTTTAATCTTCTATTCTTCTATCTTGCTCTCAACAGCTCTTCTTTACAAAATATAACATGATACAATCTGGAAAATGAAGCATTATTATCAAGTTTTGAAGCTTCCATATTGACACAGCATACACTTTTATATAGGCAAATGAGCTAAGTCGGTCTGAACAAGTGCATTAATATTGCTGATTTACAGAACAATGTCCAAAACCCTATAAAACCTGAGTGGTACATGTTTCTGAAGACATGGCACTGAAGCTTAATGCATGGAGTACATTGCTACCTACTGGAATACCTCACTTAATGTCTTCAACATGATCAACAGGCTGATCCTTTATCTACAGGTTAGACAACATGACAAAGTTTTTACAAGACTAAAAATTCTCCAGAAGACTTCTGAATATTAAACTCTCAAGGCCAGTAAACCAGTCACTACAGCATTACTGCCAGGCTGTTGAATTCATTTTCTGGAATTCATCCAAGCAATGCTTGACTTCATACACAAAATGTAATGGTACCCTAAAGAAATAAAATATATAGTAAAATGGACTTCAAGCAGGTAGACAGCCATGAATTTTCCAGAGCATGAGTATATGGTACAGAATTTACATCCAAGGTTCTTCTAAAATCGTGTGCTGTATTGGTGTTTTCTAGATCAACTGGAATAAAGAGAGATTCAATTTACATTTACTACAACCTCTGCATCAGGCACATGACAGTTACTTCAAGCAGCCTCTGGTCCCTTCTATTTTTTCAACCCTACAGTTGTTCGGAATTTCATCCAATCCCTGCTTCAAACATGCAATTGCAGGATTCTCACGCTCTTGCAGCACGCCTTGCACTGAAACTTATCCAACTCCAGTAAGAAAATAATATTTAAGAACTAATGCATAGCATGCACTTGTTCACAGAACTGCTCTGACTGTCTACCCACAGCATTCAGTACTACTCTGTCAATAATTCTGACACAGAACACTGCCACAATAATAACCATCACTTTGTTTCAAAAACATAGATTCAGTACAGTGGTCACACCTTTTCATAAATTGTAAGAAAACTCTGTCACTATGGTAAAGGTCATAACATAGCTGTATTCTCCAATAAGTTCTGCTCACAATATTTCTGTGAAGTTTTCAAATGGAAAAACAGCATGACCAGTCTATATTGATTATGGGTACCACTGCCACAGCAAGTCAGGAATATGCAAATCATCTCAATAGAAACACAAACTGTGGCTCAGTTACATTCAGCTGCCTAAGAGAACCAATAGCAGGAAAAAATATTTTTGTTGAAAAGTACTCACTTTTACATTCCTGATGTTCTCTTCTACTTACTTTTAAAGAAGGTTGTAAAGAGTTATTATGGCTAGGATCAGATTTAAGTCAGGTGTCTTTGGGGGCTCAGAACAAGCTTTACTAAATCACTTTTTCTGCTCTATATTGTAAGGGAACCTTTAAACAGAAGATTTAATTTCAGACAGTCTGTAAGAAACACTACTTAGCCCTTAACATTAGGAAACATTATAAAACAAGTTATTGTAACGAATTGGATCCAATCCCATCCATTTCAGCCTAGTAGCACAGGACCAGTGGAGATCTAACAACCATAGGAAGAAAAGCGCTTTATTGCAATGCTGTAAAGATATTGCAAAATTTTCTCCAGCAAGGTCAAATGATGAAGTAGTCAGAATAAGATGGGAAATGCATCAACATATCAGGAGATAAAGGACAACACTTCTTCAAACTAGAGTCCTTGTTTGCCATTTGGGTTGTTAATCAGTTTGCTTGGTATTAAGAAGACTGAAAACAGTGACACATTTGGAGAGCTAATTTACAAAGGCAAATGTAAAATACATTAGTTTCCCTCAACACTACATATATGAACTTCAACTGCAACTCTTGACACTTCTCTTTAGATGTGGGCAGTGGAATATTTTGGAAGGAGGAATTTGTGATTTAAATAGTAAGACAATTCTTTGGCTGTTTTGTGCAAATATTTAGGATCTAAATATTACTTAGCTTTAAATTTCTTAGTTTTAACTTTTGCCTTCTAGCTGCATGCACTGCCATCAGACCTTGGCTAGTTTCTTAATCTGTAGAAGCCATTTTTTTGTCACTCAGATTCTTGGTTTTGGCTTTCTGCTTTTCAGAGGAAATCCAGTATTCATCTGTCAGTCTACACTGGTCTGAAAAGCACTGTCACTTCAAAAAATGTAATGTTGGAAAGAATCTGCTAAAATCTAGCACAGATAGCTTAGTTCAAGACTCAAAAGGATTAAGCTTTTATGTTGCTTTACATATCAAAAATACTACAGCTACCTGAGCAATTTGAAAACTTAAAGGTTTTGTACCTTTACACTTTGCAAATACCTTTGAAGTTTTCCAGTGAGTTAACTGAAATCTGGATTGTGTATCACTTACCTGAAACACTTAAGCAGATGCTGCCCAGTTCTGTAATAAAAATGTCATCAGCATAAATTGTAATGCTGATGCATTCTGATTGTTGGACCCAGGCCCACAGTCAAAGCAGTACTGTCTGGTGCACAGTTTCACTATGAATGACTTTAGATTCATCATCTCATGTAAATACTCTGTGATTCTTCATATTTGGATAAGATAATATAACCAGAAAATGGAGAAACATTTCCACAATTGCTATAATATAAGATAGCATAAAATACCTTCAAGTGACACTCTCTGCCCCTAACCAGTCAGCTACATTTATTGTCCTGAATATTTTTTGCAACAAATTAACTCTTGCAATGAATTTTGTTCTCTAAAGATACGTTCTGCAAAAGAATCACAGTTTGATCAAATGATGTTTTATATGCTTGTGTTATCAGGTAGGTAACTTTGACTCTGAAGTTAATATCCAAATTGTCTAATGCAGTAAGACTCTCCTTTTTCACAAAATAAAGACTTATCAACTAGAAAACAACTTTAAAAAACATCTGTTTCCCCCTAATTTTTACTATAAGTAAAAATGCCAACTTACCAGACTTGTGCTTCTTATGCTTTGCTTTCTTTTTAATTAATAACAATTTGTTCTGGATCTCAGACTTGTAAGATTTGAATGGATGAAGATGAATCTCACGCTTTCTTTGCAAGTCATCAAGTTTTCTCTGTAGATTTTCATTTAGAATATCCTTCAACTTCTTTTTTTTCTTTTTCTTCTTTTTTGCTAGCATCTTATTTTGTTTCTTCTTATTTTGCAGCAAGGTCCCTAGCACCGTTTCTTCAGCAGATCCATGGTAATTTCTGCCTTGGTTTTCATTATAAGTGCCATTGACATGCATTTGGTAAGCTTTCAGTGTGTTCCCCTTGAATGGACTCAGCTCAGGTCTTACTCTGGACATTTCAGGGCAACCTTGTCCATTCTCCACATCTGTTATTTCTTCTGAGCTAGGATGACCACCCATATCCACAGTCTCTCCTGAAGTAATCAAATTCCTGAAGTTCTCTTTATAACAATCAGTTTTTTTGATGTCACAAATTCTTGAGGCTTTTATTTCACAGTTAACCTTCACTTCCTCTGTAGTGACTCTAAAGCCACCTAAATGTGGGGTTTTTTCTGGACAGATAACAATGTCCATACTTGTCTCTCCTTCTGTTTTGGAATGACACAGAAGCTCTCTCCCAGCAGAACTGACCTCCCCATTGCTTTTGTTTACATATTCATGTTTTACTCTTTCCAATTTAATACGTGGCACTTTTTTAACTTTGATGGGAAGAGATGGGAATTCAGGAGCCTGAAAAGGTTTTTGTTTGTAAATTCGAACATCTGCACCACAGAACTGTGGAAAGTGAACATATGCATTTTCCAAGCAGTCATAACCAAGAATTACTTCTCTGCATTCATGGATAGGCTGACCTAGCACCGCATCCTGAACATCCTTTTGTGTTTCATACACGAAGTCACAAAGACCTTTTAGCAGCCATACTTTTTGATAGAACGGTAGTTCATGAAATGGTTTTTCCTCCAAGGGATTAACCTCTCCGAGAACTTTGAAAAACTGAGGACACAATCCAAGTTTTTCTGCAGCAGCATTAGGATTGTCAGTCTGCCCCACAACAGTATACCAGTGTTGCACTTTCTTTCTGAGTGCTGCCTCCCAAGTCCTGTAGGAAAATGTAGGTCTGCGATGTAATGTAGGTCTGCGATGAGGAGGACTTAACAAAGAAGTCATTATTTTAGATAAAAAAACATTACACTGAGGCATCAGAAGACAACGTTCCAATTCATAGAATACTATTTCAGGTAAATTTAAAATCTGTTGGGCCAAGCAAAGAAAATGCCCAATAGCTGGAATCTCCCACATTGTCTCCATCCTTGTAGGTGCTGCTTGAGCTAAAAGTGATTTTTCCCATTCTTCTATTTCTTTCTGACTAGCTTCTTCTGCCTCTTTTCTTTCTTGATCTCTCTGCCTATTAAAAGAAATTTCATTAAAATTTAGATAGTAGGTGAACAAAAAGAAATGAGAGAGGAAAAGTTAAGTCAGCCATATAGCTTCAAATCTGCTGAAAATGAAGACAACCTGCAAAATTAAAAGTGAGCTGGTCACATATGGGAAAAAGTCTACAAAGCTGTAAACTTTGAAAAAAGCTAGAAATATTTTGCTTCCTGAAGCAAATACTGTCTTACCATTGTGAGCCATGTTTAGACCCAGTCACACAAATTACTGTTAAAGTAAACAAACTTCAAAGCTACATCTTCTTCAAAGTAAAACATATTAACATTAAACACTGCCTGGAATTATTTAGCTCTTAAATTTAAGAAGACCACAAAATCTCAAGAGTTATTTACATGAACAATCTAAAATTATTACCTAACTGACAAGCTGAAATGCTACATCAGTGAGGTAACGGAAGAGGCACTGGCAGACATGATTTGCTTCTGGCTATCAGTGAGAGAAGCAGTGACATGGAATTAGACTGTAGTTAAGCATTCTGATAGTTTTTTTTATCTAATTATTGAGAGAAAAACTGTCCAAGGATACATATCATAAACCATAATGTACTAGTAGGAAATTACTGCGGATGCTTTCAGTTAATATTAGAAGTTTTGCTACACTAAAATAAGAGCAGCTGTAATTTAATTCAAAACTTAAATGATCTCAGCAATTTTTCAAGGAAGTGGTACTAATTTTTTGCTTTGTGGATGCACTGTACTGAAGCCATGAACTTGAGATCACAAGAGCGCCACATTTATTTACCTGAAAAAGCCATAAGGAGCTAGCCTCTTTAGAAAACTAGGAAGACAACTATTTAAAACTAAATAATTTTTCTTATTACCTCTTTTCCTCTTTTGCTCTCAGTTGCTCCTCTTGTCTTAGAACCTGAACCATCACAGACTCAAACATGCCCGTTGACAAACCTACTAAATTGCGAGGCGTGGAACGACGTCTTGTAGAAATGCATGATGTTGTTTTTTCATCCTCCTGCCCATAGCATCCTCTAGATGTTACAGCTAATGATGTTTTCTCTCTTAAATGCCTAGAAGAAAAAAGCAAGCCAATTCACAACTATGAACTTCTGTACCAGTGGCACCTCAATGCCTAGCCTAACAGGCATGGATCAAGCATGCTTACTCAGAAAAAAGCAGTTATTTTTTCCATTTTGAAAATTCCTTTATAAAATTTTAAACCAAACACATTAATATGACCTATGTTTTCACATCAGTTAAAAACTCCATGGTACATTTACCATAAGTTACCGAATATTACTTGGAGATGGAATTCTCTATCTTAATCCACAAGTCTTGAGAAAGAAAAAACTTCCACAAGACCTAAGATAAGAAAGTATCCTTTTTAGCAGATACCTGAAAATAGGGGGCTGGGTGGTGGGGTCTACTAGGGGAAGGGTTTGCGGATCTATTAGTTGGTTTAGGCTGGGGAAGCATATGTTAAACACCGGTTTCTTCCTATTTTAAACTCCAAAAATTGAAAGACAAAACACAACAAATTCGTCTGCAAAGTTACATTTTTTCTTACATTGTTTCAAAAGACTCCATTAAAACTTGTATGAGTTTTTCACAACCTGTGAAAACATTTGAGGGACCGAGGAGAAAAATCCAACCTCCATTCAACAGGAACCTCCATTCTAAGGTAATTTTCTGTGGCTTGTAGTATTCAGGTATTATACAACCACTGTTGATTGATTCCGTTGAATTACTTGAAGGGGATCATTGACCTAAACACTACTCTGTAATAACATAAGAACAATTGTTCCAAGAAGTAGCTCTTCAATTTCATTTCACAAATAAAATTATGTTAAAAACTTCAAACAAATTTTTCTAATTAAAAATTGTAAAAGAACATTGAGACTTCTAGGTTCCATAATCCTTTGTACTTACAGATCCTGGAAACTTCTATTAAGCTAGTGCACACAGACATAATGAAAAAATCTTTACAAATCACTGAGGAGTTAATACAAGACAAACTCACTATATACTGAGGCAGGATTATATTTAGACAGTTCAATATTTCCTAATATTTATCTGAAAAAGACTGGCCATTAAATGGAAGAAAGACAAAAGCAATTGAATTTATTTTTTAGTAAATACCTATATTGCTATTTGACAACACAAAATCTTCCAAGTTGCATTTGGTTATTTATCTGCCAGCTGCAACTCTATTAAGCCAGGATTTTTTTTTTTTTAATCAGGTTTTACTTTAGCAAACAAGGAACATTCATGCCCCACTACGTTCAGCTCCTTCCTTTCTACCACCAGACCGTCCCAAAACTGCCGTTACACAGAAACAGTTTCAAATATATTGTTGCTACAGCAGCACTGAATACCTTCACTCTGCTTTCAGGTGACTTCTGCACCACTTTCCTGAAGTGTCCTTCCTACAGGAACAACGTTCTTACCAGCTAGCAGTTCACAATGTATGTCACTAGCAAACATAATGCTGATGGACACACAGAGCTTTACATATTTCCCAACATTGTTCCTTTACTTTCATCCTTCACCAAAAACACCTCTTGGTTTTTACATCCAGAATACTATGTCATTCGGAAGACCGGTGGGCTTTTCACTGTAAGAGGCCACCATGGTTTTCTGATAACGACTAAACTATGACCAGTTCAAGAGAAAGCATGTACTTCAGTTGTGATTAAAATTACGCTTTCTACCATGTAGCTGGAGAGCTTTCCATGTTTCAGCTGCTTTGGCTGATAAGAAAGCAGTCCCTGCCCGGGACTTACATTACAACTTACTGCGATTTCCATTTTGCCATTTAAGACTATACTATGGCGAGCATTGTCTCTCATTTTATGATTATGATTACCATTTCAAAGCAGGTAACTTCGGCTCAGTATTTTATTCCTACGTATTTTAAGGGCGGCAAAAATTTCACAGATTGTAAAAATAACAATTTCAAATAGCTAAATATTCATACAGAGTTTAGGCAGTTTTGCGACAGAATAAAATAAAGAAAGAAGCATTTGACATCTTGTGTAAACAAGTGTTCCTCCATGCTCACAAAAGGCTTCTTTCAGAAGGAAAATCTTTGTCAGGAAATGCTGTGCTCTATTTGGCATTTTGAAGTTTGGAATTCCAAAGCATTTTGAATTAAGATTTGAATAGTTCTCAGCAGGAAAAGTTAATCTTCGTCAAAGTACTGAAAGTTCTAGGTTTGTTTCTGTTGGGCCGTTTTGTTCGACGCTTGTTTTCCTTTAACCGAATTTAAAGAAACACACCCTCCTGTTCTACTTTATGTAAAGCACACGCTGCACGGCCGCTATAGTTTCCTACACCTACCGGGATAGCAGCGCCAACTTCTGTTCCAGCATCATCTCCAGCTTCTGGGCCTGTTTGGAGAGCCAGTGATCCACACCGTGCAGCCGATAGCAAGTCTCCAGCATGAGCCGGAAATCACACACGAAATCTGCTATCCCTGTGTACTGCCCACTGGAAAATTTCTCTTCCATTTTCAATAGCCATATTCCAGCGGGCATCTGCTGCAAGGACTGGCTGCTCTTACGGCCCAAGAGGGAGCCAGAGCCTTCTTCCCCGAAAAATGCCTCATCCGCGAGAGGCTTCAGGAACGGCGCCGTCAGAGGCCGGTACTTCTCCAGCAGGAACTCGCGCAGGATGCGGTACCCCTGCTGCAGCTCGGGATTCAGGCTCTGCTGCCAGGCACTGCTCCCTCCCTCATCATCTGCCTCCTTCTCAGGCTCCTCCATCCCACTCTGAGGGGCCGAGGGCCGATCCGCCGGGAGGTCTCCGTCGCACTCCATGTCTCCCGCCCCAGGCTCGTTTTCCGGCACCTGCCGGGGACCGCGGCGCTGCGCCTCGCCCGGCCGCCGCATCCGCACCGAGCTCACCTGCGCACACAGACACTGCTCAGCGCCCCGCCGACCCGGGGGGCGGGACGCAGACGCCGGGGGGGAGGCACCGACTGGGCTGGCGCGCGGCCCCGCCCGCCCGGGGACAGCGCCCTCGCCCTCAGGGCCCGCCCCCTTCTCCCCCCCCCGCCGCCGGCAGCACCGGCGCATCCCGCCTCCCGCGTGCGCCGTTCCCGCCGGGCCGGCCGGGACGTCCCTCCGCGCCGCGCGCGCTCCTGACGGGCAGGCGGCGCGTGCCGGCCCCGCGCGGCGTTCGTCGGCTAACGGGCGGCGCGAGCAGAGGGGAGAGTGGGGGCGCGGGTGCCCCCCCCCCCCCCGATCGGGAAAGGACGCGGAGCCTCTCACTCCAGCGCGCATGCGCGCGGCCAGCCGGCGGCGGTGCGCCTGCGGTGGTGTCGGGCGCCGGGTGGGATGTGACGTCATCAGGGGGCGCCCACCTCGGAGCCGGCGGCGCGACTCAGGGGCGGCCGCTGGTGCGCGCGGGGCCGGACGGGGCCTCGCGGCGGCGAGGGCGGAGCCTTGCGGCGAACACACTCAGGGGCGGGGCGGGGGCGGGGGCGGGGCCCCGCATCGAACCCCTCAGGACCGGGATGGGGCTGCTCCTGGCGCCTCCCCGCGGTGCGGGCGGCGGCGTTGGGGCTCCTTGGCCTCGCAGGACTCTGCTGCTGTGCTGCGGCGGCTAAAAGTAAACTGCCACCTAACGGGTCTGTCGTCTCCCGTCAGAGGTGTGCCACAAGTCTTCAGACGCCGAAGCGAGGCAGCAGCTCACGAAAGCACTCAGTTCTACGCTCGGTTCTGTCCGACTTGCCTTAGGAGCTGGTGCGTTGCGAGGGGAGGCTGCTACTTACGACGCTGTCCTAGCCTGGGGTGCACTTGTAGTCCTCTCACGTGTGCCCTCACCTTTCCTCCAGTCTCCTCCCCTCTAAGGAAGGATCCTAAAGGACCCCAGGGAGCTCCGCAGTTGTTATGGTCTGCACAGCACTGCAAAGCACTTGGAGACGCACCTCTGTGCGTGGCTTTGGTTTTATCCTCTTCACATTCCGAACTGTATGAAAAGCTGAGGGCACCCTGGTGAGAGGAATAGAGGGGAAGAGAATGAATGTAGGGGAGGAGGACTCTACTTCTCTACCTCTGCCTCTACTTCTGTAAGGTCATTCTTGCTCTTCAGAGATCACTCCAGAAACGGACCTTGCTCGTAATGGTTTTCCCTTAATGGGAATAAATGCCTACACACTGCAGGAAGGTGGACCTGCTTGGAAGGATCATTGTGCATTAAGACTGTAGTGATCCATGCAATAGCTAACCCAAGTGTAGCCACATACAGGATGGCCTTCAGGTCAGTGTTCTGCGGTGTGTATCACATGGCCACAGGATAAAATCAAGCAGTATTCTGTTAGAGCAGCTCCCACGCTGTAGTGGCATCTCTATGACCTTGCCTCTTTCTAAAACTGCAGCCAGAAATCCTTATTCTCTCTGACAGTATAAAGGATTAACAAAGTTGGGATTTTTAAAGGCAATCCTCTTATAGCCTGAACGACCATCCTGAGATAGCCTTTCCACAGACACAGTCTTCATGATGCACCCTCATTATAGATCCATTTGATGCTGCACTTCTTACGGTTTGTGGGATCTGAAATGCTGTAAGATAACCGTTCTCACTTTCCTTATAATGTTAACTCTAAGAAATTGTGTTTGAAATGATACTTCGCAGAGTCTGAATCCCTTTCTTGTACTGGGACCATAATGACCAATATGTCCTGTTGCAAAACAGAGGGAATGCTGTGTTGTGTTTTCTTTAATAACTGATCTCAGAAATCGTGTTTGTCTTGCCTAAGTCCCACTCCAAGCTGAAGGTGGAGAGTCATCATCCGAGGGACAAGTGGTGGAAGGATTCCAGCAACCTGTGTGGAAGTTAAATCAACTGTAGGAAAAACTGAGGAAAGCAACCATTCAAGTAACAGTGGGAATTTTTAGTGTAAATCAAATAAAGCTAGATGAGGCTGCAGCTCTTTTTAGAAGTTTTGTGCTTGTTGGATATCTGGCTTGCAACACTCATGTCCTGGCTCATTTATACTCTCTGCAACAGTACCCCGTAACTTAATAGACATTTTTGCTTCTTGCTAAATATGTGACCTTGCTTTAAGAATATAAGAACTTGTAGTCATAATTGTGCATAAAATTCATAGACTGAGTAGCCACAAAATGCATTCAGAGATTTTGGTGTGATAACATCTCAGCTATATTCAGATCTCCTGTCAAAAATTGAAATTTATGGTGATGAAAGAAATTAAGATATTGAGTCAACACTCTGAAATCACATTTCAGTGAAGAAGGGCCCACATATGACAAAACAAGATAATATCCTTTATTGGGAGCTCTGACTTGTATCACCAAAGTATTTGAAAGAGGATATTTTTCCTAAGTATGCGATCAAAGTAGGCTAAAAAATAATTTTAAAAAAAGGATTAGAGTGGGAAACATCATTGTATCAATCTATAAGAACTTTTTTGTATGTTCTTATGTAATAAGAAAAATACATTTTATTCAAGAAGTTCAGTGATACATTATCTATGTACTTCCCAAGCCTTGCCACACGAGGGCACTGTTGAATAAATGCCATGTATGATTCCTGCCTTAAATCAGAGGTAACCAATGTGCCCAGGGTAGAACTGCTGAAACAGAAGCAAACATTTTGGAAAACCTGTAACAATGGGGTTTCGTTTTATATACTCACTGTTAATAGGAGCTATGACTCACATATCATTACCAAAAAAAACCCCAAAAACCAACCAAAACCAAACAACAACCAAAAAACCCAAAAAAACCAACAAACAAAAAAACACCGAAAAAAACCCCAAAACCCCTCCCAAGTTTTCAAAGAATAAATAGAGCTGATAAATATTCTTACCATTTCTGTCCATACATCTGAATTGGATATACAATTTTTGCAAAATGGTGTGAGAGAGATTTGCCTGCATTTTAATCATGAAAGTTTGGATATGCATGATAATTTCAAAGAATATTACACCAAGTGAGCACCTCTGCCTTGATGTTATCACAAAGACAGCAAGAAATTTTGTTGTTATAATATTACCCACAGTGTCTTAGGTGTGTACAGAACAGTGCAAATGTCAAGTGGATAAACATACACCATGAGAAAGAAATGTGAGATATGCTTGGGAAAGAGTAATCTTCCATATACAGTTCACAAAGGATAGGATGATCTAGCAAAGGAAAAGAGACAGCTGTCAGATGCGACCAGTATCCTTCACATCTGATGTAAATTTTGAGTGACAGAGCGTCAGCATGTCATGGATGTCACGTTCAGGGGATGTAAAGAGAGTATCTCAGCCTGACCATGAAAGCATCCATGGCTTCTACAGAGACACAATCATGATGTAAATAATTAGTCCCTTCCTGAACTTTGATTTGAGTATAACTTTTTATCATATCCCTAACCAGATACTTTGTCTTTACATTTGCTTTCAATCTGAAATCAGTGTTATCAAACTACAAAGAAGTTACAAATTCTATATAGACTAAGATGATAGCTGAGCAAACCTCAGCTGGTTTAAATCCCTGAGTTACTTGTGGCTATTTTAAACACTTACCAAGATTTTATATGTGCATTTTTAGAGATTTATGTACAACTCTCAAAAAATGTGTAAAAAACATACAAAAAGAATATTTTAGTCTAAAGTTCTTAAATCCAAAGACCCTGTAGTAGTTTTCTATCTTATAGACAATAGAACTGTAGCATTTTTGTAAAAGATATTACCTCAAAGAATTATTTAGACTGGCAGAATTAGAATGTTCATATTAGGGCACTGAAGGGTTGTTTTCTAACAGGTCAGAGCTGCCTGTTACAGGATGTAGAATGAAAAAAAGGATGGTTTCTGTAGCAGCAGGACAGAATGCTTAGAAGATAAGTAAAATTGACTGCTTTTTTCTGTGAAGGCCTGAATTCCTGTACCTTGAAATCACATTCTCTGCTTCAGGAGTAGTAAAGGGGGACTAAAAAGTACCTTCCACCTTCAACTTTAGGTTACACTTCACAAGTCAGAAAAAGAATCTTTTTTTATATAATACACATTCACTCTGTGTATAATTTACTTCTTCTAGCAGTGTCATAAATAGTGACTGAGTGGCTCCCATTTTCCTTCATTCTGATTCTTCTATTTCATACATTAAAGCCAGGGGTCCAAAGTGCAGGTTTCTGCTCCTGATGACCTCCATGGTGACATAGAATATAGCCCACATTAAGGGTCCTTGAACTCTTCTGTGAGGTGAGTGGATTAACATTGCTACCAGAGCCATTCAAACTGCATGCTCAAGTAGCTACATGTTCCTTCTGCTGACATAAAGTAATGGTAAATAAAATGAACACCAAACTCTAGAAAACACTAACAATGTGCTTTCCGTTTGCAGGTCTGCCACCTGAAGTTTCCTTTTATGAGATGCATAAAATTCTTGGCAAAAAAACAAGGGCTCTGGAGTGTGAAGAAAATAATCGATCTCTGAAATGTTTCAGCTGAGTTATTCTGCTGATCTTTTTCATTCTCTCTCATGTTCCACCACCTTTAATTGCATCTTTCTCCGTTTTAGGGATACAGTGCTACTTTCTAGCACCAGAGATACCATCATTGACAATTAGGATGACAAACAGACAGAAAACAATGAAACTGTCTTTGAATTCTGCGCTTTAGAGACTTTCCCCCTTTTTTGAGTTCTCAGAGCTGTAAGCTGTTTTGCATTCAAGCTTCTGCAGCATGTACTACTGAAAAAGTACAGTTCTCCTTAAAATAAGCGATTCTCAGCAACTTCAAGAAGAATTAAAATTTTATTATGTGTTACAATGCAAAAAAAGAATAAAGCAATTGAGCACATTCAAATTATTTCTTTCTTGATTCTAGATGGCATGAGAACTGTATGGAGATGAATGCTGTAGGATGCACAGGGACTTTGACCACTAATGCCTAACAAAGCTGGCTGCTGCAGGAAGTGGCACAGCAGGAATCAACGTGATTTCCTGCCCAACCATGCCAGATGACCAGCAGAGACCTTCCTTTAAAGGGCACAGGTTGAGAGCTGGAAATGTGACAAGGGAATGATTCTCCCAGATAATCAAGTAGGGTAAAACATCTAATCTCTCGATTCAGTGATAAACTCCAGAGTTCAGATCCCTTGTTGTTTGCCACTTACACCTGACATCTGGACATCCTGTATGTACAGGCTGATAACTAGATCCTTAGCCAAGATGGAAGACTAACTGATGAGATCAGGCTGCAGTATTTAATTTAGTAATGTTTGTCAGTCTGCCTGCTGCTCAGCTGCTGATGTTCACAGAACTTTAAAAAATGTGTATTTTTTTCAGCTAGGCTTCCTCCTTCCACACTCTTGCCAAACTTAGTCAAAATTATCCAGCAGATTAAAAAGTGTCTGGAGAGGACAGACAGACAACACAACTACATATGCTTCAGTCCCTTAGAAAACTAGTAGCAGGAATTTAGTAATCTCCAATGCTGTTTATTTTCACTCTGCTCTCTGTAATTGTGCAACACAGGAAAGGCAAAAAAAAATTGCTTCATACAGACCTAACATTTATTTATGTGAAAAGTTTTGCAATTATACTTTATTGTGTCTAATTGTGTACCTGAGGCTTTTTAAAAATTTTTGTGGTATTATAGGAATGGCAATTATTTCCTCTTGGAGAATTATACACAGATATAATTTTCATATCTAAGAGAGGTTTTGAGAATGATTAGTGCAGAGATTAAAATGCACAGAGAGCCAATGTTTAGATGACTTAAACATTTGTTCCATTCACTGCCCATTAAGTTCTTTTATAAAAATTAACTGTAAAGACTGTCTTATACAGTATCAGAGAAGACAAAACAGAGCAAGGGCTAAAACTGTAGTCACACAGATATGAATGTCCACTTCTGACAGGGGAAAAGAGAACTCCTCCAAATATGTTCATGACATCAACAATTCTAGAGTATGTGTTGTATGTCACTGTTCCTGGTGGATGGTGTGAAAGAATCTGTGGCAACACATAGTCACCTTACATACAGACACACCTTGCACATACAGCACACCTCAAGACAACTCTTACATGCTGTTGTCCATCATTGAGGAATATTGGAAAGACTGGGCAATATTCGAAAAGTATAAATTAAAAGGATTGTCTGTACAAACACCAACTCTTGTTCTGAAGTGCTGTCACAAAAGTGACAGGAATCTATCAGCAAAATTTGATTAAAATATAACAGTCTTTTGTCTCATTCAGCCGCATCTCTTCTACATATCTGGTTTTATTATACATTCAAAGAGAAAATACAATCATTTCAAAATAAGACATTTAGAAAAGTCAGAGTAATTAATTAATCAATATAAACCCCATAATATTTCTTAATTTTTATTTCACAGAATCACAGTACAGCTGAGGTTGAAACAGATCTCTGTGTGTCTGTTGCCTCCATGCCTCCATGCTCAAAGTGGGGGCAAACAGAATTGCTTTCTCAGGGTCTCATTCAGTTGGGTTTTCAGTACCTTCAAGGATGGAGGCTCCACAAAATATTTGCATGCAATTATGAAAAACCACTGTAGTCCAAGAAGATATTCTGACAGCCCCTATATTTTCTTCTATTTGCTGGCTTACAGCACCTCAGGGTGTTAGAATTATAGACTATCCTGAGTTGGAAGGGACCCACAGGGATCATTCAGTTCAACTCCTGGCTCTGGTCATATCAAGAGTCACATCATGTGCCTGAGAGCATTGTCCAAAAGCTTCATGAGTTCTGTCAGGCTGATGCTGTGACCACATCCCTGAGGAGCCTTGTCCAATGCCCACCCACCCTCTGGGTGAAGAACCTTTTCCTGATATCCAACCTAAACCTCCCCTGACACAACTTCAGGCCATTCCCTTGGGTCCTGTCACTGGTCCTGTCACAGTGAAGAGATCAGGGTCTGTCCCTCATCTTCTCCTTGTGAGGAAGTTGTAACTGCTATGAGGTTCTCTCCTCAGTCTCCTTCAGACTGGGAAGAACAAGTGACCTCAGCCACTCCTTGTATGGCTTCAATATACTACTGTCCAGTGGACCCCTTTTGCTGAATGCCTTTTGTGGTCCTGTGTGCTCCCTAGCAAGTGATGAGAGGACATCTTTTGCCATCCCAAGTTCAAGAGGCATCATCTTTCTCTTATTCCAAGAAATACCAAAAATAGTTAACCCTTAATGAGCAAAAAACATTTACAGCAACATTTGGTATAAGAGCTCTAGACTTAGAGAAATGTTAAAAAATAGTAATTTAGCACTGAAGCAGAAATAGTTTTCATTTATACACATCAATTTTCCCTTTTGTGTGTATCTTTTTAAGAAAAAACTTACAAAAAAGTTTAAATTTTTCAGCAGTGGTCAGCATAGACCTTACTATGTCATAAGTCCTCTGCTGTAAACAGAAACACATGAAGGTTTAAATAAGTCCCCACTCTTTTCAATAGTAGAGGTCTCCACTGCACATAAAACAGAATTATTTAATGACAGTTTGGAAGTACTGGGAGCAATAGATAGGCTACAGTAGGCTCTGTTTAGTCATATAAATGTCTTTAGCATGCCATGTTAACAGGATGTGAAGCAAGATTAAGTTGGAAGTCAGATGCTCATTCTACAATGTTCTTAGAATATTCTAAAAACCCAACAGTTTCCAAGAAAATGCGTTAATAAATTACCATGTCAGTTTTGGTCAGTTAGAAAATATATTACTGCTAACTATATTTGGGTTGGTTTTTTATACCTTTAGGGGAGAAAGACCTCAGTGTGAAGAAAAACAAGAACTTCTCATTCAAATGTTAAATTATATTCTAGACTTTAGAATAGGAAACCTGTACTCTGAACTAGAGCAGGTCTTTTTGAGCTGACATCTCCATCCTACCTCACAAAATCTATTTTAATGTTTTCAATCGCTTTCACTGAAAATGTTTAGAAAAGGCTTTTTTCACATTATTACTACTTGCAATTGATCTTTTCCCCAGTGTAAATCTGTCTATGCCCTGGAGTCCAAATTATACATATCTGATCATTTTGTGTAGTACAGTCTATTGGCTGTGCTCCAGGTGTTTTTCCAGCTTGGGAGGTTTTGAATTAGATCTCCTGTAAATTGTTGGCAAATTAAATGGCTGATAAAATAGCTAGTATTTACCGTATGCTCAAAATTATTCATGCAGTGGCATTTGGTACCAGGAAACTTTTCTTTCTTCTCTTTTCTGCAAATATTTACCTTTTGCAGATGAATTTCTAAAGCCAAATAAACACAAAGTAGTTGTAGGCAGCTGTTTTTCTTGCTACTCCCATGCCAATAGTTACACATAAAATATTTTTTCAATAACTTAAAATATTTTTTCAATAACTTCATTGATGTTTTTCTCTCTATCACTGTTTTCTAGAGGTTGTTACCTTTCAAGATAATTTAATATGACATATTAATTTGAATTAGAAGAGAATTTTGAAAGCCTGTCCTGTAATGGACTGAACCTAATGTTGCAACTGTAGGCCTAGAGCAATTAAGGTGCATCCATGACCAATAAAAATCATTAACCCTAATGGTGGAGCTTGGAGAATAAAGGCAAGCAAGCAAGCAAAGAGAGAAAGAGAGAAAGAAAGTGTAAGATTGAGCAAGAGGAAGGGAGACATAGGTGCCTGGAAGTAGGGGTGGGGCAGGCAATGTTGGAAATAGACAGAGAATGGAAAATGCTTCTCAGTGGCCAAGAAGTGTGCAGAGTTGCCCAGATGAGTGTCCTCCTCTGTTTCACTTCTAACATGGTAATTGATAGTTCTCATCAGGATCTGCACAAAATCATCATTAGGTTTTTCTGCTATTGGTGCTGTTATTGCTGATGGGACCAATAAAACAATAAAGTTTAAAAGAAACTGTAAAGGTTAAGATGGAAGGTCAACTTGACTCAGTATAGCATCTGAGCAACCATATTAAAACAAATTAAAATGCTTTTACCACATAATAAATTTTTCATTGCATTTCTCCTTATTGTGGTTTAATCTGGAAGGTAACCAAACAGCTGTGGGTCCACTTTCCACTACCACCCTTCCCTGTTTCCCCTCCAGTTTATTGTGCCCCAGATTCCTCACAGGTGTGGCAGTGGGAAGACTTGCAAATTCCTTCGGTTAGTGTCAACACTGCTTAGTAAAATCTAAAACATCAGTGTGTCATCAACATTATTCTTATCCTCAATCTGTCACTCAGTACTATACCAACTAGGGCAAAAATTAACTCTCTCTCCAATAAAATCAGAGCAATATCCACCCTTTATTCTGTATCATCAATGTCATGCCCAGGTTCCACTCTTCCCAATGCATCCTTCCCTGTCTTTTGATACATACACAGAGATACCTTTCTCTTAGTCTATGGGTCATCCCTCTAAAATGGAGTAAAATTAGTCCATAGCTTTGGGCATCTTCTCTTGTAGTAGACCTTCAGAGCTGCTGAGATGGTGCATGGTATTGGATAATGTCCATGATAAGTCCATCCCCCATTCAAAAATCCATTTGTACATTGCATCTCTTCTTCAATGGCCCAACGTGTCAATGTGTCATAGGTCCACTGAGCTGCCTATCTTCCTCTACCTATCTTCCCAGCTACCTTGTGATGGCCCTGCTTGGAGCACTCTGCTTCCTGATCCCTCTTAGAGACAGCTGCTTTATTCCTTATTAAATGTGTCCACTTCCATCGCTGTTGAGGCAGCCACGACACACAGAAGAACACGACACAATTTCAAAAGGCTTCTCTCTTTATTATAACAGCATGCTGTCTTTTATACATTCCCAACAAAGTTTATACTTATTAATTGGTTACAATAAATCAACACATTGTTCATTGTTACAGAGCAGTCTTCACCACTGTTTCCAACTAACATTCAACTGCAGGTTTCTTTTGTTTATCTTCTTCCTCTTAGATTCCATGTCAACCACCTTGGCAGAATTCCTTTTAGGGGTAAACACAACTCTTACCAGCTTCTTCTAACTCACTCTTCCTAGCTCACAGACCAGCTGTCAGCCGCTTCCACACACTTCTTCTTCCAGTATTTCTCCTTGCATTCAATCTCAGATAATACTGGCACAGGTTGGTTTTCTGGTTCAGCCTTGGAGTCTGTCACTTTGCTCTTAGTTCCAGAGACCTTCCCTCCTGCAGCAGGTGCTGAGCTCTGCTGAACAGATCTCAGTCAGCCTGGATCAGGCCCCAGCACATTGCAGTGATTTGTGTCTCTCTGGAATTATCGGGTGACAGCTCATCTTGCCCAAATATTTTAATAAATTTTTCTGCATTCCTCACTTTTTTAGAGGTGAAGTCTTAAAACACTGGGAGATGTCCACTGCCCTAGGCACTTCCCCATCCTGTCCCATACTCCTTGCCAATCATAACTATCCAGCCTTAGGGCAGATCTGTGGGTGATGTGCTTACCTAGTTGTGTAACCTTACACAAGATCTGAGACATATTCATGCGTCATAGCAATGCAAAGGTGCTGGTTTGGACACCCTGGGGATACTTTCCAAGAGGTGTTGTAACTCACCTGGAGGAGAAGGGAAGGATGGCAGAGAGTGTCATTCCCACAAATGGACCCCTGGAGGTGTAGTTATGTGTCATTCCCAACAGGCAGCTCCTGCCATGCAGGCACAGCAGCGATGCTGGGTGTTCACACTGCCTCAGTCCTGCCAAGAGGCATCTTATCATATCAAAAACCCATGTTACAAAGCTCAACAACATCATAACCCTAACCCAGAGCTGAGAAATGACACAGCAGGGAACACAGCAAGTAAGGTGTTACCCAATGCAACTCTGAGAACACACAACAACATTGAGATCAAATAAATCAACATTGTGGCCAGTAACTAGTGCAACTAATTGCTTATAACAAATTTGTTTTAACATGTCAGAACAGTGGTTATCTTAACTCTTCACACCCATGGGTTGGGTGTCAAAATGGACTCTTGTGGTTTAACCCAGCAGGCAGCTAACACCATACAAAACACTTGCTCACTTCCCTGTCACCACTCCAGGATAAGTAAGAGAACTGGGGGAAAAAAACCATTAAATTCTCCCGTTGAGATAAAGACAGCTTAATAGGCCAGAAAGAGGAGGGAAACAAAAATAACTATCATTAAAATTAGAGTATACAAAACAAGTAATTCACAATGTAGCTGGTAGCCACCTGCTAGCAGATACACAGCCAGTTCCCAAGCCCCCAGCCAGCTTTATCTGCAGCTGATATTACTGAGCTTTACACCATATAGTATGGAATATCTTTCCAGTCAGTCACGGTCAGCTATATCACCTCTGTCTCCTCACAGCTACTCGTGTCTCACAGCCTCCTCACTGGTAGTGTGATGTGAGTAACAGGAAAAGTCCTTGTCTTAGTGCTTAATACTTCACCCATCAGTCTGCTATCAACATTATTCTCATCCTAACTCTAAATCACAACATTATGCCAGCATGAAAATTAACTCTATCCCACACAAAATTAGGATGATTGTGTACTGAAAGGACAATCTTATACCATGTCATTTAGAAAGTTCCCCACATTTTGCACACCATTTGGGTAATAGACTAAGACTTGAGATATTAAAGTATCACACTGCTTTGTCACTAAGTATGTGTTTCAATAAAGTTTTTCTGTTGACCCAATACATTACCAGTGTCTGGTGAGGGCTTGGAAAATGAAAAAGACTTCTCCCAAGCCAAACAAGATAAATTATGTAACCTTCTTTATATAGTAAACAAACTCTAGATAAAAGCAGTAGCTTCATGATTTTAAGAATTCTTTGGCCCAAAAAAAGGGAAACGTAATTGGTTTTAGGGGATTTTTTCTCATTTCAATGAGATAAATAAAAATTTTACTCATTCCTATAAAAATGCAAGGCTCGCTAATTAAAAAAGGGTTAGATAATATGAATAGGAAGGACTCACCAATAGGAGTGAAGGGTTAAAAATGCAAATAGGTAGATAAGGCCAACTGAATATGCTAAATTTGATAATGAAAACCTACATATTACCAGGTCCTCATGGGCAAAGACATGAATCACATCCACTTTTAGCAGTTCACTCATGTCACAAGCAGTCCAAGTATGGGTATTGATGCCGGGCAGGCAAAGCCCATTTGATAGCTGGGAAAATGTTTAAGCAGTAAGATTGTTTTGAGCTCCCTGAAACAGAGGCTACACTCCTACTTTTAATATGTCTGTATTAATATAACCCTAGTATCTGCACATGACTCAGCCCTGGAAGAATGACAGATATCAAGAACAATATTAGTGACATAAAATACAGGAATAGAATATACGAAAGTAGTGGCTAAAGATTTGCATGCAGTTCTAGGCAGAAAAGCTTCTGTGGCATCATACAGAAATAGGCATTTAAAAGTTTGCTCCTACAATTTCCAGCCATTTTGTAGTTCCAGGAATAGTTAGAACCATTGGAATGTTGATATAAATGAGAGTGTGTAGAGATCTAGAAGATTAGATCCACGTCAGACTTTTGTTTTATTCAGAGGTTTGGCTTCCTGCCCTCTGTTCAGACAATAAATTGGCTGTAACAGAGCTGCTTCTAGCATTCTGTTCAGTAGAAGTATCCCAGCAGAGACAAATTAAGGTAAGCAAGAATGGCAGATTACAGCAGGATTAAATAGTTTAAGATTATGTTATCAGACTGTTTGTTGAAATTTTATGAAAGAGTAATTGTTTCAGTTGACCTTAAAGTTTTCTTAAGAAATCTCTTTTTTCATCTAGTTTATGTTCATTTTTGTGTATTCCTATGTCTAGTTTAGATCAAAGATTTTGTACAGTTTGATTTGAAGGAGATTATAACCTCATTTTTTATTAGCTAGAGGATGCCAAAAATTCTTTTTAATTCACTTTTAAATTGGAATAAACCTGGAGGAATTACTACCTCTGCTAGCAGGCCTGACAGCTGTGACCCAATACACTCAACTAAAGCAGTTCTGACCCTGTAAGGAATTTGTCAGCGTGGAATGAGATAATATTTGGAACATACCACTATATGGATGAACTCCAAAGTTTTAAATGTTGTTTTTATGTACTGAATTTGATTTAATTTAATTTTATGATCACATGTATCTTGGGATTAAATGAAAGAGAGAGCAAACAAGATCACAACGAGAGCAAGAGAGGCTATATAACAGGTTTTCTTTGCTGTCTTCATATCAATGAATTAATATAATCCATGTAGTGGTAAAAAACAAATTTCTTCTGCTTTTAGTATGATCTTGTTGTCTTTGGCCACAAACATACTCATTAGTTTATTAAGAGTAATTAGACTACTGCTAGTTTCAGCAGTCTAGAGACCTTTAATTCCTTTATACTTAGTTTGGATGCAAAATGAAACTAATCAGATCCAAGTTATGAAAACAGTGGTTGACGCATCTGCAACCAAGAACAATATCCAAGTCTTCTTAGTCCACTTCAATGTATACCTTACAGAAGAGAGAAAATAACTGAAGAAATAGGTCTGAAAGACATTAGGATAAAGAAATCAACATAGGAAGATATACAAGGCATAAAAGACTATGACAAAGAGTGAAAAATGTGGGCATAGGTGATGTATACATAGGAACATGTAATGACAGGAAAGGCCTCTTGAAACGGGAACATTTATAGGTCACTCAGTCAGTCTTAAGGAATAGATGGCAATTCAAGGCATGAACACTTGTTTTATTTATTTTAGGGAGTTTTAATTGTTCTGGAGAGCCAACAGAGGTGAAGTTCTACCACAGACTTTTCTATTTTCTACTTGTTTAAACAAGACAAACTAATTAAAATTTAGTACAGTTCTTCATAACATCAAGGTTACCTGTCCATAGTTTATCATAGAAAGTTTCTTCAGAATTTATCCACTTCCTAAACATGTTTCTGAAAATGTCTTTGAACTGGCCTGCCCTCTTCTGGAATTCTTCAGTCCTGACTTGTGGACATTCTCTTTTTTGTCTTACCGTTGTGAGTGTATGTAATGCAGGTGCAAGACTGAAGATAGATCAAAACCAGGAACTGGGATCTTCAGAACTTATCTTCAAGAGCAGCCAAACTAGAATTACACTTGTTTTTAGTAGAAAACTTGAGTAAGTGATTGTGTAGTTTTGAGCCTCGCAGACCCAGCAAAGTCTTGAGGCTTTGTTAATGAACGCCTAGAGACTTACGTCTCAAGATCCACAAGGTGGCATTACTGTCCACACACACCGTAGAGCCCGATTCAGGTGGAAGTTTCCAGAGACCAGTTTCCTAGTGAAAAAAACCACAAAGAATGTTTTCTTTTGTTAAGAATGCTCAGTGAAAAAGCAGTTTCAGCAAGATGTTCTACCTCTGGCTGCAAGTTATCATTAATTATATGAGCCCTATTCACAAGGAAGAGCAATCCCATATAACAAATGTTTCACTTTTCAGTGATCTAACTGAACGTTGTCATAACTAGAGTTGAAGAGACTGAATAAGAGCCTTAGTTATCCCTTTTAGGCTGGTAACAAGAGAACTGCCAGGGCAGAAGTTTTTCATTTTGTGTAAAAAATTTAATACGAAGCTTTGCATCAGGGAGGTGAGCCAAACCAGAAAACAGAACTGCCCTACTCTTCCTTGGGTGAATTTACAAACCTTTACACTTGTGTCAGAGCCATAATCTTTCTGGTCTGACAGATATTTAATTATTCTGTGCAAGGCTGCATGGGGCTAAAATTGTACCCACCTTCACTTGTTTCATTCTCCAAGACACCTGACAGAATTGAAGGTGTTGTTTTCTTTGGTCGACACTTGCCATAAGCGCTTGCCATAAACAGGTGACTTCAGGAGAGCATGTAGACTTTAGAATTTCAGCTTTCCTTTCTTTAAACCAAAGTAAGGTCCTTAGCTTTCTTGAAATGCAGTGATTTAAATTGCAGCTTTGGGATTACCTTAGTAGCTGCCTGAGTGGTTTCACCATCAAAGCAGTTCACATTTTTAGACATCAAGCTCTCCTTCAGGTATCTAATCTGATATTCCTTAATAATTATAACATACTCCTCAAGTTTCCAAATTCAAGTCCTCATTTCTGAGGCAAGATTTCCTGAACCTTGTTTAAAGATTGCAATGTACCTATGTATACCTCTGAGAGTCAGATCATGCTGTTTCGTAGTTAGCATAATTTTCAATCACTTATTAATACTTTGGCAATCTCATGCCGTATCCACAGAATGAATATGATTTTTCAATTCAGTTAGCAAAACGTAGCTAGCTTTCTATGATTGACAAACAAAAACTGAAGCCACAAACCCTGCTTATATATTATCCAAGGGGAAGTCTTTCAAAACATATTCGTTCAACACAACTGTGTTATCCATGTTGGCGTGCATCTTAGTCAAAGTTTAGTGATTTACCATCACTGGAAATGCAGTTTTTTTCCTTTGCAAGACGAAGGCTTGGATCATGCAAGCAGTCAAACATTTTTAGAGTCTATCTACTTCTATTAACTGTCATTTAACAAAATTATATTTGAAAACTTGTTTCTCAATGGAAGCACAAAGTCTTGTGACAAATTCTAACTCCTACCTTAGGACTCAAGAAGTAAGTCAAGTGAGATCGTCGTCATCAGTATTTCTTCAACGCCGCGGCAATGCTGCTCCGCTCAGGCCGTAGAAAGCCGTATCGAATGCCTCTCTGTAGAAGGCAGTCTGTGAAGAATAAAAGTAAATGTCTGCTTAGAAGTAAGAAAACAGCTCCTGAAAAGTCAGGTAACTCTTCCCTGAGTGAAAAATATGTTTGTAATCTTGAAAAGAATATTCCAATCCAAGGCAAAATCCAACAAAATTAAGCATGTGAAACAGCTTTTCTATAATTCTGTTAAAAAGAAAAATATTTGGTGAAAAATAGACCCCCCCAAAGCTACCTTTAAAATAACATGAACAGAAATACTCCTTAAAATACTGACATTGCATTTTTAACCCCACCATGTTCATACCAGTAATTCCTAATGTACAAATGGACCTCCCTGGAGCAGGGTGAATGATAAGCAGACCTACCAACCATTCTAATTTGGGCACTGTACTAGTTCTTTGGGCACTGTAATTCTAGTTATAAGTAGAATTCTTACACAATAGCTACTTCAATATAAAAATTTTAAAAGGTTTGTTGTATTGATTATTGTAGTTGTTCTGTTGCTTTTTAGAACAACCCATCTTTTTTTCTGGAAGCCTGACTGCCAGCTGCCTTTAAAAAGAAAATCTTTGTCCAACCACAAATCAGCTATACATATAATCAAAGGTCCAACACAGAACCTGCCACTTCTGGAGTGTGTGATTCAAGCTCAGGATGTGCATCATCCTTCTCTTTCTTCAGAGTTTCTGCTCAACCTAAACAGGGTGGAAAGAAAGCTTCTTGAAAAAAATGCAATTTTTTTCAAAATATTTGCCTTAATACAGATGTTTCAGAGGAGGTACCTTATTATAAAATAAGTTTAAAAGTTTTTTGTGAAGTCAAGCATTCCTAAAACATTATGCTACTGCTGATGCATTCTGTGTATCGTGTTGTTTTGTTTGGCTAATTATTCTGGCAAAGGCAGGATTTTTTATCTCGCAGCATACCCTGGAGGTCTTTGTCATTTCAGAAATGTCTTAACTGCATTTGAAAGTATCAAATCTCTTCCAGTAAAACAATGTTCAGCTGAAAATAATCAAGATTGTGAATTATAGTGTTATTCTGGAGGTGTCTTATACCCAGGTGTCCAGACATACATCCTTCTGACATCCAGAACAACACAGTTGCATTTAGGAATGAAAGGGAGTGATTTCCCTCCTGGAAGCTTTTAGTTAGAAAGACCTGGGTTTGTTGGTTTGTTTTTTGGGGGTTTTTTTCAGGACAAGATATCTGATCCCCAAACTAAATGCTGCTTTTTAGCTAGCACTCTTACCTAAAAGTACTATTTATACCCAGATCCAATATTCAAAATGCAAAACTGGGAAACAGACAAGTTTCCTGGTCACTGACATAAGCTAAGAAATATTTATTGTCCTTCTTCACACCAATTCCAAGTCCTCAAAACAGTTGCTTAAGCCCACTAGATAATTTCTAGTATGTTGGCTATACTGCTCACAGTTCAAATATACATAGATTATCAAGTAAAGATTGTTAAAAAATGCCCTTGATCTTTTTCTAATGGAATGATGGAATTTCTTTGTTGATAGTAAAATGAATTATAACTCATTTTTTATTAGGGTTTAGCCTGCGACAAACATTGAAATGCTATATACTAACTGAAGATTCAAAAACAGTGCATTTTGATATAGATGAAGATGGTCATCATGAAATATCTACCAAGGATTCACAATCCCATGAAGGTAATATTCCTTACATACCAAAGCTCACCAATTGCATGTGTAGTACTCAGGGGATTTTCAAATGTACTATTATGTGTCATGTGTCCCTGGGTCCCTCTCTCCAACAAAGACATTGAGGTGCTGGAGAATGTCCAGAGAAGGGCAGTGGAGCTGGGGAAGGGTTTGGAGCACAAGTCCTGTAAGGAGCAGTGGAGGGAGCTGGGGGTGTTTATCCCGGAAGAAAACAGGCTCAGGAGGGACCTTATCTCTACAGCTGCCAAACAGGAAGGTGTATCCACGTGGGGGTCTTGTTACCTTCTCCCAGGTAACAAGAGGCTGGATGAAAGGAAATGGCCTCGGGTTGTGCCAGGGGAAATTTAGATTAAATATTAGGGAAAATGTCTCTGTTGCAAGTGCTGCCAAGCTTTGGAACAGGCTACTCAGGGAAGTGTTTGTGTCTACACTCTGTAGGGATTTGGGTGTTTGGATGTGGTGATTAGGAACATAGTGTACTTGGCAGCATCAGATTATGGTTGTATTCAATGATCATAAGGGTCTTTTCCAACCTAAAAGATTCTGTGATCCTGTTCTCTGTAGACATAACAATATATTGGATCTGTATGGATGTTGATAATGATACAAGAATACTTTTATCCTGATTTGCAGTGGGTTTATTATATATTTAAATGATAAGATTATATTGTTTATACTCATTTGATTAAGTGGGAAGTCTAGACATTTAGCTCAAAAGAGAGACAAAGGAAAGGTAATGCTCAAAAACAAATGCAAAATAGAGAATAGGGCACATTTTGGAATTTGTGGGGTTATTTTGTTTTTAATTAAAGTCTTTTGTTTTTAATTGAACTCTTTTGTCTCAAAAAGGGCTTCAGTATTTGACACCAGAGATGTTATCATAGCTATCATCATCCAAAGACTTGTTAGAGAATATGATTTCGGTACAGAAAAATTAAATAATATCAAATGCAATTATTCTAGAACGGTACCATTTCCAGAGATGTGAAAGTAGGAAAAAAAAACTCAATAAAACACATTTTTAACCAAAATAGAGGAAAAAGTTGAAATCTTTTAGTTGGATTAATTGATTAATTAATCTTTAATTTAATTGCTAAAACTTTCATTCTATTAAATTGAGAATAACGACAGCTACACTGATAGGGTACTTAAGTGTGTTTTATGTATTTTTCAGTATCTTTTCCTTGATAACTCCATCAAATTTTGGACACACTCAGTAAATTATTATTGTTAATTTATGAACAGAACCAAAACCTTATAGGTATACAATGGAAGCAGTTTGTGAACAGATACATGATCTGACAAGCCTGATGTAGAAGATACTGATATTCCTAGAACACAAAAATGAAACCAAAATCAAACCAAGCAAGAAAAGCCCAAAAACCCCAACAAGAACAAAAAAGGAAACATGTAATATAATTGCACACATAAGCACCAAAGACATATATTCATGACACAGTTGCAACAACAATAATATTAGGAACAAGTTGTATCAAGGATGTTTGTGACATTTTTACCAGAAGTGGATGATGTTTTCCTCAGCTGACTGGCTGTGTGATTCAGGCTGACGTTAGAAAAGCCAGAAACAATCTGCTGTTGTTACTTGTTGTCTTCCAGTCCCATACATTTAATATTAAGGTACTCACTTTCGTGCCAAAGGACTTCAGGCTTCTCTTTAATAGCACACTAGGCTTTACAACTGGTCACCAACTTCTGGCTTCTTAGGTGCATTCTCTGTTGCAAAATATAATTAAGCAATCAATACACTTTTTAAGCTCAGTGTTCAGACTTCAGTGTACCTGTTCACAAGTCTAACTGTACAGCCTTACAGGGTTAAGAGAATTCAGAGACTCTCAAGAAAAGAAATCTGATGTCAGTTGCAATTACACATTTTTTCTTAGATTATGTTTCAAAACAATTCTTGAAACTGTTTCTGTTATTTTTAAATCTGAGGAATGCTTAGATCTCTAATTCCACAAATTTTTAAATACCTTCTATTTTAGATATTGCGTGGTTAAGCGTGTACACAAGGAATGAAGCCGCAGGTGCTGAAAAAACAGGTATCATCTCTTTGTTAGGGTCTGGTTTTGAAGATACATTACAGCGTAGGAAAAGAAGGTAGCAGTGTTTTACACATAGACTTGCCATTAGAACTAACACATTGTATCAGATATTTCACTTAGCTCAGGTTACTGAAGAGATCTAAAAATAAGAGGGCCTTCCTGTGTTCCATAAGAAGAAATCTTCAAAGCTACAAATTAGGAGTAGTGACTCGGACTGAAAACAAATGTAGGTAAGGGAATATATTGTATACAAACTGGAACATACAATTGTTTTTGTAGAAAAGTGTGGGTGTTCCATTGCTGGCATATGAGTCTTAAAGTGAAGACCTGTTTTAGCAGGAGAGGAAAACCAAAGAGAATTTAATATGAAGAAGGAGGAGGCTTTGGGAACTTTCCTATTGTACACTTACGAAATTATTGAAAAAATCAAAGGTATATTAGTTCAGGTATTACAGTGGAAGAAAAATGCACTCTAATTCCAATCATCAAGGGCTCCTGTAACAATAAAAACAAATCTGGTCCAGTACCAGATGTACCTTGAAGAAGGGACAAATGAAGATTTCTAAGGAACAGTATAAAAATACTGATATCCTCCCAAATCCCAAAGCTTTACGTTTTAGGGATAACTGTAATACAGACTTTTTTTATTTATTTAATTTCAAGGCATTTTCTTTGCATGGATTTTAAAATTGCCCCTTAGACTCTGGTAAGGTTTAAGTGACCAGAGAGACAAGGTAATTAATTCAAAATCCATCAGACTGGAAGTATCATTGACATACAATTGCAAAAAGGTTCCCTACTTTCCTTGCCATTCTCCATCTGCTTGATAGATCAGTTGTCACATCTTTTAGAGGTAATAAAGTTGGGCTCCTTTGGACTTAGTCAGACTAAACAATGTATAAGCAAGTCCCAATAAACTCTAGATGGAAAAAGACAAGGATAGTTAAGATGCAAGTCATGTTGATGGATGTCCCTGGTGAATTGGATGGACTCCTGCATACCTCCTTTGTTGTCACTCCTGCCTTCAAGAGAGAACACTCTTGACTTTGATAAGAAACCTCTCTTGCCTGTAGATGTGTCTCTTAAATGCTACAACTAAAACTGGACAATTGCCCCTGAGGCAATCTAAGGTGATATCACAGAAAGTAATACAAAATAACAGAATTGTAGACCTGCTATAGTAGCCTACTATATTTGTCTAAATACTCATTTAAACCAAATAAGGCATAGTCAGTTTGAGTTTTTCTCAATTTTTAACAAAGATTTTTAATGCTATTTTCATGCTAAAGTGGTCTCAGAAAAATCCCTTCAGAAGAATAATACAAAAGCATTACAGTTAAGGAAAGTTAAGGCAACTAAAATCAGGTCCAAGAGAAGCTAAAATTAGTCAAGTGAGATGAGTACATTCTGGTAATTCTGCATATCCTTCAAAGGCTAAAAAATGCCTTTGGTAATACATAAAAACCTCCAAACTCCTGAACTGTAAGTGGTAATGCATAATAATCTAACATTTTAAAATTTGTTTTTTAACATTTATATTGTAACATTTTAAAATTTGTATCCAGCTGCTGCAGTTAAACATATGGATCAACTGCCACTTTCTTTTATATTTTCTGACTTAAATGGAACACTTGTCATACTTCTAAAAGCACAAGTGGTGTCTTTTGAAGTAAGTTTGCAAGTCAGTCAGATAAGTGTAGCATCACTGAGCAGTCATTGTAATATGTAATTACAATGTATGTAATACATATGTATTGGGTTTTGCTAGGTAATGCTTTTGTGTGCTGTATGAGTTGGCAAAGGGTACCTTAATTTATTTACTTTTTGCTGACATCTTGAAGTACCAGAAGGTAACAATGAACATTGTCACTTTAGCAGGCTGAGGAATCTCCCATATTATTGATATCGTCTTACTTCCTGATGGTAAAAAAACAGTGTTAGCTCAAAAACGGAATTTATCCAATGCACCCACAATTATAATAGTAAAAGGATTATTATCTAGAAACATGCAAAAAGTAGAGGGGAAAAAATTCTACATTTTGCATATTGACATATACATAGCCAGGTGTATACAGTAAACATGTTTACTACACATATGAGTTATCTACCACTACATTTTCCTTTGTAGTTCATATGACATGTAGTAATGTACAACTGATACTTCCTACACTGACCATAAAAGTAGAGAAATTAACTATATATATGGCAAATTTAAAATCTCACAAAGTCACAGACTTTAAATATTTTAGACAAGAGAATAATATCAAAAGTGATTGTATTTATTTCTATTCCCATGCCTATAAAGTGTGTTTTCTCTTTATAGAGCATATTCAGCTCTTCTTTATTTTATAAAGTGATACTCATATTATTACAATATTCTCTTCTGTGTAAAACAGATTCTAAAAATTTTGTGAGCCTCACACAGAGATCAAAGCTTAATGAATTTGTCTTGTTGTACAAGGGTAAGAAACATCTCTCCCTGAAGGTAAGAAGTTGTTTATTTTCTTTATAACATGTGGGTGCTCTCTCTTGCTGTAAGACAATTTCCCCCACAGAACTTTTCAAATTCATTTTTTCTTACCGCCTTCCACATTTCATAACCTCTGAGTATGTCCCCTTATTCTTCTTTGTGAAATACTCAGAGCAGGTTATCACAAAAATTTTTGGGTTGGGTAGTTTGTTACTGCCACTAGAAGATAGTCAGGGATGTTGGGGTCCAGTCTCTGTGGAGGAAGAGGGAGCTTCTTAGCCAGAAAACATGCAGGAAAATAAGAGGAGAGTAAAAACCTGAAATCTTGCCTTAGAAAGAGATGAGTTTAAGATGGAAATTATTTTCTTCCAATGAATGCACATCACAGAACAAGGAATGTGACGAAGAGAAAACACAGCTGTTCTGTTGAACATCCAGTTTCAAACATTTGCCATCTGGTGTCTAAGCATTCCCATTTTCTCCAATCTGTGAAGGTTTGCTTCTGATAGGAAGGGAAGGCAAGGCTAGTCTTCCCCAGAGAGGGATTATAGCCCATGCTAAAATCTGTCTGAGGAAGAATGCTATGTTGCAATTTACCGTCTACAGCAGAGCAAAAGTCCAAGAAGCTCTGTTTATACAGAGATGTTGAGATAAGGAATAACCCTCTGTCTAATGTCAGCCATGCATGATGGTGGAAATCACCAAATGCTTTCTCAAAAAGTCTTGGATTTTTTCATTTGTTTTTAACCCACAAATGACCCTTCATAAAATCTATTTCCTGATTTTTTCTAGGGAGATATATATTGTAACACACTTAAATCATATTTTACCCTATTACTCACGGAAAGGGATTTTCCTTTCTGTCCCTGAAACAGCAACAATTTTTAAAGGATTTTTCTAGCTCAGTGGTTGCCTTCTCATAAGTCCATTTTTTGAAGGGTGTTAAACCAAATCAAGAGAAGAACTGAGTGTTGAGCCTTAATGGATTTATCATAGCATGGGTCCCCAATGGGGTGATAATTAACATTGACTCCATGATTTCAGAAGGCTGATCAGTCACCATACCATACACCATACACCATACCATACACCATACTTCTAAGAAACTCATCACCCTTGCAGACAGTCCAACGCAGCTTGGGCCAGATTGGTCAATGGAATCCAAGCACCATCACCAGTGGCCAATTAAGAAATCACCCTTTGGTAAACAAATCTCCATAACACATTCCACATGTGCACCACAAGAGATTCAGCAAGTGAAATAAGAATTGTTTATCATTCTTTTCTCTGATCTTCTCACAGCCTTCCCCAGGACAATGCCTGGGAAAGTTGTGCCTGCTGCTCTCTGTGGAGAGAACTGTGGCCACAGGATTTTATTTTCCAATGAACTATTTTAAAATTCCAGGTCATACCAGATTATGTTTCTTGACACAATAGAAAGCAGTTCTTACCTGAAGATGAAGACTTACTTAGCATCTACCAACTGTGCAAAACTTTGGAAAGATCACAAACCTTTCTTTTTCCAGCACAATACAAATAATTTCCTTAGTCTCAACAGGGATTCTGGTATGGGACAGAACAAGGCTTCTTATCTGGAAAAAGTTTTGGTATCCTGGTACAATATGGTTCAATCAGAGCTTCATTTCTAAATAGGACCTGGGCATTTCATAGTTTGAAGGACAGTCTTGAGTATTTGCTTTCAACCCAATTCATTTTGCAGTGCAAATTGTGAAAGAGGTATATATTAATGAATTTTTTCAATAATTTATCAATTTATGAATCTGGGGTTATTTGAATGTAATAATTAATTAACTTTTAAAAAAAATATAGATTTTTTTAGAACTAATGCCACATTTGATGGGTTTGAAAAGCAAAATATGATGAAAAAATTACCAAATTAAATTACAAAATTAATAAATCTGTTTGTTGTAAACACAGGTCTTAAAAGCATCCTGTTCAGAGCCAGATTGTCCTTCAGTGAAGAGATGTGATATGGAAACTTGCAGCTATGAAGATCCTGACTTTAAGCAGGTACACAATCACGATCAAACAAATAAAAACCTGTGTGTGAGACTGTGTATGCAAGTACAAAGTGTGTAAAAAGGGCATCTAAATTAATCCTGTTACTCATTAAGTGACAAATCGCTTATTTTTCTTTGAGCTGAATTTTTTTTCTCAGAAAAGGGAAAATACATTTATGACTACATCCTTCAATCTCCAGGCAAAATATCTGACTTTCAATTAAAACATGAAAGGTGGATATGTTTCCTCTATTATTATGCTTGTACAAAATGGAGGGAGACACAAAGTAGATTTTATCTGGTACAAATTCTTCAGCAAGATACAGAAAATCTGGGTGAGTATATTAGCAGAAGGGATCTAGAAGGATCAGATTACAAAAGTTATGATGTTTAAAGAACTAATGAATCCATCAGTCATAAACTTCTGGGAAGTAATAAAACCCTGTCATTTTCAGGGCTTTTTCAGATGAATCAGAAATTCATCCAATGGATTTCATGTCATCAGATGATTATAAATCGGGAGTAATGTGTTGTGGACAGAAACACAGATAACTGTGTGGTTTCTTCACATGTTTTTGTGACAAAAACTTTGTTTTGTTGACTCTTCTCTATATAGAAATGGTAAAACATAGCAGGCACATGAAGGAAATTAGCTGCTCTTTGGGATACCTAAACTTTAGGATAGTAGGTGTTATAACCTAGAGAAAAATGCAAAACTAAGGAAATGAAGCTAATAATATTTTTAATTAGGATTGTACCCTGTTGCTTTATCATTCATCTGAAAAGCCAATCTTTCCAATTTTACTAGGCAAAATTAGAACTATCTGGACCCAAGTAGTTTCAGAACTTCATAAGAGGGACTGTGAAACCCTGAAAACCTGAAATTCCCAGCCTAAAATTTCTAAAATGCTGACCTTTCTCCTAAACCAGAAAGCATTGAATTTCCAATTCCCGTAAATTGACATCTATCTGAAGTGGTTTTCAACAGGTATGAGCTACACTACTGATAATTAATGAACAAATCTGCTACATTCTGAGCCTGGAAAATCTAAGTGGGTCCTTCAATTCAAGTTCTGCTGAGTTACTCTTCCGCCACTAATATTCTTTGGCTCCCCACAGAAGGAGAAAGCAGCAAAGCTTAGGAAATTTTTAATGCAACTTTTAGCCCCCCCGTTGTATGTTATAAATGATCACAGTCATATTGACTTCTGCAAATTATATTTAATACCCTTTTTTATTTCATACAGTTTTTAAACTGGAGCTGTTCACAAGGTTTAGTGTCCTTAGGCCAGCAAGTTTTGGGAGACCTCTGGAAAGAGCTGTAACAATTACCTGTAGAGATCCATATATCACTTTGGGTTTTTAAACATAGTTAAAATGAAAAATTCTTTCTGGGAACACATTCATTACATAGTAAGACAGATAGTGATCTGCTTATCATGGTTTCTTACTGATACCCTGAAATAGAAGAAAAACAGTCACTCATTTGTATGAGGAGAAATCAGAAGCCTGCACTTGAACCACATCCGATTGGGTAAAGAGGCAAAATCATAGGCAACTCTGAATCATGAGATTTTTCATAAACCTTCTAAAATGAATGTACCAATTAGTACATAATTCCTGGTGTGATGAATAATGCCTGCATTGTCCTTAGGATGAGAAAGTGTGGGAGTAGAGCACTGAGATGGAGAAATACTTCTCATGGATAATGACAAAGCTATTCAGAGCAGCAATGTGGTATTTAATCTACTAGCTTTGAATAGCTAATCTTAAAGACAGGCATTTTCTTTTTTTCTGTTTCAAGACTGCCAGTAGAATTAGCAGAAATGTGAGAATCTGTGGACCCTATCATTATACCAGGAAGAGTTGTATAGAGTGTGGTAAACATTCATTTCTCTAACCAAGGCAATTGAAACATTGAGACATGGTACACAATCAATATTAATTGAAACATCTTTTATTAAATTAAATTTTAATATATTAATTAGGTTGTAATAACAATAAAATAATTACTTAAAATTACAGCAAGTAATAGTTTACAATAACATCTGATTCTGATTGGGGATTAAGTCAGAAAAGCAACACCAGTATTTATTGCAATGCTGTTGTGGTAGGAGTGGAAAACTGTACTGTAGGCACAACTATGGCCTCACACAGTTCACACAGCGGCAGCATTCCAGCCAGAGCAGTAGTGGAGAAGCCAACCCCAACAGTTCATACAGGAGCATTTGCTTATAACTGTGATTATTCTAACTCTATAATAGACCATGCTTATCATAATTAATAATATCATAGAAAAAAAATGCAGTTAACTACACAACAGAATGATCTCAGAGCTACAGAACAGTATTTCACTCTAGATTCTCCATTTAAAAGGTTTTCGCAGTTCCCCCACTCATTGCTCATAATTCTCCCAGTAGGTAAGACAGCTCCCATTTTATCATTTGCATTAATTATGTGTGAATTTTTTACTTTTTCTCTTTTTTTACTCTTCCAGGAGTGCAGAAGTTAGTGAGCATACAATGGTTACCAAAGAAGTACACATCTTCAGTACATATGCACTACTACATGTGTAGTATCTCACTTTAGTGTAACTTCTGTTCTGGTTCAACCATAATATTTAATGTATTCTTGACCCATTGCTACACTCAGACTTTTGATGATGTATTCATCACCCTCTCATCTTTTCTGAAGTACTAGTAGCCCTCAATTTTCTCTCTGTTTCAAATCTTCATTAATTAACACATATGCGTAAAAGAATACTAAAGGATAGAATTCAGCAATTTCAATTGCTGGATCAGGCTGATTTTCTTCAAGTTATTGTTCCCTGCTGGATAATGCAAGGTTATTAGATCATTGTGTCTGGACAGCATTTGCCAAGGTTTTGACTGGAATATCCCAGCCTGGGTGGACTGGGACTTGAAGTACTGCAGCTGTGAAAGTTCTGTTAAGAGCTGTAGAAGTTTTTATTCCACAGTTCTCTCTATTTTACTGAGTAGTTTGATGAAGACAAGTAGGAAGGAGATTATACCAGAGGCTGTGCAGTCATGAAAGACTTTATTAAGAGACTTATTCTTTACTCCAGTAGGCCAAAATAAACTCCAAACATGTAAAATCTGGTGAGGCCCACTAAGATACCTTGATCCTGAAGTAAGTACTGACAATGCCGTGTTTACTGTTCTTGGCAGCAAGCTGACAGAGACACAGTCCCTTTTGGTACCCAGCATGCAGCCTGAGGTTTTGGGGGTTTTTTGCTCCAAAAGTTGATTCATCTATTGAAAAGCCAAGGAGTGATCTGCAGGCCTCACTCACTCTTCAGTGGTCACATATGGCCACTGATGGATGTTGAAAGTGGACTGTCTGGGCTTAACATTCCTGTCATTCAGGGCTGCTGCATGAGAGAGATCCTGCACCTTCAGTATGAATGGAATCAAAGGTGGCAGAGTGAATGCCACAGCTGATATTGCCAAAGCATTTTTATTGATCACTTTGGCAGCAGTGTACAGGCCAAAGTTTACTTTCAGTGAAGGGGTGTCCAATACACCTGGAGCTGACTGACCCAGGGCTGGAAGCACAGCCCTGCTATTTGTCAGGAAGAACCAGCTGTGGTAAAAAAATAGACAGAGGTGTGTTGCTCCAGCCAGCATCCAAGCGCCTGCACCAAATATTCATGCAGACCCACTCTCCTGCCAGGGGAGAGAATATGCGAGAAATGATACCTCACTTCTTTACATTTAGAAAGGTTTATTGAACCACAACAAGGGACTGAATAAGGAAAAAGGGGCAGTGCTGGGTGCTTAGCTGCAGCCAGACACATACTGCCCACACCTGCAGTAATCCTTACATATACTACTGACAAGCCAATCCCCTGGTAAGCCAGCCCTCCCCACACTCATCCATATGTCAGTCTTCCGACCCAGCTCCTCCTTTGTCCCCCCTTTTGGAGTCTGTGCAGTCCTTCTTTCTTCATCTTTCCCAATGGTCAGAGATTAACTTTCAATATTACAAAACTTACATGAAAAGACACCAGATCTTAACAGAACTTCTTCTAACCTTATAACATACATTTAACTTTTGCAAGAGCCAGCACCACACTGTCAGTTTATTAGAGAGTAGCCAAGAGCAAAAGTAAGGAAATTTTTGAATTAAGAAAAAACCTCAAAATTAAAACATATGAAGGTCAGAAAAAACCACAAGTGATGCAAAAGCACTTACTCATCTCCTCCCCTGACCAATGTTCAGACAGTCTCTGAGTAGTCTTCTCAGAAGCAAACACCCATCCTCCCAACCTCACATATTCCATCCTTTACATCCTTTATGACTGGCCATGACATCACATGACATAGAGTATCTCCCTGGCCACTCTGACACAGCTGTCCTCCCAGTTGTGATCCATCTCAGTCTCTTGCCCATCCCAGCTTACGCACTGAGGCTGAGAGAAAAGAAAGAGAAGCTCGTGATGTTGTGCATGCACTGCACAACAGCCAAAATTTTCAGTGGTGTGTCATCAATCCTGTTTTAGCCACAAACCACAAAACTAACTTGTAACACCTTCCAATGTCCAATGGAACATTCGTGATCCAATTCTTCCAACTTCATGATCCAATTGAGGTGGCAGCTCAGTTTTACCAGTTTGCTTATCATCATTGTACAACTCATGTATCTTTGATCATGTGCTCTTTGATTCCTTTGATTCTCTTTGATCTGAAGCAAAATGTAGATTGCAGTGTGCCCTACACTCCTTTGTGTAACACATCATAACACCACAAGATGTTCAGCTGGCCTTCAAATCCATTCCTTTTTATCTTCTAGTTTCTTCCTAGGTTACAGAACAGGATTTGAACCTAGCTTGGAGTAATGCTCATTGTGCCATATTTGATCTGACTTTATATAATATTGATTCTATTAATTTTAAAACTTGTATACTACTCTCTCACATCTTTTTCTGTAGTTCCCATCACTGACCTGTTTTTCTTTAGCCTGTGAAGACAATGTTTGTGGCATTTTTCTGACATGAGCATATGTGTTCTATTTCAAGGACATTGTGAACCACCTGTGAGACATGAATAAAGGTGATTTTTTTGTCATGAAATGTGAAACCTAAGCTGTAAATTGGTTCTTCATTTAATGCAACAGAAAGCAAAATATCAGATTTTAACTAAAATCAGTAGATTTTTTCTTGGAACTTGCAAATTGTCTTGAGTCCTACTGTAGAAACTGTCCTCGGGAGGAACATTATCTGGCAATAGTCCACCACATTCTCCAGATTTTCTCATCATCCTCCTTTACAGGTCATAATAGAAGATCACCTCTGCCATGATTTCTTGCAAAACATTTTGCTCTTTGTTACAATGACCTGCTGCACATCCCAGCCCTGATGATGTTTCATTATACTTCTATTTTGAGTTCTTCTTCCTTCTCCCAGCCAAATAGTGTCATTCCCCAAATCATTTTCCTCTTATACTTTTCCATCTAATTTTCCATCACTTCATACAGGTACAGTAGGTATTTTTAAATTTCTGAATCTGAATTTGCCTTTGCGGGCATGTGAATTTTGCTTTACAAAACCCCTTTGGAATCTCCCTTGCTCTAGCTTGAATTTCTGCATTGTACATATGAATCTTCCTCCTTGCTTCTACTGGTTTTCTTTCACCAAACATTCTTATTCCTTTTATGTTTACTTTTTACCATTCTGAGTCCCTAGTAGGTATTTGTCAGACAAATTTTCTTCAACTTTCTTAATAGTATTTTTTAAAACTTTAATTTTTTTTGATTGAAGCTGCACACACTGTTGTTACATTGAATTGATCAGGACAGATTATTCTAGCTGCTTCCCATTATAGCTTTGCTGATAACAGAAGGTGTATTCCCCAAGTTTCCTTGAGGTACTCTGCAATAACTGTAGGACAATTTCTTTCCATCTCCTGTTGTCATACGGGCTAAAAGGACACATTGCTCCTTCTGTCAAAAGGTGGTTATTGCCAACACTCTAATCTCCAGCAAGCTGGTACCTTTAAATTCACTCCTACTTTTCCTCAAGGATTCTGTTTCCTTTTAGAGGTCCCCTTAAGCAATGATAATACACCAGACTTGTCAGAGTTATAGAACTGGGCAAAACATGGGCAGACTTGTAGGCAGAGCAAGAGTGTTGAACAAGGTCGCTCAAAAGGAAAGTTAAAATAATTTGATTTTGATATGTTCAGTCTTTCCCAAAAGATACTCTAAATTCCCTGCCCTCTGGCAGGAAGCTGAATTGTGGGAACACAAATCTCAGCCTTCTATTAATTAATGTCCCACTATTAGCATCAGGTAACTTCTCACACAGTATTCACAGTTACTTCTCTCAGTGCACAGAGGCAGGAGCAGGGGCTCATACCCCCAGCCCAGCAGGTGCCAGGCAGCTGTGCACAATCACACCCAGGGCTGCTGGTTCCAGCAGCTGTGCTCACACACACTGCCCTGTAATCTCTGTCCAGCTACAGCTGCTGCTTGGATGTGATGTGAATTACACAACCTGTGGTAGGTGCTGGAGGAGTGCTGGAGACCATGGGCAGGTTCAGCAGCCCTTTGGAGCCCCAAGCTTAGCAGTTTCTGCGGGTTTCAGCACATACTCTTCCTCTCTCTGGCGCGATGTTTTTTTGTAACTATTTTTCCATCCCTAGCCTGAGATGCCCAGTCAGCACAAACACATACACCCACCCACCCACACACAGAGTAGCTCTTTAGACAATAGCTATTAGCCCAGAGAAGGATCTTTTTAAAAAGTGCATTGGAAACTCGAAATATACAGAAAAGCCACAGGTAACAGAGCTTAAGTTGTTTAAGAGTAGTTTCTACTGTAACATTGTAATTTCACTTCAAAAGAGGCAAGCAAAACTGTGGATTGACATTTTACTGCTAGTGGCAATTGACAGGGTAGGCCTAAGGTGAGAAAATAACCAAATGAAAAACTTAAGTTATCATAAATACAGTGAGGAAACTGTGCAGGTGTTTTTGTGAAGTGAAGGAATGCATCTATTAGTCTGGTATTACTCAGTCTTTTGAGGGACATGGGTATTGCTTTTATTCATAGTTATCACAGAATCTATCCCAAAATTATTAGTTGTTGCCTAAGGTTTATTTAAAAATTGGTAAATATGAGTCACTGGAGAAAAGTATAACAAGCATAAAATATAACAACCCAACAGCATACATGAATTTTTGTCACGTTTTACATTATGGAATGGCATTAGAAATACAATGTGTTTTTTACTTTGTGTATTTTCATAGCTGAGTGAAGATAATAACTTTTTCATCATGCATTACCAAGGAGATTCAGTGCAGTTCCAATGCTATGAAGACAGAAGTTACTATCTGTGTGTGAATGATGACTCACTTGATATTCGCAAGCTGGAAAACAAAAAGCCCAGTGAGGACAAAAATTTTTACTTCAGGGTGTCATATTTACAGGAAAAGTAACTTGTCTACCTTTTGGTGGCCTAAGTGCCCATACATCTCCTAAGAAGATGAGGAAGTTTGAGACCAACTAATTTCTGTTTGGGCTAAATTTTTACATTTTCATAATTTCTAAGCCATCAACATTGTTTATTTCTGGACATTTAATAGAAAAAGAGGAAGGCCAAGTTTGAAAAACATACTAACTGGTCAGTCTCTCTGTCCTACCTTCCAATTGTGTTTTTAAGGAAACAAAATATTCTGGTGTGGGAAAATATACAAGGGATATTTCAAATATGGCAACAATAAGGAACCTATATGAATATGATCATAAAATATGCCATTAGTTTTCCATGCGATAAACATTTTACTTTTTATGAACTGTCTCTAATAAGTTCACCTGAGTGTGACAAGAAAACTTTCAGAAGTTGTTAAACGCATATGTGCATGTCCTGACTGTCTAACTTGGAGAAAGAGTAAGAAAAGGTGTCTTGACTCTATCTGATAATAAGGGAAGATGCTGGAAGCTAGAAGATGTCTCTGCACCTGTAGATCCAAGCCAGCCCATGTAGTACACTATGCAATTTCAGTGTCTCTCCAGGATGGCAGCTGTCTAACAAAATGTACACAGAGCATCCGATGCACAATGTGCAGGCAGAGGGAGGGAGGTACATTGAACTGATGGGTCATAACAGATGCTTGCAAACAGCAGAAAATTGCTCTCACATATTGGCTTCCACTTCTGAGTCATAGAGGGAAATACAATCACATGTTCAATTGCAAAGCAGAGTGCAGAACAGCATCAGAAAAACAATAATGTTCAAAATTACTGAATAAAATAAACACTAAGTGTTTATGTGGGCTACACTGGAGGACCCATAAGAGTACTTACCTTTGAGCTACACGGCCTGTCCACGTCCAATGGAAGATGTTGACACTTAAATGTCCATAGACCATGCCCTGCAAACCATAAACTATTTGAAATACATGAGAAAACAACCTGAAAATTATCAGGATCACTAAGGGTTAATGGTCTGGTTCTTCTTTGCTGTACATGAACTTCCACTCTGATTTAGAGGCAATTTTCTGTGATGCAAGTAATTTGAGACTCTATGTGTACAAATGATAGACATGGTGCACCTACACCAAGACACTGCTGCTTAGTTGCAGCAAAACAGCCTGCAGTATAACACACTTGCAGGAATAATCCTGTGTAAGTATAATAAACAATGCACACCTGAAATAAGAATCCTAGCATCAGTCAGTCAATCACACCAATGCACATTGCAATAATGCAATTTTGTGTTGTAAACTGAACGCCAAAGGTCTGTGAGACCTTAAAAGATTTCACAGCTTGCTTGTTGTATTCTTCAAATAGTGAAAATCTTTATCTTAGTTATAATGCTCATTGAAGAGAGCTTTTAAATATTTTCTAAATAATACTTACAAGCTCTGGACCTGCCAAGAGTTCAATAAACCGCCAAGAGTTAGCGTGAAGAAAAATCCTAAACTCTAGATATTAATTTCAGCATTTATTACACTAGAATCAAGTTAACTTAAACTGCTTAAGATGTTGCACAAGAAATAGATTCAGTTGTAGTAAGTACATTAATTTCGCTATCTGATACACTAGCACTTCATAGTCGTACATTTATTATTGGTAGTATAGTCACTATATTACAGAATGTGCTAGATGGGAAGTTGATGAAAAGAGGACAAGTCACCATAAAGCTTGCAAAAAGCATATTAATGAAATCAGCATTGCTGATACCACCACAAAAGTAACATTTACCTCCATTAAATTTGAATCTGTGTTGTAGTTAAAATTTAAATTATGGTTATATGCAGAATTTTGTACTTTTACCATGTGCCATCTTTTTAACAATTCAAGGGAAAATAAACCCTTATGGAATACAGCAGTCATAATTTTGTAAAATTTTGGATTTGATATCTAAGATAGTAATATCATTTGACTTCTTTTCTCATTAAACAGAGTAAAATCAGACAATTTCATAATTTTTAATGTACATAGTAAAGCAAGTTTAAAAATTCTCTATCCTAATCTTTGCTGCAGTCTTATTTTGATCATAAAATCCCTTCAAATTGACATTTTCCAGTTCGCACTAATCTAAGTGTCTTGTGAGTGGCAGAAAAGTTTTTAATATGTGAGGTGGAAATAATTTAGAAATTATATTTTAAAACAGAAAATGAAAGCCATTTCAGAATGGCTTTCATTTTTAGCCTTTCAGAAAAATATAGTTTCAAATACTTTACAATAAAATCCGATGTGTCTAACATTCAAATATGAAATACAATTAGTATTTTGCTGTTTAAAACAACAATTATATTCTTTAACTTTCATTTACAGATGTGATAATTATTAAAATAATATATATCGCTCTTGTATTTCTGCCCTTCCAAAGCTGTGCCTTAAATAAAGTACTGCATTTTGTTTGCTTAGACCAATGTAATGCAAGTATTCTTCATGTATTACTTGTAGTATTTTGACCATATTTGTGACTTCCTACAATAAAACCTGTGAGAAGAACTACAATAACTGTAAAGCAAGTGATATTTCTCTGTGTTACGTATGCTTCCTTCATTATAGGGAACCAAAAGAGCTAGAAATTGGAATTAGAAGTTGTCATTTTTCTTGTCTCTATTTGGCATTTTTTCAAAGCTATGTGTGCATGTGATGGTGTGTCCCCCCTTCCCTCATTTCTGCTCGAGCAATGGCCACCAGTGATGTTTGTGGTTCAGGGCCATAACTCTTGCTCAGCAGCCAGGGGCATAATCCTTGTTCAACATTAGTAGACACTGAATATCTCTACAGTCTAAACAAATTATTACAACCTCACATACGTGCAATTGCAAAACTGCTAAAACTTGTAAGCAATCCAAATTATGCAGTTTCAGTTAACAGTTTCAGTAACACAACATCTTGGTAGAAGAACTCATTTATGCCTCTTCCCTGGTGTTAAATGCTCACCGTGCGCTCACAGTCTGATGTCAAGGGTTCTTTTTTCTTAGATAGGATGATGTGGTCAGGGTGCCATCCCAGTAAATACAATACATGTGTGTCTTTTAATTCCCAGCTGATTCAAACAGAAGAATACTCTCCCTTGAGTGTTGCTACATTTACATGTACATGGTATGAATTTTGAAGATGCATATAAACATACGTTATTTTCGCGTCACTTTGGTTTTGATTCTGCTTGTCCATAATTTCTCTAACCAAAGAAATCTGTTAGTGTGCTTTAAGTGTGACCCTCCATATTACCTATTTATACAAAGAGATAGGAGAAAAGAAGATTTTCTACTGCCCCCCCCCCTTCATTGCCTCTGGCCTGACTGGTGCCCAGAAACAAGACACAGTGGCTGCTACTGTACAGCTCCTTGAAGTCATCCATCTCTAGCACCATCTTGTGGTCTCTTGTAAACTGCTATCCACATTTCATCACATCATCAAGCTATAAAAAGTTCTCATTTAGCTGAAAATGAAAAATATATTTCTTTTTCCAAACCTCGATATTAATTTCCAGATTACATAGAGCCTAGATGTCCTGGATCTAGCCTAGTCTGGAAGGACTAAAAGGTGCAGACTAACAGGTCAAGGAAAAAACTTTTCCCTCTATTTGGCATTTTCAAGGCTATGTCTGCATATGATGGCGTGTCCCCACTTCCCCCATTTCTACTCAAGCAATGGCCACCAGTGATGTTTGTGGTGTGTCTGACTGACAGATACAATAGTTCAGGGCCATAACTCTTGCTCAGCAGCCAAGGGCCATAACTCTTGTTCAACAAGGCAAGGGCTAGTTGAGCACGTGCCAAGCCCGAGTACAGCTGGTGCAAGTCAGCCATCCTCCCCTGCAAACAAAGGACAGCCCAGGGCCCATTGATCTCTCCTGGGACACCAGGCTGCAGCCAGGACCCCCCTTTGAGCAGGGACACCTCTCAAAGTTACTCCTCAAGGCTGAGAGATTCCTTGTTGTAACAGATCCTCGGTAAGTGATCAATAGGATCCTGAACTTTGAAATCCTGCCTAAGATATAAAGGATTGATTGTGCCCATGTCATCGTTCAGACATGGACTAAGTCTGGATGCAGCAGCATGTGAGCTCCTCTCATGAAAGAAGTTTAGAAAGCAACATGGTCCTTTCTGAACCTCTGAGTCAACAGCAGGGTCTCTGATAGTTCTGCCTGACCCTGTCTTTATGCAGTAAACACTTCAGAGCTCCTTGTCACCACTTCTGCTTTAACAACTCTCACATTTACTATGAAACTTTGGTAAATCACTGGTTTAGACCAAAAAACACATTGCTACATCTCTGTTATAAGTGCAGCACATCAATCCATCCATGACACAGTAGTACTGTGTTCAATTTTGGGCTTTCCAGCACCTACTGGGGCAAGGCTGAGCAGAGGCAAGAAAAAGTAAGGAGGATGGAGCACCTGAGGAGGAAGAGCTCGGACAGCAGTTTTTGTTTACACTGGAGATTAGAAGGAAACTCTTCACCTACCTGCAGGGGGATTGCAGAGAAGATGAAACCAAACTTTCCTTAGAGGTGCACATCAGAAGAACAATAGGCAGAAGTAACAAGTTATGAATTTTCACTGCCTGTAAAGAAAAAGAAAAACACAGATGATATAGGAATTGGAGCAGAATACAAAGTATTCATCTTCTAAATTTTTCTAGATTCAGTCGAAGATGGATCTGTGCAACCTTACCTTAGGTAAGCTTCTTTGAACAGGTGGTTTGACAAAATGACCTCCAGCAGCCTTTTCCAACATAAAGTGTCTTGTGATCCTATAATTCAAAGGAAGCTTCTGTGCCTTGGAACTCACAGAGTGCTTAATCCAAAGAGCGAAAGGATGCAATAGAACGTACATGAACACACAGATGAACAATATAAAAGAAAAAACAAATCCTATTGATTTAACCTCAAGGCACAATGTTTTCAGGATTACATACAGGCTTGAGGCCAAGAGAAAGCACATTCAGAGTCAGAAGAAATGTCATCAGAAGTGAAAGATTGCCTCTTGATCTCCAGAAAACTCAAATCAAAACATGCAGTCCATTTCAAAGCAGAAAATTGTATAAGGAGAGTAAGAAAATAAAAAGTAATTGCAATATGATTAACAGTAATATTTAAAAGTTAGTGTCATTTCACCTGATTGTTTCTGACATGGTTCTTGCAATAATTATCTTCCCAATATTTGAATGATCTCAGTAAATGCATTTCACTAGAGTGAACTCAAGTCTCTTGTGTAAGGATCTACTCCATTCTCCACAGCAACAGTGAAAAAAATGAATAAACTATGATTTTTTTAAAGAAATCAGAATATACATTAGGTATTGTAACACAGAGATCAGATAGGCGTAGCTGTAAGTGTTGCCTAAATTTCACAAGCTGCAAAAATTAACATCAGAAAAATTAATTTCTGGCGATTAATAGATTTTTTCTTTTATATATATTGAAGTTGGGGCCAAATACAGGCATGACCTTTTCTTAAACATTAAGATGACCTTTTTGGGTGTTATAACAGCACCAAACCTGACATTTTCACTGCTTTCTCATGAAAATATTTACAAAGAGAAAGCCACAAGACTTTCAGTGTTCTAGTGAAGTTGTTTACATCAAGCCTGGTGTCAAGGCAGGTAATAGAAGCAATTAGCAGGAATTGATAGAAGAAACAAAATTGCTGGTTAATCCAACTTTCCTGCCACTTTATTGACAAAGGGACATGTTTTACAGAGACTAAATATAAGAAGTATACAAATAATGGGACAATGAAGTCTAGAAAAAAGATTGACATTTGAGAGAAAAAACACAAAAGAATTTTTTCCTGATATCTAATCAAAACCTACTGGTTTTCAATTTGAAGCTATTGCCCTTTGTCCTGTCACTAAATGTTCTTACAAAAAAAAAAAAATTCTCCATGTTTCTTGTGGGCTCCCCTCAGGTACTAGAAGGTTGCAATTAAGTCTCCCTGAAGGTGCGTCCTTTCTTGGCTGAACAAACTCAATTGTCTCATCTTCCTCACAGGAGAGGTGCTCCAGCCTTCTGATCATCTTGGTGGCCTCCTCTGGAGTCACTCTAACAGTTCCATGTCCTTCCTGGGACCCCAGAGCTGATGCAGCCCTGCAGGTGGGGTCTCACCAGAGCAGGGTAGAGGGGCAGAATCCCCTCTCTGGCCCTGCTGCCCACGCTGCTCTGGATGCAGCCCAGGATACCTTTGGCTTTCTGGATGGCCAATGCACCTTTCTGGGTCGTGTCCAGCCTCTCATCCCCCAACACACCCAAATCATTTTCAGCAGGGCTACTCTGATCCGCTCATCCCAACCTGTGCTTGTACCAGGGGTTGGGCAAATCCAGATGCAGCACCTTGCACTTGGTTTTGTGTCATAGTTTGATCCCAAACAGCAGCCAAACCCCAACAGCCTCTCACTCACTCCCATCAGCAGGGCTGGGGAGAGAATCAAAAGGGTAAAAGCTGTAGAGATCAGGAGTTGAGATAAGAACAGTTTAAAAGGGAGAGCAGAAGACAAACACAAGAGAAAGTAAAACATGGGATTAATTCCGTGCTTCCCATGGACAGGAAGGTGTTTAGCAGGTGTTCAGCCAGCTCCAGGAGAGCTCCATCACACATAACAGTGACTTGGGAAGAAAAACACCACTGCTGCAAAAGCGCCGCCCCCCGCCCCCCCACAATTTCTCCTTCTTCCTCTCACTTTATACACTGAGGATGGATTGTCACAGGGTGTGGATTATCCGTTTGGTCAGTTTGGGTCTCCTGTCCTGGCTGCATCTGCTCCTGACCTCCTGAGCATCCCCCAGTCCCCTCCCCAGTGTGGCTGTACTGAAAGCAGAAACAGCCTTGGCTCTGTGCAAGCCCTGCTCAGCAGTAACAAAATTATCTCTGTATTATCAACTCTGTGTTCAGTACAAATCCAAAACACAGTCCCAAAGCAGCCACTGTGGAGGTTTACTTTACACCAACCAAAACCAGTATTCTTTGCTAAACCTTGTGAGATTCCTAAGGATTCACTTCTCAAGCTTTTCCAGTGCGTTTTGGATGACATCTCATGTTTCAGTTGTGCCAACTGTATCACTCAGCTTGGTGTCACCTGCAAATTTGCTGAGGGTGCATTCAATCCATTTGTCTATGTCATAATGAAAATATTAAATAGCATTGGTCCCCCTATGGACCTCTGAGGCACACCATTTCACATGGACCACAACCCTTTGGATGCCACCATCCAACCAATTTCTCATTCACCTAACAATCCACTCAACAAATTCATCTCCTTCCATTTTAGAAAGAGGATACTGTGGGAGTCTGTGTCAAAGGCTTCACAGAAGCCCAGATATATTACATCATTTGCCCTTCCCTTGCCCACCAATGCAGTCACTCATCACAGAAGGTCACTGGCTTGGTCTGGCAGGATCTGTCCTTGGTGCAGCTGTGCTGGCCGTTCCAAATCACCTCTCTTTCCTAAGAGTGCCTTAACATAGCTTCTGGGAGGGTCTATTCCATGATCATCCGAGACACGGAGGTGAGGCTGACAAGCTGGTACTTCCCAGAGTCCTCCTTTTTACCTTTTTTGAAGATGGGAACAATGTTTTCCTCTTTCCTATTACCCAAGATTTCATCTGACATCCAAGACATTTTCAAATATCATGGAGAATAGCTTGGTAAATACATCAGCCATTCCCTCAGGACTCTGGTTTGCATCTCATTGGGCCCAACAGACCTCTGTACACTCACGTTCCTTAAGTGGACATGAATCTGATCTTTACTTGCACTGGGAAGTACTTTGTTCCCTCAGTTCCTGTCCTACTGTCCATCCATTCAGGATATGTAGGAAGAAATGTTGCCCTTGGAGACTGAAGCAAAATGATGTTGAGTACCTCAGCCTTCTCCTTATTCATTGTTACCAGTTTCCACCCTTATTTATCAGAGGGGGTCACCTTCTTTGGCCTTCCTTTTGTGGTTAATGCGCCTGTAGAAGCCCTCCCTGTTATTCTTTGTGTCCTTTGCCAAGATCAATTCCAGATCAATTCCAGGCCTCTGCAAGCTCTTCCTGGGCCACCCATCCTAACTTGAGCTGCTTGTCCATTTGCTTCTTGCCCTTCAGTCTGACCAGCAGTTCCCTACTCAGCCCTGCTATTCCCTTGCCTTCCTTGCCCAATTTCTTGCTCCTGGGGATTGCCAGCTCTTGCACTTGGTGAAAGACTTCCTTAAAGATCTGCCAACTCTGTTCCACTCCCTTGTCCCTGAGGGAAGTCTCCCAGTGGATCTCACTGGCTGTCTCCTTGAAGAGCTGGAAGTCTGCTTTCCTAAAGTTCAGAGGCCTAACTTTGTTCCTCACCTGGCCCGTACCCGTCAGGACTGCAAACTCCAGCAATGTGTGGTCACTGCAGCCCAGACTCCTTCCAACCCTGATGTTCAACATCAGCTCACTTCCACTGATGCCCTTCAGATGCAGAATTTTATCCCCTCTGGAAGGGCTGCTGTCTATTCCTTTGCTCCAGAAAGTATCCCTCATGCTTTCCAAGAGTCTCTTGGCTTGCCTGCAGCTTGCTATGCTGCTTTCCCAGCAGAGTTTGGGGTAGTTGAAGTACCCCAGCAGGACAAGAGCCTGTAAGCATGATGATGCCTCCTGTAGCTGGAGCAAGAAGGCTTCATCAATAGGGTCCCTTTGATCAGGGGTCTGCACTTAAAACCATCCACAAGGTTCCCTTTGTTGCTTTGGTCCCTGATCCTTAGCCACGGGCATTTGTCCTGCTCGTGGCTGCTCTTCAGAGACAGCTCTTCACACTCAGTCTACCTCCTGATGTAGAGGGCCACCCCTCTGCCTCTCTCTTTCCTCACCTGTCTCTTCTGGAGAGCCTGTAGCCATCAGTAGTTAGACTGCAGCCGTAAGATTTTTCCCACCAAGTTTCAGTCTGGCATTTGTCACATGAAAAGAGAGATTTTCTCAAACCTTTAATGTTTGATTAGTCTGTCCATGCCCCAGGAAAGCTGAGACCCTTGTGTCTGACCAGTCTGTCAGTATCTCATTATGGGGACCCTTCACTGAGCCATTCACCAGATTGGAGAGCGGTTCAACTGACTTGTTTAGGGTCACACACCAAACAGAGACACCCTCTCCTGGGTCTTCTTACCTTTACCCACTGCAAGTGACTGCCAGTGCCCTTGAAGAACTCATATTACCCATTTACAGAATAGCTCTATTTATTTATATAATTATGACAGGTTCAAGGGTTGCTGATGATAGCATCTGACTGCAAAAACATAATTAAAGCAATATTATAATTCAAAGCAGTATACTAACAAACTTTAATCCCTAATAAAAGCTAACTTGAGATGATGATTCAGCATGCATTAGAGTACAGATCTTACGCTATTGACATCCCTAAGGGGGAGACCACAGGTTTGGCCTTTTGACTGAATTTGCAATGGAATCTTCCCTAACTTCTCATTCTTGACTGACATTTATACTATTTCTTCAATTTTACATGAAGAGTGACTTTAATCATATGTCTTACTCAGTGCAGGTGGTCTTAATTTAGGGGGTGGACATCTCAGTATAGTACCTGACACAATTTTGGGACGGGACACATGTCAGTCCTAGGAGAGTGATTTCTCCACAGTTGCTGATTCAATAGCAGGCCATCTCACTTTGCCTCACCCACCACCATGCCTGTCTTTGGGGGCTTTCCAGTCCTCATGGGGCTCTGGGATGCTGTTGGGTGTCTGTAAGCTTGGCAATCCCCTTATAGAACCCAATTTGTCCCTCACACCTGGACTGACCTTGGGTGCCACTGCTGCTGCTCACCAGCTAACTAGAGAAACAGAACAGATGAGACCAAAAAGAAGAAGTATAGAGAAGAAATGCACACAAGAAAAGGGAAAAAGGATAGCTAAAATGTACAAAATATAGGGGAGCAAAGAGAAGTACATTTTTGCTCTAATTTTATTAGTAACAAAAATGTACTAATTAGATGAAAAGAAGAACTCTAAGATTTACTGATGGTCCGATGGATCTCCAAGTCAGCTGTGAACCAGCCAAAAAGTGATGGTGTTCATAACAAGCAAAAAATTGTGTAAAATTTTTTGAGTAAAATTTGTGTTCAGCCTGCCTTGGACAACAGAGCTGACTAAGTGATTTCTGGAGGTCTCTTCCCACCTCAGTTACTCTATCATAATTGCTGGTGGACCTATTTTGTAAGAGGAATTTATACCAGGGTAAAATGCTTTTGGCAGGAGCCCCAAGGACATAGAAATGGGATATAAATACTTTGGATGAGAATATAACTTTTTTTCTTATGAAATTTTCCTTTCAGATAAATTATTTCCTTTGAGATAAATCCTCAAGTATCAGCCTTGAGTGATCTCTTTGTTGGTTTATATTACTGTAAGAGTTCTACAATGTCTTCATTCTGTGTCCAGTGTTTTCATTATTATCTACTTTTTTAGAGGTAACTGAAAAATTCATTCTGACAACAGTCAGAATCTGCGCAAATCAGTGATGACAGCATCACTGTCTGTACTAAAACCATAAATTCAGCTCCTTAACTCTCATTGTCTTCATACATGTACACCTTTCCAAGATATAAAATTGAGTATGTATCGTGCTCCAAACATACTGATTTGGTGAAAATCCATACCTACTCCTCACGCTAGAATTGTAAAAAAGCAGGATAGTTGAAGGTGGGGTATTGTAAACAGTGACATTGCCTGCATTGGTATACCTTGCAATAACACTCACAGTCTGTTCTGAATCAGTTTCATAAATGTAGATACAAAGCTCATTGTACGCATTTTAAATAAACTACAGACAGAAAAATTACTTAGCAAATACCAGGCAAATCCATAATTCTAACTTGACTCCCAGATTCCTACACACATTTCTCTGCTTTTTCTAATACAGAAATGAAGGGGCATGGTATGTCTGACATCTGTCTGCATTCTCACAGCTAAATAGTAAGATTCTAACACGTTTTCCATATCTATCAGAGAATAAATACTTTAGAGGATGAATTCCAAAGCAAAGCAAACCAAAGTGTCTTGTGAATGTGTCAGTTAGGATTGATTTTGACATTTTAGTTGACTTTTCATTTTAGTTGACTTTTTTTGGTTGACTTTAGTTGACTTTTTGAAATAAAGTAATTTTGTATGTTTTTTGTTCTAATGAAACATAACAAGTCACTGGCAATAAGCTAGAAAAAACTTCAACCCCAACTGTTTTTTGGAACTTAGTTTTAATAGATGAGGTGATTTGCAATGTTTAGGTATATGTGTATTATATAAAACAGAATACATTTAGAAGATTTTAACTGTGGACACAGATAAAATGTTTGCCAGCATTGTGTTACAAAGTTTCATATATGATCTTAATTGTAAAAAAAAAAAGAAGTTTAAAATTAGAAACGTTGTCTACCTTTACTGAAATGCAGAAATTATTTTTGATAGAAATTCCGACCCCAAAGAATTGGTGAGTTTAACAGCAGGTTCATGCATGATAGAAGGCAACTGAAATTTGCTATCAAATTAGTAGTTGTCAGTCTTCTAATTGTACTGTACTTAGGCAAACTCTACTGAAATAAACCTGATCTTCCCTTTCTAAATGCAGTTTTTTCTTTTCTTCAGGGAAACAGAGAAAAATTATTTGCCACAAAACTTTGTCATGAGTCTTCATTAAGCTATTTGTTATACTTAGGAAAATTTGTTCAATTTAAGTTAAGTTATGACTGTGAAATAGACACAAGAGATGCAGAGAATTTACATTTATTTTTATTTAAAAGTTGAGATACATTTTTGAGGGACTCACTACAGACATTTGGAATGACAAGTTACAAACTAACATGTTAGCGAGGAGCAAGGGTTGCATTTTTAGCAAGGGAAAGTGATTTAGCCTTAAATAAAAACAGTCAACCACTCAGTGAGGGGAAGAGTTCACACAAGAGGCATAAAGAGAAAGAGGGTTACAGGCTTCTCATGGCAATTAGAACCTGCTGATGCGCTCAAGGCCATGGTGCAATTTTCCTTAAAGAAACATTTTTAAAAAAATGTTATAAAACAACTAGCAGATTAATGTGTTTTGTCTTATTACACATATTTAAATTGTGGTTTTGCTTTAATTTCAGTATTTAAGCTACATATAATTGTCTTAAGTCTGTTACAGTAATTTCTGATATGTGGCAAAGATCAGGAAAATGAGCTCAACTTCACACAGCTTTCATCTTGATTACTCAAAACATATTTAAGGCTTTGATGGCTTTGAATCGACAATTTAGGAACACAGTTACACTGTATTCTTACTATAAACTTTCTGCAAACCTAAGTGACAGTATATTTAGCTTTGCACTGAAGTGTGTATCTCTTGGGCTTCAGTCCTGTGGCCTTTATGACAGGGCATGGTACTTTTATGGGCAAACAGATGCTATAATTGTGTTCTGTTTTGTCTTTTCATCCTGCTCGATTTTTAAATTCATGATGATGAGCTCTTTTTATTTAAAAAGATTAATCTATATCTTTGTCAGAATTTTTCAGCTTCCATTTGGCAATACCCTAAACCTAGTAGTATGGCTTGAAGTTGACTTTCAAATTGAATTTCATGGGGCCAGAAATTTACCATGCTGGATTGCTGAATTTTATGAACTACCTTGCAAATACATAACAACCACAAAAATTGAGGGAACCAGCTAAGCAATAGATTCTGGTTATGAAATTAGAGACATAACAGACACTCCGTTTCTAGCAATTTAATCCAGAAGAACTTTCACCCTTTATGCTTCCCCTTAAAATTTAAAATGTACTAAAATCCGCAAAAAGTATAATGCTCCACAGGACAGAGCATGCCAGACAAAGAAATGCTCTATAAGCTCCATTCCTTCTTGCCTGAAATCCTAGTCTCTCTATCCTTTGTTGTACTTTCCTATAATGTCTGACCTTAAACAAACATCTAAACAAACTCTGTTGGAATAACATTTCAGTGAGGTCCAAGTTCTGATTACAGAAACTTAATCATTCAATAAACACAAGTGAATGTGTTTACTCTTTTAACAGCTCTAATAATTATGTATTTATTAACAATAAGGATAAGGTAATTTGCTGACAAGTAATCCTCCCACTCCTACCCAAACTAGCTAATCTGTGTGCAGTTTTGTGGCATCATCACCAACTAACAGGGGAGCTGCTGTTTATCTAATGCTGATAGGAGATCAGCAATTACACTAGTATAATTATATATACCAGAATACTTGCACTTGCATCACATATACTAGTATAATTGCACTGTTAAATCCAATCATACACCTTATCAGAGCGGGATATGCTTTTGGAAAACAAGGAGGGTTATCGGCTGTACACTGAATTGTTAATTTATAAATGGTCAATATTATTTTACATAAATCTACTATATGAGTTACTTAACTGTCATTGAGAGCAGAAGGCATCCTGAAGAAGGTATTTTTGGGGGGATTAAGAGAGAGAGATTGCAATATCAGTTATAACCTGAGATATAATAGTGACAGTTAAAATGCTTTTTAGCCAGTCCCCTCCTCCCTGGGGGATACAGCACCATCCTTTTCTGTGGTTAGGAAGAATGACCTTATTGCTGGCATTTAGACTGTTTTTGTCTTGCACAAAGAAAATAATGATATTAACAAGGTGACTTCTATTAAAAATGTGGTGGTAGTGAGCTCTGCTGTCCTTAATGGAAGATCTGCCTCACCATCCTCTACATTCTACTGGTGAACTGTAAATTTCAGCTATGTTTAAAACAGGTAAATACAACTACTGCTTAAGGTAGTGGTACTGCCAAAATCAGTTTCCTTGGGTTTGAATGTTGTGCTTCCCCGCGCATTAGAACACAAATATTTTAAATTCTGTGCTTACTTCAGTCTTAAATAGGGCAAATCACAAATCACACTTTTACCAAGTGTGCACACTAGTAATGCCTGACAAAATCGAAAAATAAGGACAATAATTTTTTTGACCAGATCAACCAGTGTGGGGTAACACAGCTAAGAAGTTGGCAATTGGAAAACGGTGGCTCTGAGATTTTTCTTCTGAAACCTGCACGTGTTGGCAGAGGCAGCCTCAGAAAGGCTTTAGGGCTACTGTGAATTACTGTTTCTCAGATCTCCTAGTAACAGTTCTGCTTCTTGATCCCTTGCCACTTTAGCTACACAATGAAGACTGTAGTTGAATTCACTTCTGTTTGAATGGTTTTTCATATAAGAGAATTACCAAAACATGAAAATATGGCACTAAAGCCTTGTCGATGCAGGTCAGATGCAATTGTAAAACCTGAAAGAATTTTCCTTATGCTTTGAAAAAAATTTACTTTGAAAGTCAGTAGTTAACTGGAATGTGGTTTTATAGGCTGAAAATTTAATCTCAAAAAGAAAGTGTCTCGTTCTCAGGGTACACTTTGAAAATGCTTTGTATTGGCCAGTTACTGATTAGTTCAGCAAACATGAGTATAGCTTGGTGCTGTCTCATAGGCAGAAGTCTATGAAAAGATCAGCTATTTGACTTCGTTTTTAGCAGGAGAATGGGAAGATGGTAAGAACACTGAAACCTGAGATGGAAAGACCCTTTTTACTGTAGGTGCTGGAAGAGGGAACTGCTTGTCATTCTCATCTAGCAGTTTATATAGTTTTCTCATCTACATTCACATCTAGTCATGTTTATATAGTGTAGTTGCTCACACAGTAGCTGTGAATCATACAACATTCTGGTGTATTTCTAGTAGTAAAAATATATTAATGATATATTGTCTATGTCAGAACAGTCATTTTAGTTTGTTTATCAGTTTCAGTACTTTATGTTCTTAAATTCCCATTTTTAAAACTGCTATTACATTTTAAAAGCAGACTTCATCACCTCCCGCAGACCTTTGCAAAGAGATGCAGGAAGAATATGTTTTGGACTACTTACTTCCTCTCAGTTCTTTTGGGAATCAATACAGAAGGTCTACTTGTTGATCTTTCCTCCCTCAACATACAAAATAGCCCAGCACTGGCAAGGAACTGTATTTCTGTAGCCAAAACTACTCTCCCCAGCCCGCCTCCTGCCCCTACACACCAGCACCCGCACCCCCACCCCCACCCCCCAAAAAAAAAAAAAAAAAAAACAAAAACAAAAAAACCCAAAAAACCCCCAGAAACGAGAAAACAATGAGGTTAAGGAATAAAATCACCATGAAAAAAGAGAAACCATTCTACACCTGTTTTGAATTATCAGGAAATGTGTCACACAGAACATACTATAACAGGTCTGAAAACCTTTTTTCAAACAGAAACATGAATTATGCTGGTCATGTAAAGAATTGGAGAAAAACTCCATTTAAGAGCAGTACCTGCTCACTTGCCAGACAACCATCCCCAAATTACAAGTCTGTAAAAAGCTGAAAAAGGAGGTTTTCTCCTGAAATACATTATTTTCAACTACTTTATTCTCAATGAAAATGAATTATTAGTACTAGAATAACTATACAGAGAATTCTCTAATCCACTCTTTCTTTCTCTCTGAAATATAAAATAACTATATTTTGAATGAAACAAGCAGAAAACACATTTTCATAAAATGGGGGAGTTCTTACGAAATAGTCCAACAATCAACTGCTACAGTAAAAAAACACGATTGCAACAGTTTTACAGAAAGGCAAATTTTAGCAGGGCTTTTATTGTTTTGACAGGCAAATTTGCATAGATCTATATGGCAAAATTCACAAGAGGAAATTGTTGACAAAAATTAAGTGAGGCTTTACAATGCTATGTTAGTCAGAGGCATCCTTTGTATACTACAGCATTAAGAAATTATATCCTGAGCTACTGGAACTGCTGCATATGAAGTACCCAAATTTGTATGTGCATTTGTTTCAGGCTTGTAAGAAACTTATGGGCTTTCAGACACAGTAGTAAAAGAAATAAACAAAATTAAAAGAGTGATTAAAACATCCTGAAAGACCTCAAATTTCATACCAAATAGACAGTGAAGTCACAAGTAGTATAATCTATATTTCATAATGTATTCATAATACAAGAATATGACATTTTTTGAATATGATTGCAATCTATTTTTTGCTCATTGTGGAACTACATTGATTATTTGATATTCTAACGTAGCTAAACTCAGCAGGTTTTGCATACGTACCCTAGACTACCTATTAAGATAATCCGAAATTTGATTTGTATATCATTTATGAAAAAGTGAATAAAAACTCTTGATGTTCTTGGAGTTGCTTGAGATAAAAATTTTAGAACAGGCCTACTAAATAAACTATATTTACACTTATGTAAGATGAACTTCAGCAAAAGATTCTGTGCTGAATGACAGAACTTGAGTGGTGATCAGAAGAGAAGCAAGCCTCAGAAATTATACCATACTATTATACTATTATACCATACAGGGAGCAACAAAAATTTGAAATCTGTCTCTGGTATTGTGTGTTCTTCTTACTTTTTCAATTGATAGTTGCTCAGCTGCTTCTTTTTTGTGTGATTATATCTCACCTTGCAACTACTTAAGACATTCTTTTTCAAGGAACAAAGTCAAGTGTTTTTACTGAAGATCGATCCCTGATCAATTTCAGATGAGTAAAATTTTTAGGAAAAAAAGGTACTATGTACTAGATTATTTGCAATAAAGATAAAAATTAATCTTCCTCTCAATTAGTTTTTTCTCCAAGCTTAGAAAGGAGTGGTGATTTCTACTTATTCCTTGAGCTATAATGTAAATTTTTCTGGATTGCAGTCCTTCAGTTGCTGTAAGCATTAGAAGTCATGATTTCCATTACTTTTTAGTTTCCTCTGGTAAGTGAGCATATCAAAGAAAAATCATCCATAAATGAGCTGTAAGAATCTTTCAAAAGAATCTAAAGAAATCTTTAGTAAGAATTTGGAAACATTTTAAATTCAGTTAAAATATCATCAAAACCATTAAGATTAAACTGTGTTTCAAATAGATAGCAAAGGATTAATTAAATGCCTTCCAACCTTATTCATTACTTTATGGCAGATTTCCCTTTCTGTTATATAAACTGAAAAATACCCCAGAGTTTGGTGTTCAAAGCTTAATTAGAGTATTTAGAATGAGTATTTAGAAAGTGCAGCTCCATACCTGATCTTCAGAGATTTTTACATTTCAAGGAAAATTAGTCATCTACAACAAAGACAAAAAGTAAGACAGAAGCTCCCCGGTGATTAGCCAATTTTAATTTCTCATGACTGTGCGTCTCACTGGAGCCCACTGGATGGCTCCCTTACCACTGTCAGGGTGTGTACTTCTCTGAGCGCTGTGTATTCCCATATTGCAACTGCATTTGGTGACTTCCACTGCCTCAGGAAGCTGCTCACAGTAAATGAAAAAGCATCTCCACTTACAGTCTGTGGGTTTGCAGCTGCAAGGTGTCCCCAAAACATTGAAGAGCAAGTTCCTGTAGAAAAGAGTGGCTTCTAATATGTGAGTGTAAAAGATGGCTGAAATATTAAAAAAATGGCTTAAAAAAACCCCAAATCAACCCAAGCCAAAGAAAACCCCAAACCCAGATAATATACTAGAAAAAAAATTAAATAAATAAATAAACAAATAAAAAATAAAAACAAAACCAAAATTGAATTGGATTATTTCATTTTCTAATAATGCACTACAGAAAGAGCTAGACATAGTCATCCTAACACTGAGTAATCCATCTTCCTCAGAAACCTTGCAAAGGCAACAGGACAAAAACACCTAAGGAACAGAGGAGTGTTGAAAATGCTCAGCTTAGGGGAGTCAAGGATAACAAAAAGGAGAGGTGTTGTCAGAGTACACTCTGGTTCCTGCAGCAGTTTGAGTTTACAGTTGAGAATTTACATTACTTTTATCAGCAAGTTGATCCTACAACAAATGGTGCTTTCTTTAATTAGATCTAGATATATGCAAGATGTGATATATCAGAGAGCTGATTACACTGAATTTTTCTAATGTAAGAGTTTTAAAGCAGATGGTAGCATTTGCAACTGTTTGATCTCCACAAGTTAACACATGGCAGGGCCTTCAGTTATTAAGGATAATTCATAACTCAGGTCTACATCTTGTGTTGAAAAGCTAAAGCCCTATTTATTTTTGTTTTGCCATTTAGTTAGTAAACTACTACCATGTAGTTATCAATATTCCTAGAGAGATTTTATTACAAAGCCTTTTGTGTGAAAAAACCAACAATGTGAATTAAAAGATTCCTGAATACGTCTGATAAAATTCTACAAATGTTTTCAATTTCTAGTCTATATCCCATAGAGCAGTATGAAATTACTTAATTCTTCCATTTTTATTCTCTGCTAATCTCCTTAAATGCAGGTAACTAAAAACCATTTTAAAATAAAGGTATCATAAAAACAATGGAAATAATAGACCAATTCTGTCACCAGACACAGATTCTCTTGAGAAAGAAATCCTCTTAATCACTTACTCATATGAAATTCCCCTGATATCCAAGAATGTTTTTACTCAATATTGTAAGGTCAGATGTCATTCAGCCTTTATTTTTCAGTCTTAACTCTTTTCTTACATTATCATTTCTATCTGATATGTAGAATATGTCTTTCTGTGTATGTTGAACGTAACAGACATGTAAGTGTGTAGAGATATAAACTCCTATTTTTTCCCCAGAAATTAAGGTTAAATTAAGGTTGACTGTGATGGTGTATAAAGCCTGATAGTTTTATACCACACTAGACACATAGAGGCTCAGAATGCCACCGCAGCAAACCAAAATCACAATCACTTCTACCAAGTCAATTAATTGACTTGGAAGAACTGACTTACATTACCTTTAGGAGGTGATACCTACCTGTATGTATATAATATGTCAAACACACGTGTTAGTTAAAGAAAATTCCAACCCATTTATTGCAAACGGACTAAATGGTTATCTAGAACTAGCTATTTTGAGCTGCTGGTATTAGTCGCAAAACAGAATTTAAGACTTCCCTTAGTGCTTCTGCCCTTCTAAATCAAGACAGACACAAATTGTCCATACTGAATTTAAATAGTCCCCTACTCATCATGTTGTCAGTTTTGGATGTACTTCTTGGGTATCTCATTTTAGCGCATGATGTGCAATTAGCTTAAATGTTTCACTCATAGGTCTACACTTGACACCAGAAGTGCTAGGTGTTGAATTTCTATGAGATTACTCCCACTTAGCCTACCCATCATTGTAAAAGTCTAGATGTTTAACCAGAAAATTTTGTGCTGTTCAGTAATTTCAGCACAACTGTTGGCAGAAGAAAGCCCTCTTTCTCACAGGCCCCTAGGATAACCCGGGACAAGAATGTTCTGCATTTTCTGCATAATGAGGAACAAATATGAACCATTTAGAAATGTCTTGCTTGTTGCTGCCTTGTGTTGCGCACAGTTCATGAACCTCTTCCCTGATATTCAGGAATAGAAATATTTCTAAAAAGAAAAATCCTCTTGCCACCAAAAAGTACCTGACGAAATTATAATATAGCTTTCTAGGTGTAAAATTGTTATCTCCTTTACAACTTTATAAAATGAAAATGTTTAGATAAGCAGTATTTGTAATGACAGCTAAGAAGGACCCAGCCCTGAGCTTGGCAAGATATATAAAGTATAATAAGTACCTCTGAAGGCATGTCAACCAGAAGTGGAAGAGAAGGAAAAAGTAAAGTGTAACCCCCACTGCCTAATCAGCAAAGTGATAAAAGCACATGAGGAGAAGACTCAACAAATTTAAATTCTTAACTAATTTTTTGCCTCAGTCCTCTCTGGAAATCTCTCTTTACACACATTGAGTGGATGGACCACAAGGGAGGTAGCAGGGAAGAAAACCCTCTCCCACCATAAGAGAATATCAGGTGGTTGTGACCACCTGACGAACCTGAATGTACATAGGTATATGAGACCAGATAAGATGCATCCCACAGACCTGAAGAAAGTGGCTGAGGCAGCAGACAAACCACTCGAACAGCCTTGGCAGTTGGGTGATGTCCCAGGTGGCTGGGAAGAAGGAGACATTGTATCCATTTTTTTAAAGGGTAGAAAAGAGCACAGGGAAGTACCAGCCTGCCAGCCCCAGCTCTGTGCCGGGGAAGATCATGGAACTGATCTTCCTACAAGCTGTGCTAAGGCACATGGAGGACAGGGAGGTGATTTGAGAAAATCAGCACTGCTTCAACAAGTACAAGTCTTGACAGAATGATGTACTGGTCTCTTACAATGGAGTGCCTCCATCAGTGGTAAGGGAAGAGCTATGGATTAAATGTGTCTGAGTTTCTGTAAGGTCTTTTACATGGTGCCCCTAGAACAGCCTTCCCTCTAAAGTGGAAATACATGGTTTGATAGATGGATGGTTCATTCTATAGGGAACTGACTGGGGATCTCATCGAGAGAATAGTGGTCAGTGTTGAAAGGGACATCAGTAAGAAGTGGCGTCCCTCAGGGGTCCTTCCTGGGATCACTACTGTTTCATACCTTTATCTCTGTCATAGACAAAGGCATTGAGTGCAGTCTCAGCAAGTTTATTGACAACACCAAGCTGAGTGGTAGAGTTGACAAACCTGAGAGAGGATGCCATACAGACGGACTTTGACAGACTTAAGAAATGGGTCCACAAAAACATCATGATACTCAACAAATGCAAATGCAACGTCATATATCTGAGTTGAAGCAGCCTCCAATATCAACACAGGCTGGGTTGGATGAAGGGAGTGAGAGCAGCCCTGCTGAGAAAGACTCGCAGAAGCTGGGAAATGAGATGGGACCAGCTGTGGGCACTCCCAGCCCAGAGAGCCAAACGTGTCCTGGACTGCATCCAAAGCAGCGTGGGCAGCAGGGCCAGGGAGGGGATTCTGCCCCTCTGCTCTGCTCTGGTGAGACCCCACCTGCAGGGCTGCATCAGCTCTGGGTGCCAGCACAGGAAGGACATGGAACTGTTAGCACAAGTCCCAGAAGAGGCCACAAAGGAGATCAGAGGGCTGGAACATTTCTCTCATGAAAATGGATGGAGAGAGTTAGCATTGCTCAACCTGGGGAAGAGAAGACTCCAGGGAGACTGTATTGGGGCCTTAAATACTTAAAGGGGACCTATAAGAAAAACGGGTACAAACTTTATATTAATGGTTTAAAGTAGGGTAGATTCAGACTGGAGATAAGGAAGAAATTTTTCATTATCACTATGGTGAGACACCAGAACAGGTTGCCCAGAGAAACTGTAGATGCCCCATCCTTGGAAGAGCTCAAGACTAGGTTGGATGAGGCCCTGAGCAACCTGGTCTAGTGGAAGATGTCCCTGTCCATTACAAGCGGAGTAGTGAGATTAAAATCACCTTTAATTGTTACTTCCAACTAAACCATTCTATGGTTTTATGAATCTGCAAAAACATATTAAGAATAGGTATAGCATAATTTTGACTGACCTTATATTACTTACATATTTGTGATACCTAGTCATTTTTAGTATGCATCATCTTGATTTCTATTATAATTTATTTTCTCATACTTATTTTTCTGGATTTAAGCAAAATACAGTAGTGACCATTTGATTATGAATTATGTTCTTCCTCCTTTACTTGTATTTTCTGGAGCATATGATGTTGAGAAGAAAAAAATCTGCTTTTGGTACGCACAGTTTCAGCTTTGAAATACTTTTCTAGCTGGCCTTTAATTAATAATCTGAACACTATATAAGAAAAGATACACCCTTACAGATGAATACAATTTCAGCAGATCAAACTTCATATATTATGCAAATAAAATCTGGTAAAGTTTGGCATGCATGTATTCCTTAATTGATGACTCATTGCTTCAGCCTTCATAAGTAAATATTTTTGTAATTGAGAAATAATTACTGGAAATGTTTCTCTTATTTGTTCCTTTCATATTTTTAAGCAAATATTGAAAATCTTATTTGAGAAGTACCAACCTTATTCTTGGTTTTTAATGGGGTCAAGGAGAGAGGGGGTTTTTCCTAATTTTCAGAGGTCAGTTTATATACTAACACAACTGCAAACCCAGAAACTTTACTCCTAGGTTAACAGATAAAAAAGAAGCAATTGTCTTTAATTAGACAGTAAAATGAGGTTAGCATTTCAGTTTGGAAGGGTAGCAAAGGATGATGTTATGCAGTAAAGGCTAGATCTGCTATGAGTGAAAGGCTAGATCAGGCTGGAAGGTGGCTCTGCTGAGCTAGCATTTCAGGGAGAATTAGCTGACATTGTTGAGCCAGTGAAAGAGCTAGACTGCTGTAACCCATACTAATACTTATAAACTATGGAGGCGTCATTGCATCAAGGTTTAGACTTGAAACTAATGTCCTGACGTGCTATTTCTAGTCTTTATGCTTGCAGATTTTGATGTAATAGGATTATAGTTTTATTAATCTGGGCATAATCTTTAGGAATTATAAGCTACTCTTAGTGCTGCTTTACCGGGAGCTGTTCTAAGAATTAGAGTTAATGCTGTAGCTTTTGCTGATGAGACACTGTTAACCTACAGTCATACCTGGATCCACAAGAAATTGTTGTGTTTGGTTAAACGTGATGGGATGCATCTTATCAAGTTTGAAGAAGAACTGGAACTTGAAATGACCTTGTTGATGAGGTAAGTTTACAGAATCGTTTAGGTCGGAAAGGACCTGTAAAATATTGAGCCCAACTGTTAACCTAGCCCTGCCATGTTCACCACTAAACAATGTCCCTCATTGTCACATCCACACACTTCCTAATAGCCAATCTAAATCTCCCCTCCTACAACCTGAGGCTGTTTTCTTTTATCCTGTCGCTTATTACCTGGGAGAAGAAAGTGATGCCCACCTTCCTTTCAGGAAGTTGTAGAAAGTGAAAACATTCCCCCTCAGCCTCCTATTCTTCATGCCAAACAACTCTGGCTCCTTCAGTCACTCCTCATAGGAATTGCCCTCCAGATACCTCACCAGCTTTGTTGCCCTTCTCTGAAACACTTCAGCATCTCAATGCCTTTGCAGTAGGGAGGGGACAAAAACTGGACAGACGACTTGGGGTGTGGCCTCACCAGTGCTGAGTGCAGAGGGAAGATGACTACCCTGGTCCTGCTGGCCACAAGCCAGGATGCCACCGGCCTTCTTGGCCACCTGGGCACAGTGCTGGCTCATGTGGTGAGATCATGGGACAGTTTCAGTCCTACAATGATGACTTGTGTCTTGATTTAGAGAGAAAAAATATTTTTCCTCTAAAGAGAAGGACTCCAATAATCCCCTTTTGCCAATGAGAATAATGAATATTAGTGTGAAAGTGGAGGAAAAAAAAGTTTAAAAAAAATTGAACCTTATATCCCACCCCCACCTCACTGTGTAGCCAGGAGGCAAAAGTGGCGGCTGACTCTTTGTCTCAGAGGAAGGAAGAGAAAAAATGTTCACTCAGCAGCAGGGAACCTGTTGGATTTCTGGCATTGGTCTTCTCACAGCAGGTGAAGTTGGTAGATTTTAGTGTCATTTTTCATGTTAGTTCAGCTTCTACGAGGTCTTGGGTTCGGTGCAGTCCCCCACCAGTTCCCTGGAGCGGCTGAAAAAAAAGTCAACAAAGCAAAAGCTGAAACATGTCAAGAAAAAAACCCAAAAACAGCAAAGAGGATTCCCGGTATAGCCTCCAGGTTAGGGGGAAGGGAGAAAAACCCCAATTTTTTGCTTCAAGCTAGCAAAAATTAATCCAAAAAAAGCAACAATGTAGCATCCCAGTCCACACCCCGTGAGCTCAGGAGAGCGGAAGCCGGAACCAACACCCCAGCCCAGGACCCATCTTAAAGCTGCAGCAGCCCTTTCTGGACATAATGCAGAAGATTAGGGCATAAAGTATCATCATAAAATCACCCCAAGACAACTTGGTATAGAAATGGTGGTATCTTATGTAGTAAGGCTCCAAACTACCTGGAGATGTTTAAGGAGAATTGGTTTGTACTCCTGATTAAGACAAATTTTGAGGACTGAATGTAGCTCTATGTTAAGACTGTGTTTACACCATTCTGTGTTTTACACAGAAACACCCACATGCATAAAAGCCAATGGTACTGTGGAAAGCTCTGAATGGCCTCATATATATAATCCTTTCATATAATTTCCAGAATAACAGAGGCTCAGATTTACAGAGACTACCATTTGTGAGTCAGAGAAAGAATAGACAACACCACAGTGAGTAGATATGCCCCCTTCCTTTTATGTAACAGTGTGAAAATTAATAAGTTTTACTCCAAATTTTCTAACTTCCAGGCTTACATGATGAGTTGCGTGTTCATTCCCTAATTCCTCAAAACGCCAGTTGACTAACTAAGCATTAATAGCACTCCTTGCCATTTAAATTTCTCAAGTAATTATTAAATACTTTAACATTCATCTGCCTTGCTAGAGAAGACTTATGGTTTTATGATACACATAAAATCTTTATTTGGATTAAAACTATAAACTACGTAACTATGAACACTATACTCAACAATTGTTTTGCTCTTTAGCGTCTTTTTAGAAAGATGAATGTAGAGAATGCAATATGATTAGATGTGGAAAAAACATCAGAGAATTAAAAAACAAAAACTTGAAAGAAAATGTAATGTCTCAGCCATTTCAATGATGTCAAAATTGAAACACAATTAAAAACTGTAATTCTTTAAAAAATCACTACACTTCCATTAAAAAATTAAAGATTCCAATATGCTGCAATATATCATAATAATACCTAAACTGACAAAAACAATCCAAACCAAGAAAAATGTTCTAAATCATATATAGAGGAGAAATTAACATCTCATGAAATGTTGGTTTTCACTGCAGAGATTAGTGACATCTGAAATAATTAAGGTCAACAAACTTTACTATCAGGAATTAACAAGCTTTTAACAGACAGAAATATATACTGAGTTAAATTATTAAAGCAAGTTTGCTACAAAGAGCAGTGATGTGTAAAGAAGCATGTGAAATTCTGAACCAGTTCTGGAAGAGACAAATTAGAATGATTTAGTCTCCTTACTTTTTTTTGCCTTTTTCACCATTTCAGAAAAAAATGTTATGCAAATACATAAAAGCAGATTGTAGAAAGACTTCCCTGAGCTTTAGGTACACCACTCCATGAGCAGGTACAATGATCCCTAGCACAGGGACTCTTCTCAATGTAAATAAAAAGAACTTTTATTACTTCTAATCAGGGCAAAACACTCACTCCTCTGTTGCCTTTAACTCTTAGGCTGCTTAGTGTAAGCGTCTCATTCCAGCTGTCACAGAGCCCACACCAATGCTAACAACTTTCACCTCAACCCTTCTGGCAGAAGAATCATTGCTACAGTTATTGTTTTTAATGAGGCACAGTTGTTAGCAGTTCTGTTCCCATTACAATCGAAAAGAAATATTTATGTTATGAACTCTGTCACAATCTTTCTGTATTTCATAACTTCCCTGATGGAAAGCACAGTCAACTCCACATATAGGATACCATGCTTATGCACTCTGCATTATTTGTAACAATTATATTTCATTTGCTGCTGTTCTGTTCATCAAGTTTACATTAGGTTAATGAAGTCAGCTGTCCTGGCTTTCTCTCTTCTTTCCATGCTGAAATAGTCACATTGACTTCAGTTCAGGGAGTTAAAAGACACATTTCTGTTCAGCTCAGTAGAAGGATAGTTTCTTTCTTCTCTTCCTCTTTCCCAGAAGACAAATCTGATAAAAGTGAAATACCCACACAGATTATTACATTGTCTGCAAGTCATTACAAGACTGTCCAGAAAAAAAAGTCCTTAAAAAAAGCTCCTTTCTTTTCCTTCTTCTGCTCCCCCTGTATAGCTCCTTCTTAAAACTGTGGCTCTTATTTCCCTCTTCCAGTGGCTTCTGTCTACTTTCTTTGCTTGGCACGATGCTTCCATTCTTTCACCCCTCCTCACACATCCTGCATGTTTGTCTCTTTGTCAAGTTAATTGCTCACTTCTTCTGCTACCACCATTACTCTATCCACATTAAGGTCATTACAGAGGTCTCCTACAGGCAAAGATAAACTTTGCAAAAGGATCTACAGTGTTCTTAAGAATTCAGGCAGCATTTAAAATACCAGTATAAACATAATCTCAAGTGACCAATTATCTTTATTTTCATGCTAAAGCAACCAACCCATGAAAAACTATGAAAACTCCTACATATGCAAAGGTCCCTTTCTAATAGTTCCTACTTTTCAATGCGTATTTTTAAACTTTTGATATTTTATCTCAAAAAACAAACCAAAAAAAAGCGAAATGGTTTTCTCTTGAATACCCCATCGTAAAAGCAACTCCATTTTAAAATAATGCTTATCATTGTGTCATTCTCAATTTATTGTTTCATTTTGTTTTGGTCTTGTTCTATAGATTTTTATAAGAAAACTAGCTTTGTTTTATCTTATAAAATACCATGTCAATTTTTTCTTTTCTATTCAACTCTATGATTTTTTGTCACTAATTCATTGAGTTTGCCTCCAATTAGATCTTAGCACTTTTCTCACTTCACCTGTGTTTTACCTTCTTATTCTTGACTCCTTTCCTTGCTGTAATAATTCCAATAATTTTTGAGCTACTGTCACCCCCATCCCATGCTATACTCTGTGCTACTCACTCAGTTTGCCCTTTAGCATTACCTACTTTTCTCATCAGCACCACCATTAACCAAAGAGGACATTATTGCTTTCTAAATAATTTGTTCCTTTTTTTTCCTCCTTTTTTTGTAGCCATCTGGGTTATATTCTGGAAAGTGTAAAAGGGGATGAGATATGTTGGTGCCATGTATTGAGGAGGAAAACCAGCAAGTATGTTGTGGAGGGGAGGAACTGAAATCTGTGTGAGCATTAGTTTCCTCCTTTCCACCATATATAACATTGGGGCAGGGATGGATAAAGAGGATATATATCAAAATTAAAAGTATATGAAAGGTAGTGCAGATTTTAGTCTTACTGTGGATCAGACTTGGGTCAGACTCCCTCCCAGCCAGAGAAACAGTCACCTTGCAATCAGTAAAGGAAGCAGAGAGTCTGCCAGTCTTTCATACATGTCCTTTTAATATTTCAGATTTGTTGAACTGCAAATGATCATTGGTTTCTACCAAGACAATCTTGAAAGAAGTTTTTGGAAATTATGGTGCTGACTTATAACTTCAACAGAGGGGATATGTAAGCTATATTGAATACCTTTTTACAGTGGAAGAAAATAGAATGGTATTAGAAAAGGTGAAACAGGAGCAATTAGGCAGGGATCTGAAAGAGGCTTCTTTGTCCTGCCTTTGCCCTAAATCCTTGCATTATTTACAGGCAGGATGGGTTAATCAGAAGATGTAGTTATTGTGATATTGGAGGATTTTTTGACAATGAGTAAAAATGACATGGGGAAAATATCAAGGCATCTCTGGCAGTAAAACCAGGGAATTAAACAAGAGATATTCGATTTGCAGAGGGCTCTCATGTTGAGTAATAAGTATCTGTAAGAGTCTGCTAAGCAAAGTTAAAATAGCAATTGCTGGGACAATGGAAGAAGAGTTTTGCAGCCATTCCTATAACTCATGAAGTGTACAATTGGAGATACTAAACTGACTAATTAGTTTCTACATATGCTAGAATATCCTCTTCCCTTGTTAGGATGAGATTTACTAATGCAAGTTAAATGCTTAAATGATTTTTTTTTTTTGGAAAACTCTCTATATAATGCACAAGAAAAGTCATGGAAGGCCTGTTTACTAATGACTCAGACCTCAGAAGAGCCTGAGAATGACGCCCAGGAGGTAATATTTAATATGGTAATCCCTCCTTTATGAGATTCAAAGAAACCAGCTAAAGCAAATGCCATGACTCCACTTAAAAGTAGAACTCAAACCAGGAGCAGACCTGGTGAAAATAAAACAATGCCTGATCAAACTGGAAGCACATGAAGATCTGAGCCCTTTACAGAAATCAGAGAATGGGTGAGGCTGGAAGTCTTCTTGGCAGTCTTCTATAGTGAATGGTCAATCACACAGTACAGAAGATCTTTCCTGTATTAAGATGGAACTTTCTGTGCATCAGTTCCTGCACATTATCTCTTGTTCTGTTCCTTGGCATCACTGAGAAAAGCCTGGATCCATCTCCTTGGCACCTCCCCTCCACCTCAGATACTTGCAGGCATTGATGGTGTCTCCTCTCAGTTGTTTCTTTTGCAGGCTAAATACACCCAGCTCTTTCAACCTTTCATCATAAAAGAATTGCACCAGTCCCTGAATCATCTTAGTCACCTTCCACTGGACCTCCTTCTGGAGCCGTGTGTCTCTCCTGCACTGAGTAACTCAGAATGGGACGCAGCAATCCAGATGCAGCTTTGTCAGGGCAGGAGAATTAGGATTTGTAGAGAAGCAGGATCATCTCCCTCAACCTGCTGGCAATGCTTTTCCTAAGGCACCCCAGGATAGCATTGTCTTTTTTGTCTTTCTTTCTTCAACACTGCTTGCTCATGGACAGAAACTCAGAAACTCCTGACTCATGGACAGGTTGATGTGTTGACAGATGAAAATCCTTTGCACCTAGTGGGTTATACAAGACATTTTTTCACAAGACATTGGCTCAAAACTGTGGCTCACTTGGCTGAGTATTGTAATAATTGGTGGCTGAAGTATACTTCAGCAGTTTGTAAAGAAAGGGGGCATTAGAAAAGGGAGTGGTCCCAGGCCAGGGGAAATCAGACAGGAAACCTAAACCTAGCTCTTCAAATCATCAAGCTCATAACCATAAATGAAGAATTCCTCCGAAGGGGACCAGGGGAATCATCCTCAGCTGACGCCCTGGTTACATTATTCCTGGGGAATGAACAGGTAATTTAAAAAAAAATATATATTGGAGCACCTTATTTGGTACTGAAAACACGCAGAGGAAAACTTAGTTTGGAACGAGTAAGTGTTGTGGGTGTGAGAGAGAGGAAAGAGAAAAGGCCTTTTTTTTCTACAACAGTTACCATTTAAATTAAGAAAACAGTGGGGGACACATCAGTTTTTGTATAAGCCTGAATGCTCAATTCCCTTGTTGAGGAGAGATTTTTTGGGAAAATTGAATAATCATATAACTTTCCTGGATGAGGAAATATAAATTCAAATACCTGAATGAAAAGCAATTGAGACAAAGATTTTTATGTTACAGTAATCCAATGAGGTAGAAGAAACCCCAGAGGAAGTAGAGAGTGCTGTAACCCCAGTGGTACAGGTAACTGAGATGCCTGAATGATCAAAGCTGTAGAGTTGCTCAATTTTGAATGGGAGAATTCAAAACTTGGGTGGAAGGTTCAGCTAACATGGACTCTGCTATCCCAGGGCTTCAAAACAGCCCCACTGGCAAAAGAAAGAGAAAGTGGAAAAGAAAAATCTGCGCAGAGTTTTACTACAACATATAGATTATATTCTACCAGCAATCAATGAAGGAAGTGCCTCAGCGCTACTAGGAGTCTGTTGAATTTCTTACACAATCTGGATACAGGATATCAAAGAAAATGGCACAAACAGGAATAAAAGGGAAGCAGTAATATAACTTGGTTTTGTTATGTTGCAAGGAAAAGGCAGCCAAAAAGCCTTGGGAAGCAGCCAAAAGGAAGCCATTTGTCAGACTCTGGAGCCAAGATCCATAGATCCTGTACAAGATCTATGACCCTTCTTAGCAGGATGCTAAAATACCAAGTTGCCCTACTGGAACAGGGAAATGTTGAACTTAAGACTTCACCTCAATAGTGGTTCTAGCCAGGACCCAGAACTGGAGCTATACATCGGTGGGAGCAGCATGATACGAAATGGAAGATGTGCAGCTGGGTATGCAACGATAACCTTGACCCAGGTGATAGAAGTCCAGACTTTACTTAAGAACTCATCAGCACAAAAAGCAGAATTAATGGCTTTACACTTAGTGCTGGCAAAGGGTAAACATGTGGACTGATTTAAAAATGCCCATGAAATCATATGAAAGGAAAGTGGATTGTTACCAGAGTCTCCTAGGAAGTATAAAAAAGAAATTATTTAACTACTACAGACTGTGTAAAAGCCAAACAAAGTGGCTGTAATGCACTTGTGAAGCCCATCAACTGTCACAGTCAATCTTACTGCTAACCCTAGTCCGGCTCATCAGGGGAGCATGGCACAAAATAGAGGAATGGGTGCGATGAACTTGCCCAAAAATAAAGATCCTTAGTAGCAAAATAACAAACGCAGAAACCACACAGTCTGAGGAGCAAGATCAAAAGACGTGGAGAGTGGTGAACATAACAAGATATAGGGTTATTCTGAGGGTAAGGTTCCAATCACAAATGTAAACTCAGAACGTGACCTTACATGTGACAGGTTCCAAACCAACTGAGAACAACAACCAGAAACATGACTTAATATAGAATATTTCCATTGACATATTGACCCATGACCACACTCTTCTTGCCATGACCTGACTAGATATTTCCCTTTCAATACCCGGCTTCCCATGGCCTCATGTTGATGCCTCCTGTATATGCTACTGAGGCAAAACCACTATTTATCCCAGCTGGCTGTGTTCCCACAATCAACCAGTTTGGAAACTCCCCAGTCAATGCAGGGAATCAAATAGCTGGTAAAACAGGTAAAGAAGTAGCTGAAAAATACTAGCAAAAAGCTGAAAAAGCTAGAACAAAAACCAAATTATAAAAATCAGGACAGGCAGTTACCCCAATCCTTAAAAGTTATGAAAAATCCCAGCAGCTGATTGGTAACCTCATCTGCACAGATAATTGTACCTCCACAATTTAAGTATAAGATAAAACATCAGGAAAAACTTTGGGAAATAGAGAAATAGAAAGGAAAAGTCGAATTGCCTCAAATATCTGCTTGCATCAATAGGAATCCTCAGGTAAAGCAGCTCACGTCTGTGACCCAGGTTCTAAGGTTGGGGTGTGTTTATAGAAATTATTCTGCCTTTTTTAATGACACCTGGTCTTGCTCAAAAAAACAATGAAACTTGGAGACATATAGACTATCAGCAGGACATCGTAAAATCATTAGGTCCCACAGCACAGGTAGGAAGTAATGGAATTTGGACCACACATTAACCATCAGGAGAACCAAGAGAACAGCGGACATTAGGACTACTAATGTTCTGTCCCTTGTGGAAGGAGTCACCACTGGGAACCCAGTTAAGGGGAGAAGTTAAACATGACAAAACTTGGAAACATCCTAATATGCAGACTATAGTGAGATGGCCTTCAGAGTCTATCTTACTCCTCAGTTATCTACCTTTAGGAGTAGACCAGCCACACACAATTTGACTCTACAAATGGAAATTTTAGCAAATGCAACTCACTTGGGCTTTGTTGAAATAAATGAAAAGTTGCAAGCCACAGCTAAAACAACCCTACAAAACAGATTGGCTTTAGATCTGTTGCTCTTACAGGAAGTACGTGCTTGCTTGAATTTAAACAATAGTTGTGTGCGCATTCCAAATGTGACTGTTTAACTGGATGATCAGATAGACAGGATAATATTGCTGCATCTCAAAGAGAATTAAGGGTAGGATTAGAAAGTAGCTGATTAAATAACCTACTTGAAGGACTTGGATTTTCTCTGACTGATTGGTGGGCCTCGCTTTTGCAAAGTATAATTGTGATAATATTAATAATTGTGATTATGATGCTTGCTATGAGCTGCTGAAAAAACATGATTTCTCATTCAATGCAAGGAAGTTACATGGTGTTAGTAAAAAAGCAAGGTGGGGCTTATGAAGGCTCAAGGAGAAGACAAGCTTCACAAGCCTCAAAGGGTGGGAAAGTTGCCAGATGAAAAATCGTTCATACCTAGTGGGTTAATACAATGCTTATTCTTCAAAAACCACTGGTCTATGGAACTGCACAATACCTGTCCTGTAGGAAGAAGAACTGGAATGCAACCAACCCAGTTGTGCCAACTTTCTACTAGCTCACCAGGTGGCCAGGTATGACTTAGGGGTCAGTGACCATCAGGGACAACCAAAGAGACCCCCAGGACAGAAGAACACAAGTGCAAAGGAGAGGGAACGTGTATTAATGATTTTAGGGGAATTATTTTCATATGTATGTTTATTCTAGGAAAATCAATTAATATTATTGGAGCTTTTTCTGTACTCAGCTTGCCCAGTGTTTCAGAGGAAACAACCCTTTGTGCATCTGGCTGAATAAAGAATGCCTGTTTCTTAATGCTACAGTGGTGTTAACAATTTTTAATTTTGCAAATTTTTGAGAGATACTTTCCAGAAGGTCAGCTCCCAGCAATGGTGCATAGGGTTATATCTTCCTGGATGCAAGACCCCTGCATTTGGCTTTATTGAATTTCAGAAGGTTTGCCAAACTCTCCAGTTAAGTTGAGAATTAAAGGAACTTTCCCAGCAGCAGGGATGAAAGTGAAGGGATCTTTCCCAGCAGAGAGATGTGTAAGGTCTGTAAATTGCATGAACAGCTATAAACATCTTGCCAGCCTCCTGGTGCTCTGTAATATAAAAGAAGAGGTCAGCTCTGCAAAGGCATATGTGGCTCTCTACTTTCCAATGATTTTTGATATGTGACCACAGAGCTATTTGTACATCTTGGCAAATGTCATGGGCAGCCCATGCATTTATGCCATCAAAGGCTGATTTTGGTGAAGAATTTAAAAAGGAACTGTCTAGACCAAGGAGAGAGATAGAACTGAACAGTGGAAGTTATTCTTTTTAGCCTGCAGACCTGAATGTGGTGCCCTTTTTGATCACAGGAGCAGGGGTGGCAATGAGTTACCACACTCTTTCAATGACTCACATGTTATATGATAAAAAGCATGGTTACCAAATAAAGCAGAGCTGAAACAACTGTGTTGATTATTTATGCTTTTACTAGTGGTACTTATTGTTTATTGTGTCTTAAGTGTATGCATATATTATGTAAGCATGCAAAAATGTACTTTCTAGAACATACCCAATAATGATGATAGCTAATATCAATGCTAAATGATTCTCAAATTTCATTAATACAAAGAACAGTAAGAGGGGTGCTAACAAAATTACAAGAGAAAAGATACAGTGGGACTTGCTGGTGTGGGGAAATCCCTTGGAATTTGAGAGAAAACAAGAGGAGATATTTTTTGATAAAACAAATGAGGTTCAAATGGTCTCATATTCAGATTGAGAAATTTAGGTCTCAAAGGGGAGAATCATGAATGGTGAATGACTTAAGGAAAAGATTTTGCAGATTGAATAACTGAGAATGACAGATAAGTAGGAAACTGTCTGGCAGTATATAATAAATTTTACTCAAGTTAGCAAAATCAGCTATACCTGTGTCCTTTAGCTTAACTTAGCTCATTATTGCATGAAAACCACACCTCTAAAGTTTAGGCTACCCACCTCCAGCTGAAGTCCCTCACACACTGAACATGAGCAATAAATTTAAAATATATCCTGCCTTTACATCAAAATGGGCAAAAGATCATAGAATCATAAAATGGTTTGGTTTGGAAGGGGCTTTTAAAAACATCTAGTTTCAGTCTCCTTGCAATGAGCAAGGGCACCTCCACTAGCACAGGTTCCTCAATGCTCCATCCTAACTCGCTTTGAACACTTCCAGGGATGGAGTATGCACAACTTCTCTGGGCAACCTGTATTTCTGTCTCATCACCCCCACAGTAAAGAACTTCTTCTATATATCTAACCTAAATTTCCTTTATTTGGGTTCAATGGCTATTAAATAGGCATGTAATTAGAAATTAGGTATGCTTGTACTTCTGTGTTATGAAAGTAGAAATTTTCAGCCTGACTGTAGCTGGTTTTGTGCATTCACCTCTGCACAAACATGAAAGAAACAAGTATCTATAGGTCAGCTTCTTACACAACAGACAGAAGAACCTATATTTGGGACAACACTGCCAGCTAGTCAGCTGGAGGAGTTCACCAGGAAGGGACCTGTAGCCCCATATTTCTCTTCACAGAGAAAAGCAAGGCACAATTCTTCCCAAGAATATTTCTGGGATTCACATTCTCTGAACCTCAGAGAAAGAAAACACAATTCTTATCATATGCTGTGCCTGTGTTTGTGCCAAAGTAGTATGCAATATGGAGATTGTTTATCCAAAGTCGTGGTGTTTTGTTTCCTTGGCCTATCGGGGCCAAGAGTGTGTGTGTGTCAGGACTGTTGGCTGACAGTCGTGAGATTCTGTACAGTTGGAGTGCAGTGTGTGCAGGGTTGAGTGCTTGGCAGATTCAGTTTTAGATCTATAGAATAATACAGTATAATAAAGTAGTTTATTAGCCTTTTGATATCAGTGGAGTCAGACGCATCATTTCTCTCTCCCCTTGTCAGAGTTCCCTGAAAATACAACAGGGACCCAGTGGGGAAGGCTGGTGACACCACAGACCACCTCGTGTCACACTCAGCAATGAGAGCTGGGATAAGAAGGAGAAAGAGCAGGGTGTTAGGAGTTAAGGTGCTTGTCTTCCTAAGCAACCTTTAAACGTGACAAGGCTCTGGTTTTGTAAAAATGGTTAAATGCACAGGTGCCTATCAATTTTATGTATTCAAATACTTCCTCATTTTGCTTTGTGCGCACAGCTTTTGTTTATAACTAAATTTTAACCGTTTTAATTAAATTGTTGCTATTTAGACGCCCATTTTCTCACTTTCAACCTTCTTTCTTTGTTCTCCACCTCCCTGTGACAGAGTGACCAAAGGAATGTGTGGCGCCCAGCTGCCCAACAGGGCTAGCCCACAACAGCTCTGTAATTCCAGATTTGCCTGGTGGTTAATTCGCAGAATTACCCGATGCAGAAAAATACAGATATCCAAACGTACACCAGATTCACGGCGTAAACGAAGCTTCTTCTTTCCTTCCCTGGTCTCGCCCCGTATTTGTATCGACCGCCAGTATTAATCTGTATCTTTGGGGCAGGGTTACATGTATCTCTGTCAGTGTAGGGTTACATGTAGCTTTATATCCTGGGAAGCGCTGTTCCCGGTTGCCCACGGACGCCGAGGGCTGCCCGGCCGCCGGCTGCGGGCGCAGGGCCCTCACAGCCCTCGGCGCCGCGCGCGCTGCCATGGAGACGCCGACGGCCGCCTCCGCTCCCCCCGCGGGCCTCGCGCCGGCCGGGCACAGCGCGCGGGGCGGAGCGGGCGGGGCTGGGCGCGCGCGGCGGGAGGGGGCGTGGTGGTGCCGCGCGCCCGCCTCGCTGCCCCCGCCCCCGCTCCCGCCCCGCCGTGTTGTCTGCACGGCCGCGGCCGGGCGCTCTCGCGAGATCGGCGTTGGCGCCGTGACCTCCATGTGAGCGCGGCGGCGCTCCCCGGTAAACAGTGCCCGGGCCGGGCGATGGCTTCCGGCGCATCCCCGTAGCCCTGCCCGCCGCCGGCCCGCCGGGACCCGCCGCGATCTGCGCTGCCTTGGCGGGATCGGGGAGCGCCGTGGGATCTGCTCGGCTCCCTTTCCTTCTCCCGCACCCCGCCGAGCGGGACGGGCGGCCCGGATTGCGGACAGGCGAGTCGCGCCCGCTGCGCGGGGTTTGAAATTCCTGCCCCGTCGGGCCAAACAAAGAGCGGGGTAGCGTCCAGACCGCTCTCCGGCACCTCCCACGCCGTGGGCGCTCGCCCGCGGAGCAGACCCGGTTCCCACTCCTTGCCTGTGTCTCCCATCCTTCGCCTGCGGCCGGCCGAGCGAGCGGGCGGCAGGGCGCGCACCATGTGGATCCAGGTCCGCACCATCGACGGCACGGAGACCCAGACCATCGACGACCTGAGCCGCCTCACCAAGATCGAGTGCCTGCGGGAGAAGATCGAGGAGACCTTCCGCGTGAGCCCCGACCGCCAGCGGCTCTTCTATCGGGGCAAGCAGGTGAGGCGGGAGGTCCCCTATGCAGACGGACCCTCGGGGGTCTCCCCTAATCCCGGGTCCGGCTCTTTGTGCGGCTCAGGGGTCCCCGTCTCCACCCATGTGCTGTTCTGTGAGCTCGCGCTTTTGTTTACTCCTGGGTCTGGGAGGAAGGGAGGACAGCGGGGAGCCCACCCTGACAGAATGCTCCAGGACCCCAGTTTTCCCGATGAAGTAAAAACCGTAGTAAAACCTCTCACGGGGTCCTGGTGAGACCCCTTTGTGTGTTTGTTTTCCCACCTGAGCGGCGAGAGGCTCCTCCCTCGGCTCCCGCCTTCATCCTGCCCGAGTGACAGTAGCCGGAGGGATGCGGGGGGATGGAGGGAGCTACTCCGCTCTCCTCGGCCCCGCCGCATCCAGGCCGGGCAGGGCGGGAAGCGGGCCGACCGCGAGCTGTTTCCCGGGAAAACACCACGCCGGGTTCGCGCGTGGCGGGGCCGGGAGAGGAGGCGGCGCGGGGTTAATTTGCTCGGGCAGAAGCTGTGATGCCGCGGTGTCCTCGACTTGTGAGTCCGGCATGTCCCGGGCGGGATAAGGGCGATTGCTGGTAGTCCAGCGAGGCGCTTCGTCCCCACCACGGGAAGCCGCTATGGCAGGGGTGACTGGCTGGAAGTCTTCCATGAGGTGGAACCTCCCCTCCCCTGGGGTGATGGAAAGATTTTGTTCCGAATAGGTCGCCTCAGGCTGTAACTTCGCTGATGGGTGTAACCTTTGAAGCCGCGTTGCGTAAACTGCGAGGTGCGCGCAGTGCTCGAGTAGTGAAAGTGAAGCGTCGCTATTACCTGACGCAGAAGGCACCGAGTGTGTGATACAGTTCAGGGAAAGTGACTCCGAAGATGCGTCTTCTTACAGCAGATGAGTTTTGAGTAATGCACAGCAGTGACATTTCTGCCTCAAAAGAGATAAAATGTGTATCTTTACAAACACGTAGAGAAAACTTAAGAAAGAGAAATTTAACTGTTAACGAGGAGGCAAGCATTGGTGGCTAGGATTTTGAACCAATAGCAAATGACTAGATTTTTGTGTTCTACGGATTGGTGGCAGTCAGCACTTGTGAGGGTTGGTCTCTTAGGAACATTGTGTACAAATATATGTTTTTCTGAAGGGGCCAAATCAAGGAAGTCTTGGAGTTGTATAACTTAGCTTTGTTCTGTGCTAGCACACTTCTTTGGGTACAGATGTTTATGTGGGGCAAACCCGAGGTTTTTACCCTAAATTCTTTATCTGAGAAGCAGGGAAGATGAGCCTGTAATGAGTTGTGCTTTCCTGTGTAATCTGACAGTGGCCAGTCCAATTAGCATGAACATTTTACTTAACAAATGTCTTGCTTGAGAAAATGGGATAGTGGAATATTATAGCTGAAGTTGCCTACATGAGCAGCATGTGTGAGTTTGGTACTTGGTATATCCAGTTTAGGGCACAGTTGGGATCATGTTAGTGCAGAGTTAGGGAACTGGGTTTTTGTAGTTTCACTCCCCGTAAATGTTAATTTTCTTGTAATTACCATGATTAATTCAGAAGTTTCCTTCTTTATTATGGGTTGCTTTTCTGTTTCTATGGTGCTCATAAGAAAAAAGATCAGAAGGGCTACTCTTGCACAAGTAAAACTGGATGTTGAGAACATGAAACTAAATAACTTAATTCTTGTAGGGCTGTGAGAAAAGAAAACAATATTAATTATTAAGAATAAAAAAAGGTCACTTCAGTTAAATGTGAGATGAACAGAAAGGAGTATACTGAGGTGAAAACTTAAACACCCCCTCTGAAGATTGCTGTTTGTGTTGTTAAAAATATTATCTAGGTGAAATTCTTTTCTTATCTGTTTAGAGCTCAGTATGGTTAAATCTGTACAGTCTGCTACTAGAACCATGATCCTGCTACTGAATGCTGCTTACTGTAGTCTGCCTGGGAACTTCTGGAAATCCTTGGATCTTACAAGTGGTGGGAAGCCTGTCTAAGTAATGTCCTCCTAAAAATGGGAGATATATGAGGTTATAAGGATGTAGAAACGTAAGTGAGTCATTGTTTGTGGGCTGAATTTCAACAGCATCATGTTCTTAGCTTGCAGTAGAGAACAATTTCAACTAAGATTTTGAGCTGGAGCCATAATTTTGCAGGAGTCTCTGTATCCAGTTAATATGCTATTCTGTAGTTTGCTATTGTCTGATCTTCAAAGACAAATGTAAGAACTTAAGTGATCAGTACTTCTTGTGTCTGTTTTTAAGGGTTAAAATACTCTAGAACTTCTGGAGGAAACCTAGTGTTGTCATTAATGTAGTACTTCGTATTTCTGTTGTGCTGTGGGGTTTTTTCTTGTGAATGCCAGGAATAGCGCTACTTTGTTGAATAGGTTGGCATCTTTTACTGTCAGAACCTACCATTCACATGACCAAGACAGTATTACTCTATAACGTGTACAGGACATCCTGTGCTCTCTGGGTCTCCACATTTCTGCCAAGCTGAATGACTCTATTAGAAGTAAAGGCATATTCTAGATTGAGGTGGAACTTTGCCTGAAAGTTTTTTTTATTCTTAACTCTACAGTTAGCCAGAGAAGTCTACTGAGCATAGAAACCTGCAGTGGTGTCTCTTACTTTCCCTCTGAAGATGGTGGATCATTATCTTCAAGAGGGATTATCATAATCATTATTATAGGAAGGATTTTCCTATAGGGCCACAAATATTTCCTTATGCTAGAATAAAGCATATTTTAACCTTGCCCCACTACAGACTATTCATATCTAATATTTTTCTGTGTTGTGTATTAACTTTGAGTAAACTTGTTCTTAGAGAAATTCAGAAAAGCAAGACAACAATCTGATTTCCAGCAGTATATTCTTTCTCCTAATTGGAAAGCATGTGAAGCTGTTCTTGAGAATAGAAATTTTTAGTTTACTCATGACAGTGAAGGTGATATCTTTCCATTTTGACCTATGGGAGCAGATTTTCTGTAGAGCCAAGTTACAGTCATTGTGGGATTTCTAGTTTCTTTCAGTTACAATACTGGAAAAGTAGAGCAGTAAAAGTACATGGACGTTTAAATTTGGAAATGCACCAGAGAGCTTGGGGTTTTCTAGAATACTGTAAGAGTATTAATACCTACTTATGTTTTGCATATAACTAAACATGCACACTCTTGTATTTCAGCAATATCTACTGTTTGTGGAAGATAAGAACTAATGTCTTTTGTTGGCTTCTCTCATCATCCCATCCCACCCTGTTGGAATTTGAATTCGGTGAAAATTTGTAAACGACTACTGTTAAAAAAATCCATTATCTCAGTATCTTTTCCATAGTGCTTATCAAAATAGGGGGAAAAAGACATTGGAGCCCAAAGGCTTCTTTGCCGATATTTGTAGGAGTCAGTGACTGAAACAACTTTTGAAGTCATTAATCTTGTTGGTGAGGAAACCACTCCTAAGCTGTTTCATGGGAGACTGAAGTCAGCAGAAGGAGGTGAGAATATTGAAACTGTTTATTTACTTGAGGTGAAAATTGCTGCAAATCAGGCCTACTTCACTAGAAGAAATTCAGCTCTGCATTTGTGCACGAAGTATGGTAGTATGCATTGTGTTACTTAGCCATGCAAGTTGAATATTTAAAGTCTACTTTGTCAGACTAGTTTGTCCAAGTATTTGAGTTTTGTTTCTGTAAAATTTAACTGACACAATAGAGGGGTAAGAGGAATGGAAGAGCTTTAGCTTTGGATGGGAACATACTTGTGGTAAAGTAGCTTCAGTAAAAAACACAGTTAAAAATCTGGCAGTAGGGCATGCCTTTATTATACGAGAGCTCTAGCTTCTGGGTAACCTGGGCTGGCACATGAATAGTGGGTAGAATCTCATGTGAGCTGAGGCTTCCAAACTTCAGGTTTGTATACTGTATGTTTAAGTTTTTCTTAATACTTACAACTTGGGTGAATTTCCCAAAAGCTTGAAAAGCAATACTTGTGAAGTCTTTCCCTCAAGAATGGGAGTGCTAAGCCTATTCATAGAACAATTGAGTTTCTTAGCACAGACTCTTCCCGGCTTTATTTTGCTTGGAAAATTGTAAATATTTTCAGCTGAAGCTGTCCAAACCCCATCTGCTTCAGGCAAAAATCTGGGGTGAGAAATCTTCAGCTGGAGAAGTTAAGTTTTTTTTGTTTTAGAGAAACAGTTTGAAGAAACCTTAGAAGGGAATTAATTGCCATTCTTTGATGAAGCTGGTAACAAGTAGCTCTGTAGCATGACGAGAGTCATCTGGAGTCTTCAGGTCAGATATGATCAGACTGAATGCCAAAATTCCCAACATAGTGAACTAATGGTGTATACTCAAAACTTACCTGATAGTGGGTTTGTTGGGCCTGTGAGTGAGTTTTTATTATATGATTGCAGAATTTTACTAAAATTATCTTTTTGTTAAATTGTTACTGTAAAGCTGCTAATGCAATTTACCGTTCTTGGATCTGATTGTCTTTATTGTCTGTTTGTCTAAACAAACTGAAGGCAAAGCAAAGAAACATAGGTGAAAACAGTGTACTTTATACTGTTTTGTATCTCCTATTTAAGTATTAGGAACCTGAAAGAGCATTTTGTAACCTCTAAGAAATTGCAGCCAACTTTAGGGCAGTATTTTATGGCATGTATATTTACTCCCAGAATCACAGAATACGCTGAGTTGGAAGGGACACACAGGTATCATTGAATCCAACTCTTCATCCTGTGCAGGACATCCCCAAAAGTCACACTGCACACTTGAGTCACACATTCATGTAATTTAGTTACGATAGTTTAGTACGTGTACTTTTAAAAATTAGTCTGGAAGCTTTTAGAAAAGGAATATATTTTTATATTATAAAGAACTCTACAAAGCCTTAGATGCAGAATGCAAGGCCTACACTGACACTAGATTATGATGATTTTCCATGATAATATGTAATCAAATGTTAATATCAATAACACAGATAGTTATGAGAGGATTCTATTCTTTAAAAGCTATTAATTAAATCTCTGTTCTTAATGATTTAACGGTAAGATTATGTAAAAATGTACTTTGTTATTGGGGTTTTTTTGGTGTGGTTTTTAGATTTTTGTTGTTGACTATGGAAGCTTGAGATAATAACCAGTTCTTCATTACAGGTGTCCTCACAAGCTGCAGATAGCCCTTTGCTCTCGCTGGCACCACTGTTGCTGAACTTCAGTTGCCTTTGCTATAGAAGCCCATACCATCATACAGGAGGTACTTGACCCTTCTCATCTAATCAGCGCAGGGATGGATGATTCTTTCCATGGCTGCTGAGGATCTCTATGCAGCTAAATATTTTGACATGCTTCTTTTTTTGGGTTTTTTGTATTTTTTAAGGACAGTATCAAATAACATCCAAGAGCATCCAGAAGGCACCATGAACTTCTATCTACTTAATAATTAGAAGGCTCCTTAGAATGGCAGAAGAAAAAAAACCTTGCTGCTCTAACTTCCAGCTAGAAGTTAATGAGCAAATGTTCCTTTAATGGGACTTAGAGTCTCATCCAAGAAGAAACTAGCATATCTAAATTAACTTTTTTTTTCTGTATGTCAGTAATGAAGAAATAAATAATCTTCAAAACATAATCTGCTTTATAAAAAATTTTATTTGGAAGAGGTGCAGACTTGAACCCTCTGAAGCGATTAGTTGAGACTGAACATAGCTGCATTTACAGTGATTTTCTGATAAAGTCAGGAAGTCTTGCAGCTCTTGACTTTCAGCTGTTTTTGTGTCGGTACTAATCTTGTACACTGGAATCTGTTTTGGATTGTATTTATTTCAGACCAAAAGGTAAAATACCTTGGTACCACCTATACACTCTGCAAATAGTTTTGTAGAAAAGGTGTAAAACCCTCTCGTTTATTGGAGAATGTAGGCTTTTGTTCTTAATTTTAGGTACAGAGCTTCAGGAAGAGTGTCGATGTCTTCTCAGAGAAAGTTAGTCTTGTTGATTGAGTATGAAGATGACTAATGTACATTTATCATTATGTGTATACCGAGATTGATGTGTAATTGCTGACAGTATCAGCAACAAGATTCTGTAATTTGTTTCTGTGTTGTGTGGCTTTTTATAGCATGACAGACTTCCTCTTTGTGGGGAGAGTTGAACAAACACAGCATATTTACACTGTGGTACGATCAAACTCTTTGGTTGTAACTGCAGTTGTAGAAAAGCCTTTGTTAGATTAGGAAAGCTTCCATATTCTTGTTACCTAGGAATTATTTTCACTGTATGCTTTCACTGTATGTTGAGACTGTGCGAATCTCTCTGAGACTATGATAACTACTTAAGATACAGTTAATTGATAGAAAGTCATTTGATACTATCCAGTGTTATGACTGTCTTTTTCCTTCTGTCCAGGGCAGGTCCTTAGCTGTTGTATAACACACATAGCAGTCAAAAGGGAGCATACTCTCTGATATAAAGGCTAGCTTGTGTCGCCTACTTGGAGTTTTTGGTGGCATCACATATTCAAATGTTCTTGTAGGCTGCTTTGAAATATGAATCTTGTGGCAAAAAATTGACAGAACTGAGTCTAATTCAGACCATGTTCTCCATACACTAATAACTTATTTGGTTACTGTGTTACGAAATGTTGTGGTCTGTCTGTATTCTGTTTTAGCGGAATATTGATCTAAAGCCTGTCAGAGAACTTGGTTGTCCAGATAATACATCTACTTGTGTGTTTCTCTAAAAGAGAGAGCAAAGACACAGCAATGATTTTATCTTTTTTTAAAATCTTTTTAATTGATGAATGCATTCTTCTTCTTGAATTTAGGGAATGATCTGCCATTTGCATTTATTTTTTAACAGCAAGCCATGAAATCCAAATCAGGACAAAAAGCACTAGTAAGTCTAACCTGGGACTTCTTTTTGTATTTCTGAGGGTGATCCATGGTTTGTTTCATTTAGATAGAAGTTATTTCCTATTTAGAGAAGTAAGTCTGTATTGTAGTTAGCTACACCTACTAATCTTACACAAAATCTATTTGGTTTGTATTAGGATCTCTGCTAAAAATAGGAGGGGAGAGTTAGGAGAAAACTTGCAGGAGTACCAGAGAAAAACCAGTATGAACAGAGTATGTTTATGTCTTGCAGAGTATATATGTATAAACCTCAGTTAAATGTGGAGAAAGTATAGTGAAGCCCAAGCCCACACTTCAGAAGTGGTCTGCTGTAGACACGTGAGAAGGAGCCTGTAAACCTCGTAGATGTGCAGTCTCTGCTTAGAGATGTTTGCCTTCTTATCCTCTTGATATAATGGATTGTTTGAGGAGTTGCATTGTTCAGGGCTGGAAATACCTTGGGCATTCAACACTTAGTGATACATGTCTAAAACACTTCACTGATGGCATAAAAAAATTGCCCCAAGTGACAGAAGGATGTGGGATGTTTTAGTAGAAAGATCACCAGACAAAGTATTTTTTGACAGAGCAGACTGTATGGAACCTGTACAAATATTGTTAAAACTACAGTTGCTTGAGGAGGAAGTGGATGTCTTGGAGTTTTGTACGCTTGAAGTCAGCCTATATTAAATCTGTAAAGACATTAACTTTCTTAGATGGTTGGCTACTAGATTCTCCCTTTATTTTATTTTTGTCTCTGTTGTAGCTGAGACAACTGCACTTACATGTGAAACAGTGTCACTACACAGTTACTGTAAAAACCTGACTATGTGCCTACTGCTCTGAACGTGGTTAATACATGTATTTAAAGACACCAGAGTCCTTAAGCATTCTTTTGAATAGAATCCAGGTGGAGGTACAGTTTTTTCATGTGAAATTAAAAATACTGATCAGGTTCTCTTCAGCTTTGAAAATGTAAGCAAACTGAGCACACTCTGAGAAAGGCTGAAGTCCATAAACAAGGGTCCAGTGTTGGATAGTAAAGGTTATTGCATTGTTTTTCTCCTGAACCGAGATCCCATTGCCCAAAATTCACTGTTTCATGCTGACAAGTTGATTTTGAGTTTTCTGTTACTAGTTAGAGGTATGTTTGAATGTTTCTGTGGAATTAAATTCCAACAGCCTACTTCAGACAGGAAAAGTTAGGTTTGTACACCAATCTTAAGATGAAAAATACATGAAGTTCTGGAAGTCTACTTTGCTTGCTTCCAGTAAGCACCCAGCTGGAAGTTAGAGATTCTTGATTTCTTCAGACTAATACCCTCTGGATAACTTCTAACAAACTCCTAACCAAGTTTTTTACTGAACTTGAAGATCTTTACTCTTACACCTGTTAAATTTGCCAGGTGCATGTAATGCCTGTGCAGAATGAGATTGATGTAACTTAATTTTTCATCCTACATTGTTAATTAAAGAGCTCATCTGCATTATTGTAGTTTATTTCATCTGTATTGCTAGATAAAGGCACATTTCTTGGAAAAGAAAACCTCAGAAGATGCTTAAAGGCACACTTTCATAGGTGATTAAAGATCTTTATTGTCAAGTGCAATGGCTGGATTAAGGTTATCCTGCTCCTGGATCACTCATTAAGATACAACCATTACTATGTGCTTTCTTGGGAGGTCTCTTCACCTGCTGTAGAAGCCATAATGAGCTGTCCTTCTGCTGGGACTTGTAGTTAGTATGATGGTAATTGGTAAATTACTTGTCAGGCAATTTTTTTTACCCAAGTAATGCAGTATCATACCGCATTCTGCATGATTATTCATGCTCATGTAAGTGCAGCTTCTACATGCTTTTCAAGTAATTTGTGGCTTGATATTTCAGGACAGTTCTTCTAACAGCGATAGTAGGTAGGTATCAATTCCGCTATTGCATTTCTGTGGCTGCTCTTGTGTAGTAGTGTAAGCACAGTGCTGTGTTACTTTTAAGTATTTATAAAAACCTTCTCTAGGACTCTTTTGAAATTGATAGTGTCTGTAACACATTATGATGAAAATACATTTGGAAGATGTAATCTTTTTATCAACTTATATGTATTTGGAATAGTGATGGAGTGCTAGATACAGTAAAGCTAGTTGCTCGTTACTGTTGTTTTATTCAGAATATGTTAATGAAGCCATAAAGGCTTTTGAAGCATGCCAGTCTTTAAGAGGAATTGAAACTGAAAGTGAAATCTACTACTAAGGAAAAAAAAATCCTTTTTTTTCTTAAGGCAGTAGAATCAGAAGAGCTGGTAAAATTTCATAAATGAAATTGCCTGTTCAGTTATTTTTGCTCTTGGACATGTTCTAATCATCCATTAAGAAATCATAGCTGAGTTGAAGTGGATTGATTATCTGATATTTGTGTGATTACTTTTGTTTCTCATTTGCGTATATGAATTTGTGATTGGCAAGTGACTTTAAATGGTTATTAAACGTGTAATGTTTATTTCTTTTAATGTGCTGTCTGGGCAAACATATTTTTAGTGAATCTTCTTAGTGTCTTTATGCAGCAGAATGGGATAAAATTGTCTACTATAATTCAAGAAAAACCATCAAAAAAAATCATAAAAACCATCTGCTCTCCTGTGTGAAATTTCTCTGAACACTGTTTTCCAAATTTGTTGCTCCAAGGATTTCAGTTGTCAGTGATGAAGTGATGGCTAAGCATAGGTATACGTGCAGATTCACATATCGCTTGTTGCAAGTCAAGAACCATGTGATTAATTCTGCTGGTTGAGTTTCTGTGGTACTCTGCTTTGTTTCTAGAAGCAGACACTGTTGCAGTGTATCAACTTGGTCTAAAGTTATACAGTTGCTCATACTCGGAACATACTTCTTGCTCATAGAAGAGCTGTTTCCCTATCACAGTAGGAGACATGTGAAGTGTGCTTATGTCTGTTACTGTGTTTTGAGACTTAAGTGTGACCTCACTAGTCACAGAATAATCTGGTGTCATAAAATATTCCTGCATTCCTATCATTTTTATAATGATAAAACAAGGGAAAAACCAAGCCACAATCACTTTGGCAGATCATAGATTCATAGAATGGTTTGGGTTCAAACGGACTGTAAAGATCATCTTGTTCCAAATGCGCTGCTGTGGGCAGGGACACCTTTCACAGACCAGATTGCTTAGGGCCCCATCCAATCTCTCCCTGAACACTTTGAGGAATGAGGCATCCACAGATTGTCCAGGCAACCTGTTTAGTGTCTTACCACCCTCTGTAAAGAATTTCTTCCTAATATCTAATTTGAACGAGTTCTCTTTCAGGTTTGAAGGGATTGCCTCTTGTTTTGTTACTACATGCCCTTATTAAAGATTCCTCTCCATCTTGTAAGCTCCCTTTGGGAACTGGAAGTTTGCAATTAGGTGACCCTTAAGCCTTCTCCAGGCTGAAAAAAATCTCAATGTCCTTGTAGGAGAGATGCTCCATCTCTGTCCCTCCAATCATGCCTTTGGCCTCCTCTGGACTCACTCCAACAGTTCCATGTCCTTCCTTTGCTGAGAATGCAGCCCTGCAGCTGGGGTCTCACCAGAGCAGAGCAGAGGGGCAGAATGCTTTCCCTGGCCCTGCTGCCCATGCTGCTCTGGATGCAGCCCAGGACACGTGTGGCTCTCTGGGCTGGGAGTGCCCATGGCTGGGTCAGGTCCAGCCTCTCACCCACTAGCACCCCCAAGCCCTTCCCAGCAGGGCTGCTCTGATCTGCTCATCCCCAGCCTGTGCTGGTATCAGGAGATTGCTCTGACCCAGATGCAGCACCTTACACTTGATCTTATTAAACCTCATGCAATTCCCATGGACACACTTCTCCAGCCTGTTCAGGTCCCTCTGGATATCCCATCCTTCAAGTGTGTTAACAGCACCACTCAGCCTGGTGTCATCTGCAGACTTGCTGAGGGTGCACTCAATTCCATTGTCTGTGTCATTAATGAAGATTAATTAATAATATTTGGACTTTGAGCCATTGACCACTACCCTCTGGATGCCACCATCCAACCACTTTCTCAACCATTTAATAGTCTAATTTTTTATACATTTATTCTGTAAGTTAGACGACTTTGCAGTCACCAGTTTGTTCGGCTGATCATTTAGTTCATGTTCTTCCAAGCTGACTAGACCAAATAGCAGATTATTTAGGGTTGGAAGAGACCTCTGGAGGTCATTTAGTGCAACCCACACCCTTCAAGGCAGGGCAATTTCGAACAGGTCAGTAGGAACATTTCCAGGTGTGTTTTGAATGCCTACAAAGAGGAGACTTGTCTTACTGTTATGCAGGAGTAGGTAGTTTTGGTCTGGTGTGTGCGCGCCTGCTGTTAGAGAAGGCAGCTTGTTACTCAAGGCCTAGCCTTGTTAAATCTTTGTTTCTGTGTATGTTAAATATAACCATTCCTGGACAGATTCCTTTTTTCCCCCTTATTTTTTGAAGTTGGGGTTTCTTTTACCTTTCATGCTAATAGGGAGGACTTACTTGTGGATTAGTTATATAACTTAATCTTCAATCCTGACTGAATAATAGATTGGGAAGGCTAGACACAAGACATTTACCTAGCTATTGTAGATAATTCAGGTTGTTCACATTTATATCTTTACTGAATTACTGAATTTAAATTTTAAACTGCTGTACCCCAAAATATTTTTCTGTCAGCCTGCACAGGGCCTGTCCTGAGAGAGCAGGAACAAAGGCAGAAGAGCAAAGCTCTCATCTGCATGCTGCTTACATATTTTTGGTCTACCAGGAGCAAAGTTACCATTTTTTCTCCAGTGCATTAGCTTTCAGAAGATTTCCTTATTACTTCCTTATATACAGTATTCTAGGAACTACACTGTAATCTCTGCCACAGATTGTGCAATCCAGTTGGAACAGAAAAATGGAGCAGTTATGTGTCTCCAATAACATCCAATTTATTCATTATTTCAGAATTGGTCTCTTTTGCAGATGTACTGCTGAACTTTTTAACCATTTTGCAACCAAGAAAAATCACTTGGAAGGGGTTTAATCTTAAATGTGGCCTGGAGTAGTGATCAGAAGCTGTAGCAAGGTGGATATCCCCTCCAGTGCAGTTTTGCAATGTCATTATTTGTCTTTGTTTTGGGTTTCTTCGTACTTTGAATTTAAGAATAATGCTTTAAACTTATTAACAGTGAAAATACTTGTGGTATGAACAGCCCACAAATCCTGGAGTGTAGTAGGACTGCAAGAACACTTCTATGCCCTTTGTGAAAGTTGTCAAAAGTGTAGGCAGTTACGACATGGTGGGATGGAGAGGGTTACTTAAGCACCTTACTTCTCAGTATGAAGAAGGCCCAGGCATATGAAGTGGTGTTGGTAGTCACCTGAACAATCACAGCTATTGGAGATTTCTGCTTTAAGACTTGTATTCCTTTAATAGTTACAGCATGAAAATCTTCAGTATGGTTTTGTGTACTTTGTGTTGAACTGGTTTGAAAATGGGCAGCTGAGTGAGATTCTTTCCTGTACCTGTTGACCAGACAGCTGTGTCAGCTTCAACTCAAACTATGAATACTCCTGTTTACAGGTCCCAGCTGTGGGTACAGTAATTGTCAGCAGTAAAGAAAGTTAATTTTATTGCAAGATTTTAAGTTCATGGAAGAAGAACTGGTTCATTGATTGACTGTCAGCTTCTGTTCATAACAGTCCCCTGCCATTTAGAGTTGTTTTGAAAAAGCAGAGGGGATGGAGAAAGAAATATGGATTCCAGTTTTGTCTATCCTGAGATCCTTAATGTTAGAGAAAACTATTAGTGAGGAACTGGAGAGGTGCTCCTTTTTTTTTCTTTCCTGTTCCTCCTTCCTCCCTTTTTCTTGTTGTATGGATACTGCCCAAAAGCTGATGAAACCTGTTCAGTTTGAAAAAATTTATGAAATATTAATTGGTGTTGAAAATAAAACACCTGTTCTTGAGAAAAGGGATAGATAACTTTTTTGTTAGAATAGTTTGGAAATAAGTCAGTTTTTTAGTGCATGTTTTTCAGTCGTGCATGTTTTTCAGTCATGCATGTTTTTCTCCCACTGCAGTGTGAAGTAAAGTGTAGCTAATACTAATTTTGCTGTCTCAAAGCAATGCATTATACTTTCAGGTGAATCAAATCTCTGCTTCAAAGATGCCCTAGGTCATTAATGGTATTTAACTGAGCAAAGCAGCAGTACTGCTTCTTGTATTTCCTAACTTGTCATTTTTTTGTGTTTCTTAGCTTAATTGTAGGTAGGTGACATGATTTTGTAGAGATGTCTGTTCCTAGTTTTAAGTCTTCCAGTGAATTTTAATCAATGAAATTATGGTTGCAGTTAGCTTGAGGAGTTCGTGTTTTCATATACTCAAGACCTAGGTTTTTATTTATCAGTAAGATATGGCTTCCCTCTTCTGGTCTGCACAATTATTTTCTATAAAAAGAAGATTTAAAACTACCTAGGTACCTTAAGGTAGAGTTTTACAAGTACACATTTCTTTTGACAGCTTGAAGATGGACACACTTTATTTGACTACAATGTTGGACTAAATGACATAGTTCAGCTTCTGATACGTTCTGATTCTGAAGCTCCTACCACTGCATCTGTGACAGATCAGGATGGAGAAGTCAATCCCTGTGCTGCTTCCAACTGCAAGAACAAAGTCAAAAAAACAAACAGTGGATCACCGAGTCAGCCATCTACATCGTCTCGCTCGTTTCTCATTGATCCTGGCATTGGATTGTACAAGGTATGTACAAACTTCACTCCTGCGGATTTAATTTTATTTTTAGAAAAGTATTGTTTTATTGTTTCAAAGAGAGTATGCTCATTGCTTTCTTTTATTATTTAATTCCCCAATTTGGCTTAAATGAAATTCACATAATTTAAAATGACTCTTGTAGAGTCATGAGCATGTCCCTTGGACCAATCTCACTTTTCAGGAGAGTTCTCAAACTCTGACACACTGTGTTCTTCAAAACAGATTATTGAAAATCTTAGAGTAGCTGTGAAACAAATACTTTCTTGTGAACGAAAGAAGCTAATAAAGAAAACGTGTTAAAGTGTAGTTTTTACCCTTCTTTTTTCTTCAAGCTTTCCAAATAATTGTTTTAGTACTAATGATTCAATGCTGCATTAGAACTAGACAAATTGTGGAAATACACAATTTCTCTAAGCTATATGTTATGTAGTGATACCTTTTTTAATGTAGATTTTTTAGGAATTGCATACCTAGTATTCATTTAGTTTTGTACCTTGTTGAATTTTTCAGTATTGTTCGAAGGATTATATCAGAGTACCAAAAGTTTAATTTAAACAGAAAAGGCACAGTTTCCAGATTGCTAGCTTATTGAAAATTTAGTAGAATGTGTGTATATTAATATATCTATGTATATCTATCTGTAAGGAATGATAGCATTTCACCTCCTCTTTGGGTGTTTCTCTTAGATAAGACATAGCCATAACAGTAATAATTTTGCTAGAAAATGTCCACAAATTACAGAGAAGGAAAAGGAAGTTGAGGTTGGTATAAATGCAGCTTGCTATAGTGTTGCCTTAAGTCTTTGAAGAATTAACAAATCTGGCTTAAAAAACCATGAGCTGGACCACTCTCTGGCTGCTCTTGCGCCTGGCTCAAGCAAAGTCTAAGGATGGAGCAATGTCTGAAGTGAAGCAGAGGGCTCATGGCTCTATGTTGTTCCAGTGAGGTACAGAGGAACAGCTGCACCCGGCGTTTGCCTCGCTCCTCCTACACCATGTATGACAAGCCTTGCTAAATGTCTGTTTTCTTTATGGAGATAAGGATGTGCACAAAGACTATCAGGCAGAGAGGTCAGAGAGCCTTTACTGCCACCTCAGCAGATGGACTAAAGTGTTTATTTTACCTTTTGTATCAATTGTAAATTCTCACCCAAAGTTATTAAGATCTTCATTAAGTCCAATTTGCATAGTAATTTTCACACACCTAGGAATGCAGATGGAAAAAGAACATGTCTGTGTTCACCACAACCCCACCTGTAACATGAAGTTGTTCCTTTTGGGTAGGACCAAAAATTATAATATAGAAGGGGTATTTTTGAGACAAAAGACAGAGGGGAAAAACATCTCTGCTTGCTTGGTATAGGCTGACAATGTCTCTCCTCCTTCTCTGAAGGGGCACATTTAGGTGGGCTTTGTACCTCTTAGTTGCAATGGAGCAGACCCAAGAGTATTTATTCACACACATATGAATACTTATTTATGTTTGGGAATATTTATTATTATAGCTGAATATTATATATATATATAAACATTTATTAGTACACATGAGTATTAACATATAGGTGTTTATAGTGCTAACAGATCTCTTGTTACTGTTACCTTCTGTCATGACACTTATTAACACTCTGTGGTTAGTACATTGCTCACTGGCCATCCTGAACCCGCCACCTGGTGCTTCAATGAGCTGCACTATTGATGAATCTGATGTGTTACTGAACACAACCAAACATAGTGCTGAATTAATCAGGAATCAAGCCCAGTGGCACCCAGCCCTCTGATCTCTGAAGTCCAGCTGGAATACCAGGGGGCTCATTCTCTGCCAATTTTTGTAGCCCTAATGCAACAGAGGCTGCCACACGTATACAAGGTAATTTCAGTTAGACTTCTGTTCTCTCAGAAATCAGGAAGTCACAAAATCAGTAGGTTAAATATGGAGACTCACGCTTGTGTGCTTCCTTTTTCTTTTATATCCATTTATTACAATGGGAAGGGCTCCAGTTCTTCAGTTCTTAACTTTACAATTAGTCAAGGAGTGTAAAAGGTAATATGAGAAAGCCTGATCTGAGGAAAAGAGTACTAAAATGTTTATTTTTCAAGAATTTACATTTCAATGTGTTAAATATCAAGTAGTCTTTTAGTTGCTTTGTTCAGGATTAAATCAGAAAATATAACAGAGAATGGTGATATCAGCAAGCATACTCAAGGAAACCTGTTTTGTCAAGTCAGCTGAAATTTTTGTTATGTCTCATTCCAGAGAGCTAACACTTTCTCCTTCATTACTTGTGAAGTATTACTTTTTCAGTCAACAATGTGTTTTCAATATATCTAGAGAAAATTAAGGGTATAGTAATTTCACTGTTTGCTATTTATAGATAACAGTATGAATGGATACAAATTTCTGATTACAGTATTTGAAAACTTTGACGAATGTATTTTTACCGAATATTATAGTTCAAAGGTTGCAAACTTACTTAATACAAGTCAGTAGAAAAGGCCTAGAGCCTAATAAACTGAGGTACATTAGGTGGCTAGATAGGTGATTTTTGCATTAGGCAGCTAAATAGGTGATTTTTGCATTTCATTGTCAAACAATAAGGAGTAGTTTAGTTACTTGAAGAAGTATTTTAACTTACTCTGTCTGTGCAAAGTCCTGTGTCTCGCTGGATCTTCATCCAGAGCTAGACTCTACAAGAGACCTATTACTTACTCTATGCTGTGGATATTCCAAACTTCTGTGCTCTGCTCTCTCTTTCTGATTTCAGCTACCAGTAGGAAAGTTAGTTGGTATGGAACCTGCAATTCAAAAAACTATGAAAAAATAATGGTAGAGCTGGTATTGGAACTAAAAGTTAATAATAAATTATTGTTAGATGGTTAAAATATTGATTTAAACAGAGTTTCTCTGTGCGGTCATTGTATATTATATAAATCAGAATATTGTAGCTTGTTTTTGTAGTCCAGTTGTATCTGACATCTGATACAGTTCTATGGGCTCTGAAGAACTAGTAGTGGATAGATTTATGTGCAACCCTTGCTCCTTGTTACTAAGAATTGTTAGTGGTGTCTGGTCTAAGAACTGGGAGACCATCCCAAGATGGACCTGATGTTACTGAACAACACTACCTTGGCTAAGCAATGGCCAAAAAGAGGAATAACCGGATGAGTTGCAAGAGAGCAGTTACAGTAACAGTGACTTGGGCATGCAGGAATGATGTTAGAAAAAACAAAGCTCTTTCCGAAGCATATGTGTGTTTCATTTTCTGATTCTAATGTGGTCAATTTTTCTTTCAAAAAACACTGACTGTGGTAAAAACATTATAGCCAAGAACACTAGCTTGGAAAAAAAACCACACAAATGGAATCTGTAATTAAAATCAGTGTATGTTTAATACTATTCACAAATAGCTGCTAATAAAACAGTTCTTAAACCAAACTCCACTTGCACAAAATTATTGTATTATGCTCCTCAGGAGTCTGTGGTAATAATTATTTGCTCTTACTCTTTGCAAGCGTGGGAAGTATGTTGTGTAATTATTCACATGTAATTACATATGCATGTATTTTAGAGGAATGTTTAAAGGAGTTCACATTGATGTATTGTTTTATTACTATTTTTTGTTGTTCTGGATCTGAATATGATGGATTTTAACTTGGCTACCATGGCTTCTTTGGCCTTCCATAACTGGTTGCATGAAGTAGCAGTAGATGGGGAATCCTTAATAATGTGTATCTCATTCAGGTGTATTTTGGAGAAGAGGAAGTAAAGCACCACTGAGCTGCACCTAGTTCAAACATGTAAGATTTCATAGGGATGCCTACATGAAGGTTCCTTTTAGAAGTGTCAGAATTCACTGTTCATATTTAAAATAGAGTGATAGATTTAAAATATGGCTCTCCTTCCCTGATTTGTTTGTCATATGGCTGAAATGTCATCCTGGTAATAAGTTGTACTTTGGGTACTGTAAATTCTAAGAAAGTAAAAATAAAAATACATGTTGGTATTTTACAAATGTGGAAGAACAACAAACATAAGGTTTGGGAAATTATCTGAAGAAGAGGAATGGCAAGAGTAAACCAGGAATTCCTTTAATAGGATAAACTTGTTAGCTCAAACTGCTGTCAGTTGTGCTTTCAGATACTGAAGGATTGCTTTATTCTAAATACTAAAACCTATTGAATTTTGCTTCTGTGAAAATACAATAAGATTATTCATATCTTAGAAATTAGCCTTTGGAGTGTGTGAGAGTATCTGAATGGCACAATGTTGGTACCTGACAAAGACTGTAGCTTAAACCATATGTGTATTTATGTATATGCATATCTGCATGTGTCTGATATTGATAATTAAAGATTTTTAATCTGCAGTAATTTTGTTGTAATAATTTTTTTATAGTTGATGTACTGTTGAAGTGTTTTTTAAATATTTTATTTCAGCATTCTCAGTATTATTAAGGGAACATCTGTTTATTATCTGAAGACTTGAGAAAATGCAACAAGATTTAGAATAGTAAAATTGTTTGGTTGCTTAATACCAGTAGTAATACTGTGGGTACAGAAGGGAGAAATTCTGGACATAAGTTCCATTTCTTACAGTCATAACATTCTAGCAGATTCTGGTGGCAATCTAGTTAGATTTTTTCCTATCGATCCTTGAGTCTTTAATGATTAAAAAATCTCGCAGGACAGAAAGGTAGAAAGCTAAATAATAATTCCAGGTTGGATGCTCAGGAAGGTCTGTAAACTCTTTGGTTTTGAGCTAGTATTTTAATACTGTGCGTGCTTATCATAGCCATAAAGAACACTGGGTGAAACAAGAGAAAAGGACGATGGAAGGGATCAGGCAAATTTTTGGATTTGAAGGGAAAAAAACGTTAGCATTGCTTTTTAAAATGACATATAATTTATATTTATACTAGATTTTAATGAAGGAAGAATAATAAAATACTAGAAGTGCAAATAAAAATATTTATGACTGTATATTACTTGAACTTGCAAGTAGTTATTATAGTTGATTGTTTTACTGATAACAAAGTTAGGCAATAGCGCACAGTAAGTTGTCTGATTTATTTTTTTCTTAATAATTGGCATTTTATAAAATGAGCATAAACTCATTATTGAATTTTCCTTTTAGATAAATGAATTGGTGGATGCCCGTGATATCAACATTGGAGCCTGGTTTGAAGCTCATATAGAAAATGTTACCCGAGCAACAAAGGGACATAAGAATGGTAAAGCTCAAGGGAAGAGTGGTAGCACTTACAAAAGGACTAATGGAAACTTAAATCAAGATCATTCTAGAGAAAATGCAAATAGTTTGGACAGTACACCTTCTACATCTTATTCAGACTGTATGGACACTGATGAAGAAGCTATTTATCATATCAAGTACGATGAGTAAGTGCTCCTGATACTATTTTGAGGACATCACATGTTGTTATTTGGTTTGTATAAACCGAGAATTTCTTGAAGAAGCTTGGAATCAAAGAAAGCAAGTTCAATATTGTAGCCAAGAAAAGAAAAAGTAAAAAAATTTATAACACTTTTCAGTTGGATATAGCAAATCCATTGGCAGCAATGATATCTTTCATGCCTAAATATTTGTGATGTATTAGTATCTTCTCCTTATAAGAATATCTTTTTATATAAGAATATGCATCCTTTCTACATAAGAAAAAGAACTATATAACCAAATTTTTACCATTGGTTTTTTCAAGTAAGGTTTTTTAAAATTTTTTTAAAAAAATATTTCTGATGTATATGGAATTCCTCTAAATAGAGCTGAAGGAGAGGTCCCATTGAAGCAAATTTACTTAATTTGGATTTATTTTATTCCAAATAGAGTAATTGTGCACAAAATTTTGGATCTGCACTTATAGCAGAGATTTGTTATTGAGAACTTCCTGACTGAGGGCTTGAAACTGATTGTGAACTGGAGGAAGAGGGCATTAAGGGTAGAGTTTTTTCAAGTTAGTTTAGGGTTTTTTCGTCCCTTCTCTAGTCATAACAAATTCTAGAGCCTGCGATGTGTGGGTGGGAAACCTTGAGTTTGAAAGGATTTTGTATTTGTGAGCAGGCTTTGCACAGCTTCATTTGCTTGGGAACTTGTTCTGCAAGCTTTTTGGTAATAATATGTTAAAGCAGTAAGTTAAGGTTCGAAACAAATAAAATTTTTAATTAGTTGAGTATTTTAAATTTTTGATACTGAGATTAGTAAAAATACCGTAGTCTGTGAAATATAAGGTTGAGGTAGAAGGTTGCAGAGTATATTAAATATTAACTAAATGTAGATTTCCACAACACTTTTTTACAGTAGCTATTTCTACTCTACATATTTTAGTACATAACTGCATCTGAATCTACAGAGAGGACTTTTTGTTTCTTGTACTAGTAATAGATACAACTTAATGCACTTTTTTGACTCTATGCTAAGTTTGGATTCCATATGTGCGACTCAAAGCATTTTACTTAAAATGCTAAGGAATTAAAAATTTGAAAAATTACATAGTCAGCTATTATGATCAAAACAAAAATATTTTTCTGTGCAATTGCTGTCCTTGGTGGTGTAATTTCAAAGATTTGTCTTTAATATTATCTGATTTTACATTAGTGTGGATATCTGTAAGTTAGCAATTGGCATACATTTCTGAGAAAGTGTTTGTAACGATTGATGTGAAATTATGGTGGTTCGTTTTTTTTTAGATGTATTATTTTTTATGAGTTGGAATTAGAGAAGTAGAAAAAGTTTTACAACAGTTCTGTTTTTTCTTTGGTATAGTCTTACTAAACTAAAAGATTGACCTCTATTTATGTGTACTTCCCTTTCAGCAAGTGAAGACAGTCTTACTCCTAAAGGGTGCTTATGTATAGCAGCTCTATACACTTGGCCAACAAAATTAAGTAAGGCACAGAGGCATAATGTGGCAAGATGGTCGCAGTTAAACTGATCAGTCTTAAGATATTGGAAGTTAGATCTTTTGGAAAGAAACATTATTGGAAAATGTAACTTGTAAATTTATGAGTTAAAGTTCTTGATGGATGTTCCTGATACAATTCTTTTGGGGGCTCACTTTTTTTCTTTTAGCATTACCCAACATGCACATTCCTATTGTAACTACATTTGTACTTCTACCACTTTGTTTTCATACGTTAGTGTTTACCTCTGATGTCTGTAGACAACACTTTTATTCTGCCACCTCTTTGCTTGATGTGGATAAGTAGGAAGATTGTGGTGTGCTTTGACACACAGTTGTTCTCTGCTACAGGAACACATTAATTTATCTCTTCACTCCTGTTCTTCAAGCATCATATCTTACTGTGAGTACTATGCCCTGCACAGTTACTTGTGTGTGGGTGTTTTGTTTTTCAGGTTTGGATTAAGCATTTTGCTGCCAGATGTACTTGGCATTTTCTAGTCTGTCCTTGTGGTGCTGTTTTGGAGAAGCTTTTTTCTTTTTTATCTCTGATAGATGGTGGCTCTCATGGGTGACATAGTTTTAGCTCCATCTTTCCTACAACAGGTGTTCTTACATGACGCAAACATGACACACTCTCCATTATAGGTAGAGTAAAAATATAGAGTAAAAATTACTTACAAATGAAAGACATAAACCTGGTGCCAGTAAAGCCATCAAAATGTATTAAAGTAATTAAAATTACTTTAATACATTGGAAGAACTGTATGTCAGAGATGGGCACAAAAGCACAACTTCTCAAATCATAACTGACACTTTTCCAATTTGAAAAAAAAAAGTCACCACAAAGATTACAGTTGATAGGATTACAAGGATGGGTCAGGTCACCTGTAATGCATTGAATTGGTCTACTCTACCCCCTAGATCAGTACATTCTCCTATAGCAGTTTTTCTTAAGGGGTGAAGCAGGACTTGTCCTTTTCTTTAGTGAGAAAGCTGGCTTTAGCACCAGGTGCTGCTAGACTTACATATCACAAGTCCTGTACAAAACTTAAATGCTTTAATATTGCAGTTTTAGATTTCATAAAAGTGTTCTTCCTCAGAGGGGTTCAGCGTTCATTTGTTCCTCATTCTGTTTCTTGTTTAAGTAGTGTAGTTAGAGTGAATGTGAAAGAAAAAAATATGAGAGAGCTCTTTTTGCAAAGAGTATAGTTAAGGGAAATTGCCCTTTCTGGGCAAGAATTAATTATAGTAAGCTCAAAGGGGTAACCACCTTCTGACTAAACAGAGCTTTCCTACCAGCTGTGACTGCTGCAGACAGGAGGTACTACACATTCCTCAGTGGTTTTGTAGATAACAGCACTGGTGAGTTGTTTCTCTAGTAGTTTTCTCCCACCACTTCCACCACGATGCCCCACCCCAGCTATGTGTCTAGTATTTAACTAAATTGCTGCGATAGTTATAAGGCCCACTTATTTCTGCAGAGGGAAAACCTTGGCCATTGGGAGGAAAAGAACTCAGTTTCAGATTGCACTTATCAAGAATTTTGACTTCAGTTCAAAGATTTATACTTGTTTGAGAGCCCTAATTTCACCAGTGAGCAAGACACCAAAATACCAGTTTCATTACCAATGCTGACCTTCAGGCAGTATCAAATTTCTTGACATCCCTTTCTGGCTATATAACTTCTGCATGACCATCCATCTTCTGCTTTCAGTTTCTGAATGCAGGTTTTTCCCTGATGTCAGCAGTTTGAAGGTGTGTTCCTGTTTTTGTCAGTGTTTCTTCCTCCCCTTAGACTTTATTCCCTGTATTTCCATTTCACGTTTGCATTTGTGGGTATCATAAGGAGCCATTAAACACTTTGAAGTCAAGGATGTGCTATCAGGGTTCATACAAAACCATCATACAGTTCTTTCTTCTGCTCCCAGCAACTGACTTTAAATACAGTAGAAATTAACCTGTCTTGAACATAAAAAAGCTGAATTCTGATTTAAAAGGACTTGTGAGGAAGCCACCACATGCTGAGGTCCTAAAATTAGCTGAGGTAACTGTAGGTGATCTCCACTACATTCTTAAGTTTGCTTAAGAATCACTTCCAAATCAGAAACAGGACATTTCAGTAGCAGAGTGACACCATAAGGACATGCCTACAATGCTGTGTTATATCAGCATTTACCCTTTGCTCTTACCTTATTGTATTTCATATTTGTTACTGGTGTAGCACTGGTTATCGTGTACTTAGTTTCAGGGAGAAAGTTCTCATTCTGCAAGTATTGGCTTCTTGATCGTTAGCTCTCCAAAGCAGCAGGAAGACTTAGGGTTTACCCTAAGTATTTGGGTTGCAATCAAGTAATGTCTTGTCCTTTCTTTTCTTGTTTCAGTCATTTGTAATAAAGTCTTTCCATTTAAGAAGGCCCTCAGCAGAAGCCACAGGGAGGCTGGATGTTTCTGCAGCATGAGAAATTTCAGTATGCCAACTTACATGCAAGTACAGATTAAGTATGACTCAAGTGTAGGTAACTTCTTACCAGGCCATTGTTCTGGATGATGATATTCCCCTCAGGTTTTATAACAATCAGAGAATTTTATTTTAAACCATGAGGTAATATCTGCGTCATATGCCATATGAAGTATGCTGTAGTTATTTCTTCTAGGGAACTAATTGCTTCTCTTTACTTCATGCTTAATGTAAGCTGTGGAGTAATGCCCTCAGATTTTAAAGATGTACACACACGCACATATTAAGAAAATAAAGATTTCACTGTGTTGCCACAGAGGTCAAAAAAGTGTAGTCCTCCTGTGTGACTGTTAAAGCAATATGCAAGACACAGTCTTATAGCTGGAGAGCACAGACTATACTGAGGGCAGTGAGAAAAGTTCTGAGTACTGCCTGGTCAAAAAAACCCACTTTCTACTTGAAAGTGTAATTCACAGCTGAAGAGATTGTCGAGAGAATAATGGTATTAAGTTTGCTATTATTTTCTCAAGGAATGGTTTGAAGATTAGACTTGCTTAGTTGGGTCCATTTTTTGAATGTTTTTAGTATGAAATTTTCACATACAGATAGTAGGCTGGAATTTAATCTGAGAATTCACTTGGATCACACTACTGATAAATTGATTTTTGGACACCAAAAGACATTATGGGCCATTCTCAGATGAGGTAGCCTCTACTTCTTTCTTATACTTTTCTTTCCAGCTGTGTATATCTGATAGTGAAGTCGCATTGAATTTTGTAGTTATGTGACTGTACAATGAAGTGCTCTTGTTTCCCAATATATCTAAAAACTAGGTTTACTAGGTGATTGTTACTGGGATTTTCATTCATCAGTCAAATAAATTAAGATATATCCAGTGGGGCTTCATATGGGAAAGATTACCTGCTTCTTTGAGAGGTAGCTGCTTTCTGCAGCATTAGTGAGAGTGCATGATGCAAACTGCTCTGTTTTGTCATCTGTGAAGACATGTCAAAATACATTCCTTTGGATGCTATGTGTTTCTCAATTAACCCTTGTAAATGTTTAGTTGAGTTATCTGACTTTTTTCTTTATATACATTTAACACAGAAAAGAGTGCAAATCAGGACGATACATGTTATGAGATTCCTGACTCTAGTGTGAGACACTGAACTGTGGAAAGGGATTCCTTTTGAAGGACATGAAGTTAATGGCTAGAAACATGATAAAGTTATGGGAGCTATAGACTGTAGTTTTTTTTTGTAGCACTTATATCCTTTTGTTTATGTTGGAGAGTTGAGAATTTCAGAAGAGAAAGAGGAATGAAAGCTATATTGTCTGCTAAGTAGAATGTTAAGGCAATCTGTTCCTAAGAGTACCATATGTTCTTTCTGACCCTATGTCAGTCACAAAATTTATATAATCATAAGTAGTCTGAGTGACTACTTGGAGCACCTCTCCTAGCAATGTCATTTTGTTTTCCACTTCCTAGTATCAGTGATTAGTTTGTTTACTCATTCAAAAATTTTACCTCATATAGATTATTAGACAATCTTAAAGTAATCAAAGAGCTGATATGTCAGATGTCTTTTTTTCTATATAGCCTCACTAGAAAGCATGCCACCAGAATCATTCATAGTTGAAAGTATTTTAAGGGAGTAACTACACACTGCTGTTCTTCATTTCCAGAAGTTAGTTCCTTGTAAGGTTATTTGTCCCATTTGCATTGGGTTTCTGACAGCTTATTCTGTATTTTATAATGTTTGAGTATTTGTATTGTAGTGAGGGTTTTGGTAACAGGCATTAACTGTAAGACTGATTTCTGATGTGGTAGGCACCTTGTGCAAATAGGAAAAAGTTTGAGGAGACAATCTAGGTGTTTCTTATGTCTCTTTAGAAAGGATTTGAGCTAAGGGAGGGAAGCTTTGCTGTCCTAGCAGTTCTTTGAGAGAACAACTAAAATAATAACAGTTAAAGGGTTTTTTTTTGTTTAAAACTGATTCTTGGCTTCAAAAAACATTGTGTAAACAGTGAGAATAAGATTGGTTGTTACCACATATTAATTTATTGTGAATTAGCTGTAAGTGTTCTCCTTGCATTTCTGAGGAAAGTTTTTTGAAAAAAAATGCGTGACTTGTCTGCTATCCAGGGAAGTGAACCTGTTTTTCATGATATTCACATTACTTAAACTTGTAATACAAAATTACTGTATTAAAGTTGAATGTTCTGTGTATTTCTTACACTTCTGAACTTCCATTTTGATACTCTTATTTCCAGGTTGTCTCCTTTCAGAGTATCCATGTTGTCCATACAGCACAGTCACGTAAGACTAGAAGTTACATTTTTGGAAACTCAGAATTAAAGTAATTGGGAAACTAAGATGGTTCTCTTCAGGCTATTGATACGGTTTCTCAGTGTTTAAGCTACTTAATTCTGTAATTATTAGTTGTTAGGTAAAGTTCTCAAAATCTTGTTTATGTTCCATGTGACTGATTTTTGTCTTTATTGATATTCAGTGTCCCTTCAAATCTGTCTTTTGAAATATATTACTTGTTTTTCTTGTAATAACATGTCATCAGACCTACTGTTTTTTTGGACGTGCACAGCTTGACTATCCCAATGATTTTTTTTTCCATTCATAATTGTGGCTTACAGTGTAGTGCTTTTTGTAACATTATGTTGGCTTTCTCAAACAGTACAGCAAAACTCGGCTGATTATTTCCTCAGGTTAGAAGGGAGTGGGGTGATAGCAACCCAGATTTTAACCAGTTCTACCTTCTTAGTCAGGTTTACCTCTTCCAAGAGTTCATTCCTTTCTGTTTCTTTTTTTGTTTTTGCCCTTCTATTCCTTCATTCTGGGGTTGGGATGACTCATTTCAGAATTTTATGATTGAGAAGATAAATGATACTTCCATTTTATTAGTATTGGAAAATAATTTTTTTAATTGTGCATCTGCACAATTGTGCATTCATCATTCCTCACTGTACTAGTGTGGAGAGTGGTTGGGGAAGTCCTTACTTTTGTTTTTATTTTTCAGTTCTAGTTGTTCTAGTAACAGCTGGGAAAAGTGTTAGAGGGTATGTTGCAAGGTCTCAGTAAACTGAGCAAGCTTGGGTTTATTTTGACATGGAACATGCTAGGTCTCCTAGTATTGCAGCATTTTAGGAACCACTGCCAACCATCTGGCCATAACTAAGAAATACTGGAATTTTGTCTTGATGAATAATTCTTTGCTATGGAGACTGTCTACAAAGATAGGAAATCTCAAGAAGTCCTTGCTATGCTAGTGTTGGAAATGCTACAGGGAAGAATTAAATTAGAGATAAATAGAGACATCCTATGGGAAATACTCATTAAATTCTTATGATTATGCTTGCTGTTATAGCTCCTTTTTCAGTATTAGTTGCCAAATGTCCTAAAAACATGGAAAACCAAGAAACTGTCCACATCTGTTTTAAATTTAAAGGTTTAATTTTGCCATATAATCTTCATTTCAACTGTACAAATTTATGCTAGGTTAATTAAAACATTGCTGTGAAATTTTTGTTTTCTCTTGAGTGTGATCTTAGGATTTTAAAAGTAACTCAATAAATGAGAAAACACTTTCAGCATATGTTCATGTCTCACAGTAGTCCTTTATTAAAGCTTCCCGGAATGAACAAGAATTAATTTTCAGGTAATTCTTGAGGTTACAATACCATATTTATTCTCTTTATATTTTGGTTTGTCTACATCCATATCTTGTGATCTATGCTAAATATTATTCTTCCATATTTAAGAGATTAGATTTTAAATTAATGTGATTTTTACAAATGGCATGTTAAACTTTAGGAAAATGAATGTGAGGTAGTAGAATTTTCTAATGTGACTGTCATTTTTTTCTTATTTAAATAAATTGTGGCATTAGACACATTTGAGGGCACAAGTTTACTGTGAAAGTACTCTTTACTTATTAGTATAATAATGAATAGTGGTACTGAGCTTAACATACAGAATTTAACTCTGCAATTTTTAGCCTAACTCAAAAACTTGTGGCAAGTACTGCTTCTGCTGTTTTGCCTGAGGTATCAGTTATGGACCAATATGAAGGGTTAAATAGCTAGTAGCATTCATCAGCAAGCATGAAAACATTTTTCTGTGTGTCCAGCAGTAAAAACATTCAATATCTGTAACCTTTTGCAAAAGAAAGGTAAAATGTGGCAAAAGACATCTCATTTGTTTTTTTCTGAAGTTTGTTAGTTTGCGTTTTTGACCAGCTGATTAGAGGGAAAATGCACTCAGTGGAGAGTCAGCCTTCCTTTTCTTCCTTTAGAAAACGGTTTCTGTTTATAAAAGGGGATTGGGGGGAGTGTCTTTTGATAACTGATAGGCAATATTTTTACTTGGGTGTTTTCATGAGCTACTTCCAAGAACAAAGGTGGAGACATTGTTAATGATGACTGTCTTTGAAATTCCTCATGATACAATAAGAAGGACCTGTTCTGAGTTCTATAGAGGTGAGAAAGACAATATGAATCTTAATTTAGGGAAAAACCCTTGTCCAAAGCTCGACCAGGAAAAAAAGAAGCTGAAGACATTTTACTTTCAGAAGAGAATAGATTTTTCAGATCAAGGTCAAGTTTTTATGAATGTTAACTCTTGTAAGTCAAATATTTTAATTTTTTTTTGAATAGTGACATAGGAACTTCTAAAATGTTTATTTGTTATATTTATGATTCCATATGTATTTCTTACTTGATTATTTCACTGTATACATAAATGGTGTCTGGTTTTGATCTATCTTCTCTAGTTTCCTGATGTTTAGGCAATATTTTGGTTTCAGAGTTCAAGTAAACTGAGTATTTGCTATGTTCTACTTGCTGTCTTCTACAACCTTTAGGAAGGGTTTACTGTAAAACTTTTGGAACTGATTAGTAGGTGAAACATAGCTGTCTTAAGATTTCAGTAGCCTGTTGTACAATAATGTGATGTTATTTAGGCATTCAATAAAGTAGGCATGATCTCTATAGCTGTTTTTTGCTTTTTCATATTATGTGTAGATGAATCAATCATGGGTTTTGTGGATATAACAGTTAAAATATTAGTAATTAATATGGTAGAACAATATGGTAGTTCTTTAGGTGAAAGTTGCATGGCATAAAGGCAAAACCTCAAATGTTAGCTTTTCAGTATGTGCTGAATTTGGAAACAATTTGGGCAAAAAAACCTTAGGAAATGTGGAGAGTTACATTGTATGAAACTATTGTTTTGATAATGACTTGATCACAGTCTTTGTATGATGTAACTTCTGTTGTGAGGAATTTTAGAATTAGGGTTATAAAAATGTTGGTGCAAAAACAGGCTTTGTATTTAACTTTTAAAGTAGTTAGAGATATGTTCTTTTACTTAGCCATTAGTTTATTGGAAGGTACACCCACTCTTAAACTGTTGCCATTCATGGTTCATTAAACAATGAAAACTATCAGTAAATCTCCCCTGTTCCCCCAGCCCCCCACATGAGGAGTAGCAAACTGGTGCGTTAGATTCAATAGAAGGCATAAAACAAGCAAAACAAACCAGTTTAAAATGTGTCCAGTTTCACTGATGGGCTTTCAGTCAGCTGTTCAGGAGCAGACACCATGATTTCAGGCTATAGTCTGTCGTTCTCATGCTCTTAATGACAGTTGTTTTAGTACCACTTACTACTAGTACAACTTACTACTCGTAAGTTGCAATGTGCAATTTTCCCAAGACCTTGAAATATTCTTGTTTACTATAGGGGAAAGCATGTTGTAAAGCAGTAGAGCCAGACTTTTATTAGTAAGAGTAGGATGTTGCCATTAATATTTAACAATGTGGTTTGATAAAGGTTATTAATTTAACTGTGGGTGCTCTTGCTAAAGTGCCAGTAATTTCATGATGAAAATATAATTTTAAATACATCATCCTCAGCATTGTTTGTTAAGAAGGGATACTTTTAATAGCACCTGTTTATTTGCAATAGACTAATTTCATTTTCCCTGCTAAAATTTGTTCCATGAACTCATGTAGTACTATCTAGGAGGTGGGAGATTATCTGCCTAGACATACTATGAAAAAGGAACTTCACTTTAGCATCTTTTAACTTTCTGTTACAGGCTAGTTTTTTGTTTGGTTTTTTTTTTTTTTTTTGGCAATTAGTATTTTGATCCTGTCTATATTCTGCTATTTTTCCAGCACACATGCAAATACAGGGTCTAGTATCAAGTAATAGTTGCCTTATTCAGAGGAATATAAGAAAACTGTAGTTTTCATTAAAGTTATAATAAAAACTACTAACTGTAGTTAAAATTAAAAGCATCTCAAATTTAAAAAGCATCTCAAATTTCCTTCCTGCATTGGGATTTTAGTTAGAGTCCTGTCAAATAACGCTAAATTATTGAGAAGTGCATATAGATTTACTGATTTTTTTTTTTAAACTCATGGAAGCTATTTTTCCCATCTGAGATGAGATAAATTCTTAGTCTGTATTTAGAGGAAAGCCATATTTTTAAAAGGATAATAAGTCAGATTTTGGTTTTTGTGTGCCCAAAGAACATTTAAAAACTTTTACTTCTGAATAAAGTTGTCTGTGACTTTCTTTTTAGTGTTGCCATAGTTATAATTATTGGTGTTGTTGGTTTTGCTTTTCAAGGTACCCAGAAAATGGCATAATAGAAATGGACACAGTTAATCTTCGACCCAGAGCAAGAACCATTCTGAAGTGGAGTGAGCTAAAAGTGGGTGATGTGGTGATGGTTAACTACAATGTTGAGACACCAGAAGAAAGAGGATTTTGGTTTGATGCAGAAATTACCTCTTTGAGAGAAATCTCAAGGACTAACAAAGAGGTTCATGCTAAAATTCTGCTGGGGTAAGATTTGCTTGACCAACTCAGAAAATCTCTACATATCATATGAAATGTATTTGGTTTAGTTTCTTTATCTGCTAGTGACCACTAAATTAATTCTAATGTTGTACTTTGATTCCACAGCTGTGTGAATTACAAAATTACAGTGCATGGTTTTTACAATGTGCAGACTTAACTGTAAGTCAGAATTTTTGTTTTTCAGGAGATTGCCAGAGGCAACCATAAAGGTTTTTATGTATTATGTGTGATTCAGATTGATCAGAGCATGTTCCAGTAATTTTTTAGATAATTGGGAACCCCTAGGTCTCACTGGGTATGAGTCATCTCTGACAGTTTGAATAAGTCTGTAAACTGGCTAAATAAATTTTTAAAGAATAAAATATTTATTTAGTATTATAACCTCTGACAAGTAAAGTGTGGAGCTGCTGTTAAGTTTTCATTGTGACTGAGGTCACCTGAATATCTTTGCTTTGTTTTACTATTTCATTTTGAAACTTCTGTACAGTTCTTTAGGAGTAGTGTTTTCTGCAGATATCGTTAAGATATTGATGTGAGTAAATTGTGTTGTTGCCTTCTTAGGGATGGAACAGATGACCAGTGGATGATTTAATGTTGGCATGTCCCACATTTACTCATGAGTGTTACCATTGTTCTGGGAATGCATTCCTGAAAATGAATTGGACTACTAGGGTACCTTGTAGTTTTCTTTGTAAGAAAAGATACTGTATCTGTATGTAGGAAGACTTAGTGTGAGACATGGTTACTTGGGAGAGACACACAGAAGTTGCTGTGAATCTGGTCTAATTCAGTATTTTGTGTAAAAGTGCAATCTTACCTAGTACTAGGAAATAGCAAAGACATTGGCTCAGTAAAGCATGCAAGTAAATGAGAGTCTGTTTTGGGGGTGGGTTTTAAATTTAGAATTATAGTTGTTTCCTAGACACTCTCAGTGCATTATAGTCATCTTTTATTAAGTAGAGCAGGTACATGGACTTGTTTTGTAGGCAAAGCAAAAAAACCCCAGACTCGAAATACAAACCTAGAAAAAAATGAGAAGATATTTTGAATTATCACCTTGAAAGAGAGAAGAGATTAAGAAATGGAGCACAGGATCAATGGAGAGATGCAGATTTTCACTGTAGTTCATTTAGTGGTAGTGGCATTTGGTGAGTCAGGGATGGGTTTCATGGCCTTCTAAAAATAGAACTGCCCAGAGTACAGTTTACATCAAGTTCAAATGTCTGTTGATAACATTACTTAAAACTGCCTACATGGATTCTTTCAGAGTTTTCCCCATCTGTTAAAATAGGACGATCAAAATATGTTTTTGTCTTGATTTGACAAGACAGGTATCTGCTAAGAAAAACAGGAACCTCCCTTGAAATGGAAAATGTAAACCCTCTCCCTCCGAATTACTATAATTTTTAAATGAAAAGGTTCTCAGGCAAAAATATGGGACTAGGAATAACAGTTCTTTACTAGGAAAATGGAACATGCAAATGTAATAGTACAAACAAAAAAAAAAACTACTGACAGAGTCAGAATACAACCTGGCACCCTGTTGGTCAGGGTGTTGGTAGCAGTCTGATAAAATGGTGGCTGCAGCTCTCCTGCAGTGACAGGTGTGGTTCTGTAGAAGCAGTGATCCTGTAGAAGGGTGTAGTTTTCTTCTGAAGGTCCAGTGGTGGTGTCGATAGGCCTGGTCCTCCTCTGGGAATCCAGTGGAGAAGACAGCTATACACCTCTGGGAATCCAGTGGGAAAAAGCTACCTGTGGTGTTCCAAGTCTCAGATCATATCCAGGTAGGAATGCTTGGCTCCTTCCCCTGGGCAGAGCATCTCCCCAACGGGATGATGCAGTTTTATCAGTCCTACAGGGACACTCAATGGCCCATTAGCAGAAGATTTCTCCCTGAGGGAGGATTGGTTGTGGAAGAGATAAAGAAAGCTGCCCAATTAACAGAAGATAACTGCCCCACCTCTAACAGATAGGAATAGAATACCCCATATTTCCAACCTAAGACAGTTTTATATTGGCAAAAGGAAGCACCTGGTGTCTAGTAAAAAATTCTACTTGAAACTCTATAGGGTAGTCTTTTCTATATATAAGTAAACTAATAGTTATGCTTCAGACTAGATGCTAAATTCAAATACTGTCAGTACTGTGGCTGGTACAATAGGGTTCCCCCTGATACTTACACTTATATCTTCTGAAAGAATTTGGGAGGAAAACAACACAGTGGACAAATACCTATTCTAAAATGATGAATCTAAGTCCGTTTTTCAGATGGAATAATATTTCAGAGAATTTTCTTCCTAATTAAGAACTCGGGTTTCCTATAAATGTTGATAGATTGTATATGCAATAATCAACTTGTTGCAGAAAGTAAAGTTAACTGAGCCCTGACATTTCTGAAATTTATCAAAGAATAATTCTGTATCACCTGTACAACCCAACTCATTCCTCTCAATTAGTAGTAAACGAGCAAGGCAAGCCTACTAGTATACATAAATTTGGTGTAAGGAGCATGCAAAAGTAATTACTTTGAATTTCAGGCAGGTGGATTTGCAGATTAAAAAATAACCTCAGTGTTTCATTGTTAATTAATATAGAAATAATATAAAATATATTCATTTAGTTGAGAATTATAATGCAGTTGTTGTTATTTTAATCTAATAAAATTAATATATTTCTAGTCTATAATATTAATATGTGATTATGAGTTCTTAACATTATGTTAGCATTAACTATTTGTCTCAAATAAAGGTGAAATTTATTTTGAATTTTTTATGATTATCTGTTAATGATTAGTTGATTGTCTGCTAATGACTAGTTTTTTGTGTACTAGTTAAGAACAACCTTAGCAGGCAGTAAAGGGAGGCAGGGGGGAGACCCTAAGGGTCTTAGGGTTGCATCAGATATAATAATTGCTTGGAATTTTTTCCTTTGTGGTGTTATATCAAAGAGACTTTGTATAAAACAATTTTGTATGCCATATTTGAAGATCTGTTTTATTGATCTTGCTATTTTTGACAAAGATTTCTTGAAGCTGTTGGTATAATCACAGGAAATAACAAGAATATTCTACTTGTGGTCATGCTTTGAAGCTGATAGAACATATGATGAATACTTTTTTTTGGTGCACCTTTCGACATGTGTATTTGTTTGGTGTTACTGTTACTCATATCTTAGTCATGACCAAAAGGAAAATTCCTGTGCAGTCTGTCATCATTAGCTCATCTTTTGGAAAATATATATGAAATAGCGAATTTTATCAAATAGAGGCTGAATAGGGGAGGCAAACATCATTATGCAGAATAACTGACCACTTATTAATTTTCATTTCTATAGTATTCACATTGCAGCTGAAATTTGTAATTTTAGGATGTCTAAAATATATAGAACAGGATTTTCTGTGTCTCAGATGCAGATATTAGGGAAATAGCAGTGTGTTGGGCATGCAATAGGACTTAAGGTTTCTCATGAGTCTGTGTGCATGCTTACAGTTCAGTATCTATGGTTCCTCTGAATTTATTTTAACTGGCAAGGTGTTCTATCTCTGGTTTTAAATATCCTCTGTTTTTCCCTTTGGGGAGAGTGTTTTATTTCCTAATGACAACACTTGTTTGTAGTCCAGAATAATATGACGTGTTGTCTTTGAGGCTAACTGTTCAGAATTTAGCCTTGGAGCCAGCAGATATGTTTAAATTCACCATACCAAATCAAACCAAAGTAGATCAAATGATGCTCTGCATTTGCTCCTTCCTAGAATTGAAGATAAAGATAAAATTAGATCTTAGTTTTCCTCAGTAAACACTTGAAAGTCTGAGGACAAGCAAGGACTCTGTCAATACCAAGACTTTTTTTTGCTTAAGCCTTTGGAGGTGCTTAAGAATGTAGATATAAATTATACAGAGTGAGCGTAATTTTCTTCTTTAGGTGAGTGAATGTTTAATGAATTTCATGTCTTCACCTATGCCGCTGTAAAGGAATGTAATAGAATGGTCTTAAATTTTCATGTTCATATTTGTCATCTTTAGTTCTGCAGGGTTTTGTATGAGCATTCCTGCTCCCAAAACGGAATTTTTTTGCAGACTACTTTCTCTTAATTTTAAAATATTTTTGTTGTATTTTTCTTGTAACATGTCAGATCTGCTGTTTGTCTTCCTCTCTTTTTTTTTTCATTATATGCATTCATATTTATCATCCTACTACTCCTTTTATTCTTATCTAGCATGTTTTATTCTCAGAATGCAATATGATATTTTAAAATTATCTTTATGCTACCTGTACAGATTTTACTTTTAACTTCTCCCTTTACTTCTTTTGGACAAGATTTTTCTATTTATATTTAACTTCTGATTTTTTAAAAAATCATACATATATTTGTTTTTACAGCTTTGCAAAGGCACAGAAATTAAATGCTTTACTGAATAGTGAGGTATTCTGTAATAGTGAGTGAAACAAGCTGTGCACAGTTTTTTGTTTATAATTTCAAGAATTCCTGTACCTCTGTCAATTTCTATCTTGTCAAAAAGAAAGTTATTGGTAGTTGTACCCTGTTTTGACACTTTGGAAAATAACAGTACCATACTTCCTATCACTCTCAGTATATATTGTGATAATCATCATGTCAGAGTTGTCATGATTTGGTAGATGCCCAATAGTACAGTTCTCACAGTGCTTCTTCTTTAGGTTTGGAATTTTCATTAAAGTGGTTTCTATCTTACTAATGCTTGCATAATTTTCTACCCAAAGTAACATCCTTGTTTATTTATTTTATTGTAGTGTCTTTGACTATTGCTGGTTGATGTGGGAGGACATTGTTTTGATGCTGTGTGAAATCATATCTATTTACTTGGACCCATTTTCTCAAACAACTTTCATGCTGTATCAGCAGGTATCCTAGTAATAAGAATTTTAATTGCTGAAGACCTTACCTACAGTTTTTTTGCATAGATGTAAAAGTGGCATATTTCTTCTAGGCAACAAAACTAGTAAAAAGGTGAATTTATATCTCACTTTCCTATTCTTGTGACCCCAATGGAGCTGGTCACTTCCTCTGAAGAAGAGAACACCTCTTGAATCAACAAGACTATTTCAGATCAAGATAGATTCTGAGTTTGAGTGGCCAAGAAGCCTGCTGGGATTTTTGATGATGAATCTGTAGAGGTGATGCCTAGAACTTTGTAAGCATTTCTTTGTACTGCTTTTACTAGTGTCTATGGCTAGAGATTGCTCTTTTTTTGATACACAGCCTTAGGGAATAATCTCACAACTCGTAACAGGAATGACTCTTGACACCCAGAATGTTTTGTGTACTACTTAATTACCTCGTTGGACAAAACAAATCATGTTAGCCGAAGTGGTGTGTGAGTGTAATTCTCTATTTGAACTTAGAAGTGAAGTTTACTGTACATTAAACTGTTCACTTCTAAATTCCAGATTAGATTTTTAACCTTTCTTCAGTTGTGGTTTCAGTTTTGAGGAAAAGTCAAGAATTAAAAGATTCAATAGACCTAAGGACAGAATATTATTAAAGAGACTTCTGAGTAGTGTGAAGTGCCTTTTGTTAATGATTCAGGTGTACAGGACATCCTGAGTTCTAGAAAAATGTTTTTATTCAGGCTGTATTGTTTCTGTCAAATGTGAAACAGAAGAACATTATCTGACAGAGAATTACTCATGAAGAGATCATGAGCAGAATGAATCCTGTAACCATTCAGTGTAGGACTTGTCCTCTTCGCAAGGTCTTTACGAGATACAGTACCTTGATTCAGCAACTATGGCATTAAACTCGTGGTGTTGATACCAGCTAGGGATGAACTCATGGACCTCAGCCTTGCCGAGAAGGGTTTGGGGTGCTGGTGAATGAGAGGCTGGACATGACCCAGCCATGGGCACTCCCAGCGCAGAGAGCCACACGTGTCCTGGGCTGCATCCAGAGCAGCATGGGCAGCAGGGACAGGGAGGGGATTCTGCCCCTCTGCCCTGCTCTGCTGAGTCCCCACCTGCAGTGCTGCATCCAGGTTCCTGGCAGGGGTTGGAAAGGACATGGACCAATTGAAACAAGTCCAGAAGAGGCCAAGATAGTTGAGGGCAATGGAACACCTCTTCTATTAGGAAAGTCTGGGAGAAGGGGAATTTTTCCACCTGGAGGAGACCTCAGTGTGACCTAATTACAGCCTTCCAGTACCTGAAGAGAGCCTTCAAAAAACCCAGAGAGACTTTTTACAACAGCATGTAGTGACAGAACAAGGGACAATGGCTTCAAATTGAAATATTTGTTTTAGGGTATATATTGGGAAGAAATTTTGTAGTATGAGGGTGGTGAGGCATAGGAACAGATTGCCCAGGGAAGATGTGGATACGCCATCCCTGTTAGTGTTCAAGGCCAGGTTGGGTGGAGCTCTGAGCAGTCTGGCCTAGTGGAAAGTGTCCCTGGCCAGGGATTGGAACTAGATGATCTTTAGGGTCCCTTTCAACCCAACCATTCTATGATTCTATGAAAGAGTACATTTTGAGAAGTATTTGGCTGACTTATAGATATCCTTTTCTTATTTCTTTCTCCTTTCCCTTTGGACAAAAGTTTCTATGTTACAAACACTCACTAGTTGTGATGGACATGTTCTACACAGATCATAGCTATTCCTTCACACTCTTTACCTCCATGCTTCATTGTTCTACGTTGAAGAGGACAAATCTTCAGGAGGTTCCCAAGAATAGAAAGGATTTAAGGATTATTGTTTTAAGATTTGCTTGTCCCTAATTATTTTCTGATGTGGAACATATAGTTGATCTGCATACTTCCTTTTCTTAAAAAGAAAATATAAAAAGTAACTGATATGTCCTTTGTGTCATTTCCCCACATATTGGCTGATCTTAAGTAGCAGTATGGGGAAACTGATTATTTCAGGTTGGTTTCCTAAAATGGAGGGAAAGTAGACTAGATGCTTGTAATTTGTGTTAAATCTTTTGGACTGTGAATACACTGTTTTTTGAAATTCCAGGATTTTACTGGCAAACTAAGTCTGCCTTTCAGAGAAAGCCAAATAGTAAGCCAAATTATTTAAGATCCTTTTAGTCCTGCTGGTGAAAAGGATAAGACTTTGGAGGGAAAATTATTCCAAGGAAAAGGAGCAAGTAAATCCTGTGCAACGCACAGCTTATGTCAACAAACATTTTAATAATACCACTTTGACTTTTGTCCCTGACAACTGCAGAAAGGCAAATCCTGCATCCGTTTTAAAGGAGGGCTAGTCAGCCTTATTTCATTCTTTGAGAGAAAGGGGACTGTTTTCATGAAGTGCTGATGAAATTGTGATGATTAGGAACAGCCAAGGTGAAATCTTTTTATAAGAGCAAATTGTCCCTTACAAAGTCATCTGTCTACTCTGATAAAATTATTTTCTCTGTAGGCAAGTGTCTTGGTTTGAAAAACAGGTGTCTGCTAAGGGAGGGCAGGAGCCTCTGTTTGAAAGGAAAATGTAAACCCCTTTACTCCAAATTATTATAATTTTGAAATTAAGGGGTTCTCAAGCAAAGATATGAGAGCAGGAGTAACAGTTCTTTACTGGTATGCATGACAGAGCAAACAGCAGCAGCAGCTGCGGCGCTGACACCGAGCAGAGCCCAAACCCGGCCCCAGCCCTCGCTCGGCCGCAGGCGCCTTCCCCGCCGGTGCAGTTCCGCTCGCCGCCAGCAGGGGCGCTGCTGGCTCCCGGCGGGCAGGGCGGGTGCGGTGACTCCCCGCGGCTGCAGGGGGCGCTGTGGCGCGGCTCGGGCAGCGCACGGTAATGGCGGCTCGGCCCAGACGGGCAGGAATGGCGGGGAGGCTTTGCTGCACAAACCCTGGGGCAGCCAATCCCCATGCCCCAGCAGGACTCTCAGAAGCAGCAAGCTTGATCGGCAGGATATCTTGGCGGGCAGGGAGTGCGGGGCTACAGTGCAGTGAAAGCTCGGAGTGGTGCTGAAGAAGCGACAGGAGCGGGACAGGGGCAGCCCGGCTCCCAGCAGGGCAGAGACGGGCGAGTCAAGATCCCCGGCACCCGAGCAGATGGTGATAGGTCCCTCTCTTAGCGAGGTGGGTGATAATAAGGTCTCAGTTCAGTGGCTGCTCTCCTGAGCAGGGGCTAACCCCACAGCAGAAGAAGCAGGACAGCTCTGGCTGTCCTCATCCGAAGCCTAGAGAGAGAGACAGAGAGAAAGCAGTTGCCCCAGCCCCATCTTTTGTCATCCCAGTTCTCCCAGATAAGAGAAGTTCGACCAGATGCCCTCCTTGCCTGAGCTTGGCCACTTCTTTTGGTTTTCTGAAGTACCCAGTTGTTAGTGTTTCCTAGCAACTAGCAGGGAAAAAATCCCTAAGTTAAATGGAACAGAGAGAAACCTAACCCCCAACACGAAGGACAGAGCAAAAATTGTGATTTAATTCAATGTCAAGTGTCCCATTATCCTGTCTCAGTCTGGTGATTCCTGTAGTAAACTGGAGGATGGACAGCCAGGTGGGTTTAGAAAAAGAAAACATTGAATGCTTGGCCTCAGAGGATAGTGGTTAGTAAGTTACATGCTACTTGGGAAGTGATGACAGGCAAGGAGCTGCAGGGATGTGTCTTAAGGACCTGTACTGTTATCTTGTGGCAATACAGTGGACACTTGCCACGTTTGCAGACACAGTAAATTGATGGAAACTCAGGGGTAGTACTGCCAAGCAGAGAGACCTAAACAAGCAGAGGAGGAATGGGTGGCAGGAGACTCAAGAAAGTCAAGATGGTTAAATACAGAGATTTCTTCCGCCTGGGAAGGCACAGCCCATGTTGAAGCAGGTTGAACTTGAAGCAGTACTCACTGGGAAGGAGCTCTGATAAGAGGGATCTGTGGGTCTTGGAAGAAAGCAAGGTGAATACGAGCCAGCAGTGTGTAATGAAGATCAGCAGTATTTGGGCTGTATAAAAAGAAGAATAAGTAGAAGATTGGGGAAAGGCATTTACTCTCCTTTACGAAGCACTAATTAAAATGCATCAAGAATATTCCACCTATTATTCCACTCAGCTCAAAACACACACCCTCTCATCTAAATAGACAAAAGAGAGATATATAAAATTCAGTGAATTTCAGCAGAGGGGCAGAAAATGGATTCTTTGGATTGCATTTAAAAGCTTAACATTTCAATTAATTATGTGTTGAAACATTAATTGCTTTAACAACAACAGAAAAAAGCATAAGTAAAAAGTGTTAAAATTTCAAATGTTTTGGGTGTCCCAGCCATAACTGTAAAATTATATTTTGAAAGTGAAGAATGGGTTAACTTGGATCTCGAGGGTTTTGTTTGGTTTTCCAGAACATAAACTCTATCTTCAGTATTTGTAATTGTCCTTTCTTTAATAAACATGCAGACTTGAAACTACAGAGTCTTTTGACTTGCTTTTTAGGGGGTGATATTTAGAAGTGTTCTGAAGTTTAATTTCTTCTTACTGAGGAAAGTAAGTCCAAACAGAAGATGAAGAACAGAAGAAAACTAATTTAAGTGCAAAAAGGCAAGCAGTTGTGTGGGTATAGTGGTGGAAAGTGGGTGGGAAGAACTGATGAGCAATATTGGGCAAAGCATTATGAAAATAAAAAGAATAAAGGAGTGATGTTGAAAAATTTGCATACATTTAAGAGAAACTTCAAAGATGGAAAGGAACTCTTGATTTTGCCAAGCAGGATCAGCCAGAGCAGTTTGTCTAGGACTAAGCGTAGTGGGGCTTTTAATAATGTTATGGGTGGTTACTCAACAAGCTTTCTGAACAATCCACTGTAAAAATAAAATTCACTCTTGCCACATAAAATGCATTTTTTGTGTATTTGTATCTTCTACCTCTTATCTTGAGAGAGGACTACTTAGAGCAGTGTGGCTCCCTGTTTATACACAGGGTAAGAAACACCCTCACATAACCCTTCTGTTCTCTAGACTAAACACTTTTGCATCAAGCCTATTAGTAATTTTTGTATCCGTTTTTTGGAACCACTCCTGTAAACCCATGTCTGTGTTCTCTGGGGAGCCTACACCTGGCCTAACTAATGCTGAGTCATGATTGGTATTTGCTTTCCCTCTACCTGCTGGCAATGCTGCTCTTAATGTAGTCCAAGAAGCTGTGAACCTTCTTTGCTTGCAAGGGCACATAACTGGTTTATGGTCAGCTTGTTGGTTTTTTTTTTTTATGTTGCTCAAGGTCTGTCTCTACCGAGCTGCTCTCCAGTCAGGTGGAGACATTCAGCAGGTACTGGTATTCCCTCTGTGCAGGACTTGAATTTTTCTTTGTTTAACATGATGAAATTCCTTTCTGTCCAAATCTAAATGGTGACAGAGGCAACTAATACTCACTTTCCCAGGGACTGAGTTGAAGCTGATCAATCTGTCATAAATCTTCCTTCTTGAAGATAGGTGTGATATTTGCTCTCCCCTATTTAACAGGAAGGTGTCATCACTTTTTAGTAACAGGACTAAGAGTACACACATCCAAACATCAGGCAGCTCCCTCAGAGCTCATAAGTATGACCTGTTAGAGCCAATGGACTTCTATATGTTCTGTGTAATTGCTCCATAACCTAATTTTCCACTGAGGCTAAGTCTTCCTTTCTTCAGCCATTCCTTCTACTCTTGGGGACCTCAGATTCTTAAACACTGATTTTAGCAGTAAATACTTGAGGCAAACAAAGTGCTGAGTACCTTGAGTTTTCTGTGTTTATTGTTATCAGGGGCCCTGCTATATTGAGCAGTGGCCCCACATTTTCTCTAGTTTTCCTTCCCTGCCATAGAATTTTACTCCCCTGATTCAAATCAGTAACAGTAACCTTGGCTTTCCCAGCCCTTCACTTTCACAATAGGATACCTCTTCCTGCCCCAGGTCAGCCATCCCAGCTTCCATCTCTTACACATTTCCTTTTTCTATCTAAGCTCTTTATTAATTTCTGTCAGCTTCCTGTTGCCTTTGATGTCCTGCACATGGTGATAGACCATGTTTGAGTTTGGGATGATGCTTAAATATCAATTAGCTTTACTGGGTCCATCTCTAAGGGGTATCTTGTAGAATTCTACCAAGTAGATCTCTTCAGAGATTACATTTTACTGTCCTGAAATCCAAGGTTGTCTTGTACTTTACCCTTCCTCTAAGGTTTCTGAACTCCATCATCTCATCATCATTGCAGACAAATTTAATGTCCCATGACAAGTTCTTCACAGTTTGTATGTATCAGTCTAGCAGTTTGCTTCTCCATGATCAGGAAGTTGTTACCACTGCATTCCAGAAATTCCCTCTATTGTTTGTGTTCTGCTTTGTTGACCCTCCAGCAGATGCCATGGTGCTTCAATTTCCCTGTGAGAACAGGGCCTGTAAACATTTTCAGTTGAGAAAATATCCTTGTGAGAACAGGGCCTGGAAACTTTTTCCAGTTGTCTGAAGGAGTCTTTGTAGATTTACTCTTTATATCAGGCACTTATTGCAGCATCACTAATGCTCTGTCTGCTAACCTTGATCTGTAAGCTCTCGACTAGTTTCTCATCTGCCTTCATATAAGGGACAGCTGCTCTTAGTCTTCCTAGCCTCTTCTTCCTGTAGAGCCCTTACTGATTACCCACAGCATTCCAGTCATGTGAGCTATCCCATCAAGTCTCCATGATCTCAGTGTGGTCATGGAGCTGCATTAATTACACAGACCTCTGTAATCCCCTTTGTTCATTGCCCCTGCATTAGTGTATAGGCGTTTCAGGGAGGCACAAAAGTGTGCTTTTCTCACTTGTTTGTTGGGGAATTTCTCCAACAGTCAAACTCACAAGTATATGGGCATTTGGATTTATCAACATAAAAATTAATAATTACAGGATTATCAGAGATTCCAGACAAACACAGAAGACTGGAAAGGCTGTATTACCATTATGTAATGGCTATTGGACACTTAAATGGAGGATTTAATATCATGCACTAATGAAATTAGAAATCATGATGGAAGCATTTGCTGTGATTTTCCTGAAGAGAGTTGGGCAATATAAGGAATGAAGACATTCCAAGATAAGCAGCTGCCCTCTAAATGATAAATTACTAGGACATCTTTTTCTCTCTAGGATTTTCTGACTTTCAGGAGTTCTTATTGAATCAGATTCATCATGTTCTGAGCAGGAGAATCCCTGGGTTCCAAGCTTTTTCATTATAGTAATGCTATCATATACATTCAAGCCATGATAATAAATTCATTACAGACTTTCTAGGCTAGAAATGTGGGTTTCTTCTTCTTTGCAAGCAGTTCTGCATTTGGTTTGACATGATCATTCTTTGGAAAGATCTTTGTGATTTTTTGATTCTGTACTATTGTATTCTCTTATGATTTCTGAAGGTGGATACCTTCAGGAGTTTTCATGGCTTGCTTTTTTTTTCTTTTTTGCATGATTGGTTGGGTTTGTTTGATTTTGGTTGGTTGGTTGGTTGGTTGGTTTTAAAGCACCTTAAATTTTGGGGGTTTGTTGTTGTTGATTTATTCACTTAAGTTTTGGGGATATTTGGGGAGTTTGTGGTTTTTGTGTTTCTGGTTTGTTGGTTAGTTGGTTTTGGTTTTTGCTTTGTATTTTGTTTGTTTGTTTTTTCCAGAATGCTTAATGTGTTTCTCTGCTTTCAGGATTCTTCTATTCTTTGTTTTTTGGAAGGTCTTCATGTTTTTTGGAGTTTTTAATGAAGGGAAGTGCTTCTTCTCATGTCTGTTTTTGAGTTGAGGTTCTCATTCAGTCTGGCAGGGTTCACAGATTGGTCTCTTGTAACTTTATCTTAGCTCATGATGAGTGTGTGCTGCATCTACTCACTGAATTGCAATATAATTTAAAATCTGGATAGGAGTATTTAACCTCTTATAGTAAGAATCACCTGTTTGTATCTTTGCTTCTTCCTAGCATGAAGGAACTTCTTGACTAGCCCAGACCCTTGGAATGATGTCTTGAACAGACCCTTAGTATTGTTTCTGGGCACTGCAATTCAGTCTGCAAACACACAAAGTCAACTGAGCTTAGACTGTGTCCTGTGATGCCAAGCACAACTCTTGTATCTTTGTTTTTCACATATGAAGCCTTTGGTGTGTTACCATCAAGGTAACACACCAAAGGCTTCATATGTGAAAAACAAAGATACAAGAGTGTTACCTTTATCTGCTTTTTTACCTGTTTTTTCGTGGACATTTGGGCGTTAACATCAAGTGTGTTTGAACTTGGATTTGGAAGCTGTAGATGCCTTCTGAGCGTTTGTGATAGTGCCAGTTACAGACTTAGGCCTGGCTGCAGGAAGGGAGCAGCCGGGGTGGTGGCAGTGGATTCCTCTCCCCATCAGGGGCGTTCCTGCAGCACCATGGACAGGGCTAGGTTTGGGGCAGGATCAGGACCTTCTGCAGGCTCCACTCCCTCACGTGGTCTGTGTCGTGGGGCAGGGATGTGCACAGAGTTGTGAGCCTCTGACATGGTTGCTGGCTGTTCTCTCAGGCCAGATCTTTCCCCAGGTACTCTAATGTCCACCTGCTCACAGCTCTCCAGCTAAGGAGGAGAGTGAGTCTCTGTGTCCAAGTCTCTGCTCTCAGAATCTGGCATCATGAGCTATAATATATTGATTTGTAAATGCATCAAGCACATCACCTGTGGCTGACATTAGAAAAAGTAATATCCTGCCTGACTTGTATGTGGGTCCACAGTATGGATTTGTAGGTTTGGGAGTATGTGTGTTTTGTTTTCAAAGGTATTGAAGATTCATATTAGAATATGGTCCTCAACATAGCCTAGAAAATGTTAATTTAATTTTTTTGCAGTTGTTTAAATACTAGTGTTATAGAAAGAGAGTAATAAAGTCTTTGCTTAGTGTGGAAGTTGCCACATGTCTTTATAATACTTATGTAATAAATGAAAAGTTGAATTAAAAGCAGAGGTAATACTGTCCCATATTGTAACTGTGTATTTTTATTTTAATGATTAAACAAATGTGTGTGGAATATTCTGAAAAAAATTTTGTAAATACTCTCTGCTTTTTTGCTTGCATGCAATAAAAAACCAAATTTTACATAGAACCTATATGTAATTCAGTACAACCTAGCAGAATTCGGTGAGATTATCAATGTAATATGCTGTCTAAATGTGGGAAGATTTTAAAGTCACGTTTGAAACAAGTCTGTTTAAAATAAAATCTCTAGTCAACTGCTTCTAAGGAGATTATAGGAAAAATTCTAATAAGCATTTTGAATTGTAATATTGAAAGATTGTATGTTTTTTAAGAAGTTGTTTAACTATGATTTCTTGATGCAGAGCAGAAAGAGTTGCTGTCTGAAAACTTAACAAGAGCAGAATAAAGGCTGATTGATGTAAGGCATGTAAACAAAGTGTTGCATATGAAAAAATAGATACAGAAAGTGGTAGTAAATCTGGTTTTGTTTTGATTTGTATATTGTTTGTTAAAAGAATTTCTGTATTTGGAGAGCATAGCCAACATTATATTCTGTTAGGTTTTATTCTGATTGTGGCTGTTTCTCTACTGACCTGGACAGTACTTTTGACATTAGCCATAGAGACTGACAGTGAATTAGTTGTTTGTGGTAAGCGTGACAGTGTGAGTAAGGTTTTGCTCTTAGCAGGCTTAAATATAAATCATCATTAGACACTTTTCATTGTTCTTAGTATGAATATGAAGTCTGTGGATATTTTTCTGGTAGTTTTTTCCCCCGTTTTTATTCAACATTGTATTTTGACTTTAGAGTGTGTTAAAATACTATACTTTTGATTTCAGTGCGCTAAAGCGGTAAACCAAGAAATTTCCAGACAGAGATCTGACAATTGTCACTGTATCTCTTGATTGTAAGAAGTTATAAAGTTCTCTAAGCATGGTAACTGTCCAGCAGCTTTTATTTTCTGTGAAGCTGACCTTTGAAATATTCAGGATAATGCCCACTTGTCACATGTCTAGTCAACTGTGATTTTGAATGTCTAAAGTGTTTTGCTACCTGAAGGTTAAAAAAAAAGGAAATATGCAGGGGGAAAGTGCAAATAAAAGAAGGTTCACCTGAAGGTTTCTCTCTGGCTTTAGCTAACCTATCTCAAAGGAAAGCTTGCATTAGGAATTCTGCTGTGTTGAAGGATCTGGCTTTGTTTTGGGATTTAATTATTTCAAAAGATTTAGAGTTCTTACTTGAAATACAAACATCATGTTTATATTGCATAATCTCATTTTTGGTATGGTAGGGTGAAGAAATGACGAAAGTTTATACTCTTGACAGCATAATATAGCCACAATTTTGTTAGATAACCATAATTTAAAAATCACATAATCATTATGAAAGCACTGAATGTGTACTGTGGCAGAGGAATTACTCTTTTACGAGCAAATAGCTGAGCAGATTTTTTTAGCTTTGGTAAGGCCTAACCATTTATTATTAGCCATCATTTTCACAATGTTTGTTGATCTTCCTCTGTAGTTCCAGATATGCAGCCATGACATTAGTTGGAACATACCAGCTTTGTAATGTTATTTGATAGTTTTTGCTTACTTCTTATGCAACTCATAGCAGAAAATAAAATGTTTTCTCTGGTTAAAATACTGAATAGACTTTAGGAAAAACTTAGCCTGGAAGTTGCTTTCTGAATGTTCTTATCTCAAAGGAAAAATACAGGGCCAAAAGAGAAGGAATGTCTACCACAATCTAGTGTGTGTGATAGAGAAACTATGAATTCCATCAGTTTATTAACTACTGCCTAGATATAGGGAGCAAGAGTGGTAGTAAGTAGGATTGCAGTGCTATGAGAGAAAAACATGCCATGCAGCTGGTTTTTATTATTTTTTATTATTTACTAATTTTTTATTATTGTTCCAAGTTTTCTTTGTTTTACAGTATTAATTAGAGGAGTTTTTCATTTAGCTAGCTAAACTAAAAAAGATAGTTGCACTTCAACACTTTGAGGTGGAAATAACATTTTTTGAGATGATACTTTGTAATAAAGTTGATGATCAAAGTCTGTGCTTCTGCATACTTTGCAAGAGTTTGCTGTTACTGTTTGGAACACATCCTTGAACCAACTTATAAATATTTTCATGTTGTCTTTTAAGGAAACAATGTCATAATCATTGTAGTTATGAGTAATTTTATAGGTCAAATTTGCATAGTGGAATTTACTCCTAGATAATATTATACTGAACTCAACTTTGGCTTGTTTCCCAAAGATATAAATAGCAAGTGTCTAGATTTCTGGGTAAAGCTGTATGGTGGTTTACCACCTTCCTTCTTGACCATAGACTGTATGCAGAGAATACAGAGAATAAAAAGCTATTTTTTTAACAGCAGCTTTTTAGTTTTCTGGGGAAAATGCAGGGGTGGGGGGGAAAGGTAAGTTAAATAATTCTAAACCATAACACACTGTGGAGGGGAGGTAAGAGGAGAGGCAAAAATCAATGTAAAATATGCTTAAATTTGTCTGAAATTTATTAGAATTTGAGAATATCAGTCATTAAGTATAAAATTTAACTATGTGAAAAAAGCAATAGTTCTGTATTTTTTTTTTAATTTAGATCCACAACTTTGAATTCTTTAAGAAATAAGTCCTAGAGGAATAACATTGCATAGGCAGTTAAGCAGTGCTAAAAGTAAGAAAGATTCTAACATAAATTTATGGCATTAAAGAATGTCAATAGGTATGTTTTGTTTTGTTTTTAACTTTAAATTATCTAGGAAAAACAAGACATATAGGAGAGTTAATAAAAGACTCTCCAAAGTCCACAAAATAACCTGGGAAATATTGGTGCTTGTAAGAATTTTTTGATTCAGTTTTCCTGCCAAAGATTATGTTTACATCTTGTAATTTCTATATTTGAATGTATTGTGCCATTGTGATTGTGAATTGCTCAGTATTGTGGATAATTCAAAGCGTCTTTGCCTGCTAAACCTGAGGTGTTACTCACAGTGGCCAAAACTGCTTTAAAGTATGATCCCCTTAGGGTGCAAATGTAGTTAACTCTAAATACATTCTTTTCCTGATCAGGAAATCAAACAGTTATTTTTCTGATGGATGTATTTGCATTGATGAAGCATTTGCATATTCTGTTCAAATAGCCTAAATATTTGAAAATTGCTAGCATTTACTGTTTATGCATGTGACTAACAATCAGGAATGTTTTTCCTCCAAAAACTGCTGGGAAAGAAAAAGGTCAAAATAAATACAGGTACCTAAGTAAACAGCTGTTAGTACACCTAAAAGGCAGTTAGAGTCAATCAAGACACTGATGGAGTCCTCTCAACCCCAGTTCCATGGAGACCTAAATACTGCAGTGTTTGGGGCCATGAAAAAGTGATTTGTCACTTGTGGTTTTTCCCTGGCTTAGTTTTTTTCTGCCTTAGTTATGTCATCATGTGTCAGAGTTCAAGAACTGGTATTCAGTGCAAAGGAAGTGGTGAGAACAGGCCAAGAGGTAGGGCAGAGAACCACAGATTCCAGATTGAAGCCTGATGTTTCTGGAAATTTTCTGTTGTTGCAGTTATCATTACTGAATATGAAACTAATATCTTGTTTCCCTGGGTGTCTATCGTCTAATTACATTTTGCAGACTAGTTCTTTTTATAGGGATCTGCTACCTGGCTGGCTTTCTTCAAACCTGTTTTCAAGTCACCTGTGTGATAAGTTCTCACAGATATGCATCAGTATTTCATTCTATTGAAAATTCCTGCTTACTTCTAGATCAGGTAGTAAATTGAATGTGGTTAGAGAACAGGCAGTTGAAGAGAGAACAGTATTATCCTAAGGAGGAAGGAAAAGGGAGTGCTTTACAACTGTTTGTGTTATTATGGCCATTTCTTCCTAGATATGCTTCCATTTGAATTACAATCTGTGTAGATACAAATCTATTTTAATAAGAGTAGGTGAAAACCCTTACATTTAATATTTTCTAATTATTTTCTAGAAGTCTTGTGGCATTATTGTTGTGGAGTCTTGGATTATTTGTTATTACTAATCACTAAGAATTTGCACTGAAACCTGACATAGCAGTACCATTTATAATTCAATACCGTATTGTATGTGGCTTTCCAGAGTTGAGAAACAGTTAAAAGTCATAGAAGGGAGTTTGAAATTTTCTGCTGCTTTTCTTGCTCTATAGGTTCCAACTATTTTTCTGTCTTTCAGGTCACATTTCTGGTTTGTTTGTGGTACTATACTTTTATAACAATGTTTGAGATGCTGTATTCCAGAAGATAGGGTTTTGCTGGTCTGCTGTGTTCAGCCAATAAAAATATTTTGAGGTTTTAGAAGGAAATCAAGCCATGTTGGATAACTGTCAATAAAGACATACTGAAGTGCCAGACCATCTGAGGTTAATGGAGTAGTCTTTTCTTTAAGTGAGTCCTAAATATGTGTTTTATTTTTTTCTTAGAAGTTACTGTGATAGACTGATTTTTGTAGATGAATTGAAATAAAGTATCCTATCAGAGATAAAAAAAGGCTTCTTTATCTTATTGCTTGGGATTCAAAAAATACAGAATCTAGGTCTGAGGAACTAAATTGAATGTACTCTTTATTCTTTTTGTTTTTCAGAGGTCCAGAAGACACAATAAATGATTGTAAAATCCTTTTTATAGAGGAAATGTACAAGATTGAAAAGCCAGGAGCCTATCCATTGACATTTGGGGATGGAGATTTCAAAAGTATGCGCTCTTTAAATTACTTGAATATAAGTACAAATGGAGTGATGTTTCTTTAGAAAATATCAGTATGCAGAGGTAGTAGTAATAATTGGTTTGTGTTCAAGAAAGTAATTGCATTGAAAAATGCAATTAGATTTATGTTTAGATTTCTGTTCTGAATGTATAGTTATTGTAAGATGGCTGTATTACTTTATATGTTCAGAAACTAGTAACAGCTTAATGCTATCAGTCATAAATGCTGAAAAAAGGAAGCAGTTGGTAATCCTCTAAATGAGCAGTGACGAATGGATTTGCAGTCTCATTTAAGTTCCTAGAGTGGTGTTCAGGCCACCAAAACTGCTGTTGCAATTGACATATAATTTAAGCTTTTAATAAATTATGAAATGCCAAAAATAGAATTAGTTGGTAATGATACACTTTAACTCTGTCATTCTGTCAAGACAAAAAAAAAAAAAAAAGGTAAGGAACTTTGCACTAAAGCTGCTTGTAGCATTAAAAAAAGGGGATAATTCATGTTTGGATTAGTTGACCTGCATGACCTTCTAAAAATGTTACTATGCCAGACCTCCTTAACCTCCCCACAACCATACTAAGGAGCTAGTGGCAGTTTATCTAAAAAGTAGTGTGACATTTTATCATAAGTTTGAAAATATATTAAAGTTATGATGCTAAGTGTTTGTGATAGCAGCACTGAATATTCAACTGCAGATCTACAAGTAGGTATTATATATAATTACATATTACATTCCTGACTCAATGCAATTTTTCAGAACCTTTGTAGGTGGCTCTCAGTGCACAACAGTGAGTCTGATTAATGTTTATTTGATGTCTAAAAAAAAAAACCACTGTTTTTCAGGGGAGCAAATACCATTCTCTGTGGTATTCTTAAAAGTAAAAATGTCAATTTCTCAACTCATTATTCATTTTCATTATTTGAGAATTACTTCCCTTAGATTACTAAAAAAAGAAAATTATCCACTCTGTTTTATTTTTTCTTGGTCACATTAAAAGATTTTTGAAATATCTTAAAGCATGTTTTGATTTAAAAAGATTACAATGTGAGAAAATTGAAAATCTACAAATACTGGTTTGTGTTTACATACTATTTATTTTGCAAGTATGCAACATTTTAAATGGCATAAAAAATGATTGCAGTTCATTCAGTTCTTCCCTGCAGCTACTGTGTAATGAATTAACTTTTAAAATTATGTGTCAAGGAAATGAGTGATTACTGTATTGCTGACTATAAAATTGTCTACAATGGTGCTATTTGATCTCCAATGAGTATTTACTTATCATATAATCACTTAAATGGCAAAAGACCCTTAAGGCCATCAAGTCCACCACTAAACCATGTCCCTAAGTGCCAGATCTGTGTGTTTTTGGAACACTTCCAGGGGTGGTAATTCCATCACTTCTCCGGGCAACATCTTCCAGTGCTTGACAATTCTTTCTGTGAAGCAGTTTTCCTAATAACCAATCTAAATCTTCCCTAGCCCAGCTTCAGGCCATTTCCTTTTGACTGACCCTCACCTGGCTACAAACTCAGGTAGTTGCAGAGAGCAATAAGGTCTCAGGCCACCTGATGCTTCTTTTCTCCAGGATAAACAACCCCAGCTCCCTGAGCTGCTCCTCACAGGACATGTGCTCCAGGGCCTTCATGAGCTTCACTGGCCTACTCTGGGCACACTTCAGCACCTCAGTGTCCTTCTTGGAATGGGGGATCCAAAGCTGAACACAGGATTTGAGGGGTGGCCTCACCAATCTATACTTTGTTCACAATAGATTGCCACTCTAATTGTACCTTCATTGTCTTATTACAGCTCCTTCCCTCCAATGTTGATAGTTGTTTCTTTATTTGCAACCTCTTTGCATAAACTATCCAAATATTGACATCTGTGTAGAGATTTGCACCTCTGTGTATGTTTTATTTAATTTTGTTCCTGGTCCTAATCTTACTAATTTCAGTATATTGTTTATAATCTTCATAAATAAATATAATTTATAAATATAATATTTTTAAGTGTAATCATGAAAAATAAATTGATGTGGGAATTCAGCCTTATTTCTTGAACTGCTCTTTTTCCTGAAGACAACACTCACCACACAACCCTGTTCATGTGATTCTGGTTTTCTGCCTAGGTCAGCTGTTTTGCCTTTGTTCAGGTATGCACAGTGCACATCACTTGAGCTGTATGCTATCACCACCAGTGTAACCTTTCCTTCTGGACTGTACTTACAACCCCATTTGTGCTGTGTATTAAAAAATGTTAAATATATATACACTTATCTATAAACACACAGCTCCCTTAGCTTATGTACTATGGAGAGATGAAGAATTTTATTACTTTTATTATTATTATTTAAATGTAATATTATTTTTTTTTATTTTTTAATTCAGATTAAATTAAAATAATTATTTGGCCTTAAATATTCTATGAGATTGTTGTAAGCACAATCAGCAAATGCACTGATTATATTTTTGTCCGTATTAAGGTACTCTCCATGCCCATATCAAAAGATAGAATGCCTGCTATGGAAATAATCTTTATCAGATAAATAGTGTAGAAGCTCTTATTTCTTGAGCATGGTCACATAATAATTAAGTGTACTTTTGCCTTTAAGACTTTGAAAAGAGTCACTGCTGGTAGCTTTACATGTTTATTTCTCAGGTTTTTGAGTCAGTACATCTCACTAAACCTTCTATCTGCAGCTGGTAATCTTCCCTCCTCAGTGATTCTTTTATATTTTTCAATTATAAAGTTTTTTATCTTAAAAGCAATTATTCAAACAGCATTGTTTTAGCACTTCTTATCATGGAATGGTTTTAGTTGGAAGAGACCTTTAAAGATATTTGAGTCCAACCCCCCTGCCATGACCAGGGGTATTTTTCATTAAATCAGATTGCTCATTCAGCCCCATTCAACCTGACTTTGAAAGGCTCCAGGGATTGGGCATCCATACCTTCTCAGGGTAACCTGTGCCAGTGTCTCATCACCCTCACAATAAAAGAAACATCTTCCTTGTATCCAGTCTAAACCACATTTCTTTCAATTTAAAATTGCTCCTAGTTTTCATTATTGTTGCTCCCTTTCATTACTGGTCTTTGTAAATAATCTTTCCCTGTCTTTCTGATAAACTTCCTTTAAGTATAGAAAGGCCACACAAAGGCATATCCCTTAATGCCTTCTCTTGCCCAGGCTGAACAAATCCATCTCTCTGAGCCTTTCTTCACAGGAGAGATGCTCCGGCCCTCTGATCATTTTCCTGGCCCTCCTCTGGACCTGTCCTAACAGTGGCTGGAAGGAGTATTCAGGGCCCTACAGCCTGTCAGCCTGACCTCAGTGCTGGGGAACATCATGGAGCAGATCATCCAGAGTGTCCTCACACTGTCTGCAGGACAGCCAGGGGGTCAGGCCCAGCCAGCAGGGGTTGGTGGAAGGCAGGTTCAGCTTGACCAACCTGATTTCCTCCTAGACAGTGACCCACTTAGTGGTTGAGCAAAAGGCTGTGGCTGTAGTCCAGTCTACCTGGACTTTAGTAAAGCCTTTGATACTGTTTCCCCCAGCATTCTGGAAAAACTCTCCTCATGGTTCAGAGAGGCACCCTGTTCACAGGGTAAAACCTGGCTGTATGGCTGGGCCCAGAGATTAGTGGGGCATGGAGATACATCCAGCTGGTGGCCAGTGACCAGTGGTGTTCCCCAGGGCTCAGTACTGGGGCCAGTTCTGTTTTATGTTCTTTATGGATGATCTGGATGAAGGGATTGAGTGACCCTCAGTCAGTTTGCAGATGACACCAGGCTGGGTGGGAGTGCTGATCTGCTGGAGGGCAGGAAGGCTCTGCAGAGGGATCTGGACAGGCTGGATCATGGGCTGAGCCCAGTGGTGTGAGGTTCAACAAGGCCCAGTGCTGGGTCCTGCCCTTGGCTCACAGCAACCCCAGGCAGTGCCACAGGCTGGGGCAGAGTGGCTGCAAAGCTGCCACAGGAAAAGGAGCTGGGGGTGCTGGTGACAGCAGCTGAACATGAGCCAGCAGTGCCCAGGTGGCCAAGAAGGCCAATGGCATCCTGGCCTGTGCCAGCAATGGTGTGGCCAGCAGGAGCAGGGCAGGGATTGACCCCCTGTACTCAGCACTGGGGGAGCCACACCTGAATCCTTTGTTCACTTCATCCCTCACTCCAAGAAGGACATTGAGGTTCTGAAGCAAGTCATACCATGTGCCTGAGAGTATTGATTAAATATTAGGAAAAATTTCTTCATGGAAGGGGTTGTTAAGCATTAGACCAAGTTCTCTAATCATCATCATGGTGACATCACCATCCCTGGTAGTGTTCTAAAGGTGAATGGATATGGCACTTGAGGACATGTTTTACTGCTGACCATGATGGTGATGCTAGGTTGGTAGTTAGACTTGATGATCTTAAAGGTATTTTCAAACTTTAATGATTCTTTGATTCTGAGATGAACTGAACTGCTCAGTTTGGTGTCATCTACAACCTTGTTGAGGGTGTACTCAATTCCAGTGGGTATGTCATTAATGTGGATAGAAAACAATAGTGTTGCCAGTATGACCTTTGAAGAACACCACTCCTTAATGGCTTCCAGTTTTATGTTGAACGATTGAATATGGACCATTCACTCTTTGAATGTGGCTGTCCAATTAAGTCCTTATCCATTTAATATTTCATTAATCAAACCCATCTCTCTTCAGTTTAGCAGGAAGAATGTAAGACAGCTATAAAGCTAGAGAGTGTCACACAGGAGGGCCACAAAGAAGGGAAGGGCCTTGAATTGAAGCCTTGTAAGGACAACTGCTGAGGTTGCCTGGTTGTTTAACTTGGAGAAGAAGAGACTGAGGACAGTCATCACAGTCTACAACTTCCTCATGAGGGGAAGACGAGGGACAGACACCAATGTCTTCTCTGTGTGACCAGTGACAGGAGCTGAGGGAATAGCCTGAAAACTGTGTCAGGGGAGGATAAGTTTGATGTCAGGAAAACGTTCTTTACCCAGAGGATACATGGACACTTGAACAGGCTTCTCAGGGAAATGGTCACATCACTAAGCCTGGCAGGGATTCAAGGAGCTTCTGGACAATGTTCTTATTTACAGGGATTTTTGGGGTGTCCTCTGCAGAGCCAAGAATTGGAAGTGAGTGATTCTTGTGGATCCCTACCCCCTCATGATATTCTATAAATCTATGGTTTTTTATTAAGAATATTGTGAGGGTCCAAATCAAAGGCCTTACAGACAGGTAAATGACATCTGTAGTTCTCCTTTGACAATTGAGGCATTCTTTCCATGGTGGAGGGCCACTGTGCCAATCAGGTACTATTTGCCTTTGGTGAAGCCATTTTGGCAGTCTTTAACCAGTCCTCTGTCTTCCACGTCTTGACATGTCTTCCAGAAGTCTCTGCTCTGTGATCTTACTAGGCACTGAGATGAGGCTGACTAGTCAATAATTCCTGGGTGAAGCTTTTAAAAAAAAGTGCTTTAAAAAGCACTTTCCTGCTTTTTACTCTTTTTTAAAAAGGTTGAAATAGCTTTTTCTCCAGTCACTAAGATCTTACCCTGACTGCTGTGAATTTTGAGATATGATGTGACTGCTGCTTTTTTTTATATATGATGAAGAGTGGCTTAACAACTACATTAAACAATTCTCTCAGGACCCTGGGATGCATCTCCTTGGGTGCCATGGTCTTGTCTATGTTCAGGTTCTCAGATGATCTTGAACCTGATCTGCTCTTACACCAGGAGTGACTTCAATTCCCCAGTTCCTGTCTTGTGGGAACTTGAGAGACATGGGAAGAGTGATTACTAATGAACACTGAGGCAAACAAAATTGCTGCCTACCTCAACCTTCTCCATGTCAATTGTGATTAGTTCTGTCCCACTTTGGGGGACAGAGCAGAGGAAGGGGCTGTGTGTGTATATTTTCTTTATTCTTCCATTTCTGACCAATGTGCCTATAGAAGCCATTTTTACTATTCTTTGTATCTCTTGCCAAAGTCAGCTCCAGCTATACTGTAGCTTCCCTAATTTCTTAACTCTCCGTCCACAACTAGACAGCACTTCTCTTTTCTTCCCAGGATGCCTGTCCTTGATTCCATGTCCAGTGCTTTTCCTTCTTGTATTTCACTTTGTCCATGAAGTCTTTACTGAGCTATGCTGGTCTCCTGCCTTCCCTGCCTAAATGCTTAGTGGTGCAAATGGAGAGATCTTGGGCTCTAAGAAAAATGTCCTTAAAGATCTGACAATTCTGTTCTGCTCCTTTTTCCCTAAGTGCAGTTTTCCAGAGCGTCCCATCCACTAATTCCTAAAATAACTGAAAGTTCAGGCTTCAAAAATTCAGAGTAGTGACTTTAACCTTTTTTTAGCCCATAATCCTTGAGATCATGAATTCCACCAGGGCATGACCACTTGAGCCCAGGCTGCCGCTGATCCTGACCTCTCCAGTTAGTTAATCTGTGTCAGTAAGTAGCAGGTGCAGTAGCACTTCTCTGTCACCTGGGGTAAGAAATTATCCTTGATGCTGTCCAGGAGTCTCCTGCTTCCATCTTGCCAAGCTGCTTTTCCAGCAGATGTCAGGGACTCTCCTAACAAGTCCCTGCAGCTGAATCAGAACCTCCCAGAATGATGTTTCATGCAGGTGAAGTAGGAAAGTTTTGTCATTAGGGTTCCCTCAACTGAGTGATGGGTAATAAACACAAACCATGAGATTTTATTTATTGGCTCGGCTTCAAATTTTCAACCACAAACTCTTGACCTGTTATCACTGTTTTTCAAAGATGAGTTTGTACAATCAAGTCCAAGAAGAGGGAAAATTGTTTGCCCCCCTTTCCTTGCCTGTCTCTTCTGAACAGTTTGTAGTTGTTAATTGGAATGCTCCAGTCATGTGATTTGTCTCACCAAATTTCAGCATTTGTGATTAGATCATAGCTTTCCATTTGCACAGTCGCTTCCAACTCTTCTGATGCACCCATGCTACATATGCTAATGTACAGGCATTTCAACTGGTCTATCAACTGTGTAAGCTTTTTTGATTAAAAAGCTCTAGTTCTTTTGAGGCATTTCACAGGTGTTCCCCTGTCAGTTTTTAATTCACCAACAGCCCCTGACTTTTCTTTTTTAATCAAACTCCATCCTCTTCCCACTCTAAGTCTACTTGTTTCCGCCCTTGAAGAGAAAAGTACTGTTCAAGGTCCTCCAGAAAGACTGCAGATACAGCACAAAGCTTTGCATTCCAATCCCCCTTTCTTAATAAACTTTTAGTCTGGAGTTTCTCTCCACAGAGGTTTGCACTGATAACCTACAACTGCATGGATCAATTTCTCTGTAAAGTCTATTCACTTGGTAGGGCATGCTCTTCTTCAGTAGAGAGGGTCTTGGACTTCTGCAAATTCTTTAGTCATTAATTTCCTTCTCAGTATACTTAGGAAAAATGTTAAAGCATCCAGAACTCCTTAGGATACATCAAGGATCCATCTCATGTTTCTATTCAAGAATTAACTCCTGAAAGAAATATTTATTTTTATTGCTTATGTTATCCAAGCTAACTTACAAGGAACTGATAAGCTGTACAGCTTCAAAAGACAGTTAAGCTTCATCTTTAGGGAGAATGTGCAGTACATTTGGGAGCAGGAGATTAGTCATGTTTTTTATGTCTTGTTTATACAGCAGAAGAAATCTTATTAAGCCTATATAAATACCTCACTGTAAGAAAAAAAAGCATTTTCAAGAGACCAGTGTTCATGTTCAGAAATAAATATTCCTTTAGATAGAATAATTCACTTTGCAGAGATACATGGCATTTGACATTTCTTTGTTTTTGACAGGAAAAAGTGGCCCTGAATGCAAGCACTGTAGGGCTGATCCAGATAAGGAGTGCCGGTTTTGTTCGTGTTACTTGTGTGGTGGCAAACAGGATGCTCACATGCAACTCCTGTGTGATGAATGTAATATGGCTTATCATATATACTGCCTGAACCCTCCTTTAAGCAAGATACCAGAAGATGAAGACTGGTAAATATACAAGGATGATTTACTTACCTATATTGGCATTCCATACATAGTACCTTTTTGATATTTGCACCTCATGAAAGAAAATACTGAAGATGTTTTTAAATTCTGAGGTGTTTCCATCCATCTACTTAAGATAAGACTTATGTTTTCTGTCAAGATAATTCATTTAAATCATTCACAATGGATTAGTAGTAAGCTTTGAGGCCATTATGAAATTTCAAGACTGGTATGTTCATTTTATTCATTATGGTCATTATGATCTTCTGGGATATTACCTGATCTGATTGTATTTATCAACAGTTGTTATTCCTCAGCCTTTTCATTTTTAAAAAGCTTCACTGCTTGAGCAATTCTTTTATGCTCATGCTTCTCTGTACCTTCATCCTCTGTCCCTGCTGCTGCCCCTGTGCTCTACTATATTCATTTTTCATGCTATGGAAGGACCACCACATTGCTACTCTTCATTTCTTATGTAATTACTCTTATGTCTTTATTAGCTGTCTACAATTTACACTGTTCATATTTATCACCTGCCTATGACTTATTTGAAATGTTAATCCTTTATAAATGAGTAATAAATAGAACTTTATTCTGATAAAGTTTTCCATAGACTTCATTAAACGTCTAAAATGTCTATGAGTACATTACATGGAATCTCTTTGAACCTTGTGATTATATTTTTTTGTAAAAATCTGTGTATATCTTTTGGAAGTTTTAACATTCTCTGTAAATTAATAACTCAATCTCCTACACCTTATTGGCTTCCATAATGTTTATTTATAATGCCTGATGGTCTGCCTGTTTTCTGGGGCAACTATCCTCACAAGAAAGAATTTCTTACTAAAATCTAAACTAGCTAGAAGGTGCCTGAAACCTTTTCTCCAGACTGAACAGCCCCGGCCTGTCAGTTCTCAGCCTGTCTTCATAGCAGAGGTGCTGCAGCACTCTGATCAACTTGGTGGCCCTTCTCTGGGCTCTTGGCAACAGGTCCATATATTTCTTGTACTGGGTGCCCCTGAGCCAGATGCAGCACTGCAGGTGGGATTTCACAAGACAGAGTAGAGGGGTGGAATCACCATCTCCCTTGACCTGCTGCCCACCCTGATTTGGATGTAGCCCAGGCTGAGGGTTGGCTTTCTGGGCTGTGAGTGCCCATGGCTGGATCATGGTGAGCCTTTTGATCACAAACACCTTCTCCTCTCCAGAGCTAGTCATGGTCCATTCTCCAAATTATGAATTTCCAGAAGTTCAATTCATATAATTAAAATTCACTGGAAAATGGCTGTCAAGCTTTTTAGCTTGTTTTTGTTTACTGTGTAACTAAGAATAGGAGCCTTAAGATTTATATATGTAAGTAGATAACTGCATCTGTGAATGAAGTCACAGGGTGGTAGAGGTACAATTGTGGGCCTTGCTTATGTGAGCTAGTTTAGAGATGCTTAGTGTCACCAGCCCTGTACTGTCTTAAAGTTTGTCATTATGTAGAAGGCATTTGCACCGGGCAGAGCAGCATCCCCTACCAAAGAAGTTTGTGCCCTCCCTTCTTCCTGCATACTAGCAAAGAATCATGGTTGTCTGATTCTTCATTTAGGAGCAGTTTGCTTTAGAATTGGGAATACTTCCATTTTGTGTTTTTAGAGCATAAAATCTGGCAAACTCTATTCAGGGGTTAAGTCTTCAATTTGGGAAAACATAAGTTTATCTTGTGGAGATGAAGTCACTCTGTATGTGAAACACTATTTAAAAATCCCTATGAGATTCAGTTTAAAATATATTAAGGTAATATTGTTATACTATCAAGAAACATGGAATTCACCATGTGACTTCACCTTATTAATTCACCTTGTGAATTGGCATTATGTCATATTTGTTCTTTTAATTGGTCTTACATGCTTTTTCTTTAAGCAGTTGTAATACCTGTCAAAGTAATGGTATCATAACTTCAGCATCTTACATTATTATTTTTAAATCTACATGGCTTCATTGTTTTCATGGTCAAACACCTTTATTGGGATAGTAAAATATATTCCTGTGGACCTTAATCATTAATTCTTCTATTCATATCCACATAAAAAACTTAATAAATCCAAACCAGCAACAGCAGTAATAGTAGTAGTAGTAGTAGTAGTTTTTGTTTCCTGAATGAGTTTATCAATGTTAATGTAGATCAGGCTTCCTCTTCTAATTGTGTATGGACCAAACCCAGCCTATGGGAGCCAGAAACAAGGACATGTCTGTATTGTTATTCCTGGGATAAGAATGTAGTTTGAAACAGCAGAATGACCACTGTTCTGCTTTTCTCTCTCTCCTTGGGTCAGTGTATACTAGAAATCTCTGCTTTCCTACCAGAATGGATTAGTTAGTGTGAGTGAGCCCCAACCTTATATTCCAAATGGCTTCAGTGTTGTGGAGAAGTGAGTGTGTGTTTGTGTGTTTCTATATACATTATGTCATACCTTGGCTCTGTTTGACGTTGAGCAATCTGCAGTGAAATTTCTTGCACAACCAGCAAAAATAAGAGTAGACTGGGCAGGAGACAGAAACAGACCATGAGTACTGGTTAGCAGCATATTTTAATCTCAGCTATCTTCTCCTTTACATGATGTTAATGAAGGAAGACTAAATGAAGAGACATTACAGGAGCCATGGGCACCTCTCATATATCATGTGAGAAGAAATAGTTCTATGTTTTGCAACTAGCACTCTACCTTTAAAGATGCTGAAAAGTCCTTTTTTTAAAAAGTTGACAGTATTTGTTCACGCTGAGTTCATTTTTTAAGATGTAGGCTTCAGCTGCTTAAGCCTGGTATATGCTTGCTAGCTTGAAACATTCAGTCAAAACAAACAAATAGACGCTATTTTGGCTACCAGAAATGTATTTCCATTATTCTGAAGTTAATTGAGAATTTACTAAAACCTTTTTTTAGGTATTGTCCTTCCTGCAAAAATGATTCTAATGAAGTTGTAAAGGCTGGAGAAAAGCTCAAACAGAGTAAAAAGAAAGCAAAGATGCCATCTGCCAGTACTGAAAGCCAGAGAGACTGGGGAAAGGTAGAGTGTGTTTTAGAAATAGCTGTTACTCTGATTGTTCATGTATGTGCTACATCTATAATTTTGCTTACATATGCACTACACAAAATTCAGTACTGGGTTGCACAAACAACAAGACAATGTTAAATCCTGCCTGCTGTCTACTGGCAGTTAAAGCAGTGGAAAGATTATTAAGGTGACTAGAGGTAAAAACAACAAGAAAACAAAAAAAAAGAAAAAAAAAAAAGAAAAACCCTAACTCCCCTCCCAACCCCATAACCACGTATTACTTATTTAACATTCCTTTTAACAATTGTTAACATATTTTGAAATATGTGTTTCTTATAATAAACAGATTTCATTATCTCTGCATTGAATTTAAAAATATTCTTCAATATTGCAATTCCTTTGTCTGATTACTTTTGTCTGATATATTTTTAGGGCATGGCCTGTGTTGGTCGCACAAAAGAATGCACTATTGTTCCTTCAAATCATTATGGACCTATACCTGGTGTTCCTGTTGGGACAACCTGGAAATTCAGAGTTCAGGTATGTTGTTTCAGTATTAGCTGTTGTTGAAGGAAGTAGGAATAATAATGAATGGTTTGGACACTAAAATAAATTCCAATTGACAATTGCCATTTTCACCAGGACTAAGTAAAGTAAATACATTATGATTCCAATATTGGAAGTGAATATTGAAGGTTGAACTATACTGATTTTATTATACAACTTTTTACATACAACTTAGTAAAAAGTCTGTCGGAATTATGATAAACATATTTTACATGTTAAAGTCTTAAGTCAGATATTTAGTGAATAGAATTAAGTAGTTTCTGAAGAGTTTTCTTCACATTAACTGATTATCCTGTGAACAGGGTGTAGACTGCAGATTTTGAGAACATTATGTGTTATCACTGTGAATTGACTGTAGGTCAAATTGGTTTTGGTCATACATAATGGATGTCCAAATCTACTTTTAGGCTGATGAACAGCATAAGCCTGTGCAAGTCTGTAGTGCTACTGAAATTCACTATATATTCAGCTTTTGGTGTTTTTTTCAACTGTCTCATTTTCTATTTCAAATATTCCTTAGGCTCTGTGGTGAACTAGGTTTATAAAAAACTGGCAGAAAAAAAATCCTATCTGGAGTAGACTGGGGGCTAATTATCCCAGTCAATTTCACATTTTGGTTATGTTAGCACAGTGCCAATACTCAACGAGGCAGGAAAAAACAAAGCAGGGAGGATGGTACAGCTGCATTTTGTGCCAGTACTGATTTTTTTTCTGGTTTTGTAGTGTCCAGCAAGCTACAAACTTCCTCCCTTTTGCTTCAGCCTGATCCAACTGAAATGATTTTGGGGTTATCTTTCATTTTTTCATTGTTGTTTCTAGTAATGAAAATACATACTTCTTTGTTTTCTAAATCAGTTAGTTCTTTGTCTCTTGCATCTGTAAATGATTGAAACGGAATGTTTTCTGTCATATTTGGAAGAATAAAACCAAGGGGTTTTAAACTGCTTGAGATGGGGCAAGCAAAAAATCAAGTACCTCTTCTGATTTGTTTTATGAACATTTCATCACTTGCTTTCTTTTTGTTGGGTGCCAGATTATGTAAAGTCTAATAAGTAAGGAAGCTTTCTAAAAACACTTGGGTAAACTCAAAGTATCAAAATCAATTTTTATTTTCACTGCTTCAATAGTAATTGGAATTACTAATTTACCTTTTTGCTATGAATTCTATTGGTAAGACAAAAGCTAATGCTTTTCAAGTATTTCTAGTACTGGTAGGAAAAACCAACAGAATTAGAGTGCTGCTTTCATCAGAAAATCCATCAAAAATATTTCTTTTATATATAGTATATATATGCATATATATTTGTGCATATATATATATATATATATATATATATACACTAAACATCGAAAGACAATTACCTTTTATGCATAATTAATTTATTTTGAGTACAAATTAAACACCTTGTCATTAAAAAAATTTGAAATTCTTTCTACGTAAAAAGTTAAATTACACTTCTGTTTCTTATATGAACTATTTTTTTTAATGACAAATGAGATTGTCTTAGCAAATCTGTGAGAATTTAGTGACTGTATGAAAATTTAAAGACTTCTTTATTTCTGATTTGCATAGTTTTTTTATTACACAAACTCTCTTTCCCTAGAGGGAAATTGACTAAACTTTACTTCTGGAGAGAGCATCTAAAGAGCATCCTTGGCAGGAATTATTTATCAGTGTTCATCTTTGGGGTGAATCACCTACCAGAAACCTAAATTTAATTGATGAAACCTGAAAATGAAAAGAAGGGAGGGAGGAATGAATTAAAGAATGCTTGATAAAACAGGAAAGAGGAACGCAATAATGGGGCCTTTTTATTCAGCATACTCATAAATGGTCTGGAAAAATTGGCAAAAAGCTGATAAAGTTAAGTGAGAGTGCTAAGTTGTGGATAGCAAACATGGGCCAGGGAAGAGTTCTAAGTGTGTAATTTGTAATTGGCTTTCAGCTACTTATACTTCTTGTTATTTAGCAAAGAGATATTCTAATAGCTAAATTTGAAAAATATGTCATTTTAATACTGATCAGAAAAATAAATCAAATACTAAATTATCATTAAATGAAGAGTCAGGAAAATAAAGTACATTATTATGAACAGCAACCAGGAAATATTGTGCAAGGAAGTATTATTGTATCCTTGCATGGTTTTCATACTGTGCAGAGCTCTAATCTGGAAGTTGCACTTTTGACTAGCTGGATCTTTGATGTGTTCTGTTATGAAATTTCAAGACTATAAAAGAAGAATATAGACTCCCATGAAAGTTGCTTAGAACTGTAGGTTGGGAAAAGGAGATCAGGAGTGCAAGAAGCAGAACAAGAAAAAGATGCAAAATCAAGGTCTGGAAGAAGATATGAAGGTATAAAGTAGTGTGATTGGTTTTATGCTGGAAGCCTCCATTCTACCAACACTATTTTTATCATAACATATTGAGAAAATGCATAATTTAATGTATAATCTCATTTTATTTGTAAAGGTTGTTTGTGGGGCTTTTCTATTAATCAGTAATTTGAAACCGTTATTAAATAAATTTTTATGGGAGAGATGCTCCAGCAGACTCTAATGATGTTGCCAGATTAAGCTACAGCTGCAGCTTTCAGGTGGTCCAGCTGCAGATAACTTGAACATTTATTACCATAGAGTTATCCTGGTTGGAGAACTAGTCTATGATCCATTGGTGTTGCAATGGCTCCTTCTGTTTTCTTGGGCAGTCTGATAATATTCCTCTCCCCTGGTTACTTTTTCAGTGTGTTACCTTACAAGTCCCTGACAAAATTATCTTTACCCTGGGATCTTCCTAGGTTAAAAATTGCAAAATGCTTCCAAACTGGTAGATCTCCTTCTTCTTTGAATTGTTCTAAATGACTGTGCAAGTGGAGTATACCACTGAGTACAGTCTTATGTAGTGCTTATGGAAAAAATCTTGGAGATTTTCCCCAAAGATGAAAGAGTCCATTACCTCTTCCAGTGTCACCACTGTCCTACATTGTCTGCTGGTTTTCTGGATGTTCTTACTTTTAGCTTTTCTTCCTGAAGAAACAGTGGAATTCTCACCTTTAATAGCAGTCTTGCATTAGCTGTTGACACAAAAACCTCTGTACAATATTTTGAGCAGAAAACTGATTGTTGAAAGTGGTTGAAGGTGGCTGGGTCTTTAAAAAAAATTGCTATAAACTTGCTTTTTTTCTCTTTCCAGGTGAGTGAAGCAGGTGTTCACAGGCCCCATGTTGGTGGAATCCATGGACGCAGTAATGACGGAGCTTATTCACTCGTACTAGCTGGGGGATTTGAAGATGAAGTGGTATGTCATTCATGAAAGCAATGGTCTTGCTGTTCTAATGCATCCAATGTCTGTACATATAGAGTTGTATTTGGTGTTTAATCTAAAACTAATGTTTAGGCAGATATGACTGTGGAAAAAAATATCTACCACTGATAAATTAAGTTGTTCTTAGAATTTTGGAGTGAAAAACCTTACTAAATCCTAAAGAATGCTTATGCTCAGATCTACATCAAAGCAAAATGTAAGTTACGGGATTTGACATTGTTTAGGGTAGCTACATTTCAGTACACTTTTGGAGTCTGAATTGAGTGTGATATAAAATCTAACAGTGCAATTTTGTGCAAATAATATGTTATATGTTCTGCTTTTGTCACAATTTAATTACATTCTAAACAGTATTTCTAATTACGTGATAAATTTAATTTAATGAAGAAAGGATAAAAGATATGTGTTAATTGATACTATGAAGTTCTGAGGTTTCTTGGCTCCTGGTAATAAGCACTTTCAGGGCTTCTTAGCTTCCTCAGATTTTTTCTCAGAATCTTGATCCCTAAAGGTGCTGGGAAAAAATTGTGCTTTGGTGTTAACATTTAAGTAGAGCAACAAAAGCAGTTATGCTGCTAAACGGAAGAGTAAATGCTTTCAATTTTCATCTTGTGGTACTGTCCAACATTTATTTATTAAGAGATTACAGTTTTTTTCAATTTAATAATATTTACACAAGGTACATCCCTTCCTGCAGTTGCAGTCCATCAGGTGGAATTTCGAATCTTGGATGAGGTGAAGGATAATGCAGTAAGCAACCTGTTTTTTTTTTAAATGCCCATAGCTGTCAACCACAAGGAAGAGGGCACTGAAGAAAAAAAAAGCACATGAATGAAATAGTATCAGAACGTACTATATTCTATGCCAACAGCATCTACCAGGTGCTGCTGTGCTGCTGCTGCTGCAGAGTATTGCTTTCTGAAGGAATGCGTGTCTCTATTTGAACAAGTGGCATAAGGAGGTACTTAGAATTTGGATATGGTGTCCTTAGTGTCTCTCCCACCCCAGGCTCTCAGACCCTAAGAATACTGTTTCATAGGAGTTGTATCTGCTATGCTGGGATGCTGCAGACTCCGCTTTTTATTCTTTTTGGTGATACTGATGTCCCCTTATATCTGAGGTGGTAATTATTTAATTCAAAATACTTGGTAAATTTAATTGGATCCTTTGCATGTCTTTTCAATTCACCTAAGTGATGTTGTGACTATGTGGTTTTGTAGACACCTAAGCAATTTCACAGTCTGAAAGACATAAATACTTCTGAAAAGGCATAGTAGAAGAGAAAGGCTGCAGATAATACTCTAAAACCAGTTTTTTTCTCTTTTCTAAACTAATAATACAAGGGGGGGGGTTTCCCAGTTACATTATTGAGGTTAGTTTTTCTTCTTTCATGTGCTGGGTTTGTCTTCCAACTACTTCCATTTTCCCTGTTTTTTTTAAAAAGGTTGAGATTAAACTCCTGTAAAAACATGCACAGAAAAATTGAGTCCTGTAATTAAAAGTGTCCTAAGTACAGTTTCTAATTAATTTGAGATGTGAAATTTGAGATTTATTTATTTGAAATAAAATATACACAAAAAAACCTCTGTTCACATCTGTTCATTTTATTGTATGAGTACCAAAAAAGAGAGGTGACTCTTAATTGAATTTCAGTGGTGCAAAAAAGATGCTTGTGTGTAAACTTTTATAAAATTGAGAAATAAAATCATTTTGGAGGTGTATTACACTGCTCATAAACTTTATGTAGTATTTAGGCACACTGATAATGTGTGCCATCTTAATGCACTTTCTATTGCTTTAAATCAGCAGAGCCACACTGGGGTAAAGTAATTACAATATACATTGCAGGAAACTGAGTTAATTGTCTAGCTTTCAGATCATGACATTTTTATGCCATGCCTGTAGAAACTTATAATCCTAGAGACCCAGAATTTTCTCCAGTTTTACTGAAGTTCGGATGTTCTGGATGTATTGGAGTGATCATTAATAACAAGTTTTATCAGTTCTGTCAGATCTACCCTCAAGACTGAGAACAGGTATAGTCATAGCTTATAAAATGAGCATTGAGTGAAATTGTTTTATACATGACGTTTTATCTTCATTTCTAACTACACGCACATAAAATATTTGCACATTAATCTCTCTCCTGAAAATGGGTAACTTTGAATTCTAGTGACAAGTTATATGACTTACTTATAGTTAGCTATTATTTTGAATATGTTAATGTTGCTAATCTCTTTGATAGTATTCCTTTGATAGTAATCATAGTAGGAGCATTACCTGAAGAAATTGAGAAATCTTTCAGTAATTTATACTCTAAGAACAGATTAACATTTATACACTAGATACTGGAAATTTGCACTGATTGTGCAATCACAGTATTCATGATCAATGTATTCTGATTTGTCTGTTCATCAGGTAAAGCAACTGAAAAAGTTTAACTTTTGTTTTGAAAACTTGCCCTCTTATTTTGTGTCATTGTTTTTATGTATCAAGTTGAAACTGCTTTTTATTGTCAAAAGTATCAAGATTCATATTTCTGCTGGGTTGAGGTAGTGTTGTAAAGATGGTAAATTAATTGTGTGGTGTGCTCCAGTTTAATCCAAACAAAACTTGTTTCTTCTGTAAGTATTGTTTTGCATAGGATCATATGGGAGATCTCTGAACTGAGATTCATGATCTCTTTGAGAAAAATACCTGATGTGAGCAGTCGCATCTTCTTGTAAAAAATTCTGAGACTACAGAAGATAATGACTGTAATGACTCAAAAGGGACCCCAGGCAATACACTCATTGTTTAGGTTTGTTGATATTTTATACCAAACCCATTCACTGCCTGGAATGTACCATTCATAATCCACTTAATGAAATTAATGTCTAATATGAAATGCGTGTCTTTTAGATTTTAAATGCGTTGCTTTAACTAGAATTATAATAGGCTAATTAAATTAGTCATACAGATTACAGGAATTTTTTCCCTCAGAAAACAAATGAATTTGGGATCTTCAGCTGATAGCCAAAGATAACTGTAATTTAAAAATGCTGTCTCTACAAGCTGTTATATCTCCTAAGTAAACTCCCTCTACAGGAAAGTGTCTTTGACCTGAAAAGACTGTCTTTGGCGAACCTGGTTCCAAGTCAGAACGGAGTTTTAGTGGAACAAAAGATAATGAATCCACACTTGGAGGCCTGAATTATTTACATACTAATGTTCAGTTTAAAAACCTGGTAATCCACCATTTTTGGACACTGCATGGAAAGGAGTAAGAAAAACCTCAGAAAGGAATTTACATACAGTAGTTAACTCGGACTTTGATATTTTAAAATGTTGCCCTACTTCCATCATCAGTTAGCCACCTTCTGCTATTTCCTGCTTTGAAGCTGCCTTTCTTTCTGTTCAGACATTTAGTGAACACTAAAATGGTGAAATATTTCCTTTGTGGTGGAATGTGCTGTGAAACTGCCAGGTTCTTGCTATCAGGGGCAATTGTGGGGAAGACTCAGCAAGAACAATTATCACGTATTCAGGCTCTGCACTTAATGCAAGGGATTCTTACTGATTTACAAATGAAATTTGTACTTGAGCCCTTCCTTTTCAATTGGCACCTTTTACTGCAGTGTTAAACCATGAAATTATCAAAAAATAAATCACACAATGGGCAGATAGGCCAATTCTGTCAACACTTTATAGGTGTAGAGTTTAATGAAGATGAATGATGACATGATTCAGTTTCAGATATCCCTACTACTGGGGAAGGAATATGCTCTCAAATGTAATTGCTTGATAGTTAATAATTGACTTGGATTTAAAAACCTCATTTAAAGAGGCTTAGTGCACTTTTATTTTACTTTATCATGTAATCAAACTCACCTTTTATTCATTACACTTTACTGAGATCAAACTGATAAGGGATTGATGAATTGATGATATTTGGGAATTTCTTGTACCAAGAAAGCCAATAAACATTTTTTGTTGTTCAAACTGAAGGTTGGAACTCATCTAGAAAATCCGATCATGTTTGTAATAGCCTATTACTGATAAATACAATTTTTACATTATCTGTTGGAACCAAACTTTGAAATCTGAGCATAAAAGCTCAGATTTAACAGATATGTTAATGGAGAGAGAAAATAATTGAGAGCTCTCTTGAGATAGTTAATATTCTAGTAACTTTAAGTAGCTAATGTCCCTGTCAGCTGGTGCATAAAAGTAATCCACAGAAGTAATGCAGTCAAATGATTCAATGGAATTCAAAATCTTACTTTCTTCATTCTACATTATTTCTCTGTTAGACTTACAACTGATTATATAACAATATTGAACAGTGGAGTATGATTTACTACAACAGACTGATTGCTTGTACTGGCTGTCTGAGGCTGACTGGCTTGTAGTACTAGAGCTTCAGGCTTGTGTTCCACTCACATGCCTCAGTATGAGATACTGGGTCAGTGCTACTGTGACTGAAGTTCACTTGCTCTATAATGTCATCAAACTTTACAAACAGGACGGTTAAGAAATAACTTTATGGACACAACATAAGTAAAAAGGGACATACAGGAGGTATTAAGAGAAGACAGAGTAACAAAGTACTTAATTGCTGTTGAAAGACAGTTTTGGTGCAAGGAAGTGGAATTAAACTGTGGAAAACAGAAGAGAAGTGGCAGAATTATGTATTTTAAGGCAAGAAAATGGGAAGAATGTAGGAAGAAGGGAAGGGAAAAGATAAGACTGTTTTGATGGGCTTTTTGACAGCTATTTTTTGTTCAATGAGAACATATAGACATAAATAACTCCTTTTGCCATACGTTTTCTTTAACTGTTGACCCATTGTCTTCAGTTCTGCTTTTTGATCCTTTTCAGACAAAAATAGCTTTACCAATCTCTAACTGGCTCTCAGTTAAAAGTTGTTGTAGGTGATTGGGAAATCCTGTATTATCTATAGATAGAACTCAAAGCTGTTGAGAGATTGTTTTGATGAGTCATTACTCTCTAATAGTCCTAAAAAATAAGTTGTGAATATTCCTGTAATACTTCACTTTAAAAGTAAAACACCATAAGCCAAATGAAAGTAGGTACTGTAGGTGTCCAAGTATGTCTCTGGAGTACCAGTGTCCCTATTTCACTCCTGCTTGTCATAGGCACATTCATATCCACATTTAATCCACGCTTTAGACACTGGGTCTGTGCATCACTTACTTTTGCCATTTTTGATTTTCATTCTCTACAAGCACTTACGAATTCTTCTGAGCTTTCTTCCTCTCTTGTTTGAGAGTTGCTGCTATATCAGTGGTTCAAATGTCCTCCAATTTCTCTTCATCCAGCCCAGATCAATGGCAAGATCTCTGACATTTTCCTTCAATTCTAGAAACTGTCTTTATTCCCTGAAATCCTTTTTTGTTGATTTTTTTCCCTAATATATCTGACATGAAAAAAATGAGTACAGTTTAGCTATAAAATAATGCATAAGGCAGCAGTGACTCTTCCTTTCATTGGAGGATGTTGAAAGATCCTTGTACCTTGACCTGTAACATTTATGCTACATAATTGTTCCTCCATTTTCCTTCCTATGGAGAAGCAAATGTAAGCCATGAAGTGTGGGATATGCTCAGGAGGTGAACATGTATGCATAGACCTTCTATCCATAGTATCTCTTCAAGCACAATGTTTTCAGTTTGCATGTGGTTAGACTACCACTAGAGAACCGCTTAGCCTTTCTTTGAAGATGCTGGAAGTTTGTTTGGTTTAGGCCATTTACATTTAACCCATTTTCCATAGAAGTATGTGCAGAAGTAGGAATACTGCTGCATTTCTGCATTGTCTCTTGAAGTTTTTTTGGCTAAAATCTCTAGCAATTTGTCCTTGATTTATGTTTTTCTGTTACGCCAAAACATAAGTCTATTCCATACTTTCTTCTCATGAAGATTTATCAACAACCTAGTAGTTGATAAACAAAAGTTTGTCAGGAACCTGTCCTGTCTTTTAAATAATTTTCCCCATCTTGCTTTCATATGAACTGTTTCTGTCTTTCGTATATTTTTTCCACATTCTTATATGTATGTTATATCAGTATTTGTCTCAAAATTATGTTTTAAGTAGAGGGAAAAGAAATCATCTTCTTGTTTCAGTTTAGTTCTGCTTGTATATCAGAAACTGCCTTAACAGTCCTCCCACCCTGCCACATCATGAAGATTGAAGATGTTCATGTTTCTTTTGTTGTTACAAAACCCAGGCCATGCTGGATTTGTGACATTCCGAGATATGTTTTCTCATTTTTCTGAACTTGTCACAGGCATCTTATTCATTGTAAAAATGCAATTTGCTTGAATGATTGTGATACATGAACCAAATTCATCCTTTTTTATACTATTATCAGGATCATCCTTGTGTGATTTGTGCCTTGTGTTTGCCTTGACAATAACAGAAAAATGAAACATACTCTGTGATTAATTCCAATCCTGTGATATTTTATTTCATACAATTTATTTTACATCCTTTCTTAGGAAATGGTTCTTGTATGGTTGGTCTTTTAAAGTTGTCTCATATACTGCCTTTAATAGAACTACATTCTGTTTCTGTTGGTTTTAAAGATTTATTCACGAGACTAGTCTGTTTCAAGAAAGCATATACCAGAATTTATACATGTCTTTGCTAGGTTTTGAGTACACTTTTAACTTCATAGCACTTGTATTTTATTATGTATAGGTAACTGCAGCTGAATTTCTGCTAGGTTTTCCCTACACAAAATAAAATAAACCTAATTTCTATAATTTATCTATGGCCTTGTTCAACCAGTGTTTCTCTTTCTAACCTTCTCTTTTTCTGCTGTTGTCAGTCATGAAATATGTGTAACAGTCTTGCACTGGATCCTAAATAATGTCAGACTTTTAATAGTGGTAAGAAATTGACTGAATTTTATTACTGCATAGATGTTCAGAATTTTGCTATTAAAATTCATTTAAACATTGTTTTTTGTATTTAATTGCTATATGCTTTATACCAAATATACATCTCCAAAGAAATAACATATTAACTATATATGTAGCCTGTATATTTATGTATTTCTGGAAATACATTCACTTCTCAGGAGTAATATGAAATTCTGTGACAATCTTTGTAGAGAAAATAGAACTACAGGTTTTTCTTGAGAGTATTTAGATTCTGACAGTTTTCATAGCTCATGGTAAAAGATTTTATCAACCTTCCTTCAATTTCAGGAAAATTCTACATCAGAACTATAGTACAGAATTATTTTAGCTTACAAAGTATGAATCTAAATTATTTAAACTCTTACTGAGTCAGAAGAGCTGGGATTATTATTTCATTAAAGCACCTGCTTTGTACATAACGCAGCAGTCTATGTACTTACTAGCACTGAGCTCCCTGCACAAGCTGAAGTTACTGCCATGATCCATCCAAGGTAATTATTCTGTATTTCACAAACATGATACTCTTGCAAACACAATGAAAGCTCAAGAGCAAGTAGAATATGTTCCTCAGATTTATTTTTTTCTCAAAATAGCTTTATAAAAAATGCCAAAGTAGCATTTTTTAATGCAGGCATTTCAGGCATTTTTTTAGTCAGAATTTTTTGGTGAAGAGGTTATATCTAGACCAGGACTTTTGTGCTGCTGCAGCTGCTGTATATGAAATTGAAAACATGTCTTTCATGCCCTTGATTACAGTTTTTCTCTGAGTAAATGGAAGAAATGAAGTTGTGGTTTTTTTTTTTTCTTTTAATTGAGTTACTTTACTTTAGACCGTTAAACCAAAGGATAATCTTCTTGCACAGGATCGAGGAGATGAGTTCACTTACACTGGGAGTGGAGGTAGAGATCTTTCTGGCAATAAAAGAATTGGAGAACATTCATTTGATCAGACATTAACACACATGAATAGGTAAGTTTTGAAAATACAATTTAAAGGTATTCCAATACAAAGAATTGGGTTGTAGGGCTTTAATTTAAAACTGACATTTTGCTGTATTTTTTCTCTTCAGTACATGCTGTGTTCATAAACAGCAATGCCTTTTAAGAGGTGTTTTATCAAGCATTATGATTTCTTGCTTTAAAGGAACATTCACCTCAGTGAAATACATTGCTTGTAGCTTGCAGTCATGCCTCTGGTTGAAATTGTTCTATAGTCACACTGAGAGGACTCTGTTTTAATTAAACAAGAAGTTAGTCAAAACTCTCTAGCACAAGTTTTCTAATTCTGGATGTTTCTTTTTTTAAGTTTCTTCTCTTGTGGGTAGATCAGATATAAATTTAAGGAGAAAGAAAGCATGTTCCTTTTCCCATGATAAAAGAAATACTTTCTATTTTGCTAGCCCTTTCTTTCATCATATTTTTCTATGAAAAGCAAGGAATTAGGGTGCAGCTTTATCAAAACAGGTACTTGAAAGAGAACATATATCCAGAGGAAGAATTAGACTTCTGCCTGAAGTGTTTTTCCATCCTCCAAAAGCTGGTCTGAACAAAGAGTACTCCATCCTTTTCTGTTTCTAAGAGCATAATCTGTTACACAACTGACCTCTGAACGCCTGTGAGATGCTGAGAGTCACTGAGAACTTTTGTTTGCCAGGTTCACATTTAGATATGTTCTGCTGCTCTCTGATAGGCTGGAGAGGGATTTTTTTCAAGCTGTCTAGAGGAGAAAGAGGAAAAGCCTGACTTGGCTCCCTTGAGAAAGGGGGGAGGAGGGGACACGTGATGTGAAAATGAACAAGATCAAGGGGGGAAGAAAGATGGAAGTAGGTTTAAGCAATAGCTTTACAAGCATATTTAGTGAATAGAACGAAGTTGTTTTGGGACACAGAATTAAAGCTGGACCCTTTAATGTCAGTATCTTGCTCCTCTTAGGAAATGAAAATTCCACAGGCAAAACTACTTAGCCGTGAAGGCACTAGTGCATATGGAGTAACAATGTGCTGCTCTCATTTTCTAAGCTTAATACAAGTTTTCAAGCACTTTGATACAGAAGATTATGATGATTCTATGTAGTTGAATCTGTATGGGTTTTGCTTGTCCAGATAGTTTTACAAGTTTTGTTTTTATATGGAAAAATTTTTTAATGTTGGCATAGTGTGCCTGTCTCTTACTGTTCTCTACAATGTGGGCTCCATACTTGTACCATGTCTGTTTATAACCCATATTATTTCTTCTGTTTTGAGATCCATCATTTGTGTTGTTGCTGATTCTGAAGGGTTTTCAATCCCTTCAAGTCAGGCTGTGGTAGTAGAAATACTGTTTCTTATAGCAGCTTGGTCATACTCTCTTGCTTCAAGGTTCTAGAAAAGGGTCTCTATCGGTAAATTAAAGCTTTTAATTAAAGCTAATTAAAGGTCTAATTAGCTACTATGATTCTTAGTTCCTCTCTGAGATATTTTATATATCATGCGAGAGAGGTATGGTATTTAGAGCTTTTTTGAATGGTTATTATGTACTTTTTGCTCTATATGTTTTTCATCATATTCATTACTTTTGTGTACACCATTAAAGAGCCTTAAAATCTGTTGATGAGGAATAGCAGCACAGAAAACTTGCCTTTTATTATAATTTTAATTTCATCAATTCTATTTAGGAAGGGATTAATTTAAAAATTAAGAATATTAAGTCTGAATGGATTGGTTTGTTTTCTAGCAATTTCACATGAGTTTTCATCTGGAACCTAGACAACATGTTTAGTGTTCCCATCTTTTTTTCTTACCATTCATTTCAATGTGGATATAATTTTTTTCATCAATTCTGCTTAAAAACATACTGAAAGGTCTATGCTGCTTGATAAAGCAAAATTAGACAAGGGAAACACATATGACTTAATTATGTTAACTCTCAAAACTCTGCTGGGTGAAGCAATCTAGCTTATGAAGAATTTAAATGTCTTTCTAGGGCACTGGCCCTTAACTGTGATGCCCCACTGGATGATAAAAATGGAGCAGAGTCAAAGAATTGGAGAGCTGGTAAGCCAGTTAGGGTGGTACGCAGTTCAAAAGGACGGCGGATCAGCAAATATGCCCCAGAGGAAGGCAACAGATATGATGGCATTTACAAGGTACTCTGATCTCTACAACATAAAATTTCTTATAATCTGTTTTTAAAAGCTTCATATGTGTTAGTCTGCAAAGTTTTCATTATTACTTGAGAGAAACAGTTCCTTTTTTCTTTACTAGAGCTTTTTAGCTTTCGTTTGTTCTGCAAAGTGAACCAAAATGAAATTACTCAAAACAGTGATAATAGAACATAATCTGTAATAGGACACCTAAGACTGAATATGTAAGTTGCTTTGTGTGTGCTTATTGAGTTAAATTCATCCCTGAAATTGGATAATTTCATTATTTCTTCAGTCCTTCCAGCTGTATCCTAGCCATTTGTTTATTTAAAGACTTCTTAGTTTCTGAAACAAAGGAGTGCGCCTTTTAAGGCTACTGTATTTATAAGAAATATAAAAATTTTACAGCTGAGGAAAGAACTTTTGTATATAATAATAATAATGTATAAATCCGTCTTGTCATTTCTTCTTGAACAATTAAAGTATGACAATGTGCATGTGTTTGACTTGTGATAAAAATAATATCAGTAATTTTGTACTGTTCTTTAGGTGGTGAAATATTGGCCAGAAATTGGAAAATGTGGATTTTTAGTTTGGCGCTATCTTCTGAGGAGAGATGATGCTGAGCCTGCACCTTGGACTTCAGAAGGAATGGAGCGGTCAAAAAAGCTCGGTCTAAGTGTACAGGTTTGCATCAGGACTCGACAGTTATTTTTATTCTTAGTTCTAGTAAACAAAATCCTGAGAAAGAAATCAGTTAAATTAAAGCTCCCTTTTTCCCTTGTACTTCACTGTGGCAGCTTTTGATACTAAAACCCAGTACAGATTATAAGGAAATTGACAGAATTCTGTAATAGTGACACAACAGATGGAACTGCAAATGAAGCTTTCTCCCCTAGCAGTAAATTGGTTTGTCTATATGGATTGAAAAATCAGAATTCGTGTCCAGTTTTGTGATTCTTAGGCTGGGACAAATTTTTCTACAGGTGACTAGTCTGTCTGAGAAACCAAAAAACCCGGTGCATTTTAAAGTATTTTTGTCATGTGACTGAGTAGTTTGTATAAATAGTGCATTTTAAGCACAGATATAGGCTGATCCATGAAAATTTTGGCATTGCAGAATCCATGAAAGATGGAAAAAAGGAAAGAATTAATATATATTCTTGGCAATGCAACGATACATTGCATTTTACAGCATACCATCATCTCCCCAATTTATATAGTTTGTAAACACACAGGTACAGATACAGCTGTGTATGGATTAGGTTCTTTCACTTGACTGTGCTTTCTTAATGATAGGTACTAATTTAAATGTTTTCTCTATTATATAGGATTTTAAAATTATTGTGTAATTATTTTACTATGTAGTCATACGGATCTAAAGTCTGTTAGAAGTTATTCTTTTTGGTATTTGGTTATTCCTGTATGTCTGTGATTCTTGTTTAAATCTGGGCTTTTTAATTTTAGTATCCAGAAGGTTATTTGGAAGCCATGGCTAGTAAGGAGAAGAAAGATAAGGTTAAAAAGCAAACTGTGAAACAGGAGCCAAGCAGCCAAAGTAATGGAAACCAGAAAAGGACAATTGATTATGGTATTTTTTGTTTTTTTACTTCTTTAGCATTTGTCAGCAAAGTCTGTCACGTTACAATTTCTATGAACTAAGCCATGAAATCTTCGTGGAAGTGTGAAGCAGTTTGTAGTGGTTTTATATTGGAGGCATTCACAGAAGGGACTTTCTGAGAGAAGCTGCTAGCAATTTCCTCCGTCTCTGACCAAAAACAGACCAGTCAGTAATCAGCTTTGAAAATTAACAATCTGTTGAACCACTAAGGAAACTGTACACGCCGCTGTAAAGACACGGCGTGAAGACGAAAAAGCCCAGGAGGGTCTCTTTATCTTCCACCAAACAAGTAACACGGCCAGTCCGACCCTGTCTCGGCCGGGCCGGGCCGGGCCGGGCCGGGCAGGGCGGCCCCTGTCGGGGAAACGGGGAGCCCTTCCCGGGGAGCCCTTCCCGGGGAGCCCTTCCCGGGGAGCCCTTCCCGGGGAGCCCTTCCCGGGGAGCCCTTCCCGGGGAGCCCTTCCCGGGGAGCCCTTCCCGGGGAGCCCTTCCCGGGGAGCCCTTCCCGGGGAGCCCTTCCCGGGGCCCTCCCTCAGCTGCCGGGCAAGGGGAGGGGAGGCCGCGGGCCCGGGCCGCGGCTGCGGCTGCTGGCTTCTTGCCGCTGCTGAACCCTGCCCCCGCCGCCAGCCCGGGCCCCGGGAGCGCCTCCGGGCCGGGCCAGTCCGGCCGAGACTCTACCACCATTTAAGTTCGTCCACAGCCGCCAGGCGCGGGGAGGGGAAGCCATCGGCCCCCAGCTGGCCTGGCTGCTAAAATCCTAGCCGCTCCCCCAGTACGGCCGCCGAAGAAAGCCTCTACCACAAAAAACGCCTAGCAGAAATCACATAACAATCTGCAGGCCCTGGGCAAGATATTAACCGGTTTTAGTACACAACTAAAACCTACAAACATCAATTCTCTCTCTCGAGTGAAGGAAAAGGAAAGATTGAAGAGAGAACAGCATGAAACATGAAAGTCAGTAAAAAGAAGTCGAGTCCCCGATGGGAGGGATTTAAAGAGGTGCCTTTATTCTAGGCTAAAATCCTCTTGTAAGGCTATGAAGAAGATATAATTGATACATTAGACTCTTTTTTCCCTATAACCCATCAAAAAATATGAGGAGATGAATTGTTCAAATTGTAGATACCTAAGAAAAGCCTCCATGCTAAAGTAAGCAGATGTTGAAATAGCTGTAGTCCTATGAGAAGTTTAAACAAAAAGAAAGAGAAGAGCGATAATGACCCTATGCTCCCAGGGAGAGAAGAAGAAGACCTCTGTTCCCAGGAATTAAGATAATTACAAACATAGATAAAGAAAACCTTTGCTCTTAAACAGCTCATCTTTAAAATAGTACCCCATAAATTAACATTGCCCATAAACACAGTTTTGAGAAAACTGTAAAAATGGGAGGGACTTCATGATTACAGATTTTCCAGGCAATTGCTATTTGTAAAAATTAAAAGCCAGAAGAGAACAGATTTCTTATAAAGAAATCTCCATAAATTAACAAGAACTCCTCTCCCAAAGTAGACAAAAAAGACTCTTCTAGAATAACTGACTGAATTATTTCTGTACATTATGAGTAAGAAAAAAAAGTTGTAGGGAGAGAAGTGTTCTAAAGGTTTGATTTTAATTCTTATTATTCTTTCTTTTAGTCACTGTTAATAAACTTTTCTTCATACCCTTTTCAAGTTTTGAGCCTAATTTGCCTTCCTCCTAATCCTGTCTCACAGCAAGAAATAAATAAGTGTATTCTAGTGAGTGCACTGGCGTTTGGCCTACACTAAACTCACCATGCAATTTGGAATACTTAGGGAAATTCGTAAGCACATGCTCTTTAATTAAGTGGTAGTATAGGGGTCTTAATCCTTTTTACTGCTCCTACTGTGTTTTTTGCTCTCAAGCTCTGCAAAAAAAAGGAAATTCTTCTGTGCAACTCTGCTGCAATCCAAAACAATTATGTATAGTATGAGTTGGAGTAGGAATTTGCTTGCTGCATTTCTTGCATGTAATCCATATTAATTAATTTTTCCTTCTAGAAATAGTTTTGTCTTTCCCTTCTGTTAGTTCAGACTAACACTGCTGTTACTGGGTCTGATGGTCACCATGTTAAGCAGGTACAGAGGAGCCTACAAATACGCCCAAAGCCATGAGGATGGGAGATGGAGGGAAAGGAGAAGCTTTCCAGCTGACCCAAGAGCAGCAATGGCTGATCAGAGAAGACTGCATGAACCAGAAGCTGTGGGATGAAGTACTTGCTTCTCTTAAGGAAGGACCAGTATGTTTGTTGCATGCGTAATTTTTATTCTTTGCATTTTCTTTATATTGTTAGGAGAAATCTTGAGTCCCTCTTAAAGCCTCCTTTGTTTGTTGAATTTTTGCTAAATATAGACTGTCGAGCATCAGTTTTATTTTTAAGACTTCTGTTTAAGGAAAATATCTAGCTTGTGCAATTTGCTCTTGAGAGATGGGCTAATGCCTCAACAATAGAAACCTTTCTTGCTCAAAAACCATCCTGAAATTAAAAGTGCATTTTTATTTATTTTCATTCTTGAAGCCAGCATGTTTTTTGTCTGATATAATAAATGTATTTTTATGTTGTGCTAATGTCAGAAATCAGACATGAAGAAAGATGGTTTTAGTCACTAGGTTTTGTTTAGACAGAAAATAATTTTATGACAGGTTCCCCAGAAATATATGCCCCATCCCCCAAAGTGCTCAAGGCCAGGCTCGATGGGGCCGTGAGCAACCTGGTCTAGTGGAATATTCCCTGCCCATGGCATGGAGGTTGAAGTAGGTGCAGTTTAAGGTCCTTTCCAACCCAAACCAATATCTGATTATATGGTTCTGCAATTTGTAGAAGAGCAGGGAAATAAAGCCATTAAAGACCTGCTTCCTGATAACCTCTAGAAAGCTGTGCTCAGAGATATGACGAACTTTAAAACTTCTGGAAGTACATCATCTTTATGTAGTAAGTGGCATTTGTGAGAACTGTAATAGAGTTTGTCTCTTTTATTCCTGTGCCCTACATTAGAATTTTCTGAAGAAACTGGAACAATCCTTTATGTGTGTCTGCTGCCAGGAGTTGGTTTACCAGCCAGTGACAACAGAGTGCCTCCACAACGTCTGTAAAGTAAGAATGAGCTGCCTTGCTCTGGGCTGTTTTCTTGACTCTGAGACACCAGTCACCAAAGCCATATGCATTTTAGAAAGACAATAATAATTGTATAACATGCTGAGCAAAAACAGACAAGAAGTTTCCATTCAGTGTTTGCTGTGTAGCAAACCTTAATTTTATGTAATAAGGAGTGGAAATACATTCCATGTAGTTTCTGATAGACATAATGAGTGGGGTTTAGCAATGTGGTCATGCCTTTTTGGTCAGTGGAGATGTGCTAGGGTTTGGTTAGGGCCACTGGTTAGATTTTGGCACAATTACAATGATTTAATTTTACATAATTTTACAAGAAATAAAACCAGATTTTGTAATTTTATAATGCTTTATTAAAAGTTGTGAAAGAGTGGAGGATAAATACCCTAGAAACTTATTTGGGCTAATTCAGAGAAAGTTATGTTATCCTGTTAATCTTGGCATTGCTCATGTTTGGTAGGAGATCATGAATGTCAGTGCATTACTTATGTGTCTCAAAATCTTGATCAGTTGGAGATAAGTCTAAGAAGCGTGGAATCAAATCTGGACTAGAGTTAATTTTGTAGCACTGGTATGTACAGAATCATGCACTGAATTGTGTATATTTGAACGGTGCCTGCCATACCTAGTATTTCTGCCTGAGGCCATAAAAGGACTCAAACTATTATCATCCTAGTACAGTATTTGGTAATGCAAGGTTGCTGTTTAAGAAGATACCACTCCAGTAAAAATAAGGGTGTTGTTTTATGTGGCCTGCACACATGGAACAATTATGTCTCTTTGAAAAACAAAAGAAATGTTGTGGAGTTTAAATTTAGAATTGTAGAAATTGAAAAACCATGAAAAAAAGAAAGAAGAGAAAGCTGAATGGCAACAAACTCAGAAAGCACAGTATTTGAAGATATCACTACATATTTGAGAATACAGTATAGTGTCCAGTTAAAGTTGTAAGGAAGTTTGATAATAAGCTGCTGTTGCTGTTTAGACAGAGATCTGCCCTGCCCTAAAAATTTTTAATCAATCTGCAGTAATGTAGTAAGGATGACAGCACAGATGCTAATGTGTTACAGATTATATTATTCTACATATATCTATAAGGCTAAACCGGGTCTATTCTGATGAGTTAGATGGAGATTGCTACATAAATAGTATATGTGGTATAGTCATTTTCCTCTGAATATGAAGGTCTGGAAAAATATAGCAATCTGTGAAGCTGTAGGGAAGCTAAAGATTGGCTGTGGCTTACAGGAAGGCATTAGTGAAAAAGAAGGGGAAACCTCACTAGTGATTTAGTTCCTCCCAAGCACGGAGAGGAGTTCCTTGGCTAGGACATTTTAGTCAGGGGCGGAGTCAAGCACCAGAGGGCTTGGCAAAGGCTTTTTTTTTTCTGGTAGTACAGCAGATTGTTAGCAGATCTTACAAGCAGATCTTATAGTGATTCCTTACTTTTCACTGATTAAGCTGTCAGTCTATAAGGAAGCTGTTGCAGTTTACTTCTCTGTCTTTGTATGTCCTAGAGTTGTTTACAGCGCTCCTTCAGAGCCGAAGTGTTCACCTGCCCTGCCTGCCGCTATGACTTGGGGAAGGGCTACACCATGGCTCCCAACAAGATCCTGCAGGCACTACTGGACCAGTTCTTTCCGGGTTACAGTAAAGGACGATGATGTGCTCAGTCCCTTCTGTACTTCTCCCAGTGACTTTATAGACAGTAAAGGGGAATAAACATGGGGAATTCAGCAGTGGACCAGCCACCTTGATGGGACTCAATATATTGTCACTTTTGGAAGCACCTAACCCTCTTCCCTTCATAGCCATTTCTTGGTGTTGTGAGAACTCTAATTCTCAGCTGTCTTTTAACATCAAGGGTAGTTTTGGCCAGTTAACTAACAGTTTTTAAAGAAGGAAAAAAAAAAAAAAAAGAGAAAAAGGAAAGCCTCAGCTCTTACTGGCCTAGCTGATGCTTAATTTATGATTTGTTTTTTTGTGACTACCTCAGGACAGAGGAAAGTAAATTGTGTCAAACAATGAAACAATGTTGGGGATAAAAAATAGTTAGTGATGTTTTTAGCTACACACTGCCTCCTGAATATTAGTTGTGCCTGGTCCATGTGGTTTGATTTACAAAAAAAAGAACCCAATAACAAAACCCAAGAAAAACCAAACCAAAAGAAAAACCCACAAAAAACCAGGAAAAAGAAATAGATTCAGCACTTAAGCCATTTGGATTAAACAGTAAATTCTGTGGTGTGCATAATCCCTTTTTTGTCTTTTTCTTCTATTATGCTGTATTTTTTTGCAAGAACGGGCTGATTTTTAGTCTATTTTTGTGAGCTTCATTGTGCTTTTCTTGTATCTTATGCAAGTTGACTACTAATGACTAATGAGAACAATATGAATGCATTGTTGCTGCATTAGTGTAAAGTGATCTGTGTTTTTTGCACTTAAAGAGGGTATTCAAGACACTCTAATTGTGTAAAAAATAGTTCATATAAAAAAAGTCACTTCTGTATTAGTTAAACTGTATGCTTTTAGTAGGTCTTGTATCAGTGACAATACATCTACACAGCATTAAAGGCAGTGCTAGCTTGGAGAAGGTTCAAATCGCTTCATATTGTGATCTGAGATTTTATATACAATATATCCCACCCCCCAAAATATACCCTATTAAATATTTTATGATTCAGAAAATTTGCTAATTTTGTTTTTACTATCATCCACTAATTAAGTCATGAGATTTTTACAGAATTTCTTTTTCAGATTACTATATGCTTTCCTTAGGTGGCCTTATTTTACAGATGTGAGGCTTTATATTCCTTAACTCATTTCTCAATGAAACAACACCTTATTTTAAAAAAGGCTGAACTCCAAACCAAGGTCCAGTGGTGACATTGATACCCATGAACTCGCTCACAGCCTGCTCTGTCCATGGCCCAGAGTGGGAGGGAGCCCTGCCTGTCAGCAGGGCTGTCAGCGCAGCTTGGAGCTGTGGGGTTCCTGCACAGTGGTTGGTCAGGTGCATGAGTCAGGTTCCCTCTGCAGGCACTGAGGTTGCAGTGACAGCCTGTGGCCCACAGTGCTACAGGTAGCTCAGAATTTCTGGAGAGAACAATGTGATTTCACCTTTGTAACAACCAACTTGAGTACTGTAAAATATTTTAATGCTTTGTTTTCCACTGGATAGATTTTACCAATTAATTCACAAGCTAAATTTTGGCAGTTTGAGATCAACAGTGGGAAGTTATCTGCTTTATACAAAAATTTGTGAACCAATTTTTAATGTATTTTTTCAGTGACATAACCAAACATGAAACTGCTTTTAGCAAACATTAAAGCAGCTTGTCAAGACTGGGGAATTAGACTGGCAACAGAGAAAGACTGTTCTTTCCTCACATTATAAATTTGCAGTGGCTTTTCATGATATTTTGCATCCTTAGTGCAATATCTACGTATCAATATCTACTGAAAGATAACCTTTCCAATAGTTAGTGAATTCTAGAGTAAAAAAAATCTGATTTTCTTCACTATGTATTAAGGTGATTTAGCATGTAGGTGCAGCTTTTCACATAAACACTGGTATCTGGCCTGACTTTCCTTCAGTGAAAGCCATTCCTGTCTCCTATCATCTGTAGTGTCTTTGTGTAAAGCCCCCCATGAAGTCATAAGGTTGGTAATGAAAAAGTTGCAGTCCCAAAACTTTCACTGTAAAAGACACAAAATTTACAGTACGTAAAATATTGCCGTAAATAGCAGCCTCATTTGTGTCACTTCAGAGTTCCCAGGCTGAGTGTGCATGTAGATCTTCAAGAAGTGGTTGAGTAGTGGGTGGTTGTCAGGTGCAGAACTGTATGGTCCTTTTCTGTGGTCCCAGTGCTGCTGAGTGCCCGTTTCCCAATTCACCAAAATTGTTCTTTGCACAGCTGAATGAGTTGGTCCTTTCAGGGGTGTTCATGTACATCAGACAGCTCTGCATAGACCTGGGCAGGTTCCTTTCAAATGTGCTCATAGCACAGAGATCTGACTGTGTAACTAGTGAGAGGATTAGCTTTATGTAAATTTGATCTGGAACATGCTGGAAAAGGCTCCTGTTAAAGGTGTAAGCTTTGGTTACTGAGTGATTTAATGTGGCACTGTGTGTTGCAGGAGGGCTCTGGTCTCCTTAATGTCTTGGAGCTTAAGCTGAGAATCAGTTTTTACACAAGGTGTAGACAAAGTAGGGCAAACTGAGGGCTCTGTATAAAAAAAGGACCAGAGAATGTACTTGAGAAACTGTGGAAAGAGAACACTTTTTTACTCAAGATTCAAGTAATACTAAGCAGTTCACAGTCTTTTATGCCTTCATGGTCTTTTATACCTTCTCCAGAATAAGAGAGAATTAGATGGAACTACTAAGAAAAAAATGATGTGATGCTGAACAAGATGAAGTTTGTTACTGCTTGGTAAAATGGATCATTTTGGCTCATTAAAAAAAAATCAGAGATTTATTTAAATATTAATCTCTGACAGTATTTTCCTTTATGTAAGTTTATTGCTGCTGTGGCAGTTGTCAGAAATCAGAGTTTAAGTTTCATAATTTCATACTGTCTCTTGGAAAATACAGCTGAAAAGTTTAAATCCAAAACATGACAACAGTTAAAATTCTGACCAATTTTATTAGACTACTAACACTGATAGGTAAAAAAATCAGTATGAAATATTAATACTAGCAATGCTAGTTAGTGGTAATATTGAACTAAATTTAAAAATCTACTTCATCATTTTTTTACAAAATGTAAACAATTAATCCCGCAGTTGATATTTATTAGTATTGCCTTATGTATCTGCATCTTTTTTACTTTTTTAACCGTATCTCCCATGCCACCTTGCAAGCTGGGTGTTAATTGTTAAAACTTTAGCATGAAACAGACAAAATGATAAATCAAGGCAACTTCCAACATCAACTGCTGTGGAACAATCACATTTTGTTTACACCTAACATACTGATTGTATTTACATTTTAACTGAGCAGCGTTCAATGAACAAACATGGTGACTATTCAAAATATACAGAATATAAATATCCCCAGGAAATCAGGAAAGGGCCATTCTGATGGAGTCAAAAATGCAGGCAGCTGGAAGTACTCTTAGGAAGATGCTCTCTTCTGTTCAGAAAATGGAGATTCATAGGCTTCCATCGGTGGGCAGGTACAAACCAGATGTTGATCTCCATATATGTCATCAATGCGAGCAATTGTGGGCCAAAACTTGCTTTCAGGCTTCACAAATGGCTAAGGGAGATAAAAGAACCCAACCATCTTAATTTTCCACCAGATAAAGCTACAAAATTATAACAGACATTAGGAGCTTGAAGAATTACAAGTGCTGTGAAAGTGGATTTTTTTGGGTGAAGTTATCCTTCAAGTCTGTTTTCAGAGCCTGAAAGTTAACAAGCATGTGTAATAGAAGTGACAGTTAAAAGAATGCTTAGATTTTTAAAAAGTCTGGTCGTGTCCTCTAACACATGCTTGCAAAGAAGCAGCTTTCACAAGATGAAAGAAAACTTTATTATCCTTTGAACAACTGGCTTTCACATAGGAATGAATGAAAAGCAAAGGACACTGCTGTGCTGTTCAATCTAGTTACAGTATCATACTTAAAGGAAAGTGGAATGGTAGTGTAGTTGAATTCTTACTCTGAAACAGTACATATCACTAAAATACTTGCAATTAAGTTTCCAAGCAGAAAGGTTGGTCACACGTACATTTAGCTGCTATGACTGTGAAAGCAATTAAGAAGTTTGATATCAGAATCCAGCTCCAATCTGACCTTTATTTGTAGCAGGTCCACATTGGTGTCGCTTTCCCCATGCTGACCCTGGGGAACCTAGTCACACCTTATGCAAGTTCTTTTGAGCAAAGCTTTGAATGTCAGCATGTGGGACTCTGTTTTGGAAGCCCTTGGTGCAGTTTGTCAGAACTAAACAGGTTGTTTCCGATAGGAATGAATATTCAGTGTTGAAGTGCTAGTATTTAGAAATCCAGGTCTGCAGTCTGCACCAATGTGTAGAGACTTTTTTTTTTTTTTTTTTTTTTTTTTTGAGCACTTCTTTCCTTGCCTTTAAAAGCTAAACTAGTGAAACTGTGGTAGAGAGAGCTCACACGCTTAAAAACTGAGCAAAAATATAATGGCTCTGAAGTTTTCATTCTTACCACATTACTTCATCTCCAACTGACTAAGAAACTACAGAGCACAAAGCATATTTATATATTACCACACCAGAAAGTTCCCATTATGTACTCACCAGTGGGAATGCTGCCACTTCTCTGGAGTAGGGACGATCCCACTTGGAAGAAGTGACACAGTTCAGAGTATGTGGTGACATCTACAAGAAACAAGACATGTTGAGAACAAGAAACTACTGATTTCTGTTGAACAGATCAGTGTGAAGCCTTCTTCAAGTTTCCATTGCCACATAAAAATAATTACTGTCTAGAGAACACTGTTTATCTGGGGAGGAAAAAGGCAGATTTAAACCAGGAGGCAAGTCATTATTTGGATTTTCTTTCAGTTTCCGTAAAGATGCTATGCAAGGCTTGAATATGCTTTTGGCTTTTCACTAAACTTAAAAGTCAGTATAGCATTAAAAGAGTTGAACAGAACTTGAGCTGATACTGGTTCTGTGCTGCATTGCTAAAATAATTCAATCTTTATTTTATTATTAATGTTAAGGTCATTCTACTTTCTTCAGCCAGTGAAATAAACGTCTCTCCTTTATTACTTTGAGATGACCTTGAAATATAGATTAAGTGCTTGTGGAAATAACTTTCCCTGCTCTGTCAGCAAGACTTCTCACTTGAAAAAATCAAAATTCAAATTTTGAAAAAGTTAAAGCTATCTTGAGAAAGTCTTCTGCTCACTGTTGTGCCCCATTACTTTTGAGAGTACTGAAAGGAATGGGCATCTGCAGACTCAAGGGTTAGACTGATGCTGGTACCGTGCTCTACATGTCATCTTACCTTTAGTGGGTTAATTTGGGGGTCCATCCTGCCCTCCTCTATTTCAGCAATTTCCTGCCGAATACTGATCATGGCATCACAAAATCTGTCCAGCTCTGCTTTGTCTTCAGACTCTGTAGGTTCAATCATAAGTGTCCCTGCCACTGGCCAGGACATGGTTGGAGCATGAAAACCTGGTGACGATAGCAGAAATAAGTCACAGATAACAGGGTATGAGATAATACATGCATTAGCCATCAGCAGATTCACAAATTCAGTCCTTTCTCTACAAAAATCTACAGAGATTGAATTCACTGGTAGTGTTGGCTCTGTACTTCAGAGGCAAGATAAACTTTTCAAGTATCTTAATTTTCAGCACTGAAGGGTAACACCACTGTTTTACAATACAGCTACACACAGATTTACTTTATTAAAAAGGAACTTTAACATACTTATTTAACTCACCTCTATACCTGCTGAAAAGTCTGTTTAAAGTGGTGCACAATATTTAAGGCTTACTTACAAAGAGCAGGAAGGGTGGGTTTTTTAGTATCTCAATTAGGCTTTGAGTTATTTCACTGAAGAGGTATTACTTGTTAGGGTTTTAACAGCTTTCATGCATATTCATTAGAAGCACAGTTCTATAGGATCAAGTAATTCAATGGATCTTCTTGTCTGGCAGCCAAAAAGCATCCACAGCTCCTTAAGAGCATGTATACAAAACTGCATAAACTATATCAAGAAGGAACTGTTCAAATCCTATTATCCTTCTTTAAAAGGTTTTTTTCCTGTTTTGTTTGTTTTGCTCTGTTGGAGTCTTAATAACCTTTTGGCTCCAACCCACTTGCTCCAAACAGTTGAGAGTCATGTAATCAGTAATTTGATGGGACAGTTTACAAAACTGTGAAGTAGCAGCAGAGTCAGGAGTACCTACTACAATTTTGCATATGCAAATATCTTTCCAAGCCCCATAAAAAAATGAGGAAGGCTGAAATAATTGTGACAGATTCACCATCCATAAGCACAGAACTCAAATGTTTGTATCTCCCTTTAGAAGAGATTTGGAAAATTTTCACTCGCACTGCTATTTTAAAGAATAGACATTTGACTTACCATAATCCTGAAGCCTTTTAGCAAGATCTACGGCTTCAATGTTTGCTGTTTTTTTGAAAGGTCTTGTATCCAAAATGAATTCATGGGCTACATAACCTGTAAATAAAAAATGACATCTCCTATTAAGTAGGATTACTTACTTACTATTAATAGGAGAACAATGCAATTTACCAAGCTGTCTATTCTGATTGTTTTTGTGGAGATCATGGCAAAAAGACAAACTCAAAAATATCCACTTGGGCAAAACCTCAAATCTGAGAAATTTTCAGGTAAGAGATATACAACTTAGTTTTTGAAGATTGACTCTTTGAGTCCCACATCACATTAAGAAGACGCCTCATTTACAAGATCAGAACTAGGAATGAGTGGTCAAAATAGCTCCTACAATTTACAAGTTCTCTGAAAAAAATATTAGATTTGTCAATGGCCCAACACCATTTGGGTTTTAGGCTATTTTAAATTAATCATGATAATCAGTTTTATCTTATGCCAAAGCAAAGCTCAAGTCTTCTGTTATAGAGAGGCTAAAGACAGAAGTTGTCTGTATTTATATTCATGATGCTGGAGAACCTTCCATTACATTGTTAAATTCCTGAAAATTTGCAATTTTTATTCACTTCTATTAAAGTACAACTTGCAGGTTTTACCAAGGTGTACGTCATTAAATTTAAGATATATATTTTAGAGAACATATATATTGTAGTCAAATGTTCTTCAACACCATTCAGCTTAGACAAGCAAAATAAGTTCTCTGATTGTTACACTACTCCCACAATAATTTTTTCGTCTCTTCTTCATTACTTCTGTCCTGTTGCAAAACTGTAGAGCCAGAACTGGGAACCAGAATGTAGATGAAATATCATGCTTTGCCAAAGGAATTCTATCTCATCTCACAAAAGTGAACAAGGAGCAGAAATGAGGGAAACTTGGTGGGATTTTTTTTCAGAGGAAGTGTGCAAGGGGAAGTACAGGTCCAAAAATTACATTCAGTTCTTCAATTGTTGCATCATTGGTTATAGAGATTTGGAAGTCTCAACTTGGTTGCATTTCCTTTTTCTGATGTTCATCAATCTGCCACTAAATTTCAAGAACGATCTAATAGTTTATCTTTTGGCATCATCTTTTTCTAATTACAAACAGATATTACTTTTCTTCTACATGAAAGTATCTCAGTTTTGTTGTATCCATTGAAGTGCGGCCACTTATTTCTCTTCTTGTGAACAAGAGAAGTTTGAAATCAGCAGTCACATAAAATAAAAAAAAAAAAAAAAACCAAAACAAAAAACCAAACCAACTGTGTTGCAAGCCAACTTCTACATGAGGCAGAAAAAAAGCCTGGTAGAAGAAAAAAAAAATTGTCCAATACTTGCCTTTTGCTCCTCTGAAAAGGATTTTGTAGTGCTTCTCTAGCCTTTTTGCCATGTAATTTGCATTTAGTATAGCAATCTCAGAAGCATGCTTCAGACCCTTTGCTCCCATTGTCTGAAAGAAAAATAACATGAAGAAACAGATCTAAAACACGTCCAAAACAAGCAAAGTATGCTCCTGCATGACACAGAGCAGCACCTCAATGCACCTGGCCAGTTCTGGCAGACACTGTGCTGTTACACTTTTCCACCCAACACTCACAGAGAAGCACTGGATATTGATTGAGGCCACCTTTGGTGAATGTAGTTTATGAGAGTGTCTACTGTTTAAGAGATGTAGCTTCAAGTTCACAAGTGAATGACCCAAACCTTTGCTCAAACTGAGAAGCTCTTAACTGAACAGAAAAAAGTGAGAACACAAATAATGTCAAAAGGCACAGGCTGCCTGTCTCCATCTCCCAGCAGGACTGTCCAGGGAAGTTTAGGTGGGACAATGTAAATAGATGACATTTTGCACTGTGAGGAAAGAACTCCCCTTAAAAATTTCTAATGGATTAAATATTCTGTAATGGGAACCAGCTTAGAGTCACAAGTGATTTTTACCCACAGCTGTAAATGGAAATGGCACCAGTTCATATTTGCTCATTTGGAATTCCAGGAGAGCTGGTTTCCCCAGCAGAGGAAATTTCCATGGTTAGAGTGTCATACTGGCAACAAAGTACTCTGAATGACACTGCCCCTAGGTTCACTCTTCCCCAGCTCTGTCACTGTAAGCATTACATGTAGCTCAAGAGTCCCAGCACACCCTTCTATCAATTAGAATTTGAATCTACAATAATCTCTGTTGGCTAAATAGTGCCATACATGTAGCCAAATATTTGCTGGTTATCACTAAATTACAAGGGATTAACAAATTACATAGATCATGATCAAGTTGATTCACATGTAAAACCAAAACTAAGTTCAGTTTTCAAATCCTCTGGAATTCAGGATATTGCAAAATTTAATGTTCTGTAGATGTCAAGTATAACAATACTGAACCATACAATTAAAAATACTCTTGGCAGAACAGTAATTCAAACATGAAAACTTCAGCATCACAAAAGTGGAAGCCTGACTGTAGTTTTCTGCCTGTTGTCCTCTTATCTCAAGACCTATTACAAACAAAAGGTAGAAGAGTTAGATACAGCTGTTGTCCTGATGTCCTTTCTTGTGGCAACATTGTCCTACTATAAATCAAGTAGGCTTGATGGATGCAAATAACCTGTGACTGGATTGTCATCACTTCATTTTGCTGCATTTCAGTCTGTACAAACATCAAAAAAAATGAGCTGCTCTTAAACCTGTTCATGTGGTTCCAGTGGCCACTGGACTTGAAAGAGAAAGAGAACCTCAGCTGGTACTCCTTATAAAAGTCTACACACCTTGATATACACCCAGGAAATTGGCAATATAGCACTGGAGCCCCAAGGTGCAGCACTGACAGTACCCAAAGGACATGCATCCTTGTCCGTCTGTATTTTGATCACAGGGTGGGTAGGCAAGTAGGGAGCCAAATGTTTCTTCCTAAAACAAAAACATTGATTTTAGAGATTAAATACGTGTTCCTGTGTTACCATATCCAGACAGTTTCAGCAGTAGTTTCTCTTCACCTTGCTTCCAGCCACAGTCCTCTAGGAAGTCTGATCTGTGCCTTCTTCAAAAGAAAGTTTATTAACACAACTGGTGCCAGTGGAGGATGGCACTCAGTTTTTCAACCTATCACAAGATATTAATGGAGTTATCAAAATAAAAATTACTTTTTAAACAGGTAAGATTATCTTCCTTTAAGGAAATAAGAATGCTCCATAGGATAGATTCCCACAGCTTGTGTAGCAGTTCTCTGTTCTGGACTACATGCAGTATTATCAGCCCTCAAACTCCATTTCTTACTCAGGAAACAGATTGCTGAGAGAGGTTTATCATGCACACTAGAAGGCCAACCCATTAAAGCCAGGGTTTGGGGATACAGGTGAACACACCACCACTGAGCACATGACTGTGCTGGAGAAGGACAGATGGTTGCAACCAACATCACAGCTCTCCCAGCCACGGCTCTGCGCTGAAGTGAACACCCAACCAAGATTCACTAAGGTGTGAATATATATGTGTGTGTATATATATATATTTTTTTTTTTTTTAAGGCTAATATAGAAATACCCACACTCCAATTGGTCCCATTCCAGGTCCTCCTCCTCCATGGGGAATGCAAAAGGTTTTGTGAAGATTTAAGTGAGAGACATCGGAGCCATAATCTCCAGGACGACACAGACCAACCTGTAAAGGGAATACTCTGTTTCAAACATTCTTCATATGCCATTTAGGACCTATTTCTGAATGCAAGGAGAACAGGTTGAAAAAGATGGTGTATGTTTTTATGTTTTTCTTTATCACAATGCATCATAAACAAGAACTTGATGCAAATAATATTTTGCTTTAGGAATTCTTAATTACATCTGTAAAGAATGTCTTTGATAAAGGGTAGGCAGACTAAGAGAATTTCAGTGAACAACTCATAAATCTTACAACCCATTTCAGGGGAAAATCAGGTAAAAGAGAATTACTTTCACCATCTAATTTTAATTACTGTTCTTGGAAATCTCACATCCTCCCCCAAACACCGTGGCGTCTCGCATGGAAGCTGGGTTGCAGTCTGAACTGAGTACTGCTGTGCTATTTTTATTCCAAGGATTCCCAGTTGTAAAAAAATCTGTCCTGTTTTTGTACCTGAGCATTCATATTTGCTCCATCTAAGTAAACTTGGCCTCCATGTTTGTGAATGAGGTCGCACACATCTCCGATCTCCTCCTCAAACACACCATTGGTGGAAGGGTACGTGATCATGATGGCTGCCAAGTTCTCCTTGTGCTTGTCCACCTGGTGGCAGGGAGGGGAGAGAAAAAAAGGTCACTGAGGCTCCTAAAGCTTCTCAAGATTCTGTTAAAAAAATACAAGTAAAGTCAGAGTGTTTTACAGATGGGAAGCAGGCCTATCAGCAGACAGTCGAAGTTACTTATAGTCAGCAAAGGATACTGGGCTCCCTTCTTCAGCCACGCCTATTGAAAAAGAATGATTTCTGAATAAACCAGAATTTTACATCAGGGAAAAGGGCAGGTATTAAAAGGTGCATATACACACACACACACATATATATATACACACATATACATACACAAATACATACATACACATCTATATGTGCACGTACATATATGTACATATACATATATATGTGTAAAACACTCACTTCCAGGACCTTCAGACAACCCAATGAAAATCTGGCCTTCAAGTTAACATGAAATAATGACCATTCCCCTTTCTTTCAGCAATAGAGTTCTATGACTGCCACAAAAGTTTGTCCAAATGTGGAAATGTGTCCTGCTAATCCCTTGCACTGCAAGATTCACCTGCAGTCAATATACTTAAAAAAGAGGAAAAAAGTAGTTGCCTAGCAACAATTTCTCCAGCAGGGATGGACTGGAACTTTGCTGAAAGAAGGCTGAAATGCAGTTTCAAATGCTTCACATTCATGAACATGGCTTGTTCATTTCCAGTACTAGCTGTGGACCAAAAGTGTCTGCTATAAAAGAGTCTACTGTGTACAAAGACTCTTTGAGCAAATCCTGCACTAAAGATCCTCAAATAAAAAGGAATCTTACAATTATCACATAGTTAGTGTCTGAGTGAGGAAAAAAAATTTACTTAATCCTTTCAAAGCATGTATTCAGTATTATTGCTTTATTTTTTCTTGTAGAAAAATGTGATTCAGCTGCCAACACTATTACTTTCAGAGAAGAAGTGTTCCTTGAAAATCAAAGATAATTAAATACTCACCATTGCTTTTAAATGAGAAATATCAATGCTCCCATTTTTATCCACTTCAATGGGCTGAATCTTCATCCCTGCCATTTGTGCACTTGCTGGATTAGTACCATGAGCAGATTTAGGAATAAGGCAAACCTTGGAAGGGAAAGAAAAAAAGAGCCTAAAGTATAACTAGTTTAAAAAATCTTAATGTTTTATGATCTACACGCAGCTATAATTCATTATCAAAGTTTTGAAAACAAATCCTGATGGTATCAGCAAATTGCCTCTTTTGAAGAACAATGCAACTAAATTTTTTAGGAAAATCCATTCAGGTATCAGCATTTAAATACTCATTACCAAAGTTTCATTTGCTGAATAATCATATTTAGGGATGCAGTTCCAGAATATTATTTCAGATACTTATATTTAAATTTTTTTTGCCTCACCCCACCTTTTTAAAAAACACTAATTTTTTTTTTTTTTTTACAGTTATCAGTCTCCTTATGTGCAATTACTTGAAAGGAAAAACTGCCTAATTCCAAATTTCCACTGCAACTTCTGGCTTCCAAAGCATTTTCGTCTGTATTATATTCAAAACAAAAATTTAGACCAAAAAATTAGGCTATAGATAAGAAACTCAGACTTACTTGCATGCTTTGTACAGTTAACTTCAAAAGAAAAAAAAGGAGAAGCACTTCTAATTAAATAAAGGTAGTCTCTTGTCATTCATAGGAAAATTGTGCACGTGTCAGGATATTTCCAGACATTTTTTAGGAACTACACCTTTTCCAAAGACAATAAATATTTCTCAAAAAGCCCCAAACAAAAACAACCAAACAAAAAAAAAAACCTAAATCAAATGAACCAGCCAACCAACCAAAAAACACACACACAAAAAAACCTAACCAACTGACAAAAAACTAGCAAATGAACCAAAAAAAAAAAACCAAAAAAACCCAGAAAACACCAAAAGAACCCAAAACAAACAAACAAACAAACAAAACCCCCAAAAAGGCAAAAATAATTTTCTTCTACAGAAACTGCATGATGGCTCATGGAACTCTATCCTCCACAGTGATGCTGAGACAAATGTGACTACTTCAAAACCCCAGACACACAGGGATCCCAGCGCCAGTGCCACGAGGAGCTGTGCCACATCTGTAGCCTTTTTTCCGCATAGATGAAATGTAAAGTGCCTCCAGACGGCCACCAGGGCCGGCAGGGTACAGACATCACTGGTCACACAGAGCAGCAGGGACGTGAGCTGTCAGCTCCGTGTCCATCCTTTTTTCCCACCAGAGGGCACCAAATCCAAACGCGGCCAACTAGGAGAACCTGGAGCTGCGGGTCTAATTGCTTTCTCCACCCTAGGAGAAAAAGCACTGCAGCTGGAAGGCCAGCATTTTGCAGGCTTTCTTACTTTCTTATTCCGTTTTACTCTTTCCCAAGAGTACCATGGTTTTCCTGTAACATTTGAAATCTATAAAGTGTGAGTAAAGTGCAAGCAGCCCCCAGGCTCTCTGGTGCAGTTCACCTCCAGGTATTTTCAGACCACGGAAGTACCCATAGACACTCAGAGAAGCATAAGGGTCTTGCAAAGAAAAAGAAAGAATGAGAGATGACACATAGTCAATCAGAAGACAACTCTCCAAGGAATAAAATTTTAAGCTAATTCTCCTTCCCACTGAGTAAAACTACTCACAAAACAAAGTTTGTTACTGTAAAGAGTGGTTGCCTCCTAGTAAGTTTGATGTGATCTGGATGCAACAAAGAAACAGAGAGAAGAAGACAGCACGGATAATTCAGTTTTAGATGGTGTCCTCACACAGAGGCTATAGTTCCAGGAGGCCAGGACAGTGATGCTTCCATTTTGAGAAGATAAATGAGTCCCAAAGCCAAGGATAAAATCAGATTCAAAGGATATATATTCTATTGCACTAAGGACCTTTTCCCTTCTCTTTAAAGCCAACTGTATGGGTGTGTAAAAAAAGACGACCTAAGTAATCTCAGACTTCCAAAGAGATTTTTTATGTGGTCCCAAAAAATGTTCCTAAACTAACTTCCAATGGCTTAAGTGGGAAGGTATATATGGATAAATATTTAATGAAAGCATGTTAAAGAAAAGAAAAATAGTGTTCACTGTATGGAAAGGTCGTCCTAATAGAATATTATAAATATCTGTGCTGGTTCTCTAATATTTAAAATTACTCATAATTGTGTTTCTAATGGAGACACACAGTGAAATGCCAAATATCCTTTAATACAACCCCCCCCAGATCATTAAAAGCACCGATTGCAGAGTTCAGAAAAGGACCCACAGTACTGTGAGACAGCATTCCAAGCAGTACATGTACACTGGAGGTAGACAGATCTAAAGTATGACACAAGAAAATGGATCTCAACAACCTACAACTGTGATCCTTTAGCTTTGAACTTACTGCTACTAAACAATCTCACCGTTTTGTTGGGAAAGAAAGCAACTGCATCAAAAACTATAAAGGGAGTAAGCAAAAAAAAGTAAAAGGAACACAAAAGCTTTAAAGATAACTGAAGTTATAAAATGGCTTTTCTGAGAAGGATGGATAAATAACTAGAATCCAGCTAGGAAATAAGGATGGATAATAATATAATAACCCCAGAATTAACACATGATATGTCATGTGTTCATCGTCTTTAAGAGTGAGAGGGTGTCAGATGAAATTGTAAATATATCTCAATTTCCTTCCTTCCTTCCAGCCTTCCCAAGTTCCCATGGCTGATCACAAAGCATGTTGCTTGGGAATTAAAATGCCATAAGCATGACCTTTCCTGCTTTGCCCTCTTTCCCCTGAGCTTTTGTTGTTGAGCATGCCATTATATGGCACCAGCAACCCTTTGGTGAGCCAGGGTCAGCTGTCCTGGCTGTGTCTCTCCCAGGACCTTGCTGACACCCAGCCTCCTTGCTGGGAAAGGACAGGGTCAGGACAGGGCAGTGGCATAGAGACAAAGCCTTGACACTGTGAAAGCACTGTTCACCATTTGCCAAGAAATCCCTGTGTTATGAACAGTGCTTCCTCCACTTCAATTCATGTGAAGAAGGTTAAGTCAAACCTAGTCAGACTCAGTACAATCACCCTTCCCTGGGTCATTCTCAGGTCTGTAAAAACTTTTAAGATGTTACCAAGGATCCTGGTGGGAAGCATAGAGTACTGAAAATCTATCAGAAGTGACAATACACAATCTAGTTTCTCTCTAGGTGAGTCCCAGCTGCTGAATCAACTCTCCACTTCCCGCTGAGCCCTGTTCCTCACATAAGCATTGACACTTACGGTTCTATGACGTTCTCCTTTGGCATTTAAATAAGCTTTGATTGCAGCCAAGCCTGCGTACTCTCCTTGGGCTCCACTGCAAGAAGAACACAAACACTGTTACACAGCACACAAAGCAGGAAGTGCCACCTCTCTGACAGAACTTCAAAACTGCCCAGCCCTAACCCTTACCCACAACTTCAGGCAAGTGTCAGCAAATTAAACAGGGCACATTCCTAAGATAAAATTACAAATGGCTGCGCTTAAATTAACAGCTAGATGTAAAAGAAAAGAGTAAATGACAGGTGATGCCATTTTATAAGTTTATACTACAATGTTAAATCCTTCTGTTGGCTGAGAGGGTCCACATTTCTGCACCTAGCAGGGGACTCTGTGCTTGATTACAGTGAGGCAAACTAATATTGAAATGCCTAGCAAAGTGCATATCATGAAACATAAAAGGTCTTTCAGTGATAGGTTTAGTGTAGAGTAAGTTCTTGCTGTTCATTTCCTATGAAAACTACTAGAGAACACAAACAGGATGCAGCAGTACTCATTAAATGCTGCTTTTAGTGAGCACAGAGATCTCAGGCATTCTTCAGTCAAACCTAGTGCACTACCTACCAGTTTCAATAATTAAACACCTGGCAGGTCACACATCTTATTCCTATTCCAAATCTTTATTTTCAGTTCATAGGGGGAAATATTAAAAGAAATAAAAGGACCAAATCGTTAAACTTTCAGAAGAGATGAGACAAAATAAGATACCACAGTTTAAAAAAAAACCTACTTAGTAATTTAATAATCCAGCATTCAAGAAAAATTTGATTTTGGAAAATTATTCTGTGTTTGGCTTGCACATCTTCTTTGGAGATAAGGTTTTGGTATCATGTCTCAAGGTGCAAATACTCAGGAAAAAAGTTCCTACCTATTTGGCTGGAAGGAGATTTTGTCATAGCCTGTAATTTCACATAGGTCCTTCTCTAAATCCATGAAAAGCTGCTGATACCCTTGAGCTTGATCCAGAGGAACAAAAGGGTGGATGTTGGCAAATTCTCTCCATGTAATAGGCTATAAAAACAAACCAAACAAGTATATAAAGAATGCTGTAACAAAATACTCTACAGACAACTCTGTTCTGTGAAGGAATGAAGTTGCCTTGTGGTCAATTAAGTATCAAACACCAAGTATGTTGATCTGCTGGAGGCTTGGAAGGCTCTACAGAGGGATCTGGACAGGCTGGATTGGATGAGGCTAAGGTTAGTCATGTGAGTTCAATAAGGTCTAATGTTAACTAATTTAATGTTAACCTTTTAGCTTTTTATTTTTGTAATCAGATTACACATAAAGATTTGGGGTATTATAAAGAGATTACCCCCAAAGCTTAGAAGCAGCTTATAGAACACATTTGCCCCTTTCTCTCTTGCTCATTTTCCTCTTCTCAACAGATCACCATGTCCATGTTGATGTTTAAGCCATGGGATGGTGCAAAAGCCTAGAAGATAAGGGCCTAATGTGCATGTCTCAAACACTGATGGACAGATAGCTGTGAACCCAGACAAGGATTGATGATAAGAGCAGACTTAAATGTAAATGGGCAGAAAGAAACAACAGGATGCAGGTGGAGAAGTGGGCACGTGGAGCTGGAGGTAGAACAGTTTCCTGGGACAACAGTCCTTGTTCTGACTTCTGGATATATCCAGCACAAGTACACCCCAAGTGCAGCAATGAGGTTGAGAAGAGAGCATGGACTGTTCACCAAAGGTTGATCCAGGGGGGGGAATCAAGGTCACCAAAGACCTCCAAAGCGCTCTGACCCATTTCCTGAAGGCCCAGAAGAACTGTGCATTGACTATGCATGATGATTAATTTGTATAGAGAGCAAGAAACTTATCTCCAGAGTTGGGAAAACTCATCTACAGCAGAAAGGTAGGAGCCTCAGCGCACGTGCGCCTAGGACCCTGACACAACATCAACAGCCCTACAACCGCCTGAAAAGAGGTTGTAGCCAGGTGGGGGTTGGTCTCTTCCCAGGTAGTAACTGGTAAGACAAGACTGGATATAAAGAAAAATGTACTCACAGAAGGGGTTAACAAGCATTCCAACAGCCTCCCTAAAGAACTGCTGAAGTCAACATCCCTGAAAGTGTTTATGAGATATGTAGATATGGTGATCAGGAGCAAGGTTTAGTGATGGACTTGGAAGTGCCAGGTCAACAGCTGGACTTAATCTAAAGGGTGTTTTCTAGCATAAATGATTCTATAATTCTCAGATTATCTAACATTAAGAATAAAAGAGGAGTTCCCAAGAATAGTATTAGTTTTACTTAGAGGAAATATACAAGACATAAAACAGTGAAGGGAAAGAGAGAAAGCAGTGAGAGAAAGGGGACAAAGGAAACTACTGAAAGATGAAAGTGAGAAGACAACAGGAAGAGAGCAAAGGAAGCACATTCCAAGTCAAAAAGTCATTTGGTAATCAAATAGCCTGGCTAAAGCTCTGCTTCATGTGCTATCAGCTAAAAAAATGAAGAAATCTGGGGACTCTTCAGCTGGGGAAAAGGGAATTATCCTAAGAAATTGCAAACTGAAAAAGAAGCATGAATTGTCTGTCCCATCTGACTCTTTCCATATTTCTGAGGATTTGTGAAGTATTAGACCAAGAACAGGCTTTACATCACTGGAATGACACTGGCTAGATAGTTTACTCATGTGGATATCAAGTGAGACAGTATTATTGCAACTTACTGTGAGTTCAGCTGAACTATTGAGCTTCATTGTGCAGGACCCCTAAAAATACAAACACACATCAGTATTTATTGAATTACATAAACACATAGGTAAGTACATAATTTTTTGTCTTTTCTTTTTGGTAAATACCCACCAAGGGAATCATGCTGTGGACAAGGGAAATATCTTTGTTTTCTAGTCTTTTCATGTACCGCACAATATTTGTCTCAGAGTGATAGCTGGAGAACACAAAACACAATGTTAAGGCAAGTAGATCAGCTGTACCAGCTGCTACACAGGAAAAGAACACAAAAAAGAATAAGACTGAGGATAGTTGTTAGTATATACCAAGTAGTTCTTTTCAAACTGGCACTTTAAGCTTGCTAATAGTGAAACAGATTAAAAATGCTTATTATTATCTCAGTAACACTATCAGTAAAGATGGAATATAAGGATACCATGTCCTCAAATGGTAGGTTGTACAATGCAGCAGATTAATGGAAAGACACATTCCCTCAGTGGTCATGAGCATTGCTCTGCTCATTTAAAATGAGAGGATAGGTCAAAATGCTACTAAATATCTTATTTTAGAGTAATGAGTTACTGTATGAATCAAGGTACAAAACTGTCCTCAACTGACTCCACTGCTGGTTTAGAAAGGAGATATTTCAGATTCCCTAGGAGTAGCAAACATACATTCAGATTCCCTAAAAGTAGCAATCAGACATTCACAAACCTGTTGAAAACCTGGTGTGTCAAGAATTTGGAAGTTCTCTTAAATGGGGTGCTAAAGATGCCTTTGGTTTCCTCACCCATACCTTCAGCAATTAGCTCCTTCAACAAAAAGAAACAGAGTCAAATATTTTATTGGATTTTTTTTTTTTTTTTTTTTTTTGTAGTCAACTTCCATTAGAACTAGCTTATGAACCAGTTTGCCTCAGGATTTAGTCAGCTTTTAAGGTAAAACCCCCACCTTTAATATCATATGTATCTGTATATACCTAGCATGACAACAGCGATATATTAAAACTGGGTAGCTTCAATGTCTCAGTTGTCCTTATCTTGTAGGTATTGCTGCTAAATGCTAATGAACATGCCACAAAATTTCCAGTGGGGAAAGAAATAACTGACCCCATGTCCTAACCATCACAGAAGAAGTAATACCCTAAATGCAAGGTGTCCAAACTGACCGAAAGAACTGAGTGTCACAACCAGAAAACGGCATATAAATCCTTTATTTAACACTACCTCTTTATTTAAGAGAGGATCTGAAATTCTTAATATTTAGCAAATAGTCATCATATAGAAACCCACTATACAAGACCAGTTTTGGTTTTCATTAAACTCTGGAAACATTCAGATCATTTAATCCACATGACCTATTATGTACTTACAGAAGAAGACTCGCAACCAAAAATCCATAATATGTCATCTAGATCTTTCTCATTTACAGTTTCATCAAGTGATACTCCAAGCTATGGATAAAAGTACCAGTAATTACTTAAAGCTGTTTATTCTAGAGACATAGTACATTTGCTTTGGTCAAGAAAACGTTTCCAGAAACACAAGAGGAAAAAAAAGCAATCTACCCAACAATATGTAAACATACATATTTATAGGTATTTATGATATAAAAATTTATTTTATTTATGTTACATTTTCCAGTTCCTTCCTTTACCCTCCTAAACCATCCAAGCCAGATGGTTCAGAAACTTTGATACTCATGACCTCCTTTCTAGTGTTTCTAAGTGTTTTCTACTAAATAAGAAAATTGCCCATTTTCCTGTAACACCCCTTCCCCCATTCCAATTTACAGAACATACTACACTTTGTGAAGAGCCCTTTAGTGCCAACCAAGATGTGGTTTAGATTTCAGTCTGCCTTCAAACACTGCCACAGGACCTGAATTCTGGGTGTCACCTTGTATTTCATCATTAAATTTTAGAGCGTCTCCACTCTACCCCTTATTGGCATATTTAACATGAAAAGATTAGATAATCCTTTTAATTGGCATAAAATGAAAATACAATCATTATTTCTGGAAGTTTAGTGCAACACATGTTCATTCTTTATATTATCTTTATAATTGATGGATATATCTAAGCAAATTACAAGATCTTATATAATTTTGTTCTGTTTAGCACAGATTGTAATGTAATTATTAGAAACTTAATGAAGAATATGTCATACTACAAAATTTCTGATTTTATCAAAGGTTTAGAAAGTTGCTTACTTTGCCATCACTATAAGTCCGGAAATTTATCTTTCTAAGAGCTGCCCTGTCCAAAACCTCTTTGACTGAGCATCCACACGTGATCGTCAAGGTGTCAAAGAACAGATCATGATGTAGCTTATGACCAGCTCTCCTGAGACCTATAAAAACAGTAAGTTAATTCTATTATATATGCACAGTGTATTGTCTGGTAAGGTGGCAGTTACAAAGCAATACTGTGTATCTCATAAATAAATGCTTTAACATAACAAAGCAAAATCTGGCCCCTGTGTAAAAAGCAGCAAAATCACCATCTTTTTATTGAAATGCTACTGTGTATGAAATGCAACTAAATCAGATTCAAACCTAAGTAATAACGCAGAGTGAGTGTATGGAAGGTAATTCTGATACATCAAATCTGACATATATACAGCAGCAGAGTTGGTATATGAACGCAATAAGGACAAAATAATAAGATTGGAAAGATATTAATGGATGTGAATTGCCACAGAGCTTGCCATAACAATGTTTAGAGTCTTAGGGTTTTTTCCAGTAGCAAGAGGTCTTCTGGCTATCTGGCAAATAAAGTATGGATGTTTCTTACAGTAATCCCTTGGTTCCAAATATTCCAGTTTTGTATAGCTCCTTCTGACAGCCGTGGTAGTATTATCAGTGAAAAAAAAAACCCTACCAGACCACACAGTCCATGTGCAATCATTATGTTCTGCTACAGATTTTGTGCTTTTCTTCAGCTATTAAGCTTTGGGATTTCAATGTTTGTAGCAGATATGATACTCCACCCAATTTAACTGAAATGTTTCTATTGCTTTAATATAATTTATTACCTTCCTTTGCTATATTATTTATACTCTGTGCAGATTTCTGTGTGTAAGCTAGGATGGTCCATCAAAAGAAGTAGATGCTGGCAAACAGCAGTTCAGCAGTACCATCCAGGGACTCACTCTGAAGACTTCTGTTAGTTTCCAAATAAAACAGAAGCAATGCCTGCAAGTTCTTATCACACAGACATCTTATTCTTGGATGTCGTTACCAGAACTACACAAAAACCACCAGCTGAGAATTTTGTATTGAAATGGTGCCTCTCAAGTTGAGAGAGCACACATCAGATGGACACCCCTGCTCTGCCCTGTAAGTTTATTTAAGATGTGTTTTTTAAGGGGTAAGGGTTTTAGAACAGTTCCTGTAAACATTAAGTACCTACCTTCAGCCAAGATTAGAGTAGCATTGTGTACTCGTCTTGCAATGTGCCTTAGTCCATCAGACCCATGGTATATACCAAACATGGCTGACATGTTAGCCAGAAGAGCCTAGGATCCAAATACAGTTCAGGATATTGTTATTGTGAGCAAAGACTACTTCATGTAAGTTCAGTGGAAAGTTTCTTTAGCACCCAGAGACAACCACATCTCCTCAGCTGATGTTATAGCTACTCATCTCCTGCCTACAAAATAAAAGGAGGGAAAGGCAACATACTTTTATGAAACTGTAAGGACTGATTATGAATTACATTTCAATGCTGTTTGAAATGTAATTGTTTTAGCAATTAACATGTACTTAAATTCAACTACTGCAACAAAGATCCTTAAAGACTTTAAGGTCAAGGATCAGTACAAAAAAAAAAAAAATAGAGTATCTCCTTAATACTAAGTATATAAACTTGTGTCAATAATAATCTCTTCTCAAAATCTGTCACAACCTAAGAGCAAGAGGAAGGCAATGCTAGGAGCAAAAAAAAGTTATGACCCGGGCTGGCTGGAGGTCTGTGGAAGTATGCTGAAAATAACTATTTTGGATACTGTTGGAACTCTGATACTTATTTACTTAATCATGGTATTTTCCTGTAAAGATATTGCTTTGATGATGTAACATTCTTGAATCACATTGCATAGACAAAAAATGTAAGTTGTGACAATTTGAGTAATTAGTTTTACAAATAAAAAGTTTATTTCTTCTGCCTTGAGTTGGCAGAAGAATTCCAATTTAGACCATTGGAATTCTCTTCTACTTTATGAAGAGTTCTGTCTTGCTTATAACAAACATGCCACTACTCAGTGGAGTTTATGCTACAAGACATATTCATGACACTGCAAGAATTCAGGACTACAGTAAGGAAACAGACAGTAAAACACTCTTTCCATGCAGATCCCATCACTCAAAACAAATGAACAAAGACCAGAATATTTCTATGCCCTTAATTTTTCTACTAAAATCTCTCTAAAGTATAGGTAACTCATTGTTCAACTTGTTCCTTTCTAGCCCTGAAAATAAAGTGTAAGTTACCTGTGCTGTGCAGATGTTGCTGGTAGCTTTATCCCTCCTGATATGCTGCTCTCGTGTTTGTAAAGCCAGCCGGTACACTTCCTTCCCACTTGCATCTCTAAGCCACAAGTGAAAATGTTGCTTCTGTTACTTTAAAATTACAGTTATTTATGACACAGAACTTTATGCATGCTAACCTGAAACTAACTATCTATCCTCAGAGACAGAAGGGTGCTAGAGAGAACAAAGCATACGTCAGGAGAGTTGCAATATCAAACAAAGCAAGACTAAAGCACCTCTAGATTTCTGTTTAACTACAGGAAATTTGATATTTGCCTTAAAATGACACCGATTATTGCAGCTATTTGAACTGAAAAGTAATATAAATTAAATATTCCTAAGTTTACTGATAACTGTGAATGTTTTAGTTATTTTGGTTACTGGAGTACTTCTGGATAGCCTCTTTGACAAAGATGTGCAGTGTTCCTAGTGACAATTACTTTGTATTTCAATTACTGGTTTGACATCTTGTCAAAATACACAGTACAGCACCATCAGCAACTATTAGAAACAGATTTTGCACACTGTTTCTCTTCATAACTATAATTTGAACTGGATTAAGTTCCTTCTAGATTATTTTGGATGTTCACTGAATTTTCTACTTATTTCCATTTATGTTTTATAAGACTGGATGACAGAGAAAAAGTCAGTACAGAATATGTGGAGTAAGTTAGCTTGCAAAGCCTCCTGCCATCACAATGTATCCACTCTGCTTTTGGTTATCTCTTCATCCCACAATGCCACAAGAACTATAGACAGTTCCACACAAATGGAATTCTTGAAGCTTGCTGCCTCAAAACTGAAGGGAACTTATAGTCTCATTGTTTTCAAAAAAATAGGGTGCTCAGTACAACACCATGGTCACCTGTTGTTCACAAAGGCTGCACAAGATGGTCATAGGATGTTTTTTATGGTTTCTTATTTGTTACTAGGATCTCTGAGGGGAGACTTGAGACAGGATATCAGGTAAAAGAATTTCAAATAAAGGATTCTAAAGCATTGGAACAGGCTGCCCAGGAAGTGACAGCATCACCATCCCTGGAAGTGTTCAAAAAATGTGTGGATATGGCACTAGAGAACATGGTTTAGTGGTGAACATTGTGGTAGGTTGATAGTTGTACTTGATGATCTTGAAGGTTCTTTTAACCTTAAGAATTCTAAGACTCTATTACTTCAATCTTCACTTCATGGCCGAGGGAGTCCTTACCTTGTGACACCCACCATCCTGCCCGGCATCATTCTCACTAGATTTTCCTTCACAGCAAAGAATGCTGCATGGGGTCCCCCATAGCACAGCGGGACACCAAACCTCTGGGAGTTACCCAGGACAACATCTACCCCAAACTCTCCAGGAGGCTTCAGAATACAGAGGGCCAGAAGGTCAGTAGCACAGCAGGCAAGAGTCTGAGAACAGAAACACACAAAGCAGTCAGCCTCTCTTCTAAAGGAATGGTGTCTACATGGGAGATAGGTTTTTAAATTTAGTTTCAAAGAGTTCCACATCACTTGCATGGAGCTGAAGTGCAGTGGGTGTAATGGTTATGAATTGCATGTAGCTGAGATGGCATCTCATTAACACTTAGTTTCTATGAATATGGCTGTTTGATGCTTCAGATTGATATCTGTGTGACCAATAACATTTACCCCATTCTGATGAGCTCTTTCAACAAGTTCAGAGAAGTCTTCAATCTTCCCTTCAGTGTCTGGATACTGAAATAACACTCCACTGACATCCTTTCCACTGAAATCCATCTCATGGGGCAATTTGAGCTCCGTAATAACACCTGTATAACTGGAAACAAAAACATGCAGAAGGTAAAATATTCAAACCATCTCCAACCTTGGAGGGATACTTAATAAGATGTTCTCATGGAGTCATATATGATTCTTTTCTTTAACATACAAAGAGAGTCAAACATCTTTGCAGAACTAAGCACTGAGAAAGTTTCACATCATAGTATATAGTACTGAAGAAGAATTGCATTTGATATCACCAACAAAATACAGAGCAAAGCAAACAGAGAATGCTTAAGATATTTGCTTCCTAGTGAAAGGAAAAAATGACCAGACTGAATTCAAATGTAAATTCAAAGCCAAATGTATATAGTTGTGCAACAATTTAAAGGAAAAATTAAATACTTTCTTTTTATGATATGTTTAGTCTCTTCTTAAACAGCTTTAATTTCTTTGCTGTTGTATTTGAACTAGAATTAATGCCAAATGATAATAGACTTCTGCTTTTAGTTTGCAAAGAAAGCACAGGCCAGAAATGTTAGTTATACAGTAAAAAGGCACAGATGGAAAATGATTCAGTGTAAGGGAAAAGATATGGTGGAAAATGGAGGAAAACATTACTTTGCTCTAGTTTGGACCACTGCTATAGTTTGAGGGTGGCATCGTGCATCTACATAGAACTTTCTCCTTTTGTTGTGTCTGTTAAAAAAAGAAAAAGAAGGTTTATACATCAATAATATATTGTTTTTCACGGAAATAAATTAGCTTATTTTCTGGAAGTGAGTTTTTCTATGTAAAAAGGCAGTTGAAAATATTGGTTATTATAAGCAGATTAAGTGTAAGATTGAAGGACGTTTCTGGCACATTTACATTAAGAAAGTTCATTTCAGACACTCAAAAGAGAATCATACATGGCAAAAATTGAAACAGAACAGGGAACTAATTTCAAAAGCCACGGGAATGGCTCCACACACTCTTTTAAAGGAATACAACTGTGGTCTTTAATACAGACTTTTCACTGTTGCCCTGGATAAAAAAAAAAAGAGCCATTCAAGTAGGGAGATGAAGAAGATGGGTCCCCGCTCACAGCAGTGGGGATAGAACTAGGTGATCTTTAAGGCCCCTTCCAACCCAAACCATTCTGTGATTCTGGTAAGCAAAATTTTATGTCACACTGAGGCTTTGAACTAGTGAGTAGTTAGTTTTTACACATATGAAACTATGATTACACAGTCTCTGCTGTGTAATCACCTTCCTGATACACAGTTCTGAGTGACCTTCAATAATTTCTCATACTTATTTGATTTGCAAATCGCTTTCACGTGGCCCTACAACATGCATCCATGAAAGTAGATTTGTATATACCAAAACCAGTTTCACTTTTAGCAACTTAGAATTATGTACTAAACATTTTTTTAAAGCTTAATTTAATCACTGATGGAAAAAGATAATGCACATCTTCAACTTTCATGGCTGCAAGAGACTCAGACCACAGTCCACTAGATCATGTGATAAAAGGTCCTGTGCACCCCCCAGAAAGGCAATGGCAGGTGGGGGAGCCCAGATAACACCCTGTCCCTGCTGCTCCCAGGTGCTTCTCAGGGAAAATCAGCCCAACAGAGACCCATCTCCACAAGTGCACAGGAGCAAAGAGCCCACTGGGCAGGTGGGAACGCCAATTCATTAATTATCACAGGCACACCATCTGCGTGCCTGCCCACACTTGGCAAGTAGACATTATGGGATGCACAAGAAAACCATCTGGGGATCACAAACATGTCTTATTATGACATGTTTAGAGGGGAAATAATACAGTTTAGAGGGGAAATAATACAGGATTCTGTGAGCAATAATTGTAGCAAAATAGGGGAGTAAGGGAGTAGACTGGGACAGTCACATATAAATAGTTCGTGGCTGAAGTTCTTGCACCTAAATAGTGAAGTCTGTCCTCTCTTCTTGTTAAATGCCTTTCTGATTCCTTTCATGGGTAAGGGGACTCCGTATTCTCTGCGTGTGCATGTGTGTGTGTGTGAGTGCCACTGGAGTCAGACCACAAAGGATCCACATTTCCATAGTGCAGCAATTGAAATGAGTGGAGGGAGTGGAATGGAATGAGTGCCAGTAACTGGAGCAGCACATCAGCCAGTAGGAGCTCTTGTGTCTGTGGAGGTATCAGTGGGAGCAGGTGTGTGTCTGCCAGGAGCTGGGCTGGTATCCTAAGTGGGGTGACTAGACTCTTTCCAGTGTGTCCATGTCTCTGTTGTACAGGGCAGTGGGCACAGCGCTGTGGGATGTGGGCTCATCAGGGTGAGAGGGAGGGATCCCCCCCTGGCATCCTGCTAGAACTCCTCCTCCCAGTGCAGCCCAGGACATTGTTTGCCTATTGGCCACACACTGCTGGATTGTGTTCAATCTGGCGTCACCCAAACCCCCCAAAGGCCTTTTCAGAAAAGCTGCTTTCCAGCAGACCTCATCATGTACCTCATATGCCAGGGGTTGCTTCTCCCTCATCTGCAGGACTTTGCACTTCCCCTTGTTGACCTCACAAGCTTCCCATCAACCCATTTCCTCCAGCCTGTCCAAGTCCCCCTGGAAGGTGCCATGACTCACTTGTCCATCATCTGATCCTTGAAGTTCTGCACCATCAGCAAGTTTGCTGAGGATACAGTCTGCTCCATCACACAGATCATTGAGGGACCCAGTGTTGCCCCTGGCTTATAACTGTCCTCCTACTTTAGGTGGATGTCACTGACAAAGCATCCCCTGGGCCGACTTTCTGACAGTTTTCCATCTATCTCTCTCCCACCTCATCCAGCCCATAATTTTTGGTTTCTCAGTGGAGATTAAAGGGAGACCCACAGCTCTCCCCTCCCAAGCCAGTCACTCAACTGTAGAAAGTCATCAGGTTGGGCAAACATGACTTGCCCCTGTGTTAATTCGTGACTCCTTATCCCCTTCTTGTCCTTTGCAGGTCTGGAAACGGTTTCCAGGGCTAGGAGTTGTCCCATCATCCCAGTGAGGGATCGAGGTGAGGCTGACTGGCTGGTAGTTTCCTGCATATTCATTCCTCCCTTCCTGGGGGCAGGAGTGTCATTGCTCCACTTCTGAGGCACCTGTCCCAGTCACTGTGGTGGTTCAGACACAATCAAGGGTGGCCTTGTATCGGTGTCAGGAGGCTCCCTGAGCAGCCATGGGTGTAGCACATCAGGACCTGTGTAAGTCCAGTTTTCTTAAGTGTTCTCTAGCAAAACCTTCCTCCAACAAGGGTGAGTCTTCCTTCCTCTAGAATTTCTCCTATGTCCTTAGTTTTCTGAAGGTCTTAAATGTCTGAATTAAACATTTACATCAAGGCTAGGAAGTTCTCTGGGGACATGGCAACATGGACGCCAGCTGTTTAGTGAACTGCTCACAGTAAGAAGGCCACACTCAACGTCAATCCATTGCCTACACAGGAATAAATGCCTTCAAATTCCAAAATTACTTCCTGCTGTCATTTAACCACACTTTTAAACACAGTACCTGTGACATAATTGCATGGCCTCTGCAGCAGCTGTCCCTTCATCCAGCAAAGAGGCATTAGCCACATCCATTCCTGTGATATCACACACCATTGTCTGGTAATTTAGGAGGCTCTCCAGCCTGCCCTGGGACACCTCTGGCTGGTAAGGAGTATACTGGGTAACCCTGTTGGAAAAAAGTTCTCTGTTTGGGTCTAAGAAAATACATGTGTAACGAAGTTATGGCAATATCTAACTGAACTGTATCACATAAAAAATAATATTTAATTAATGTGGAAATTTGTAAGAATACAGTTATCATTGTAATTTTTACCTTTTGGTGTTGACTTAACTTTTTACAGGAAAAGAATTTTGTTTCTCCATTTTGAAAAGAGAAATTACTTTTAAAGCAGAGGTGTGAGGGTATTATGGAGAAGGACAGAGTAAGTAGACACTGAGTGTAGAAGAATTAAATCAAGTCACAATATTCAAAGGAGAATGTGTTGCTCAAGCATATCTAGATATTGCCACAATTTTTCAATACTGTTTCTGAAGACATTTATCAAGTCTTCTCCACCCTTTTAAGAAAAAAAGCATTTGACATTTCTCAGAATCAAGCTCAGAAGTATGCAATCCTTGTGCAATGACAGTTTCCATATGTGTTAGTAGAGAGAAGTCAGACTGATGTTTTATCTATTGTCACTTGGTGAAGAAAACAGTAGTGCAATATAAGCAAATCCTTCAAAAATGCAACAATCTAAGGGACATGCTCTATTGCAACAGTCCAGAGAACAAAGCAGCATGGGTCCAGGAATGAAAGGCAAAAACAGAGGTCAGACTCTCCTCTCTGCTGGAAATTTGGGCACTGCATTACACAGTAGCTCAGGACAGACTTTACGCCAGGTTGAATTTAGAGTAGCAGCCAGAAACAAATGGTAAGTGCAAACACTTGTGGCCTCTGTTTTCTTGTGATGGAAGAAAACAGCAGTTTGTTTCCCTAAAAGGGCAGGAGCAAGTTCTAGACTTTTGAAAAATGAAGTGAAGGTATAAGCTTTCCAGAAAGACCCCAGTATTTGGAACCTCAAGTTGTGTAAAGTCAATAGAAGGTAAAAACCAAAGATCTTTTAAAAACAAGCTGGAGAACCTGGTATTGAGCAGAATGAGAGAAGCAACAAAACGGTAGGGTGAGAGAGAAAGCAGGAGAAAGTCCTGAAGAGAATAAAAAAGCTAGAAGAAGGGCAAATTCAGTAAGTGAACTCAAAGTGTAATATATTATGCTAATACATTAACCATCTAATTTAATGAAACATCTGCTTGAATTACTCACATACACTATTCAGTATAGCAACAGAAAGCAATAGCTATGTATAGAGTACATAAATCTTGATCATTATACCAAAACCTGTAGGGTTTTTTCCTCAGTTTTGGCCAGTTCTAGCACTAAACTAATTATCATCATATGACTGCATAGTTCACAAGTGAGACCAAGTCCCAGACTGCATGTAGCCTTGCTAATCCCAATAGCAGGGCTTTTTTCTCCACAGCAGCTAAACCCAGTGTTCTGTTTGCCAGATAAACTTTCACTCTAGTAGTATTAAGATTTCTTTTCTGTATGGTCCCCTTGCACACTCAATTCTCACCAATAAAAAGAATCATTCCAAATGCCTTTGCATGAGCAATGACTTTTATCGATTGGTAGAAATTTCTCTGTACCTAAAGTTTTACAACTGTGTTTTCTCATTTTATTTCACCTAAGGGTCATGTATTGTATTTTAATTTGCAGAAGGAACTAGAATTAGACTAACAACAAGAATTAAAACATTGTGATTAATTGAAATGCATTAGAAAATTCCTTCTCCACATGGCTGGGAAAGTACACTATCTTACAACACAAAATTAATGAAGCCTTATGACTTTGATATTATGGTTTTGAATGGTCAACACAGTTGAACTAAAACAAAACAATTTCAGAAAGATGGGAAAAAATCCACCAAGAAATCTTGAATTCCAGTACTACCACAAAGTACAATGAAGCTTAACAGTTCCACAAATAAAGACACCTTTTGTAACATAAGTACACTTAGTTAAACACTCCTTTTAAAAGGGTTTTTTGGCATTTTCTAAGCATCTACATATTTTAATTGATTCTACTTCTCTACAAGTTCTTCAAATAAAATATCTGGCTTTAGTCTGCATTCTGTGTTCTGCCTGAATCTATACTACATGGTAAGTGACTTTTTAAAGTAACTTAAAAGCAAACTCTCTAAAAAGTAATTACTGCGCAGTATGTAGCTATTTTCAGAATGCAATACTTTCATTACATTCTGAGTGTTACTAACTAACAAGTTTGATAATTTACACTAGAGATGTGAAAGACTCTCAAGGACGTACCATGATTTACATGTTTGTATTTTTACACATTTAATGTCTGGGGGCAAAGGAATCACGTAAGTTGAACTTAGGGAGACTTCTAGTTGCTCTAACAAATGCCAAGCAAAGCAAACACAAGTTATGTAAGGGAGACAGAATAGATCAGAAGGAATAAGCCTGAGCTTGTAGTATTTCTCTTGGAGCTGCAATGTGAAGTGTGTCAGCATGGAAATTGTTACACAGTCAGCAGAAATAAGAAATCTGATTTCTTAACAGCTTCCATAAAGCCTGCATAGTTGTTTTAGCACACATGCACACATATATGCTTTCTCTCCAACAAATATTTTAGCCTTCACTTTAGCCATCTAATAGTTTAACTTTTAGCCATTTAGTTTGGCTTTACTGGAGAGTGCAAGATCAGATTTCTGGACAAACTTGTTTCATTAACACTGTATAACTTTTTAGGATTGAAATGTCTGCAGTTCATTTTGTTCCACTTACTTTCTAGCTATTCTTGTCTTTGCTTCTCCCAATCAATACTTTGGTTTCCTGGTACTGTACTGAAATGTTTAGATTGCACATGTTGAAAAAAGTGAACAAGCATAAGGCCAAATAAAACTTTGCATAGATGTATTTCATGGATTCCTTGACTTCAAACACTGCAACTTTTCCACCAGTCATGCAAATAGAGCCAACAAATCTAAAAATAAATAAGACTTAGAGGTCTACAGATATGTAGACCCATTTATGGCAACCCAAAGTATAAAAAACACATAACATCTAAGTAATCATGACTTTTTGCACTGAGTAATACGATCCTTTGGTTCATTGTGGGGTTTTTTGTTGTTTGGGCTTTTAAAAATATATATAAAACCTTTAAATACTGATTTTACTAAAATAAAAATTACTCAGGAATAAAGTAATTTAAGTAAGGTAACTCATCTTAATACAATATAAAAGAAGCATTTTAGTGACTGGTGATAGGGGAACTTGTAAACTAAATGAGAAAATGCAGGATGACATTCAGGCTGCTGGACAGTCCACATGAAATTTAGCTTTTCCTGTTGCATCATTCCTGACTTACAATTCTTTAGAAACTGAATTGTCAACTGGATGATCCGAACCAAGTACAATATTCTCAGCCTTTTCATAAATGAATTATCTTATTATGATAGTTCAATGTCACTGCTGTTCACCAAAGAATTATTTGATCAGACAAGACGAGAACAAGAACTGACTTTATGGGTAAACATTAAAAAAAAAAAAAAAAACCAAGAAAGATATACTAAGAGAAGAGACTTTAGAATTTTCTACTTCCTTTGAAGTTTCTTACTTCCTCATCACAAAACCATGATCACAGTATTGCATAGTATTTAACTACCTCCACCCAAATTGCGTACACCAGTGGAGGAGGGAGCTGGTTTGAAGTTAGGCAAAAGTTAGGAAATAATTACTTTTGTTTAAGAGGTAAGTCTCTATACTTCCTTAAAGCAAACACATAATCTTGTATCAGTTCATAATATATAGGAACTGTAAATAGAAGCCACAAAACTAGTGGCATATTTTACAAAAAAGAGCATCTTCTAAAGTAAATTTTAAACTTTAGCATGAACAACACAGTTCCTACACAGTAGGATACACATCATTACCAAATATATGAAAGCTTTAGTAAAAAAAATAGTTTGTGGGACAAATGTGTACTTATACATACACATTTAACAATAACATGTGTTACATTACCATCCTGCATTCTCCAACAAGTTGCGCGCGATGGGCTGAGGCACCGAGCAGTTGTAATAACCCATGCCTATATAGGACCGCCATATCTTGTTCTTCTTTGCAATATTGTATAGAGTTTCAAGGATTTCATTTTCACCTAATTGGAAAGACAATACTTCAGAATGCTATAGCTTTGTGTAACAGTAACAGTTTTTAATCCAAATGTCTTCTAGCCCAGTGTAAAAAAAACCATTGGTGGTACAAGTATAAACAGTAGCAGAATGAAGTGCAAGTCAAGAACAGCAAAGACAAAACAGTAAACAGGTAAAACATTCTAGGGAAGTTTAAATTCTGCCAGAATTTTGAAAATGCAACGCCTAAATAATAACAGGGTTCCAAAGCAAGTGGAAAGAAAAGAGAGATAAACAGCTGTAGGCGGAAGGAGCTCCTTCTGTACTAATACAATGCACATTCAACCCAGAAGAGCCCTATCTTGCACATGCATTAAAAAGGAACATTTTTTGTTAGCTGGAAACATTTTTTGTTAGCTGAATCTTTCAGAATCTACATTGTTTGAAGCTATTGCCATCCCCAGCTGTCATTTAGTATTTCTATCGGAGTCATATTTGCACAAAGTGAGCTTACACCAAGCACCCAGGAATAATTTCTTAGTATCATAGAACTTTATTTCCTCACATTTTTCCTAAATTGCTGATAAAACAGAACAGTTCTTTTAATTCAATTTTAGCATACTTCACCAGTTTATTTAGAAAAAATTTGTAAGAGAACTTCTAGTTAATCTCATTCCAAATGAGATTAACTTTCAAATGAGTCTGACAATCTAGTTTGAAGACATTACAAAAGAATGATTTTGAAATATATAGAATGAAAGCATTTGCATTCCCTCTCTCCCCCAACCATAGTTTACTCTTTGGTCTTGCTTCTCAGTGTCCCGAAAGCAGTGCAAAAATCACTGAGTCAACCTGTTCCTAGCAGTCAGTGAATAATGCTACAAACATCTGCCAAACAGTCGTATTTTAAAAATATATTAGTAGCTGAGGATGCAAAAGGATGGTCAGTAGACGATCTTAAGATCACACAGACAGGTCAGCCCAACCTAACAGACCTAAGGGGAGCTGGAAACCAACCCTCCTGGGTGGGGGAAGCAGATGTTTTTTAATTCTGCCCCCAGATCTGACCTCAGAGTTTGCTGCAATGGGATAGTTACACCAAGTTCGGTTCCCTCTGCACCGCAACTTGAAGATGTCACTTTGTAATATAATGCCACAAATCACAGAATTAGAATATCTTAGGCCCTGTTTGTCTCAAAATCTATTTTCTCTCTGTAAGTTACCCCAGCAAGAGATATCAAGTCAGAATAGTTAATTTTCTAGAATGCAGTGGCAAATCATTATCTAGGTTTTGAATTAATTTCTAGAGCAACCACAAACAAGGATATTAGAACTTCAGCTCTGATTTCAAAACTTGATTTTTTCTTTCACTCAAGTTGCTACTATTGCATTTCATGCATAAAGATTTGTTTTCCAAAAATCCCCAGGTTTTCAATTAATTCCTTCCACAGTCACATTACACCTTTCACAGAGTTTTTTAATTGATGTTCAGTTCTCATTTCAAAGTTCATTTCTTCTCTGCCTTTTACTCAGTGTTACCATTAGATGTAATGTATGAAGACTGATTTCTTAGTTTCAGTAAACTGCAACTTTTTTTTCTGGAGACTTGTTACATGCTTATTAGGCTTGAACTCAGCAATGTCCAGGGCAAAGTTTCTAAAGTGTAGTGAAAAACTTCACTACCCAGAACTCTTCCCACAGAGTTTTTAGTAAGAGAGAGGTGGTTGTTTAAGTAAGCTTTAACACTGTAGAGGTCTTCCTCTACCACTTGCAAAAAGTTAGATGACAGTTTGGTTGCAATTTCAGACAGAGGCTTGTGCTCTTGCATAATTCAAACATCAATGATTTCTGGGAAATGGTAATGAATTTCCTTGTTTAATTCCAAACTGCAGTTGAAGGCAGAAGTTGGCTATCATTTAACTTGCTTGCTAGTTCAATATCACACACAAAAATGCACTGAGTGCGGTTTCTGCAGTAAACACATACCAGAAATGCTGCACAATGTGATAGATAACATTTCCTTTGTTTGGAAATAGGCTTTTCTTCTTGAGTTATTTCTCTGCAATTGTAGCTAACAACAACTACATGCAGCCATTTAGCTTGTGCTGGAGATCTCTGAAATAAACCTGCTTCCAAACTGATTGAAGGCACAAAACCAAAAGCCTAGAGAGGCTGCAAGCAGCTTAGGTAGAGATTGTGATTAAGGGTAGAATCACACTCCATCTAGAATACCTACTCTGAGAAGTTTCAAGATTGAATATATTTTTAATTATCACATTTTAATGAGCTACCTGTGAAGACAGCTACACAGTTGATTTTAAGCAGGATGGTAAAATATGGGAGGCCATACTCCTTCCTTTCCTGCTTCACCTTACTTCCCTGCTCCTTTGGTCACTATAAGGGCAATGACAGCAGTACAGCTTAAAATATATCTCCCATGTTTAACACGCCTCTTTGAAGAGATCAGGGATAAAGATTCCTTATCCTTTGCCTTCTACTTCCTTGAAGCACTTCATCACAGTACACCTTTAGGAAGACAGATCATAAGTATAACTGAAGTCCTGAATAAGGGAAGTCAATAGCCCCTGATTTATCTATTAGGCTGGCTCACCTATGACCAAACATAAATCCATGAAGATTTCATTAATTCAGTGTTTACACTGATAGGGTTCTGAATTCAAGTAAGAGTGATGCAGGTAATGGTGAGAGAAGATAATACAGAAGCTGGAGTTCAAAGACCAGAGAGCAAGGCAATGAAACAAACCATGCTTACCATTACCCCCAGCACCAACAGGAGGGGATGGAGGAGATGCAGCCAGGTTCTTAAAACCTCTATATGCATAACAGAGTCTCAGGCTGGAGATAAGGGCAGCTGAGCCCAGGAGGGCAGTCCAGCAATGGGACAGGGACTCCACCTTTTGAGGTTTTATGTTCTGACTGGGTAAAGCCTGAGCAATCCGCTCTGACCCCACAGCAAAGCTTTGGGTAGGGGCTAGAGACTGAGCTGGGTCTGTCTCCATCAGTAGCCTTATTTCCCATTCTGTCAAGCCTAGGTTTCAACAGTGTATTTCCATAATGTTATTTGTGAAAGGGGCCTAACTCTTTATTGATCAATTCGTAAATAACTAATGCTAATACAAAAGCAGATGAATGTGAAGCACAAGAGGGATCTTATGTATGGTTAAAAATTGATTTTTAAATTAATAATGAAGTTGTTACATTTCCAGTTTGGTCCCCAAGACTGTCACCAACTCTGAAAATAGCAGACTTTTTCCACTGTATAAAATATATAACTTGGAACATATGCAGTGGAAATGTTGTGTTATTCTAAATACTTATTAATTTCTTTAAAACTAAAACATACAGGATTCTTAAAAATTTTAATTACATAGTTCAAAAAACATAGCTTGAAATATTTTTTGGTTGTGTTACTAATTTCTTCTTAATTCTCCCAGCAATGAGATAAGAACTAATATGCAAAATGGGGAAATAAAACAGAAAGAAAAATTTACTATATTTAAGTAATGGTTGGACCCTGCCCACCGTCACACTCAGCTGTTTGTTTCCAGTGTTCTAAGAAAAAGTGATTGAAATGGCTTTACTATAGACTCATTTTATTGGGTGTACAATAAAAATTCTTTAAGAACCTTGTTCAGCAAAAAAATTGCCAGCAAAGTCACTGCAGTTGATCTTTATTCCCCTCATCAACTCATTAGAAATTATGATCAAAGGCAGTACTCAGAATAATGTCCACTGCTTTTGCTGTATTCCTTTCCTATAACTGGAGAAAACTTACTGAGGGTCTGAGAGGTTCTGCAAGGGTAGTTCCAGATTGCTACATCTACAGATAGCAAAGGCAGAATATATCACAAAAATAGTAAGAGGGACTGAATTATCATATCACAAAGTGATGTACTGTTATTTTTGCTAGTGTTTTTGTAGTTAGCACAGTAGACTTGCCTTGAACTTGTGAGATACCTGCAAAATATGGCACTAGAGAAGGAGAGTGAAATGAAGAAAATGCAAAAGGAGTAGTTCAAGTTATACAACTTTAACCTAATGCAATACTAAAAGAAGGTTACTATTTGTCTGATATATTTTTATTCACTTTATATCAGATCTTTTAAAAAAATCTAGTCTCTGAGATCAAGGAAGCAAGAACCCTAGAACCACTGATAAAAGGGGAATTAATTTATTTCCCTTAATTAAGTATTTAATTCAATCTCTTTTTAAAAAACCAACCCAAAACCAGATTATATTGAAGAAAAATAGTTCCAAAGCACGGTCAGGCACATAGTAATAAAGCTGTAGGACAGCACAAGGAAAATGCATGTTCCAGGAGCTGTGTGCACAGCTTCAAGATAAGGGCAGAAAGCCATGGTGCCCTGCCTTCCCTCCCTCCTTTCACTCAGGCTAGTGTGCTCACCCAGCCAGCCTGGGCAGCACCTGATGCTGCCAGGAGCCAAAAGCAGGGGCAGGCAGAGCAAAACAGGATGCCTTTCCCTGTTTGGCCCACAAGGGCTGCTGCCTGTGAAACGAGGAGCAGCAGCCTTTAAGCGTGAGAGGAGCAAAGTGCCCTGGGTGGCAATGCAGATTCTGCACTATGTGCGGCAACACTGGAGGGTAACAATTATTGCTGCCACAGAGGCGTCTGAATCATACTGCCTAGACACCAGCAGTAGGGAACCAGAAATTACTAAACTAGCTGTAAAAACCTGCCTGATGTTAGGAGATGATTATAATTCCATCCAGAATTCATTTTTAACTGGCATTTAAAATATAAAATCCTATTAAAGAAGATTCGCTGCAAAAGGAGCTGCTAATTTGGAGACACAAATAGTCATTATTACATTGTAACTGCTTCTGAACAGTATTGCTTCTAATTACCTTTAGACTGGAGACCCAATTGCATTCTTGGAACTAATGCTGATAAATTCTAAAATTTGAGAATGTACCTGGGAATGTTTGAGAAAAAAACCTGGTGGAGTTCACAGAAGTATTTGTTTAATTCAACCTTTTAAAAAATTCAACTACTGAACTAAAAAGCAGAAATAACAAACATATGCACAAGACACAAAATCATCCATTACATATAAAGATGGATGTACCATGGCAGCATTGCAGGGATAACTAAGACTGACATAGACAGTAGGTTTGTAGGGATAAAATATAGATTAGTCATACAAGATAGTATGTTGCATTACTTCAAATAGGTCAATCACTTCATATGTGCTAAAGTACCTTCAATACCTAAAGAAAAGCTGATTGTTCAAGTTTCCTTACTGTAACCCTGGAAATAAAGCTCTGTAATACCAGCTGATCCCAATTAAGAATCAAACTGATGTCTAGCTTTGTAGTAAATATTGACTGAACAGAAGTTACATGCCAAAATTAAGTTTTTCCTTAATTGCATCTGCAGAAAAATCTGACTGTAAAAAAGCCCCTCTTCCAGAATTAGTAGAGATACAGGACTGAAACTTACTCTTCATTGAAATGAGACATTTTGCTATTTCAGTCCTACTGGAATTCAGTGGCATGTTCAGATGGTTTTACAACACTGTCAGTGGACTCATGGCAAGAGAGACTTTTAAAATTTTTTTTTTTTTTTTTGTTCCCAAAATGGACATAGCTAGTGCTTTCATCTTTCATATCAAAGAAAGGATTTTATTTCAGAAACCTCTTAGCACAAGCTACAGTACTTCTGTCCTCCATCACTGACAATAGCAGTACAAGTCAAAAATCTGCCAATACAGATAACACTAAAAATTATTGAAAAAGCATTTTGAGTGCAGATGCACTTGTACCATCAAAGCTCAGCACTTACCAGAACGGCCAATCATTCAGATTTAAGAAAAACAGGTCATGGAATCATTTAGGTCAAAAAACATCTCCAAGATCATCAACTCCAACCTCTGACTGATTACCACACTATCATGCAAACCATGGCACTAAGTGCCACATCCAGTTGTTCCTTGAAAACTTCCAGGAATGATTCCTCCCTGCACAGTCCATTCCAATGCCTGACCACTCTTTCAGTGAAGAAATTCTTACTGATTACCAAGCTGAACCTCCTCTGCCATAGCTACAGGCCATTTCCTCTTGTCCTGTTCACTTGTTCCTGGGAGAAGAGGCCAAACCCCACCCAGATATACCCTCCTTTCAGGCAGCAGTAAAGAGTGATAATGTGCCCCTGGGCCTCCTTTTTCACCAGCCTGAACAACCCCAACTCAATCAGCTGCCCCTCACAGGACTTGTTCTCCACTGCTTCCCCAGCTTTGTAGACTTTCTCTGAACAATTTCCAGCACCTCAGTGTCTTTCTTGTAGTGAGGGGACCAAAACAACACACGATTCAAATTCTAGTCTCACACCTTAAGTGCCAAGAACAGGGGGTCAATCCCTGCTCTGCTCCTGCTGGCCACACCATTGCTGGCACAGGCCAGGATGCCATTGGCCTTCTTGGCCACCTGGGCACTGCTGGCTCATGTTCAGCTGCTGTCACCAGCACCCCCAGCTCCTTTTCCTGTGGCAGCTTTGCAGCCACTCTGCCCCAGCCTGTGGCACTGCCTGGGGTTGCTGTGAGCCAAGGGCAGGACCCAGCACTGGGCCTTGTTGAACCTCACACCCCTGGGCTCAGCCCATGATCCAGCCTGTCCAGATCCCTCTGCAGAGCCTTCCTGCCGACCTGCCCCCAGGAAATGTCCAGGTAAATAAGGTTAAAGACTTTCTCTCTATATATATGTTATGTCCTTCAGGGAAGTAATGAAGCTTCATTCTTCCACGGAGGAGTAGGTCTGTGCTAAAATGTCTAGGAGAGACGACACAAAAAGAGTGTGCTTCTACTGTAATCAGAGGTTTTATTTATCATCACTGGAATATGCAATGCCAAATAAACAAGCTCTTTAACACAAGCTCCATCCACAAAAGCCTCTCTTTTCTTTACTGCTATTGCATACACACATTTGATTCATTTTCCTTATTCTGGACAACTTGTGAGATTATCAATAGAAGGATCTGTAATGTGATCTTTTCTAGTGACACACACAATCAAAACTTGGAGATTATATATCAAATGTACACATCAAATATACACACCTCAGATGAGGTCTACAGCTATGAAAGCTTTCCAAAACACCCAAATGTAATTGCAGAGACCCATGATACACAGACATGCTGCTTCTTATGGTGAGTGTGTGGTTTTCTTGAACTACATGTCTAATTCTATCTGTAAGGATTGACTTGAATGAGACTTCAACGTAAGCTCAGCTGTGTTTGTTACTATAAAGCAGTAGCTCTAGCATAGCTCATTTGTTCAGCTGCACTCCAATTTGTGGAGTCACTATGATTACATTTTTGAATTATAAAGGCAAGTAGAAATTGCTGTATTTGTAATATAACTTTTACAAATGCAGAAGCTCATTGGATAACATGTTTTGCATTGCCTTATTTTGTTCTCTCCATGTGTGAGAGTATTCATGCAAATAAAAACAAATGTTTAAGTTAAAACATATTACAGTTTTCATGACACTGCCCAATTTTGCTAATTCCCTTTAGTAAAAGGTATATGATAGAGAAATAATGTCCCATCCTTACATAATAAATACCATCCTGGTAACTGGAAAGTGTTCTAACAGTATATTAAAGCAAACTTCACTCAGATTACAATGTGATGTGCGTGTGTTCAATGTGATGTTGCACAACTTTAAGCTGAGGCTTTAAACTTTTCTTTTAAAAGCTGTGGAATTTTCTGCTACCAGTTTAGGGGAAAACTAGTGACCAACAACTTCACATTAAGCTATAAAAGGCAGTCCAGCACACTGACTGCAGAAGAAAAATGCAGTCATGTACAAGAAAAAAGGTTTTCTGTACCTCATGCAAGCATCTCTTTTGAAAACTCACTCTAGCATGCTGTGCAATGTGAGACTGCATCACAGTCACATTCTTTCAAAGTTTACTCTAACGGAACAAGAACAGCATAGCAAGTGGAGCAAAATGCCAGTGAACTAAATACACTGTTAACTAATGAGGTCCTGTTACACAGTGAGAGCTTGCCTACAACAGGACATCAACTAACGCACCACTGTGTAGGAGACATACACTCAAAATCATTAAGAATCAGTATTTGAGCACTGCATCAAGATTGTGACTTAGGCTGATGCCACCAGTTTAGTTTTTTAGTGCCCACTAGTCTGTAAAAATTTTGTAAGAGTATCATATTAATTAATAATAAAAACTAATTATTAAAAAATTGGAAGGGCTTCTAAGGCATAGTTATTAGGGACAAACTGCATTTCACTTCTTCTACTGACCTAAAAATATAGTAACCTAAAAAGTTTTTGTCTTTGAGGTCAGTGAAAATCACTTAGTCAGGGAATACCTTTATTAAAACACATTAGCCATAAGGAAAATGCCAAGCACTACTTTCAGCAGTTATACAGACACAAGAAGGCTGTTAAATTCTGCTTCTCTACCCAGCCTCTCACCCTCTTAACAAGACAAAGTTCCAAAAGACTAAAACACCATTGCACTAATAAAACATTTTAGAGGTAGAAACTATCATTCCCTGGTGTATCCCTCCTGGCTAGACTCTGTCTTTTCAGGGTCTAGTTTTCCTGGCTGTTCATTGTGGTGCTGCCTCTCACGCGTGATGTCATCTCAGAGTAACCAGATTGAACTGGCCAGGAACCTCACCGGAGCGGCAGGCCTGAAGTTTACACTCAAATTACAGCACACTGATGAGCAATGAGAAAATGCCAGCAAGTTTTCTACAAATCAGGCAAAGGATTGTGACACAAAAATGAAGTTAATACTGATGTAACTGGATCCCATATCTGAATGGCCATTGAGCTTTGTTAGTTTTAGTGTAATGGTTTAGCATTGGGGATTTAAAAGTGTTTCTTTCACTAACAGGACTTCCAGCATCATTGTCACAGATTTTGTGCAAAAGTGCAGTTATGCAGATAAAAATTTTGTACTGTGTTTGCTAACTCTTAAAAATGTTAATATCTAAAGCCTCATGAAATCACATCAAGTTTCCTACAGCAATTTGCTGAATTACTGTAGTGGCACAATAGCGGACTCAGATGTTTAATATTCCTGCAGTTTACCCATAACACTCAATTAGACAGATTTTAAATTCTGGCCATTAGTCTACTGTGTATCCATACTACGGGGACAAAGACTTTTCATGTTATTAAGATATGCAGATTATTAGTGGCGGCGGGGGGGGTGTCGGGGAGGAGGAGTAACAAAGAAATCCTGCAGATGCACAAGAACCACAAAAAGACAGTGGCTCAGTCCACATTAAGGGGACGATTTTTAGTCATACTTTTCCCTACACATTAGGCTCTTAGGACAAAGTAAAGTCAATAGAGCACTTGACCTCCAAAGGAGTTCTCGAGCAGCCCCTGTCTGCTTCACATATTTTCCTACCGATTTCCGAGAGGACAGCTCTAAACGCAGCAGCCAAATTAATCTACGGAGTTGCTCGGAGAAGAATGAAGTGTCGGTGATTGTGCCGCTACGCTTGTTTAAGTCTTACCCTGCACTTCTACTCGGGTGGTAAGATCAGACCGCGACAAGGGTCGGGGGACATGGGGGGCAGAGGGCGCGCACCCCGAGTGCCCCCCGCCCCCGCGGGCGCTGGCGGCCGGAAGGGGCCGCGGGAGGGGAGTCCGGGAGCACCCCGGGCCATGCGGTCACTTACAGACGTGGTCATCCATCCTCAGCGGCCTCCGGAGGCGGATGCTGGCCGGGATGGTTTTGTCCATCAGCTCCTCGACGCTCTGCAAGAAGCGCCCGCACGCCGTGGTTAGCTCCCGCGGGGCGGCGCAGCCCGCACCGGGAGGGTCCGGCCGCGCAGCTCCCGCCCCGCACGGCGCCTACCTGCACCCCGACGGTTCGCAGCATCTCCCGCTTCTCCTGCTCCCGGGGCCCGATGTGCCGCTGGGAGAAGTCATCGTGCCGCGGCAGGAGCTGCTCGATGCACCGCGCCGCCTCCCCGCCGCCCCAGCGCCGCTGCCCCGCCGCCGCCGCCCACAGGTGCGGCGCCCCGCGGGCCGCCAGCCGCCCCCACCAGCGCCCGCAGCTCTGCATGCCCCCAGCACCGCACAGCACAGCACCGCCACCACCGGGAGCTCGCACTTGTGAGCGGGGGCGGCGCGGCGCGGCCCCCACCGCCCGCGCCAATGGGGCCCGGGGGCGGCGCCGCGCTCGGCCCGCCCGCCGCCACCTGCCCGCCCGCCCCCGGCCCTGACCCCGCGGGCCGGCCGCGCCGAGCATCGCCCGCCGCGCTGACCCGGCCTACGGGCACACCCCGGAGGACATTTTCCCAGTAAAGAGAGTTTTCGTTCACAAAACGAATAGGAGAAAAAGGTTTTTGTGTTTCCTTAGTTGAGCGTGGAGTTGCTTTCGAGCGGCGAGCTGTAGGATGAGCAACACACTGTCCACAGCTGTTACCGGGGCGTGTGTTTATTACTGCTTTAACTTCTAGTGATGTTAGTCTTGGGGAGCAGAGAGGTAACTGGAACCTACTTCCCCCCATTTTTCAGTTCTGTGTCTTTCTGAGGATGATATGATCATAGTTACAAACTTGTATGTTTGATTATAAACAGATGCCCACGTTTCTTCTTCCAGAACTACCCCCAGAGTGGCCACATTGAGGATATATATTTGAATCAACATTTAAGTAAAATAACAATGAAAGAAAAAAATCCAAGATGTTCATTAATTTCATCTTAATTGTATCACAGATCTATTGCCTCCTGAATTTAGAAAGATAAATGATCGCTACTTTGGAACCTAAAAGTGAGTTTACTTTGCACCAAAGATCACTGATTCATGCAAGCTCTCAATTCCTGTAGTAAACATGAAATTACTTCTCTGATGTAATCTGAGCTATCATAAATACTGTATTATAAAGGAAAAGGCCCTTACAAATTTATGCTGGTATGTATTTATGCTGGAGTAATGATTTGAGTCCCTGGTTTCAGAATCGGAGATCTGCCAAATTAAGTGAGATGGAGCTTGCTTTGAACAGCAAAGCTGTTTGCTGGAAGGGTTCATGATACAAATCGAGTATTGACTATACTGATAGCTATTAAAATACAAATATATGTTGCTTTTCTCCTCTATTTGTATATATTGCTTCTCTACAAATATGATAGTAGCAAGAAGGACATTAAAACTTTGCTATGGTTTTATCTTGAAATCATATAAGTGAAACAGAAATATTAGAAAAATGCATTAAAACCATGATAGTAACAAATTAATCCGCATTACGACTTTGTACCTACATAATTCCTTTTTAAAGTGAGTCTAAAGCTTTTTGAAAAAAATTGGAGATTGTGTTCAAATATTCTTTCAGAATATGTTCAAATAATAAATGTTCTGAAAAATTTATCCCTTTTCTCTGTCAGGTAATATCAGGATGATATTTCACACAAGACATTACAGTCAGCTCACTCAAAATGAAAACTTTGCCAGAATTGTTTCTTCAATGTGAGGTCAGAGTTTCATAGCTATCTGTAGTGCTTTAGAATTAAAGTCTGAAGAAATAGAGAAGCATCCCAAACAATACCTTTTCTATCCATATTTCTTCATTTTCCAGAGCTAATCCAGATTTTGTTCAACTTGAAAACTATGCATTGGAGCGGGAAGACTGGAGAGGTGTGCCACACAGTAATGTCAAGGTATGCCCACTTCACCTTGGAAAGCACCACGTCTAAAGTTAATCACTCTATGGATAATGCTTTTTTTATTCAGAACCTCAGCAGGGACTTCAGCTTAGCATGGGCTATGTGTAATCACTGTGATAGAGATACAAAAAAGCCTGGTTTATGTGCTTGATCAGTTAGACAGCTCTTTAGCACCTTTTAAAAAACTATTATTTATTGCCTTAGCTAGCAAAATAGGAATCTTGAACAGAAGATGCAATAGAAAGTGAAGCTTGGATATCAAAGGTGACTAGTGCTCTTATATCAAATCAAGAAAAGCTAGCTAGTCTCGTAGCTTTGAATAAATGTATCACTTCAAAATACATAGCAAAAAAAAAACAGCTGTTTTCTTCATGTATATCAGCAGAAGAAGGGAGGTTTCTTGGAAGAGAAGAAAGGATGGGGAAATAGCTTCTTGCTATTATCACAGCTATTTGCACAAAGCTCAGAGATGCAAATGTCTTTGCCTGTTGAGCTGACCATGTGAGCTGCTATGTAGCTTTTTGGGACATCAGTTTTGTTAGACTTTAAAAGGAGTGCCCTTTACCCTTTAAATCAAAGTGACATGTTATAAGTACTTTCTCTAACATTGATATTTTTAAGCTTTCTCTGAATGTCTTGACACCAGTTGTGATTTAGATAAAAGATCTATTGCAGTTCTAATACTGCAAGTTTCATGGGTGGTGATGGAACTATACTTTTGTGCTCTTTTAAGATAATGAATTATCAAAATAAGAACATTGTGTTGTATTCTTTTAAGATTCACTCCAGTTCCCTCCTATAACCCACAGAGGAAAATCTATGCCAGTTAATGTGCCTCTGCACCACTGTACCACAGAACACAGAGACTGGGTCAGATTGCACTGTTATCTCTAGTCATAACCAATTTCTGATTCTGGCCAGTGACAGCTACCTAAGGAGTAACACAAGACGAGGCAAAAAGATGTACCTATACCAATCTGCAGTATTTTGGTTACCATCCTGGTAACTGACTCCTTCTGCATTTAGTAGTCCTTAATGTACTTTTTTCCCCAAATTTGTTCAGCTGATCCATGTAAACTCTTAATGGAATAAATATAACAGTTTACTCTTCAAAAGCAGTCATATTATAATCCTTTCTTCCTTTATCTACAATTCCTTTAAGTAGTGAAATGCACTCATAATATTAAGGACATTTCAACAAGTAAAGCAAAAAAAAAAAAGTGAGTAAAGACAGTCCAACATATGCTGACTTCTGTTCTGATGCAAGATTTGTTCTGTAGAAATTCCTCAAAAGAAAGAAAGTTTTTAGCAGTTTAAATTACTATCTCCATGGTTGCTCCTGCTTATGGATTTGTAGTGTAACTGTAAATGGGTTTGGGTTTGTGCTGTATTGCTGTCTTTTAATTTGAGACATCTTTAACACAGATTTTGTTTCTCTTCTGGAAGTATATCTGTAACATGATTCTTTGTTTAAAATAATATTTGAAAAGTACTATGGCTGTCAATACATAAAGAACAACGCAGCTTCTTGTCCACCAACTCCTTCAAGTCATTCTCTTCAGGGCTACTCTCAATCTATCTCTGCCCAGATAGTATTTGTGTTTGAGATTCCCCTCAACCAAGTGCAGGACCTCACACCTTATTGAACTTCCAGAGGTTTACACAGGCACACCTCTCAAGCCTGTCTAGGTTGCTGTGGATGACATCCCTGCCCTCCAGCATGTTGACTGAACCACACAAAGTAGTGCTGTCATCACTGGTCTCTACATGGATGTTGAGCAGTTGACCACATCTCTCTGAGCACAGACATCCAGCCAATTCCTTCACCCACTGAGTGATTCATCCACCATGTCCATGTGTCTCCAGTCCCGGGACAAGGATGGTGGGCAGGACACAGTCCAATGCTTTGCACAAGTGATGTCAGTTGTTCCTCCCTCATCCACCAATGCTATAATCCTTCATAGAAGGCTTCCAAACAGGTACAATTTGCCCTTAGTGAAGCCATGCTGGCTGTCACAAATCACCTCCCTGTCCTCCACGTGGCCTAGCATGGTTTCTACAAGGATCTGCTCCATGGACTTGCTGAGACCATGAGATGACACTGACCAGCCTGTAGTTCACTGCATCTTCCTTATTTTCATATTTTCCAAAATGGTTATCCTTCGTATTTTCTAGTCAGCAGGAACTCCAACAGACTGGCGATATTCACTGAATATACAAGTAAGTATCCATGAATATTAACCTTGAAGTAAGCCATTCCAATTCCATTTAATGTGTCGACAAATGCTGAAGAAAGCAAATGTCAGAAGGTTTCTAAGGTACTAAGTATTAGTTTGTGTTTTGCATTTCCTCTGTCAGAGAGCACCACAGTCCTGCTTTTCCCTCCAACTAGGTGTTCCAGGAGTAAAGAGCAACTCCAGGGCATGGTCCCACAGGTATAGTCATAGCAGGGTGAGCCAGGTGTTGGTAGTAGGATCCATTGATAATCCTGGGCAAGAGATGAACCAGGTCCAGGCAAGAGCCAAAGGAGATGAGACTACAGGTAGGACAACAGACCAAGTTTCATCTTCAATCTGAAATCCATGCTGCAGAGAGGAATAAAGACAGTGGCAATGAACATCTGAGAGCTACACACACTCAGGAGGAAAACTAGCCACCAAGTGGATTTGAGGTCTGCCCACTTAGGTGGGCCAGACAAGGCTGGAGACCAGGATATGGCAGGACAGCTGAGGGTCCAGGGCTGTGGTGAGATGGAGACTTGGTTCACAAGCAGTGTGTGCATGCCCTGGGTGAGCCTGGTCAGGGTCAGTAGATTCCAGAGGTGGACTTGGTGTCTGGACTTTCTCCTGTAACAATCACAATCCTGTAACAATTAGGTAGGGACCCTCTGTAGGCTTTGCCCTAGAATAATTTTAAAAGCCAGGCTTTTAAATTATTCTAAACCCTCCTTAATAATCCAGTCCTCAGGCAAAAAAAATCTCTTAATCCTTCAGCCTTTTAAACCTCTTTTAAATCTTTTTCATACTTCAAGTCCTTTTATATTTGGAGTTGGGGATTTCCACAGAAGAGATAAAGAGCATTAATTCCAACCATCACTGTTTTGATCTCCATCTGCCACTTAGCTCACTCATGCTGTGCCTAACTGAACTGCCAGACACTTCCTTGACACATAGCCAAGCAGGGCAGCTGCTGCTCAGTCTATGGCAAACACTTCTCCTTCCTAAAAACTCAAATTACAATAAAATACATGGTTTTTTTTCCCTGTTATCACTGTCAATCCTTACAAAAGTCCACTGATGTCCTCTATAAACCTTCCCACGATGGGCAGGAGGAGCTGCATTGGATTTCTTACAAAGGCAGAATTATTTGCAGCTGTGTAGGTGATTTTCTAGTCTCTCTTTTTTGCCATTTGCTCTTTTTTAAGTTGGTTCAAAGGTAAGCTTGATAGACCTTGAATGCAAATTCAGTTACTTAATACTGGGTATGTTAACCCCTTTATCATGTTATTTGTGTCCATTGGCTTTTCAATACTGAATATGACTATATGATAAGAGCAATGCTTATGTAATTATATCAGGAGGTGTTATCTATTATGAATACCTTTGTAATAGACCTTGCATAACAAGAATTTCTCTTGCCTAATCTAGTTTTATTGGGCAATTAAAAAGTTCTCCCTGGCACAGAGAGACCTGTATACTGCTGACCCTAACAGGTGTACCATGATGACAAGGTACTGAGATATTCTTTGGGAAATAAACATCTGACCTCTTATTCTTATCTAGGAGTTAAAGGTATTACACAACAGAATGCGCAGATTTTGCAAATTCAGGAAGTCTAAAAGTTGAAACTTGTTTTTTCAGAAGACTAGATTTTGTATAAGCATAGAAATTTTTTGTTATTTTTAGAGTAGAAAGGGAATTATCTTTACCTTTGTTTGTTCTTCAGCTAGCACACCTATACAAACTGCTGAGATGACAAGTTCAGCAAAAACTTTTCTTTCAAAAAAATCTCAAATCCTAGATGTCTATCTAGATTATCAGTCCAAGAGATATTAGTGAAACCATCACTCATCTTGAAAAACACTGAATAAAAATCCTCCTCCTGTTGTAAGATTGGGTCACAGCTGCTTGACTTTGAAGGTTTGAACAAGACCCCTTAGTAAAAGGAAATCCATTACAAAACCATTTTCCTTGTCACTGTTTGAGTTTAAATTTTATGAATTTCTCTCTATAAATCAGAGAAGTTCCTATATGGCAAATCTCTTTCATCTTTGTATCAAGAAGAAATCCTGAAGTTCCTTAGGGGAACTTCCCTTTCTGGTGAATTTCTGAGTCCTCATCGGCTTAAAGAAGGAGATTTAATGTGCAGAACTGTAATGATTGATGATTTTAAGGGATTATTGAAACCAGTTCTGCAAATGCAGCAAGTGATTCCATCAAAACATACTTTCTATCTGGCTCTAGGTGGCCTACAATCAGTTATGGCACTGTGTTTGATCATAGTCTCACTATGCCTACATATACATAGATTTGTCCATATAAATGCAGATGAAGTTCCTGAATGAATCAACATAAGATTTAATTATATTGTGTCCATCCTAAAAAGAGGGAGGATTTTTTTTTTTGATGAATAAGTTTTGCTAACCTACCAAATGATCACAGGAGATGAATGTCACAGGCAATACAAGCTAGGAAGTGGCACTGCATGGTGAGCATAGGGGAATGAAAGAAATGGGACTGGTTCTTCTGATAACAAACTAGAAGCTGCCAAGATTGGTTCAGCTATGTTCTTGACCATTTGCAGTTGGTTAGAGTATGTGATATTTTTCAAACTCCTAGTGAACATACCTACATGAACTTGTAAATATAGATCAAGACTGAACGATTACTGAAGAATTTGTCTCTGAAATAAAAAGTGAATAAGTACTTTAATGTTACATAATATCTTAGTTAACATATAACTTAGAAAAAGAGTAAGATGTTGCAATGTCCTGGTTGCGGTATTAGATATCTTTTTGCTGTTTCTGCTAAAAAAAAAAAAAAAAAGAAGAAAAAAAAAAAGAAAGTAAAAATTATCAAACATAGCTACAATATAAGCTCCTTAAAAGGACTGGCTCACACACACTCACTAGACTTAGGATGCAGCCATACTTCCTGTAAATATGCCAAGTGCAGTAAGCATGCTTTACCTGACCATGATTGCCATTCATTTACGGTCCCCCAGAGACTGCCCATGACTTGTACAGCCATGATTCTGTAGTTCTGGCCACAGAACATGCATTAATGTTGATTCAGTGCAGTACTTCATTAACATACGTTGACTCTCTCCAGGATTTAAACTCATGAAAATGAGCTTCAACTAATCCAGAATTTTGGTTTTTAGTGCAGTGTGGTAAGGCAATATCCTGACTCATATAGAGAAGGAAAAATGCTCAGACTTTGGGGAGCAATTGGGAAGACAGACTGCAACAAGAAAATGAAAAATGCAGCTTGGAATATCTACTTGTCAGATTGATAGGAAATGCTGGTCATTGTCAATATGGTTTATGTGGAAGAAGGGTGATGGAATAAGCAACTGGTTATTGCATCAAAATAGAAACTGCAACAGGACTGGCCAGTGGCAAAAAACAAGAGAAAAAACTGAGAGTGAGTTAGGAGTAACAGGGAATCTAATGCTGAAAAAATAGTTAAATATCTACCTATTTACTAAATAAAGTAGGCATCCTAGGAAGAAAACAGCAATCTTAAATATTCTAAAAATATATTCTAATGCATATGTCTAGAGACTAGATAATAACTGCAGAGGAAATTCTAAAATTAAGATTTAGGATTTTCAGTGCTTCAGTTGATTTGGATTTAAAGATAGCCAACAGGTAATTAAATTAGCATGGTCATATACAATAATGAGGGAAGCTGAGAAATCTCAGATGCTACTAAAAATTCATTTGCTGTTTTCCAACATAACTATGATAAAGAACATACCATCTCATACAGTTTTCTCATTACAGCCACTCTCATCAAACACATGGCAAAATGTTAAGTAACAGATGAACAGAAGCAAGAAGTCAGAATTTCCATAGTACTATTTTCTGAAAATTATATCTTTTCATACTACATCTGATTTTATAGCACTCTATACCCATTACCCACGGATCGATCTATCTATCTATCTATCTATCTATCTATCTATCTATCTATCTATCTATCTATCTTCACTTTCCTATGTACACCTAGTTAATCAAGGCTAGCCTGTTAATTTACTACTGCTGTATGAGAACATTAAAGATCACTATCTTCTAACAGTGCTAATATATTACCCTCCCTAAGTGCAAATATTTAAAATGCATCATCTCTGTGCTTACGTTAACCAATTGCAAAATGGCATTATGCAATTCTGTCTTTGGTAATCTTTTAAAAAAGATGAAATAAATAATAGGATCAAATCACATCTGTTTTTTACTTGATTAAGGTTTCCATGAACTAGAAATACAGCCTCTGAAATTTTTGCAGAAGGTAAGAGCACAATCACACTTCCTTGTCTGAATGACAGCTGCTTTTCAAAACATAATACCATGTAATTATAAGAAGCCTCCAAAAACAAAACCACATAACTCTCCTTACTGTTCCAACAGAAGTTTTGTATTCTGTAGAAAAAAATTAAAAGCCAGAAATATGTCTTTCCAAAGAAACAGTCTAGACACGTTGGTAGGGAAAACTGGGCAAGGAGTACCAGCTAATACAGTCTGTACCTCCTTGTCTAAGCAATTCTTAATCAAGGTAAGCAATATGCACTCTAAAATGGGACTTAGCACTCAGAAACACCTAAAGTAATAAAAAGCAGTAGTGGCATTGAAATCAAAACAATAGAATCATTTTGCTCTCCTGGACATATCTCATTAACCCATTCAGTCATATATGAAGTAAACAAATAATTAAACTCACATCATGCATTACTAAGAAGTAGATAATAAAACCTGGAAATTTATTACCTTACATTTTAAATTTATGACCAGTATCAAGGAGTATGTTTCATGTTTCTCTAAGAACATTTATTTATAAATTAGCCTGAGCATTTCAGCAATTATTTAGCAGGAAATAACAGAAGAAATGAAAATGGATGAAGAGATGCAAAAAACCCTGCATGGTAGTAAGAGAATTTAAAGAAGTATAAGGCTCTGCAATTTTAATGTATACGGAAATGTATATGAATAGCAGTATTTGTCAACAAAACAATTAAATGTTCAGTGAAATAGTCTGTCCAAAAATTGGAGAATTTCCAACAGTCTGTTTAGCTAAAACAGTCTGAGAACCACAGCTTTAAGGGTTCTATTTCCTTATAAAGTAATTTTACTCATCTGAAGTTTTAGTCCTGTTCAGAAAACCATGCAGATATAAAAGATTGACAACTTTCCCTCTGGGTGCCTTGAGCCATCTGCCTAATGTTTTTTATTGGCTGCCCAATAAAATATGAAGTAAATTACTTGCTATCAAGTAATATAAAAATGGTAATTTTTTCCTGTTCTCATTAATAAGATTTTTATAATCCTTTTGTTAAGGAAGACCCTACAGAGGCCAACACAGTAAATATATGCAAGTCAGTTATATGATTATACTTACCAGGGAATTTATCACAAACTCTTAGCAAGTAAAAAGTTAATGTAAAATCTAATCTTTGTGCCCCCCATCCCTGTCCCTCTGTGTCTGTTTGCTCCTACTCCCACCCATCCAATCACCCAGTCATACTTCACTACATGCTCCTCTGCCATGCAGAACTTGGTGAACTTGTCCTGACAGAGGATTTAGAAGTAGGATATGTTGGGATGTGAACTATGTCCTGTTCACTTGCTATGGGTTGAGTAAATCCTCATGCTCCTCAGAATCCTTGCTTTCCAAAAAATCATAGCGTTTCCCTTTGCCAGTTTTCAAGAGCTTGGGGAGATAAAGGAGCATAGAAAAGACATTTGGATGGAGCAAGGGAGGTTTTTGGTGGGAGGGGATCTGCCAGCTTCCCTCTAAGTAAATATTATCAATGTGTGCTTGGGCTTGTGAAAGTACAAAATGTTATATCTGAGTGTCACTTTGCACTGACTCAGAGAAAGATACAAATAACACACAAAGCTATAATAAATAACATGTCAGTTTTAAAAATAACAATGAACAATGTGACAAACATTTGTTTTATAGCTCTTCTTAGAAAAAACAACAATCAAAAGCACTATTTTAATGCTGACCATCTTCCAAAATTGGTCAGTTCTGTTCTGAAATGTGGCCAATATCTTCTGGTTTTTGATTATCCACGACTGTCAAATGACTTATATTTTTAGTTAAATAAATACAGAATAGATATTTGGTAGAGAGTACAAATATATTTCTATTTATTAGAAAAATGCCTTTATTTTACCTCTTTACTTCACAAAAATTTCTGAAAATGAAATTATTACCATAATTTCTTGCATAGTTCAGATGCTTTTCCAGTAATTAATATTCTAACAGTCATTTCACTCCCGTATCAACTAGAGCTTGCACTGTGGCTGCTTTTTCATTTATATGGAATATAGTATTTTTTTCTTTCTAAATAGCTACCAACATTTTTTCTCATAGATAAAAAATAAGAAGTGGAGTCTCTCCATTCCCACAATGGTCTTATGTGCAAAGCTTGTTTCTGATGTTTTTGTAGCTTTATATTTTTCTGCGATGGTCATAGTTATATTGTCCCACATCTCTTTATCTTGAAAAATCAGTTAAGCAGTCCAAGGGTTGGTGCTAGAGCCCAATGAAAAAAATTTATTCCAGCTTCTCACAGCTCAGGAGAGATAGCTAAGAGGGTGTACACTTGTGTAACTGTGCAAGATCAAACCTTTTAAATTTTTTTCCTGAGTGTGGATTTTTTTCTATCAGTGAACATATTTTTTTGTTAAAACATGTATCAGATACAAATGACTTGACTATACCTCGTCAAGATTCAGATGACAAAAAAAGGGGGAAAAAAGGGCCAGAAAAAATATTAAAAATTACTATGAATTACAAATGGAAGAGCTAAAAAGATTAACCAGGCAAGATGGAATTTATCTGTACATTTCTACTCAGGACAACAGGAATACTGAAAATAAATTGGAATGCTTTTTCCTTTTGGCATCTACTCTGCCCAAAAGGGAATAAAGCTACTTGCTGCAATGCAACCTCTTCCTACAATTAGTGTTTTTGTGAAGCAGATTGATGTTCCATCTTCCAACAGGACTGCAATCAGCACCTAGACTGTGTGTCAGAAAGCAGGACTCTAGAAATCCAATTCTTGCAAAAACTTGCCTTCCATACTTAATCTGGGAAAATAAACATATCAGTGTATTTCAGGGAGTCTCGCTTTGACTAATTATAATCATCCTTTTCTCAGTTATAGCATTTTTTTGTCCTTACACACCTATTCTTTTCCTGCTTCTTTTGGGTTTTTGTGTTTTGTTGGGCTTTTGTTTTTGTTTTAATTTTGGTGGGGGTTTTTTTTGTTTGTTTTGTTTTGTTTTGTTTTGTTTTGTTTTTGTTCTGCTCTACTGTTCCTATTTACTTTTTGTTTTGTTCAATGTCTTTTTTTCAGAGTAGTATCTTGGTTTAGGAATAGTATTTTCCAATTTAGGGCTACTACTAAAACGACGTGCCACTCACTCACTTCCCTGCTTTCCCTTTGCCCTTCCTTAGGGTGTGTTGGAGAGAAGAACTGGAGATGCAAAAGGCTGAGATAAGAACAATTTACTGGAAGCAGCAATGAGATAAGAAAATGGTTGGCGGTCTCAAATGCTAACTCTGAATGTAGAAAGGCACTGCATGCATTGCCCTCTGACCCCGAGCCCACCATTGCTCAGATGACTGGGGCATGCAGCAGCACAGCAGCTCCAGAGCAGACTGCTATGCTCCAGGCACAGTCCTTGCTAACACACAAACATCTCAGGAAGACAACAGGAAACAGCAAGAATAAACTGCTATGCTCCAAATACAAGTATTAGCAGAGGCTCTCACAGCCTTTAAGGAGACCATTAAAAACCAGCAATGACAAAAACTAAGACCTTGCCAAAACTCTGTCAAGTAAGGATGTTTCGCGAAAGAGCTGTAATAAACCAAAACCAAAGTCATCACAAAAGCATTGTGGGTGTAAAGAGCACTGTCAAGGCACAAAAACTCTCGCCAAGTACAGGGATCCAGTTGTCACCAGGCAGGAAACTGCCAGCAGAGCACAGGACAGCAGCGTGTGATGACACAAACATCCCCGTCAAGCATGCCTGAGACCACCAGCTGCCCACAAATCGACAGCTACGGTGCATAATCAGCGACCTCCCAGCTGCAGTGCCCCCAGGCACCAGCCCGGAGCTGCTGACTGCGCAGCCGGTACTTTCAGCGGATATCGTGCATCATACTATTTCCACAGGACAGGTAGGCCCGGAACAACAGCCACGTAAGTTCTTAGTCACAGGAATCATCAGTAGGACCAGCTCAGAAGGATTTTATGTGACACCTTCTGTTCTAACAGTCACAGCAAGCTAAGAAATCACAGTCCTTGCCAGGCGTCCTGATCCCCCATGTTCCATTCCTCATGGAATAATAATTGCACAAGCTTTTCTCTTACCTGAACCACACTGTAGTACCTCCTTCATCACTTGGACTAGGAGGACCAGTCGTGGACACCCAGAGATCAGCTGTGTTGCAAAGCACATGGGGAAAACCATTGCCCTCAAGGGACTCGTTGACACCAGAACCAACATAACACTAATCTCCAAATGCCATTGACCACCAGAGTGAACTACAGCTCCATCATTAGACACTTTGTCAGGTATTACTGTGCCAGCTTTCATAGCCTACATCCTATCAGTTTTAAGGGCCCTGATGGACGTGTTGCCGCTACCAAGCCATTTGTGGTTCAGGATGATATAGTCTTGTGGGGAAAGGACTTACTGTCACAGTGGGGAGTAAGGCTGGAAACAAATTTTTAACATGGGCTGCTGATGAGCCTGACACCCGAAAATTAACTTGGACATCAAAGTGGCCCATCTGGGTTGATCAGTGGCCCTTGTCATCTGAGAAAGTGGTTGTGCCTGAACAAGTAGTTAAACAACAGTTAGACAAAGGTCATCTTGTTCCAACTACTAGCCCCTGGAATATCCCCATATTTGTGATTAAAAAACTGCGTAGTGAGAAACAGCGCCTCCTCCAAGACCGGAGGAAGTTAATACTATTACTGAGGAAATGGGACCTCTACAGACTGGTTTACCCTTGCCAACCATGATTCCCAAGAACTGGAACTTAATTATTACTGATTTAAAGGACTGTTTTTTTAATATTCATTTGCACCCAGACGATGCACCACAATTTGCTTTCTCAGTTCCTTCTATCAGTCGGAAAGCACCCTTAAAAAGGTATTACTGGGTTGTGCTGCCACAAGGAATGAAAATTTTGCCCAGAATATGTCAGTGGTACATGGCTAAAGTTTCGTCTCCCATTTGGGAGAAACATCCGCACTCCCATTATTTTTCACTATATGGATGATATCCTAATAGCAGTTGAAAACCATCCAGCCCCCCAGGAAACTTCCCAAGACGTCATCTCAGCAGAGCAGAACCCTGGATTCACTGTAACCAAGGGAAAGATTCAACAGCTTCCTCCTTGGAAATACCTTGGATACAAAATCGCGCAGCAGATAACTACAACTCAGACTTTGCAACTAAAAGTCTAATCTAAGACTCTGAATGAGATGCAACAACTCCTGTGAACAATCAACTGGATTAAATCATTATTAGGAATTACAAATCAGGATTTAGCCCCCCTATTTGATTTACTGAGAGGGGACACAGCTTTGAATTTTCCCAGGATGTTCAGCAAGGAAGCCCAGGAAGCCTTGGATAAAGTGCTGCAAGCCATTGAGTTGTGTCAAGCCCATTGACTCAATCCTAATTTACCCCTTTTATTGGCAGTTCTGGTATACTTTCATTTGTATGGTTTAATTTTTCAGTGGGATTTAAAAACACAGGACCCCTTATTAATTTTAGAATGGGTCTTTTTATCATACCAACAGAGCAAAACAATTACCACTTGCCCTGAAATCATATCTCAACTAATCATAAAGGCTAGATCCTGAATCCTCTCCTTTTTTGGGGAAGGATTTTTCAGTTATCTTTGTATCTCTTCTAATAATTTTGATTGGTTATTTCAGTAATCTGAATGTTTTCAATTCTCTTTAGCAGACTTCATGGGCCAAATTTCAATTCATTATCCTAAACCTAAGTTATTGCATTCTGTGGAGGCCAGAAAACCAGCCATGGAAAGGCTTGCTGCACTCCTCTGGAGAACCAACCCCTAAACCATAACCTCCGTGGTTGTGGTGAGCTAAAAGATTCCCCCCAGAATGCTTTGCTTCCATATGTTGATTCTTTGTACCCCCACCGGTCCCTCCCCTTTGCTCTGCCCCTGTACCCTCATCCCATTCATCCCAATGTTCTACCCTGCCCCTCACTATTCCTGTATAAACACCTGTTTCCCCTGGCTGTGTGGTCACTTCGTCCCTGGACTCCCTTCAAGGCAGAAGCAATAAAGGCTCTCCTTGGAACTCCATGAAAACCCTGTCTCTTTCTTCTGCATCACCGGGATCCTAAAAGAGCTAGATCACTGCCCCCAGGACATCAGGACATCCTTCTAAGGATGCTTCTTGGCAAGGATGCGGCACTCTGACCAATGCTTGCCTGCTGCAACAGCATTCTTCTGTTAAATTAATTTTAAAACCCTTGCAAAGCCCTACCCTTCTTATTGTGATTATATTTTTTACAGATGGTTCGAGAAAATCCCAGAAATCTGTGATCACCAGACAGAATCCAAATACAAAGGAATGGGAATGACATATTGAACCGGTGGAAGACTCACCACAAATTGTGGAGCTCACAGCAGTCATTTGTGTTTTTTCAAAATTTGTGTTTCGTTTTAATTCAGTTACTGATTCTTTTTATGTTACAGGAGTGGTCAGGAGAGCTGAAGCAGTGTTACTTAAAACAGCCTCCAACAATAAGCTATATAATTTACTTAGTAAGTAAATTATGTTTCAGGGGCCTTTCCCCTTGTCATCTGAGGAAGGGGATTTGCCTCTGTGTCCACAGGTCCGGGACCAAAGTGGATACCAGCCAAGAATATCAAACCTCAGTTACAGCCATTTCAGGAGCTCACGGAACCATCAGAAACTCCAAGAGCGGACCTTGTCAAGAACCAGAGAGCAATTCCAGGACAAGACCAGGACTCACCAAGGACTCATAAAAAGACTGAGAATTACATACTCCTTGCTCACAGTTTGTAGCCTTCTCTATTTCCTTCCTCCAAGTAATGCCTTGCAACCAAGGCAATATGTATGGGTCACCCTTGCTAATCTCAACAAACAGGAGAGACCATGTGTCTCTCAGTGGCCAGCCCGAGTAACCCTTTTTCCACCTGTATGGTAGAGTTACTTACAGATGTGTGGCCAATACCAGAGGATACCATCTGTGCTCTGCAGATCTGAGATCATAGCTCTAAAAACTAGAAGTTTAACTCTGAGGATGATTGGGACTACTGGACCAGAAAACTACCACATGCACCAACTGAGCCCCAGGAAGTGGAACTATTTGGGTCAGTAAAAATGCACCCTCCCCTAGATCTGCCCCTGTATAAAAGTCCCTGCACACCAGGGCTCCTGATCTTTCATCCCTGGACTCTCCTTGGTAATAAACACCTTGGAATCTAGAAGACTCCCTCATTCTTGTCTCTGCCTTCAGTGCTTTAGCCCACCACTGTGCTGCAGAGAGCAAGCTGTGCTCTACTGTTGCTCAGATCACATTGAATCTGAAACAGCCACTTCTGGCACTTTGTTGGGAGCTAGTGGGTGATTCTGGCACTGCATCAATATACTTTTCTACTGGATTAATTTCTCTTAAAAAATTTACATAATATTTATCATCCTGCAGTTAGGATAATTGATTTTAGTTTTTTCAATTTACCAAAGTCACATTGGGCATTTAAAAAAGAGTCAAGATCATCATCATTCAAGATAAGTATACTACTCCACACATGTCAGAAATTTTGCTGTTTTAATCCTTTTCTGATTCCAGTACAGCACATGCTATTCTTCACTGTTTTAAAGCTAGAAGAAAAAAAAAAAAAAAAGGAAAAAAAGGGGAAAAAACATGTCAGGTGACATTAAGAATATTTTTGGACTTCCTCTGGTGTTCTGATGTTGTAAGTTTTTTTACAGTAATATTAATGGGATGGATAGCTGTATCTAAGGACAATAATGGCTACATCACATCAAATAATGAGTGAGACCAAAAATGTACTAATCTTCAAGAGTTTCTTGGTTGATTTATTCCAAAATCTTTAATGGTTCTGAATTCATGTTCTTCTCAGAACCATGACAGCATTGCTTTGAATTTAACCAATTTTTTTAAAAATCCTTTAAAATAAGTGTGTAAACTTCCACGCTGAAAATAAAGGAACCACATTGTGGACTTTCAAATGAAAAGTCAAAATTCATTTCAATATTTAGTTACATTAACTCTCAAAATGATGAATTATTAAAACTTCAAATGTAAGAATGCACAGAATCACAGAATCACTAGGTTGGAAGAGACCTTAAAGATCATTGAGTCCAACCCATGTCCTAACACCTCAACTAAACCGTGGCATTAAGTGTCATATCCAGTCTTTAAATATATCCAGGGATGGTGACTCCACCACACCCCTGAAAGGCCAATCCAGAACTTTATCACTCTTTCTGTGAAAAACTTTTTCCTAATATCCAACCTGTATTTCCCTTGGTGCTGCTTGAGACTGTGTCCTCTGGTTCTGTCAGTTGTTCCCTGGAGAAAGAGACCAACCCCCCCTGACTACAGCCACCCTTCAGGGAGTTCTAGAGAGTGATAAGGTCACCCCTGAGTCTCCTTTTCTCCAGGCTAAACACCCCCAGCTCCCTCAGTCGTCCCTCACAGGGTTTGTGTTCCCAGCCCCTCTCCAGCCTCGTTGCCTCCTCTGGATGCGCTCAAGCGTCTCAAGGTCCTTCCCAAACTGAGGGCCCAGAACTGGATACAGCACTCGAGGTGTGGCCTCACCAGTGCTGAGTACAGGGGTGAATGACCTCCCTGCTCCTGCTGGCCACACTGTTCCTGACACAGGCCAGGATGCCTTTGGCCTTCTTGGCCACCAGGGCACACTGCTGGCTCATGTCCAGTCAGTTGTCACCAGCACCCCCAGGTCCCTTTCCAGCCACACCATCCCCAGCCCACAACACTGCAGGGGGTTATTGTGGCCAAAATGCAGGACTCGGCACTTGGATTTATTAAACTCCATCCCATTGGACTCTGCCCATCCATCCAACCATTCCAGGTCTCTCTGCAGAGCCCTCCTACCCTCCAACAGATCAACACACGATCCCAGCTTAGTGTCACCTGCAAACTTCCTAATGAAGGACTCAATACCCTCATCCATGTCATCAATGAAGACACTGAACAAAACAGGCCCCAGCACAGACCCTTGAGGGACACCACTGGTGAGCAGCCCCCAGCTGGATGTGGCACCGTTCACCTCCACCCTCTGGGCCCAGCCATCCAGCCAGTTCTGAACCCAGCACAGAGTGCTCCTGTCCAAGCCGTGGGCTGCCAGCTTTTCCAGGAGTGTGCTGTGGGAGACAGTGCCAAAGGCCTTGCTGAAGTCTAAGCACACAACATCCACAGCCTTTCCTGCATCCACCAGGCGAGTCACTTGGTCATAAAAGGAGATCAGGTTGGTCAAAGAAGATTCATACATTTCAAGTTCATTATGACTACTGACAAATCACAACTTATTTACTAAAAGATTCTGCCTATGTAACCTGTAGTCAGCTAAAATTTTTTCTTAACTTTTATATTAACATTGTACTCTTTTCCTCTACAAATGCTAACCTTTTATATCTTGCTGTAAGATACTACAATGTAGAATATAAATGAAAATTTTAAGTGTGGAAACTTCCAGCTAGTAAAATTTTCATTCAATTTCCAGTTTCTGAAGAAGTTTAAACAGTGCAAGTTCTAGAAAATAGCACTCTGATGCAGTATTTAGGGTTGTATACACCTCGTTACTTTCTTCCTTTATACTTGTTCAGCGTCCTGAAGGTAGAGTTATTCCAAATACCTTCCATATTATCACATAAAGGGGTTTTAAAGACAAAAAGACAAAGAATAAACACTGCAGGTGATGGAAGCAATGCTTTAAAATTTTTTTTTTGTAAAGAAGCTTTCTTAATTTCTACCTATGAACAGGGGTGCAGCAGACTTTCCTTGTGGTTGACCTTTCTTGTTAGTCAATTTGTGGCAGAGTCCACATCCATCTTCTTTTGAGTGGAAAAAGTTGCCAAAGTAGTTCATACAAACAAATTTATTTTCATGGTTTCAAATTACTTTGGAGAGTCTTACAGACTAAACTGGGCTTTCAGCTCTTTCCATAGTATCTTTGAGCCAGTACTTGGTTGCTGTCTACAGCTTCCTCTCTTCTCCTTCATGACTCTTCTTGAGCAGAGACACACACTCTTCAAGACAACAGGGGAAAAAACCTCTCATATTCATCCACTTAGTAAGAAAGGACAGAATATATTTCTGGATGAGGACTTTACAAAGAGATGTAATAATTTTCTCTCAGTTCAGCCCTCAAATCACACAAATGCAGAAAAAGGACAGTAATGATAAAATGCCACTTGTTTTCAGGCTCATATTTATCAGATTCTGTGTGGACTTCACTTTAGAGAAGTTTAATTTTTAGCTTGTTTAGTTTGATTACTGACATAGCCAAGCCTTACTTTCTGCTATTGCTGCCTAAGCATATTAGCTATTTTTTGTAGAAGAAAGACACTTTTAACTACTTGGAGATGAGACAAGCAGAAGATAAAGACTGCCACCTATTGTTCCAAAATAAAGCACAGTTTCTGCTTACAGCAAGAGACCATGAACATTCTGAGTTCAGTGCTCCAGTCATCTCTACCACTTTCCCAACACAAATATTTTGGTTTCCCCTAACGTATGAACTTTTATGTAAGTGGAATCCATTTTGGGTCTATGCCTAATTTATAAATTGAAAGACTTTTCCACATTTTAGTGAATGGCATCAACAAACCAAAATCACAGGAAGTATAAAGTACCTCTGTGAGGTATTTAATGACAAGATGTATTTGCTTTCTTTTCAGTTAAACCTATGTACATGAATTCTATTATTTATTTACAGTGGAGGCAAGAAAAAGTTATATTTTTTTGGTCCTCCTCTGAATATTCATCGTCATTATCAAGGAATAGTCTTTTATACATGTAAAACTACTGAAGCCCATTAAAGTCACATAGGTCACACACACTTTGCAGACAAAATGGACAGATACTGTGACAATTTTGATTAAAATCATTAAATATATGTCAGAAAACAGTGTACTGAAAAGGAGACAAATTAGTTGACACAGAGGGGAGACAAGGTGACCTGACTATATATTGTTAATTTTGTATCCCTTTCACACTACAGTACAATTAAGACTCTTGACCATCTGTCTAGTACTACTGGAAGTCAGAATTACATTTTTCATAAATCTGGCAGCAAGGACATGACCAAAGAAAAATCTACTGTCACCAAATAATCAACCTTTGACTGCCTGGCTGAACTGGCTGGGAGACCAGAATCCAGGGCTCAGACTTGATGCCTATGTAGACTTGAAATGCACTATTCTAGCACTACAGCCCTGCAGAGACAGTATGGAGTAAGTCTCTCTATTTTATTCTGACATTTTTTGAGAAAAAGAGCTGTCAGCTGAAAGAAACATTGTTTCTAATGAAAGTGATTAATGTTAAATACATTAAGGTTCCATCTATGTTTAAAATAAAATGTCAAGAGTACATATAACAGAAATAAATATTTAATGTGAATCCTCAACTTGGAAATTATCTAGTCTGGCCTTTGTAAGAGGTGCATAGATATTCTGGGAATTTCTACATAAAGCAAAAATGTTCTGAGACAGAGAACTCAAAATACTTTTCATCTGGCTAGAATGACATTATCGGAAGAAGGATAGCTACCAACTGTGGATAAACTTACTCCCTATTTTTCCTGCTAGTGTTTTTACTGTTCATCATTCCCAGTTAAAATGTGCCTAACTTTATCTTCCTGTCACGAAAATGTTTAACTGCTACAGAGTTCCATGAATGAGATCTGAATGAATGAATTTTCAGAACATTACGAGTTAGATAGCTTATTGCTATCAATATTTTAAAAACATGATGAAAAAGATGCAAAACTGACAGAAGATATACAGTTAAAGAAAAAAAAAAAAAAGTTGTTTCTTCTGTTATATAACATTACCAAGCTGCATACTCTTAATGAAACATACAGGCCACAGAAATTTTCAGTGACTATTGAGAAGAAAGATGTGTGTTAATGTCTTTACAAATAATGTGATGAGTGAAGGTATAGGTGTTAATGTCTTTGAAACGGGGCTTAATGTCTGTACTAAGTTTGGGCAATCGGTTGTTGCAGAGCCCAAACAAAGGTCTCCACAAGCCTGAACTTTTGAATTTAGGGGCGAAATAATAGGTTCAAGGCGGGAATATGTGGCAGGTGATTTTGGAGGGAAATATGTGGTAGGCGGTTCAGGAAAGTTGTGCCTTCCTAGTACCAGGGAAAAGGAAGAGAACAACATGTGGTAGGGTAAAAGGAGGCTGTGCTCTCTGAAACCCTGAGAGAGAAAACCCCGTGGGTGTGTGCCCCAGAGACCTTCTCACTTTATTTGAATAAAGCTGAAGGACTTCTCCGTCTCCTTTTTGGACATAAACCTCTGGCATTTGTTTGACTATTTCTCATACTATTACATTTAAACAGCCAGTATTCACACCGCAATTTACAACTCAATGCAGCGTTAACAGTAGTTGCAGCAATTCACACAGTCTAGACAACTGTATCAGGAGCACGGCAAAACCTGTCCCACTGGCATCAGCTTCTCTGCTTTGGGCCAGCAGTGCTTTGCTTCTGATATTTGCTGCCACCTCATGTGTTTCAAGAAGTATTGCAGTGAGATTTTAGAAGCCGACATTCTGTACATCCAAAATAATTTTAGATAGTTATGTGACTGCAATGTGAAACAAATACATTACTTAAAATCCTGAAACAATATTTTAGTGCTGCTGCTATGTGATATGGAAATGACCTACATTTAAAACCAAAATGAAATATTCTGCTCCAATTTGGGTGAAATAGCATGCTGTGACCAGTTTTCAACTCTTAGTATAATGAAGGGCATTGACATACTTCCAGACTTCCAGCAAAAGGCCACAAAGTTGTCAGGGGGCGAAGAATATGAGAAGCAACTGAGGGAGCTAGGTTTGTTCAGCCTTAAGAGGATGAGGCCTCAGGGCAACCTTATTGCTGTCCACCATTAGCCAGTGGGTTGCACAGAAAAGATGTGTGAGAAACACCCCCTCACTTCTTAAATTTTCAAGGCTTATTAAACCTTTACAAATACAACAAAGGACTGAAAAAGGAAAAAAAGCAGAGCTCAGTGAGCACACGACCAGCAACCACGTGCTCGTCCACAGAATGGCTGCTCCGCCTTTTATGCCCCTGCTGGTCCATCAGGCAAACCGGGCCCCAAAGCTGTCAGTCAACTTCTTCTTTGCCGCCCATTGGTGGAGACTTCATCCTTGCTACTTGATTGGAGGCCAGGTGTTATCACGCCCCGCCTCCCTGTAACAAGCTTTCCCCGGCAGCCGAGGCCGTCGGGTGACAACAATGCAGAAGGGGAGGCGATGCTGGGGAGTACAGTGGACGTCCAAACTACAAACAACCGCCTTATTGGAACTTCTCTTAACATACAGAATATTAACCTTTTAACTGCGAGAGTCAATCGTCATATTAACCATCTATAACAGATGTAGCTTCCTTGGAAAAACACAGTGCTCAGACAAGACAAGCACATTAATTTCAACACAGGAAATTCAGGGCATATTGCAGAAAACCATGAGTGGTACCACACTGAAACAGGGACCCAGAGGTGTCATGGAAGACAAATTTGTAACTCAAACAGATGTCAACTCCTCAAATCAGGAGCGGTTTCTGACCACTGTGAAATAGAGAAAATACACTATCACACTTAACACAAAAAAAGTCAAAAAAGACTTTTTTTGGTGTGTATTCAGAGATTTGTGTTGCCTAGATATTGCATCAGCAACTTAAAACACAAGTAAGGGAACTTACTGGTTAACCTTTTCTCTTAGAGGTCATTGTCATGGTACCAGGGATTTTGCTACTAGCTAACGCTAACCTTAAGACATAGCTCAAAATATGAAAGGCAGGAAGAAAGTGCAGAAACGCTTAACAAATACTCTGCATGAGTCTTAGAGATCACATTTGAAAGCAATGTAAAGTCATCAATCTTTTCTGCTTCATAGTGAACTAGCAAGCAGGTAACAATGAAAAACTGCACTCAGCTGCACTTTCTTTTTGTAAGCATTAAACAAGTATTTTATTAACCCTACCAAAGGTTTAAGGAAGAAGGCAAATGACTCCCTCTATTTCTTCTACTCATGTTAAGTGATAGGAAATTTGTTTCCCTAGGCAGAAGAGGAAGATTCATTTTAGCACTGCAAGACACAGTAGTGCCCTACAGAGATATTCAGAGATAGAGCTACACAAATTTTGTGTATAATACTGTGTTCAAATGAAAAAATAACATAACAGCAAAATTACAGCAGTAGGTATGCTCCCCTCCAAAAAAAAACCCCAAAAACCAAACCAAACCAAACCAACCCCGCGCCCCCCCCCCCCCCCAAAAAAAAAAAAGCCCAGAAAGTCCTGTATTTTCAGGCTTCTTTAGTACTAAAAAATGTCATTGACTCTCAAGGATGAATATAACTATAACTTCTTTTAACATAATAGGTATATTTGAGGAAGGACTGAAGTGGTCTTGTCCTCCAGTCATATTCTGGTTGTTTTTCACTACTTTCTAGAACACAGCAAGCAAAATAAAAGATTAACATAGATTACTGATGAGTAAGAAAAGACAAAGCATATCATACAGTGATTAAACCACAGTCTGATTCATTTTAGCAGCATCTGAACAGTCAAAATTATACTGTACCATGGCACTTCAGAAAGGAAAGACACCGCATTTAACACTATGGGGCTTTGACACCAAAAGCAACATTAAACTTTTGAAAACAAAATCACACTTCTACAGCAGTGCTGATTGATAGGAGACTATCAATCTATGGCATACAGATTGATTAGGATAACCATGTCGACCTCGCAGCTTGCTCTGAGAGATCCACCATTCCTACGGACCTGAAAGGTCCCGCCAATTTTGAGGTTACGAGCCTAAGTGGAGGGACTTCTTCACAAAAAGGGTCATTAGTGGAATCGGTTGCCGAGAAAGGTGATGGAGTCACCGCCCCCGGAGGTGATTAGAAAACATCCGGCACTCAGTGCCATGCCCTGGCTGACTTGGTGGTGTTCGGTCATAGGTTGGACTCGACTGCCTCAAAAAGTTTCTTCCAACCTAGCCGATCCTGTGATTCTCTAACAGACCGACTACGCTCTAAATTTGCGCTGGGATTTTGCCCGGGTGCGTCCGGGTGGGCGCACCGGCTGCTCACGGGCCGGGCCCAGAAAAGCGGGCAGGCCCTTTCCGGCCCGCAGGAGCGCTGGATCCGCCCGCGAAGGCTGCCAGGCCGGCCTGACCCGCGCTGCCCGCTCCGCCTTCCCACAGCGCCGCTGCCCCGCCCGGCAACACCGCCCCCCGCTCCCGGCACGTGACGCGCCGGGCGCCGCTCCCTGGATCACGTGCGCTGCCCCCCGCGAGCGCGCGTGCGCATCCAGCAGCTGTCATCCGAAATCCGGGAGCGAGGTGCCTGCTGTGCGGGCAGGGCAGGAGCAGCCTCGAGGGGACGGGGGACCCGGCGGCGGCAGGGAACAGGCCTGCCTCTGTCCTTGCCCCTACCCCTGTCCCTGCCTCTGTCGTGCTCTGCTCTGCCCTGCCCAGCCCAGTCCCGTCCCGTCCCATCCTGTCCCCTCCCGTCCCACGCCGCCCCGCCCCGCCCCTCATCCCTTTCTCCAGCCGCGCCTGCCCGCTGGAGTCTCTCCCGGACAGGTGCGGAGGGAGCGCCGAGCTAGCCCTGGCGGCGGCCGCGGGTGTGCGGCGCGGAGGTATGGGGCTGGGGCCAAGCCGGGGCGGCCCAGGTGGGTCGGGCCACGTCGGAGCGGGGGGTGCGCGGCGGGTCCCGGCGGCGGGGCATCGCCGGGCGGGCCCGGTTCCGGGGCGCGGGGCGGAGCGGCCGAAGTGCCGCCGGGCAGCTCCCGCAGGCGCGATGGGTCCCGCGGCAGCCCCCGCGCCGGCAGGGGATGGGTGCGGGGACTGCGCGCCGCGGACGAGAGGGTGGCGGCTGCGACCGAGGTGGGGAAACGAAACCGGCAGCAGTGCGAAAAGTGGATCTGGCGTTCCTGCTTGCCGCCGGCCGTTCTGGGTCGGGGCTGCCGTGTGAGCTCTCCGGGAGGTCGGGCGGGTTCTCCGCGTGGTCGAAGTGCGTGGACGGAGTGAAATAGACCTTTTTCTGTCTCCCTGTCTGTCAGGGATTTGATGAAATTGTTGCGAGCTTCTCAGATAGTCTCTTTTTGGTGCAGCTCGTCATCGTTCCTGCATATAGCTAAGACTTCAGGGTTGTGTGCTGAGTGAAGAACCGAATTAAGCGCCTGTTCCACATCTGTCCGTGGTTGTAAAACGCTTTCGAGGCTGGTTTTGGGATCAGGTCTCTCTGTCGTGGTAGTAGTCTTCTCTTGATGAGGTTACTCTTCTCTGATTTTGGCTGAGAAAGTCAGTGGGAAGTGTGTGCAAAATATTATTTCTCATAGGTTAACTATGTTAGGAAAAATACTCCTGTGTCCGTGTGTTTTTTAAAACAATTATACTAGCTCAGAGAATAAGCGGCATTTATATTTTACTTTTTGAAGTGCAACTTTTTGATTCTTTGCTGAGAATTACTAACTATAGGAACTGAAGTTACTATTTAGTGGCTACTAAACCAACACCTTTTAAGCGGAATCACTTTTTCCACGAGAAAGAAACTTAGTGACGCCTAATGCAGTGGGGTTTTTTTGTGTCTATGGGATAAAATTTGACTTGGGCTTTACCTTTATTTTTGCTTGTTCTGTCATAAGTAGCTGGTGGCATTGATTCACAGAAGTATTTTCCAAACACGAGAAGATGGAAAACGCAAACATGATTCCCGTTTCAGTAGTTGAAATGAGAGTAAGTTGAACTACTGACCCTCATGCTGTTTTTTTCCTCCAGCTTAGGTTTGGAGTGGTGTTGGTGTTAGCATTTTTCCTTTCTAGGGACTGACCCAGGAAACAATATGTATCACCCAGATATGTGGACATAGTTAAATAGCTGTTGGATCAGAATTGGAATAAAGTATATGAGAGAAAAGTCTTTGGTCAGTGCTTGTTTTAAAAAAACCTAATCTGATGTCTTCTTTTTTTCCTTTTAATGGTAAATATCATAAAATAGGGGGAAAAAATCAAATCCTGTAAGTTTTACTCCTTAATTATTGCTGAGTATTGCATGGAGTATTTTGTATCTCGAACTAATTTCTAAACAAATCAAATAAATAGTTCTGCACTAAATCTGAGTGCACAATCAGTATTGCATTCAAATAATAAAATTATGTTGTCAACTGCTCATTATTAGAATATTCCTCAGGTAATATTAGCAAACAGTAATTTTTAAAAAATGCAATTTTATGCTTAACTGTATTATAAAATACTGGGTCAAATAGGTTATAGATTAAGGACTTTCTGCGTTTAAACAGCTCTTAGTTGGTCTAATTCTTAGTTCTGCAGGTAATTCACTTTGATATTAAATTATTTTCTTAGTTTTCTTTTAGTGAGATATATTTCATCAACATTATGCTGAACAGAATGTGAGTAGGGTTGTGGTGCTGTTAAAGGTGTTATATCCGTCCTACTACCTCCAATATAAATTAAAAAAGCCTCAACCTAACAACTTTTGAAACATGAATTCAGTATACATGGAGCTTCAAAGAGAAGATGTATTACCTATTAATATAAGGTATTTGCAAGATCTCTGAGTGATCACAGGGATGGTTCAAAAAGTGATGTTCTGAAATGTTAAGATTTTAATACTTCTCTAGTAAAAATCTCTGTAGTCACTTGATAGTTTGATAATTCATATCCCAAAATCAGGAAGTGATGTAGTGAGTTTTTCTCTTGGTTTTTGTTTAGAATCACAGAAGACGTAGGATATTTTGAAGATACACAATATTTTATACTTGAAGGGTAGTAATTGTTGTGTAATCAAATCATGTAATGAAGATATTAATAAAAACTTGCTGGTCCAAAGTCCCAATATCTGTTATAAATGAAGATTTATTGTAGTTTTGTTACATGAAGACTTACAGTTTACTTCAGGTTTCCTAAGTGGCATTGTATGTTGTAATTAATTCTACCATAGTCTTACCCTTTCCTCCAACTTAATTTCACCTGTTTACAATTGTGGAATTGCACATAGCAGTTGAGTTGTTGGCTTTGTCTGTGTGAGTAGTTGTACAGCTGAGTTATGCAAGTACTCACTTTTGTCTGTAATTTTGTTTGTGTTCAACATTTGTAGGACAGGATATTTGAGACATTATATTTAGGACAGTATACTGTGAAAACTGAGGACCATCTATATTATCATTATAGTCTATATAAACAAAGATTAGAAAACATGTCAGAATTTTAAATTTAAGGTATTAAAGTTGCCAGAGTTAAGGTTCAAAACACATCTCTTAGTGAAAACTGAATACCGAAAAAAATGCAATGTCTAGTCAGTTTCTGATTCTCAGACAAGCTGGGATGATTCATTGACTGATGCAGATATTTTAGGGAACTTTTACAAACAAAATATGCTGCAGGTCCTTTGTGACATTCCAGTTAAATGTAGAGTGACTTGATTGGATTGTTGGGATTTACTTCATTACACCTATGATATCCTGCTGGATTTTGTCTGATAAAATTAAAAGACTAGTTATTAGCAGGTAACTTGTCTCTAAGAAGACCTAGATAAATATTTATATTCGGGGTAGATGTTGTATGACAAACATGACTGTGCTCAGTCAGGTTTTGTTTCACTTTCACAGTTTATTTCTTTGATTAAAAAAGTATATAATATAAGTTGCCAAAATGGTAAATGAGCCTACGGCTTTGTAGCTGGATAAATTGTCTCTAGTTAAAACTGTTCTGAAAAACAGTAATTTCCATTTAAAAATAAATTGTGGAAGAGTGTAGAAGTCTGTAATCTAAACTACAGATAAAGACATAGAAAAAGAAATGTGGGAGAAACTCCAAATTTTAGAAATCAAACTCTTCATGTCTGGGTTTGACTTGATGGAAGTATTTGTAATATGTGATTTGAATAAATAATGATAAATATTTCAAAGCTGACATAAGCAAAAGATTTAAAGCTTTTAAAAAACAATTAATAATAGAGGAAAAACAGTTTCTTAACTGATTTGTCGCCTTCAGAGTTGTAGTACAGCTTATACATATGTGAGTTGGTGAAACTTCTAAAATCACAGTGTTGTGGAAATCTGCTTTATATTTATTAAAATATTAAAATATTTTAATATTGGAAGGGACACACAAGGACACCTGAGTTCATCTCCTGCTTCTGCACACAACCTGTAAGGGCTGTAAGAGCTGTAAGGGTATCTTTGGGGAGGAGACTTGTTAGAGGAGTTAATTAAATGCCATATAGGCAGAAATGACAGACCTACTAAAACTGTGCTTAAAAAAGTGCTTAATTAGGAAGGAGTTAACATCTACCACCTGTGATTTCTATTCCTAGCAGTATTATAGGCGGCATTAGCAATGAATATTTTTCTGAAATTTTAGGTACTTGTAAATTAGCTTCTTGAAAACTGAGAGTTAGGCCAAACCACTATCTGGACTCTTTGAGGACTACACCCAAGTTTGAAAATGTTACACCATTGTGGGAGTTGATGGTTTACTTGCATCTCAAACAGTGCTTTCAGCTTGGATATTCTTTTCCCTTGACTAAAAGTAATTTACTGGAACAGTAGAGATCCAGATGATCAGAAATATGGAATGAAATTTCTGTGGTGAGACTAGAAGTTTTCAGCTTAGGAGAAAGACGGTGTGAGACATGGTGAAGATCTGTAAGACCTGTATGGTCTGAAGGTAGATAAGAGCAGTTAGATAGTTGTTCTCAGAATGTACATGAGCTATGAGATGAAACTAAAATGTGAAATATTCAACATACACAGAGGAAAATATATCACTTAGCATGTTGTTGATTGTAGAACGCTTCATCATGAAATGTTTTGGATATTAAAGGCTTACAAAAGTTCAAAATCATGGGGAAAAAAATCATCACACTCTGCAAAATGTAGTAATATCCTCTATGTTTAATGATTCCTTGGTATATACATTGCTGAAGAATGAGATGGTATTCTGAAAACGTGTATTATAAGCTACCCCAACACTTACGTATATCTAGATACTTGCTGTTAGCAATTGTGAAGATGGGGGGACTAGTTAAGTTCTTGATAACTTGCTTTTGCCATTGCTGGAGCCTGTTACATGCTGCTTTTATTTAGGACTATGGATTTCATACCTGTGTTTTAATAATAAAAAGTAGAAACTCTTGAGTCATGGGTAGCAAATAAAAATGAGAAAAATACTTTTTCTGTATTTTTTTCCCTTGCCCTTTGTCCCAGATCACTTATTTCAAGATATTTTTCATGCTGTGAGCCTGTTGTGGGAGAAGAATATCTAGGAATGAATTCAGGTCATTTTTCAGTTCAAAATTTATGAGCTCAAGTTAAACCAGTTTAAATTTTGAAACATTGTTGCTGTAGGGTAGTACCAAACATAGTAATTTAAGCTTGTAATGAAGCTTGCAAACTATTCAGAGCTTTGTGGTAAAATAGAGGTGGTTTCAGGATCTTCAGAAGATGGTTGACCTAACCATGAGATTTGGCCTCATCACAAATACAGAGCATTATGTTCCATGTATTTATTTTCACTGTTAATACAGTCAGATAACCTAAGTAATAGATTTGGAATTCCTGATGGATAGGATCTCTTTTGAAGCTGGAAACATAAAGTAGGCAGACATAATTGCTTGCACATTTACCGTTATTAAAGGAACAATTCAAACATAAGTATGCAAACCCAAGTTACACTGAGAATTTACTGTTTGCATGCCCAGTAACAGTTGAACATGCAAACTATGCTTTTGTGTTTCCAGTTGTCTGAAAGTGCACCAATGCAATATTTTGGATTTTTGAATTTGATTTGCTGAACAGTACAAGAGGTTGGATGGTACCTGCTTACAGAATGCTAACAACTTCTTAAAACTGATGAATCTACTCACAGCGTTTTCACTTTTAAGTAAAATTGCTGCTGAAACTAATATAGATTAAGGCACAATTTTCTACTACTTGTTTCCTTTCATGCTTATGCAGAGCTGGTGGTTCAAACATGGTTATTTTGCAAAACAGCCTCAAAAAAAAAAAAAAAAGCTGGGCCTTCCTGTACATGCCTTTCTCTGGACAAGTTTGTTTTCTTGTTGTTATCCACTGAAAAAAGGTTCCCAGGATGAATTCTTGTCAAATGTTTGTTTTCCCATATTTAGTGTGCATGAAAATTTGAAAGAAGAGTTAAAAAATGTATGTTTTAATTTATCTGTGAGAAGTGGTGACCTTAAGAGATTTAATTTTTTCCCATCTTCCTTCATACTTTTTTTCTTCTGCTGGAGTTTGTTTTATGTAATTTGTTTAATTTTGATAGTAGAGTAAAGCTTGTGTACATTGCAATTTTATGTAGTAGAGCACAGATATTAAAATAATCTTATCTTTCAAAATATGAACACATTTATTTTATGATGCAGTGGCCTATAGTTATTTATGCTTTTCCATGTTAGCTAATAATTTTGTGAATAGCAGAGTAGATGTATTAGTCTGTGCTTTTTCATTTTTTTCAACAGTGCTTTCAGTAGAGGGGACTGCCCTAAGCAGGCAGTCAAGAGATGTGTTCCAGAAAGCATCTTAGGAAGAACTATTTTGTAAAGTCTTTTGTAGTCTGGAGCCAGAAAGTTTGGATTCCGCACTGATGGTGAGCGAATTTCGCAGTATTGGTTAGTTTATTTTAGACTAGAAGCAAAAAGAAGTGTATAGTCTTCCGAGCATAATACTAAAGTGGAGAGAGAATATTGTAATACTAAAAGTTGGTTTAATGTAGTGAAGGCTACAAGTTTTTGTGCCTTTTAACTGCAAATTAACACATGCTGTTTTTCTAGTATGTGGACATTACAAAGAAGCAGTTCAATGTTTTGGCAGTGGAGGCTGGAAATTGTAGCTGCCTGGTACTAATTTGTAAAGGCTGTGATGGGGTATAGAGGTCCTTCCCTTTTCTTAGGATACAGAAGAAACAATTACATATATTTTGCAATTACTAAAAAACATGTGGACTAAAATGTGTTATCAAGCATGTAATGTACACTTCTATTCTTTAGTATCAGGTTTGTTATGTCTGTACAAGCCGTGCACTTTAGATTTTGCAGGATTTGTTTAAAAAGCACTTTTCATCGTAACTAGTGAAATACGTTTGCATCTTGGATTATGTAAATCATTGTAGCATTAATGAGATTTCATCTTGCTCTGTGTGAGCTTTTCTGGTGTTCCACTCTGGTGTTTTTAGTTCATCAGATTTCTTGGGCTACATACTGGCATAGATATGGATGATTGAACTTTGCTGACCTCATGTTTTCACTTCTGCAGTATTAAGACTAATGTAGCATTAATATTCTCCTAGCTGATGATTTGAGTGTTTTAACAGGGCCTTGCAATGGCTGTAAACTTTTCAAAAGACGGATCAGGTTCTTGAACCTAGTTCTGGCTGGACAACTTAGCTGTTTAGCTGGCAACTTTGGACAAACTATGTGCTTGTATTTTATTTTTTTGTTTACATTCTGATTTGTTTAATCAGACACTTTTAAGACATAGGCAGACTACTTGGTCAGTAAGAAATTGAAGGTTTATGGACAGGCTGTGGAGTTTATTGGATCAGGTTCGTAGCTTGGGCTTGTTTGGCTAAAGCTTTCCCATGATTAGCTAAAAAGCTTCTTTCAATGTTACGTAAAGTACTAATGCATGATAATTTGAGTGAGGTTTGTTCACATTACCCTTTGTTTTTCTAGGTAATTATGGGCATCTTTTTCAGCATGCAGTACTGTCGTGCAAGGGGACAGAAAATGGCTGTTTACAATGCTGATATGAGGGACTTAGAATAACTGTAAAATTTCCCTGTATTCCTTGTCTCTCTATTTCATAAAGTACATCCTGGGCATGTTGGCCTTCTTTTTATAACTTTGTATTTACTAATAATTTGCACATTTTCATTGTGAGTAGTCAATAAAAGCTCTGAAAGTTTTATTTCTTAGATTGTACAGCTTATCACAAAAGAAGTAGTTACATAAACACCTAAGTGCAATAATTAAGTCAGCAATAATATGATTGCAGTGCAGATTTTGTGTTAGAATCGTCTCCTAGTAGTTGTGATTTTGTCTGCCTCTGAGGCCTCTTAACTATGACACTGGAGTATATATTACGCTCTCTTGTCTTAATGATTTGGCTAGGGTATAACTGAGTTTTTGCATGTGAGAAAAATACCAAAAGTAGGCATTGTTTGGAGAAAGAACGTAGGACTCCAGAGTTCCACAAAGTCCTTGAAAGAGTTACATATTATGTTAGAAGTTAATAGAATTGAATTGGAAGGTCAACGTAGCATGTAGCATGACGTTATTTTTTGTGTTAAATTTAGACGTTGTAACTCAGTACTTACCTCTCGCCTACTGTTTCAGATTGGTGTTTGTAATGAAGAAATGCAATAATGAAATTGTAAAACAGATTTAAGAAGTTACAACTGATAGATCATCGTTATAAAGAAGATGATGAGTTACTAAACCACAAAATTAGTAGAAACATCTAATGGACTTCTAGCATAGCAAATTCTTCATAGCCTTTATGATCTTTGTGCCACCTGACTGAAAGATGTTCTATGGTTGAATCTTCTTAGGGAGTTCTTGCAAACATTGTGCTTATCAAGTAGCAGCTTTATCCAGTAAGTTAATGAGAAGGTATTTATAACTGAGGAAAAAGGGTTACACAAGAGCATGGATTGCATAGTTTATTTCTACTGAAAGTAACGCAGCTGTCTCGTCTGTATGCTCATTGTTTAGGGGTCTGGACCCTAAGATAGATGGAAGCTGGTAGAAACAAGATCTTTGAAGCACAGGATTTGTATTTTTTACACTGCAATGAAGCTGGGCAAAATTCAGCATTTCTAATACTCTAATATAATACTAATACACATGTTTTCATACTTAGTTGAAATTAATTCTGCTTGTGATACAGATTGAGGTTCCTCGCAGTGCAACCTGTTACATGCTTGAGTGTGTACTTAGTTACGGAGAGAAAAGGGAATAATCTTGTGAGTATCTTCACAAACAGGATTTTAAGAGTCTAGTAGCCAGGCAAGAATGCTGAGGTGTGATTGTGACAGCGTGAGTTAATAATAATTTGTTAGCTCAATTAACAACCCTTAAATTAACTGAATTTCTTCATTGTGTCAAAGCACCAGTGTATATTCAGTTGATTTGGTTGGTATGTGGCTGTTTTTAGAGCAGCTTATCTATTGAAACTAGTGTATTTTGGTGAGATGTTTTGGTTGAGAGAAATTTTTATCATGGTAATTTATGCAATGATAACTTTGTTATTATTGCATAAATTGTAGTGCTGGTGCTTGAAATCAGACATTGGCAAAAATAATCCTGCGGTTTTTCTCATAGCTGAACCACTTAGATAGCGATTTTTTTTTTCTCCTTACCCTTTTGCATAAGGAATATAGGAAATGTTTCAAACTTTTCCCTTTCACATTAAAAAAATTAAAAGAAGAGACAGCTTGAAGCCTATAGGAATGAATACGGGTACTGTGATTTTTTATGTTCTTCACCCACAGAGAAAATGAGGATTAAATGGCTGGTAAGAGGTTTCCTTTTGACACTGACTTTCTATATATATAATTTAATTTCATGTGTTTACATGGTAACTGCAAGTTGATTGGTAAATCAAGTTATGCTTTTGGAAACGGGCTTCATCTGTGATGGGAAAGGGAAAGGTGATGCAGGTGACATCTGACACTGTGTGCTCATATGAGTTGGCAGAATTAGTGCTAACTTGTGTGTTTAGCTGGTACAGGGCTGTGTTTGGGATTCAGTATGAGAATAATGCTGATAACACACTGATATTTTGGTTGTTGCCAGATAGTGCCTAATCTTAATCAGGGACTTTTCAGTATTTTGCACTCTTCCAGTAAGGAGATGCACAAAAACCTGTGAGGGAGATGACCCAGACTGGCTGTGAGGGAGATGACCCAGAAGGAAGGATTTAGCGTTCTAACTGCAGCCATGAGCAGAAGCACCAGTGTTGAAGCAAGCAGATGTTGAAGTAACTGTGATCTAGTGAGGAGTTTGAACAGGGATATGAGAGAGATGAGAAACCTGGCCCCAGGGATGAGAGAAGAAAACCTCTGTTCCCAGAGATAAAAGAACTTTTGTTTCTGTACTAGAACAGCTTATGCTTAAAATTGCACCCCAGTAAACTGAGGTGACCCATGGTGGTAATTGTGGAAAGACTACCAAACCATGGGAAGAACTTCACAATTGTGGATTTCTGGGTGGCTGCAATTCATGAAAATTGAAAGCGTGAGAGAACTGTTTCTTGTGGAGAAGTCTCCATGGCATGGCAGGAGAGACTTCTCTCCCTAAGTGAACTGAAGAAAGACTATTTTAAAAGCGGTAAACTGACTGAAAATAGCAGATTTGTCTCTTTATGTTGTAAGCAGGAAAAGAAAGAAGAGTAGGGGAAAGGAGGAGTGTTCTGAAGGTTTTTTCTAATTTCTTACTATTTTTTTCTTTTAGCTCTCTTAATAAAGTTTTCTTTATACCCTTAAAGTTTTGAGCCTGCTTTGCTCTACTCCTAATCCGTATCTTGCAGAAAAAATGAGTAAATTATTCTAATGGGTGCTCTGGCATTTGGCCACTGCTAGACCCAGTACATTCTTTTTCTCCATTTACTGAATGGAAATAGTGATATTTTATTAAACATGTAGCTTTGTTATTCTGGTTATGCCTGTGTAATGTAACTCTCTAGACAGAGAATGTGCAGATGGATCTACACAGAAAGATCCTAGATTAACTTGGAAAAATGCTGTAAAAGCAGAGGTATGGACTGGACTGTGTGCTTGTCATTTACAGTAGTGTTTGTGCTGAGTAAAGGCTGAGGATTCTCAAAGGAGTAAGGATAAAACGTAAGCATTTCTTCTGTGCCTTTTATATTAGCCTGGACAGATAATTGTAGATAATTTTTTTTTCTGCTTGAAACCATGTATGTTGAATGTCAGAATTGGTTTTACAGATTATTCTCTACAGCGTATGATTTTTTTTTTAACAGGTAGATTGAAATTGAACCAGAATGGCTGCTGTTACCTCAGATAGTCCTCCAAACCCAAGCTGCAAAATCATGACTTTTAGGCCTTCGATGGATGAATTCCGGGAATTCAACAAATACTTAGCACACATGGAATCACAAGGTGCTCATCGGGCTGGAGTTGCAAAGGTAAACATGTATAACATATAAGAAAAATGCTCCTAATACCTGATCTCCCATTACTTGTATTTTGCTGATTACAAACTTGACCTTTTTATTTTTCTTTTTCTAAATTGTTTTCAAGGAGTAGTTAATGATTTGTTACTATTTTAAGAAAGAGCCTTTCAGTGTCTGATATTTCATACAGACTAATGAAGGTGTTGTGTATTGTTTTTTCTCTAACTGTAAGTTGTTTACAAGTTTACAATAGCAAAAAAGGATCTCTTTCTAAGTAGATTCAAACTATATTTGGTCAAATCAGAACCAAGCAGGGACTTAATAGTATAAATGAAAGTAGTCCTGTATACCAGGTGTTGAACTTGATGTTTTAGGGTTGTGTTAAGCTTTCCTGGAGCAAATAATCCCACTTCATTATGGCGAACATAAAGATGGTAAGGCAGTGTTTGAATGGAAATAGTTTTCTTGTTCTTGTAAGTGAGAACTTCAGGCACACTAACTGCGACTGTATTGCTCTTTGAACAGTGGCACATCCAGGACCTTAGAGCAGGAGTTCCTCCCCTATCAGAGAGGGATTGTCAGAGGTTCAGTCTGATATAATTTAGTGATACATCAAGTAGCAACTTTATATATAATTGTTTATGCTGTGTCCGTTTTGCCACTTTTCAGATGAGCAGAAACCAGTGCAAATCTAAAATTACCAGCTTAGTTATTTTAAGTACTCTGTGGGAGCAGCTATGTCCATCACTGGGTTTTGAAGCTAATGTCGCGTGGTCAAGACATTTAGAATCTGAGTGAGGAGGAACAAAACTTGAAATCCTTGGTTTCCCCCCTGCCCATTCCTGCCTCCAGCTTCCTGTGAAACAAAGCAAAACTGAACTCTTCACTCTTTGAAAACCTTGCAGGTTGTTTTTTTTTTTTCAGCTGATGGAGTACATAGGTTATATTCTCAAAATTTTCTCTGCCAAAAGAAGTAGAAATGTGATAAATAGGCAACAGTGGAAGGCCTGTGCTGAATTTTTCCTATGTTCAGCTGTGTTCTGGAACTTGTTTTTCTGTATGGGAATGACTCATTGCAGTCCTTTAATCTTGAGTAGTGACCTTCATTGTAGTAGTATCTTCTTGCTTGGTTGAGCAGCAGTTAAAGCATCTCTTGTTGTTTTCTGTCTGTCAGGTACTTTCAAGACATTACTAGGTTGTCTTGAAAATTTTATATTCTGTTTTTCACTATATTTTGATAATATCTCAAAAATTTGTAAATAAAAGTTAACCGACTAACTATTTTTTAAAACAAATCTTATCAAGTGAATAATTAATGCTGCAGAAGTTTAAGTTTTCTTTTTCTTTTTTAAAGTTTTTTATTTTCTAAGTTTTTGATACTAGCTTTAAAATAACAGGAAAAAAATCAATTTTGATAGTAATAGAAAATTAACTTAATTAGGGAACCTAATTTTTTTTTAAGTCCAGGACGTACAGTCTCCGGTATGAATGCAAGAAGAATAATGACTACCAGAAGAACTATATGTATTTGCAGAAACAGTAATTTAAGCTCTAAACAGAGAACACAATCAGGGTAGGCATACCGAACACTTTAGGTTAAATGTGAATGTGTAAAGGAAGAAGACCTGTTACCGTGTAGGAAGAGCATGTGTGTGTAAATGGGGATGAAATGACTATAAGACTTGCATGTATTGAAGGAAGGAGTCTAGGAAATAAAATGTTTAAAAAACTGCAACCACCATTGAAGTTCCTAATACTATGTCTGAAACAAGTAATTAAGGTACCAGACAAACAATATCAAACCATTGCCAAAGCAGATAATGTACTGTGGCATCCCATGAGCAAATTGGCAAAAAAAATTGCCATTAGGCTTTTGAAAGTCTGAAATGAGCTTAGGGAACAGAAAATCTATTTTAGTCTTACTATTACAGAGGATTCTATACTTAAAAAGGAAGATGAAGGCTGAAAACAGTAGGACAAATGACAAACAAGGGACACCAATAGATTAGTTGTCTTTAGCGGAGAATGAGGTGTTTAGAAAACTCGAACTGCATTGATAAAGAGCAAAAGAAAGAAAAAGTTAAATTAATTTGCAGTCACACTGGCAAGTAGAGAATTTCAGAACACTGTGCTGAAAATAGATACTGGCAAGTGAAAGAAAAGCGACTTTCAAATGAGTTGGGGAGTAGTAGTTACATAGAAGTGGTAGCCAGTGCCATTCAGAATCAGATCTATGGGAGATTACCAGTATATGAAAGAGGATTTAACAGAAATGTGTGTGTTGATAGCACTCTGCTGTCGGCACTGACGTGCAGTCTTCATGCAGGAGACTGACGGGTATAATAAGACATCCCTATCTAAAACGTATGTTTATTGCACTAAACGATACTAGACTATATTAATATGCTTAGGATCTTTGATAAATAAATAAATATGTAAATGAAAAGTCTTGCCTTAGGTTTTTCCTTTTTCATATTTGAGCATTCAACAGTGTGATTGATGAATTTGATCTAGGTTGCTCCCATTGAATAAATCTAACTTGCCTGACTTAGAAGACGCTATTTTTACTAAAGGAAATACGAAGAGTCTTCAGTGGGACAGGTCACTGGTAAAACCACAGAGACCTAGTCATTATTTCCAGCTGTTAAACTGGCTAGCTGTGTGTTGCTTTGAACATGATATATTAACATCTTCAGTCTTTGTCCTTGTCTTCCTTAGAAAATGCAAATTCATTGGAGCAGAAGGTTTATTTTTATCTTCTTTTAAAACTTTTTATTGTGTATCAATTCCCACAGAATTCACTTCTCTAACCAGCACTCCAATTATAACAGTAATAAACATACTCCAGTTAGCTGGAAGGGGATATTTTGAACCCGTATTCATAAAAATATTTTTATTGCTTAAAGCGCATTGACCTTGAACTAAATAAGATAATGCAAATTTTGCTTTTCAGTATTCATGTATTTGAGCCAAACCTCTGACTTCATGCTTAATAATCATGAAAATGGAAATCTCTATGCACACATTTGATTTCTATGCATATTTTCTGAATGCATGACTTCTCTGCTTCCAAACTAACATTTCATATTTTGTTAATGTGAGTATAATTTAAGTGTTCTGTGAAAGAAATAAGTAGGAATCACAAGATGATTGGATTATTTTTTTCTCTGAAAGCAAACAACACTGAAATGTGCTAAATAATTCTTGTACAGCAGAAGTCCTGTGGAAACTGAGAAGGAAAAGAGGAAAGAAGGAGTTGCATTTGTGTAAAAACTAGATAAAAGCACCTGTTTATGCGTAAAATAAAAGCATTAACTATGGAAGTATGTTACTATTAGATAAATTTCCTTTGGCTTGATGTTTGTCTTTTGCTGTGTGCTTTTAGCCCTGATGGTCTTGACTGGATTTCTTATGGTTGTTTGAATGCATTAACATTAAAATATGCCTATTTGTGATTATTTTCCAAAGCTAGCAAATGATCTTAGGATCGTCTGTTTTAGAATTTTATTACATTCGTAATAAAATGGAGAGATGAAATAGTGAAATTTCTAATAGACTCTTATAGATGGAATCCTAAAATGTTTGTAAGAAAACAGTCTAGCTGTGTAGCTTAAGGACTGCCTCATCCCTTTATTAAAAGTATTAGAGAGATACCTCTGCCTGAATTGAGGTGCAAACAAGAGCGTATGCTGAAGTCAGAAGTATGGATTTTGTTTAACAGTAAATATGAGAGAGAGAGATAGAAAGAAATAGAAGAGGAGGGAGAGAAAAGGGGGAGAGAAAAAAAGGGGGAGAGAAAGAGAGTGACAGGTTAAGTAGGAATATCACCACTGTGGTTTCCATCTTCACCACCTTATTCTGGTCTTCTTGGTGGTGAGGGTTGCCCAAAAACCACAGAATTCAGTAGATTCATATACATTTGGACCAGGTGTGAATGCCTAGGTAGCTGACCTCAGTGGTGGGGGCAAGTTTGATACTGTCTCTTGGAATAGACTCTGGATCTGTTGCATCCCTTTCCCTCAGGGAGGAGTTAGGGGGTGCTTCAGGGTTTTTGGTGGCTTTTAACACCTCCTCAGCTGCCTCTCACATGAATGCCCTGTGGATATGGCCATCCAGGGGTGGGAGGGATTTGCAGCTGAGCTAGTTGAGTGTAAGGGAGAATGGATGTTCACTCCCCATTCTCATGCCACTCATGCCCAGAGGTTATGCTACACCCCCTAAGCTTCTCCTCCTCCCCACGGGGGAGTGTGAGCAAACCTGGCCTCAGCAGATGGGCCTGTGGGCTACGGTCTCCCCCACCCCAAACCTAACCAGAGCTGATTTTCAGGACAGCTGCTGGATTTGGCTTTCTTGTGGATGCCTTCTTCTCCCTCAGCCTTGCTTACTTCTCCCTAGACCAGAGATAATTGAACAATCTTGTCAGATGAAGTATAGTATCTTATCTTTTTTTAGGTGCTTAAACTCACAGTCTAAAGTTCCAGGCATATTCAGGGAAGGGTGGGCTTAGGTGAGCACAGTTTCTTTATACAGCTTTACCATAATCGGGAAGGAGTCCTTGAGAACAATGTTTAAGTCTTTAACCTTAAAATTTCAGTCTCTCACACCTACCTCTGAATTTTGAATTAATTATTCAAATACTATCATTCACTTGTTGCATGTTTATAAGAGCTGTCCTACTTTGTTGTAAGATACTTTAAAAGTTTCCAAGCTACTGTTCATGGAAATTTGCTTTGAACTTAGCAGAAGAATGAAAGTAATGAGTGAATCAAAAAGCATGTCATTAAGCCTTTGGCCAAGAAGTTGTTCAAAAACGAAACCAAGCCAAAAAATTTCTATATAAAATTTTTTTGTTGCTCTATTTCAGAAGTGATACATCTAGATTTATTTGTTTTCTGCTGAAATAATATATGCAAGAAATGTTCAAAATTACTCAGCCTATTAAAGAATAGTGGTACAATTACAAGCTTCTTTGAAATTCTTAATGATTTCTTCTGATAACACTTCAGAATCTGCTGAGGAGTTTTCATAGACTGTGGGTAGTTCTGTGGTATTTGAAATAAATGTGTTAACTTTACTACTGGTTAATCTGCACATAGCTTTAATCTTCAATTATGAGGATTAAATAATGTAATTATAAAAGCTAATGTATTTAAATTAGTGCACATGCTTACTGTAATGGAGCTGGACCCTGTGGTTTATGGGGAGTAAATTGAACAGATTGGGAAATCTAAAACAGCTGTATTTTTCTATTCTTCATTAAAAAAATAGAGTTATAAATACTGTTTATGCCAAACAGTGTTTAGACAGCAGGCTGACAGGTTTTTTAATAACTTTTTTTTTTAATTGAGGATAAAAATGTTATATCTTTGAATCTTTAGGTGTGGAAAAGACATCCGAGATCCTTGAGCCCAATTTTTGACTTAGCACCTGCATGTTCACCTCTAAACTGTATCTCCAAATGCAACATCCATACATTTTTTTAACACTAAATGTATATGATGTTATGGATTGCAAACTATTTGTCAGTTATAAGGCTTTCTGATTGGAAAAAATTTATCAACTCTGTTATTATAAATGTGTATTTTTGCACAATTGCCTAAGAATTGCTGTAGATTGGTAAGTTGCTGTTTGTGCATTAAGGTGATACTAGGTATGTTCTGAATAGGTTTTTACAGTGTTTAGGAGCACTTACAGTATCAGTTAATGTGAAACAGCTGGTACACAAATGTTCCTTTGATCATGTGGGCATATTCAACTGTTCCTTCAATTTTTTTCCAGGATGTTTTGAATTGTTATTGCAACTGTGCTGTTCTGTTTTGTTTCCTGTATGTAAAGGTTATCCCACCAAAGGAATGGAAGCCGAGAAGGCATTATGATGATATTGAAGATTTGGTGATTCCTGCTCCAATTCAACAGATGGTCACTGGCCAGTCTGGACTTTTCACACAATACAATATTCAGAAAAAGCCCATGACAGTGAAGGAGTTCAGGGATCTAGCCAACAGTGACAAGTATGTACTCTTGCTTATTAAGACTAATATTTATCTTCACATGTTGTGGTTTCTTTGAATTGTGCAAGGCTGCTGGTGATTTCTTTTACTTTTTTCTCTGTCTCTCAAGGTATGGAAGGGTACAGTGTAAGTATTGCTTGTGTTTGTTGTTGAAAGCATCTGATGCCATGGCAGCAAGAAAGCATCTGAAAAACCTGAGATGTAATGCTTTCTTGTCTACCTTTTTTCCTTTATCTTCCAGAAGATATAGAAAATAGTGAAGATGATACAGATGTGTATCTGAGTTTTAATTTAATTACACCTATTAATGGTTAATTCTTAGATACTAGAATGGCCTATCACCATGTAATTCTGAAAACTCCAATATCTTTTATAACCAATCCAGAAGCTTTTGCATTAATCTAAGAAAACTCAATTTCAGAGTTATGGTTATGGCAAGATTACTATTATGGAAGGGGGAAAAAAAGTTTGTGAAGGGCTGGGCACTGTACTGCAATGTTTCAAATTGTTGAGCGTTCCAAGAAGAGGGAATTGATAGAAGGAATTCTTGCTTGTCATTTGGCCGCATAACAAGAATATATTTTACTTGACTATCTCCTCAAAACTGAATGGAAGTGGTTTCTGGAAGATGAGTCAAAGGATCTTAGAAAGAAAAGATACTTGAGTGAGAAAGGTAATACTGCCTTAGTTTGAAGGCAAGTTTCTATTATAGGTTAATTAAGAAATTAGGTATAAGAATAGAAGCTGTTATCAAGATCAAGAAAAACTAGGACATCTAAAGCTCTTAAGGAGGCTCCTTACTGAATGTTCCATGGGAACCTATTTTGTAGTTCTTGAAATTATTTGTTTGGTAAATATTAGAGATGAGAGTAAATCATATGACCTATATGGTATTTCATATGATTTTCAATAATACTTTTTCATTGATGTTAAAGTTTACATTTTATTAACCCCTAATAACTTGAGGTACACTAATTTCTTAAAATAATTGATTAATGTAGAAATGCTGGGAAGTTTTTCATATGAATCATAGTGTTTGTTAAGTTTATTATATTCATCATAGAATATATTTTGGAAACGTGTCTGATTTCAATTTTTATGGTTTTTACTGAAATCAGATGGCAACTTAATTTTGCACGCAAATGTAGAACAGTTGGGAGGACTTCCTGTCTATTACTAGCTGTAGGTCTTTCCAAATATTTGTCACTGCTCTTGAGAAAATGTGTCACATAACATTCTATGACACTTACTGCAGTCGATATTTCTTGAACTATCAAGTAGCTGAGAGCCTCTGTAGTCCCATAAAAATAATTTTGCTCCTTAAAGGAAGAGACTTCTCTGTTAAAGACTTTTTTCTTGAGTATTAGGGTGTAGCCTATTTCCTTTGGGTAAGAGAGAAGGGTCATGAGCATCTAAATTAAATCACAGTTGCCTTTAAAAGGATCAAGTGTACTCAGTCTAATGCATTTAATCTTTTATTTGTTTAGACATTTGCAGCTCTCCATTGAACCAAAATGCTTCTTTAATTGACCCCTGGGAAATAGGAGCATATTCGCATGCTGTAATCAAGGAGTTCATATGTGCGTACTACTCAGGGCCCAACAGAAATACAATCTGATTTCTGGAGCTATCATTAGAAATAATAAAACAATTCTGTTGCTGAGAATGCTTTGGTTAAGGTGTGTTTAGCTTTCTTTTTTTCTTTTTTTTTGGTCTCTCTTCAGAGTTATTACATGATGTAAATGTACTTGGTCTCAGTGTTGTATGTTTGGATTTTCTTTCCAGTTGTTCAGGTGTAGCATACTGGCAATTCTAATGAAACTGTAGTTTTTAGAGTTGCAGTAATAGGGGAGTGTGTTTTCTTCTTTGAAGACTTATATATGGAAGTACAGAGGTCTGACAAAGGATCCTGAGGCACAGCTGTTGATAGATGTTTCTATGGTAGTGTGTTCTTCCCACAAGATTTTGAAAGGCTACATGAGTAACCTTTCAAAAGTATTTACATAAATATAATTAAGCATGTAAGTGTGTGTTATGTATCTTGTGCTGTTATAAATGAGTAAAAAGAAAAGTTCTCTTAAATATTTCTTTTTTCTGTATTGTAGAATTTTTTTGGTATCAGCTGTCTGAAACACAGCTTTTCTTGAAAGGGTTTTCTGGGGCAGAAAGAGGAGAAAAAAGTATTGGTTTTGCCTGTGATGGCTGCATGGCTGAGTTAGTTTACATTGTTCAGAGACAAGATTGTACAGGACCTGTATCTGAGTCTTTGCAGAGCTGGTAGTGAGGTAGGAAAAAAATAAATACTTGTTAATTGTGTTTTCCATATATGTCTTTTTTTAAAGAAGAGAAATAAAAGGGAGGAGCTCAGGCTAAGGATGGTTGGTAAATGGGCTGATTTGCTGCTGGAGACTGAAGCAAATATTGTGTGGTTTGGTGGAGGAGTTTAGTTACTGTAGCTATCAGGTAGGAGGTTTCCATGATATGGTTAACCATGAAACTAAGAATTCAGGACAACTGGTAATTCTTCTGTTTCAGAGAATTTGAAATAAAGTGGCTTCATCTAGAAGGTTCATAGCGTAGTCTCTTGTCCATGGCATAGAAGCGTAGTCCGTTGTAGAGGCAGTTGTTGAAAGATAGTGATGAACCTTTGCCTAACTCTTTCTCTGCAGATACCGCACTCCAAGATATGTAGACTATGAAGATCTGGAGCGTAAATACTGGAAGAACTTGACTTTTGTGGCACCAATTTATGGAGCAGATATCAATGGGAGCATTTATGATGAAGTATGCATAGTTTTTTATAAAGTTTATCCCTTCCAGCCCTCTTTCAAAGGGTACTCTACTTAGAGGATACACTCTTGCTTTGTGACTGAGAATCTGTCTTTTGAAATCTTTGTGTTACTCCTTAAAGCCTCCAACCAAGGTTGAAATTAACTCTACATCTGCAAGAGTCAGACAGTTCTGTCCTTAGACAGTAGAATATTGCTGCTCTTCCTGATCATGACTCTTCGCTTTCTTCACTTCAAACTCTCCAGAACTTTGAGATATCTTCCTACTTATTTATTTATTAACGTTCTAGTATGTATGTTTCCTGTGTGTATCTGTGGATACTTAGAGATATTTTAACTAAGTTTTATTTTAAAATTAAAAGATGGATACTTTTATATCTCTTTATTGAGGAATATTGGTAGCTGTACTTCATGCTTGGAATGTCTGCAGTTTCCTGGAAATGTACTCACATTGTTTACCTCTCAATTAGAAATTAATCTTGCTGGTAACTTGCCAAGATCTCCATGGATGATGAAAGGACTTTTAAAACAGATCTCATTATCCAAAGAATTACAGATATCCATTGATATCAGTTAGGCTATGTAAGTAAGACAGGAACTAGATTTCTAAAGCATTATTTAAGTAATGAACTAAGAGAAGATACAGTAGCATTTCAGAAAATATTTGAGGATTTAAAAAACATAGGACAAACATATATGAAAAGAAAGTACCATATGTAAAGTTCTTGGGTTATTTCATGTTCTATGTAACTGCCTTTTCCAATCATTAGGAAAAAAAGTATGATTTTGCTGTGGCAGATGGTCTGGGGCTCTCCTGGTGTTTCACAGTTCTTCATGGAAGACAAATTGAAGACTGTCCAGGGATAAATAGTCAGCCAATATGGCTGAGGGCAGTTCAGTTCTTCACTGAGTTATGTGATCTTTGAAAGACAGCTAAGAATGTCCAATGGTATGTTGTTTAGAGAAAGCAAGTTCAAATACCCTTGTGTGTCCACATATCTGCTTTAAGAAATTGTTTAGAAAATAATTGAAGATTCTAATTTGGAATGTTTCTGTGGAGAGACATTCCAGGTGGCTGTTGCTTTGTGAAGATCAATGCAAGACACAGAAAAAGTGTTTCAAGAAATAGAAGCTTGCCCTTTTTCTTCTCTGATCTTTGTGTCTTTTTTGTTGGCAGCTAATGCCTTATGGTATAACTTTTTACAAAGGTATGTTTTTTTTGGATTGTGATTTTTTTTTTCTTGAGTATCTTAGCTTACTCTTGCATGAGCAACATTTCCAAAGAAAAGAGAATGAATACAGTAATACCCAATTTGAAAGTGGTGATTGGTCAAAGAGAAGGTGAGAGATTTCCTTCTTACAGAATTACACTCTTGGAAAGACGAGGAAGGGAGGTCAGATAAAAGCAAAGAGGAAAATGAGAAAAGCAGCGTTCAGGGATCGTAACTCAGATGTTAAGTGCATAGGAGAAGGAAACAAAGCACTAAAGGTTGCAGTGACTCGGGAAGAAAGCAATAAAAGGTAAAGAAACCTTGATGCCTATAATAAAATGGGTAACATTTAAAAATAAATAACAAAGGAGAAATACTAGTGAAAGGAGTTGACATTAAGAATGTGATAGATTTGACAGCCAGGTGTTGGTGTACAACCCACTTGGTGTATAGAGGACAAGAAGGAATGTACTCTGGTACCAAAGTGTCGATGAGAAAGTTATGGTGCTGCTGATCAATATGTTGTCTCTCAGAATAATTTTGCTGCAGTTAGTTTTTGGCCAGCAGATGGTGTACTTGCACAACTAATATTTTTCATGTCGTAGTGCTTGACGATAGTCTTAAGAAGGATCTTTTCTATTTTGTTTGAAATTGGAGATTGTTCTCATGTCTTTATTCAATTTCCTTCAGGATTGTGATTATTTGGGAAAAGGAGATGAACACAACTCACTGACGTTTTGGGCAGCATTCAGTAGAAAGCGTGTGGTGGGATTAGTTTGTCATGGCAGCTTATTTGCAAGAAGCAAAACAAATGCTTACTTTTTACAAAATACATATTGTAGAAAATAGCGTGTTACAGGTGTTACACTTAAGATAAATATCTGGCAGAATTCTAGATAAAATCTACTAGGAACTAAGGAAAATGTGACACATGTGTATGTGGGCCATCAGAATTAGTGAGAAATACTGCTGTGCTCTGTAAATCAGTTTGACAGTTTACTGATTACATTTTCTTTTCCAGTTGGTGACGATTTTTTACTGAGACATTTGTATCTGCAGTATGATGGAACCTTGATTTTTACTATTAAGATAATTTAAGAAGCATTACTGTAGTTTGTGAAAGCCAGCACCTTGTTGGAATTGTGTCAGAGAAATTATAGCTTTTGTAGTATTTGCTTTTTTGGACCACAGGATGATAAGTTCTGAGGGATTTGGAAGATGGAGCGAAATTTTCTAGAAGCTATGTTGCATGAAACAGAAAAAGACCCCACCAAAAAACCCCCCAAAACCCAAACCCAAGTGAAAACAAAGAAATAAAGAAACAAAGCTCTAAGTGCATGCTTTGAAGATTTAACAGCTGCCTTCAATGGTTCACTTTTATCCTTGTAGTATTGGATTATTCCAGAATCTGTTTAAAATGTCTCAATTATTATTTTATGGCTTTGTACTCAGATTAAGTCTTTATGAATAAAGAAATAATCTGTGAGAACAAATGTTCTTTGCATTCTATAGAACTTTATAGAAAATAAATTCTATAATTTGAGAAGGTTGAAGGTTGCTGGAAATACTGTTCTGTTATTTGCATTCTAATTGCTGTAACATTTCGTGGCAGTACTTTGTAGGAGAGTGTCTGTGTAGGTAACTCTAGAAAAGACATGATCCCTATATGGACTTATCTAGCTACAGTGGAGGGGTGTAAATCTTGGTTTCAAAAGTAGTTCCAAAGAAAAGTGGCTGGAGTTTATAACGAGTCATAAAACATGTCTGACTTCAGTGCTGACAATGGCATCTGCTGTTCTGCAGAGAAAAACCATGTTTGGAAGAAGCATGTATAAATACTATTTTGCGTCTCTCTCACCACTCTCCTCAGTTGCTGTCTGAAAGACACACTTTACTTTCATTTTTCTCCTCTTAGTTTTATTTCTCCTAACAGGATAATTCCTAATTCCTACCTTGTCCCATGTATAATAAGGTGGGGGTATCATACGTATGAGTGCACCCTCAGTCAGTTTGCAGAAGACACCAGGCTGGGTGGGAGTGCTGATCTGCTGGAGGGCAGGAAGGCTCTGCAGAGGGATCTGGGCAGGCTGGATCATGGGCTGAGCCCAGTGGTGTGAGGTTCAACAAGGCCCAGTGCTGGGTCCTGCCCTTGGCTCACAGCAACCCCAGGCAGTGCCACAGGCTGGGGCAGAGTGGCTGCAAAGCTGCCACAGGAAAAGGAGCTGCGGGTGCTGGTGACAGCAGCTGAACATGAGCCAGCAGTGCCCAGGTGGCCAAGAAGGCCAATGGCATCCTGGCCTGTGCCAGCAATGGTGTGGCCAGCAGGAGCAGGGCAGGGATTGACCCCCTGTTCTCGACACTGGTGAGGCCACACCTTGAATGCCATGTCCAGTTCTGGGCCTCATAATTTGGGAAGGATGTTGAGGTGCTGGTCCAGAGAAGGGCAATGGAGCTGGTGAAAGGTCTGGAGTAAAAGTCCTATAAGGAGCAGCTGAGGGAGCTGGGGTTGTTTAGCTGGAGGAAAGGAGGCTGGGGGAGGGAGGGACCTTATCACTCTCGACAGCTGCCTGAAAGAAGGTTGTAGCCAGATGGGGGTGGGCCTTTTCTCCTAGGTAGCAAGCAACAGGATTAAACTGCCTCAAGTTGTGTCAGTGGGGAGATTTACTTTGGATTTTAGGGGAAGCTTTTTCATGGAGAGAAAGTAGTACCAGTCGCTGGGGCAGGCTTGCCCAGGGAAGTACCTTTGTCACCATTCCTGAGCATATTTAAAAGACCTGTAGGTAGGGTGCTTAGAAACTTGGTTTTGCCTAGGCAGAGCCAAGTTAATGGTGCTTTTAGATGATATTAAAGGTCTTTTCCAACCTAAATTATTATATTCCTTCTATTTATTATGTCCTTTTCTGTGATCTACTCATCACTGAGATCAATGTGAGCAGTAATTTGGGTTCTAGTGTGATTTCCAAAGAATCTACTTGCCCACCCTTCAAAAGGGGCCTTAAAAAACAATGACTATATCCTTAGAAATGATGAGAAATAAAAACAATCTAATGAGGGAGATTGTTTGTATTTCCTGATATGTGTGTTTATGGTGTAGAGATTTTGTTTGTAGCATTTTTCTTCCTCTTTTTTAATGACTTCCAAGGCACAGTAAAAGCCTGGCAGTAGCTTTATTGTATTCATTGATGTGACTGAATGGTTATGTGGAGAGAGGAGTGGGTTACCAAGCACAAAATTTTTTCTAATGTTTGTTTTGTTCCTTTTCACTCTGTCTCTTAATTAGGTTTTTTACTCCTCTTTAGTTTGGGGGTTGTTACAACCAGCCATAAGGGCTCTTCAGTCTTAGTTGTGCAACTGATATCTTGTTCACCAGATTAATATTGAGATGAAGCTGTGAGATAATCAAAGGAAAAATTAAACACTGAGAAAGGATTGTGTGTAATAATGCATGCATACAGAAATTATGTTCATGATAGAGTTGACTAGTTTAAGTAAAGTGAAAAGACTAGCATTGTGTCACTTACAAGTACTTAAAAATTGATAAAACATTGTTGCATTTGAAGCTTTTTTTATTCTTATTTGTGAAGAGGTTAGAGCTATCAACTGTGAATTTCACTTTCTACCAATGTGCTGAGATAAACATTATTTTTTGTGTTTTTGGGAAAACAATGGGTCAACTCCTTCCAAAGTGTGCAGGCGTTCAGATGAGAAATACTTGTCAAGTGTCCCACTTTGTCTCCACATTGCATTAAAAGCAGATGCAAAGGCTGTTAAAGTAAAGAGTAATAAAAACTCTTTATAATAATTTACAGTAAGTTTGAATCACCTTCAGAATGAATGAACATTGGAATAGTAGTCTTCTATATAAATACTTTGTACCTTATAATATTTCTTTAAGGAAGTACAAGGTAAGTGTAATATGTGTAGCAATGACTCTAACTGGTAAGGTGTTTCAAGCCTGTTTGTTATCTTATAGAAGGAAAACTGCTAAAAAGTGAGATTTTTCTAGGTATTTGATTGTGTGGTACAGTTGTCACTGATGACAGGTATTCTTTAAAGAATTTACTGTCAGAAATGTGGATAAATTAGAAACAGTATCTTGACATATTCCTTTGAAAATATTATAGTATTCTGGTAGTACTGTGAAATTCTGAGGAGAATAAATATTTTCTATTTTCATAGCATTGAATAGATTACAATGTCTAAATGTATTTGTAAGAAATTACCAGATATATGTCATGGTCACATAATATATGTACTCCTGTTGTAGCAATTATTATTAAATATAGCATAACCTGCAAAAATATACTTAAAATTTGAGAAGTATGGCTATGTATTGACCTATTAAAATACACTTTTACAGCTGGGATCTTTTTAATGTGCATTGCAATTGCTACATCTAAAACTGGTTTTGGTTTTACAACTACTGTAAAAATAAGAATCAATATTTTATGTTAAAATCATATAAGCAGTTTACTTAATGTTTTTGGATATTAAAAAAAGATCTGTGAGGTGAAGTAACATCTTTAATAATAATTTGTAATAATTACTTATAACAGTCTGGACATAAATATAAAACTGATTTATTGTTTTAAGTCTAAGGAATGTAGGAGGAGTTGAAATTAATCAGTGTGATTTTGGTGTTTTGGCCAGTTTCAGTGAACATTTCCTTTCGGGCTAAGAATACTTGTCCAAAATAGTCTTTAGGAAAAGGAAGTAGCTCATCTTTCTTGAGTGTAGAGGTTGTTACTGTTTGTTCAGTATTTGAAGCAAGTTATTTGTTCTAGGATTGATCTCCATGATAGGAATTGCTTTTGTTTGAGGGCAGGTCACCAGCAGGTTGCTTGTTGTGATATGATTTGACATAGTGTGCAAGGATGAGATGTATTGTTTAAAAAAAAATTCTCTTAGCTATTACTTAATTCTTAGTAGAAGAGTAAGATTCCAAGATGTTAGGGTTACTAGAAGCTTATATGGGTGAAATGTTGTGATGGGACGAATAATGGGTAAAAAAGCCCATGGAATACTGTTAAATAGAAAGGTAACACATCTTCTGTCTGAAGAAACCTTCAAGTGCAAATTGCTACTTTACTTACACTGTTTGGCCACTGTCAGGGTAGCTACCTAGGTTAACAGTTGATTTTTCCAAGTATTTCTTGTTTTCTTCTAACCCACTATATGTATCTGTGGGTTAAATCATTGCTCTTTGCTGTATTAATTTGTTCCTCCAAATGAACTGCAAATTTGTAAACAGATATAAATTTCCTCTGATTTAAAAGAATAAAATTTTAAATTAATTTGAGGACCTATTACATAAAAATTATTACTTCAAAATTTTTATTTTACAACTGTATTAACTTGCTGCTGCCAGTTTTTATATTTGAGAGGTGCAGATTTTACAAGCATCTACTCTTTTGAGTTCAGATTGATGTTTTTCCTTTTATTAAGATATACATTTTTTTTCCTTTTTAAATTTCAAGTGCCTTTTTGTTTCACAAATGCATCAAGCCCAAGGCTTCCATTTTAAAAGAAGAAAAAATACTGTTTGAAATTAAATAATTCTATAAACATTGTTACTCATTTGTAAAATTCCAAGTAACTTAGTGTTTCTCAATAAATGAAATAGCCAAAGCAGGCAGTTAGAAGTGCTTGTTCAGTGAGAAGTCTCAACTTCATACAGAGTTTACCTTCTTGTCTGTCAGTTCTAGCTGCTTCATAAATAACATGCTTGACATAAAAATCTCAGAAAACAGATCAAAACTGAGAATATTAAATTTTCCTGACTCTTTGCTTTAACCTGTATTGTTACTGTTCCAGCTGTGCAGTTATTAAATATCATCATCTTAATCAGCTGCATCAGGACTGCAGTGTGCCATCAGTTCGTACCCCAGTAAGGTTACCTACCAGAACTGTAGATTCAGTGATTGAGCAGAGCAGCTCATGCTTAAGAGTGTCCTTAGAGACCGTCTTCCCAATAAAACTTGTCTGAATTGAGTTTTTAATAGTTTTGATTGTATTTCTTGGTTTCTGAGTGCTTGAGCACCAGCTAATGTCTTCCCTGAAGGTGCTAATAATTGCTGTTATAATGAGTCTAATTTTTTCTCTTCAATTTTGTAGCTTTGATCTTGCTTGTACTGTCTCTTCCATGCTGTATTACCTGATATTAGAATTGCAGTTTGCAGTTGAATCTGAAGTGCAACAAAAGCTACATGTATTGCTTTATTAATGACTTTTAATATATGAATTTTATGGGGAATAACATAGGGAAACAGCTTAAATCCCCTGAAATCAATAGATTTCTTCTGTTGTGTATTTCTTATGCAGTACATCATTATGATTAGAAATACATCTGAAGTGAAGTGATCATTTTGGTTTTTATACTTCCCAGAGAAATGGTAAATTTATGCATGTAAAATAATTTCTTAAATGATTTTTTCATATGATCTGGTATTACTTTATAAGTAACAAAAAAACATAGTATGAGTCCTGTAAAACTTAGTGGCTTCCATCTGTCAACTCATTGAAGGCTTTGTCTGCAGCTATTACTTCTATTTTTTGTGTGCCTTTTTGTATGTACTATGGTGTTTCAATCCATGTTAGATTTGATATAAAATTGTGAACCAGATAGGAACTTTTTATATTCTCTCTCTGCTCTGAACATCTCAGACTTATAACCTGATCTAATACTGATTAAGATCAAGAGAATTTTTCAAGTAATTTCAGCTGTCTTCTAAAATGCTTACAATCTTTTGAAAGGCTACATCAAGTGTATATCTTTTGACTGGGTCTGTTATATAAAATTGCTTTATAAGCTTAGTAATATTTTTATTATGTATCTTTTTCAGGGTATTGAGGAATGGAATATTGCCCATCTTAATACAATATTGGATGTTGTCGGAGAAGAGTGTGGAATTTCTATTGAGGGTGTAAATACACCATATCTTTATTTTGGCATGTGGAAAACAACATTTGCATGGCACACTGAAGACATGGATCTCTACAGTATTAATTATCTCCATTTCGGGGAACCAAAGTCATGGCAAGTTTTTGTCTTTTTTTTTTTTTTTTTAAATGACTTCTGTTTATTTCAGCTGACTAAACCAAACAAATGGGTTATGATTGATTCACAGTGGCAAGCTTTACTGAAAAGCTAAGATAGTAATTCAATGATGGGTTTTTTAAACTCTTAATGCTGTGAAATCACACTGATATATTCTTTTATTTTAAAGGGAAAGACAGATGAGTACGTAAGACTTACTTGAGTTCAACAGAAAAATATTTTAAAGATAAAATATGAAAAGTTTAATATGTTGGGAACCCCAAGTGTATTTGAGGAACTTCTGAAAGTTCTTTGAAATCAGTTTTTGCTTCTGTTGCCTTTTGGGGCTTCCTACCATATTTTGTATTTAACATGTATTTAATTGCTTTTTTGAATCAGATCATATTCTGTACAGTTAACTCAGCTGGACCAGTAGGAGGTAAGATTCAGAGCTAAGGGTACTTCCTGTATGTGAAACTGTCCTTTCTCTGTAATCTTAGATATTTGTTTGAACAGCTTTAAGAGGCAGTTTGGTTTAATACACTGTGATATACATATATCCCAAGTATATAAGACAAATAAATTCCTTTTGTTCATAAAATCTTTTTTTTTTTCAGTATACTTGTGAAGAGAGTGTAGAATGATTAGAAAGATATGCAAGGATAAGTTATGCGTAGTTCAGTTCTTGGAGTTTCTAGTCATCTGAACATGGACAGAAAATATATAGCTTGTAATTCCATAAAACATCACTGGTTTTTTTTCCATACCCATACAAAATTAAAATACTTATAATGTATTTATTCTGTGAGTGTGGTAAATTGGTCAGATGCTCACTCTTAGATCATTGCCTTATGTTTACCTGTTTTGCTGATGTAATGGAACTCTTGATTAAGGCAGAGAAGGTGAATACCACCTATTGTAGTAAAGCAGGTCCATGTCTGACATTGATAAATTTTGTACTTAGGTATGTGGGGTTGCTTCTTTGAATTAAACATACAGAAAGTCTTGTTAACCATATCATCAATATCTTTAAAAAAATGGATGTAAAGATAGGCGATTCCAGAATGTTCCAAGATGATAGGACAACTGTAAATAATATGATGATTGCATAAAGTTGTTTTCTGCTTCTTAGGAATTTAAAAAGTGCTATTTGAAGAAAAACTCACTGCATATTGTGAAATTCCAAACAGTAGAGAACTTAAACTCTGAATACCTTAGATACAATGGGAAGAAGTTAGGAAAGCTTCTTTAATTATTTTTGAAGGAGGTATGAGTTGATAACAGGATAAATGCTTTTCTGGTTTACCGATACTTTTTATGCTTCTAATGAACAAAATCATTAAACACCATCCTCTTCATATTTTGAAGAAATAGTGGTGGATACAAATTCATTTTCTGTACCACACTGGCCCATATTTTTAAGAAATGCAGCATTATAAAAAAGTTGAACAAAAAACAGCTAAAGATTTATTTACACATGTTACACATGTCTCTGTTACTGGAGGAATGCTGTAATAATTCTTGCAAAGTTCATTTATCAGTAAAAAGTGTTGTGTTAACGTGATATTAGTATAGCATTTTTTTCAAGAAAATGGTGTAGGAGCTGAATCTTATGATACTTATGAAAGATATTTTCTGCTCATTAATTCAACTGATTTGACGATCCTTAGTGGAGCAGTATAACTTGACATAGATAGTAGTAATACGTATTTTTCGATTTTACTGGTTGTACATGTGGTTCTTCAAGACAGATGCACTGGTCTTTCAGAGAGCTAACATGCAATGTATTTTCTCTGAATTGTGAAAGGACAGCCATTTCTGTCTGAGAGTCACAATTACAACTTGTGGCTAGCAGCTGAGTCTATCTGCTGTAGCAGTCATAGAATTTGAGGCTTTCTGCAGTGTTTAGGCATAGGCTAACTTGCATTGCATCTTATCATTCACACTTTTACTTCAAATGTTACAGAGAGGAGTCTGTAGTTCTATGTTATGTATACCAATTCCTTCATTGACTGCCTCTTATGAAACATGGGAGGAAGTTGTGTCTGATAATTTACAAAATAAGGATTACAGCTGTTTAGATATTTATGTATATATTTCTGTAACACATAATATGTGTAACATGGTACGTACATTAATTCTATAGATTTTTCTTAACTTGCTAAAGAGGAAATATCTTAAAAGAGAAGAAGGGACTTAAAAGCCCTGAAGTAGAATAATATAAGGTCAGAAGAGATTCAAGTATGGTGGGGAAATATTTACTGGAAAGAGACTTAAATTTACTTGCTATTAGGCAAGAATTTTTGCTGCAGTTTTCTCTTTGCATTCTCAGGGGAAAGGTACCTTGAAAATGCTACCTCATTTCATATCTCAGTTTCTTAGAAAAAGTTATTATTAGAAAAAGTTCTATTATTAGCAAGACAAACCATTGGTGTGATTGGTAGTGTGGCTTATTAATTCAGTTATCTCTTGATATTGGTGGATTTTGTAATGGGATATAAACCTCTTACTAACACTAAAAATTCCTTCACTCTGGCATTTGTTGTTAAATTTTTTTTTATTGTAATTATTGTTTCAGGGGTATAGGTCTTAAGATGATTTGTTTTTGTTTTGTGTAATACTTCGAAGAATGTTTTCATGTTAAGCTATTAAAGTGCTCTTGAAAATTAATGCTTAGCAGAGATCAGATTTTTGTTACATTATACTATTGATATATTTACCATATCCTTCGGTAAAATATGGATAATGCTTCAATTTACATTATAAGTTTATGAATAAAAAATCTGAGTAAGACATTCCAATTTTTTGAAAATACTTCTGGGTTTATTAAGTATCTGAAAGCAAGGCTTACTCTTTGTTCTGGTTACCTGACTTGTGAAAAACAGTGTGTTGAATTTTCTTAAGTGTTGAGATGATATAAATCTTCTTGAAGAAGAATTATAATGAATATAAGGAAGATTTTCTTAATCAGGCAGAAGGTAATTATTTTCATGGCACTGTTGGTATTTAAAATATAATAATAATAGGACAGTTTTTTCCTATTTTATTTTAAAGAAGAAAAGATGTGTAGAGAATAAACTGTTTTACTTTAGAAAGTAATATTTTGAAGTTTTGTACTCAGTTTGTTCACCTTTTATGTTGATGGTGAAGGCCTGAATTCTCTTCTGCACGAAGAACTAGGTTTTTACTTTGCCTTGAAAGGGCCACAGTTAAAACTTGCAGTCTGATACAAACAATAATTCACGTATCAATTTGTGTGTTTTCTGTGACATTCTATCTGGTCTTTGCTTCCTGGCTTTTCCTAAGACTAAAAATGTCAGGAGACAATACATTATGTTAAAAAACCAACTCTCCTGTTTGGTAATGTCTTTCGCAAATCACAAAATGCCTTGCAGGGTTGGTCAGTCATAAAGTAAATAGGAATAAATGCTACAGAAAGAGGAGATAGTTCCATCTTTGTGACTATATCAAGAAAAAGAGACCAGATTGTTAAAGAGAGAATGCTTATACAGCCAAATTTAGATGGATTAGAAGAGTGAGACTGAACCTGACAGTTTATTTAGGTTGTAAGAGGAAATAAATCTATTGTGACAGTCAAACTAAATCAGGGGTTTAGGTTCAGGACCTCTATTCGTGATTTCAGTGGATATAGGATGGGAAGGAATCTGATCTCTAGATTGCATAAAATTTATACTTTGAGCAACCTTACTGTTACCTCTTGATTGCTGTGACTAGAATATTTTTTATGGATTTGCCTGTGTAGAATGTGTATCAATACCTTTTCATCTTGCTTAATGAGGTGGAAAAATCAGGAAGGATACAGAGTTACACAGCAGGGGTTGTTGAAGTCTTTGAAACATTTTGTGTGAAGACTTTCAGATTTTGAATCCCAATAGCAAGAGAAATAGTAATGGGGTTATGAGTACGATGGGATAAAAATGGATGGCATTCTGATACTAGTTTTAGACAAAATTATAGGCAAAAAAGGGGAAGAAGGAAAAACCTACTCAGACTGATAACATAGTATGATTTAAGAACAAATATGGTGATAAGGTAAATGGATTTAGAAAGGCTCAGCTAGGTCCCTACAGGGCCTTCTGAGGAAGGATTAATAGAATGTTCAGTGTGATCAGCAGCTGACAAAAACTAGTCAAAATCTGGCCAGGTGATGCAAAGTTCAGCATAAGTGGGAAAGTCTTGGTACCTTTGCAGAAGTTGTGTGTCCCACTGATGGTATGGACATGTTTCCTAGTTACGTTCTATGTCTAGAAAACAAAATAAACACAGAAAACTACAGGAAGTCAAAGCTGTATGGCAGAAATGGGACTAAAGTATAAAGCTTCCGTTAGGATTAGTCAGGCTTCTTGCTGAAAACTGTTACAAAAATTAGAAATACTGTGAGTCACAGAGATGACTGTAATCAAATAGGGATTCTGGTTGTGAAAAGTTATCTGTAATCAAGTAATATAGTGGTTTGTCAGCAGATCCAGATAAATTATCGTGCTTGAAACAGAGCAATCATTTGCTAGTTTCAATGTTCTTCACGAAGTGGAAGAACTTAGGTCAGGGATTAGAAGAAAAGGAGAAGTTTTATTTGTTTATTTGTTCTGGTTTTCCCTTGCGGAAGAGGATTTTGTTTCTTAAAATATTTAGATTAAATAGGAACATTTTTTGGTGGCAACAGACTTTTGCATTTCCCATCTCAAAACAAAAAATGTATTAGCTTCCTAAATTAAGTTTATGAAATTTAAATCTGCTCATATTTTAAAAAGTTATGAGTCTGGTTTATGTATAATAAAGATGAACCACCTAAATAGATAATAAAGTAAATCAGTAGCTTATAAAAGGGATTCTGAGCTCAGTGGCTGGAGTTAGATAGCATTATTTTGATGTACTGTGAATGTTCGCAAGTTGTCTGTTGCCAATTATAAAACCAATGAATATAGTTCATTTTGAAAAAAACTGATGATGTTTACTTATAACAACATTTTATGGGTTTGCAGCTTTAGAATTTTAAAAATACCAATCTGCAGGAAAAATTATCAGCTATTTTTACCTTGTCAATCTATAACATGGGATTTAGAGAAGTAGCTTTGGTTAAGTATTAAGCATAGTTTGGTTAAGTATTAAGCATCACACTGAATTTGCTTGAAATTTATGCTATAAACCATTATCTGCATACACCTGACTTTGGAAGAATGGAACTCAAATTGTTTCACATTCCGTTTCTGGTCGCTGACATGAGAACGATTGATTGGGTGGATAGAAAAGGCTGCTTGTCTGATAATCATCTTGTTTGGCTAAGCAGTTTTTGCACAGTAAAGCAACAATTTGTTGGTTTTGATGCGAATGAGAAGCATTAATCTTGAAAACATATATATAAAAATTAATTACAAGTTAATGACATAAATTTAATGTTTATTACTTTATTGTAGTTAATCTTGTTGCCAGACTCTTGATCTGCTGAACTAAGACATATTTCAGAAGATGTTTATTAACAATACTTGGTAAATATATATACTATATTTTTTCTGTCCTTGTAGTATGAGTATCAATGAATGGTGACACTTTATACTTTACCAGGTATTCTTTGTGAACTAATAAAATTTAAATCTACTTAGCTGTTGGCAATAGAGGGAGATGGGGAGGCTGACTTCGTCATCAGAATCTGATTTTATTGTGGGATACAAATGCTTATATACTATTTCAGGGAGACCAGTAATGTGTACTATGATGGTTAGGTTGAAATCACATACACAAACTTATGCATTTAACAACATCTCTTGCTTGCAGTGTTTAATGGGATTTTCTTTTTCCAGTAAACCCGTTTGATTTAATCTTCTTGCGATCCAGGTCTAATTTTCGAAGTTCCAGTTTTCTTTTGCCAAGGCATCATGTTATCAAATCTCTTATGTTAATCAGGTCCAAAGTTAATAATCTATCTTGTATCCCCCAACATTCCAACACTTTGCATCATCATTTCCCCTTTTGTCTTTTCTTAGCTTTTTGTCTGTTTATTTGCTTGTTATCCAAGAGGCACTCTTTTTGCCTCTTAGTGATTTACCATTGCATTTGCTTTGGAGGTTAACCTTATTATATGAGAAGCCAAGCAAATGTTAATGGCTGTTTAGTAATGTGGCTAAAAGAAAGATGAACACAAGATTAAGGTATTTTTCTATGAGCTAGTAACTGTTCAAATTCTCTTATAAGCTAGCTGTTGAGATTAAGGGTGAATAATTTTTATTTCTCTGACTAGGTCATTTGGATTTGGGAGCTTTTTGTTTAATGCAAAGTAGACCAAGAAATCCAGCAAGATTCATGTCTTTCATCATGAAAGGCGGGTACACATGTGCTAAGCTCAGTTTTCTAATAAATGGTGATGGGAATCAAGCCTGAACGGTTCTCGACATTGACTTTGGGACTCCTAATGTGTCATAGTACCGAGGGTTGTCTGTCTCCATCCTTTGTCCTTGTCTTAGCTGTGAGGAACAAGCAATTTCAGCAGAAAGTAAAGAAGTAAAGGATTGAGTAGCAAATGTTACCGTACAACTCAAGTGAAGACTATGATGAAAATACATTTTCATCATAGTCTTCACTTGAATTGTACGGTAAATACATTTTCATCATACGTTTGCATTTAATGTATCGTATTTCTTTGTAATTTTGTATTAACTAAATAAATAGCTGTAGTCCAGTTAAAGCATGCACTGTCTTTCCAGAAGACTTACGGAGAGCTTCATTGACTTCTTTATTTTTTTGATATTTACATGTTTATATGTACAAATGGAAGCATGTGGATCCATATTATTATTGAGGTGTATAACATGTTCTTTTGAAGGAGCAGCATTTTAGGAGGAACACCAGTTCAAGCAGAACTAGAGTCAAAGCAAAGTACAGTATCTGGTTTTGAGGTTTTTTGTTAGACATAAACACTATCTGTTCATGTTTTGCTTTCTCGAGTTGTGTATTTAAAGACATACAGTGCAGTATATTATGCAATACACTGATGTTAGCTTGTTGGCCATCGGGATCTTTCACATTAATTACAATGGCTGACAGGCCACCTGTTATAGCACCACCCAACCCCAGGAGTCCAAGACCTGCACTAGTGAGAGGCCACAACTGAGGCCAGCAAAGTCACGAGAGTATTGTGACATCTGCTCCAGTGTCAATCAGACCTGTTACTGATAGAGTTCCTGGATGACATCCACTGATGGTGAGAGTGCATGTCTTTTCTGGACGGCTCTCCGTTACTTTCTCAGTCCAGAGCACTTGAGGTACTCCTGTCAATCCAAAACTTCCTGTGCCATGATTTCGGTTCACTGTATTTGTAACAGAACTCACAAAAGGTACAATTTGAGCAATCCAAGTTCCTTTCTGAATAGTGACAGGATGGTCATCGATGGATACCATGGCATGAATCTGTCCTAAATAATCAGCATCAATAAGCCCTAGATGCACATGAATACCTCTAAGTGTAGTACTTGATCTCCGTATCAAAAATGCACTCAATCCCTGTCCTATTGGACCATAGGCATCAAGGGGCGCTTCACACATTTCTTTTGTTAAAATGGTTACTGTGTCAGCGGTGGGTATATCAATCACTGTGGACCTGCTTGTTGCCCCTGAGTGTTGTTCGCAAGTGGGTAGCTTTACATTGCTGGGAAGGCCTGCCTTTGCTGTTGTGGTGGTTGTTGTTGTTGGGGTATTTGTTTCCCTTTGCACTCCTCTTTAGGTTTCCCGGCAATAGCTGACCATTTGCATGATATTTATTCCTGCATTGTTTAGCATAGTGCCCAGGTTTAGCACAATGATTGCATACAACATCGCTGCTTGCACTTGGCTTATATGTTGTTTTCCGGACAGTGCACTGTGACCTTACGTGTCCTTGTTGTCCACAATTATAACATTTTGCTGAGGGTCTTAGCACTGCAGCAAGAGCTGCCATTTTATCCTCGACTGAACCAACTTTTGAGCAAGCAGTAACCATTTCAGACAAGGTGTGTTCCCCAGGTAAAGTGTCAATAATCTTTCTGCAGTCTGGGTTTGCATTTTCTTTAGCCAATTGTATACACAGTTTGTCTTGCAAAGTTTCATCATCTACCTGCTTCTCAATAGCTGCAGCAAGTCTTTCTGCAAATTGCAAAAATGGTTCTCTCATCCCTTGTTGTATAGCGACATATTTCTGTTTTGTAGCTGCCATTTCCATTGTTTTAGTTAAGGCACTCATGCCAATTTGCTGAACTTGCACCAAAATTGAAGGATCTCACCTTGCCTGTAAAGCTGGATTGGCAAAAGGCCCAGTGCCCAGTAGGGCGTCAACACCCACAGCATGACGAGGGTCATGTTGAGGCAACTGCATATTTGTTAAAGTGGTGCGGTCAACCACTCGCCTCCAAGTTTCTTGAAACACACTGTATTGCACTGGCTGGAATAGAATTGTAGCAAGATGCATGATTTCATAAGGTGCAAGCAAATCTGCATTAATTACATGTATGAATTGCATTACCTGTGAGGAATTAATTACATGTATTAATTGCATTACCTGTGAGGAATTAATACCATACTGAGCCACTTTTGATTGGAAGTCTTGAACAACCCTCCAGGCAAAGACGTCATGACTGTCAACCTGCCCTGTTCCAGGAGCTGCTTTAAAAACTGGAAATAGGGTTATCATAAGCAACATTTGCATTGGCACTGTTCTCCTCAGGTACTCTTGGAGCACCTAACCTTTCTATGATGTGCCAATTCTTTTCTTCATCTGCTTTCCTCCTAAAAAATTTCCAAAACTCCTGAGGGTGTCGAGGAGGCACAGTTACATGACATGGAGGCAAAGTCCATGGGGCAGTAAGGCTAGAGCTCTTTGAAGGTAAAGGGACCAGAGCTCATTGCCCCAACTCAGGTGTTATTGCGGGCGACTCATCACTTGATTCGCTGTTGCTGTCACTGTCAGGTAACGGAGGATACGGCCTTGCAGGTTGTTCAAGCCGCTCAGAGGGGAGCGGGGGGGCAGACAGCTGGACTAGAGCGGAGGGAAGTGGGCGGGCAGATGGCTGGGTTTCTCTTTCTGCTAAAGACATTTCAGGTAACTGCCATAGCAGTGTAGTATATACAGGCACCATCGTGAGCTGCTGCACAGGTGTGAGGTAAAGAGGTTCAGAGGTCTGATAAGAAGATGCAATGGCATCCAGCCCGGAAGCTCTGGCAGCCTTCCCAGAAGGTTCGGCAGCTTTCCCAGAAGCTTTGGCAGCTTGCCAGGTGACTTCCATGGCACCCGGACTTTGTTCAGATTCACTAAGTTCCCCATCAGAGGCCCCCTCTGCCTCTGGTCAGGTTCTGTTATCAGCCGCAACTCTTCATCCACATCCCACTCTGCTTCTTTTCACTCTGTGGTCCATTCCTTTAATGCCTCAAAGAGCGATTCCCAAGTAACTGCTAGATCGACAACCATTTTATCTCGCGCTCGGATGACTTCCCACAGTCTGTCCCTGACTTTTTTCCATGCCTTAACACTAAATGCTGTGTTGGGATCAGTGCCAAAATTCTGTGATTTAACCCGCAGCAATGTATTACGAAGTGCACAGTCTGAAGTATTAATTCCCTTATTTCTATGCAAAACTTTCCATGTAGCCAGAACATTTTCACCTTCTTTACATAAATTATGTCCCATTATTACTAGTTGGTGGCTCACCTTCTTCCAGGTGTCTTGATAGGAGGAAATCAGGTCCAGACCTCCCGGTGGCTTCCACCTGCTGCTCTCAGCTGCACCAACGCCGCCTCCCCCACTACGTCCCAGTGGGTCACGGTTGCCAGTTGCTAGGACCCCGTATGGGCCCCCACTGACTGTTCTTATCATGTCAGGGATCACCAAATGTTGTTGTCGAGGCGGTCACGACACAAAGCAGAGACCACAAGCAGTCTCAGTTGGCAACTCTTTATTATTGAATATGGCTGACATTTATACACTTTGCAATTGTTTATGCTTCTTCTACCTTTACTATTGGCCACAATAAGTCAATATAATACTGTTGGTGAGAAGTTATAGTGACTTAACTAACTTTCTAAAAATGCTTCGTCTAGCTGCAAGGTTCTCTTATCTTTCTTCTCTCGGTCTCCTTGGTTACATCCTTGGAGAGAGCTCCTTATCAGCTTCTTCTTACTTCTCGACTTCTTCTCGCTCCTTTAGCCTGCTGTTAGCCCCTTCCACACACAAACAATTTGAAAGTACAAATGGAGAGAAACAAAGTGCATTTTTGTGAGACAGCAAAGTTCTGATTAAAACTGCAAACATTGAGCATAGTAAACTGAAAGTCTGTTTGCTGAATACCATTTGGAATGAGTTGTAAGTGGGCATGTGTTTATCTTACAGAGCACTGACTTATGTACTGGTCTTCCTTCAATGCAGGTATTTCAGTTGTAATAGAGTAAAATTGTAAAATTTGAGGTAGTTGGATGTTTAATGCTTTTTTTTCTGAGTGATTTTTCAAGGCTGATGAATGAAATGTGTTCACAGTGTAGTAAAAGGCTACATTTTTACTTAGTTTAATAATGTACAACTGAATATACATTTCCTTCTTTACTGAATCATACTTTTTTAATAGAGAAGACTCAGTCCAGTGTTATTGCAACATATAACTGAAACAAAATCCTATTATATCACAAATTAAAGCAGGTAAAGTCAATAATAAATCCTAATTAAAACATTCAGTAAGTCCATGAAGTGCAGTAAATATGTTAATAACAAAGAGAAGCAAAAATGAAACAACTTTTCAAGAGTTTTCTGTTTTTTGGCTGCAGTAAACATTAAAAATAATATGTTCCTTGGTATTTTTTGCTGAATTGTTGCCGACAGCATGTGGAATTAAAAAAAAAAAGATTATTGTAAGAACAGTGGGTGTCTAAGATATGTACAGTTTAGTAAATTGAAGAAAATCTATTTCTAGAATGTTTTAAAACTCTAATTGTAATGATTCTACAAGTACAAGTTTTATTCCGCAGCTTTTGCTGTAGGAAAAAATAGAGATTTTTAATGCTCATATTTTTCTGTTGAACCCTTGTGTCTTAGGAAGCATGCTGAGATTCAGAGAAATGAAACTTATTTTAGAAATTAGACTTATTTTACATTTTTTCATTTAATTTAGAAAAATAAAGTATGTGTTTCTTTTACAATTGTGGTGTTGTAATAATATTTAAATATTGTCAATGTATGTGACTTTAAATAGTGAATGTAGCATTTTGGAACTACATAATATAATATTTAAACTAGAACTAAGCTAAGTTTTCATCAAACCTCTGGACCCCCTGAAACTCAATGTCTGTATTTTTTCCTTAGATATTGGTTTATTTTTTTCTGTGCAGTTTTTCAGTCTTCAGTCTTTTTGGCTCCTGTATACTTAGATATTTATCATACACGAATGATGACTTTTAGTCATTATGTAGTAATTATGTCTTTAAGCATTTTATCCTTTTCTTTATGTCAATTTTAGGTATGCTATTCCTCCAGAGCATGGGAAACGGCTTGAAAGACTAGCTCAAGGTAGGATTTCCAATATTTTCATATGTATGGTGTTTGAAGGACAACCCTTGAGGGTTGAGGAAAGTAAGAAACATTGTTCTTGACTCACCTAGTGTTTTATTACTTAATACTGTAGACACATAAAAGTCACACAACATTATTGCCCTGAGGAATTCTTAAGAATTGAAGTGATTCTTTGTTTTTTTTTTTTTTTACTGCCACTTATAGCTTGGTGAAACTTATGAAAATGAGGCTTAATATTTTGTTGTTCATTAACTTTTCATTGCTAGTGTTTTTGTCTCCTCTGTGCCCTTGCTCTTTCTTGTCCTAGCTTCTTTTCATCAGCAACTTTTTGAATCTTTTTACTCAAATTTGATACAGAGAAAGAAATATTGAAGATAGATGAGTCTCCAAAAGTTTCATCAAAGTTGATGATTGGGTAGAGGATAGAATCCTGGTTATTGCCTCTGTGAAGGGGTAAGCAGACAAAGTGTAGAAACACTAAGTCTTTATTTGTTTACAGCTTGCTGACTATTGAGCAGGCATATAGATCCACTTTAACTGAAGCATGTACTGGCTTTTACCATTTAGAGGTGGCAGAAATTTCTGGGAGAAGGAGCAGAGATATGGTTGTAAGGTTGAGGACTAAGGGATAAAAGCCAGTAGTCTGCAGAACGATTCTCACTCATTAGTTTGTTTTCTTTTCAGTAATACTACACCTTTATTTTTGTTTCTGAATTAAGAGTGGAAATTATGAACAGGGGAATAACTAGGGATCTTTCTTGGCCCATGTTTTATAGCTTGCTAATAACTATTAAAGGAATTACGGAATGGAGTGCTTAATGAAATGGAATGAGAGGAAAGGAATGCTATTGAAAGTTCATAATTAGATTGTGTGTATCAGGACAAAATTCTGAAAGTTGTGTACATTTTGTTTTCATATTAATTTTTTTTCCTCAGTATATGGGTACATGATTCTTTTTCTGAGCTATTCTAGTACTATTACAGTTAAAGATGTGAAAGTAAAGACTTGTGAACTTCCAGTCTTAAAAGAATGTATCAGGAAAACAGATTTCAACCTGAATAATTATATTTCCTATTCCTAAATTTTATCATGGCTTCATTTGAAAAAGTTATCAGTTGTTTTCTTTGCTTTCCAGTTTGTTTTTCACTGGTAAGCTAATTGGAACTTGTAGGCTGGACATTAGACACGGACTTAGGATGATTCAATAATTTAGTTTTACAAGAAATGATAAAAGAGTAAAAGAGGTAGAGAATTGGAAAATTTTCAGAGACACTAAGACTGTTGAAAAATTGCCTTCTTCTTTTCATACTTGATAGTAAACTCTTAACTTTTCAATTAGTAGAAGTGTAAATAAAGGGAAGGGGATATGGTAAAGACTTGTGATGACTGACATGGGCAACATGAAAAGTTGTTCATTGAGTCTTCTGGTGTATGTAGAGACTCCAAATGAAGTATCTTGTCAGGTTCAAAGTTAGCCTAAAGTTTATTTTGCAGTATGCATTCCTTACTCTCCCTGGTGGATTCTAAAATTTTCATGGAATCCTGAGCGAGATTGGAGCACAGTGGCACAGAAATATGTTAGAGGAGCATAGGAACTGCTTCTCGCCTTCGGAGTCTTGGAGCAGCAACTATTTGCTACTAGATCAGTCAGAGGAAGCCAGCTTTCCATGCTGTATGTAAACGCTTGTCTATACACAGTTCTACATTTGATGGGAGTAAGATCTTTGGGTAGATAGACTTTGCATGTAATATTTTTTGGCTGCTTTGGCATTTACTGTAAATTTCACATTGCTTGTTAACAGCTGTGCAGTGTTGAACCATTTCAATGTGCAGTAGTGAGTGCATCGAATGCATCGAACTTTTCTTTATTTTCAGAGTGAGGGAAAAGGATGGGCATTGAAGCAACACTTGTTCACTCATTTCTTAAAATGAAGTGGTACTGAGACATGGTATTATTATCTGTTTTAGACCAAAAAAGCTTCTTCTTTCCTTGAAATACCTTGATTTCTGTAGATATTGGAGTAACCTATACAAATTCAGGAAGTAGGTAACTTTTGGAGATACATGAAAAAAGAAACTGCCTGAAGGTGCAGACAGCCCTCTTATTGCTGATGGTGACCTAATACTGTAATAGAAATGAAACATTAAGCATCAGAGAATTGGAAATCTCCATGACCACTCTTTCCAGAAAGCGAGAGGTTTTACTGGGGGAACATTGTCTTGACGTCTGGGCACTAGTCAGCATAGGATGTATCTCCACAGAAGTAAGAATTAAGCTGCTCTTAATTTTGTATTAGTATAAGTTGCAAAGAACTGTGGGGTGAGTGGAAGACTTCCTTAATGAGTCATGCTTATGATCATAACTTAATTATTTTTATTTCAGTACTATGTTTTGAATAGCAAATAACAAATCATAGAATCAGATACTGAACAGAGATGATAAAATTTCAAATAGTGTCTATTCCATTACATTTACTGAATGAAACTGAATTTCTGTAGGAAAACTAGGTACTCATATGGAGATTATTATTGTAGCAGCAATGTAAGATAGGTGAGTTAGGTAATGTTGAAGAATGTATTCTGTGAAACTAAGTTTTCAGTAATTCATTTTAATGTAGTCTGTGACATTTTTCTGTGAGTAGATTGTTTCCATGATATTTTTGGTCCAGCTGATAGCTGAGAATGGAATGTAGAAGATCCTACAGTGATGAACAATAAAAACAATGGATTTTTTTTAAACTGAAAAATACCATTTCTTATTGTTTCCATGCTGTCATCTTCTACTTTGCAGCTGGTGCCTTTTAAAATGCAGTTTCATATCTTACAAAGATGAAAGTATAAAGTAAGCTGCACAGATGCAAGTCACTTAAAGCATTAATAAAACATAGTGTAACCTAGAGACCTTTGTACTTAATACCATGTGAAGGGAAAATATTTTTGCATGAGTGCAACATTTGGAGGAAAAGGAAAGTAGTTTCTTCAGAAAGGTTAGCTCTGATGACCAGATGCGTACTGAATTAATTGAATGCTCCTAAATAATTAAAATAATAAAATAATACATTAAAAGTGACAGATTGTGTAAGTCAAGGCAGGAGTTGATACATCAAATTAAAGGAAGGTTAGAATATTTTCCATTATCTTGTCTGCACATCACAATTACAACACAGGCCTTTTGTGCATGAATGCTTTCATTTTTGCTTTCCATTGAAATCTTGATTGACTGTGGCGGCTACAAATGCTTTGTCTGAAAGACATTAGACTTGCATCTAATAAAGACAACTGTTAGATTTTGCCCTTCAGCTGCTTTCTCATTTATGTAGATACTTTTTTTCAATTTTATGTAGACATAAATGTAATGAAAATCTCAAGTGAGCTGTTAACTGCAATTTTTATACGTGTTGTCATGTTAATCTGCAATACCATGGTATTCTTAAATGATTTTTTTGTTTTACAAAATGGGTTAGAAAATAAAGAGAATAGAGGCAGAGTGGGAAATGAGAAATGCTGTATTGAAGGATTTTGGAGATCTTTTAATAAATTGTTTGAGTGCAGAAACTGTTTTAGAAAGGAGATGACATCAATATGTGATGTTCAATTATGTTAAAGAAGAAGCTAAAGTAAAGTTTAATATATTGTAGGTATGTATGGTTGTTGTACAAAGCTTTTAATGGTGTATTAATTACTTTTTTAAATGCAGGTCACTACCTTTTATATATGAAAGCAAATTAAAATAATTGTTGAAATGAGACTTGAAGTAGAACTTGCATAACTTCTAAGAATCTTGAATGTGAAAACTTTAGGAGTTGAAGAATTGAACTTTTCCTCAGAAAAATAATTAGTCAAGTTAGAAAAGTCTTAAATAAGAGATGATACAGGTTTGAACATGTTAATCTGGGCATACCTACAGTTGTGTTTCATACCACTTGAAAGTCTCTTTGTGGCTTTTGTATTCTGCTTTGTATAGCATACAAATTGCCATTGTTCCTTTGTGATGGTTGTTGTTATGCAGACTTACCCTCCTAATTTCTTTCATGTTCACACAGAAAGTTAAATCAAACTAGTTCAGATCATGGCAAAATAATTCAAATAAATTATATAAAGGTTATACTTATCAAAGTAAAATCTAAAAAGAGAATTACTAGGAAACTTAGTACTTCTGTAATCTCTGCCATTGTTTTGATAGTACTGATCTGCAAATTATTATTAAGATTTTGTATAAGTCCTTTAAATGTAGGCCTGCATAAATAATAAATAATCATAACCTTGAGCTTATTTATGTTAATTTGATTTATATTCATTAACATTAAACGACATCAAATAAATTTGTAATTTAGGATTTTTTTTCCTTATGTTGCGAGTTTTATGATTATACTTTATTTTAAATAATATTATAGAGTAGTGTAGCACCTTTAAATTTCAGGTGAAGTCTTGAGTAAGGAAGTGTTGAAAGTTATAGGATGTCTAGCTTCATTCATTGCACTGGTCAGGATTTGATTTGAAAGTTCCCTAAGAGTATGATTTTATGCGGATGTCATTAAATAATGACTATTATTGACCAAGTTAGATTTCCTTGATCGTTCAAAGTAAAATATAGCAAACCAACATGCTCAGTCCAATGGAATTGTAGAATTATACTTCTGAGAATGGTATTGTAATTTGTGCATATGTGATTTTAGCTGGACAATGTAATTGAAAACATTATGGACATATTCTTAGAAGCAGAGTGGAGCATTCTGAGTATCTTGAAAATGCTAATCAACCAGGGAATTGAGCCCAATCCCCTTCAGTTTGCCTGAGTGATAGATATGATATTGATGTGGTCATCTGATATGAGCTGTGTGTGACATGTTGGAAAGACACTCTCATGGTGGAAACGAAAAATGAGACTGCCCCGTAGCAACGCTCACTGTCCCTCAATAATTTAGAGATTTGAACTTATTTTTAAAAATATGTTCTATGTCCTTCCATGGCTAGGAGGGTGAGTGTTCACTGCTTCTACCTTTGCAGTAGATGAGAAGGCCTTGGCTTCTCTCTAGAATGTATTTGGATTATAAATTCTGTGGAAGGAATAACATTGACAAAGGATGTGTCTTCCCCATGTTGCTGTTACTGAAGTAGTTTAATTTTGTTTGTACAAATAACATTGGTAAGATTGTACATTTTAGGCTATGTTATCTGTTAGAGTATGTCTATAGAGTCTTGCAAGGGCATGTTTTTGTTTGTTGACAGAGTCTGAAGCCTATGCTTTCACATACTCTTTGCTGTTGCTGCTTGGGCTAACTAAATAAGGGTTTTAAAAAGCTGAGAGGAACCTTGAGTTTGGATAAAGGTTCTCTCTTTGTAGTTGTTTACACCCAAACATTTGACCAGCAGGTATTGAATCTCACACTTACCATGCAGACTTTCAATTCTGCTCTAGCTGTTAAGTATGTCAGTGTTTATGTAAATCATGTATGGGAGAATTTTCAATTTGATGGTATAAATCAATGAGCTATCTTATTCAGTTTTACCGTGCACTCTGATTATTTCTCATTGGCTTCTATGAAGTAATTGTTTTGAATTCTTATTTTGTTTCTTTGTAGTAGTTTCCAAAGAATTAATAGGGTATAGGTCTACCATGTCTCAAGAGACCATCCAAGAAACTGGGGTTGCCTGTGAATTCCTACAAAATACCTGCTCTTGCAGAACTGATTTAGAGTTAATGGATTGGTGTTAGTGGTTAAATTAAAATTTCATGTGTCCCTTAAAAGCATGAGTGTGCTACAGAAGTTGAAAAGCATTTACAGTCTAGATAGGTTTCAGAATTTTTTTTTGAAAGTGGGATTTCACTAAACATACAGGATTGCATGGGAATTCTTTTAATTGGCGATTTTAACATCAGCTTGGTATTTCAGAATGATTCTTAATGTTGTGGACATATCTTGAATTGGCCTGCATTTAATGTTTTTGTAAGAGTCTTAAAATATTTCTTTCTAATGCAAAGTTCTTTATTCAAATTTTTTTACATCCGTTAGCCAGTTCTCCCACAGAGTTTTTATTTTCTGGAAGAAAAGCTTGTGTGACTTACATTTAGCCTGGCAGATAAAAGATCTTCTGATAAAGAGAGTCTTGTAATGAGGAAATACTACCTTTCTTTCTTACCTTATTTATTGAAGGGGAGTTCCTTTGAGAAAATGAGATGAATGAGGCTGAAAATTTAGTGTGCAGAAGTGTAGACTTTGACAAGTCAAAAGATATTTTACAACAGTACAGAATGTGTAGGCTGCACTTCGATTTCACTGTGAGGGCTCTGTAATCACAGCAAATGTTCTCTTGTAAATTTCTAGTAGTGGATTTTGAGCAGGTTGTGTTCTGATGCTCTGTGTTATTTGCGACTTTCTTGGAATTCAGCAACAAGCCTGCCTTCTGGTTGGACTTGTCACAGCTATGTCTGGTCTCTTGGAGCTGGAATGGTACAACTTAAGTTTTGGATGTCTGCCCATCGTTTGCTTTGTATCATCTTGTGTTGAAATGATTAAACATATTGCAGTAACATAATTTGATACAAAATTTGTTTTCTCAAGGAAAATTCAGTTAAACTCTGCTTTTAGCAATTAAGCTTTTAGCTACTTTTCATACCAGCTCTTCCTCCAAGTCTCAAGTATCATTTGCAATCACGTTTTTCGCAGTAAGTTCCCGTGTATTTCTGTTATTATACTGCTCAGGACTGAGGTTTCTTGATGCTCAGAAACTGTAGATTCTAAGTTTTGACTATGATCATTTATGTTATAGGCATTAATTGTTAAAAAATTAGTTGAATTTTTTTTGCTGGAGTCCTATAATTGAGGGGTAGTTTCTTTTTAACTGTCTTTTGGTCAGTGAAGCCACATATATATGACTGTACCTATCAAATAGTACTTTTTGAAACTTAAAACATTATTTGCAATTCAAAGAAAGAGTAAAGAATTCCATGCTTTTTGTTGGTGAGAGAAAAAAATATAAGAATGATGAATTTTAGTAAAATTTGATCTCAGGGCAGCTTAGCAGGCTTCTTAGTACATTGACCAGCACAAATCTACATTATACTTTTGCTGTTTAAGTGCTGCTTAACCTAATTTCTGAGAAATCAGAAAAATGTTGTTCTTCCACTGGTGAGTGTACTAGATTGAATGTACATAGAATGTAGCAACTATAATAGGATCACTTATAGATTGTTCTGAAGTTTTAGGGTGATTAGTGGACATAATATATAACTCACCAGAGTGAAGAAATTAAACCTAACATTAGTGAGAAAGCTACATATTATTATTAAATGTAGTTAAATGAAAATTATTATTAATTTATTTTTCTCAAGGCATTAAAAAATTCAGATGGTTGAAAATTATTTTTATTTTAATAATTGAGTAAGCATATTTCTCTAAGAATTAAAGTGCTTCTGTGAATGATGAACTACCATTTATGTGAGAGGAATACAACAGATTGTACAAAGTTAGGAAGTTGTATTTTTTTACTGTAGGGATAGTTTGTAAGTGCAAGGTAAACCTAGTCTTCATGGAATCCTTCTAAAGTTATTTACTGCAATTGTTTTTCCTGTGTACAGAATGAGCATTAACACTAAAAAAAAGCTTCAGGAAGCAATGTATTTCTCTAAAGGGTAAGAAAGTATACCTAAATGTACAGGTCTCCATTTATTCTATTATTTCACGTCTTAACAAACAAGGAAGATCCTGTAGCCCCTCCCCCTGGAAAGCAGTTGAAATACTTAGGTGGTGCATTTGATTTTTGTGAAATCGCTCAGAACCTAAGAATGACATGGTAAAAAATTCTAAAGCAAGTTTAAACAGTATTAAATATTGAAAAATATTACAAAGATTTCTTATTTGATTTAATGAAAAGATGTACAGCTCTGCATTTCTTGCCTTATTAGGGTTCTTTCCAAGCAGCTCTCAAGGATGTGATGCTTTTCTTCGCCACAAGATGACTCTGATTTCTCCCTCAATATTGAAAAAGTATGGAATTCCTTTTGACAAGGTACATTAATGTTTCTTTTTAAACTCTACTTTTATGAATTGAGTTAGATTGTGTTTAGTATAAACATTGTTATAGTAAAGGTGAGAAAATTTAAATTTGTTTTTGGATAGTAGCTGCATGAAAATGCGTTAAAACTACTAATAGTTTTAGTTTTAGCATTTGACACTTGTAGCCATGACAACATTTCTGTGGTTTTTTTTCTAAGACATTACCAAAATTTCTTATTTTTAATTTATTTCCATGGTAACTTGGATGTGATTTTTGGTTGACTGAAACACTTCTTAACTCACTTTGTTAAGTTGTATATGTAATATTTTAACACGAGTATTTAATTTCTGTGTCTGTATGTTGCTTTTCTGAGGCAGTAAATGTAACTTTATCATTATAAGGGTCTGAAAGGTTTAAGGTGGAGTAAGCCAAAAGGACTGTTACTTAATTTAAAATATATTTTAATTGGCAGAATAAATGTTTGATAAGAACATTATACAAACAGAAACTGAGAAGAATACCTGTTTTTCTTCTTTGTGGATGAATTTAATACACAGCTGCTTTTAAAAACATCTGAAATATTCAGTTTCTTTTGCTTTCTCCAAGATTTTCTGTATTAATTGTTTTTCACTTTGAACTTCATATAGGTGGAAGCTAATAAAATATTTTCAATGCACTGCATTTATTTTTAAGTGCACTTATTTTATACATTTTGTAAATTCTGAAGTGTTAAATTCTGCAATTCTGTAAACCTACTTAGAAGACTAGAACTTGATTCAGAACGTCCCGTGCCAGAATATCTCTTTATTTGAATACTGAGTTTTCAAAAGTCTTTTGAACATTATAGGGCTATGATTCCTGGTTTCCCATTGTTCAGATTGTTTTTAGTTGTTCAGAAAAACCAGGCAATATACATTTTTTCTCAGTTTATTCCCACTGCAATGTGGTCGTGTAAACTATCCTTGCCACACACCTTGCGTATTATTGTGTTTTCTGTTTTTGTATATGTGCTATTTATTTGTTGATATGATGTGGGTGTGTGTATACAAACTTTGCTTAACTTGTTCCCTGGCCTCAAATACAGGAGAATACGGTGCTTCCTGTCTGGTTTACTTGAAGTTTTTCCAACAGTATTTAAAAAAGGAAATAAAAGAAAATAATATTTTATGTCCATTTCTGCCCATCTGGAAGCTAGACACCCGACAGGTGTTTGCTCACTCCTCCTTGGTGGGATGGGGTGAGAACTGGAAGGATAAAAGGTAGAAAACTTGTAGTTTGAGACTGAGACAGAGACAGCTTAATAGGGAAAGGGAAAGCTGTTCACACAAGCCAAGCAAAACGAGGAGTTAATTCAGTGTTTCCCATGGGCAGGCAGGTGTTCAGCCATTCCCAGGAAAGCAGAGCCCTGTCATGCATAACAGTGACTTGGCAGGACAAATGTCACCACTGCAAACCATTGTCCTGCCTTCTTTTTCTCCCAGCTTTATGTACTGAGCAGGACACCATGGTCTCAGCTGTCCTGGCTGTGTCCACTCCCAACTTCTTGTGCACGCCCATTCTCCTCACTGGTGGAATGATGAGGGGAGCAGAGAAGGCTGTGTAAGACATGCCCAGCAAGAACTGGGACATCTCTGTTATCAATCCTATTGGCAACGTAGATGGGATAAAGACACAGATGTGTTTATGCCTTTTTGGAACATCACTTCACTTTTCATGCTTAAGTCAACCTAAAAAATTGAAGAAATGGAGGCATTTAGAATGATACTGCCTGCCTTGGAAAGCAAGCTTTTTTGAATAAATAAAATAAGTAGTTTGTTTTCTGAATGATTTATTATCATATGGAAATGTAGCTGCATTCAGTTTTTGTAATATATAGGGTAAATATACTGATTCCCTTCATAGCCTTGTGTTTTATCATGAAATGTCAGGTGAAACTTTCCAAGCTGGATGGTTTTATAACCATATTTATAGTTTTGGATTTACAGAACATTACTCTGAACAGTATGATTTTCAGTAGTTGGTGTTTAAAGTAGCATATTGCAGAATGTCAGCATACTTTTTTTCAGTATGACACATTTGAGGTGGGGTAAGGCAGTTGATCTTTGTATTTTGGTGTCTTGATCATTACTGTATTTCAATGTAGAGGATAATAATCCTCTAAAAGATGGGAGGGGGAAAGAAAAAAAAAAAGTGCCACAAACAGTTAAATATTTAGGTTTGGTTCTATCACCTAGTCTTTGGAGGAAGCAGACTGTACCCAAGTGTAATTGTAATTAATGGGATTCAGTGAGAAAGTGAATATAGAGAACCAGGCTGTGATCTCTCATGGCTCAAAGTGATAGGAGTGGAAATGTGCTGAATGCTGATAAGTCAGCCTACGCCTACCAGGTGGCAGCTGAACTGCTGCTTGTTGTAATAGAACACCTGCTAAACTGTCAGCAGTGGGAGGGTGCATTGAGATAAATTTTGGAATCGTTAGCGTTGAGAATAATCTTTCTTAAACATTCCCACAGCGATTGTTGAAGTGCTACAGTAACAATTACAATATATGCAACTATATGTGCATTTGCATGTATATACTAAATATGGATCCACAAAAAATTTAACCATGCAAAATGTAAGATCCGGTTTTTTTCTCTAGCCTTGATGGCTATTTTTCTAATTTTCCTGTCTTTCCTTCATCCCTTAATACAATCAGAAATAGACCTCTTTGAAGTGCTAACCTGGTGTGTTCTTGCACTGGGCAAAAAAAACACAAAAAGAATTTATAAAATTATAAAATGACAATTTTGAAGAAGATTGTAAAAGCAGAAATTGAATGTAAGATGCCTATACCAGAAAGCTGAGGTTTAGGACATGACATTAAAAAGAAAAATGTTTGAAGTTGTAAATTTTAATTTTGGTGACTGTTTAAAATTTAACCCTTCCTTTTTATGATTTTAAGTCATAAGGATATGCCCCTAAAAAGAGTCATATTTGTCCTTCCAGTTTTTCTCATTGTATTGCTTATGCAAAGCATTGCCACACACTCAACACAATCTATTTAGACTCTGAGAAGTCTCCTTATTTTCCTGTAATAAACAAGTGCATATGTTGAATAGTCATCAGTCATCAGTCACTGCTCAGATTATATGCTACATTTAAATAGATCTGTTTGCTTTTCAGTGGGTCTGTGGTCTGATGTGTTTTTCACATAAAATGTGTATCAAACAGAGCATGGAGAATCTCTTTTAACTATTTACTTCTGTATAATCTACTTTATTCATTAACTCTTATCAGATAATTTGGAAGACAGTGTGCTGTTTCAAGTCTTTGACTAGCCTGTCCTTGATAAAGTCTCTGGTGGTCTGACTTAAAGAGATTAAAGCTGTCACTGTGTGGAGAGAATATTAGTGACTGACAAGCAGTGCAGTCTCCTCTTTTCTCCTTATAGGAGAGCAGAAGTCCATCCTAGTGTGGGAGGATGAGATTTCTCTCATGAAAGAGAGTAACCTGACTAGTGATTTGTTTATGTTAACACACTTTTTTTTTGTAGTTTACTCTAATAGCTTTTCAAGTCTTGTAACACTAGTTGGGATTTTGGTTATTTTTGTATATACAAAATATAATTACTGTTCAATGAGTTTTAGGGTGGCTTTTTATTTTCATTTTTTGTTTTCTGCTTTCTAGAATATCTTGGTGATCCAGTGGTCTTTGCATGTTTTCTTTTGGTTGTAGTCCTTTGAAGTTATCCTTGCTCAATCTTTAAAACAATGTCAGAATTCAACTGTAGTCCAGCTTTTCGTCTTTTAGAATCGCCTTCTATACCCCTTTCCTTTAGCTATTTGAAATCCTTACCAATAGTGCCAGAGTACTCCTGCTCTCTAAAATTTTGCCTAATGAGAAAGAGGGGAAGGACAGTGGCAGCTTAAAATTTGTGTTTTAATAGCTTTATCTTGGGACATTGTGCACAACATTTAGTCATGGCAGTTGTGGCTATTTTGATCCAGCCTGCCTTTGCTTCCTCTCAGCCAATGAGAATGATATCTTCTTCATACTGTGTTTTCTAGTTATTTCCAAGTTTTATTACCAATCAGTCTCTGTTCCAAGATAACCTTCTTTGAGTTCTTTCTGAATTTGTTAAGTAATGCACCTAGCTATGTATTTTAGAATAAAGAACATTGTCTCAAATATATTATTTCTGTTTAAATTAAATCTCATCTCTCTGTGAGGTAAAGAAAAAAAATATTTGTTCTAGTTAGTTATAAAGGAGTATATAGTTTTCATTCCTATAGGACTAGAAATGATTTGTAATGTGGTTCACGTTGAGGTTTTTTTTGAAGTTTATCTATTTTGGCCTTTAAACATTTTTTTTTGGTTACAGGTTACCCAAGAGGCAGGAGAATTTATGATCACCTTCCCATATGGATACCATGCAGGGTTTAACCATGGATTTAATTGTGCAGAGTCAACAAACTTTGCCACTGTTCGATGGATTGATTATGGAAAAGCAGCAAAATTGGTAAGTAAGCAGAAAAGTCATGTGTAAGGAAGTATTTCCTGTGCTTATTTCTTTGTGAGAATCTCAGGAAGGTGACGTAAAAGGGATAACTATTAGACAGTACATCAAGCTGCTATTCAAATTTAATTTATAGTTGTTATTTTGATAGTAGGTATTATATACTTCCAGCAATATATATTCCTCTCAGTATTCAGTTTTGTTTGCAGCTTAATGTATTTATTAATCTTCAAAACCAATTCTGTTTGTGGATGTTTTTAAGCTGAAGCTACATACACTGAGGTTAATATTTGTGAAGACAACAGACTTCTGCTCTTAAATCTTCTTTAGGCTTTACTGTTTGTGGAAGCACTTTAGTTTAACTAGGAATTTTGATAGCTGGAAAGAAACATAAATAGGGAAACTTCAAGTAAAGTTTAAAGAAACAATTTCAATTTGTCTCATCATTAATCTGATCAGAAAACTTGTAGTACAAGATAATAAAGCAACTGTTTGAAGTGTGTATAACTGAAGATATTTTAGATTGAAATCTTGTTCTGTGGTGTGCATATCTTCCTTTCTTTTGTGTACAGCATAGAATAATAGAATCTGTAATATTAGAAAAAAATTCCAAGATCTCTCTGTCCAACCTTTGACTGAAGACCAATGTATCAACTAAACCATAGCGCTAAGTGCCACATCCAGTTGTTTCTTGAATGCATCAAGGGATAGTGACTCCTCTGCTTCCCTGAGCTATCTTTCCAATGCCTGACCACCTCTTCAGTGAAAAATTCTTCCTGATGTCTAGCCTGAACTTCCCCTGGTGTGGCTTGAGCCTTTATTTTCTTGTCCTGTCATTTGTTGAGTGGGAGAAGAAACTAATCCCCAGCTCACTACAACATCCTTTCAGGTAGTTGTGGAGAGTGATAAGGTCCCTGTTGAGCCTCATTTTCTCCAGGCTAAACCCTCAGCACTCTCAAGTACTCCTCACACGACTTGTACTTGAAAGCCTTCACCAACTTCATTGCCCTTCTCTGGTCTCACTTCCATGCTTCAATGTCTTTCCTGTAGTGAGGGCCCCAGAATTGAACACAGGATTTGAAATGTGGCCTCATGGGAGCAATCCCTGCCCTGCTCCTGCTGGCCACACCATTGCTGGCACAGGCCAGGGTGCCATTGGCCTTCTTGGCCACCTGGGCACTGCTGGCTCATGTTCAGCTGCTGTCACCAGCACCCCCAGCTCCTTTTCCTGTGGCAGCTTTGCAGCCACTCTGCCCCAGCCTGTGGCACTGCCTGGGGTTGCTGTGAGCCAAGGGCAGGACCCAGCACTGGGCCTTGTTGAACCTCACACCCCTGGGCTCAGCCCATGATCCAGCCTGTCCAGATCCCTCTGCAGAGCCTTCCTGCCCTCCAACAGATCAGCACTCCCACCCAGCCTGGTGTCTTCTGCAAACTGACTGAGGGTGCGTGCCCTCAAATCCCCTTGTCTGGATAATTGATAAAGCTGTTAAAACAGAACTGGCCCCAGACTGTGCTCTGGGGAGCACCAGTTGTTAATGACCATCATCTGGTTGTAACTGCATTTATTACCACTCTTTGTTTCAGCCATACAGATGATTTTTTGCACAGTGAACAGTGTGTCTGTCCAAGCCATGAACTCCTAGTTTCTCCAGAAGAATGTTGTGAGAGGCAATATCAAAGGCTTTGCTGGTGTCCAGGCAGACAACTTCAACAGCTTTTGCCGTGTCCAGTCCATGCTGTACCAACAGTATCTCATTAAATGAGATACTATTGGTACAGCAGGACCTGTCGTCTACAAACCTCTGCTGGCTGGGCCCGGTCTCCTGGTTGTCCTGTATGTGCTGTGTGATCATAATTATGATAATCTGTCCAATAGCCTTTCATGGCACTGAGGTCAGGCTGACAGGCCTGTAGTTCCCTTGACAGTTCTTTTTGATCGGCATGACACTGGCCAGCCTCTGGTCCTCTGGGACCTCCCCAGTTAACCAGGACTGGTGAAAAATGATGGAGAGCAGCCTGGTATGCTCTTCCACCGGCTCCCTCACCCTCCTGTGGGTGAATCCCATCTGGCTCCATAGACTGAGTGAATGTCTAAGTGGCATAGCAAGCCACTAACTATTTTGTCCTTGATTACAGGGGATCTGTTCTCCTCCCTGTCTACCAGCTCAGGGGCTAGTTGCTGTTGGGAGGCTTACTGATTGAGGCAAAGAAGCCATTAAGTATCTCAATCTTTTCTTTAGCCTGGGTGACAATGTTCTCCCCTACCTCCAGCATAGGTTGAGGTGGAGGTTTTCCTTGGCTGTCCTCTTGTTGATGTATTTGTAAAAACAATTTCTGTTGTCTTTCACAGCAGTGGCCAGTTGTAGGTTTCTCTCTACATGATCTCATTACATCCTTATACTCTTCAAGAGGTGCCTGCCACCTTTTCCAAAGGTCATAAACTCTTTTCCTTTTCACTGAATTCCTGTGAAAACTCCCTGCTCCCTGTTCAGCCAGGCCACCTTCTTCCCCAGCATCTGGTCTTTCAACCCGTAGGGATGCTCCTGAGCCTTCAGGACTGTGAAGGAGACTCTCCAAACCAGTGTCCTGAATAGGCCAGAGTTGGCCCTCTAAAGTCGAGGGTGGAGATTCTGTTGATCCCCTTCCTGACTTTACCAAGAATTAAAAACGCTTACCATTGTGCCCGAGACAATCCCCTTCCACCGCATCTCCCCCCAGCCTTTCTCTATTTGTAAACTGCAGGTGTAGCACGACCTATTCCTGGTAGGCTCTTACCAGTTACTTTCCATGCTTTCCAGGAACTTCATAGAGTGCCTTCTTTCTGCTGTATTGAATTTCCAGTAGACATCTGGCAAGTTAAAGCCTCTCATAAGAACAAGGTTAGGTGGTCATGAGATTACTTCTCTGAGCTGCTCACAGAATATTTTGTCCAGCCCTTCATCCTGGTTGGGTCTAGGATGGACCTGGTCTTGGGTTCCTGGTTGGAACTCCTGTAGAGTTCCACCATGATGTTTGTGCTGCTAGGCCCCTGAGTCTTACCCATTGTTGTTCAACCCTATCCTAACCTTGAGCTCTATGCTGTCAAAATACTCCCTCATCAGAGAGTCATTGCCTCTACTTCCTCCCTTGTACATTCTGAAAGCTTGTAGCCTGATGGATGTGCAAGTAATGAAGTAAATGCAGAAAATCAAAAAAGTGGGCAATTTATTCAGCAGAAGTTTTTGCAGTTTTTCAGTATTCTCTGATTTTAATGATAAGGCTTATATAAGCCTTGGCTTATATGACTCAGAAAAAGTTTCAATCAGAGGCATTTTCTTCACTGACTTGTTATCAGTTGGAAAAAACTTTTCCAGTAGACATCTCCTTAATGTATTAGTTAATACAATGATATGGAGTAAAGGGCAAAATCAGCTGTGCTGGTTTAACAGTCTGGTAAAGAGAGCGAACTCTTAGTAGACACTGGAGACTGAGAAACACCTTCATGATTTGGTCTTTTGAGTAGAATCCTGCTAGAAATGGTGTTCCTATTAGAGCGAGGTTGCTGATGGTGAGGCACGCAGTGGTTGTGGGTAGTATTTTTTGGAGTCCTCCTATTTTTTTGATATCTTCTTCGCCATTTAGGCTGTGAATGATGGAGCTTGAACATAGGAAGAGCATGTATTGTAAAAAAGTATTGAAAAATCTCTAAACACATCTAACATTCAGACTGGTGTCTGCCTTTAGTAGGAAAGTTGTGTTTAATAGCCAACAGGTAAGGTTGCAACTATAAGGTAATTTTAAACTCTAAAACGTATTTGACAACCTATCATTTGATAACTTGAAATTTCTTGAAAACTTAATAGTAATAGTGCAATGAAACAAAATTGAGAGATCCATAGCTGCACAAGATTTGACTGTGGCAGGTAGAACTGACTTGGGTTTTAAAAGATTTGAATGTCATGGCGACTCTAAAATGAATTCAGCTGAACTTCAAGAAGAGCAGACTGCATCTTCAGATGTAGCAAAGGTGAGGTGGTGCTCCCTGCAGGTATCTTCCTTTCAGTGTACTGGCTTCATATTTCTTACATTTTTAAAAAGTAGTCTACTGTGTGGTGGACAGCTTCCCCCCAGTACAAATTGTTAAATGTTTTATGCATACCTCCAGTATGCATCTCTATTATTGTATTATACTGTAAATTTAATGTCATCTTTAAATGCAGCAGAGTTAGATAATTTTAAAGCTAATGTAATTGTGTTTCTTTACGCCACCCCAAAAGTGCTCCTGAAATTTTGAAATTTTATCTAGGAAGTCTTTGCATATGCACTCTAATTATTTTGTCAAAATTCTCTAGCGTATGGATGAAACCTTTATCTTAGGACACTGAATTCTATGATTTGTGGCTGTTGCATGTAGGAGCAGTATTGTGCATATGTAATACAAGAAATCAAAGTATTTCTCTGATGTCTACAGTTAAATTAAAATGCCTACAAGTTTCAAAGGTGTCGAAGCAATAATAATTAATCTCCCTCTGCAGAGAAATCTTAGATACCATTGTCAAATAGTAACTGCAGTTTCTTTGGCAAATGGTCAGTGTCCTTAAAGTTATTTGCTTAATTCTTACCACTTACTACCACAAGAAAGAGAATGGAAGTTTATTTTTCTTTTCTAAATGAAAAAGAACATGCTAGAATGTACTGATGGTAGGATTTTTTAAAAATAGAAATGTGTATGAAGAAGAGAACTAAAGGAAGTGTGGTGAACTCATTCTCCCTAAAAACTTACTGGTATTTGTTAATGGCATAGAAATAGGGTAAACAAGAGAGAGGAAATATTAGAAAATCATAAAATTATTTATGTTGCCAAAGACCTTTAACAGCTGGACTCAATGATCTTAAGCTCAGCTTTGCCAAGGTCCCCACTAAAGCATTCCTACATGGTCACATCCACAGGTCTTTTAAATACCTTCAGGATGGTGACACAGCCATGTCCTTGGGAAGCCTGGCCAATACCTGACAACACCTTCCATGAGGAAATGTGTGATAATACCTTATCTAAAGCTCCCCTGGTGCAACTTGAGACCATTTCCTCTTGTCCTATCACTTGGGACTTAGAGAAAAGCCCAAGCCTCACCTCACTTTCACGTGCTTTCAGGCAATGGTAGAGAGGGAGAAGGTCTTCCCTTATGACAAACTATCTGACAGAATTCACTTGGTACCACTGCATTACCAGTAGCTGAAATAGTTACTTTAAACAAAAAAGACTTAAGTGAGACAACATCAGATCAATCTTTCTGAATGAGTTCAGATAAATTAAAAGTTCAAAACCAGGTGTTTAAAGCTACGACTTAGAACTGCACAAGTATTTGCACAGACCTCTGTGAACTCAGCTAGCTGAATTTCTACAGCTTTTCAGTCTAGTATTAAGGTACATGGCAAATGCCTATAGTTGGCTCTACAGCTAGGCTTTCATCTTATCTCCCTTTCAACATTTCCAGTAGCCTTCACTTTACATGGCTTCTCCTTCACATGCACAGATGCAGACCTAAATTGCACATTTCTCACTGGATGTTCGTAAGAAAATACATGTATATCACCTTGGCTTAAACTTATTTTAAACTTTCTTTTCAAACTGCTAATAGTCCTAACAAAGAGAGGGGAAGAAACCCAAGTAATAGCAATAAATCTTAGCACAGCATTTATGGCCTCAGTTGATACAGCCAACCTTTCATTCTGGATTGCTCTCGACACAGGCAGTTCTATCAGTGGGCAGCTCCCTTGCCAGGAAATGATAATTATGTGAGCATTGGAATTTGAGACTGTTTCAGTGCTGCACAGAGGCTGGCTCACAGGGAGAAGCTCCACAGCAAGTTACAGGATGCCCAAGGAAGTTACAGGGTCCTGCTGCACTTTAGCAACCATCCCATCAGCTTCAGAAGGTAGCGTTGGCAGCTTCTGAGGCAAGTGGAGCAAAAAAGTACCCACACTGTTTGGGGACTATATGAGGGCTATTCAGGTTGGATTTGCTAAGGGGACAAAGATAAATTCAAGTAAAATTGAGTTGTTTTCTGTAAATACTTAATATTCCCCAATAATAAAAAAAGAAAATTTAATTTAATTTTAGTATAACTGTACTCTGTTTCTTGGTTGCAGTGTTTCTCTAAAAAACCATGAGTATAGCTACAATTAGTTTTTTTATCACAACATTAGAAAATTTCCTAGAGGTGTTAATTAAAAAGGTAAAAAGTTGATGTCTCCAAAGAATGCCAATATTTTAGTAAGTTTTATTTTCAGGTCCAGTAATTTCATTTAAAAGAAAAAGCAAATAATCCCAAACCAAAACCCACACAATCTTGCAGTCCCATTTGTCATTCTTTGGACTACTGATACTGCAGCTGACTTGTGTTTTCTTTATGTGTAAAGTGCAAGAATTTTAATTAAAAATAATGTTTTGTATCCTGTAGTTCCTCTGTATTGTACTGCGGAAATTGTGTGCATCAGCAAAATGCAACATTATCTAGGTCAGTTCATTGCTGTATTCCCCTTAGAGGGAAGGATAGAGGATATTCTGTACTGATGACTGATTATTTGTCTTCCTACAGGAACACTCTTATTTTTTATAGAGTAATTTCTAGTTGCTTACAGCTGGATTTCTGTCTAAGAAAAAGAAAAAAATCCTGAAATACAATCAATATTCTTCATTGATTTTGTGGGAAAAAAAATCCAACAAAGATTTTTGTTAAAGTGGTAGTAAATATTTAGGCTATGTGATGATGCTGCTTTCTAGCACGAAATGGGATGTTGCTAAACATCACATGCAAATGTTAAATAAGTGATATTTTTTAAAATCACATGCAAATGTTAAATAAGAAGTATTTTTGACCCTTGGTATTGGACATGTAGATTAAACAAAGACTATGAATGCAATTTCCATTGATGATTTTCTGTCTTTAAAAATGCTGAACTTATGGTCTTGGTTTCCCTGTGTGTTATGGTCTTGGTTTCACTGTGTGTCTCCTAACTACCTGTAATAGTTGAACCCTGAGAGCAGGGATGTATCCTCCAGCTTGTTTTCTAGAGTTTGTGCACTAATGTCATGGTTTAAAGCCCAGCTGGAGGTGAAAAAGCATGCAGATAGTCATCAACTCCACTTCTCTTCCTTCCCAACTCAGTGGAATGGGGAAGAGAATCAAAGTAAAACCAGCATGTTGAGTTAAAAATAGTTTAATAATTCAAAATAAAGTAAAATACAGTAATAATGGTTAATGATAATAAAAAGGGAAAAAACAAGAGGTGCACAATGCAATTCATTATCACTCACTGACTGATGCCATACCCCTCTTGCTTCAGCAGAGGGGTCTGGCATCAGCAGAACCCAGACCAGCCCTTTCCAGGTAACTCCCCCCAGTTTATACCCTGGGTATGATGTTCTGTGGTGTGGAATATCCTTTTGGTCAGTTCTGGTCACCTGTCCCAGCTGTGCTCCCTCACAGTTTCTTTTGCTCACCTGCTCACTGATGGAGCACCAGAAAAGAAAAAAAGTTCGTTGACATGGGATAAACACAGCTTAGAAAAACCCCAAACATCAGTGTGTTACAAGGATCCTCATTCTGAATCCAAAACACAGCAGTGGAACAGCTACTGAGAATAGATAAACCCTATCCTAGCTTAAGCCAGAACAAAGCCTTGGGATGACATCCTAAAACAAATACTAGGTGACAGCTCCAGTGTGCTACAGCTCAGCTACTGGTTTTAGCTTGCTTTTGGACAAAATCAAGTTGTACAGAATTGAGTAGAAGTAAAAAATAAAGAATCCAAACAACCTTCCAAACCTCTCAGCTCCAGAGAAGAAACGGTGTAGTTCTTGCTGTCTTTTTCCATACGCAAGAACACACAGGAAGAGAGATAGGAGATCCTTATGGAAAGAACAAATCAGTTACCCTCTGCTTAAGATGCTTGGCAAAAGGATGTGGTGCAGAGGCATGTTGGTGAAGTGCTGGTGAGTGGATATGTCAGAGTTTAGTGAAACAAAGGGAGGTAGTGTTTGTGCTAGATACAAGTGTAGTTGTGTTGTTCTGTCAGAATGAGAGGTGCTCTAAGCTTTAGATACTCTTAATAATTTTAATAATCCTTTAACTTTCATTTGCTGAATGCTGTTTATTGTTGAAAAAGATAATAGAGTGGTATGAAATAGGGGCAGCTAGCAGGTTCCTTCAGGCTTCTGTGAATTTTCTTGTTTTCCTACATTTATTTGAGTAGGCTGGAAATGTGTGGATTCATGAAGTGCATTTTTGAGTTTACTTACTCCAGTGGATTTTGCTACTGCTGATAAAGCAGATGAATCAGTTGCTATTAGCTTATATGTTTTCTAGGTATCTGCTTTGATTTGTGCTGGGAAGGTAACTTGTGTGGGGAAAATAGGTGGGTGTTATCACTATTGGTGATGGTGAATGGAAATATTTGCACATCATTCTTCTGTGTGTACAGGAGGCTGGTGATATTAGCAGTTTTGGTTAGGGCTCTCTGATTCTTCTCTATACAGTTAGGATTATTTTAGTTTATTTATTATCATTTTCCTCTGGTTACTCTTTCAGCCCCCTCAGTCCCCTGTGTCTTGGTTTAACCCCATCCTGCAACAAAGTGCTTGCTCCCCTCAGCCTCTGGTAGGATGTGGAGTAGAACTGGGGGGAAAAAAAAAGTTTCTATGGACTGAGAAAAGAACAGTTCAATAATTGAAATAAACTATTACAATAATATAGTAAGAATTAAATGCGGGACCGGAAGAGAGAAAGGAATAAAACCCAAGAGAATGTTGTTGACTCATGCCAGATTCTTCTCACAGTCATGACTGGCTCCTCCTGGCCAATTCCCATCAGTTTATACTCTGGGCAAGACATTCTATGGTGTGGAACATCCCTTTGTCCAGTTTAGATGAGGTGTTCTGGCCATGCTCTGTCCCGGCTTCTTGTGAATCCTCTTGTTGTCAGAGCATGGGAAACTGTAAACTCCTTGATGTTTAGAATAAGTGCTACTGAGCAAAAATCAAAACACATTGGTATGTTATCAACATTATTCTCAGACTGAATCCAAAACACAGCCCTGTACTGGCTACTAGGAAGAAGCTATTCTATCCCAGCTGAATAAAGGACCCCTGGCTGTTACTTTTCCAGATTCTTGTCAGGGTCTCTCAGCTCTCAGACACCCCTTGTCCATGCTTTCACAAGCTTTCAGAGAAAGTCCTGATATTTCTGAATACTGTTCTTGTTGCTTATTGTGTCTGTTTTGTGGGACCACTTTGTGACTTTCACTCAGTATAAATGTATGTAAATTTTACTGCCTGCTCTCAGGGGTAGTGTCACACTAGGTGATTTTACTAGTCAGTGTAATGATTCTTTTGTACTGCAGCTCCTTTTAAGACGTGATTTGTTTTCAGATGTTGGTACTGGGAAGCTTTTTGTCGTTTAGCTGATATGTAGAACCTGAGAAGTCTACCAACCTTTTCTGCTTGAAACTAGGGGTACTTAAGTATTATTGCTCTCTTTCATAAAATTAAGTCAGTAATTACTCATGCATTCTTCAGTGGTAGCTGCTTAGCAACGTGTTTTCTGTGGGTAGGTTGGATCAAAGTGCTGGCCTGCAGGTTGTATTTTTCCCTTTGGTGGGATGAAGTGCAGTTGTTTTGATGTTAGGTTTGATGGATTTGTTTGCCACTGCATTCATTAGCTTCACATCAAAAAACTGACAGGCTGTTAAATGAAACTTTGGCTTAGATTTTCAGCTTGACTGTTTCAAGACCTATGTGAAGATATTTTGTTTTTGTGCTGCAGCAGCCTCAAGCAGTTATGACTGTTTCAAAAGGAAGAAAATTTAATATCTTGATTTATTTGGGTACAAGACTCATTTTCTTGAAGGTAGCTATATCCAGCTTATGTTATCCAAACAGTATATTTATTTGGAAATATATATTGAGACACAATATATATGATTTAACTGATTTTATCAGAGGAGAAATGATATTTACTGTACAAAAATGCTTCCACCTCTCAAAATTTATTGAGGTTTTTTTTTTAAAGAAGGATTATATTTAGGTTGCTTTTGTGCAATAAAATGTCTCTTCGAAATGAAAAAAAATCCAACTCAGGTGGACCATTTTATTTTTCAAATGTGAGTGAGTAAAATTTAGAGGTTTAAAAACCTATCTCCCTACCCCAACTGCAGTGTTTTAGTACTGAATGTCAGAAATAGCTATGTGCATATGCTCATGAGTTATTATTCTATCAACTTATTTTTTTTTTTTTGGCTTTCAAAACTTTTTTTAAACACTACATGTATATACATTTGATAGCAGTCTGCAACAATACCAGCATCATTCATGCTGTACAAATCAATGTTTTTTTACTTGCTAGATCATAATTAGCCACCTTATATCTTTGACTTGTTTGCTAATGAAATTTTACAGGTTTTCTGGAACCAGACATGCTTTCCATTTCTGGTCTGGACTGTTAGTACACTACTTCAGAGCAAATCCTGTGCATTCTGCATTTTGATGTTTCCCTTCATAATCACAGTGCCTCTCTCAGCTTTGCAGTTGTCATGGAATTTTATCTTCTGTCTTTTCTTTATTTCTTTGACATTGATCTTTTATTTTTTTCCACCTTACTGCCATCATTTATTGCCTCTGTTTAATTCTTACATTATAAACTCATAATTTTCACAGAACAGCAGCTATTAAAATTTCCCACTCCAAAATTTATTGCTGAAATGGGAGATTGTCAGTCTCCCACAGAGCTGTAACTTGCATAGTCTTGGATTTCTAATACTGTGACATTTTGAATTAAGAATTAGGGTTTAGAAGTCGAAAGGAATAATAATAATCAAAATACTTTTTACCTGTTCTAGTAGAATAATATTCTACTGTTTTTTTGAACCGCCCCCTTTAGGCAGAACATTTAATTATAAAATCATGTGAACTCTCATATGGTGTTGTTCCTGTGTTCCCACAGTCCTAGCTATTTTATGTGCAAGTACTGATGTTGTCTGTGCTGTTGTGGTGTGTCGTGTATTCGGTGGTTCTGAAATTCTACTGTATTCTTGTGAATCTTTTTCAGCTGTGTAGCACAACTTTTTTCTGTGTGATGTAAAGTACATGTAAGCATTATGCATGTATATTTCTGGCACAGGGCTCTTATGCAAGCTGCTGCACTATTTATTAAATAAAAGTTGACCAAGAAAGCTACCACTTCTTTCTCTTACGCAGTTTTTGATGAAGTAAGGAAAGGAGAATTCTGTAAACATCTTAAATGTTGGAGTACATTCTGACAACTGTGAATGAGTGGAAATGATGGAATCTAATCTTCCTTTTTTCCCCCTAAGTGTTATCCAAGAGGTTCCATTTATCAAAGTAAAAAATGTACCAAGCTGGCATACTTGGTGGATGTTTAGAAGATTTTGTTTTATAGCAACTTGCACTCAACAAGGTGATCTTTTTAAAGAAAAAGTCAGTAATTTACAATAAACTTGCCTTTTCAGAGTATAATTTATTTAAAATTTTGAGTAAATCAATACAGTTTGCCTTTCCTTACTTTTTGTGAGAATGCAGGTTATATTTATCCTCAATTTGCTGAGGAAGAAGTTTTGCCCCTATTCTGTAAATTTCTGTCTCTATATTAATGTCATAGCCTTTTGAGAGAGATTATTTTCATTCCAGGTTTTTAAAGAAAGTAGAATTTAACTAAGAAATTATTTTCATAAATATGAGCTTCACAAAAAGGCTCTTTGGGCTTGAATCAGCTGCTGAAACACAGGTGTCTGACACCATCTCAGATATTTTTCCTTCCTCTGTCTAGGCAGAAGAGTACAAATCTCAGGAATCCAGCATAATATTTAGAGCTCAGTGAGACATCATGTATACCAGGATGTGTTTCAGGTGTCAGTGCAGGCCTGGGCAATTGAACTGAGTCACCTGTTATTGTATTCCTTTTATTTACACCCTTTGCAAATGTAAAACTCATTCTTGTATTCTGAGAGGAAGTCAGTTCTCTAGCCTTGCTAGATTAATTTAGCATTTTGGCACTGGGCAGCGACCTATTGTGACAGGCAAAAAGGTGACTTAAATGTTAGGGTTATGTTCTCTTAAAACCACCAGCTGCCAACCTTTCTTCTTGTAGCAAAACCTTCAAATACTGCTACTAGTGCTAGTTAGTTACATACTTTCCTTCATTTATTTAATTTGAACTATTTTAAGTCTGCATTTGAACCATCAGGGAGTTCAAGACACTAGAAACCATTCTGCTGTGTTTCTCCATACAATTTCAATTGTCTTTGACACAGTTTGGAACTCAAATGTGTATTTTATTGTTTTGTTTGTTAGTGGGTTCTGTTTGATTGCTTTTTCTTTGATATTTTTTTTCCTTTTTCATCTATCCTGTATATACAGATAAACCTTTGTATAAGGATGATTTTCATTTGGTTAACTAATGTGTCTACTAGGACCTTCTGCACCGCTGCTGGTCCTGCAGTTGGTACTGCAGTAGTACCAACTGTAAGAATTGCTAGTTTGGCTCAGGCCAAACATTGTAGAGATAAGCATGTACTTGCAATTTTCCCCTCTGTTTTTCTTAGAGTCTCAGGAATATTATCTAAAAATTAAGAAGAGTAGCAGTAATGTAGATTTGAAACTCATGATTTGTTTATTTCCTGCTTCTGAAAGAAAACAGTGTGAATATAAATACACAGTTCAAAATCCTTGACTTAGAGTAGTAGAGAAGGCATCTATGACTGAAGAGAAATAAATTATATACTCACATCCTGCGGTAACTACACCAGGGTAAATAAAGTGTAGGCATTGCTTCTAGTACCAGTGAGTTTATGTAACCTAGCAGATACATGAAGCAGGAGCTGAACATAGGCAAATGCCTCAACTGCATGTTTAGTCTCCCCACTGTGCTTGCTAGTTGAATTTGTAGACCTTGTTCATATGCTACTAGTTAGAAATTATAAATATTTTAAAATCTTGAAAAGGGCCTTAAATGAACTGTCCAACTTGCCCTTGGTTTGATTGTGGATAAAACCCACAACAAAACATATCACTATGCTTTACAAAAGGAGGAGAAATAATTTTCTGAAATGTTTTATAGCAAAAAAATGGATTAAGATCACAGTGCTAGTGTGGTTGTATTCAGTTTTTAAAGTTTTTTTTTCTGCCTGAAGTGTGAACAACTTTATGTTGTTGCAAAAAAAGGTAGAATTAATCACCTTGGAGGTATCATCTTTTTCTGATAATATATGGAGTCACCTCTTAATTCAGACAAAATATTAACACAAAAAAGAAGCCAAATTAAAGTTTTAGAGAAAGTGCACTTCTGCATGTTACTAGACGTTGCATTCATCCTGAGAGTGAAATAAGTTACTTCATTCTTTTGTAAGGAATGTAATCAAATAAATGCAGTTAAGACTGACTCTGTTCTCTTTATGTAATATGTTGTCATATGTTCAACAATGTTATCAGATAAATTACTATCTTTCAGGTCTTTAAAAAATCACCTGATCTCACTTTTGCCATTTCACATCCCATGTACTTGCAATTCTGTGGGAAAATTTTAACTGAAGTTTCATATATTTTAATGTATTTATATGTAAAAAAAACATAGTTTGCCCCAGGAAGCTAGAACTGTGCCTGCTTCTAGAAGGCAGTCCAGTTTGAAATATCCAGCAAACACCTGAATGAAAAATTATCTTGTTCTTCTTGTGCTTATAGCTGGATTTTCCAAATTATTCCAGTGAAGTTACTTCAGTTACTTATGCAGAGTTTGTTAATACAGTTCAGTAAGTGCAGTGTTTCAGTGGTTTTTGCAAGGTTTTTTGAGAACAATCACAATATACAAGAAAGACATAGAGGTCTGGATATTTTGATGCATTAGTATGAATGCATCCATCATTAGCTGTGGGATGAACCTATGATACATATAGAGAAGAAATGTAACCTTTATACATTTTTGTTTCCAGTGGATTGAGGAAGACTGTAAAAATTACTCTTACAGGGGAAAGTTACAATAAAGTTACAACACAAAATCCCCTTCTCTGTGGGTGATTATAGGCTATTGATATGCTGGGATTAGTGTATCAGCCATTAAGTTGTTATTTAGATTATAAGAATCTGTTTTATAGTCTAAGATTGTACAGGATTTTACTAAAAAAATCAAGGTAGGTGGCATTTAGTAAGTCTGTTGAATGCCTTTGAAACAGACTGTAAGTTAATAATTTGGCAGATGTTTCTGAAGTTAAAAATTATTCCAGTACTTTCTTGTTAATCAGGTAGCTTGTGGGTTTCTTTGGTTTTTACCTGCATGAATTAAATATTTCAACTCAGATGATTTAAATTAATTTTAATGCTGAAATTTAAAATTATGCTGTGATATGAAACAATGTGCTGGGTGATGCTGGTGTTCTGTGAGCCTTATTGGATAGCTGTTTGAGTGGGTAGGGGGTTTTGAGTGAGTCTACATACAATAAATTCTGGCAAAATCTCCACAAAATTATTCATAGTTACATTCCTTTTTTGTGTGGATGAGATATGTAAATAGAGGTGACTTCATGTTTTGTTGAAGTTTTGCTGAAGAAATTCCATGGACTTAGAAACTGTAGAGAATTCTACCTTGGCCAGAAGTGAGTCTTATATCTGTTCTTATTTCATGTCTGATTCCCTTTAAGTGTAAGTATAGTTTCAAAGTGGTGATAAAAAGAGGTTAAAGAAATAATGTGTTCGATCTTGCTGTGAATAAAGTAAAGGGAGACTGTTTTCAGTCAGTCACATTGGACAGAAGAATAAGGTGTGGCTGTCAGGGTTACTGTATTTTATACAAGTTTCATGATGGGTAAAGAAAAGACACTCTTGTTTAACTTCAGGGAGGCAAAATCTTACCATAAATAGAAAACTCTCAAGAAGGACAGTATAACAAATACAGATATAATGTGTCTGTTTTATCTGTGATTATAAAGCAAACTACTTGAAGGTGGTGAAATTACTAAAGTGCTTTTGTCCTGAAAAAGGCTTTTAAAAAATATAAGCGTTGTGATAAAGGTCAGATTTTTGAAAAAATACTGAATATTTATAAAAATAAATGTTTGGTGACATTTAAATTATTTTATGTAGCATCAGGATGACAATAACAAAAAGTAAAAAAATGTAAGTGTTGAAGTGGGATTGCCCTACGTGGAATATAGCTGCAAAAATATAATAATGATGTTAAAGATATTATGTGCTAGAGTCTTGCAGGGAGTAAGAGCATGATCATTTTCATTTTGCTTGATGTGATTACAGGTGTTTACAGTTTGAGTTGACTTCAGTGTTACACTGGTTTAACTGAGAGCTGACTTGGTCAAGTAATGTGAACAAATTACACAGGATTTTATTTTTAGATTTTTATTCAAATGAATGGATTTTTATTCAAACGAACCCATAAATTGTGGGTTTAGCTAAATTTCAAATTTTGAGATAGGGAATATACCCTTCACTTAAGATAGAGAAGTTATCTTGAAGTGAATAAAGATGAAACCAATTGTAAGCTACATCATATGACTAGATCTGTATAGTAGCAACTATCTTCAACTCAATTTCAGACAATCCTCTACCCCAAAACAGAGGAAGAATGTACATGGAAAAGATGTGGGACCTATGAAATTGAAGAGAGAAAAAGCAGTGAAGAAAACAGACATGAGGCATTGAAAGTGTGGTCTTGAGGAAAGTGAGAGATCTAAAGGACTGAGGGAGGTGTACGTAGAATTTCTGTCCTTGCTATTTCAGTGCTTTTTCTATATGATCACCGTTGTCTATAGAAGGCAAATATTTTTTACCTGTGTTCTGACAGATTAGTCCCAAAGAAATACCTGCTTGCATCATGAATTTAATTTCATTCAAGGAGTGGTGTCAAGTTTGTTGTATACCCTGAAAAAAATAAGTAGGGTATTAAAAGTGAAATAGTTAAATTTACGCAAAATCTGAAGTGTTTTGTTGAGTTGTTTGGGTTTTTTTTAAATTTTAGACTGGACTTCAGCACAGTAACCAGATATTAGACTTTTTTCTTAATGCAGAAATGGTATCAGAGTTTGGGATGTTTGTGCCTTTAAGATCTGACTGTCTTGGTCTTGGTTTCAAATCTGGAGAGGAAGACTTTTGAGGTTTTCTCTGAAGCTGTAGCAGGCACATTTAAAATCAAGTTTTCATAGAGCTTGGCTAGAAATGAGTAAGTTATAATTAAGTTGTCAGTAAAGTCCTTGTTTTTAGTAAATATTTGTATTCTGCATTAATAAATAGAGTGTAATTGCTGGTGCTTTAATAAAGCAGTGTTTGGATATGGGCCCTTGTATATTTTTATTGCTATTCACCGCCACTTGTTCCCCACACATCTGCGCCCTATAATCCTTGTTAAGCTTATGTCAAATTCTGGACAGAGCAGTTTGTTTTCCAGTAGTTTCATACACAATCCTGCAGGTTTGGTATTTGAAGGTAAAAATTAGGAACAAACATAGAGGTATGTTTGTTTACAGGGCTTTTCTTCTTGTAATTCGCTTTGCAGTAGCAGTTAAAAATTGTATGTGTTTTTCTTGCCACTATTTAAAGTTTATATTTCTATTGTAGTTTATATTATAAAATAGCCTAAGATTGTACAAGATTTGTGTTTCAAGTGCATTCCAATTGAACTCTTCCTTATAAAAGTAGTTTTCTTTGCACAATCATTGATTTATTTGTAATTGTTACAAAGCAGTCCTCTTACCATCTGTTTAAAAAAAGGAAATGCCAAATTAATGTAAAAATGTTATGTCTGTTTAAAGGTAGAACAGTCACCAGCAACTCCTTGTATATGACTCAACTGAATAGTTGATAATATTTTTGAAACAGAACCGTTTCATAGTTTTTCTGTTTATGATCTCTAAGTCCTGAATGTCCCATGAAACAAACCAAACCAAACACTTGAGAGCATGCCATAAAAGACAATATCAGTGGTGTGGTTTTAGGAAATCATTTGAATATTTGAATTCCCCCTGTCCCCTGCTTGCAAAGTTATCAGAAAGAGTTAGCACTAATGAGTAAATCCAAACAAAGAGGTGATGCAGTCTTAATTTAGGGGATTTCAGTAAGGTTATGTTAGTGATATTTATTTATGATATGTTAGTGATATTTATTAGTTTCATTGAAAGGAAGAACCTATGTAAAGTTTTTTAATCCTTACCACTGTAGATCTTTGGTGTCTGAAATACAGCACGTCCCCACATATTGCTGGAGGGAAGCAGACAGACAAACCAGTTTTGTTGGCTAACTTTTAACCAGTTAGCCATTATCACTGTGGCACATACCTATATCTATATCTATATCTATATCTAATATTCAGTCATTTCAATATTTGTTTCTTAAGCTTAGAAACAAATCATAGATATACCAAGGTACACATTTTAGATAGAAATATTAAATCAATCTTCACTTTGTCTTCATTATTATAGGATCTTCTGCCCAGAAAAGATGAAGCTGTCTTACCGTTCTCTGGTGGCTGTAGCTGAAAGATCCTTGTGGTCTTTATTTAATGATGTTGGCAAGTTTTGTTGCTTGATCTTGCAACCTAGTCTGTCAGACTTCTTAAAAGAAACTGCCCCTCAGTCTTAAAAAGGCTGCAGTTATTGAATCTGATATTCAGAATTATGACGTCCTTGCTTTAATTAGGGTTTAATTCAGAGGGTTTTTTAGATTATGAGAACTTTGAAACATTGTCATCCCTGTGAATTTCATGGTCTTGTGAGGGGTAGAATATGGAAATAAATTTAATAAAATCTGTTCTTTCAGCACATAAATGATTAACGTTGTAAAAAATAAGGATTTTAAAAATTTCTATTTTTTGAGCTACCTTGACAGAAATATATTTTGACAAGATTCTATAGCTAACCAGTTTTTCTATTTCTGACTTTTGGAAGCTGCTGAGTGTGTTCGTGCCCTATTGATAGCTAGCATAATTCGCCGTCTCTAAAAAGCAAATTATATTTAATTTCAAAAAGAATTTTAGTGTTAATAATGACTATCACTGGGTCCTGATAGTCTCCTGCATTTTTTTGAGTCTGCACCTTGTATGAGAAATGCTACTTGTGTTTTTGTAGGCAGATTCGTATTTTTTGTGAGCCAGGTATTCTGTCATGTACTCATCGAGTACTTGCCTTGCGAGTGGAGAGAGTTGTTAACTTGAACGGAACTGTTCAATTTCTTGTGAACATGGGCCTGCACAATCGAATACAGTGATAGTCTATTAACTTCGTATGGAATAAGTCTAGAGAGTGAAGTGGATTTTTCTTACCCTGACTTTGTTGCTGAACTCCAGTACTTTGCTTCTTAGAAATGATGTGTCTAGCACATAATGGCTAATTTAGAGTAATGTGGAATTTTACTGACTGCTGTGCCGCTTATAAAATTGTTACAAAACAGTTTGACTTGGAAAAGCTTTGAATCGAACTAGAATAAATTTAATGCGACTGCCTTTAATTAAATTTACTTAATTTAAATAATTTAATTTGTATTGATTATGCTTCTGCAGTTCATTTGGATTTTTGTTTTTAATTAAGATTCAGTAATCTTATTTTACCTTCCAGAGCTATTCATAAAATGACTGTGAATAAAAAGCATGTTAATTAAGTTAACACTTTCATAAATTTATTAAACCAAAAGCATGTAATATTTTTTTCCCTATGAAGGTATCGTATACAGAGGAATAGTTATTAGAAGGACAACAATGCAATTTTACTTGAATTTATCTTTGTCCCCTTAGCAAATCCAACCTGAATAGCCCTCATATAGTCCCCAAACAGTGTGGGTACTTTTTTGCTCCACTTGCCTCAGAAGCTGCCAACGCTACCTTCTGAAGCTGATGGGATGGTTGTTAAAGTGCAGCAGGACCCTGTAACTTCCTTGGGCATCCTGTAACTTGCTGTGGAGCTTCTCCCTGTGAGCCAGCCTCTGTGCAGCACTGAAACAGCCTCAAATTCCAATGCTCACATAATAATCATTTCCTGGCAAGGCCCACTGATAGAACTGCCTGTGTCGAGAGCAATCCAGAATGAAAGGTTGGCTGTATCAACTGAGGCCATAAATGCTGTGCTAAGATTTATTGCTATTACTTGGGTTTCTTCCCCTCTCTTTGTTAGGACTATTAGCAGTTTGAAAAGAAAGTTTAAAATAAGTTTAAGCCAAGGTGATATACATGCGTTTTTATTTGAGTGTGGATGTAAGTCTTTGCAAAGGCTTGTGCAAACCAAAACTTTCTAAGTGGTAACCTTAAACATCTGGTTTTGAACTTTAACATTTAGTTTACCTGAACTCATTCAGAAAGATTGATCTGATGTTGTCTCACTTAAGTCTTTTTTGTTTAAAGTAACTATTTCAGCTACTGGTAATGCAGTGGTACCAAGTGAATTCTGTCAGATAGTTTGTCATAAGGGAAGACCTTCTCCCTCTCTACCATTGCCTGAAAGCACGTGAAAGTGAGGTGAGGCTTGGGCTTTTCTCTAAGTCCCAAGTGATAGGACAAGAGGAAATGGTCTCAAGTTGCACCAGGGGAGCTTTAGATAAGGTATTATCACACATTTCCTCATGGAAGGTGTTGTCAGGTATTGGCCAGGCTTCCCAGGAACCTTGGCAATGCTGAGTTAATGGTTGGACTTGATTATTCTAAGGCTTATTCAAAAGTAAATGATTCTATGCCAGAGGAACAACTCAAAAAAGAGTGAGCTAATTACACTTTAGTGTTATAGCAGGGATCAAAATTATATGGGATTTTGACTAGCTAGGCAGAAATCTTCCACGGTTTGTGTCCTGAGGTGCTTTCTGGGCTCTGATTTGGTCATTATATCTCCTCAGATTTCATTTGCAAATGGATTGTTGGTACATTCTCTTGTTCTTTATAATAAAATTATAGCAGAAAGTAAGTATGGGAATTTTCCCATGAGTTCTTTCTGCACTTATCATTATTCCTGCCTTTATTTATAAGTTTGAAAGATAGTTAACAGTAAAATAATCTTGCTTTCTAAATTGTTTCTTCAGTGGCTTTGTATGTGGGCACACATTTGTGTTTGCCTAGCCTGTGGTTATGCTTGCCTTTCAAATTTATGTGTGATTAAGCATTTTCAAAGTAATTAAAAATGATGTTGAGGTAAAGCGTTTTGATGCAGCATAGTTGCTTATTTACCATATTTATTCATCTCTTACTTGCCTAAGATAATGCACCGTGGGTCTCCCTGTCAGTAGTGTAAACTGCCAGTTGTACTTACTTGTTATCCTTGAATGTCCTGCTAACCAAGATGATACAGCAGGAAGTAAAGTACAAAACTCTGTGTTTAAAGTATTATATAGATGCACTATTTGCAATTTGCAACAATTAATGAGTCTTAATTAATTTTTATTAAACAATAATGAATTTAGAACTTTTCCTTAAATGATCAGCAAACATGTATGTTAGAAATACAATTAATAATGAAAATCCTTGCTTTGATTTTTGCCCTTATGTAAGGGCAGTAATTAAGTAACCAAGTGAATTACTTGGTTACTTAAAATAATGCTTAAACTATGTAACATCACTGTCTCTGTTCTGTTTTGTCACCAGTGGTAAACAATTGAAAATATATGAATGTGTGCTAAAAAAGAGCAGAGGATTATTCAGATGATCACATTGAACTCTGTTGATACTCTAAATCTTAAGAAACCAGATACAAGAAGTTTACTAATAATGTAGAACTTTAGAAAGCATGTTAAAATTGATACAGTTTTCTCTAAACTGATCATTAATGAGAATGATCAATTAACTGTTCTCTGCAAAGTCTGAAATAATTTGCAGAAGAAAAGTGTAAAGTCAGGTAACATACACCAGTTCTTCTTTTTGAGGACTTCCCTAGTGTGTAAAATATACGTAATTTCTTGAAATTTTAAATGTAGTGAAATGAGGAAAAAATTTTTTAAAGACTTTTGTATTTTTTTCTTTTTCTCCTCCTCTTTCTCTTTTTAAAAGTAAATCTTCAGTCTGTTACAGTACTTCTCGGGATTTTGTTTTTTTAAGAAATCTGTTTTTACTGGTATGTTACAATGGTTTACTATAGGCAGAAACTCAATACAAGTTGTTTGCTGGACATAAATGCATTATTTATAGTTATAACAAGTGAGAATAAGAATTGTTTTAGTGGCATTAATGCATTTACTCTTAGAAGGAACATCCCTTTATGAGGAATAAAGGAATATTCCTTTATTCCTTTATTCCTGCCAGTGCCCCCATGAGAACATCCTCTCCCTGCTGTGAGATGGTGCTGGAATAAACAAAGCAGGCTCTTACTTAGGAAAAAAAAATAATTATTAACTAAACTACAAAGAAGGAGGGAAAAAAACACACATGGAAAATGAAAACCTCACAGAAACACTCCCCCTCCTCCTCTCACCAAATTCTTAATACATTTACATTCCCTAAAATTATCAACCCTTGGTCTGGCACCACTCTTTGAATAATCAAATCTTCAGTTCATCAAGAGTAGAAGGAATCCTTCCTTGTGCCATGGGCTGCCTGTCACACGCAGCACCGCCCGGAGATCTTTTTGCTATTGTGACATCTTCCTTCCATGCCCGGTGCTCTCACCACCGGCATGGGCAGGGCTGCTCGAGGGTGGTATTTTTAAGGATGCCTCGTCCCGTTCCAAACAGAGCACAGTCTCATCTCTGGGACCTTTGTCCCCCCCATTTCTTTTACACCCCCTGGGGCCGAGGCGTCTCAACACTGAACTCTCTTGGCTCTGAGCCCTTGCTTAACCCCTGGATGCAGTCTCTGTATCACAAGGAAACAGTCCATGGCTATACAGAAAAGAGTCCAGCAAAGATGCCACTCCATCTTCTCCATTCCTCTAACATCTTTCACTACTTATCTCTCTCATCTTATCTACTCTTATCTCTCTTCTAGGAAGGGTTAATGTTCTGTAAAGCTTTCATTGTCTACAAAGGGTTAAAAGCTCTCACAAGCAGCTGGGCTCCTCGCCGCCTGCATCCCCCCTCTTCCTCCGCGCAGCAGCACACGGTATCACATTCCAAGATAACAGTCCCAGGCACGGCTCTCTCTCTGTGGGGGGGGCGCTGTCCGATGGCTCCTGGGGTCTCTCTCTCTCTGCTGCGCTTTCGACGCCGTCTCTCGCTCTCCGCCGCGCCGCCGCATCCGCGGCGCAGCCGCAGCGAGGACGAGCTCCGCCCCAGCGGCTCGCTCCGGGAGCGGGGAGCTCGTGGAGAGCCGCCCATGCTGGGGGAGAGGCCGGGGGCGAGGCCCGCACCTCGCCTCCCTCTCTCGCCCTTTCTCTCTCTCTTCCACCCTTGCGGGGTTCAGGCCTACCTCTGCCGGGCCGTGTGGCTTTTTCCCCTTCCCCGCCCAGCTAGTAGCCGGGCTGGGGGCAGTGATCGAACACTTCCCTTCCCACCGGAACTTCAAAGAGGGCTCTGAGAGGGAGAGCCCCGCTTTTAACCCCTGTGTGAGTGTTCTCAGAGGCGTGTCCAAACATCCCCAGTGGCCACACCAGGTGCCAATATTAAAATCTGAGCACCCATTGGTCTGACCACAGCATAGCCCAGAAATCTCAAAAACCGTATTTCCGGTGGAACCACCACAGTAATATATTTAATAATATTGAGATAAATGCACATATAGTACATTTATAGTACATTTGCTTTCTAGGATATTTATTTAAGGGTTTTTTTTTTTGGGAAAATAGTGGTCAGAGTATAGTAACAAAATTAAAAAGGTGTTCACTTTGGCAATTTGATTTGCTAATTGACTTTTATTTACAGCTTTGATGTATCATTTTGACAGCTGAATATTTTTGTCTAGTCACTTTGTTATAAATGTTAGTTGATAAACTGTCTGCTACTTAAGAAAGTTAAAGAAATACTAGTATTTTCATGGTACCTATTCTTTTTTTCTTTTCAAATGTTTCTTGTAGTTCTCTGGTATATAAATAAAATATATGTAGGGGCAAGACAAAAGTTAGAGAAAATCACAACTTAGTGTTCTGTTTTATATTGTCTTCAGCTTGCCAAATGTTGATGAAAGAGGCTTTTAAAACGGGAATAATGAAGAAAACTTGATGTTAAGATGAACACAATTCCCTTTTACTTAGAGTACGTTGTAGGTACTATTTCTTTTTGTTCCATTTTACCTCAGTCCTGAGCCCTTCTGTGGTTTAAACAAAATGAAAAGGATATTATTAAAACATCCTGTTGAAAAAATGCAATATTGTTGTTTATGTGCTGAGAGAACATACTGCCTTGTTTCCGAGGTGATCTTATGCTGTGTGTGCTGCTAATCATACCTCAAGCAGCATAGAAAGGAATCAGAGGCCTGTGTAGATACATGCTAAAATAATGTGAATTGAGATGAAATTACTTAGTGCGATCTAATGGACACATCATAAAACTGCAGGTAATGTAAAGAATTTCTGTTTTAGCAGGACTAGGAGGTTTAATGCTGGAATGAAATTTAGACTGTCATATGATCTACCTGAGCCTTTCAAAGTATGTCTAACTGTATGTGCACTGCTGTTAATTTGAACTGTTGGTGGCTTACAGTTCTCTCTGGCTCCTGCAGATGTTAACGACACATTAGCATTACCAGCAGTAAGCTGTACTATTTATAAAAAAAAAGTTTAAAAGGCGGCAAGAATTTATTCTAACTAATGATTAAAATATTTATAAATGTGAATGTTTAACCAATATAATATCTGTAGGCTATATAAGAGCATACTGGTTGATCTGTAGTTTAAGTAACTATGTTTTGTCATCAAACAGTCTGTACAGACTGAAAATAGTGTTCTTTCCTAACTGCTTATATATTGTTCCTTTTTAAAATCAGCCTTTTAAAGTCAGTGTGCAGAAGATTGGTTTTCTCATCGATAAATTAAATATTATTTCTTACTAATTTCGAGGAAAAAATGGTTAAAAAATTGAATGGAATTACTGTTTTCATATAGTAATTAATTTAAAGTGAGATCATGCAGGTAAATCTATCTTACAGTAACATGAAATCAGCAATGTTTATTTTTCAACTCTTTCTAACATTTGCATCTTTTCTTGTCTTTGGATCTCTTTTGTATTGGGTTTTTTTTTGACAGGCCTTTGTAAAACAAAAATTTGGGATGTCTTGGGATTATGTAATAACAAAACAAATATTTGAGTTTCAGTAACAGATGTTACTCATATTCATAGTGGAGCGCAAGCTCTGATTTTATATCCAGTTTTAGCTATTCATCAGCAGAGGGCAATATAACTTCATTCATTTCCTTGAAGGGATTTAATTTGTTGATCTTTTTATTTCTAATTTTAACTAAGGGAGCACCTACTTCTAAATGCTGAGAAAATATGTGAACTCATGATGAAAAAGCAATGAGCTGTAGTATTAGTATTCCTTATGCACTTTCAGAACCCTATATAAACTTCCTGGTAGCTGTACTCTGTGGGATGTGTTCCCTGAGTTCATAAGCAGGCAGAAAATGTCCTGACTTTATGGAGATAGCAAAATGTATTTTTACTTTTCCACTGGATTAGCTGATATACCCTCAGCAATTAGCTCATATGCCATTTCAGTGGTCTGTTTGTTTTCTTTTTTGTTTATGGGCTTCTGTTTGTTTGTTCTGGGACATATGTATTTTTTCCCCTAGGACAGTCTCATGGAAAGCTTGGCATGCTTTTTACATCTATTTCAGTTTTGTTGTAGGATTAAATCCCTTGTGAAGGGAGAACTTGTGGTACTTGATAGAGTCTCAGTACATGTGTTGTAAATTAGGTGTAATGATAAGTTGTGCTGTAATAATTAAGAAAAGACTAGATTTAGGCCTTCATTTCAACTCATTCATTCCACATATTAGAAAAAGTGTCTTTTTTTATGACTGGAGTGGTAAAATGAGCCTTTGCACTCCTTAGGAAGCATGTGTACAATAACCTTTTAGTATACACTGTGTTAATACTAATATATTGTGATAGTTCTTTGATTTTTATATTGCCACTTAAATTTCCATTTAGTTTTTCTTTCAGGACATGTCAGGAATCCTAAAATGGATGTTCCTGTGTGGCACTTTTTTTGAAAATCTGCTTTCCTATTTCTAATGCTCTTAAGGCATATTCAGAAAGACTTCAGACATATAGTTTCTTGTTTTTCATCTTCACCTTTGGGCATCAAACAGTCAATGAGTCTACTTTACTGTCAGAGTGTAAATACAGTTCCTGCTAACAGCCTAGGATAGGCAGCATTTACCAGTGTTAAAACACGAGGCTAGGATTGAAATATTTTGTTGTTCTGCTTGGCACGCTGAATGACCTTAGGTAGTAGCATCCCTCTCTTTACTTTGGTTTGAAATGCATCGGATAGTGCTGGCCTACCTCTATTACTAAAATTGTTTTGAAGATTAATTTGCCTCTCTTTAAGCTGTAATATTTAAATTGCAAATAACAACAGAACTCCTTTAGGTATTGCATTTAGATAAAAATGGTAAAACAGATCATAAAGAATATATTTATTTAGTATAACACAGCTTTTGCATTCAGTTTTTTTTTGTACAGGTATTTTTGCTTGTGTTCCAGTTCGAGATCTGCCCCTAATTATAGGATTTGATTAAATCATTCAGTCTTTTTCACTATCACACTGATGCAAAATGGGAATGAATTCAAGTCACTTCAGCAGGTATTGAAGTCTTAGGCTAGAATGCATAAATGCTGATAGTAATTATTATGGCTTTAAAAATTTATTTAGAAAAAACCTACAGGATTTTCATCCATAAATACAGTGCTGATTATATGGTTATATCTTGCAACATACACTAATGGTTAATAAAATAAAGCATTGTTAGATGGCTGAAAAGAACACAATATCTATGCAACTGTAACTGGCAACATGTAAGTTAGATAAGTAGTTTAAAAGTCACTGTTCTAAAGCATCTTAGGCTTTTCCTTTATTCTAAAAAGATTAATTAAAAAAATCATTAGTTGCAGGGAATGTAACGACAGTTTCACAGTAATCTCCAATTGATGATTTTGTTTTCCATTCCAACTGGGTTAAGTGGGAAAGAAGAAGAAGCTAGCACAATAAATTGGATGCCTTTCAGACCTAAGCCATTGTCAGCCTTGGTGATCTATCCAAGCATGTGTATGTGAAAATTTCCTGTGTCTCCGTAGAGAATAATGTCTTGAAATGTAGTAAATAGATAAGTTATTATATTACCATAGCTTTACATACTTGGCATTGTGCCATGCTCTAAGACAAAGGACAATTCCGTAAAAATGTTGATGTTTAAAACGTCCTTGTTGTTAAAATGTTAATAACCAAACATGTATGATGCCACTTTTTATAATTAAGTTATAAGTGATACTGAACAAATCAGAAAAAAGCTTTATCTTGAGGACTGTAGAACAGGTTGAGATGTAACTAATTTTATTAGGCACATTTTCATTAAAATATAAAATACCCAGATAGCTTATTTAACATGGTGATTGATGGCTAATGAACTTTGGTAGATGTTCTTCAGTTATAATGTACTAGGTAAGTTTTCAAAACATACTACCTTAGTTCCCCCTGTCTCAGCAGCAGACATTTTATTGTGTTGGAAAGTATAGCTTGTGAAGGAAGTTAGTAAACTAGTCAGGAGCAAATGTATCTGTAGCATTTTTCTCTGATTGTTTGTTAGAACCTACATTTAAACTGAAGTAATGATGTGATAAGCTTGTTGTCAGAGATAGATATATTTTGATCTGGTTATTGCATAAGAGTTTATTTTAGATAGTTCTACCTAAACTAGTCATGTCTAAATTAATAAGAAATTTGTTGTTCTTTTTTTTTTAACTTCATGTCTAAAACTTTATTTAACTGTTTGTATAATCAAGCACATCTCCAAGTGTGGGGTTTTTTTGTGGTGGTCTTTTTTTGTTGTTGTTTTTTTTAGTAATTTCTGTGGCTTTGGCTATAGCTGGAGGTATATATTAAGCGTCACTTCTCTTATTCTGTGTGTTCATGGAATGCATAGATTGTTATGATAAAATCATTCATGCCCAAAATATGCAATATTTTGGTTTAGAAACTGTTGGATAACAAAGGAAACAACAGGGATTCTGTCAGGGCTTTTTTTTTTTCTTTTTCTTGTTTTCATTTTTTCATTTTTTCATTTTTTCTTTTTTCTTTTTTCTTTTTTCTTTTTTCTTTTTTCTTTTTTCTTTTTTCTTTTTTCTTTTTTCTTTTTTCTTTTTTCTTTTTTCTTTTTTCTTTTTTCTTTTTTCTTTTTCTTTTTTCCTTTTTTTTTTCCTGTGGGTCTCCGCTTGTCTCCTTTGTTTCCTGTCCCCATACCCTATTTTTTTGTGTTGACGTTCTTGAGAACAGTATTGTTTTAGATTTTTTTTCTTACAGAAGTAATGGGGGAATTTTAAATTAACTTCTTCTCCATTAGTTTTCTGGTCTCAAAACTGCTAAATCAATTTTTATTGTCTTGATTATGTAACTCAAAAGGCTGTTCATTTGTCCATTGGGAATAGAGCTTTTTTAGGTGACAAGAGCTGTGCCACCTGCCTCTTACAAAGTGGTTTGCAATTTGAACCCAGCACTTGTTCAGCTATGCTTTTGGACACTGAAATGAGAAGATAAAAATTCAGTACACTTTCCCTTCACCCGTTCAGGTGCAGAATTTACATTTTGAGAAACATGGTCTCCTAGAAGTGTAAAGGTGCTTGAATACCTCCTTTTGGTTACTGTCCTAAATGATACATCCTTTCTTGTCTTGAAACAAGCTGGGATAGGAAGTAATCTTAAAGAAAAATAACATATAGTTCTCACATGATTGGCAGTCTTGATTCATCTTGTGCCTGGTTTGCATTTCTTTGCTCATACTCATTTGCACATCTGTGCTCCTTTTGTACTTTACTGAATATATGTGCAAGCTGAGGCATACTACATGTATGATATATTTGCAGATTTTGGTGTTCTAATGATTCTGTATTAAGTAATTTCTTGAAGGAAGGTGAAACGTGAATTGAATTCTGTGTATGTTGCTGAGAAGAAAGGGAAGGTTTTTGAAAAGAAGCCTGTGCAAAACAGGGTGAGGGAAGTACCTTTCCCTATTTTCTGCATAGAGAAGAAGAGATGCTTGAGCCTGAAGTATCAGTTCTCCTACTGCACCTTGGTCTTAGGAATCCTGTGCCGAAAAGCTGCATTTTCTGCATTGCATGCTTTTGGATACCTATCATATTCTACTGTCCTTAATGCTGTTTTCAGGTCTGATACATACTGAGTAATTTGGTATATGGATTTTTGACATGTACTTGAATAGAATTAAGGGCTGACCTGTAGCTATGTATCTATTGTACAAATTCCCAGAAGGGAGCATTATGGTGACTAATGAGGGGAATACAGCACTCCATTTCCAGTTTCCTGCCAGTTGGCAGCATGAAGGTGCTGTGATATGAATAAGGATGTTTAATCCAGAATGTCTCCTCAAAATTAAATGAAATCTTATGCCTCACAAAAGGAAAAGAATGAGGTCCTGTGCAAAGTCCATTTTCATTGAGTTTGAACATGGTATTCCTAAAGTCAGGTAGAGACAATAGATTTTTTTTTGTAGTGGGATTTCACATTTGGTTTTGCATCAGGGTTTCTGCTTTCTATACAATATCTTTGGTGTAGCAGTTTTCAGATTGGACTTCCATTAGATTTTTTTTTAATGGGTTTTATATGCGGACTTTATATTCCTAAAGCGCAGTTGTTTAATAGGCTTCAATCTTTGTCTGTTACCAGAAGTACATATGGTGGAAATTGCAGGACAAAAGTGAATATGGATTTGTTTTTTTTTCATATTCCTAATTGTAGGACTGTTAAAAAAAGATGTATATTTGAACTTTTATCTCGACATAATTTTAACTGTTTTTTGACTTTTAATTTGGTAATATTTTAGATTTAAGCTTAAAAAAGGATAGGCTGTATCATGTTTGCCATATTTTCTCCTTTTAATGATGTCCATGTTTTGTGACAGCTGATAATTCATTTCCAAATCAAATTCTCTTCTCTGCCTGAATCTATTAGAGCATGTTAAGAAAATGCTATTTGGTGCATGTTCTCTGAGGCTATAGTCAGATGTCTCTTTTTTTCCTTCAGTTTTGCTGTCTTAATGGGAGTAATCTCAGCGCTGCTGGGTTCCTTGGCATTTTTTAATAAAATCCTTGCTCTTGTAGAAGCAGATACTTGGCAGAAAATAGACAGTCTTTTTATTTTGATATGATAATGCATAAGAGGGATGAGGCCAACTAAATTTGTTTGAAACAAACAAAGGAAGTGTTGGAAGAAAATTTTGAACAAAGTTTCATGTTTGTTGAAATCAGACTTTGCTATAAGTCTTGATAAACTTTTTCAATATTATTTTAAAACATTTGTTCGTATGGAAAGAGAATTCAAATGTTGGGGAAGAATCACTGCAGTGACCTTTGCTGTGTTTAAGATTAATCAAAAGGAGATATGCTAGTATCCTGTATTTTTTTTTTTTAATTAGGGAGTTTGTTATGTATCAGCCAAGCTTAACTTCAAATGTATATTTACACACACCCTAGTCAACAATGGTTGAAAAAGTTCACCGAGTAGAAACTACTTGTATCATTTTATTGCTGTCTTGCTGAAGGTAAGATATATTAAAAAAAAATGAAGATACACTTTTGAGAATGTAAGATCTTCCACATACAACTGTATTTCAAGGAACAGTTTTAAACTTTTTTCCAACAATACAAATCACTCTCTAGAAACTATTTAGGGAATATGGTTATTCCTTAAGAGCATGTCCCAAGCGGCAGAAAAATGGTGTTGATTGTTTACTATTCATCTTTGAATTTCAGCATACTGTCTTTACTTTTGAATTCTAGCTGTTTAGGTGAAATTTATATGGGAAGTCTGCAATGCAGGGAAACTGTGTTAGAGTTCAGTCAGTTCTGTGTGATTTGTATTTTGACCGAATATGTTCTATTTTGGAGTTTCCTAGACTAATTGTGGTTAGATATTTTACTTAGGAATGATTTTGAGCGATAGCATCTTTTTTGTGATTTTATATTATGTATGAAACTGTGCTACCAAATCTCAGTCATCTTCCAAAGACTCTGTGAACCCTCATTTAATTCTTTGCAATGTAGACTAGAATTAGCTTGTATACATGTAATTTTTAGCCTTTGTGTGTTAAAAATGAAGGAGGTTCCTGATGGGGGCTTTTAACAGCTTAAGTTATGGAAACTCTTACTTCAGTTAAAAAAATATCCATGTCCAATATATTTTTTTCAGTAACAGCTCTCAAGAGGGGTTGAGAGGAGAAGTAGGTCATTCAAACTACTTTGCCTCTAAACTGATCCAATGCACTTTGTCTTTTCTGAGACACCTGATGCCTGTGGCACAGCTCGTTCCAAGTGTATTCATAAACTTCTGACACCTATATAAGAAGAGCAGAAATACTAAATAAAAGCATTATTCAGCATTTCTTTGGCATAGCCCTTTAATTAGTTAATTACAGTGTACTTATTTTAATTATGTCCCTTGGGCAGCTCTACTAGCCTTGATTGACAGTGACATCTTGGTTTACATGACCTGTTTGATTTCTGGACGTAATTTTCATCTTTACTTTAAGTTCAGGTGGGTCTTACACTGGTTATAGGATGTTGGAAGTAAGATTCCTTCCGTTGTTTTTTTATGGAAGGTGTGCCTGTTTCAGCGTCCTTCTGGGTTTTGCTGGGGATGTCTGAGCTTGTAAGCACGAGCTTATGTGTTTTAAACAAAGTGTCCTTGTATGGGGCTGTAGCCTGGTGAGACGAGCATGGAGAAAGGGGCTCATTGCTTGTACCTTGGTCGTGAATGACCATACCCAGAAATGGGTCACACAGTGATATTTGGCGCAGAATTTCCATGTGTTTATCTCTGTGGCTGAAGGATACTTAGCTTTAAACCAGGCTGAGAATTATGTGGATACACAGTGGGTCTGTTAAAGTGCCCATGCAGTTTGACATCCTGTGTACAAAAGTGTTCTGGGATTGAGACGCTGTGCGCAGCAGAAGGTGATACTCAGATTGGTGAATGGCACTGTACCCAGAGCCCTCTTTACTGCATGAAGTTCCCTGAAGCATTGCATAGTTTTTCCTCTTTGGAACATAGCTTTAGCTGCAGTAGAAAAAGACAAAAGAACAAAAAAGAAAATAACTATAAAGCAATAGATGGAAAAGTTAGGGGAATAGAGATAATGAGAAAAATGTGGGAAAAAATGAATACAGAGAAAATAACAAGAAGGAAAGTGGTCTGGGAAGAATTCTGTCTTTAAGAGTACATGATTGTGGGAAAGGAGGTTGGGATTTTTATTTCATTCTGTATCTTTCTGTGACAGAAGTGTTTATGTGTACGGATAACTTCAATTTTAATAAATGTTTAATGAAATTTGTGTGCTCTGTTTAAATGGCTTAGGCTGGAATTCTGCATACTTTTCTCTGTCCATTTTGCTTTGTGCACTGTACAGACTACAAGCTTGTTGAAGCTCATTACACTACTGTATTTGAAAGTCTTGTTCTTTTGTTTTCTCCATGACTGCTCCTTGATCATAAAGAAGCACATTATGTCTCTGTGAATAATTGAAAGCATTTTTACTTTATTCTGGCACTGTGCTCTTTTCTTTACTCTCTCTGCTTATTCTTGTTTTGTCATTCATGCTGTGAAGAGGTGAGTGAGACCTTTATACAAATGACTGTTGGCCATCAAGCAATAAGATAAGTTCTATTTGCAATTTGCCAAATCAGCTGTTATCATAGCTGCTAAAGCTTAGTATGTATTTTAGATTAAAATAATTTTTTTGAACTTCTTGTTTATATTTATTAAAAAAGGAAATCAATTTCTTAAATTTCACCCATAATTTCTTAAATAGACACCTAGTTAAAACTGGGAAGTTTTCTTTAGTGTAACTTAAAATAATGAGAAAATACTGCCTTTCTATCAGTAACATTTAATAAATTAATCTTAAGTAACAGAAACAGCTATTTAATGTAACAATGAAGAAGACCTAACAAATCATGCCTGCTTTTATAGGGGTGAGTATTTTAATCCTAAGTGTCACATTTGTAATGAGTAGCTTTGTTTAGTCCAACTTTACTTATATAAAAATTTTTGTGGAAAACATATTCACTGATTCATGAAACAACCCGTAAAACTATCGCCTGCATGTTTTTGTGTGAATTTGCACAGAGGAATTATAAGAGCTATAATTTCCACAGAGAGAGCTCTACATTGGTAGAAAAAAGGGACATATTTGCTGATTTCTTAAGAGAAATTTCTGGAATGAGGTAATTTTTGAAAAAGACTCACAAGTATGAGCATGTTGACAAGCTCTAGTGATGCTGCTGGTAATGAAAATGCATTTCGAGGAATTAATGATACAGCATCCAAGAAAGGAGATGTTTAGTAGAAGGCAAACAAAATGAAAAGCAACGCTAAAGAGGTGAGAGAAGTGGAAAGGAGGTGTCTTTCCTAAGGTACATTTCTTAGCCATTACTGGGTTGTAGTATGCTTTTGTTTTGCATTTAACAGAATTAACTTATATTGTAGATGCAACCAGTGATTATTATAAAATGATAATAGAATGTAAAGTATGTCTTTAGTGAAGGTGCTTTTTTCTCCTGAAAAGGTGACTTAAACTATCAGACCAAAAATAACATTTATTAAATGTGAATACAAATATTAGCGGAGAAGGAAAATTAAGGGTTCAAACATATTTGACCAAGAGGATTAAATGCAGTCTAATTGGAGTTCATTTGAACTAGTAGATTCCTTGAATTCATTTTTGTTTCACTTAATTCCTATAATATTGCTTAAATTGTATGTGAAGTGATTCACTGTGACTTCAGAAGACACTTAGTATTAAAAGAACTTTCATACTTCACTTTGAAATCCAGGTCCTATGTTTGACTTCACAAGTTCTAGGAAAGATGTGAGCAATCCATTTCACTTTTCTTTGAAAGCAAAAGTGCTGTGGATCATTCAGCTTCATTTGTAACAACTTTCAGGTATGAAAAAGCAGCAGCATCTGACCATTTCTGTATGCAGTCTTCTTTTTGTTATTTATTTGAGAAATACATGTGATCAGAAAAAGCAGGCTGCTAGGCAGAATATGTTCTCTTTAACAGTGTAAAATATGTTGCAAAAAGGAAAATTAAACTCAGTGATTTTTTAATGTTTATAATTATTTACCATATTTTACTTTCTGTTGTAGTGAATTTCTAATAGTATTGCATTAGATTTAAATGTTGATTTTTATGTAAATAACTTGTATGAAAATATAACAGGAGTAAATTCACTATGCATTTTTAAAGGAGTTTTCTTGCTATCAGTGGTGCTGAAGGGAAAGGTTCTTGAGGGCATGTTGGATGAGAAAAACCATCCTACCTGATATTGTTAGAAATTTCTTGCTGCTATTTTTAACATTATCAGTGTGTCTTTCTTAGGTGCCTTAGGGAAACTAGTGTTTGCTTTTCATAAAGCTCTGATGTGATAATCTGGTCATCTTTCTACTGTCTAGTGGATTTGCTGTGCAAAGCAAATGCAATCTCTTGTATTATGGGAAAAGATATTTGTTGATGGAGTGTTGAGGTCTTCTTTTGGCCAATGACAGCAGAGAACTTTTGTGAATTAGGCTTATGTACACTTCTAGAAACTCCAGAACATACCTGCCTGCATATTTAGGTATGCAAGTACTTCTAAAAATTACTCTTCAGGAAGATTTTTTTTTACTTCAGATTATGCATTAGATTTAAGTCACCTCCTGTATGTTAGCACATGCCAATTGCTAAAAATACCTACGTGAAGAAGAAAATATGTTTGGAAACAAAGATACTAAATCTCTCCTTTAAAAAGACACTGAAATATAGGTTAATTAGATAAGCTTTTCTAGTGCCATACTTGTGACACAAGTGCATGAATGAATAAACTACGTTCAGTATAGGGAGAGTATAATCTCTAGGGTGCAGTTTAGACTATTTAGGTGCAAACATTTTCAATTTATTTACATAAATGAGATAAGTAAAACCTGTAAGGATATCTCTCAAGGCTGTTTTAAAAAATAGGGGCAGGGCTTCTCATAATGTATGGACCACATATTTGACAGTATTTATATTGTAAAATTTCTTACACTCATCCTCTGTTATCTTCCGGCAAGAAGAAAGTCTGGCACATGTTCTTCTTCAACATATGGGTTATTAGCATGTAAAAATGGTTTTGTTTTCAATTCCTTACTCATTCTCTGTTGTTGCTTTTGTGTATTGTTTGTGAGCGTAAATTCTTCCTGTGCATGTCTGAGCTGCTCCGGTGCTGAGAGGTAGTGATATTACAGCCTTGGACATTTTCTAGGAATACATTTGTCATCTTCACCATTCTCTTTTGCATTTTGGTTTCCCATTCTGATGTTTTATCCAGGTAGAGTTAGAAGCTTCCAGAAAGTTTCAAAATTCTTATGCTAGAGCTGCAAAACCTTCTTGTAGAAATCTGGTGTGACCTGAGGGTCAAACTGTCTGGTTGACAAGAGGAGTGATAGAGTGCTCTGGTGGGGCCCTGGCATCCAGCCAAAGTCAAAGCAACAGAACTACACATTTCTGTTTGAGCAATTCCAATTAGAAATGTAAAAAAAAAAAATTATTTTACAGTACACTAAAATTAAGATGCCTTGAATTCATTCAATTAGATGAAATATTGCTTGGGTGAATTCAAGAGGTCTTTTTCAGTCAGCTCTAATTCCATCTGTAATCATCTTGTACAGATGCTTTTTAAAAAGGTTATGTGCACAAATGGTTAAATGTCTTCAAAATTCATTGCTAAGATATTTCAAAATAATTATTTTAGCAAACATAACACAGTTCAGCTGCTGTAAGGTGTTACACTTTCATTGAGGTGCTTTACTGTAAGGTTTGCTACTTAATTTGCATGTTTAAAAATTTTTGTGCTTTTTTCTGTAAGTAAGTATTTCCACAAAGAACCTACAATACTGATAAAAACAAACCAAACATACTTTTACATAGTGTTTCACTGACAAGTGCTTGTAAAATGTCAGCCTAAGATTTTCAGACAATTCATGTATTTTGACATGACTGCATAACAGCAAGATGTTGAGTACTTTTTGTTGTTAGAGAAATCTAAAATTGAACAGTTAACATCTTAGTAGGCCATTCTTACACTCATCAAGAAACTCAGTGTGAAAGAACAGGAAAGGTTACAAAATCAAGTATTGAAAAATTAGACTGTCAAAACTAGGGCTTCCGTTCAACCTGAGTTCACCCTTGTTATGTTAATTTGTAATCTTTAAGTTTATGAATAGAAATTTTTTTTTTCCTGCAGACAGTGGTCCATTGGAAAGATTCATGTATTTCATATTCCTTTATCAGAGTATATAATGTGCAGACATACTGTTCAATATTAAAACCAGCTACCAGAAAAAAAAATTCCTTCTAGACATTTTTTGTAATATTTTCACTGTTGCATCTGTAAACTTGATAAAAATGACTTAAAAATTACAGTACTCCTGTGGATTAGTTTGTATTACTATCTGTATTTTACAGCTGTGGAACATTAAATTAAAAATATATAAAGGCTGAAATATTTGTAGATTTAAAATATCCAATTGAAGATTCCAGTGACTTGAGTTTTAAATTTTAGTATTTTCTTACAGCACTTTTTGAGCCACACTTAGCTGACTTAAACTGTGAATATAGTAGCTCAACACTTTTACAGCTTCCTTTTGTAATATTTTATTGTCTACTGCTCATGAAAAATTGGAGTTTGTGGTTTGCATGCCATCACACAGGAACTCTAACTGAGTAAAGAAAAGAATTGATTTCTTCTGATAGGTGTGCCCTTTTCTTAAAAGTGATATTTCCCAAGAATATTCTTCACCATGCTGTCTTTACATTTTGAAGTGTCTGCAAAGACATGCAGAACTAATGGTTACAAAATTCTTGCTCTGTCCCATGTTGTATCTGCTCTGAAGATTTAGTGAAAAATACATTGATTTTTTTTGAGAAAAAAAAGTGTTGAGAATACAATATTCCAATAGTTACAGACCAGTCTGTCATTGGTCTCCTCTCTGTGTGTGCTGTGCACCATCCTGCCTTGCCCACTTGTCTGTTTCATCAGTCACCTCTCTTTCCATTGTAACTCCCAGGTCCTGGTTTCAGAGGTAGTTTCTTCTTATTTCCCCCCCAGTTTGTTTCTCAGACACAGGTTTTTCCACCTTCCCTCTGCCTTTATCCAGATCTCTTTTCCAGCTGGTTTCCCCTCCTTCTGGCTTTTGTAGTGGTGTTGTGCAGCTGCGTGCTTCTCTGCCTACTGTGCCTTTCCATCCTCTCCAGCTCAGTGTTCTGTCTGGAGAGCTTTGCCCCCGTTGGCTGTGCTCTTGTTTTTAGCAGTGTCCGAGACATTTAGTTCAAATCTCAAGGAATAGTTCTATGCAACATGTGTGGCATTGCCAAGAAGTGGAGCAAATGTTTGTTACAAAATCCGTGGAACGATACTTACATTAAAAAGGTGAATGATATAGAAAAATAATCAGTAGAAGTAGTGGAAATTTATTTTTTGTAGATGATGTTTCCTTCTGAGTATTTTAAATAGAATGGAAATTCTAATAACGATCCTTAAGTTGGATTCCGCCAGAATCTTGTGGCTATGTCATTTTATAGAGGTTCTTGTTATATTAGATTGTGATCAGTTTGGGTTTTTGTTTGTTTGTTTGTTTGTTTCCCCCTTCACTTTTGTGGAAGTTCTTAAAATCTTTGTGGGTCATGAACTTCCCAGAGGTTTCCTTTTTTAAATTTATTGCCCCTCCCCCCATTTCCCCATTTAAAAATCCCTCCTTTTGGAATTGTGCTGAGACCTTTTCAAGCAGACTTAAGGTGTTGCTCCCTTTGCCGCCAGTTATTGTCGAGAGCCGTGTACCTTGTAGGAGCTGTTTTTGAACAGTCTGTGTGCATTCCCAGTGCACAATGTGCTGGGACTAATTAGGCTTTTTGGGGCATTTTCTCTCATCTAGTAGTTTGAGAAATGAAATACTAAATTTGAAACTCCAGTCCTCTAGTGATTTTTTGCTTTGTCTACAAAGTAAGTTTAGTAGGGGCTTTAGGCTCAGAAAAAAAAAGGTGGTTCATTTCTTTACTTTTGCTGTGATTACCTCTGGAAAGCATAGCTTAAAATATCAATTGAGCTGAGAGGTGAAAGAAACTAGACTTCATGGACATGTTATTAGAAGCAGAATCCAGGAAAACTGAAAACCCAGAAATGAACTGAATATGCTCAAAATTGGCTGTTCTGCCTGTGTGTAGTACTGGGTGCTGAGAGCAAAAGTAGATACAAAATAATTGTATTTCATACCAGTCTCATGACAGAAAAGCTCAGTGCAAGACTCTATAGGAGGGGAGGGTGATTTAAAAAAAAATTAAGCAGAATTGTTTTTGCGTTCATGTCTTTGTAGATTTTGCTCACTGACTTCTTTACAGCCATTCTCCAACCTTAACATATGCGTATTTACTGATGTGTTCAAGCAGTCTGACTAGGATTAGTTGTTGAGATATGACAGACAAGGGGACATGAATGTCAAGCTCTTGTCTCAGATTTTTCTTCTTGAATTCTCTGTGATTTATGCAGATGCTTTGCTCAGGTGAGGTTGTGTTCTGTGGTGCCACTACTGCCTTCTTAGCTGTGGTGTGGCCTGGCTTTGGTCACTACCCCACTCAGCACCTGCCTCTTTCCTGTTACACTGGGCTTCTTCCTAGGATTTACAGCTGCTCTATTCAATATGAATTGCTCCACATACAGCATTCTTCTGCAGCCTCACCTGCTGTTTTGCTCAGTGCCTTTTTGCAGTATTGCTATCTGTGTACAACAGTGTAGCAGTAGTGCCACTTCTTAACATTCTGTTCAGAAGAGAAGGCTGAGCATTAAATACAAAAGTGACAATCACATAAATGTATATTGAGACATGGGAGACATTCTTAATGGTTTATAATGTAAGACAAATACATATCTTAAAGCACAACTCAAGGAAATATAAAAGATTTAGAAAGAGTATCTTTTAATAAAGCCACCTCTTAGTGTTACAAAGTATGAATGAGTTGTTTTCCTTTAGTTTGTCAGGCTACTTATGAATAACAGACAATGACTGATCTTATTAAGAAATTACTTAAAGGCACCTGAGAGGGAAAAACTTACATTTGGTTGCCTGTATTTATATTTTAAAATTGCAATTTTTTTATGTTTAAAGTATTTTTTTTATTTATTGTTTTCTCCCATTCCACAGCTCTGCAAACAGTGATATTTTAGCAGGTCATTTCACTTTCTCTGCATCTATAAGATTTTATCTGAATTCTGTTAAAAATCCAGGATATGTCTGTGGGGTCTAGATGGTAAAATTAGAAGCATCACATATGTTAGACACTGTGAATGTGAGATGGTGTATAGTAGATACACAGGGTATCATTAAGGAGTAGCATCAGAGGCAGGACAGTTTTGAATGGTGACTACTGTACTTGGCCTATAAAAATCCTCTTTTAGCTCTGATTTTAAAAAAATCGAAAAAACCAAAAAAAACCACTTAGTATTTACTTAAATAAGAGAATACTAGAGAATAGGTTCCAGTGTTGGACGTACCAGAAGAATGTGATTTTCTATATAAATTAAAAATTGCCTTCAAATTGTATGACAAGCTAAGTTTTTTAGGGAGTATACTATGTTACTATGTAGCAAGTCCCTTTTTCTCTAAGCAGCCCTACTGATCAACTTAGAATTACATTGATGGAATCACCCTGTGACTTCAGTAGTCATTAAGAAAATAGTGGCTTTACCTAAAAAGTCAATAAATACCAATAAATAAATTTGTTAACCAAAAAGATAAAGGTGCAAGTATGAAATATTTATTAAAATGCATGTAGTATTTTCAGAAATTTCCTGACTTTATTAAAAACTGCTTGTCTCATGAATATATCTGACATTTTTAATAGAAGTTATGACACAACTGGAAACAGAGCATTGTGACAGCAAATGAAAAGATAGTGATCAGCTAGTCAAGATTCATGAGTTAAAATGATGTCTTTTCAAGTACAGATATGTAAATTCTGACTCATGTGATAAAGTATCACATATTTGAAGTCAGAAAAAAAAATAGTAAGTTAATGTGTTAAATAGCCAGATAAATTAGTAGTAAATTATTAGTTTTATATTTCAGTTTCAGACTCTTCTGTGAATTTTAAACCAAGGAACATAAGCACAGATACAAATGTGTGATGTGAGATGCTCTTCAGGAAAGTATAGAAAGCAGAAGTTCCTAATGTCATGGAACTTTCACTGGTACAACTACAGTGTAAGGCATTGTAAAACTACTATGCTTTAAAAGTGAGTTTATGATATTTTCTTCTGAAGTGTGCATAGATATTGTGAAATTTTCCTTTCGCTTGTGAACATCTTAAAAAGCAGCATTCCTGAGCACTGTTTTCCTCCTGCTGCAAATAAGTATGAGTTACATACATTACATTCATGGTATTAATTATATGGCAGATTTGATTTTGAGAATCACAGGAAAGATGAGTAAAAAAAGCTACTCCTGCAGCATTTTTGGTTAGTGAATTTGATACTCAGTGCAAGAGATAATGATGATTCCTCCATCCTGTTTAACATGATTCTTGTCCTACATTTTTAAAAAGAAAATTAAAACAAAAGCTGAAGCCACATGTCTGAGCAGGTAGATAAAGGGATTTTTTTGGCCGTTTTGCAAAGGAGATTTTGAAGTACACAGAACTGCTGTGAGTAGACAGTGTGAAATTAAACTTGCAATGTATTTGTTTCACTAGCAGGTTTCAGGGAAATATGGTAGGACTTACACACTGAAATGTGGCATCAGCATTTCACTACAACATTTTAAAATACTCCAGTTGTGTGATTTTCCTGCTTGTGATTAAACTGCTGCCCGTTATATTCTGATACATGCTGTACCTTTTGTTGGGAATTGTTTTACTAGTGATACTTAGCAGTATGTAAAAGTTCTTTTGCCATGTGAGCTTTCTCTGGGAAGAAGCAAAGCTTAACAATTTTTAAACACTAAGTAATTGTATAGGTATGTTATAAAAAGTCTGACACTCTCACTCTGACTTGTGTTTTATCCACTGAAGTTTTGTATTTATATGCATCAAGCTGTACATCTGATTCAAAAGAATTTATGCCGTAACATGAATGTAGTCAACAAAGTGATATATTGTAGACACAGTAAATACAATTTCTGTGCAGCAAGAGAAGTCTTCTTCTACAGTGTAAATAGGTTCCAAGATTTAAAATTGACCCAGTAAGTTAATGGTATTAGCAAACAAAGCCTGCTGTAATTTGAGATAAAGGCTGTAAGTAATCCTTTTCCCCCTAGCTTTTCTGTTGCACTGTTTCATTATGGATGCCTTATACCTGTGTCATGAGTAAGCCCCTGTGCTGTTCTCCTATATAAAATCAACTCTTAATTACTCCAGTGTGTGATAGGGCTCATTATAAGATATGAGAACTGGCTGGATAAGAGAGGATTTCTTCAGTCTGTGTTGGGACTTAGACCCACCGGAGACAAATTTATACTCTATGGCTATGTTTGCTTTTAGAAAATTGGACAATTGTAATCGTGATTGTAAACACAGTAGCTCAGCTGGGGTTTGCTTCTGAAAATCATTTCTAGGTCAGATGCTTAGCTCAGGCAACCATTAAATATTTTGTTTCTAAATAGTGAGTTTTAAAAAGTTTGCAATTAAATTTTCTATAGCTAAGAAAAGAAGAAGCTTTTCTTACCTTTATAATTACATTTTAGAAAACCCTTGAGAGACACTGTATTTTTTAATCTGTTTGAATTATTACTCCATTATTTTGCTAGTTTGATCCCCACTCACAGCAAGGTGACCTTTTATTTGGCACTTTATACAGTTCAGCACTTCTTGAAGAGATGTGGGATAAAATGTTTCTCCTTCCAACAGCAGAATCACAGAAAGGAGAGGATTAGAAATTTGTTTTCATGTTTGCATTGTAGACCTTGAACTCCATTTAGTATGTTTTCATTTATAAGTCTCCAGGTATTGGTCTCTTCCCTCTTACAGATTTAGGCTGTTTAAATGCCGGTTGTTTCAGAGTAGAGCAGCTCTGTAAAGAAAGGGATTGAGATTTTAGCAGTACTTTATTGAGATATTAGTTGTCTGGCTTTTTTGCGACATTGACCACAATTCGTATCTGGCGGTGCAGTCTCCTTGCCTGCCACCCTAAGGTGGAAGTGCTCAAAGCTGTTCTCTTACAATGACTTGTGAAAGGCTGGGAGATGAAGTTAAAACATACCTCTGTACCTTGACTTCAAGCTCATGTGTCCTGTCAAGAGGAGGATGATGCACACTTCATGGGTCTAAACTTAGAAACATGCCAAGGAGTCTGATTTTGTTGGGGAGAATTGCATTGTGAAGGCATCCTGTCATAGCCGCTGTGAAGATGATGAATAACCATGTGCCCATGTGTCTGGGTTTCTTGTCTTTACTCCATCAGCACTCCCTGTGCTGCTTTTTTGAATTCAAAGGTTGTAGAAGTCCTTTCTGGCACTCCAGATAACTTTAGTGTCTTTCCTGGATGTCACAACTCCATGGAACATTCTTCTCAATTTCAGAGTTAGTATTTAGTTTGTTCTCTTGAAAGGGGAAAGAATTACTTGCAGTACAGAATACTCATTATGTTAAAACTTTTGAAAACTGTTCTCTTGTGTCAGTATCATTATAGTAAGCATTGTATTGAATTCTTTAATATATTGGCATGGTATATAGGGAGAAAGTTTCTTTTTTGATTTTTTTTTTCATTCAGAGCTTCAGATATTAATGCTTTTCATTACTACAGACTTTTGCCCTTTGTTTATGGGTATTATTATCACATTAACCAGACATACAATGGTGTGACTTTGTTTGGAATTTCCATCTCTATCCATAAACCCCGTTGCCTGTATAGAAATTAGACTTGTATTAATTAATCTTAAAAACAACGTTAGTTTTCTTTGAGGAATGTGTTTACATCCCTTGTACTTCAGTGCTACGAAGTATCGTAGGAGTGATAAGATCAGCACTATGAAATAAAACCTTATCTAGGCTTCTAGGTTTTGTTTGAGTTTTTCTGGTTACCAGTGTAGGATACTTGTTTAAATTCAGATCTATTTCTACATACTACCAAATGGTATCCAACCAGTTTTGAATGTGGTAGCACAGTGTAAGAGTCAAGCCATAGGGTGAGTTCTAGTTCTAGTGGATAATAAAGTGGTTTACTTTATATTGTCTGTGAATTTGATGCCACTGTTAGACAATCTTTAAATGGCTGCTGGGCAATTTTACTTTTGCCTTATTTAAGTGTTAACATTCTAAAATATAGCTGTAACCTTTTAAGTGTTTTAAGTGTTCGTAAACAATGTACTTTTAATTACCAAAAGATGTGTTGAAGAAAAATAGTAAAGCAACTGCAATTTCACTTTATTATCTGAAATAAAATTCAGTGCCATGTGGCACTAATTAATGACTGAAATGTTAATATTCACACCGAATGCATGATGTAAAAGTTTTTGTTTTACTGCTTTCTTGTATATAAATGGAACAGATATGGTAGGTTTTTTCCTTTTTCCCCCCCTAGTTTCCCTCCCTGGATTTGTTTATGTCACTTTTATTGCATAAGGAATGTGTTTAAATATTTGAGGAAAGACAATCAAGCAAGACCTTTAAAATTGGGTCCTGGCAGTTATGTGTTAGTGTTTTGGTATTGTCTTTTTTCAATGAGAGGATTATTTCCTGTGAAGTTGTGAGCAACATTCTTCCCTCTCCCCATCCCAAAATAAGACAAAAATCTAGTCTGTTTCTGTGCATCAGCTAATGTAATAAAATACTAAGGTGTTGTTTTCTTTATGTTGTCTTTTCAAAACATGAAAATGTTTTTGACAATGTTGTTCACATATAACTTGTAAGTATACATTGATCTTGGGGAAGCAGTCTTGGTTGATTTATATGTCTGTATGAACACAGTCCAAGCTCAGACACAGCACTCCTTTTTTGAGTTTTTTTGCACTCAAAAGGAGCATCCAGGCCTTCAGCACCTTCCTGAGTTGCTGAGACTTTAGCAGGATCAAGCTCTAATTGTATTTTAATGTTCTTTCTCTAGCAGTCTATTACATCACTGTTGGATGTTACAGCATTGTGTTCTGAAAATCAAATAGTCATCTTTAAACTTACACAAGCTGCTTTATAAGCTACTAAAAGTAAAGTACTTTGAAAGTAATGTAAACTAGTTATTGAAACTGAACTCCATCTTGGAAGGTGTTTACATTAATATCATGGACTTGGTCACTGAAAACAGTATAAAACAGTATTTTAAGTTAGAATTATAAAATGTGAACAATTTTGAGAAGTCTTGTGATTCATACCTAGAAGTTCTGATCTTTCTTGCCTCTAGTGAGTGAACATTGCAGTGGCTAAATTTCTGCCAAATCCCCCAGACCTGAGTTCATAACTATATACATACTTTTATATATATCTATAGTTTTTTATACATATATATAGTTATATATATAGTTATAGATATATAGTTATATATAGAGTATATAACTAGGAATAGTTGATGCTTCACTATTAGTGGTATCCTTAAGCTGCTAGACTGCTGGAGTCAATCCTGAGGATGACTCAGCTTTAAAGGATATAATATATAGGTGACACAGTAGAGTTTCTTAGGAGTTTGGAAAGATGTTGTAGTGGTGTTTGAGGGTCCCCAGGATGAGGGAAGAGTGTAGAATCTTGACTCCATGTTTCAGAAGGCTGATTTATTATTTTATGATGTATTATATTAAAAGAAAATAACATATTAAGACTACACTAAAGAAAGAGAAAGGAGAAATCAGAAGGCTAAAAAAGAATGAGTAATAAAATCTTGTAACTTACCAGAGAGTCTGACACAGCTGGACTGGGATTGGTCATTAAGTAAAAACAATCCACATGAGATCAATCAAAGATGCACCTATTGGTAAATCATCTCCTGACCACATTCCACAGCCATCAGATAGTCATTGTTTACATTTCTTTTCTGAGGCTTCTCAGGAGAAATATCCTAGCAAAAGGATTTTCATAAAATACGTCAGTGACAAGATGTAATTTCAAAAGCTGCAGAAAATATGTATTGTTATCTCTAACTACTTTTGAATTTCTTTTACTCTGAACATTCCTCTACACAAAATTATACCATCATAGAAACTACTCTCAATCTTTCTTTTCTTTCCTTGATTTAAAAAACTGTTTTAAAATAGTCTTCCTGTCTGCCTCTCTTCTCAATTTTCTCAATTTTTAAAGTGTAGCAGTTGATAAAATCTGATGATGTAATACTAAGATGTATCAGTTATTAAAATTAAGGTAATGGATTATATCCAGAAATTCCTGTGTTTCATCCCATTTTTCCATGTTAGAATGAAGCCTGGGAGATTTCACCAGGCTGAAACTTTTTTTTTACATAAAAGAATCCATGAGTGATGTGGAGCCACTGCAGTAGACTTGTGATCTTGTTTTATGCCTTCAGTTAGGCCGGTGTGGAAACAAACTAGAGACTCTCAGTTTTGGAGGTTTCTATCCGTGAATAGCTCTCTGAAAGAAACTGCTGTGACAGTAAGAAAAGTAGCCTAAAGGGTGCAATATTTATTATTTGGCAACTGGCCTCCAATTACAGACAGAAGATAGGGAAATGCATAAGAAATAGTGATCACTTGAAGCCATTTCTGATTTCCTCTGAATCTTTCAAGCTTAGAGTAGAATCTGGGCCAGTGCATTAGCACAAGTTTATATTTATCTGCAAAAAATGTCATGATTATATTACTATTTTCCCAAACAAATAGTTTATTGTCATACTGTACAAAGAATATACTTTCTGCATCTTACTGGACAGAATGTCAAATGATCTTGCACCACCTTTATTCTATGAATACAGGAAATTATGGGAGATGTAAGTAAATTATGGTAGAGACTAATTGCCATTGTTAGAAGACAAAGTAGTCTTCATTATAGGCAAAACATGCCTAAATACGCATTTACAGAAAATAACTCTTCTACAAGAGAATTTTCTTTGCTTGCAAATAAAAATTAGGATATACCAGGTATTGTTTTACATTTATCACCTGACCTTGTTGTAGGTCCAGTGCCATCACATGGGATCTGAAGGGATTGTGGATTTTCTTGTGGCCACTGGACTATTGTTACCAAAAATATAATTCTCTTTGCTTCTGTTCTTGCCCTTTTGATTTCTGCTGTGGATATAAGTGATCTCCTTCCCACAGCTAGGTCATAAGGGGAGAGGGTAGGTTTCAGGCATTATTTTAAGAACCACTCTTTTCTGACTGCATGTAAGTAAGAGGAACTCTGCCAGCTTCTAATACTGCTTGAGTGAATGGACTATTGGTGTGAGAGCTGGCTTTGGAGATTAGGAGTGTCTGCAGCAGACCCCCTACCTCAGTTGCCACAATACCTTCAACTGTTAAGAGTTTAGTAGTGAAGACAGTGTTGAGTCTTTGGCATTGGATGACAAGGTTATCTTTAACTGCCACAATTTCCTTGAGACAAAGCAAGGATAACTAAACAAAATTTTCTGAGACAAAGGAACGGGACTTCCTTAGTTTTCAAGCATTCACAAATCATGAGTTTCTCAGGAATCACGAAGGTCCTCTGTGGTGGGGAATTTGTCTATTTCAGTGCAGTATTTCCTACCAAATTGTCCTGTTGTGTTCAAAGAATGGTATTGTCATCAGAATGCATTTTTTAAAAATGAAGATAATATTCCAAACTGAGTAAAACTAATTGTACTTTTGACCCAGAAAGAAAATTTAAAATACAAGGAAAATACTTCTGGGTATAAACAAAACATAGTATCTATGTGCTATTGCAAGCTTCAGATCAAAGTAATGCTTCTTATTACAGCACTTGGTTTATCATGACAATGCATAATTGAAAGTTTGACATTTTCTGACATTTTCTAAATGCACTGATTTTTACCAGGTGTATACACCTGATATTAAATGTGTTGAATTTGTTAAAGAGAATTCAGGGTTTATCACAAATTATTCTGTAGTTACCTGAATTGCTGAATAATGAAAATTTTCACCTTTCTCCCAAATTCCTAGCATCTTGCAATAACAACAGCATTATTAGGTAAAACATGTAAGTGGACTATTTCACCTGAAGCTGATGAAGTCTCACTTGGAGAAATTCTTTCCCGTTTGGATAGAAGATGTCAGTAAATACTAATCTGAAAATGAGAGAGTAGTAGAATGCAGTAGTAGGTAATAAGAATTACATGAACAATGAAATAATTCTGTTTGCTTGGTCTGAAAAAAGGAAAACTGAAGCATGATATTACAAGCTTTTCATGAGGTTTTTTTAAAGGCAGTGTTATTTCTTTGTTCTCTGTGTCCAAGCAAAATAAAATACAAAAGAGGTTATACTTCAGTTGCATGAATGATGATTATAATACCTTTTAGAAAACATTTTCTTACTGAAGGGCTATCGGATCATGAAATATCTCGTATTAGATATTTTAAAGAGCTTACGTAGTATGAGGAACAACTCTCAGAAATATTCTTTGATGCAGAATAAACAGCATCTGAAGTTCCCCAACTGCAATATATTTACTGTTCCAGTGTGTAAGTCCTTTCTGTGTGACACCTGTATTCAAGCAAATTAAAGTAACAACCAACACATTCTATGTGTAATCTGGTAGAGAGTAAATAGAACTGGATTTATTTTTCCTTCAGGAATTTCTTGCCAAGAGATTAAAAGCTATGTAGCCACAAAGTCTGTGGAATTTTAAAAACTTATGTCTGTCTGTCTGTCTATCTATCGATCCGTCTAATCTCTTAATCTTTGCATGTACTCTCACTGGAAGTTCTACATGAGAAATCTGTGCTAGTGATAGCAGGTAAAGATTTTTAGTATGCACATAAGTTGTGAGAACTTACGATTTTGGAAAATTTGATGGTACACTAAATTGATGACAAAGCTTGTAGCTATCTATTAATTTTCTATCAGCTGTCTCTAAGAGAAAATACTCCTAATTTATAGGAGATATATCACACTCTGGGTTTTCTACACTTTGTTTTAAGAATTGCAAATTTGTTTTTTGCTGAATTCATCTCATATTTTCTTTTTTAGGTAGTAAATCTCAACAAGGTTTCCCAATAATTGCATATTAGGGTTTTCCTTTATGTTAGAAAAACTTGCTAAAATTGAAAATTGCAATTATATTTTTTTTATTATATTGACCAGCTTGGGTAAATTATCTCAGATATGATAAAATTAAATGTTGCAAGTTACCCATATATGTTAATTGCAAAGATGAAAAAATATATACATTATAGGATTGAAAAAATAAGGAACTTAAACTGAGTTAATCAGAGAAAAAATCGCAACCACAGTTTTATCTGTTCCCATGTTAAGGAGGAAAAGTTGCAGAAAATAATTTTTTGCAAATTGGTGAAGAGCATCTAGATAGACTGGGTCAAACTCAGGCCTGATTTATACTGGAGTATCAGGGAAAGTAAAGTTTATTGTGTGAAAAGGCTGAGTATACCTCATATATTGTAGTGCTAGAGTACAGCCTTCTTTTAGTAAATAGGATTAACTGCCGTCTTTAAATTCTATGTAGTTTTAAAAAGCCTTGAAACCTTTCCTTTGTTGAGTGGCTCAAGTTGTGGTTTTAGTCCTTTCTCTTCAACTCAGCAATTTTTGAGGAGAGAGTGCCTATCTGTTTCCAGATATATTAAAAACTCTCTTCCTACTCAAAAAAGTAAATTGGGAGTTTCAGCTTAATTTGGTGTCCTTCACTTCTCTGGTTATTTCTTAATTTTTGCTTATTAAGTAATATTGGATATAAGCAATAGAAACCATTAATTATCCTGAAAATTCTGTAATAAAAATATTGCAGAGTGGCTTAGTCTCTTCCTTTACCTTGTTAGTGGATTGATGCAATGATTACCTTTCAATAATGAGAAGACTGTTTGCAATACTTACACAATCCATCTGTTGTCCTAAAATTTTAATTATATCCTTTACCTGTAAATAGATTTGTATATTCATTAAACCATTAAAAAGATCACTTTGGATTCTTATTTGCTTGAAAAAAAGTGGAGTGTATTGCTCGTAAAGTTGAAGAGATAATTGAGATCTGGATTTTAAAAAAATACCGTTTCTACAAATTCTCCTTTCTATCTCCAGTTTGACAATGGAAATAGTGTTCAAAGTGTACAGTGTTGGTTTTGATGATAATCCACACATGCAGTACTTGTTAACAGCAATTTAAATAGTGAGAAAATCCAGCATACTTTGATCTGGTTGAACCTTTTATTATTATTTAGACTAACTAATATGTTCTAATGTTGGTACAGCCGAGATTGCCATCTTTTCTTCTGTGCTTTGATTTTCTAGTTTGGTCCAATTTGTCCTCAATGGCAAAAAAATACCTAAGATTCTGCTTGTGAGAAATCCTCAGATTTTTTGTTCTTCTCTCCCTTAAGTCTATGTTTTAAATTTAATTTCTCAACACAGAAATTTACATTCCATCTAAAGATTGCCATTCCATGACTTTTATGATTCTTTTTTGAAATGCCATGGAATACATATGCCTAAAACTGTTCTGTTTTGGTGTTATGAAAGATTTGAGAAAAATTAACTTGTTTGTCATCACAAGCATTTTTTTCAGCCAGATTGTCACAGAGACATATGGATGAGTGTCTTTATCTTTAAAGACACCTTTCAAAAAAAGGAATTGGTATTAGTGTAGAATCTGTATATTAAGAATTTTTTTGCACTATTCCTGTTTTGCTATACTATGTGTATTTCCTCTGGTTTCCTCGCTAAAGCCTTTTTTCAGGTGGTGTTTAGTGTTACTTTCTGGTTCCTAAGAATATGTCTGTGTGTGCTTTACAAAATGTTATTGGCTGTGTACTCAGCTTCTTTCTTACTTACTCAGACTTTTATGGTCTTTAAAACTGTTCAACTTTTGCTGAGAATCCAGCTTGGCTTTCATTGTTGTTGGAAGACCAAATAAATTGGTCTATGAAAAGAATGTGTTATAGTGCATTTTCTGACCCTGATTCTTGAAAGAGAGACTGGTGCGCTGCAAATGCCAACATTGATTAAAAACTTTCTTTACTGTGCTTTAAGAAACCTACATATGTTCTTTTTTTCTACGTAGTAGCTAGAAAACGAATTCCCATCTGTTTCTGTTTGTCATGGCCAAATGTACAAAAATCTGTTTGTACTGATGGTACTTGTTCGTCCGGACTAACATGAGTGAAATGTTCTATTTATGAATTACAAGCTATAAAATGATATCATTTCCCAGTGTTCAGGAAGGCTATTGCAAAGTTTGATTGGTAGGTGCTAAAAGGCTTGTTGCATACTGCATTTTATTAGCTAAATTACTCTTAGGCAGAAATTATTACTCAGAATCACCAGGCGGGTCTGTTTCTTTGCTGTTCCGTCTTACAGCAGTGATGATTAGCATGAACAGTAGCTGCATGTGCCTGATGCTCTTTAGCTCAAGGAGAGGAGGATAATGACTTTGGCACTTACTCTTTATTTATAATGCTTTGAAAACACATGTGTGAAAGCTGCCTGGCACATAGTTATTTAGGAGCATGACATGATACCTAATGCATTCAGGAGTTTTCTCATAGATACTACTATGAAACTATTTCTGCTCTTTATGGTACATTCAGCTTACTAGGTTTTCTTTTTTTTTTAAATTTATCTTACTATTTTGCCAGAAGCTCATTTCGTATTATCCCTTTGGAGTCATGTCTGTTTACTCTAGAATTTCCAGCCGGCGTTATCACTGGTTCAGCTGTACAGCTGGCAGGAGCAGTGAGAGCTGCAGCATAAGCAAGGTGCTGAAAGCTCTTGGCAACTTTGCTTTTTTGCTTTTTCTAAATCTGCTATGGGCAAAGTTCATACAATGGAAATTTGCCTATGTTGTAGCTTACATCATTGTGGCTTCTGGGTGGGTACAGGCTGGTAGTAATAAGACTATGAAAATTCTTCTAATAAAATTTTGGTGCAAAACCAGCATGGGTTTTCTGCATAGCTGTTGGGAGCCCAGTGATAATCCTTCAGTGGCCTATGTCATGGTTGCCAAGGAGGATTCGATACGGCTTCTTTCATAGCTTTCAGCAGTGCTCTTGTCAACAGTGCTTAATTGGATAAGGAGATAGTTGAAGAGTCAAGTGAGGCAGCCTCAGAAAAAAGGTGTGAGCTGATTTCTGTTGAACAAGTTTTTTATTATGTTTAAGAAGAAGAATTGCTTTTTATAGCACTCTGTAAAGTGAAAAGCTGTAAAATCCCTGTGCTTTGCTTAATAAATTCCTTAATAAAAAGCCGTCTTTTGGTAGAGGATAACTCGTAGAATTATGACAAATTGAATGATCATCAGAAAACTACTGATTTTATGGAAACAAAAATCAAGCAAACATTGATATTGTAACTTCTTACATAGAATGCATAAATGATTGTAATTGTGGAAAATTACAGTAGGGCCCCACTGACTGACGTTCAATAACAACAAAAGGTAAGTCCATTTAAGATTTAGATATTTTAGAAGCTTAAAGGAAAGAATCTGAATGACCAAACAAGAGATAACAAGGGGCCAAGACATTTAATAATGGAACAATAATAATAATATTAAAAAGAGATAGTGGAAATGACCAGATTTCCCAGCAATATTAATTTCACCATATAATAAGAGCTCAATTTGTGGATTAAAACTGAAATTCAGGATAAATCCTTCTGCCTTGAGTCAGCTGTCAGATTTTCCTACCTTTTTATCAATGAAGCACAGATTTCTGCCTGGAATGTTTTATCTGCATTAAGTGTAGTATCATACATCACATAAATCAATGTAGTTTGGAAACAAACCCCCAGAAAACGACTTTGCCTTTTGCAGAATAAAATAGTAAACTGCCAGTTATAGTCTTAGAAATTTTTTCCAGTTTTTTTTTTCCAGTTTCTTGAGAGTTTTAGGATTGTGAATCTTACTAAGAATTTTAATACTGCCTCCCACACTTACAAATTTTTTCCCACAAATGAAATCAGTTCCTCATAATATTATTAGGTCTGAAGGAAAACAGTGCAGTGCATTTGTCTTCATATAGTTTATTTTCCTGTTCTCAACTCACCCCACTGTCCTGAGTTAGCGTCGGCTGAAGGATAAACGCCCACCCATGTGTTTGCTTGCTCACCATCTACTGTTGGGGACTCAACTTGTAAAAAAGTAACTTGTTGCCAATTAAAATACATTTGAGTAGTGAGAAACAAACTTTAAAACGGCACCTTTCTTCCTCCATCTCTGAAGTTGAAGTTCACATTTCATTCCTGACCCTTTTCCCCTTTGCTTTCCTGAGGGTTATAGGGGAGAAAAGAGTGTATGCTCAGTGTACAGAAATTTCCTCTATGCCACTTCTGCCTTCTCTCAGTTTTCCTCTGCTTCTGCATGGGCTTTGCCCGAAGGGCTTTGGGATGAACTGTCCACAGGCTGCTGGGGAAGTACCTGCTCTGCCATGGAGACCTCTTTCCCTTGTCCTCTGACCTTGGTGTTCTCTCGCCATTTTTCATTCTACTTTGTGTTCCCTCCTCCTCTTACTACCTGCTAGCTTTTCCCTTTGTTAGGCATGTTTTTTCTGAATCTCCTTCACCTTGGCTGCAGGGCTCAGTCATGCCTCAGGGTTGGTCCGTGGGGGTGGCTGGAATGGATTATGTCCAGCACTGGGCAACCTCAGGCCTCTCTCCATGGAGGCTGCCCCTGCAGTTATCCCCTGCCAATACCGTGGTGCCATAGGCACACAGTACAGTGATTTATACTATTTAGGCCATTTTCATTTTCTGCTTTTATTTTGCTTTTAGTCTTCAAGCAAAGGTTCATCATCCAGAATTGTTATTAAGAAATTACATTTTTATGATAATGATTTATTTAGTGGTATATATGTGTTGCTGTAGTGCTTTAAAATCCCTGCGTCTATGATTTGGACTTTTGCTTCTTATACTGCTGCTGAGACTCAGATAAGCTTGAACCCTTGGAGAATTCACTGTTATTTGAATCATAGTGGTTTTGCTAATCCCCCCGCTATATTTCATTTTGGAATCTGTCTTTCCTTAAATGCCTGTCACATTTACATTTAAAAATGTGACATTACATCTATGCTGCTTTTGGCTTGCTGTTCTTAGGGACAAATGCAGTATAACACAATTCTCTGGATACAGTAGCTGATTGTTAAGGTACAGCATATTCTCTGGGAAAAACAATGTTGCTTTATGGACCTACTTTTTCTGCAGTGAGGTTTGAGGTATAAAGGACATTAAATTGCATGAATATTGGCTTGTACCACACGTCAAACTGCAAAACGGGAGTTAATCTTAGTCTGTGCTAGCACATGTGTACTTAAATAAGTAGTAGTGAGTTTCTGTAATTTTAACAGAATGCCTGGGATATGAATGTACTTGAGAAATAGCTGAAAATAGTTGTCCTAACTGTGGATAGTTGTGGTGGTTTTTAACTGATGTTCCTCCAATTTTTTTAAAAATTCTTTTTAATGTGTGCTCATTCATGGAGGTTAGTTACAGGTATGTTAACATAAGCTGTCATTGTACGTTCTTTTCCTGTATAGTCACACTGAAGTTCCTGGTTTATATTATAAAAAAATCTGGTTAATGAAAATAATAAATGTTTTGATATTAATTGCAATCTTAGGCAACAGTGATTGTAACAGAAGTTTATGAAATTATTGTAAAGCTCCTTCGGGGTTAGTGGGAAGGGAAAGAACGGTAATATATATGTACTGTTTCTTTCCCCTCGTATGCTTTGCTTTGTAATTACTACTCTCTTTTTCAAGTGTTTAGTTTGACTTTCAAAATCCCTATGCACTGAAAAAACCTCATGAATGCTATGCGTAAAATTGTTGTTATTGAGGTCACTGTGAGAAAAATGTGAAAGCTGTGTTTCTCTATATTTTGCTCCTAAATGTTGTTTAAGGGAGTCTTATATTTCCACGTCAAACATGTCTGACTGTAGACAACAAATGCCCACACAAAAGACCCAGTGCTTTCTTGAAAGATACCATTGTTAGAATTGTTAGAGGGAAGTCTGATTTATTACAGTTGTTTATTCTTAAGAAACTCATTCAGCAAACTTTGTGAATCTGAAGAAAAAATAAGTGCTATGTACAAAGATTGTAGTTGGATAAAAGGTCAGCTTTTTATTGTTTTCTACACATATAGTTCCTGGTTTTTGTTCTCATTTGCAGTTAAAACAAACTTGATGGTTCACCTGATGGCAACAAGCAGCTCTTGTGTCATTCCCAGAAGCTGAAGAGCACATTCAAAACATTGTTCTTGGCATGTGTTTGCAGCTGTGGTTGAAATGGTTCAGTTCAGTTCAGTCACGCTGATACAAGTCCTATGCTAGAATATGTCATGTGAGAACAGGCCTACAACCCTATCAGAAGTTCCACATAATGAGTCACTTTATGGAATCTTTTTGCTATTAATGATAGTTCTTTTTCTTCAGACAGTCTGTTTTTTTTTCTTAAAATATGTTAGTTTTTAAGTAGCAATGGTCTGCATTGCTCTAAGTAGTCATGGAGTTTAATGAGAAATAAGAAAGCTTACATATATCAGGGATAACTACTTTATCAAAAGAAAGCCTGCTTATAGTTTATGACTGAAGTTTTAATTTGAGTCCAAAGTATTCGAGTATATAACTACTAAAACTCTGAGCAATTTATGCTTACATTAAAATTGTACATAACCATGTAGGAGGAAAGGTTATATGTCCTTACCCCCTAGTTTATTATAACTATACTCAATGCATGTTGACCACTTCATTTAAATGTTGAAATTTCCTGATGTTCAGAATTGATAGGTTTTTAATTAGTGAAGGAGAAACTGTCAGACCTGATACTCAGAAATCAGGTGAAGTATTTTTACTAGGCCTGCTGAGTTTTCTTGGGAGTTTTTTTTTTTTTTTTTGTGATTTGACCCTTTATCAGTATTATGGAAAAAGTATCTCCTGCTTCTTCCTCTGAGAATATTCTACTCTTTAAGCTTATGGATTTGTTAAACAATCATTCTTGCATTTTATGTCATAATACAACCAGTCTCTTTTAATTTGTCTTCTTTTGCTGACTAATAGAATTTATAAAAGTTAATGCGTACCATAAGTAAAGAGTTTCAAAATTCACCGTCTGTTATCACTGATGGAGAGAATTTACTGGCTTTTAAACCTTATGGAAGTTACCATTTTCAGTATATGTCTGCTATGTAAATGAAGTTGTCAGCTGTTTTGTATGTTTCATAGGATCAAAGAATAGTTCAGGGCCTGGTTCAACTGAGGCCAGTCTGTCCTCATGGAGAAAAATATTTCTTATTTCCCATCTCTACCCACTTGTATTTGAATAAATGATCACTGTTTCTCACCCTTTTGTCATCCATCACTCTCACCCTGTTCTCTTGGTAATCTCTCAAGTAGCAGAGGGCTGCTGTTGGTTTCCCCCTGAAAAATTTTCCATGCTAAATGTGCTCATCTAACTCAGTTTTCTCTTGCTCTTTCTCTTCTTGCTCTCTCTTCTTCTCTTTCTCTGACAGCCTTGAACCTCTGCTGAACTCATGATTTCTTATCTACGTTTTCCTTAAAGAGAGGGAACTGGACAGTCATATAGATGTGATCTAAACAAAAGGTGCAAAAAAGAAATTAGTCTTCCAAAGTCAGGAAAGGGGGTGAGGGAGTAGAGGGTGATTTTGTTGTTGTTTTGGTTTTGTTTTGTTTGTTTGTTTTTGTTGTTGTTAGATGTCTTAAACTGGGGGACAGTAAAGCATGATGTATTTATATTGTAATTTCCCCAATCTGTGTTAATTAGCAAACTGTAAGAGTGTCCATTAAGAGTGTTGCTGTGCCTTACAAAATTAGATGAGTGGAACATAAGATTTTTTTAATATGTAGGAAATCAAACAAATACTTTATGTTGACAACTTTACCTCTCTGTTTTGACAGTATTTTGTAGTGTATGGCTTGGAAGTAGGGATGGCCTTAGTTTATGCTGTAACTGAGGAGTGCAAAACATGTAGAGTAGTGTGGCACCATTTTATGGTCCACATGACTGTGCTGCTGCAGATGTCATAGTGTAATTCATTAGCAAGTGTGTTAAAGAAGTAGGGTGAGGCTATTGTTATGTGAAGTAACTGAATCTCCCAGTTGTCAGGATAAGAAACAATGCACACATTCTTAATTGAGAAAATATTCATTCCAAGCCTAGCTCATAATGATGTATTTTCATGCAATGGCTTGGAGACATTAATTCAGACAATTGAAATGATTAGAAAATAGTACTGTCAGTAAAATGAGAATTATTTGCAGAAGAACAGGCAGATGAAGGGATTGAGACTGCACACATGATTTTAGGCATCTGAACTAGACTTATGCAAAATAGATATCCATGGACAGTGTTTCATTTTTTAAACATTGTTTTTCATTCATTAATTGTTCTTTTAAGATGAAAACCTTCCATTTAAAAGAGCTGTGAAAACCTGCATGAATTGCTGGTCACAGATCATGAAACAAGGGCCTGCATACAGGCTGGCTAGTTATGGTTGAGTTTAATTACGGGTTTAAGCTTTGTTTCCTCTTTTGGCTGGCAGGCTATGGGAGTCATGAACTTTCAAGTTACTTCAGGGTAAGAGTTTTTTTAGCTGAAGCAGGGAAGATTGATATGGATTCTTTTGCCTGTAATAGTTGCAAATCTGCTACCTGTTTCTAATTATACTCAAGTGTAAAACATATGCAACTTTTCCAAGTATGGAGCAACTTATGTTTCCCAGAAATCTAAAAATTGTGCTTGAACAAATACAATTTTTTGAGTAACAGGATGCAGACAAAGTCAGCTGTAAGGGTAGGAAGCCTTGAGCACAAGTATTCCAGCTATGAATGAAAACTGGACCTACAGAAGTGTGGAGTGGTGGTAATGGGACTGCTTTATTGGTATTTTTTTTTCCTCTTTAGCAGCGCTGCAATTTAAAAATTATTCTTATATTGTGTCTGATGAAGAAATTAATTACTGGTTTAAAATGCTGAAACCATGACAGGGAGGTGTCTCTTTACTAAATTGTCCTCTCTCAGTTATGCAAACCTGTTACCCCCTTGGCGTCTCTTCTCAGATGAGGAGGACAATGTTGCATTAGTCTTAAGTGATACTGTTTTGATAGGAGAGTGATGCGGCACAGCTTCTGGCAGAGGTATGCAAGCCAGCAGAGTGTCAATGCTTAAATTTAATTTGTTTGTTCAGTGATGTAAAAAGATGGACCTCTTGGGCAGTTGGGACTTAATCTCTTAGAAATGACCGAGACCTAGGGTCTATGCAGCTGACGACTGTGTGAATACAGGATGTTATTCAATAAAAGAAATGAAATTGTGAATTTTATGAGCAACAATTTTTTTTGTAGTAGCGTGATATAATTGTGTCAATACCATTGTAGTAGACCACAGTAAAACTCACCTGAAAGACTATGAAATTCTGAATATTTGTGTTCTAAAAAAGTTAATTCAAGAAGTTGTTGACAGGAAGGAGCCTTATTTGAAAGCAAGTAGGAGGAAACACCCTTTTACTGAATAGGGCAGAGTTAGCACACAGAGAGACAACAAAGGTACCAGAAGCTGGATTGAAAAGCAAGCTACAATTTTATTTATAAATGCATTTTAGCTTTCTGATTTTCTCCATATAGGCTAGATCCAGGACACCAACATGTACTTGAGTTGTGAGTAACCAAGTCCTGTAGCTCTGTTGTAGACATGGTGGGTTTAGAAACATTATCCATGAAGAAAACACGTAGGCAGTCTGTGAATATATTTAAGCTAGCATCACAATTAACTTTTGTGCCTAGTGGAAGTGAACTTCCAGATTGGGGTCTGTAAAAACATTTTAGAAACATGATAACAAAATTTTTATTTCTCTTCTTAATATTAGAGTAGGCAGCTGGGTAGGTCAAATGAGGAAAAAGACATAAAAGGAGGCCATACATGCAATTCTATGGATATTAATCAGAACTGAAAACCCATATAATAGGAATTAATTAGGCATATTTTTTCCTAGAGGTCAATGCTGAGTTCAAAAGCATAAGGCCAAGAAAGGACACATAATGGAAGTGTTTGCTTTTTGTGCAGTAGAAATAGACATTTCATTTCAAATGCTTTCATTTTGTGACTAGAACCATTTACTTGACATTGCAATTCTGTGTGTTAAAATTCCCATAAGTGTAGCATCAATAAAATTTCAACCAGGTTAAAACATGCTAAAAAACTAGGAAAATAGATAGCATTTTGTATTTGAAATATACTGCTTGGTTGTTTTTTTTTTTTTTTTCCCAATTTCCCCCATTTTCTTTCTTGAAAGAAATAAACATTAGAAGGAAATGAACCCCACAATCCAGACCTCATTTGGTAGGTATGTTACTCAAAGAACTTATTTGCGGGAATTCCTGTGCTAATTGCAGGCCTTTGTTGGATGATGTTTCATTTAACTTGATACTGTATGAAGAATGTGAATTTATAGTAGGGTTTTTTAGCTACTCTGCTTACTGCAGTTGACATTTTCCATAGGAATGTTGTCCTTGGAGAAGAAGACATAGCATACAATAAATCCATCCCTGTGCCTTCTGTAGGTGTCTGCAATAGTGAAGAAATTGGAAAGGGTCATTTTGTCTTTTTAGCATAAAGGGTAGTAGGTATATTATTTGCTGAGTAAATGTTTCAGAGAAAAATTATTTCAAGAAGATGGGCATCTCGTTTTAGAAAGATCAGCTTTACCTACATTTTTGTCCTGTAGCACAAATACCTCACACACACTCATGATTAATTTGGATGAATGCAGTGTTCCTGACCCAGGCAGCAGTAATTGGTTTTGGTTTAACTTAATTTTTCTTCTGTTTGTGACTCTCTTGAGCCCAGTTTTACTTTTCCCTTAAGGTACCTATGTTCAGAAAACTTTTGATTCTGCAAGGCATGGTGCATCCTTAGTTTCCACCCTCAGTCAATAGAAGCTGAAGAATCTTTGTATTTTCTCAGAAGATAGAGGCAACTTATCAATTAATTAAAATGCATTAATTCCCAGTCCTTCTATCTTCCCTGATGGAATTTCACAATGTACAAGTCTTGAGTTTAAATTGCTAGTTCTTTTCCAATAGGTTGGTTACAGTTGAAAAGAACATCAAGCGATGTCCCCCTTTTTGTGTCACGTTCTTCCCAGCGGCAGGTTTAGTGTTCACTGCATGTGTCTATTAAGCATTAATTCTCTAACTATATTTAGTAAGACAGAGCAATATGGTATGTACCAGTGCAAGAATCTTAATTCCTACAAAACATATGGCATAGAATTATCTACTTAAAGATGGAACAATCTGATAATAATTTGCTGGAGTGACATCTGTGCAATAAAATAAGATGCTGATCACACTGGAAAAGTAAATGCAGAAGTTGTAGACGAAGTATTCTGACATCACCAGGAAGCCGTTATCATTCCTCTATGGAATGTTAAAATTTAATGATCTAATTTGGTCTTATCACATGCAATATAAATAAAAAATAACCCTATTAAGTGTTCAGAGACCCTGCTGAACACAAAACTTCCAAATGGTATTTTCTAGGATTTGGCCTTACATTTGTTTAACAGGAAATAAGGGAGTAATGTTAGGAGAAAAATAAAGATTCTGCAGTCATTTCCATCCTTTATTGAAAATGTTTGCATATGCAGTTCTATGCTTTCTATAGTTTAATTTCTTCTCCTGTAGGCCCTGCTATCAGGATATGTGACTTAACATCAGTCTTCACTTTTGTTGAAAAACCACAAGGACACAATTACAGCTTTTGCCTGAATGAAATGGCAGTGGTGATTCAATGAGGGCAATATAAAGTGTATTCATGTTAAAATGCCAGATCTGAACTTGGAGAGAAAGCTTCTGCAAATCAGAACATTGACTTGTATTTCCCAAATTTATGAAAGTCTGCAAGGGCTTTCCCATACCACTTTATTTTGTGCATGATTGCATATCAAGATGGCAGAGCTTCTATTTTAGGCTTTGCAGTTGAAGATTTCCCTTCCTTCATCAATTTTTTAAAGTGGAATGGAAATACTTGGAAATTTGGACACTGCACGGAAATTGAATTCAATTCTATTTCTCAAGTTGCAATTCTTAATTAAAACTATTACAGAATATAATTGTATTGTTTTCTTTAATTGAACTGTTCTTGACTTTTTAGACATGCAGCAAGCAAGGAAAAGATCTAGTAAAATAATGGAAATGTGTAACAAATTCTGATTATTCTGCTTAAAGTTAAATACTACTTTAAGGTAGATCTCTGATAGAAATTTAATTATCTGGTTGCATAGAAAACTTTCTTAGTGCAAGTCTTTAAGAGCAGATTCAATGGCATTATTTGGGTTTTGCAATACTGAATCAACATAAATAGTATCTAATTAATTAAATAATTAATTTGATTTAATTAATGCAATTTAATTAATCAACATGATTGAATTTAGTAAACTGTTGTTACTATTGCTTATTGATGCTTTTTACTCTTCTTTTAAATCTCATTTTCCCTTCTCAGTTTACTGTGACAAACAGCCAGGAAAAGTGGCTTTTGCTTTTCTTAATGGAAAGGTACCACTGTTGACATTTTTTTTTGTTTGTTTTTTTTTTTTTTTAATTTTTTTTTTAATGTGGTGCTTGTCTAAACCAGAAATACAAGATACAATTAGCTAGCACGAGGTTGAATTATCTAAGATTGGTCTTCACTGCCTGCCAAGCCATAGAATTGATAAAAGCTTGTTTAATGATAGATTTCAGGCTTGTTGCAAGTGAGTGTAGAACGTCTCTTAGAAATGTATGGAACAGGAGCTAGTACAGAATTGAAGCAGAAATCTCTTTCACTCTTTTGGCATGTTCTTTGTGGCTAGTAGACCTCTCACAGATTAAAAAGCGACTGGGATATCATACAGGACTGTTAGTTCAGTCCTACCAGTTCTGTCCCTGCCAAATCAAGCCTCCTGTAGAGGCTTCTTGAGGGGAAGGTGTGTAACACAACATTATTTTGCATTAAATGCAAACAAGATATTTTTGTGACGTTAAAGACTTTAAATTTCAATAGCCCTTTTATTTATTTAAGGTGGGATAAAAGGATGTTTTAAATGCACTAAAAATCAGTAAAAGAGTGCATTTTGCAGTTTTTAAGTAAGAATCTCAGTAATGTGAAATCCAGGCATAATGTCTTGTGTCTGTCTGATTAAAATATTCTTAAGGATCTGGAGCTTTGGAACACATTCTTTTTCTTTCTGGCAGCTTTTTTCACACCTTTTCAAAATCCTTAGTTAAAAATTTTGATATTTAATATTCTAGGTAAGCTGGTTATGAAGAGGTAAATCTGATCACCTGACTGTCTTAAAAAATCAAACAGTTATTGTTAATGAACTATTTATCTCAGTTTTGGGGGCAGGGGGGGAACCTAAACCACAGGAAACTAGCCAAATTTTTGGCTAGACCTTATGACTAGAGAAGTTCTTTATCTTCTTGCAGTGTTGTGGGAAAATATCTCCTATTAATTTGACAGGAAAATTGAATAAGCAGCACATCATACTGTCACTCTCATAAGCAGAATCCTGACCATTTGTGAAAACATAAGGAATAACTGGCTGATGGCAATTCTGATTACTTCAGAAAGTAATTATTGAAAGAAGGCATATAGATCTCAAACGATCCTTTTATCTTTTGCAGCCACCCAAAAGGAATAACGATAAAATGACACATATTCTTTGTTGTGTTCTGGTTAATAAAAAAGGAAAAGAGCTAAAGCTAAGCATACTGTTCGGCAAGAGCAAAGTTGTCATAACTTTGTCATAAGTATGATGCCTTTTGAATCTATATGCTACAGAAGATCAGCATTTTTGGCAAATTCTCACTGCCTTTTAACTCCTTGTAGAGAAGTTTCTAACCCTTCTGTCTCCCTACCCACAAGAGGAAAGTGTTTTTAAAAAGTTTGCCAGCTAATTTAATTGTATGCTGATTTAAAAATACTAAAGCATAATGAAAGAGGTTTTTAGTTTAAGAACACTTGGCATGTCAAGAGTGATTCCTAACTATTTACTGATGAGGACAAAACTTTCTGAACTCATATGTTCCAACCTCCTAATGCCAAGGAGTTGTGATGGTTTCAATGTATATAAACTGGTATAAACATGGTAATGGTGCAGTCACCTAGCCAAGGAAATGATGATACCTCTGTGGTTTGCAACCACATATATCCCTGGTCATACTACCTTCCCAGATTTGGGGAATGGCTGGAGCATCTGCGTGGATGTAGGTGTGTGGGAGAAGGACCATGGATGTATGTGGTCGTCTTTTCTTTTACATAGATTAACACAGGTTTTAGTTCTAAAATTATCTTTGTGTCCTGTGCTATAGGGTAATAATGCTCTGCAATACTGAAGATCTTTTGTTCTGTATTTCCCATTCTGTACTTCTTTCCTGTTCTGTATTAGTCCTATCTAATGCAGATCAACATGAATCTCAGAATAAAATCAGAAAAAGTTTGATTTGTACTTTTTATTGTCAGTGCAGTGTTTGATGCTACAAGATACTTCTTGGATCAATAATTTCACCATCTAGCCTACCTCTGAATTGGCTAATGACAAGTCATTGTTTTTATTTGGAGTTTTACTGGTATTTGAAGATACTATCTACATTAGTAAAGACAAAGAGTAATGGTTTGAGACAATTCCTGTTATAGGCTGGTTTAATAAAATAAATTACACCAAAAACATGGTAAGGAATTCTGGTACCCTAGTAAATGATTTCTAGTTTCTTATGTAATGATGAGCCTCCATTGAGCTCCTTATAGCAGTTTTGTATGCATTCTTAGGTATTGTAACACTTGCTGATGCTTAGTTTGCTCTGCCTCTCATTCTCTTTTATACGCTGATGAATATATAAACACGTTAACTTGATTTATCTGATATTTCTGCAGAATTTGTGTATTTTGTTTTTACTCTTCTCTGAAAAACAGTACGTGCAGTAAAGCACAGTGAAGTAATGTTCATTTTTCTGATCTTAGGGCACGATAAATTATCTGAATTAAGAGAAATTCTGGTCATCATCTTGTGTCAGGACCTTCATTTGTACTTTTAGCTTACGGTCTGGGAACTGTAATTTGGCTTTATTCTGTGTTTCACTACATTTTTCATCCATATTTTATATAACTTCATCACAGCTGTTGTTACAAGTGTAAAGAGTCCAGTAGATGGTCTTGCCTTGTTTTGTCACTTTAATTCTGCACAACCTAGGGAAGTGGTAGAGGGAAGAAGATTACCTTCTGCTCCCATTTTCTTCAGGATACTGAAGGCCAAAGATGTATAGACAATGTATAAACAATGTATAGACTATTGCCCAGTCCAAGTCCATTGTCATAGTGAAAAAGTTTAATCTCATGCTTAAATGGAATTTAATGAAATGCAGTGCATTTCGCTCTGTATGCATTGCCTCCTGTTCTGCCACTGGGCTCCTTCAAGAGGAGTCAAGCTCCCACTTCTTTACTCACTGCATCTGGTGTTTACAAACAATGATGAGATCCCCATGTACCTTCTCCTCTGTGGGCTGAACCATTGCAGATCTCTCAGATTTTCCTCAAAGGGGACAGACTTCAGTTCGTTTAGCAGTTCATGGGCTTTCCCTGGGCTCTCTCCAGTAGCTCCTCATCTGTCCTGGGGAGGGCCAGGGGAGCAGTTGGGATCCCTCCCTGTCCTGCTGGCAGCACTCCCAGTCTCCCCCCCAGAGCCTCTTTGCTTTTTGGCCACAGGGCACACCACCAGTGTCATTTGTATGTTCATGTCCCCAGGACCTCCAGACCCTTCCCTGCCAAGGGAGATGGATCCCACAGGAATGCAGTGCAGAGGCCTCACTGGCTCTGGTAACTCTGCCAGCAGGGCTGAGGACCCATGTGGGATGAGGGATGAGAGTTTGTGGGGCTGCCCCAGCAGAAGGGGATTGTGTGGAGCTCGTGGAAATGTTCAAATATGGTGCTGGTGTATCTGGGCAGAGGACTGAAAGTGGGGGACTGGGATGGGCCCAGTAAGACTCAGAGATAGAGAGGGGTGGGAAAGCCATATTTTGGCTCCTGGCAGAGATATGCTTTGCTTGCACATCAGTCTGCTTCTTGGGCGGCTCCTGAAGTTCTGGGATGCTTGGAGTTTAGAGCAAAAAATGCCAAGCCAAGGGGTGCAGGTCAGCAAATGGTCCCCAGCAGTATCTTTTGTGAAGCCTGAACCCAGCCCTGTCCTGCACTTCTAGCCAGTTTGGGCCAGAGAAGTTGAGCTGCTACTGTATGGAAGGGTCAGAGGAAGGCTCAGAGGGCTGTGACAGGGGCATGACTGAATCCATTTGGGTGTGGAGGCACCGGGAGGGAGAGGGTAGCCAGGATACCCTGTGTTCATGGACCTGGCTTTGCTTCAGGTCAGGCATTTCGGCTGACGGCCACAGAGCTTGGGCAGCGATGCTCTGGTGCTTGGAGAGGGAAGGCTTTGGGAGTTCAAGTGAAAGAGGCTCTGTCGCAGCATTTATATACAGAAGTTCACAGCATGTTCTGGACATTGTCCCCTTTTGTTTTTCTACATTAACAAGGCACTATGAGAAAGCACTGCCTGAAGTGGCTTCCTTTGGTTTGAGAGAATCATGCTCTGAAAAGCTTCTGGATCTTTGTTGTGTCCAAAGGCAACGATTTTCCAGCACCAATGAAAGCTGGGGTTCTTCCAGCTGGAGAACGCCAGCCAGGAACTGAGATCCATGCACCCACTTACCACCCTTTCCTTACTAGGGAGGAGTATTGGAAAAAGAAGGATAAACCTTTTGGGTTGAGATAAGAACACTTTAATAATTTGAAAAATAACAATACTATTATGACTAATAATAATAGTAATGAAAAAGAGAGACAGAGATGAAATAACACCTCCACCGAATTAGTGCATTCATATGCAGTGTACCAAGTGGTTGTGAGGGACGCGTGCTCCGGGAATCCTCTGGATGTTCGTTCCAAGCACACGAGGGCCGTAAGCCGCGCCCCCAGCCCGTGCGAGAGGATGGCAGGTCCAGCGGCGGGGCGGGCCGGGCGCTGCCCTGAGTTACCGGGCAGAGGTGTCGGAGCTTCTTGGAGCTCTCCGCCCGTGGCCTGGCGGCCGCCCCCTTCTCCTAACAGAGGGATGGCGGCGGGGCCGCGGGCGTAGCCGGTAGCGCCAGCGCGGGGACGGGCCGAGCGCGTCCTGCCCGGGCGCGTCCTGCCCGAGCGCGTCCTGCCAGCCGGACGGGCCGAGCACGTACTCCTGGTAGTCGTCGTCCGCCCTGACGGAGTGCAGGATGCAGCCGAAGCGCTGCCTGCAGAGCGGGCAGGCGGCGCTCACGGCAGCCCACTGCCGGATGCAGGCGAAGCAGAAGGTGTGCAGGCAGGTGTCCACGTGCGCCGCGTTGTCCATGTCGCCCAGGCAGATGGGGCACAGCCCGGCCGCCGCCGCCGCCTCCCGCTGCTCCCCGCTCGGGGCGGCCGGCGCGGGGGAGCCGCTCTCCTGCAGAGCCTCGGCGGCACCGCGCGCCATGGGCTGCCGAGAGACGGGCCCGGAGCCGGAGCTTCTGTGGCGTCGGGAACCGGGCAGCAGAGAAGGCCCAGAGCGTGGGCAGAGAGGGGAGATAGGGCCTCCCGAAGGGTCTCCGTGTGGGGCAGAGAGGGGAGACAGGGCCTCCCGAAGGGTCTCCGTGTGGGGCAGAGAGGGGAGACGGGAGCCTCCCGAAGGGTCTCCGTGTGGGGCAGAGAGGGGAGACGGGGGCCTCCCGAAGGGTCTCCTTGCCGGAAAAGGAGACTTTACTGGAAAGTGACCGAGCAGCCCCTCAGCTGCCTTCAACACCTGCCTCCCCCTCCGTTCCCCCAGGCTCGCTGCCCCCCATGGCAGGAGACATCTCCCTTCCCCTCTGCTCCTGCCCAGCCAGTGGGACTCGGCTGGCACAGGGTACCTGCAGGAGGTGTCCGGGACGGAGGAAGTGGCCGGGAGCCCTCAGTGGTGCTGTGGGGCACTGCCAGGGCAGGGCCTGGGTCCTGCTGGAGGCCGCACACTGGGCCGAGTGTGTGAATACAGGAGGCTCTGGCACCCGGCTATTGCCTGGCAAGCCCAACAAACAGCCCAGAGGAAAAAGACCCCACTCAGACGTGTCAGACGTCTTTTGGTGGCTTTAAACCCCTCAGTTTGTCAGGTCCTGTGGTAAGTCTGGTGCTGCTGCATCTTCTCCAGGAAGAACCGACTCAGCTCCCTCAGCTTTCCCTCACAGGAGAGGGAAGCCCCTGTTCTTCACCGTGTTTGTGGCCCCTTCCCTGGGCTCTCCCCAGTAGCTCCTCGTAGGCTGGAGAGCCCAGAGCGGGCGCAGCGCTCCAGGTGTGGCCTCCCCGGGCAGGGGAGAGGGCAGGATCCCTCTGTGTCCCGCTGGCAGCACTCCCAGTGAGCCTGGCAGGGAACCGGGCTGCTCCCTGCCGGCCCGTGTTCCTCCTGGGCCTTCCTGGGTGAGCTGCTGTTGGTTCATGGGGTTTTTCCTCCCCAGGTGCAGTGCTTGGAATCTCCTTTTGTTAAACTGCATGAGGTTCCGGTTGACTCCTTTCTCCAGCCATTTAAATAAAATTGTTAAAACAGTTTTTTTGAAAAACACAGCTAAAAGGGCAATCATAAAAACGTCTAGTTTAAAAGGTGCAATAAAGGCAGAAGAATGATCTTTTCCTTCAAGGGAGACCAGAGGAAAGAAGAACAAGAATGTTGAACCTTGTTTTCTTTATTCTCAAAGGCAAAATGGTGAAGGAGTTGGTGTTCAGTCACATTCTCTGCAGGGTGAAACAAGCAGTTGCACTAGTATGTCATTGCTCTCAAGTATATTTTATATAGATAAGTATAGCTGTATGAATGTATAAGTATTGAAAATGCCATCTTTCGATGGGTGAAACTCTCTTCACTGAGAAAATTGTGCCTTTTGGTGTTAAGAAGTACCACAATTTGCCCATCTAAATGTAAATCCTATTTGAGACAAGGCATTTTTAACCTACTAAGTGTTTATAAAGGTTGTGTTCTCTGTCATACAGAAATTTACATTAAAGCAGCAAATTTACCTTAGTTTGTTTAAAATTAAAGCACGTCTTTTGCAATAAAGATTTGATGTTTAAGATGATAGACTCCAGGTAGCATGCAACACAGTGGTAGCTTGGTGACAGTTAATAATAGTCAGGATTATTTAAAAACATTTTCATGAAAGCTTTATGATAGGAAGTCAGGGTGAGTGATTTAAAAAAAAAAAGATTTGACAAAAAAAGTGACAAAAAGGAGGGAAGGGAAAGGCCCGCATTGTCAATATAATTTTCCCTTTGTTTCTTTCTTAGCTTGAGTGAAAAGAAATTCTGTTGCTGTGAATGGTCTGTCATTTTTTTCATTAGAGATTAAATTGAGTGCATTCTCTGTTTACATTGAGCTTTTCTTTTTGTCTATCATATTTGTTGGTTGGAAACTCATATTTTCTAGGAATGAGTTCAATTTTCTATGACTATTGGCAGATGTTTCTCTAGGATCTTTAGTGACAATGATGTATTTGTTGATAACCCAGGGCTTGCTAAAAAAGACTTTGTTTCCCATCAGTGAGTCTGTTTTTTTGTTCGAGAGCTTTAGTCAACAGAAGCATACTCCATTTCTTCCAAAAACGTCTAAGAGTAGTTTCACTTATTTTGAATGCGCACTTAAGTCAGTGAATTTTTGTTTGATTCAGTTACTCTTCTCTCTTTGTGGTAGGTGAAATACATAATGCTCTGGTTTCACTTCTTTGATTCCTCTTTTTACAAGTTATATGTTTGAGTGGCTTTAATAGTTGAACCTGGTGTTCCAAGATAGTAGCCAATATAATTTTGTTGTAAGTAGATTTCATTCCTAAATGTTGTTGCTGTTTTTGTGCTCAGCTGGCCACTTCACTGCCCTGGTAGGAATATCTGAGGAGTTTAGTTTATGGGACTGCAAGATGCCTTACAGCAAGAGCGTATCAATGTCTTCACTGAAGAATGGGGCTTACAAAAAGGTTTTATTTATTAGAGAAAAAAATTGTAGAGAATTCTGCAGTTTCTGTGTTACTGACGTTTTGTGCTACCTTCTCTTCCTCTCCTATCATCTCAAACCTCAACAACCTTTGTTACAAAGCCTCCCTTCCCAGTGTCTTAAAAGAGCTTCAACACAGCACTATTCACAACTACCTGGTTTCTGTCACTTTACAGTGACAGAAACTCTTGCTTTTGAAGTTTCTCCAAAATTGATGTTTTTTCTTTGCATTGTTCTGGGAAGGTTTGCCTCTTTTTAGCTTTTTTTGAGGGTTGGAGATATGGGATTGTTGTTGTTTTGCTTTTTTTTTTTTTTTTTTTTTTTCTTTTCTTTTGGTCTGTTTGGTTTTTTCCCTTGGTTTGTGTTTCATTTCTTGTGGTTTTTGGTTTTATGCTGTCTTTTGTATGATTTTCTTTTGCATGTGCTTTTTTTTTGTTGATTTTTTGTTTTGTTTTTGGTTTTTTTTTTGTTTTATTTAAATTTTGTTGTTTGGAGTTTTTTTAATACCACAGTGCTTCTTTGCTTACTTAGTTTAGATTTAAATAGGACATAATGTTTGTTAGAACATTGCATAGCTAATTTAATTCCTTTCTGTCTTTTGTTAAGGTGTAAGCTACATAAATAGCTGCAAATTATTTAACATTTGTGTTGTTTTATCACAACATTTTTATCACAACATATTTTAAAATACATGGTAGAACCCCATAATTTCTTATTCACTAATATTTTTCTGCTGTTCTTTTCTTGCTTTTTAATAGAATTTGAATAGTAGGAGAGTCTTGAAAAAAATTATTTTAAGAATAGAAAAAAATGCCTATGTTTCCCTCTTTTCAGACTTACATCTGAAGCAGGAAGTTGAAATTTGAATATACTCCAGTGTCAGTTCTGACTATGGCTTGCCTTGTGACCATTATAAATAAGCCTTTCTTTGGTCTAGTTTCTTCTTCTGTGTTATGAGGAAAAAACACAAGTATTTGCAAAGCATTCTGAAATTCCTGGAAGGAGGTTGCATAAAACTACACATTTTTCCATTATTTATTTGAATGTATATAGGTTTTCTAAATATTTTTCTACTTTGCTGAGCAGAAGTACAAATGACGTACCTTGATGGAACTTGATGGAGGAGTCATTTTGGGAAAAAAAAATTCAGTAGATTGAAAATCTAAAATAAATCTGTTTGATCTTAATTTTTTAGCCTTATCATCTATGAATTTCAGTTATAAATAATGCTTACTAGTTCAAGCAATGAGATTGTTGATGTATTAAGACCACTGGTTAATTCATCCTGCTGTGTCATTCAGAATTTAAAGAAGCTACAAGATATACATGAGTGATGAATTTTGGGCATCTCAGTCTTGAAAAAAATTAGCCATGCTTTTGCAAGAATTTATCATATGCTTTGGAGAAACTTAATGAATATGATGGAATTTTACATGCTTCACATGAGACTTGGCCAGAACTTTTCCTTCTGATTGGAATTTCATTGCATTCTTCTCCTTCCCCCAGACAGAAGTCATTAGGTATTGTGATCTACCATTGATAATATTAATTTGCTGGCTTTAGCATCCATTAATATAATGCACCAGATGCTAATAGGTGAAACCTGAGAAAAAATGTAAAATGAAATTTTAGAATATCTCAAAATACTTACTAAAAAATAGAAAAAATACTTAGAAAAAATATTTTCTGAACTTCAAAAAGTAATTTATAACTTTATAAATATAGGGACAAGTCACTACTCCATTTTCTGTGCTGTGTTGAGGACACAGCAGTGAGGAGTGTCCAACAGTTCTGAGGTTTATACAATAATAGTATCTAATTTTCAACATGATCAGTCCCTCAACTTTACCACCTGTAAATGCAACCATAGTTTTTAGTCATGACAACTAGACTTTGAGCTTTTTAAAAATTTGAGTTGTGTGGAAAAAAGATTCAGTATATTTTCCTGGTTATATTGCCGTGAATCGTCAATTATTGTTAAACCCAAACCTAAATTTAAAAAAGGCTTCTGAAAGTCCTGACGTAATTTGACTTGCTGTATCACACTAACTGGTGATGTTAACTGGCACATACTAATTGTGCTGGAAAATGGCCTTATGTAATCCAGTGCAGTAACAGTTTATTTTAACTGATAAATTGCTATCCAAAATGAAAGAAAATTTCCTATTCCTTAGCTCATTTACTCATACAAGGTGTATATCTTCCCCTTTAATCTGCAATGTGTCAAGTTCTAATTTGAGGTTTTCCCCAGGTGGCATGTTTAGAATGGAATTTTAAAATTGATATCCCATTGATTTTCTTTTGATTCTCTTGAAAATAGAGAAGGAATGTTTCCTTACTAAGTATCCTGTTACATTATATTCTTACTATACAATGTATTACAGGTCTCCCTTTGCTGTAATTTGTGAGCTAAGAATAATGCAGTTCATCAGAATTGCTGTACTTTGGTCATTTGTGAATTCCTTTTTTATGTTTGATAATAGTAAACTTTCTATTAGTAAATCCATGATAATGACTGTAATGTTTGTATGCAAAAGATAACTGACATAGCCTGTATGACCTAGTGTATGTGTTCAGTACTGCACAACAAGTTATATATATGTTTAAATATATATGCACACACATGTTATTGCACAGACTGTTTTCTTACTTTAGGAGCTGTTAGAGAATTGGTTAATTTTGGTCTGTTGCAGATGGAGATTAATTTCATTAAAATAAATTCTAATTTTGTGTGTGCAGAATACTTCCATTTTAAAATGCAGGAATTGGTAGGCAGATAAAGATATGGGGTAGAAGCAGTTGCTTTAAGGATCTGAGAAAGTGAAGTTCACAGGTACTTAGGAAAGGACAGAGAGCCAAGAGAAGGATGGAGCAAGAGCGGTTTACACACAGCAGAGAGATAAAGGCTCCAGGGAGGGAGTTCCTGTTGTATAGGCATCAGGGATGGACAGAGAAGTAAATGTGAGTGAAGCAGGAGAAAGATGCAATGTAGAAATACAGATTGAAATCAGAATAAAGAAAAAGAGGTTAATAGTGACTTTAATAGTGACTCAGTCTTTCGAGGGGTAAGTGTAGTGCCGTTAAAGATACCACTGAAGGATAAAGAGGAAGAAGGGCTGTGAGGTGGAATATTTAAGAAAATATGGCTTCTTTTAGTTGTGTCTTGTCACACTGTTTCTGTTGTCCAGCTTTCAAAGGAATGGGAGAAAAATGACCACATTTTTGTAATGTTAACTGATGCTGATGTAATCAGTTCTACATAATGCAAACTGAGTCTTTTTTGTAAGAGTGTGTAGGTGGCATTATATGTAAACATAAAATAAATTAGAAACAGGAATTAAGAAAAAAAGCCAGATCTTTTGTAAGGCACTATTTAATATTGAACTCTTTGGAAAATATTGCAGACTGTTTACGCATGCATATATTAATACAAATAATGAATTCAGGAGTATATTTTTCCTATTCTATAAAAAGGACCTTAAAGAATGGTGTTTTGCTTTTGTATTTTTTTTGCGTGTGACACGATGTGTCAGAGAAAAGAGTGTACTGTCTATGATTTACCAAAAAAGGAAAGCTTACTTTCTCAATACTTGTACAGGTGGCTAGCTGCTACCAGAGGTTTCTCCAACACTGCGTACAAGTTGCCAGAAGGTTCATGTGAAAATACATCACAGCCTGATTCCATAGCAAAGGACAGTTACTGATACCAGGATTTATTAAATCCTGTCCTCTTAGCAAATAGTGCCTATGAAGCACTTCTACAGGCAGTCTACAGGAAGCACTTCAGTCACAGCACCTATAAAATGTTTTTTATCAAAATGCGTTTTTTACATTGTTTGGAAATTCATTGAAAGTATTGCGAGAGTGGGATGTAGTGCATTGTGGATGCAGGTTGTGAAAACAGGATATAAGATGAAACACACAGGACAAAAGGAGCAGGACATGTTAGCAGATGACCTGTGTAGAGTTAAGCAAACAGTAACTCAGGTGAAGGAAAAACAGGGATATCTATATATAGTGAACTGTGGTGTTATTGGTTAAGCAAGAAGAATAGGATGTTGCCATACAAGACAACGTTTAAGGTTGTTGGATGGTTGTACTGTTAAGAGGTCCTACATAAACGCCATGTTTGGCCCAATAAATTGGCTTCTGATCATCAATCAGTCATCCCTGCCTCTTGAATCCCAGCAAATAGTGTCCATGTTTGGACATGCTTCATTGAAAGTATTGCAAGAGTGGGATATAGTGCCTGAAATAATTGATTGAGTATAGTTGAAGCTGGTAAGAAGAATCTAAATTATTTTAAGTGTTTGTCTCCAATAAATACATCATTGCTGCAATTCTCTGAAAAAAGTCATTATAAGGAGTTAGGAAGGAGTATCACTGAAATAAACCTTGATTTAATAATTTTAGGGTGTACTTGCATAATGTAAAGAAGGTTACCAGCCTAATGCATGCCTCATCCTGCTAATTTGTTGCTTTTGTAACGGTTTTGTAAAAATTAATTCTCTCTTTTTAAAGAAGAGAATTTTCCATGTTTTCCAGTGACTGTTAGGCTCCATATGATGTCCCATAGGTGTGTAGTTTACCTACATTGTGCAGTTGCAATGTGAATTAGATAATGCTTTCTGAAATGATTATGTAAGTAAAGGGAAAAGAATAGCCTAATGAAGTACTACTATTCTTCAAATTAAAACTTCAGAACACTTAACTAAAATAGATTTCAGATATAGTGAAAATCACATTTTAATTAACAAAATCCAATACTTAGTGCAAATTTTTCAAAATTCTTCAGATATTTCAAGCTTAGTGTTTAAAGTTTAAATTTTAACACGCTAACTAGTATAACAACTAATGTTTTGGTAGAGAAGACACTTTCGTGAACGAAGGCATCCGTTCATGTCTTACAAGTTGTATCTGAAGTATACTTCATTGAACTAAAAAATAAAAACAAATCATGAAGACTGGCTCTGGATGCAGATTTCTGTGCTTAAAAGATTTCTATGCTTCTAAGAAATATTACTCCTCCACTACTAGTGAAATGATAAACCATCTGTTAACTTTCTCTTGTAGCAAAATAGGATATTCTCTACAGACTTTTTTCCCTAGTTTTTAAAATCCCATAATTCATTTGATGAAAGAGCTTTTCATCTTTAAATATTAATATTAAATACTAATGATGAAAAGCTGGAAAGACCTGTAAGTCATGCACTTCCTATTGATGTAAAAAATGTTTTATAAAAACTCTTCTTAGGTGCATCATGTATTTTAGAATGTGATTATGTGTGTGTTTAACTTAATATGTATAAGTCTAGAAGCTTGCTGTGTATTCTTTTATATTTTTCTGAATCAGAGTACAAAATGGGGGGGGGGGATTATTTATTTATTTATTTGTTTATTTATTTAACTAAAAAATAATTATTCTCTTTTCCATTCACAAATAGGATGTCTTTGAAAATATCCTTCTGGCTGTGTTTGTCTCTCATAGGTGATGTTCTCATATCACAAATATATCTCACATATATTTCTGCTGATTAGTATTGTTGCTTAAACTTTTTTCTTACAATTTGTTCTGTAAAGGTTTGCCCTTACTAATAAATTTTAATTGAATTGCTTACTTTCAAGTATATATATAGCAGGATAAGTAATAAGTGTAGTAGTGGTATCATTGATGATGTCTATAGTAAGAATTTAAGAGTAAAAATTGTGAAGAAGTTTCATTCTCTTAAGTATGCTGATTGTCATACTAGTCTTTGGTTGAAGAATAAGTATTAAACTAATTCTATTGTAGATAGAAAATAATTGTTTCCAGTACAAAGGTTGTGACATTTATCTATGGCAACATCAGCTGCCTTTTACATGGTAGTCCAATTACTTAGATTTTGCATTTACTTTAAAAAATACTACAGGCTTAAAAAAAACCAAAAACCCAAAAAACCTCTGCTGAATACTTTAGTAGACAGGGGGATGTCCATTTTGTGTTTTTCCCAGGAACCTTCTTCTACAGAATCACATTTAGTTTTCTTTTAGACAGAACCTTCTAGTCACTTTTTCAAGTTAGGTGCAGAAAGTGACATAACTGCCAGCTACAAGCCAGTTAAATGAGAAATGAATTAAAACCAGTAAAAACTACCACCGCCACCACCAAGAAGAATGAAAGATACTCCAGATAATTTATCAAAGCAACTGTTTTAGTGTTTGTGGTGTTTGTTTTTTTTTTTCTTGTATTATTTAAGGAAATATGGGTAGAAATAATTTCCAGAATGTATCTGCTGATGTCATCTGATATGATTATTCTAAGTACTTATGCCCTTACAGTGCCTGGAAGTCTATCTTCTGTTTTTTGGAGCAGTCATACTGTTGAGCATGATGTTACTCTGTTACTTTTTACTCAAAAGTATACTTTTATAATTTTAAAACTTAAAAAAAATTCTACTGTATTTCTAACACCTGCCTCTGGTTTTGTTATATCTTCTGCAGTAGTTGTATTAAATAAAATGGAAACTGATCAAAGATTACTGAAAGACAGAAATTGTGTCCCATTTAGATGTGATTTGTGTCTTTTAATACCTTATTATCATTCCAGCATAGAATACATTTTATTTCTAGATGTATTTTCTTTCTTAATGCTTCAATGCTTACTTAAGTAATTATTTTCTGTCAAGGCACTGGAAGTCTTGGTGTTTAACAACAAAATTTTGGCTTTAACCGTAATTTCTTAGTGGTTTGTCACAACAGGGCTCAAATGTGAAAAGATTTTGTCCGTTAAAGGGAGAGAAAATCCACTATTACTTGCCTTTAAATTACAAATTTCAATTTTAAAAGGTAAAAATATTACTGTGGATTTCTAGGCACTTTTCCAGTATATAGAAGTGTCTTCATTGATTTTTTTTTACTGCTCATTGTGTCCAGTCAAGGACTCTCTGAATGGAACATACTATTTCAAATATGTTTTGAGGTTTTACAGAGTGCATGTATAAGTGTGTATATGCATGTTGTTTGAAAAGGGAGCATTCAGATGGTATTTTGGATAAAAACTGTAATTAAAGGCAGCTGCATAAAAATGCAATTTCTGTCTTGATTTTTTTTTCCTTCTTTCCATTTCATCCTCCATTAGATGGCAGTGTTGTGAATATGCAGCATAGCAATGCTGACATTGAATGGAAAGCAGGGCATTTTTAAGACATCTCAGATGCAGTTTCAATATATATTTTGTGAATTTAAAGAGGAAGAAGGGTGAACTAGAAATGATAGTTGGAAATAGAAGATAAAGAAATCTGCATTTAGTGTGCAGAAACCTAGCTGGTAGGAAAGTAGCATTCAATCCTTTGTGTTTCTGCCTGTTTAAAAAAATGTAATAAAACTAGCTGTAGTAAACCATAATGGCAGGCCATTTATTTATTATTAATTTTTTTCTATATACCTCTTCTTACCTGAAAAAATAGTCAGAGTTATTTAGCTATAGCAAAGTTCTTTTGAAGATTTTTCATGTAAGACTATGTTTTAGGCAACCAATTTGCTTTCAATTTGAGAAAAATGTGCTAAGGTTTTTGTGGCAAGTTTTTGGTAGTGTAGAGTTGATTTAGCAGTGGCTAATTACTACCATCTGTTGAGTAGGAGCAGTCCACACACTGGACAGAGGCAAATCCAACTGACTCCAAAGTGAACTTACTGCTGCCCAAAGCTGAACACGTCAGCTACTTTGGTGGCATTCATGTGATAGCAAATTTAGAAAGAATAAAAATCACTCTGCAGCAGCTGTGAGAGAAAAAAGGGAGAAAAATGTGAAAGAAACATCCCTACAGATACCAGTCAGGAGTTAAGTAAAGCCTGAGAAATGGGCGTGAAGGAAGTTGGTTTTAGTTTTATTCTTGCTTCTCGCTACCATAACCTGTTACTAATTGACATTAATGTATTTTCCTCAAGAGAAGTCAAAGATGGTAGCTGGTCAGTGATCTGAAATACCACTTTCCCAAGAGGTATTTATGCCTGGTCTTACCTAGACCTGTGACATTTTCCATCTTATTTTCTCCCCCTGTCCTGCTAAGGAGGGGAACTGGAAGAGCAAGTTGGTGGACACCTGACAGTCAGCCAGGATTCGCATACTATAGTAGTTTAGGTACTGTAGATGTATTGATTTACTTAATATAGTTGCCTACTGTCAAGTATTTTTGGATACTGGGTACAATGACTTCAATCTGAAAATTGACTCAGCATCTACAGTATTCCAAGTGGAGGCTCCTTTGCGTTTTCATGACCATTAAGATTCTATTCAAATAGGACAAAAGTACTCTACACAGATGCATAAGAAAAACAGTGCAAAAATTCTTTGGGGGACTAAAGTCAGGGATTAGATTAAAGTTGATGGAAAAAGTATTACAGGTGATTCTAGAGTCTACACTGTACAGTGGATTGGATTACATGGATGTTAGCACACCCTTCCAGACCTCAGACATAATACTCCTCTTTCTTGCTTCCTTTCTACTCTTTGTAGGAAAAAATGGACAAAACTTGATATGGTACTTGTATGTATTTATGTTTTGAAGAGTTAAGTGCTGGGACTGTAAATGCCTGTAAAGACCTTGGGGTCAACAGTGTATTAGATGAGATATTTTTAAAAGTTAAATTCTGATGTCACTCAAGATGTGTGCAATCTCTGGATTCAAGGTAGCAAGGTTTGCTTAAAATTGTCAAAACTAGCTAATAGAGCAGAAAGAACGCTATAGTTTCTTCTTGTCCTTAACCCATAGGAGTTAATGAAACAAGTGTCCTTAAGTACTAGGGAATCCCACTGTGACACATTTGTTCAGATAGTGTTGTCTTTTGACTAATCCTCTCCTCTTGAAAATTGAGAAAAAGTGAAAAAGGAAAATACTGATTAAAGTAGAATTGGTTTGTACATGTGGGATTTTTGTTTTGGGCTTTGTAGCTGCAAACTGTGGAAATATTCCAGTACTTGTCACTTACAAATACCTGTCTTGTCTTGCAGTGCACTTGTAGGAGAGACATGGTGTCAATATCCATGGATGTCTTCGTGAGGAAGTTCCAACCAGAGAGATACCAGCTGTGGAAACAGGGCAAAGATTTATATACCATTGATCATACAAAACCAACTCCTGAATCAACACCTGAAGTGAAGATCTGGCTACAGAGAAGAAGGAAAATACAGAACTTTCCCAAGAGGTATTTATGCTTCTTTGCCATCTATTTATTTAATTGTCTTTTTATGATGCCAGTGTCCTTTCTATTTCATTTTGGCCGCTTCCTCTGATGTTGTAGTTTTGGCCACAAGAGATTTTATTTTCTCTTATAGCAATGGGGGGGTGGGGCTTGGAGCTACGTGGTTGTGCCTGCATTGTTCTCTACCACAGGCATCACTGCTGGGGAACAGAAGTAAGGGATTCTCACTTCTGAGAAGGAAGGGGGTGTGGTGTATACCCAGGGCCTGGGGGCTATAATGTCCTTTTGTCTTGGAAAGCCTTATGGCTCTGGATTGATTAGATTCAAATGAGCATTTTGTGTGTAGCCACCTGCTTTTATGAACTGTTGTTATTGGTATTGTTGCTGTAACTGTTAATTTATTTCTTTTTCTCTCTCTCTCCCACCCCCCCCCCCCACCTGGAGGGGCTGGAGGGAGAGGAGTGGCTTCATGGGTTTTAACTGTTTTAACTTTCAGATGGGCTTTACACTATGTCACATGTTTTCTTTTAATTCATTTCCTTCAGACAAAAATGGTTTTTCTGTATTAAGATGATCCTGGGGACAGAACAGGATTCTTTCAGAGTGACTGTGAAAATTTAACTTATACTTTATAATTGTATACCTAAAAAAGTTAGTGATTAAGGAGAACATCAAAATGCATTCAAGTGTGTCACTTAAAATCTCTCTTTAGTAAGGGTTATTCCAGTGTAATTCTCAAGGAAAGGATGGTTACCATTGTTTCTAGAGATCACAGCAACCAAAGAACAAGGGAGAAGACTCTCTTAGGAGTTGAAAAGGAGATTAAACAGGAAAAACTTATCATAAAGCTGTGATGGAATCCCACCAGCTGTTTCAAGTCTCTAAGTAACAGCCCTCAATGCCATTTTACCCTAAGGAGGTACCACTGCCTATTTGTCACACTCTTGCACTGCTGCAGCCAAAATCTGTGTTTGTCTACCACACGTCAGTGGCAGATCATAATAAGGGCTAAATCTCAGTCTGGTGACGTGCCAACATCACCAGAAATTTAGGAGAACAAAAGAAATTTAGAAGAATAAAGTCTCTCAGCTTGTCACTGACCTTTGACCTTTTAAAGCAGTTTTATATCGATTTTATTGAGATGCATTATGTTTTTTGTTTGCATTGCACATTTTTTGTACTATTGTGCTTTCCTGTCTTACTTAACAGGATCTTTATGGATTTTCTTCTTCATTATCTAAAGATCTGCTTAATTTCTAGCCAAAGGTGTGTAGTTTTTTCGGTATTTTGGTATTTTAGTGCAGCTTTTTGAGTTGGAGATAATACTGATTTTTTAAAGATCTTCCTTCTCCAAAGACTTTTACACTGTAGTTAGCGGGTTTTTAAGCTTGGTCTTAAACCAAACTTCCTGATTTTCTTTGTAAGTTAATTTATGTCTTGAGGAAAAGATATGAAAGTCAATCTGTAAAGTAAAGGACCAACTGGCACGGTAGAGGAACATTGTTACTGAAAATACGATACCACATTTGTTCTGGGTAAGGGTAGTTTGTGAGGTAGGATCACTTCCTGAAGACAGCTAGTGCAGCAGCTGAACAGCCAGTTTGTTAGTACAGGTATAATACTGACCTGGACTCGCAGAGAGAGTAATTCTGTTGTTTAACTAGGTGAATGCCATTTTTTCCTCTATTAGGTTTCCCTGCATGTATTGTACAGCATAAATGCAAATTTCCACTTGGACCATCGGTGATTCATTTAGTAGTACCCTCATGAATAGGTGGTTCTGAGTAAAAACAAAGAGTTTCTAGTAATTATATTGGAAGTTTTATAACAGGAACACATATGCTGATTTATGCACCTTGCTAAGCTAATAAACACAATTCCAGTGCTGTTTAACTCTTGAGTCAGCTTTTTTTCAGGCATGCATTGCAGAGGAAGATAAAATGTTTATTCAGCTTTGTTTCCAGTGTAATGTGTCAGTTAAAATTATAATTTCGATTATGGGAATAATACAAGTTCCAGCAAAGTGAAAATAAAAATCTTCATGAATATAGTGACTGGAAGAGCTTATCTCTGACATTTACAGCTGAAATCCATTGCTGCTATATAACATTTAATGACTGCATGTAAATAGTAATAATACTTTCTGTTATTTACAATGTGAACTGATGGTTCTGTCATACTTTCACAAATTTTCTGGAAATATCTATTTTATAGAGAATGTGTTGAAAGATACACATTTGTAGACACAGAACAAAATGTAAGGGGCAGCAAAATGTTTTTCTGGAGATGTGTGGAATCTAAGATGCAAGATCTTTGTAAAACTCACTTAAAACTTTGTAAAATTCACCTGCCATAGTAGTGCTTTTATCTCTAATGTTTTATGAGCTTTGAAACCTGCTGTATGATGACATTAATACTCCACTTGTGTTGCCACCTTATTGCAAAAGTTCCATACCTTCTTTGTGATTTCTCATGGGCAGCTCCTCACAGCACTGACCCCTTCTTCTTCACAGCACAACCAACAGACTCCAGCTCTCTCCTCACCCAGCTAACCCACTCTTTGTCAGCACTCATCATCTTATTGGACACAGCTGTGGCCTATTAAGGGCAGGCCTGTTCCTAATCTTTGGGGATTAGTACAGCTGCAGCTCCTCAGGTGTGAGACTACCTTCTGCACTATCTTTATTTTCTTACATTCTATCTCTCCACACTCTTGTGTCACTCTTGTGTCCAGTTGAATTTGAAACTGGACTATTTTCTATTACATTTATTCTGATACAGATTATGAGCCTATTTCTAATTGGTTTGCCATTTCTCCTGCCTTAAGCTTTCCCTTATACCTGTGAGGGTGCAAAAACTTACACTCAATCTTTAATTTTTTCAAACACAGAATAATTATATATATTGCTTGATATTGTAGCCTTTTGTAATACTCGGTGATCGTAATTTTTTACCTTTTTCAGATGCTTGTTGGTTCTGTTAAAACTCATTTAAAAACTTCCAAACAGATAAGCTTTTACGAGGATATTCAGACTAGTCTTTTATTAGCACTAGGATTTGGAAATACCACCTGATTTTACTGCTACTGAAAGAGTTTTGTCTTCATTATTCTTGTAAGGGTAGTTCTTTTTTGAGCTCAAAAAACGATTTATTAAAACACTAGTTTGTGTGCTAGTTAACTAATAAGTTACTTAAAGATGGTTTTACTTGTAGAATTTAACAACTTTGCCATGGAATGGTGATAAAAGATTAGAAGGTTAAATCCAATCAATTGTTAATCTATCACTTAATAAATTGTAGCACTATCTCAACACAAAAAGGTGAAAAATTGTCAGGTTTTTACCACTTTAAGCAGGTGAAAGGGACATATATTGGTAGATGTTTTATCTTATCCAAGACAGACTTTCTACTCTGACAGCAATATCTCCTATAACAGCTTCCAGCACACCAGATCTCGATCTAAAAAGCTTAAAACTCCAGAGGACAAGAGAGTATCTGCTATGGTAGCTGATGAAAAAATCACAGTGACTGAAGCAGCTACTGATGGCTTCAAGGTCAGTGAAGAACCAGAAAAAAAAGTGAGAGTGGTAAACACAGGATTGCCTTCTGGGGAAGAAGAAAACAGTAGTAGAATGCATCTGGATCAGCATTTATTGGATCATGGCAAGGTTTCAGGTGAGATAAGCATTGATTATGTTTCACATGTAAGTTGTAGGCTGTTTATACTCTAATGTGACAAATCAGTGGATGTTAAAGTATTGTCCTAGAATAGCATACTAAAATATTTTTAGTTATTTGTGCAAAGCAGATTGATATTTGGTAAGAAAGAGAAAATACCACACTTAATACTCTTAATTGAGAGTGATACTACCAGAACTCTTTTAATTGTTTTTTAAAGGAGCAAAAAGAGCGAGGTTTTGGAAATTATATTTCTTCAGTGGACTCACATATGATACAGCAAAATGTTTTTGATATGGAAGTTATACAGAATGTCTTAACACTATTCAAACAGGATGGAATATATATCCTTGCGAGTATGCTACATGTATTTACACGATGAACCTACAAATTAGAAGTGTTCCATACCTATGCACAAAAGGGTTGTATTTTGAGCCTCCAGATTCCTTTTAATTTCCTCTGGAGCTATCTGACAGCTATAAAGGTCTTGTCAAGGCAAAGAGATTTTTTCCCCCTCCACAACCATTTTTATTCTAATATACTTGGTTTATTCTGAACCTAATTTATTCTATTTCACATTCCATTGTAATTCTAGTTCCTCATAGTTCCTCATTCCTGTTCATAAAGCAAACTGGACTTTTCATTTCAGTTTTAAAAGTTCCTATTTTGTTTTACGTTGCTACTGAAAATTCACTTTCAAATTGCATATAGACAGTGTTTTAATTATTGTGAATATTAATAGTTATGTTAGTGCTTCATTGGAGGTGTGTCATGGTTTGACACTGATACAATGCCAGTGCCTTCATGAGAATTCTCTCTCTCTGGCATCTGCTGTGAGGTGGTACCTGGGAATAAGCAAAGCAGGCTCTTGCTTAGGGAAAAAAGGAAAAAAAAAACTTTATTAACTAACACTACAAAACTAAACCACAAAGGAAAGAAAATAAACCCAAGGAAAATGAAAACTATACAGAAACACTCCAACACTTCTTCTTCCCACTAAATCCTCAGTACATTTACATTTCCTAAAGAATATCCACACTCGGTCTGGCACCACCCTTTAAATAATCAAATCTTCAGCTCATCAAGAAGTAGACGGAGTCTTTTCTTGTACCAGGAACCTTTTTTCACAATCAGCAACCGCCCGGAAAAAAAGTCTTTTGCTGCTATCATGTGATTCCTTCTTTCTATGTAGAGGTGCTCTCACCACCCCTTGCATGGAGCAGAGAATCTGTTTTTTCAGGGTAGACTTTTGGACTTTTTAAGGATGCCTCATCTCTGAGCACAGTCTCATCTCTGGGACCTTTGTCCCCCCCATTTTCTTCTCCACACCCCCTGAGGCTGAAGGGTTTCAATACTGAACTCTCTTAGCTCTGAGTCTTTGCTTCTTTCTGAAATGCAGTCTCTGTATCACCAGGAGTCAGTTCATGGATTTTTACAATGAGAAAGCGTTCAGCAAAAACCCACTCTATCTTTCTTCCATTCTTTCAACATCTTTCTCTTTGCCAGACTTTTCACTGGTCTATTTCTTCCTTCATCCTCCACTCTTATCTTTCTCTAGGAAGGGTAATGTTCTGTAAAGTTTTCATTATCTACAAAAGAGTTAAAGCGCTCTCTCTCGAGCGAGCGGCTGGACTGCCCGCTGCCTCCCCTCTTCTCCTCCCAGCCGTGCTGGCTGCTGCCGGGACATGATATTAGGTTTCAAGGTAACTCAGGCCAGCACAGGCTGCATTTCTCTCTGTCTCTAAAAGATGATGGAGAGGAAATGAGGAGGGTAAACAGGTCTCTCGGTGCCCCCCCCACCCTTCTACCCGGGTCGGGCCTACCGTAAATGGGCCACGTGGCTTCCCTTCTTCCAGCCCAGCAGCAGCTGAGCCGGGGGAAGGTGCTCTGTTCATCGGAAGTTCCAAAGAAACTGAAAGAGAAACTTCCTGCGATTTTTAACCTCTTGATTTGTAAGCTCAGAGGCGGATCCAAATGCTTCACTGGCCAAACCCAAGTGCCCATCTCAAAATCCGAACACCGATTAGTTAAACAACATATCCCAGATGTCCTATTTCCAGTCAAACCACGACAAGGTGATAATCATCATGATTGATTTACATAAAGATACCAAGATATTGCAATATGGAAGTTTAAAAATTCCTCTACACAAATTTTTTGGTGCTCTATCAAAGCATTTCTAGGTCTGTTCTACTTGTTGTTTTTTTTTTTTTTAAAGGTGGTATTGCTTTACATCTTCCCACAACTTTAAATAGAAGTTTTGGATGTTCATGGCTACAGAGTAAATAGTATTTAGTTAGCACCCATTCTGTGTTTACTGGCAAGGAAAGGAAAAGCAGAGAAGAGTGGAGAGCAGCCCTCTCTCCTTTGTCCTCTTAAAGTGTGGTGTCTGGACCTGTGTAGGAAAATGGACGTTTTTAGATGTGATAGAAGCTGTACTCGTGTTACAGAAGGTAGTTTGCTCTGCATTGTCTTACCTAGTGTGTCCATTGTTCTCAGCTGAAGCAGTACTGTTTGTGCCCAGAGATTGCATGTTGCTATTGTCTTTGTGTTATCAAGTTTTATATTCATTGATTTGAAAAGGAAATTTTTCAGAAAAACAAGTTCAATTAACGTTTATGAAGAAAGAATAGGAAGAGATTTGGCAGAAACCCTTTTCTTTAATATCATGGATGTGCTGCTGAATCAGAATTCCATGCAGTGTATGCCAGAGTTCTTCAGGAATGTTTTTTGAGTGACCTCTCTAGCCCATTGTTCTGTCTTTCCATTGCAAACATCAGCAGAGGAAGAATTTTTATAAAGTGAAGTCCACTTAGTTTCACTCTTCAGTATTACTTGAATATACATTTATGCTAATTTTTTAAAAATAGAATTATGCTAATTGCTTTTCATTTTTAGACTGATACTGTTGTTTGAAAACTATTCTTGGTATCTATTTGAATTATATCTTTGTAACTATATACTATTAATCTTTGGTTATTTTCATTTTTAAACAGGCGTAATAGGTATAAAATGTAGGGTAGAAAGTTCAATATATCACCCTTTTATATTTTTTTCATTGACTCAAACTGCATGTAGGCAACCTGAGTAAAGACTAAGGAAGTTACATGAATATTGATTATTTTGAATTAAATGAAGACCTGCTACAATTCAAATGCAAAATACTGATTAAATGATCAAAATTATATTTCACAGTCTAAACTCAAACCATTTACATTTGATTTATTTTTTGATAAAACCAATGCTCCACTTTTGTGTATGCTCTTCCACCAAATGGTTTTCTGTATGATTTCTAAATGTGGAGCCATGCTTTGACTTTGAATAATTTAGATTGCTGTGAAATTCAATATGGTAATGTAAAGTGACATTTATTAACAAAACATATTCTTAATTTATAGGAAGAATCCCTTCTGGCTCAGTTTTGACCCCTGTTCCTGTACTAGAGAGAACAAAAATGGAAGATGAGGACAGGATAGATTCCAGTCGTTCTTCCTTTTCGCTTGAAGATTCTGTGGCTAGCAAGATTGCTTCCGATAGATGTAGAAAAGAAGACAATTTGAAATCTCAGAATCAATATGCTTCATCCATACCATACCATAAAGGAGAGGGACAAACTTCTGAAGCAGAAAATCCAGATAGAGAGGAAAGTGTCTCAACAGAGGATGGTATCAGCAACCTAGGAAGTTCTGGAAGTAGTTTGGAATGTGGAGAAGTGCCCATTGTAAAAAAGGATGAAGAAGACAGAATGGAAATATCTTGTGTATGTGAAACAAATTACATCATAATAGTAATACAGTCTTGTTTTAATGAAATATGAATGAGTGTTGTTCTAATGAGACCTGATACTCATATTAAAGCATTTAAGAATGTGCATGATTTAATCAGATGATAATTTGAACGTGTTTTGGAGTGTTTAGGCAAGAGTGGCAATTCTGATCCAAAAGCAGACTGTTTTTGGAGTTTGCTTATTAACATATTTTTCCCTGTTATTTTAGATGTCTATTAATTTCACTTTATATTTGTGAATCTGAAGTGCCAGCAACTATTCTCAAAGCTATTACTATATTCACTGCTTGCCAATATGAGCAGGGCTGTGAGCTTCACCTGCTTACTATTCTTGGATTTTGGAAATGAACTGAAATATGTAAAGGAAACACTTGAAGGAAATAATCCCACTATTAAAAGGAATATATTTTCAATTTTTAAGCAGTAGGTTTTAATAATAGTTTCTCTTTGGGTCACCTACAAACGTATGGCCTTTTTTTCCCCTCCTACTATTTGGCTATGATGCACGGTCATCTTTGACTTCAGGATGCAAAATGAAAAATAAGGCTGTGGTGCTTGTCAGTAGCTTTCTGAGTGTTGAGCTTAATCTCAAATTGGCAGAGAGAAAGCAGGAAATCCACTGCCAAGTTGCGAGACTTCATGGGAATATATTTTAGAAGCCAAACTAAAAATCATGCTGACTCTTCCACATATGTGAACTGTAACGATTTTTTTTCAGTGTTGTAAGTTTTGATAATCTTGGATCCAGCCTTTCCACCGTAATAAGGAGCAGTACAAACATCTCAGTGTTTAATTGACATGTATTAGAGATTGTCTCTCTTCCTGTGCCTTTCAACCACGTTATATATTATGTTTCAGATTTTCTGTAGTATTACTGCATATTCTTTCTTTCTCTTTTAAGTGAAGAAGTGTACAAATGCAATTTAAAAAGCCTGACAGTTCCCTTTCTACTTAATTACTAACGGTTCTAGATCGTAAACCTGTCCTGTGCTTTGACCACATTTTCTGCCCTTTGTTTATCATGGTAAATATAATGTTGTTTTATAATTTACTTCAAGGGGCATGTGTATAATCTGCTAGGTTGCATCCAGGGTCTTGAGGCACAGAATGCTGTGGTCCATAAGAATTGTGTGAAACTCAGTCCTTCCTACACCTCTGCCAATGTCCCTACCCTTCCTCTAGTCCTGAACCTCCAGACACCATTAACAACTCGTTTTCTTTGGGATTCCTCCGGTGGCACTTCAGGACTTTGAAGTGTTTGCCTTAATTCTTGAAGCTTGAATAACTTTAAGCTTAATGTATGTAACAGCATTTGAGGGAGGAAATAATTTCTTCATATACTGGGTAAACATGTTAATAATTTATCAGGACTCTTGATTTCTTATCTCAATTCTAGATTTTTTTAAAAAAAAATTTTTATTCTTGAGGAATTTTGGAATCTTTCACAAGCTAAGCCAGTGGGTTTCCACTTCATTTTTCTAACCACAGTTAGTGGCTGTATTGTACTACAGGTATACAGAATTTTTTGCGACAATGCTGATCTCCAGTCAAACATCACATGACCGAAACAGGATTTATGCTTTCTTATTTGGGAAGGGCTGTGATAAATTATACCTGAAATTATTTGTGTATGACAAGGATTGCACTTCTTAAATTAAAATATATATTCTTAATTACAGGCAAGTGTTGTCTTGGTACACTAAAGGTCCTTCAAGTATACTGTGGTAGTGTTTACAGACTTGATATCTGTGCTTGTTTACAGAAGAATGTTTATGTTTTTCATAATTAATTATACAGAATTATGTACTAAATTAGTTGCATCTTTTCCTTTCAGTCGGAGGAAGTTGAAACAAAGAAAATATCTAAGAGTTGGCGTCATCCACTACATAAACCCCCAGCTAGATCTCCAATGACTTTGGTTAAACAGCAGGCAACTAGTGATGAAGGTGAGTGGACTATTTAGTACATTTTTCTGATGATAATTTTATGGTTTTATGAGACCATATATATAGGCATTTAGAGAGTCACTGCCTTATGCAGACAGACTACAAAATCTAAGAAATGTTCCCAACATAGCGGTTTCCTTCTCTGAAGTAAATATAAGAAGTAAATCTGCTTTACCCAGCAGTCATGTATACAGCCACCCAAAGTTGATGAATAAAACTGCTTTATTTTATCAAGTCTGATTTGGTGGAAATTCTAGAAATGTGCATCAAAAGTAAAGATCAAAATGGAAAACAGACACATTACTTTTTCATACCACTGTACCATTTTAGTTCTGTAAACCACAAAAGTTTCAGGTGCTGTTTTCCAGAATCTCCTCAGTTAGCAGAAATGGAATTTTGTTCTCACACTCCCTTAGAGAGTTTGATAATCTGGAGCTGATGCCATGTCTGTGACTATGGGTCTGATTCCAACATCACTGCATACTTCAGTGTTTATCTGCAAGTTTTACCTGATTTTTTCCCTCTCAAATGCATTTTATTGAGAGTAGCTGTTTCTTACAGCTGCAGCCTCTCAAATGCATTTTATTGAGAGTAGCTGTTTCTTACAGCCGCAGATAAATTTTCTGGACTTGAGAGACAGCATGCCTGTTAAATAACTCTTCTTGTTGTAACTAAGCAATATTATACTTTCAGTTAGCAAGTTAGGCATTGTTGAGCTGACTGCTGTAGGTTCAATTGACCTTTCATCAATACATCTCCCTCCTTGTTTCAACCCTGAAGTAATTGATTTGTGTCTTCTGCCTCACGAATTTTAGAAAGCTGTACTTTCTCTTTCATTTTTTATCTGAGCTGCAGCTTTGCCAGGCATGATACTTCAATTAGCTGTTAAGCATCTTTCTGAAAATTAGAGACAGCTTAGACCCATGATCTGTATCATATATGAGTATGTTTGAATACCTTGAGGGCTAGACAGAGCATATTTCAGAAAATGTTATGGTAATTTACAGGATGATATTAATATTGTTTCATCTAGTAAAGTAATTAAAGATTTAATGTGTGGTAGGTTGCAGTAAAAGTGCTCTTTTTAAATTAGAGATTAAATTTCTTTCGGCTGCTGATGCTTTTCCAACATTATGGTTGAACCATACTGTGGATTTCCTATTTACATGGATTGTGTATGATATAATCTGGCTAGATTGAATCAGGGATTGTTCTAATACCAAGACGTTTTCCATCTCACCCAGTAGTTTGCCAGCTTCCTGGTATATTAATGTTTTGTGAAAGTGACAACATCCTACCAAGAAATCATATACCTTAAAGTCTTTCCTCTTTGCTTGATGATTGTCCTTTCAATGAATAAGGGTGTATTTTGTTAGGAAAGTAAGAGCTGTCTTAGAATCAGTAGCCATTAAGCATGCTTACTGATTGAAGGAAGTTAATACGAGTTTTATTGAACATGGCAAGTTTTGGTATTTCCTAGCTAGAACTGGAATTATTATTATTTTCATGCAGCTGTCTCTCATTGTAATCGAGTTATTGGCTGACTTTTGTAAGAGCACCAAAAGAGAAGTGGTAGCATTTGGGTGAGCAGGATGTTTACATCAAAGGCAGAGATTGAAGAACTGATAAAGGAGACTGGCAAACTGTAGCCCCATTAAGTTACCTGACACAGAGAGCCTGAGGGCTAGACGATTTTCTGATTTTTTTTCAAGATTGTTTGTGTCAGATACTAGGGAAGTAATCGCTATCAATGTGCTTATGATTACATTTGTCATTATGAAGGTGCTTCATCCATATTCCGGATAGTAGTTAGTAGAAATGTAATTCAGCATTCATATGTAGTTCTTGTTCTCTGTAGTTTTGGGCAAAAATGATGCTGGCTGAGACTGTGACAGTATAGTCTCCTGATACAGTAGTTTCTGATTGTGTCACAAGGGGGATTTATGTATTGTACATCAGTTTGTATTTTAATTTGTCTGGGTCCAGTAAAATAATAACTGCAAACAAAATAAAGGAAGAAGATATGTGCTACTGTTGTTGAGAAAAGTTAAGAAATTGAGGCTGTTTATTTAATCTGTAACTTGTATCATTTTCACAAGTTGGAAAGTGTTCTGATGGTCTGTAGCTATTTCTAATATAGATAATATATATTCAAATTCATATATTTGAAGTCTTTCAGGTATTAGGGCTCTGTTAAGAAGTTTCTGTGAATATAGGTGATCAGTGGATGTTAATAACATGTAGGCAGCATTCTTTGATGCTGTCAGCCATTTCAGAATTGTAATTTTCCAGACAGAATATGTGTCGAACAGCATGCTTAAATCTTAGCAGGAACTTTGTGTATTCACTTTTAATACTGAGTTCTTTGGCAGAAATGAATATTTTTTACAGGATCACTTGGACATTTGAGTTTTGTGCTTTCTTTTTATCCCTGTATATTCTTATATATGTTGTGTGTTCCTTTATGAAAAATAATTAGGTTAATTTGTTATTTGTTGTCTATTGGTGTTATTTTTTTCACTCTCACTGAAGCCTTTCCTTATGTATGTCTGACTTCTTGTGGAATAAATGCTTAAAAGATTGAACACTGAGAAATACTAGGGACTGGGGAATCAGTCCTAGAAATTGTAGATCAAGTTGCCAGTTCAAGAAAAAAACTGCAGCAGTACAGTGTGGGCTCTATGTCACACTCAACATGCTAACAATTTTTATGAAAAGAACCTTGGTCTTATACTCAATACAGTATATTAACTTGTGGTAATCATATTCTGTTGTATTTAATACAGTTGTATTTCTGCGCACTTAAGCAATAAAAAAGCAAATTCAGCAGAAGGAGCAGGCACACTAACTTTGCATGCACATTGATTGGTCCCAGAGATTTCTTTCCAGCGCTATTTGGTCACGCAACATTAGAAACTGTTTTTAGATTTAAGTTGACTAAAATTTCCCATTCCCCTAAATGATATAATTATAGTGTATAGACTAAATTCAGTTTGGGCCTCTTTGTATATGTTTTTTTGCATTTTAAGTATGATTCAGAATTTCATAGTAATTTTGCTTTCATTAGTTTGTAAGATAAAGAAACAGAAAGAGAGAACTTCTATAAATGGAAACAGTGGCTTCTGCTATGAGAAGAAACCTTGGTTTTTACATTTACTGTCAGCATCCTGTGAGATTGTGCTTGTTTTGATATTACTAATCAAAGCATTTCAGGCTTGTTTAGTGACATCAGTAATAGGCTAAGCCTGCTTAAATAGGGGAAAATGACACTTGTAGATGCAGTTACTATTTTTTTGTTTCAGAGCTTAAGATGGGTGATTTTGCTTGAAGATTCTCATTTACTTCAGAAAGAAGTCTTTTTTTCCTGGTGTTGCATAGGTAGATAAAAATTTGCTAACCAGTTGATAGAGGCATGTTTATATTTGCCACATTAGTATTACAATTTCCAGTATTTCTTTCCCTCCCATGATGTTTTGTTGAATGCAGTTTTACTTCTTTAAAATACTTTGCTTTTGTGTGAGTATTGGTTAATCAAGCACATAATTTATGTGTTTTTCATATGTCATCATCATGTAGCACAGAAGACTCCAGCACTATCTACCCCTTCAACAGTCTTAAGTGTGCTAGAAAAATGTATTTTCTGTAATTTTCTCTGGTACCTGTATTACTTCTGTTTTGTTGCAATTCAATTTTCAAGGTATGGTTGATGTAATTACAAAAAATTCTGACACTTGAGAAGCGTGTGGTGTTCAGAAGACCCTAAGAGACCTTTTATAAAAATGTGGTATAATCTTTGGTAGGTATTTATGAAAGCGATGTGTTAAAACATCAAATAAATGCTTTTTCTTGTCAACCTTTGGACCAGCAGCTGATCTCCAGAAATGGCAAGAACTGACAGCTTTGATTATTACCACTGGCAGCTCTAGTCCCTTGACATATGTCAGGAGTAGCAGTTATCAGCCTTTTTGTGGACACCTACAGGATCTAAGATAAGCCAGTATTTTGATCAAGAGGGGAACCAGTTCTTCTCATATTTATCCTTATTTGCTGGACAGTGGTACATGTTGTGATCATTGAAGAGTCTCTATTCTTCTAGATGAACCTTGCAGGTCTAATTGTGCTGCTTTCTTAGCTTTACAATGTGGTATTTTACCTCGTAAAGGATTGGATAGAATTACAGTCTTGTATCAAAAGGCGTTTATAATTTCTTCTTATCAGGTGTGCCAAAATGAAAATTGATTTCCTGCTGCATTAGTGCAGCCTCTCAGTTGCTTTCTCAAGTGTAGCGATGGAGTTGGTAGTCAAACTGGATGTAATGTTTACCAAGGAGACAGATATCCCTTTTGTGGGGTGATCTTTTGGAGCTGAATTTCTGCATAATTATGGTCCCAAAGAAAAGCACAAAAAAACCTATGACTTGCATTTATAATGGATTAATTCATTGATGTATTGGTGAAGAGTATTGCCTAGTAAGTTATTCTGGTAATAACTTTAGTTTTTCAACTTAAAAGAAGCCTAGCCCATAGAATTATCATCACCTTTGTCAAAATCTGAAGCTACATTGTAAACCATTAGTATTGGAAGTGACTTAGTTTTAAAGCCAAAGGTATTTTGCTAATTGTCTTGGCTGAGAAGTGAATGTAATATATATATTTTAATGTACAAAATAATTACATTTAATAAATTGATTCTTGAAGGAGTTTAAATGCAGTTGTATTCTAGTGTATGAAGTGTTTATGGGATATTTGTTTCAGTGATCTGCAGGAAGTGTAGCTTGAAGATACAAAGTTGTAATTCTGATTTGGGCATTGACGTGTCATGAATTTGGATCTGTGATTGAGTGTAGTGTTTTGCATCTTCTATACTTAACTTATAACGTATATACTGAACTTATGAAGAGGTCTTGGTTTAGTGAAGAGCTTCTGGACAATCTTAACTGAACACATTTAAGTAACCTTGTTCCTCAAATTTCACTTGAGTTTTGCCCAGAGGAACTTGTGCTGGAATGATATATTAACATAGGTTAGATTTATGCTACCTGAGAGATACAAAATAGCCATAAAATAACTTTTTCCCACTTGGTACTTTTCTTTCTCTTTAGAATAGCATAAAACAGGAGTTTACTCTAACAACATAATAATTGAGTGTTTATTCGATCTTATAGCATCTGGAAGTACGGTCAATGATGTTACATTTTAATTTCGAAAGTAAGGAAGTATCACCAAGTAATTCTGTTGTATCTGAGTGACTTGTTTTATTAATACGCAGGACATGCCTAATGATGAGAGAGAAAGCTTTCATTTTTTTCCACTTCTGTACAGATATGTACTTTGGAAGACTATGGTGTTTAATTAGTAACTCAGTAAGCATGTATGTAGATGGCAGTATGAGTTCCTAAAAATTCCAATGGAATTTTAGTTACTGAACAAGTTTTATTGTCCTAAGTACATTGACCACAAGCCAAATACATTTATAATGCAAAATATGAATTTTTTTCTTAAGAACAGTGAAAAATTACGTGAGAGAGTGGAATTGAGAAAGCAGCTGTTAATAAGTGCCATGAATTAAAGCTTTTCAATAGAGCAGGTATCTCCTAATCTTTAGCTTGTAGTTTGGATTGAAGTGGTTTTGTACTGCAAGTATGTTTTTTGGTGATAGGCTGTGCAGTAGATTCCAGCAGATACTCTTTTGTTTCTGCTTTGATTTTGCTGAGATGCCTCTTAGGACAGATTTATAAATACAGGTGCTATTTTTAAATTTACACAGTGCAAAGACAGGTGAAATTACTGGAATTGCTTTAATACATACCATATATTTATATATATCTATATACACACACACACATATATACAATAATGGAAATTATGATAGCAGTATGCTGTAAATACTTAATGTTGGCAGTCCATACAGATTTAAGAACATCTCCCTTTCTCTGGCCTTCTGTCCACATTTTAAAAAAGTTGCCTGACTAGTCGATCACCTGTAAGCTTGGTTTCTGGACATGGTAAGTAGCTATTTCTGGAGACACTGGAAAGGTCATGGACTTCAGCATCAGTAAGAATGTATTGCTTGTGCTTCAGCTTAGGTAGCCAGAATAAGTAGACATTTTTAGCATTTTGAACCTTAACTTCTAGAGTTAAATTCTTCATTCTGTATGCGCAAAAATGTTGTGCATGTGGAATGCAGCTATTTAGGGAATGCTGTGACTGAAAGATTGGTTTTTACCCCTTGTAATTGTTTGGTATCTTTATGATCTAGTGTTTCAAATAGAGAATTATTTTGTTGCAGAAATTAGTAAGCAACCAAAAATAGTAATTTTCAAAAATAACAATGCTATAGTTCCATAAAGCTAGTTTTACAGATCATTTAAATGTAAACTGAATCTCTGTGCTAGGAGTCCTCAGAGTTTTCTCTAAGTTAGCTTATTGGAATCATAGCAATGTAAATCAAATACATTTTAGTTACTTTGCAATTTGTCAGAGAGAAAGATTGGGGTCCAGTACAGCCTGACAGGGTCATTTTACATATTCCACATATTGAAAATGCAGTATAATAGGAATTTTATTTTGTGTATTCTTTATACTATTTAACTGTTTCTTGTTCTAATGTGCTGTGTTAATTTGTCTTCTAACTTACACACTAGTGCTCAGAAGTAGTTACCCAGTAACCTGTGAACATTTTCTCTCCTTCCCTCAAGTTCTTAGAATCTTTCAGTTTTTCATATTCATCCAAAGTGTTGGTGAGACCAGTGCTTCCTGCCTTCTGTAAAAAATCATGGTCAGGGTTTTCTCATCCCTCCTTTTCAAAGTTATTGGTGAGATTTTTCCAGCCTTTGCTAGCATTTGTACTAACTTTATTTGCTGTTTTAAGTGGTAGTTGTCCTGTCTGCAGCCAGTCTTAATCACAATGAGGTTTTTCTTACTAGATTCTTATTTGTGACTAACATCAAATCAGAAAGAATGTATTTGCCAAAGTAATCCAAACTCTTTTAGTGAGTACCACTCAACCTCAGGAAAAGCCTGCTGACTGTGCCAGTTAATGTAGGAGTACAATACGCTCTGACCAGGTTCTTCAAGATACTCTGTGTGTGGATGATTTAGTGAATAATACAGGATTTTCATATTTGAAATTACTTGAAATTACATGGCATTTAAATTTAGCAGAGTGATACAGCAATGCACTTAAATTACAGTGAAGATACGAATTATGTTTAGCAGGGTGTTGAATTTTAATATACAATTCAGTCAATAATACAATATAATATACAACACCAGTACAAATTACATTGAGCAAAGTGTAGCAATCACAATACTCAGTTCAATCATGAAACCAATGCGAATTTGATTATGGGGCTCTAATAGTATGCTGAAGGAAAATCAGAGTATCCCAGTATGAAATCTTCCAAATCTGTCAAATTGTCTTTTAAAAATGTTTTTGTTTTTTTTTAAATGCTGAATCTTTAAAACTTTTTGAAACATTTTCAGATCTGCTACAACGGATGTCTTACACTTTTTTATATTGAATTTATTTTTTATTAAAGCATCCTGTTACTTTAGTTTTGGGAGCTACACCTGATTTGACCCAGAAGCTCTTTGGCTGAACTTCTAGAGCTCTGATTCAATATAGTTATCTTTCCATGTAATTTTTATGAGAACTGAATGTTAATAGCTAATTTGGCAATTAGGCTCTCTAACCAAAAGAGAAGTATGTATACGTACTTCACATTACTTGTACTCAAAGGTCCCATACAAGAAATGGAAGTTCTTGAAGAGTACAATGAACTAAATAGTTATCTGTTCATATTTTGCTATGAGATCTATATCTTTCATAACTGAAAAAAAGAGAAAGGCAATTTCTGAAACTAAGTTTGCTGATACACCTCTGGAACAGTAAAGTTTTCAAGTACAAGACTTTCTCTCAACTGTCTTCTTTTTTTTTAAATTTTATTTTATTTTTATTATTATTATTTCCTCCAGGACATTTGAAACTATAGATAATGTCTCCCAGGGCTGAGATTATGCTCAACTACCTGAAAAATAACAGATGCTTCTGTGCTCTTCATAGCGGAGCATGCTGCTGTACAATGCCAGGAAACATCAGTGGAACATAACCCCAAGCAGCAAAATCATTGTTGAGATTGGCAAAAGCAAACTGTACTGTATTAGTGTCTATGGCTTTTCACATCTGCTGGGTTAAATCAGCAAATCTGGCAACAGCCCATTCTGCAAATGGCCCAAATGTTTTCTGCCTGATAATTTGAGTTTAACTTAGTAAGCAAAAACCATTCAAAGCATTAACGTTGTATGTTGGAGCAAGTTTCCCACAAACTGTTAAACCAGTAACATTAGTGGAGACCATTCATTCACTTATTCACTTGGAAAGCAGCATAGTGACTGTTTAGAAATACTTTGCTATGGAAGGAGTTTCCTTTGTATCCAAACAGATCCTGGGCTATAATTTTCTTTTTGTCTACACAGTTTTTTTTTAATGAATTGTTTCACTTTTCTTAAATATGCCAAGGAGTGCAGATGCGTATGAATATCACATTCGTGAGAACTGGTATTTCTGAAATTACATTATAGAGATTAATTGATCCCATATAAATATTGTTTTCAGATACAAATATGATAGCAGGAACTATCATCAAGTGTAGCATTGCTAATCACCTTGTACTGTAAGTAGTACAATGGCTGAATTATATGTGTTGTGGTTTAAGCCCAGCTGGCATCTAAGGACCACATAGTTACTCACTCACTCACTCCCCTCACCAAGCAGATCGGGGAGACAGTTGAAATATTCTTGTAGCACTCACTGTCAGTGGCACAAGATACAGGAAGGACCTTGATGCTGTGCGCGCACTATTCAGCAATGACAAAAACATCTCTATACTATCAATACCATTTTCAGTACAAATCCAAAACACAGCTCCATATAGCTAGTGTGAAGAAAATTAGCTTTACCCCAGCCAAAATCAGCACAATATGATACAGTAAGATTTATATCAGCTACTATGCATTTGTTTAAAGTCATAATTTTATCATCAAGTATTTCTGCTTTTCTGTTGTAAAAAAGATCATTTGGTCTAACCCCTTAGGAAACAAATATTTAACCTGATTATGGATTGTATCTGTTAAAGTAATACCACAAAAAACATTTGCAGTGAAATAAAAATGCCCAGGTGGTTTAGGGGGAATCAAGATCTCTGAACACTGTTAGTGGTCACAATAACATGTTTTTACATACTTAGGAATAGGCTGCATTACATCATCCATTAATTTTTTTTTGACTGGTATTAATCCATTTTAGACTTCAGTATGAATGTGTGATGTATGTACAGCCAGAAACATAACAGAAGTTTACAAGAAATGAACTTCGTTCGTATAAGAGTGTTTAAAAACCACGCACATACTAACAGACTTGCAAAATAAATACCTTTCATTGGTATTTGTGAGTGTGCCTATGTGTTATGCATGAGTGTGCAATCTCTAGAACAGTGCTGTCAATTGAGGTGCAGATTTCCCTGTCATGGCGAGCAGCTTCAAATCCTGTATTTTTCTTTTATTCTCTCTGACAGTGAGATGTATTTTGTACTGTAGTTGAGTTGGAAGTTTCTGTATGAAAGAATACTAAGGATGCTGTATTCACTTTTGTCTTGATTACCTTTCAATTTGAAATGTATGTTTCGTGCTTAAAAGCTGTAAAAAAATGTTACACCAGAGTTCACACCAAGCAGTTCCGATACGCACCTGTGCAGAGTCCTGTTAGTGCACTTGCTGTCAGTGAATTGTGAGGAAGTGTCAGTGACTTGATCTGAGTTACAGCAGACACAGAAGTCAAGGTAGATTCCCTAGCTCCATTTCATGTGCTGTGTAAAGAAAATGCTCTGTATAGACATACATGGTATTTCACACACTGCATTGGCTGTCCTTTATCTTTCAAATTGCTAGTCTTGGGCTGTTGGTAGGTGCTCTTAGAGCAAGGCCAAGTTACCACAGTGAAGGCTTGATTGCATAATGGTGCATATTGTAGAGTGTTGTTGGTTGGCAGCATTGAGTAAGGGACTATTTATCAAAACTCGCTCTACCAGAGCTGAGAGCATTCTCATGCTCTTTCAGAAAAATGGCAATATGTAAGATTATGAATGAAACATCAAGTTCATAGCGCTTCTTGAAATGTTATATACTGGGCTTATAAAGTAGATGCTTGTTTTTTGGTGGGGTGTGTGGGGCAATGTGTCTTTTGCTGTAGGAACAGAAGCTTCCACCACGGTTTTTTCAGGTTTTGAGTACTTGCAATTGGCACTGATTTACAGCTGAACTAAAAAAGTATGCTTGCTTATGACAGTAGAGTTTCTGAGATCTGAGTCAGTATGAGCACTACAAATTGTTCTCTGTTCTTATTTTGAGAATCCTCAGATAAGGTGGATTTTGAAAGGAGTTATCTGTAGGTTACAGTTGTTTTGTGTCCTTCTAATAGACCCATCTGATCAGAGAAACACTCATCTCACATGAGGCCACTGACTGTCTACCCTGAAACCGCATGCAACAATATGAGTTAGGAAAATAAATTTATTTTAGTCTGAGCCACTGATTGCTCTTCAGCTAAATAGTAAGTAATGAAAGGAGTAATTTAAGAAAATAAAAGGAGTGAGAAGCACTGAATAAACAAACAAAAAAAAAATCTTAAAATCCCTTAAGTTTTCTGCAGTGTTTTTGGACATCAGTAGGACATTGGTATTATCAGATGAAAAAGTGAAGAAAAGAAAGCCATTAACTGTGCCAAGACAGCAGTGTTTATTACATCAAGTAATTATATTCTCTGCCTTCTCTCAGACAGTTGGAGAGCTCGTTTTTCTTCAATTTCCTTGCCTGTTTTGGTTAGTCAGATTCTCAGTTTTTGTTAATGGTGCATAACTTCTCTGCCTACGTGGAAATCAAGAAGGTACCTTCACTTGTACTACCAGAGAAACTTATGTGGAAATTCTTCCTCTCACCGATGCTGTTGCACACACAAAAAATAAAGCACACAAAGTGAAACTGCCTAAGTTCTACTGATGCAGAATAGTTACACAGAAGATTGCATTTCTCACCTTCCTGGTTAGGAAGTTGTTTAAAGCAGCATTGTGATGTTTTGTACATGCTTTGTAGTGGGGTCATGTACTCTGTAACTTTTTTTTTAATACCGGTTTCTTTGGAAATTTGATTATTTCACTGTGGGTTGGTGAATGTTGATTAAAAGGACATGAAATAATATTCTGAAATCTTTGAAAGATGATAATTTAGGCTCAAGGTTGACTAGGAAGTTCCTGAGGAGAACTGAAATTTATTTGTCTCACAGTAGTGATAACAGAGGATCAGACAAAGCTTGTAATCCTTAGGAATGTCTGTTCTGTCTTCTCTTAATTTTGTATCCTGTCAGTGAACCCTTCAGTACTGGATTAGGCAGCTTCCCTCTGAAAAGAGGATTGATATTTTTCTTTCTTGTTGTAGTGGAGAAAAGTTGAGGGGGTTGCATGGTGTAATATACCAGAGGAATTGTATCAGAGAGCTTGTGTAGTTCATGCAGAGACAAAAGACTACGTGGATCGTGAAGAAGACAGTCACACCTCAAAGGACCTAGAAGGGCACAGAATTCAGAATTATAGATGTTAGAGATCAGAGGTAAATAAATGAGGAGTGTTTGCTTCTAGTCAACAACTAACTGGAAGTGCTCTAAACATAATGTAAAGGAGAAATTTATTAAAGTAGTGTTAAATTTTTATGAGTTTGTGATAGATAGAGTCTGGTACATGTATATACGACATCTTGTCCTTGGCTTCTTTTGGAATGAGGTTCAAAAATAAATACAAACCCTTGATAGCAATGAAAAACTATTAAAGCCAGCTTTATTCTCGTGTCTTACATTCTTTTCAAGTTCTTGTTTGGGAAAGCTTTTGTAAGTATCACAAAGAGGAAACTGAAATTATGGAGTTTATATGTAATTAAGGTGTGAATACTGTTTTCATTAAAACTAGAACCAATATAATAATGAACTCAGCAGCCTTCTGTAGGCAGTCAAAAGCCGGAACCCTCTATGAAAGAAATACACTTATCAACCCAGAACTGGTTTCAGGACTACAAATAAGAAGATAGATTTTTGAATAAAGAAGAACAGTATAGGCTGAGATTCTGGGCAAAGCCTTCAACTACCATGGGAGAATTATTCAATGGTGGTAAGGAGTGGTGCAATCAAAGGATGTCAGTTTCCAAGGGGATAATGAGTATGGAAGATAATAGAGACCTTCACAACAAATTCCGTGTACCTCTTTGTTTTCTTCATAAAAGGGAATCAAGCTCTAAATTTTCAGTGAGGTCACAACTACAATGAAAATATTTTAAATAGTGGTACAAGCTCCTGAAGGAAAATATTGTAAAGGGAAAAATTAAAAAAAAATACCTGTAAGACTGAAGCTGCTTATAAGATGGCTCTTTAAAAGAAAATTTAAATAGGTAGGAAAAGAAATAGAGAAATAATTTTCAGAGGTTTTACAGTTCTTTAAAATTGCAAGCAGTAGAAAAAATATGATTGTAAAGATTTTTTTAAAGCAAAAACTTTGTTAAGCTTTTAACTTAAAATGTAAGTACTTCAAAAAGTTATAGAAGTAATACTGGCATTTTATATGTTGATTTTCTCCTTGTGTTGAGTTGTTTTTTCACTGGTGTTCTTTTGAAGCTAAGATGGCTATGTTTTTAATCAGGAAGTTCTGCTGCTAAATATTGACAGCTTTTTTGCAGTTTTCTTTGTGCCCTTCTACCCAGATTATTGGCAAATGTTTATTGAATTGGTATTAGTTCTTTTGAGAAACTGTAAAAAAAGGATTAAAAACCACATGCAGGATATCTTTTTTATTATTACATTTGGTTTGCTTGTACGCAAAGCTTTTTGTTGATATTTCATTCAACACTGATAAAAATGTTGTGAATTTTTTAGTGGTTTTGTAGCAATGTGGGACATTTATCATAGGAGATCCATAAAGCCCCTGCTTCTTCATAAAGTGGAGAAAGTGAGAAAGCAGTCACAGGCTGAAGGAATGTGATGAATCAGCTTAATGTACTTAAATGTTTCTCTGTGTTAGAATTTTCTTCTTCTGAAGTGAACAGTTTTTCTTAAATACATCATTAGAACGGGACGGTATACTATAAACTGTTTTTGTTGTCTGAATGTTTAATTCAAATATTTTCACATTTTCTTTCCTCATCCACATAATTCTTCTGATTGACACCGACCTGCCTTCTCATTGATTGTGAAAGATTTAATAGGCACTGTCCATATGATCCAACATGCTTCTACTCCATGCATCTACTTCTTAGATCTGATTGTTCCCCATTACTCCCTGGCTATAATGTTTGCTCTTTTTTCGCTTTGGAAAATGAGTGTCACCATCCATGAAGAGTTGTGAGGTGCCATCCTGTGCGAGTAGAGTGATTTGTCTGGCACTGCTGCTGGGACTCAATATGTTCCATCCATAAGTAATTTAGGGCTGTGTGCATGGAGGGAGAGGGGATAGAGTATGGAGCCATTAAAGAGACAGTGGGAGAGTGAGACATAATGCTGTTGATATGAATATGGATTGTAAATTGTAGGGCTGTTTATGCTTTACATGGAGCAGTCAGCTCTTGACAGAGACAGTCAGTGCTTGTCAGAACACTTAATGGTGAGGTTTTCTTTATACAACATTCTTTTAGACTTCTACATCCATGTTTGCACACAGACTTCTTGTAAGATTGTTTGATCTTTGTTAGCACACGTGACAGATTCATTGTTGTTTATCTTCATTCCATGACTATAATATAGCCATTGTTTTCTTTCTTCTAGAACTGCCTGAAACGACCTTAATTGAAGAGCAAGTTCAAGAGTCAGAGGCATGGGCCAAGCCTCTGGTCTGTCTGTGGCAGACAAGACCGCCCAGTTTCTATGCTGAAAAAGAGTACAATGCAGCTTGTGCAGAAAAGGAGCCTCACTGTGCTGTTTGCACTCTTCTTGTGCCGTACTATAGGGTAAGCAAGGTTCTCACAGCTTCAACTCTGGATGATGTGTGAAAGAGCTGCCTGGCTAATTAATTTCCAAGAAATTATAAAAAAGATAAACTTAGGAATTTCATTTTAAGAAAGTAAACAAACTCACTGGCATTTAAGTTAGAACCGATAACTTTGTTCACCTGCATCTATCCTTGGCTGCAGACACTGTATGCCTCCTACTACCATTTATGCAGGGTTTGTCTTTGTGTGTGTGTGTGTGTGTATTTTCCCTTGAAATTACACTTTTTAGTGTGATGAACCCAGGTAGGCTTGCATCTTTTAGCTCTTTCCTTATTATGTCCATCTTCAAATACTTTTTATTAGAGCCTCTTTTATAGTGCCCTTATTCGGTGTTGAGGAAATAAGTGTTTTCACAGTACTTAGGCCTTCTCAGGTAAAATATTCACTCGGAATCCGTCTAATGCAGAGCACTGTTTGACTCTGTATTGTGAGATTACTGTGTCAAATGGCAAGTAAAAATGGTGGTGTAGTACTATGTTGCTAATTTGGAAGGTGCTAAACTGGAGTTTCCTCAGTGTGGGAGCCAGGAAAAAAGCCTTTATTGCACTGGACTGAGTTAAATGGCCCAAGAGGTACGGTACCACTGAACACCACTGCAATAACACTGGTTTGCAGGCTGAGTGCAATTCCAGATGTCACAGTTATTTGGAACAATGAAGGTAGGATGACTATGATAAATACTTAGAAGCAGTTAATTTTCTCATGAAACTGTTACACTTCGTACAAAAGTTGGGAGGGGTGGAATAGTTTCATCATTGTCACAAGGAAGAGTAAGACTCCCCTTTCTTTTACTTTCATATAGATTTTGTTTATTTTCCAGCCAGACAATCAGGATGAAGAAAGTCCTGCTTTCGGTGAAGCAAACTCAGCAGAAACATTGATGGCAGAAAATGTGAAGACTAAACCTCTTATTCCAGAGATGTGTTTTATTTATAGTGAAGAAAACACCGAAAACTATCCATCAAATGCCTTTGTTGAAGAAGATGGGACAAGTCTTCTGATTTCATGTGCAAAGTGTTGCGTACGGGTTCATGCAAGTAAATAATCTAATTGTTCTGTTGCCAGAAATGTAACTTAAAATTTTGCTTCATTGATAAATAATAGTTAGCTAGGCTTCTAGCATGTCTTCAAAAGTGCTCAAAGAACATGTCGATTTGTAATGCTTCAATCACTGGCTAATTTTATTTGAAAACTGCATTACATTTTTTATAACCTACAGTTGCTGTGAAAATATTGAAGAATTAACTGTCTTGTAAACTTTCAATGATCACAAACTTCTGATCTTTTTTCTATTCTAGTGATTTAATTACTCTTTTGTTTCTCTATTTTAAATCACTGTGCAATGCTATTGTGTCCTTATTAAGTAGCTAGGGTAAAATTCTCCTGGAAGACTTGTGAATATTGCTGTTAAATTTGGGGATACAGTATTTTCCTTCACGTAGCATTCTTTTTTATTGCAAGAGTAACTGATGAATGCATGGATTTTTCTGCAGTGTCTCCTAAAGACCGTAGAACTTTAATAGTTAAGTCTAAGTAGTCCACAAGATACTTGGAAATACGGTATATTTGCCCAGAATAAATGTCAGTACGTTAAGTCAAATTTTTACTTCAGGGAGAGTTGGTGATACGATATTGCAATGATAAAAATAAGAAATTCATTGTGATTTTGTTTTTTGGGTGCTTGGAGTTTGTTTTTCAGTGTTGTTTGCTGGGTGTTTGGTTTGGTTTTCTTATGGGGTTTTTTTGTGGGTCCTTTTTATTTAGGTTAGGGAAGATATATTTTATAGACTATGACATTTGGAGTAAGCCTAGATTGTAAAAATCTCCTTTGTCACATGACAGAGGAGAGTTTTATTAAGATTTATGTATAATTGAATTGTATTACGTCATTGTTAAAAAGGCAGAATATAATAATCAATCTAGCTCTCTTATTCTAGGTTGCTATGGTGTTCCTTCTCATGAAATCCATGACAAGTGGTTGTGTTCTCGATGCAGAGAAGGAGCCTGGACAGCTGTAAGTTGTTTAGCTATCTAACACACTAGAGATTCACGGAGGAAAAAAAGGTAGCATGTGCATTATTTCATGTGGTATGTAGCCTGCATATTTTTTCTGATCATGCTTGCTGGGGAAAAACTATTTGTAAAATACGATAATATTTCAGTGCAAAACGTAATGGCATTTTGATACACAAACTTGGAGTAGTTTCATGGACTCCTGAAAAAGATTGGCTAAAAGGATATAGTTTTGTGAAAAGCTGTAGTGTTCGAGCAAAACTGAAAATGCATGTAAAGGAGAGAAAATGTTTCATTGGTTACTAGAATACCCTATTACAGTTTTCTTTTCAGACAATCATGGATTTGAGGATCTTCTGAAATACTTTTGTGACTATTGTTCTATATTCAGGGGAATATCAAGGGGAAAATTGTAAGTCTGTTGTTATGAGCCCAGAATTTAATTATCAGTTAAACAAATTGGGTTAGAAAGCCCTGCTACTCTATTAAAAATAGAAAAATTTTAATTTCTTTCAGGGAAATTACAGCTATGATGTGGAAGTAGGAAAGTTCTAAGGGACACATCCTTATTCATGAAATACCATTTATGACTAAATCACATAGTTTTTGTTAAAGACACAGAAAAAATTAAGGTGTTGCCTTGGGACCTGATAGTAACTACAATATGAAAATAACAAAATGACACATTTGAGTGGAAATTAGGAGTGTCTTTCGACTCTGGTACATTTTTAAAAAGTCACTGAAAAAATTGTAAAACAAAATCCAGTCTTAAAATTTCTTAATTATGTGTTGTAGAAAGGATTCTAAAATTGTTCTAAGGTTTCAAGTTTACAAATAATCTTGAAGTGGTCATTTAGATGGCAGCAGTACTTGAATGATAAGAACAACAGTGAAAGGTCTGATGAGTCATTTATACTAACACCTGTGAAAAACATTAATTTGAGAAGAATTATTCACATTTTACTGAACAAGTTTGGGGTTATTCTCACATGATGCGTATAAGTTTCTGATAATAAGGAAAATTTGAATTTAAGGGAAAGTACTGTTTAGCCAAATTATTTCAGGAGATGAGATGAAGTAGTGAAAGATATATCAAGACCATATGGGAGTTAGCTGAATGAAATTTTTATGTGATGAGGTTTTAGAACTGATGACATGTTCACTTTGTGACCGGAGTGGTCACAACTGCACCTGGCACCAGGAACTACTGCTTAGGTAAAGTCTGCCATATTATGTCTGCATAGCTGACAACTCTTAAGTAATCTCCCTATCTCTGCTGAACTTCATATGATTTATTTTTCAATAAACTTTAACACTTTGGTAGCATCACATTATATAAACTCCCCCAGTTCTTGTGCAATCATCTTAAACTGCTTAAAGTAGACCAGTTTAGATTTCCATAAGCACACTCCAGAAACTAGAGAAGGCCCACTGTGTTTCTGCACTTTATAAGTTAGCTAACAAGAAGATGATAGGACTGAAAGAGAGCACCATTTTCACCATGTAAAGACTAGACAATACGTGTTATTGGACATTGAGACAATTTTTTACGTAAGCTTTACCTGTCCATATATTTAACTGAATTGCTGTAATTTTTTGTGTGTACTGATTATTGTACAGTTGAATTGTTAAAGCTACAAAATCATCTTTCTGTAGCTCTGTTTTGGTAACCTGAATGAAACGAATTTGTACCCCAAGTGAGTCCTTCATTCAAATATCCACAGGAATAAATTTCCATCTTAATGCCTTAAATCATCATTAGGTTGGAAAATTTTAATGAAATACTGAAGATTGAATAGACCTCTAGACTAGTAATATGTTTACTTACAAACTTGTCGTCTTCTCTGCTATCTTTTAGTCTTTGTTACTACATGTCATTCACATGCTACCACATTCACTCTGTTGGTACATGCTAGTCACATATTCTTTTTCACCTGCAAGACTTAGGAGCAATAGGTAGTACTCATCTGCTACCCAAGGTAAATAGCAGAAATCCTGTTTCAGGGAAGTGATTGATGCTTTGTTAAATACAAACAAATGAATGATAACAAAGTAACTTTTTTTATAATATGGTCTTCCAAAAGTTTTGACATGCCGATCTTGCACTAATAGCAATCTCAGAGCTATTACTGATTACAAGAGTTTGCAGAGCTTAGGTGAAGTGACATCAGCCTGGAAAATACATTGTTGTTTTTTAAAAAGATACAGAATGGGTGATGCGAGGAAGTGAATGGCAGTCAACCTATCTCAGATAACAAGAAAAATACTGAACAAGTGCTGAATCTATCAATTTCCAAAAACCTAGACAATGACAGAATACTAAGAGATGTCTATTGAAGTACAGGCCACTGATTTTTTTGCTGTGGCAGATCATGGGAGTAAGAAATGAGCATTTTAAATTCTGATATTGGCAGTGGCAGAAGAGAGATGATGAAAATAATATTTACCAAACACATAGCAATATGGATTTACTCTCAACCTCAATATCTCAGACCAGCAACCATCATTTTCATAGGACTCTTAATGGTTTTAAGATAATAAATTTCTGAGCTTCATTTGCTGATTACTTTTCATGTCATTATGGCACATATGTGGAAATCTAAACTACTTTAAGCAGTCTACTTTAAGGAGGTTAAGATGATTGCACAAGAACTGGGGGAGTTTATATAATGTGATGCTACCAAAAGTGTTAAAAGTTTATTGAAAAATAAATCATACGAGGTTCAGCAGAGATAGGGAGATTACTTAAGAGTTGTCAGCTATGCAGACACAATATGGCAGACTTTACCTAAGCAGTAGTTCCTGGTGCCAGGTGCAGTTGTGACCACTCTGGTCACAAAGTGAACATGTCATCAGTTCTGTCGAATCTGAAACATGACATGAGGATGCTTAAACTTTGTACTAGAAGCAAAGCCTGGGAAAAAAAAATCCATGGAGCAGTCTGTCTGCTCTTTTCATCTTTGGTAAGAGTCCAGCTGAAGAGCTGTAACAGTAGACATAAAATGTTTAAAATACCATGATAAAAGATACAAGAGTTGAAACTGAAATTGCAAGAAACCAAAATTCTTTTCATAATTCCTGATAGATTTCAACCATTCCACAAGGGAGGATTGAAAAGTTTAATTTTCTTTGTGTAGTGAGGGGAAGGCAGAAAGGAAAAAAAGTCACATTCTGTAATGTAAAATTATGTGTGTATAATTAAGAGTAACATAAACAGTTGCCATTCTGGAATTTTTTCCTCTTCTGTCTCATCAGATTGTCTCCAGGAATAACTTGTACCCATTACTCTTCATATTTTGCACATGACTCCTTCAAAGAAAGGGAATCTCTGTCTTGTCTTTTAGGCACAAGATACTGGTAGAGACTTTTAAGCTGCCTCAGCAGAAGTTAATATTAATACCAGGATTTTTTATTAATTTTTATTTCTAAAACTAGTGAACGACAGGGCTGGGATATATAGAGATTTTATAGAAGCTGCTTCTTTAAGACTTTTGAAAACATGTTATGGAAACATTTTTCAGGAATAGTTGAAGAAGAGTTGATTGTACCTTCAGGCAGAATGATACAATAGACACTGAATTTTGTTTTTTCTGTAGTTCTCTATTGCTTGCTTGAATAGTAATATTCTTTGCAAACAATGTAGATGTAGTTGTCTTTGGGGAAAACTTTATTAGTTTGGTATCGAACTTAAATATGCTAGTATATTTTTGCTTGTGTGGAACCTCTGTCCTAACATCAGCATGGTAATAATTGCTGGTATGTATTTCATACTATTTGTATTTTAGGATAATGTTTCTGTCCCTTCAGAGTTTGGATGATAACCTTAGATTATCCTAACAGCTTTCACTTCAAAATAGTACAATACTTTTTTCTAATCCTAGAATTGTACTTAATATAATATGGTTCTCTTTAAACCAATCTTCTGTACATTGAAAATGACAAGTTAAATATACTGCTGTCCCAAAGTACTACCTTCCCTTTTGAAAATCAGCAATTCAAGTTAGTCCTACCAATCTGCAACCTAAAGGTTTATGCTTCTTTTGAATTAAATGCAGATATTTATTTTCTGAATAAATTTTGAAAATTTCCTAATTTTTTCATATAATCATAGAATACCAGGTTGGAAGGGGAGCTCAAGAATCATCTGGTCCAACGCCTCTTGGCAAAATCACAGTCTAGACAAGATGGCCTAACACCCTGCTCAGATGAATTTCAAGTGTTTAACATAGGGAAATTCACCAGTTCTCTTGCGAGGTTATTGCAGTAGTTTTTGCTGTGAAATTTTTTACTCTTGTGTCTAATCAGATTGTCTCTAGGAATAACTTGTACCCTCATATTTTCTATGTGACTCCTTGTAAGAATGGGAATCTCCATCTCCTTCGTAGCCACCCTTTACATTCTGGAACCTGATCAAGTCTCCCCTAAGCCTTTACTTGTGGCTGAACAAACGACTTCCCAGTCCTTTGGTTCTCTATATGGCCCTGCTCTGGACCTCTCCAGCCTGGCTATACCTTTTTTGATCAAAGCTAAACACAGAACGTGTCTTCTATACCTGTTGTTTTACATATATTATTTTAATTGTATTTTAACTTGCTGTGTAGTACCATGAGTCTCTCTAGAAAGGGAGATGAAATTAAAGAAAATTCCTTATTTGCACAACCTTTTCTTTTTTTTACTGTAGGGAATATAGTGTGAGTGTATTCTACATTGCAGCTGACATAGTTGAGACTAAAAGTTTTTACATTAATTAAATGAAAAATCACATTCATCTAAATTTTTATTCTGGATAATCATTGCTAAAAAACTGCAGCTGTTGCAGAAGATCTGAAACAGATTCGGCTCTCTGTGGGAATTACATATACAAATGCCTTCCAGAATTTACTTTTTTTATCTCCGAAGAGTGCAGAGTGCACAGTATGGGAAGATTTAGTTATTAGGAAATACTGACTCCTTTAAAGTCCAACTTCCTGGATGCTTGAAATTGTTTTCCTTACGCTTCATATTGATTCATAGGGGAAGGAGATTAAGCTGAAGATGACCCATCTGTGAAGTTCCCTTCTGGCTAAGGCATTAAATCTGAAGAGAAGGTTGATTGGAAAACGATGAGGAAGAAAGTTTTGTGTAATGAAGAATATAATGGAAGTTATGAAACATTGGTACAACCTTGTTTTAGAGTTCATTTCTTAGGAGAAAAAAATCCTTCTCATTCCTCTGCTTACAAAAATTGTTTTAAATTCTGTTTAGTAATACTTTCTTAAAATCACAGCAGTTACGTTAACTTTCTGGAAAATTTGAACTCTATTAGGCTTCTCTATGTCAGTATGACTTTGCAAAGCAAAGAAACATGAGAGCACCGTAGAAATGAGAGTTCTCTTAATAGCTAAATAAAACTTTATTATGTGTAGATCCGAACTATGAACATTATTAAAATACAGAAATAGAAAAATACCTATATGGATTTAGATTGGCAGAGCCAGACTTTTCCTTGATAGCTATTCCAATTTATATTATCAGAGGAAACTGATTTTGAGATTCAGAAGCATACTGTTTTCTTGCAGTTTCAGCATTTTAAGTAGCTGAAGAAGTATGCTTTACAATAATTTCATGTCAAATTCTCACCCTTTAGGATATGCCTGCATTCATGATAGATAATACATCTTTATATTCTACTAGGCAGCAGGTCCTGATAACAGTTATTGACAAGAGTGGTACAGAATGGTGTATGCTAATGGGCACAAACGGCCATAAATCAATCCCCCAAAACAATATAAAAAAATAAAATTGTATTTAATAAGTCATCTGCATGGCTCCTGAAAGTGTAACTGAATTCATATAAAGTGCCTTGATTGAGAACAAACGCCTCATTAATCTTAAATGGTTCAGCTGGAAAAAGTTAGTGAAGTCAGGAAGAATAATGACTGGCATTACAGAGAATGCAACCTACTGTACAATGAGCAAAGATGTGGTCACCCAATAGCTATAGTACATAAACATGGAGTACCTTTGTTATTTAGACTACAAAAGTTTTGGGACAGGAAAGAAATAGAAAGAAGAGGAAGTCAGGAAACAGGTAAATACACTTCATGATCATGTAGATTATGATCATAAGGCTACTAAGAAGGAGGCTGCGTGACTTTTCACAAGTGATTCTTGCATTGTTCTCCACAGCACTGCAGAAGCTGTTAAGTACTTCATCTGGTTAGCTGGTACTGATTTTGAGAACAGATCCTGTGTTGAAGTAGCTTAGCAGAATTTCTTTTTCTACAGATGAGCTTTTTCATGCTTTGCATACTACTTATGGATAATCAGTCTTTGGGTTTATTTCCATTTATGGTTAGAGTAGCCCCCTCTGTAATTTGAAGGATTTTTAGTTTCTTTTTCCCAAAGGCATCAGAAAGTGTCATGTAAGAGCTTTTCCACATTCCTGCTCACAAACTGTCCTATTCCACTCCACTAAAAATAATGATTTTGAATGTTCTTTTTGTAGTGGTGCCCTTCTCGCTAATATGATGTCATAATTTCCATTATAAACTGCTGTTTTCAGAGCTTGCTATCTGCCAAAATTAACTCAATACATGTGAGTTGGTGATACAGTGTCTTAATTTTTGGACTGATTTTTCTACCAAGCTTTAGATGCATTTGAATATTGTTAATAAAAGAAACTATTGGACAGGAAAATCTGGCTATAATAGAAAAATTAAAACCCTGAATATTTCTGTGGTTTTTTGTTTTCAGAAAAATAAGACCTGATTATTATTTTTTAAAAATATTCATTTTTTATTTTTAAAAATCTAGATTTTTGCAAACCTTCTCTACGAAAAAGTTGACTTATTATGAGAATTTTAAATGCTGTCCATGTATGGACACAGATATGGGGAGCATTGTATTTCCTTGTGATTTTGGTATTATACTAGTTACAGATTATTTATTGCTTGCAAAATTCAATCTTTGAAACAATATATTTTAACGGGCTTGTAAATGTGGGGTTTCTCTGATGCTGTCACAGAAGCCAAACTGAAGACCATTAAACTCAGAAAATACGTTTTTAACATAAATGCCATAAGGCTCAAACCCAAAGCTCATTTTGACCTTTCATTCACTTCACTGGAGTTTGCCAATTCAACCTTTGCCACTGATACCCATGTCAAAAGCTTTGGTTGCCTCCAGCTATGTGGGTATTCTCATATTACAAGGAAGATATTCCCTGCAGGGTTGGTGATACGGTGAATTATGATTTCAGTCAGATGTAGTTTGAATCTGGTCCTGCTTGGAGATGGAATTGGATCAGAGAACTTCTCTCAAATTAATCCAATCTTAATTTATCCTCAAAGACCATATCTGATCTCTGGAGGTAGTGCTGCAAAGTCATTGAGAGGAAAAACATGCTATAAAAAGCCAGTAGCAGGATATCTTGACCTGGCCATCTTGTATTTTGCTGCTTTCTTAAAGGTACAGCTTCTGAAGGTACTCAGGTTAAAATCTAATGTTTGCTGCCTACAATAATGGGAATAAGCCTACATATTTTTATCATTTATAAATATATATTAGATACACCATCATTCCTGTTTTGTTTGCTAAGCATTTACTCTTAGTGTTCATAGAATCATAGAAAGGTTGGAAGGGACCTTATGGATAATTTAGTTCAACACCCAACCATGAACATGGTCCTTCACTAGACCAGGTTGCTCAGGGCCACATCCAGTCTTGAATATTTCCAGGAATGTCTGGAATTTCCAGAAATATCCACAACTTCTCTGAGCAACCTATTCCAGTGTCCCACCACCCACATGATGAAGAATTTTTTTCTTGTATAACCTAGACCTACCCTCGTTCAGTTTGAAGCCTTGTCTTATCATCCTTCTTGTAGCCCCCTTTAGGTCATGGAAGGTGCTATAATGTCTCCCTGAAGCTTTCTCTTCTCCAGGCTGAACAACTCCAACTCTCAGCCTGTCTTCACAGGAGAGGTCCTCCAACCTCCTGGTCTTTTTGGCCTTCTGTGGAACCCACTTCAGCCAGTCTTTGTTGTGGTCCCAGAGCTGGATGCAGCTTTTGGGGTCTCTTTGAGGGCCAGAATCACCTCCATTGATCTGCTGACCACACTATTTGTGATGCAAGCCAAGGTATGGCTGGCATTCTAGGTTATGAGTCAGCTCACACTGAGCTTCCTGTCAACCAGCAACCCCAACTGTTTCTCACCAGGTCTGGCCTTGATAGTTTCTCCACCCCACCTGTATTTGTTCTTGGAATTACCCCAGGTGTTTTCCTCTGTGTAACACAAAGTGATTTTTGCAGTCTCTTTATATTTTCTAGGAAGAATTTTCAGTTTTGTATTTTCAATGGCTTATTTATTAATGTTTTGGGAAAGGTAATCTCATTCCTTTTGACTCCTCTTTAGAGGAGAAAGTGTAATGTTTCTTGTTCAATTGTATGGGAACAGTTGCTCTTTCTCCTGTAAGGATTTTCTAGATCTGAGTGACTAATCACCACTATGAAAGAAATTACTTCAACTTCAGGGATCTAATAGTCTCCATTTTATACTTTATGGATGTGTGTTACTTCATATATGTACATTCTAGGGAGAAAGGACACATAGTACCCACCCCTGTCAAGTTGTGAGAGTTTTTTTACTCCAGTTACCTGAATGAGTGTTTTAATTCTCGTTTCAGTCTCAACCTCAGTTCTCATTCCTTCTCTGGCTGTGGAATTGTCTCCATATTCCCATTTTCCGTCTTAACCCCTCTTCCCTGTCATTTTTAAGTCTTCTTATCCTAGCCAGCTCTCTCCTCCTCTTTGTGGTGTTAGAGATCACTGTTAATAATGCTGTGGACAGTGTAGTGAAACACTACTTGCTCTTTATACTGGTGCTTTACATTGGTATGATATGGGAGCTGCAACTGCAAGGAAATTGTTGGCTATCCCTAAGTCAAGGGCAGGGCAGACTGATTGTTTGCAGGATAAGGTTACTAAAATGTGGAAATCAAGTAGCTGATGATTTGTAAACTTTAAATTCCCAAAGGTGGATGTCTTGAACAGACTTGGATGCAACCTCAAGAGTAAAATGTTCATCCATAAAAAGATGGCCACCTTCTATTTTCAAGAACATACTTTAAGCTTGCAGCCAAAGATCTTTCCACATGTTAAATAGATATTAGCCTGTGGTTGGTGCCTCTTTCAAGGAATTACTCAGCCTCCATAATTGGTGTGAACTTTAATCATTTAAAATACAAATGAAGGTTGTGACTTATACTGGTAGCATCTAGCAATTCATGTTAAGAATGGTGCTCCTTGTCAGGAAACTGAATCTTTTACCAGATAAACATCAATTTTTCTGAAGTTTATTATTTTTTACAAATATTTTGTCACTAAAAAAGTTTGTCTCTGAAGGTAATAGCTCAAAGTGGATACAGTAGTGGACTTTGAATTGAAATTCAGTAATTTCAAAAGCTATTTTCCAAGTGAAAATTATTCCCTTGGTGTAGAAAAATTAGCATATTCATTAGTGGACCATTGCTGTAAACAACATTTTCAAGAGAAACACCAACCCATTTCTCTTTACACAAGGATAAATATAGACACAATTATGAATAAGCTGGGAAAAGGAGATGGATAAAATGTAGCAATGCCGTATCCAAATGCACATCTGTGTTTATAGTACTAGGAGTGTGACCTCGGGCATTACAATGCAATGGAGAAAAGAGATGAAAGACGAAGGATATCTATTTTCAGTTCAAAGGTTTCTATCTATAAAGCTAACCAGAATGGCTTGAAGAAAACATAATATGTTTAACAGCCAAAGCCCTGCAATTTTTATCTATTTGACTTAGCTGTAGCAGAGGTGACCATTAGATGCCTGTTTTAATTTGTTGTTTTTAGAGGAGACTAGTAAATTGGCATTATTGTGCCTCATCTTTGGAGCAGTTGACTCTTGAGACTGTTTTGACCTCTTATTAGAACTATTTTGGGGAAAAAAACAAACCCAAAACCTTTCCTAACCACTTTTCTTAGGTTTTTAGATGGTAGTTGAAGTCAATTGGCTTGAGCTGATAAAAAATGGTGGAGATACATTACTTGCTGAATAGGTAGTGTTCTGATTGCTGCTTAAGACATTATCAAGGAGTAACGACTTTAAATTGTCTGATGGTTTAGATTAGATACAAGGAAGAAGTTCTTTACCTTGAGACTTGCCAGAAAAGTGGTGGATGCCTTATGCCTGGAAGTTGTGCAAAGCCAGTTGGATGGGGCTCTGAGCAACCTGGCCTAGAAAGGTGTCCCGGCCTATTGCAGGAGAATTGGCCTAGATGATCTTTAATGTTCTTGCTAATAACTAGCCAAAATGTATTGAAACTACTTGAAAATATTACTTCAGGGAAAATCACTGCTAAATAAAGCTGTGACAATGAAGTTACCGTAATATTAGCTTATTAAGTGAATGATAATAATATATTAGTAAAGCTTTTTTGTTTGTTTTGTTTGGGGTCACAGATTGGGAAAATTAAATATATATGGTATGTAATATATATTTCAATGTGTGCTTAGTGCCAAGTATTTGGATTTTCCTTAATATCTAGGTAGTGTTTCTGCATATGAATGTTTAAAACTGCAGGTTATGTAGAGCAGTATGATGTCCTAAAAGAATTAAACTAAAGTCTGTTCTAGTCTGTTATTATTTCATTCACAACAAGAAATTAATACCTGGTGAAGAATATGTGTCTTGAGCAGGCGTTCCTAATGCTTTCTCAATCTCCTACGATGTGGAAATAAGAAATTGTCTTAGCCAAGGGCAGTATCTTTCTATTTGCTTAGTAGGAAGTAACCTTTGTTGGATTTCTTTTTCATTAACTTAGGCAGATTCTTTCTCAACTAGTGTAAAATTTTAGCACCCACATCTGGCAAACAGACACATACTGCATGAAGAATCTTTATGGGTTTTTTTGTTTCTTTCTTTGTTTTGAATCTGCTACTAGTTTCCTTCAATAGCAACTACCTTCTTATTGAAGTACCTAGCCGCACACTTTTCCAAGGCTCATGTTTCCAGTCACATCTGTCAAATATTGCACAGTCTTTTTACTGCCTTGATCAGCCTGCATGGTTATCCCTTTTGCAGAAGCTGTAGCAGAAGATGTCAGCTGAAGACAAACTTTTGGCTTATTTTTAGTGAGGCCTGTGAAGTAAGGGCAATCAGAAATGAACAAGATCTTAATAAATTACTGAGATAACTTGGAAAAGAAGATACAATTAGAGAAAATTATGAAGCTAGAATACAGAGAAAGGATCACAGTGATGTCAGCTGCTGCTGTAGAAAAGATCTTGGAGATTATTGTCCATGTACTACACAAGTCATGGCTGTGTAAGCACATCTCCCCAGATATGGGATAAAAATGAAACATATTTTCCCTGACGTCACTGAAGATCTCTTCTCATTGCATTTCAGAAGGGAGAACGTGGCCACAGATGAAGTCAGTTAGGTGGAAAAATTGTGGTTGTTTAACCAACTAAGGATCTATAGATCGAAAATGGCAAAAAAACAAGGGACAGTATGGGGCTTTTGATGTTTATCATGCATAAAGTAAAAAGGAAAAGGCTTAAGCAGGGTATCTGCTTGCTAGTTTGAATTAAAAGCTCCCTAATGGCATGGATGCCAGAGAGTTGCAAGAGATTATTAGGTTGCTTATGGAAACTACATTTTAAGAGGAAATTTTTGAAAATGTGTCAGTCACAATTTATTAAGAGAAATATATATTTTATTTTATGTTGTCTTCCACTGACATAAGCTTGAATTTCTTTTTCATTTAACTGAGTAAATGTCATTATTTGGAGATGCTATTGTAATTTTCAGGGCCTTAGCAAAGAAGAAATAGGAGTTTAACAAGAAAGAGGATTGTGTGGTGCATAATCATAGTTTTTAATAAAAAGAACTGTTAGATGACTTAATATATATTCCTCTGCAATGCCTTGGCAGATTTCTACTGCCTTGCTCTGTCAGACAGCTTCCTGTCTCCTATGGAGACAGCTATTGCTGATGAAGTAGGTATGGGAATATAGAAGTATGAAAACTGGTTTTTGTAAGCATTACTGTGAATATGACTGAATTCTGGCAGACACTAAAAAAATACCCAAAGATAAGCAACTGTATTCATTTTAAAATATAAATGAATGTAAACAGGCTTGGGTTTTGCATAGTATTTATCCATGCCAGAAAAATTAATATGCAGCTTTGCCTGAGTAGCGACATACCCTTCCAAAAAAGGTGATCCATCTTTTGGATGGATGTACCAAAGGAAGCATGGTTAATTCACACTGACTTGAGATTTTTACGCCAGTTTCTTGAAGTGATTGAGGCAGAGAAGTGAGATTAGGGTTGCTGGTTGCAAAAATTTTTTTTTGGGAAAAAAGGGGAAACATTTAATCCAGAAATAGTGAATATGATATGTATTGTTATGAAAAAAAGCATCTTTCCCACAAAAAAGCTGAAAGATAAAAGGAATGTTACTGTATAAAACTTGTGAATTATATATGGATATGGAGATATCTTACTTTATACAGGTACTGTAAGAGAAAAAGCCTTCTTGTAATTCTAGAATGTTACGGAGATTTTTTAAGGAGATGAGCAATTTAAAATGGTCTAAGATTTAATTTAGATATGTATAAAATAATATGCTTATGAAATTATTATTTAATGCAAATACGAATGACAAAATTACTTGTTTAAAGGATTTGCAAAGTAATAATGAATATGAGATTGGATACCTTCTAAGGTGATGCTTTATAATGAAATACATTCTTTTCCTGATTTTTACATAATAGGCTGACAGCAGGTAGACAGGGATGCACAGACATGCTCTTTCTTTTTGTGAGCACAGAACCGTAGAATCATAGAAGAGTTTGTGTTGGAGGGGACCTTTAAAGGTTATTTAGTCCAAATTACTTGCCATAAGCAGGGATATTCTCAATTAGACCAGTTTGCTCAGAGCCCTGTATGACCTGACCTTGAATGTTTCCAGGGATGGGGCATCCACTGCCTCTCTGGGCAGTCTCATCTGGTGTTTGATTGTCCTTACTGTCAAAAACGTTTCCTGATGTCTCATCTATATTTAAAACCATTTCTCCTTATAAAATGTTTTTCCCCATCTTTTTTATAACCCCCCTCTAAGTATTCTAAGGCCACAATGAAATCTCTACTTTTCTCCAGGCTGAGTAGGTCTCTCAGCCAGCCTTCATAGGAGAGGTGTTTTTGGAGCACTGGACTACCTCAGCAGGTCTATGTCCTTCATGGATAATAACATGGGTAGTAGTTACTAGTTCACGTGCTATTTCACTGCCACCCATGGCATGTATACATTTATTAGGAATATTAGTCTCTGTAAATGTCAGGTTCTCTGAGTTTCATTAATTGTAGTATATTGAGTCAAGCTAATAGCCGTGTCACCTGTATATAGGAAAATATATTCCAATGCAGACATGATAAACAAAACAGTTTTAATGGGCTTTAAACCTGTGTTCCTACCCACACAGTTTTGTTATGAGCGCTGGTGAACTTGACTAGTTCTTAGGGATCTAATTGTTTATAGTCTGTGTCCAGCAGAAAGTGAAATGTACCCACCAGCACTTTCTGCTCACATACAGGTGTTTCTGTAGAGGACATAATATTTGATTCCTATAGGTCCTGCATAAGGGTAATTTTTTAATGCTTCTAATGAGGGTATTTAGAGCCACCTTCTCTTTTGCTTGGGCTGCTCTCCTCCATTTAATTTTCCCTCTATTTTTTTTTTTCTTTTCTATTTTTTACCTAATGTTGAAGCTCTGTAGTTGGTAGGCAAATATATGACTTCTGTCTCTTCCTGTGCTGTTTTAGCTTAATTTCTTTGTAAAATTTCTTTAGGACCTTGGATTCTCAGTCTGGCTACATTAGTAAGTTCCGTAGCAGATGACCGGATGAAAGTTTTTTGTAAAAGTGAAAAATATCCATTAGAAGCAGAAAAATGTCATCATTTGTCAAGTAACAGATTTTTAAGTTACATAAGAATGTCAAAGCTCTTAAAATAGGAGCAAATGCACTCTTTGTTTTTCAAAGCAGAGTTAAAATATTTTTGTGGGCAATGTTAAGAAGGTGCTCAGATTAGCAAAAATTTATGAGGAATCCCCTGAACTTTCACATTTGAAAGTGGAGAATGAAAGTTTCTCCCTGCACGGATTTTTGATGTGTTAGACTTACGCTCTTTTCCTCAGTCTGCAGATATTACTCTATGTATAAATGGTGAAAGTTCATACTCTGAAGAACTGCTGTCTTGGCTTAAGACAGTTTAAAGAGCTGGACACTCTAAAATTAGTTACCTCCTCTTACCAATCTCTTTCCACCCATGAGGAACAAATGTGAGTAAACGTAAGTGAAAAAATAAGAGTTTACTAAAAAGCAAAACAGCAACAAACAAACCTGTAAAGAATCACTAGATACAAAATCAGTAATCTCCTGAAGCCCTGGGAAACAAAAAGAGACCCAAAGTGGTGGAAATAGCATTTACAAGATGGTGCCCTCCATGGATGCCTGTGTGGCTTGAAAGACACGGGGAGAATGGCATAAGCTCTGTACCCCACAGTCAGTCAACCACACCATCTGGGAGACAAAGGTAAAGAAAGATGGTGGACAGAGAGAAGCTTCCTGGAGAAAAAGGAGCTTTTGGAGTTGCTCTAGTGGCAGATAAGTACCCATGCATGAGGCATCAGTGCCACCATTTGCTGCCTCTTCCTGATGTGTGCTGGGCTCTGCTGGAGTTGATGCTGATGTCCACCACACTGCACAAGTGTTCAGGGAAGGAGAAGAACTGGTCTGTCAGATGTGGGGTGACCTGGTCCCTTGAAGAGGTGCAGGGATCATGCCAAAACAGTGTTTTATTGCAATATGCTGTTTTTCCAATTGGCTACTATTTCAAGCCAGAGAAAAAACCAACTTTACTGAAAGTGGTGTAGTTTTGAGCCTTTGGGTTCCCTGATTTATTAGTCAATATATACTTCTAGAAAGGGAAATGTGATCTGGAACGTACTAGGTCCCATCCTGAGGTTGTTGTGGATAGAATAATGAACCTCAATTCTCCTCTTTAAAACTCTCCAATAATATTCAGTCCTTAAAAGGGTACTCCATAAGAGGATGTTCTGTTTTCCATAGTTTTGGCTGGTAAAGCAAAAATTTTGTGCTTGGGTAATAAAGAGGATCCAATTGTCATAAGAAAGTGTTTTTCTATGGTTAGGAAAGATGTTTTGCATAGGAAATGTAATATATCATTTAAATAAATTTACAGCCATTGTAATGTTCCTTATTTTTAAAATAAGATCAGACTGGAGTATAACAAGTTCTTTTGGGTTTTGCTTTGTTTGTGTTTTTGTTTGATTTGCTTGTTTGTTCTGCAAGAGCAACTTAAATGTAGGGGTTCAAAAGACACAGTCTCATATAGGTATACTGTCACAGAATACCTTGACTCTATTTGTACATTTATTCTTTTAGAAAAACTGGGGAAGAAGAATAGCTATGTTCAAAGCACTTTTCATCAGCTCCTTTCAAGAGATAAGAGATAAAAATGAGAATAAAAGGAAAGAATAGATTCAGAAAAGGAGACTGAAGAGGAGGAGTGAGGGGTTGGAAAGACGAAAAGAGTGTATCTATTCAAAAGCTCAGTTGTAAGTAGAGACAGGAAAAGCCATGTTTTTTAGCGTATTATCTGGGGACTGCTGAACACCTTGCTGAGTACCCTGAAAGAGATGGAGTTGTACTGAAGATCAAAGTAGTGGAGGTATACTGCAGGAAAAAGAAAAAAAAAATTAAGCTAGATCAATAGCTTATGGGTCAGTTTCTCAGTAACTTCTCTTAAACTCATAATGTGCCATAGTACTTTGTTTTACCTTTGTAAAATGTGTGGCAGTTTCCAGCCTTTCTACAGCAGTACTGATTAAAAGTGTTGGGGATGTTGTTGGTTATTTTTTGGTTTATTTTTGTGGTGTTGATTTTGTTTGGGTTTTTTATTACATTTCAAAGTGATGCTATCCCTTCATCTGTAAGTAATACTCAAATGCCTTTTTTCTTTTGGTTGTATGAGTTGTTTCTCTTTTTGTTACTGTGTCCTTTTCTTCCTTTGTAAGGAAATGCTATGCTTTTAAGTGGCAGTTTGTAACCCAGTAATTAATAGCTTTAGCAGTTTGCTTTATCCTCAAGATCAGATGAATAGAACTGATTTGTAAACCATCATTAAGACTCACTTTTTCTACTCTGTTTTTATTTTTAGGAATGTTGTCTCTGCAATTTGAGAGGTGGTGCATTAAAGCAGACTACTGACAAAAAGTAAGTAATATGTTCTTCAGGACTGTATGTGCTTATTTTAAACTTTATTTCCAGTCCATTCCCAGTTGCAAAGCATTTGCAGCACAAGTTATTTGACAGTGTCTCTTTAAGCTAAATCTTATTTCTATTGAAATACGGCACTGGCCTTTTGTTAAATAGTTAGATAGTAGAATGCACATTTGCTTTAGTATTTGCAAACGCTTGCTCGTTCCAAATTTTAATCTGCTGGCCTTTTTGCAAAGAAAGTAAATGAGAGAGCTCATTTAACATTGTTTGCATGTCTTATCAAACAGCAAAGTGTATTTCTTTGCTTCTGAAAATTACAATACAATACTTTTGAACTTCTAAACTCAGTATTTTCAAAGAATTATTTTTAATCAGGTTGAAATAATTTTTAATTCTGAAGTTTTTTTTCAAACGCACTTCTGTCACACACAGTCAAAAATAGTCTTGTTGCTGACATCATGCTATTACTGTATCTGGCTGATAGAAACTATAGCAAGTAACCCTTGCTAAAGTGGAAGATGTTGCAGCTTAATGCTTTTTCAAGCCTTATAGTAGAATAGTCTTACATGTGTTTTGAATAATTTCATAATTAATTAGCTCCTCTTAGTAGCTTAGCAATATCGTGTAGACCTCTTTCTTTCGTGCTTTGGAATGCAGTGGTAAGACATGATCTAGGTATGGCATTGTTTTTCACTTACCAGGAAAAGGAGGTGGAAAGAATTTATTTATCGGTGGTTTGCAGTTGATTTCATGACTCTTGTCCAGTTAGGAGAAAGTTTTTTAACTTAGGCCATATCTTACCTTCAGAAAATATTATTATTGTAGCGATTTTAATGGAGATTTTTGCCAGTACATTAAAATTCTCCGCTGATTTTTAGTTCTGCTTTAAATTCCCTTTAATTTGTTACTTGCTTCACTAGATAAATACAAAAAGAATTACAAAAATATTATCTCAGTAGAATTTATTATGCCCTTTTGATAGTTGCTGCTGGTAGCTTAGCTTCCTTGTTGCATCTTTAAAAATATGTATATCTTTCTTTGTATATCAATAAAAATTTTTTTGAAATGTCTCATAAGATATATTATGAGGAAAATGCAAAAAATCACTTTTCTTGTATAATTATATATAAGGTTTTTGGGTTTACATTCTGTTACTCTGTAGATTAGTTTTATGGATTTGTGAAATTGGATTTCTGCAAAACCAGCTGAGCTCTTGTTTTGACTGTTTTTGTAACACCTTATAGTTGTTACACATTGTGGAGTTTTGATCTGTCTTTCAGCATTAGCTATAATTTCAAAATTTTGAGTTTTCAAAAAAGTATGTTACAATTTAACCTTTTTCCTCCAACAGCTGTAAAATCTAACATGTGCATTCTCCTTTGCTCCTTCTTTACTCTCTACATACTAATTAGAGATACAGGAAGAGCATGTCATTCTTTTAAAAGCTAATGGATCAGACTGGTATGTGGACATGCAGTAAGCAGTTTGCCATATAGGAAGGCTGAGATTCCTTCTTTTCAGCAGAACACAGGAATTGTTTTGAGTCTGTTAGGTTGAGAGATGTCAGAGGATAAATGTTTAATTGAAGGTTGATTGAAGAGGCATTTTATTTATAGCCTTTCTGTCTCATAAAGCTTAGGATGGTAAGACAATGTGGTTTAGCAGGTGGACAATGAGAAGAAAACAGCTGTTATAAAAATATTTTAAAAAGTCTCAACTTCATGTAAGTTAAAACATGGAGAAATTGTCACCGTAATAAAAGGGTGAATCTGCAAGATTTATCTGTTTTTATTTGGGCTGAACTGTATAACTTGCTAATTGGTATGTCGTCTTTATGTACTGGTCTTATTTCACACTTAGACCAATACAACTTTAAAAATCACATGACAGGAGTTTGTTTGGTCTCTGTGTGTCATATTATACTTTTGCAGATGTTTTTGTCAAATATTTGAAATATTTGACAAAATATTTGACAATGTATTTGAAATATTCCTGCTCTAGTGCAAGAAAGAGAATTTTTTTTTGTTTTCTGCATCACCCTCCATCTCCTTCAGCTTCGGCCCACATTCCTGTTAATCTGCTAAGATGCTCATGTAATGTGTGTTTCTTCAAAATGTACAAGAAGCAGAGTGAGGCAAGCATTCAGAGCTTACAGAAACAGAGCAAGTGGGGTACTGAGAACAGACATATGGTAAATGACTGGGAATAAGGCAAATATGAGTAAAAAAATTTAAATGTTTTCCTTTATTCAGGAAATAACTGACTTCTTGTCTACTCCAAAAAGATTTTAGAAGTAACTTCTTGTCTACCCCAAAAAGATTCTAGATGTTGCCTCAGAAGGCTGCTCTTTGATAATAAAAATGTTGTTAGCTTCTCTTGTGATTCATGAAATACACAGTTTCAATATTAATTTCAGGCTTTTTCAAGTTTTTTTTAGCTTTCTTATTTTGAGATTCATGTATCGGGAGGATTTGGAGTGCTTTCTGATGCATATAGGAAGCATGTGGTATCACCTGACAAACCTCCGGATGTTGCATTGAAGTCTTGAATGTGATGCTGGTCCTGGGTCCTTGCAGGTGCTTTTGCTACCAAAGGCGATCCAGTTCATGTTGGGCATTGCACTGGTGGCTTTCTCACTTTGCTGCTTGGATGCCTTTGTGTCTGTAGACAGAAGGCCTTGATAACATTTGCGTTTTCCTTTTGCATTTTGATAGATACATGATTGATTGTAATCACGTTTGTTGTGTAAGAATAGCTTCTCAGGTGTGAGTAGGGTTAATAATGACTAATAAATGCTGTAGATGATAAATTACGCATGAACTAAATAGTGTGGTGTTTACAAATGTGCCTGAATAACACACCTGCAAAAACTTCTTGCTTAAATAAAAAGTAAAACATACTTAAAAATTTTTGCAATGAAATCTCAGTCTGAAAGTTTATTGACACAGAGTGCTAGTGTTGCAAGTTTTATTCAAATGTGTTAATGAAGCTTAGGAAAGCCTAATAAGGAAGTAACCACAGATGGGTATGTTTAAGAAAACATACCCATCTGTGGTTACCAAACCAAAAGCAAAAGCCAAATACGCAGCAAGCAACAACTTCAGTACTTGTATTTCTATGAGTTTTTTTGGTGGTATTTTTGACTTGCCACTTTTCGCAGGTGGGCACATGTAATATGTGCAATTGCCATCCCAGAAGTCAGATTTGGTAATGTCACAGAGCGTGCTCCGATAGACACTAGCAGAATACCCTTGCAAAGATTAAAATTGGTGAGTAGTATATTAATATATGCTCCATATATGCGTTGCTTTTAAGGTTCCAGTATTAGAATGCATTAAAAATCTGAATTGTGATGGTTATTGCCCAGTAAAGAGTAGTAAGCTATGTTAAAGGTAAGAAACAAATAACAAGGGTTTTACTGATGTGGGCCTTTTGAAACATAGTGACAGTTCATTAACAGTGGTAACAGTCTTTGGTGTTCTATTAACTGTTGTCCAAACCTGTTCTTGCCCCGGAGAAGAGTAACAAACTTACCAATATCAACTGTGAAAGTTTTATTTTTTTGATGTTGTATTGGTGGTGAAACCTAAAAAGGCAGGGAATAAAACACAGTACATATTTGTGAGGTATTTTTATTATTGATTTTTACCATGACTATTTATGAAGGTGAAAGGATGCATGGTCTGTTTGTTAGATGATATCTCTGCCATCAGGGTATTGAAAAATATGCACACACTAAATCACACATTAAACAGTGTCACTCAGGACCATTGATATACTCTAGAACAGGATATGCGCAAGTGCAAAATGTGGTTTTTTTCTATGTTATACAGTAATTACTTAATCTGTCAATGTGTGCCTGACTGTAATGTTGTCAGATAGAAAGTGGTTAGTGGCCCATTCAGATTCTTAGAGGAAGTATTTATTTTCTGGATCATCCCACGCTGTTTCAATGTGATTCTTGGTCTACCTTATCTTGTACTCACTTATTTTGAACTATTAGTATTTTCACTCTATACTTTAATTCCCTTTTATTCCATGAATTATATTTTTTGTTTTTGTAGCTGTATGTTTAAATGTGGAAATACAGCTTGGAGTGCTTTAAAATTGATAACCTGTCCTTAAAGTGGTAATCTGTTTTGAATTTTTGTTCAGAATTTTTAAAAAATTGGTTTTCACACGTCCTTCTAAAAATAATTTAAAAGACTTACGTAAAGAGTATATATATATATAACATAAAAACATAAGGCGGCTTGAAAATTCCTAATTCAAGGGTTGAAAACACAGAAATCATGGAAACATTGTTGGAAACGACCTCCAAGATCATCAAATCCAACCTTGGACTGAATAACACAAAGCCCACCGGGCACACCTCATCTCAGTGTGCTGCATCTGACCATTTCCAGGGATGGTGACATCATCCAGCTTTCCTGGGGAGTTTCGTATTTCCTATTCCAAAGCTTAACCAGCCTTTCAGTAAAGAAATTTCTCCTACTATTAAACCTAACCTCCTCTGGGACAGTTTGAGGACATTGTGTCTTGTCCTACTGTTTTTTACTTGGCAGAAGAGGCTACCACACCCTCATTTCAGGCAGTTGTAGAGAGTGATAAGGTTCCTCCTTAGCCTTCTTTTCGCAGCTCCCTCAGCCACTCCTCACAGGACTTGTACTCCAGGCCCTTCCCTAGATTTGCTGCATTTCTCTGGACATACTTGAACACCTCAATATCCTTCTTGGATCACAAGTTTCAAAGTGCAATCTCACCAGTGCCAAGTACAGGGGGAAAATCCCTTCCCTGCTCTGCTGACCACACTATTGCTGGCAGAGGCCAGGATGCCATTGGCCTTCTTGGCCACCTGATCAGGTCATGGGCAGGACCCAGCACTGGGCCTTGTGGAACCTCACACCACTGGCTTTGGCTCATTGATCCAGCCTGCCCAGATCCCTCTGCAGAGCCTTCCTGCCCTCCAGCAGATCAGCACTCCCCCCAGCCTGGTGTCATCTGCAAACTGACTGAGGGTGCATTTGATCTGCTTGGCCAGGCCATAAAGATATTAAAGAGAAGTGACCCTGATTCTTGGGGAACAACACTTGTGACTGGCCACCAGCTGGATTTAAATTCATTCATTCATTCATTCATTCATTCATTCATTCATTCATTCATTCATTCATTCATTCATTCGATGTTGAAATGTATTCTGTAGACTGTCCATGACTTACACACTGATAGACTAACAGGAGCCTTTTGGAAAAGGCTTGAATTATGTGATTTAAAAACCTACATTTTTTCTGCTGAATATGAAGAAATTATGTTATGAACTGTTATGAACTGTTGAGTGATTTTTAGATTTTCATCTATTTTTCTTTCAGTGGATAGAATATTGCTTTTAGTCTTTAATACTTTTTCAGTTCTTCAGTCTTTCTTCAACATAAAATGACTTTGAACCACTTGTATTGTGTACAGCTGTATATAAGCCTATGGTGTCCTGCAAATATATAAAGGTTTAGACTGTAACACTGTTTTTTAAAGAAGAAGAATTTGTATATTTGTGTGGAAAGAATGTTGTGAAGAAGGAACTCGACTGAACGCAGTAGAAATGAGAGGCAGGGTACTTTATAACAGTCATAAATGTAATAGTGCTGCAGGCAGAAGACTTCCTTTCTGTGAGGGAAGGAAGCACCAGAATCGTGGTTGCCTCATTATACCTTATTATTCCAAGATTTAATTTCTGACGTTAAATTTTTAATGAAATAATTAGATTTGTATTAATTTAAGAGGAGTATACCGGTCAGCCATTTCAAAAGGCTCTGTAATGATGTAATGCCAATGGACCAATAAAATGTTGCTTCTTCGGTAAAGAAGCAGAAAAAAATATCTGCCCTAAAATCACTAGCAGGCTTTCTGCTTTTAGATTTTGATTTTGTTGCATCTGATGATTTTACTCTGCTCTGTTTCAGAGTAAATACCCTGGCTAAACTATGTTTCCTGATTGACATGATATGATATGATGTTATTCTGTATTTTGAAAATAAAAACAAACAGGTGTGTGTATGCCTGTATGTATACATATACATATGCATATACATATACATAGTAGAATTGCATGGATACTTTTATTTTCTCTAAAACACAGTATATCTAATACCTCTTGTAACATATTTCTCTTGTTTCCTGAAACATGGGGTTCCTTCTTCTCTAAAATGTTTGCTGCCAATAGTCCTCTGTGTATATTCTAGCCTTATGTATATTTGCCACATTGTTCTCAATTCAAATGTGATCTTTAAATTAGTCTTCATTTCCTGACTGCTGATGCTACAGAATAAGAAGCTCTCATCCCCACTGCCACTGTATATTTTTTCCTCAGGGGAATACCAGGGATTATGTGCAAAAGTATTCTTTCTCTAAAAATTCCTGCCTCTTTTTTCCTCCAGTCAACCCCACTTCATCCCTACCTTTCATTCCTTTTCATTACCATTTGCTCTATACCTGAAAGTAGACAATTGATACCATCTGTCTAGCTGTTAATTTCTGTAAAGGCATAGTGCGTTTTTCACTCCTGGGAATATGTGAGCAATTGATGCAGGTCAGTTTTGTCTTTTGAAATTGTAGGAACTTGTCAGTGCTGCTCTTCAGCAGCTAATTCCAGCTTCACAGCTATCCTGTTTGATAGATTAAGGACCCCTTTCTTCATCTCTCTTCACCATTCAAGCCAGAGAGCTACCAGAGCAAAGGCAAGCTTTGTACATAATACCTTGGCATTGAACCTCCATAAGCAGTAGTTTAATAATTTTAAAAATTATTTTGGGTGTATTTTTACACACATTTTGTGATAAAGCATGAGGTATGTAATAAATAAATGTGGTCTTCCCTACTGTGCCACCTCTCCTTTACAAAAATTAGGATGTATTTTGTTGATTTTTTTTTTTTAATGAGCAAAACATAATTGAAAATAAAAAAGAAAGAGATTAAATACTAACATGCAGCCATACCAAAATTAGATATTACACGTAGGATCAAATGATTCGAGTTATTTGAAACATTTTCTATCCTTGTCCTCCCTGTTCCTCCTCCCTAAATTAGTAAGAAGTAGCAAGAAACCCAAATAAGCAGAATTTCTACTATTTTTAGAGATCTGTAGAGGAGAACCTGACATTTTCTTTAATGTAACATCTACAAAGGAACAGCAAAGGAAGTAAAAAGCCAATTTTTAAATTTTAATACAAATTAAAAAACATCTGTGTAAACATGAACATATTGGTAGACTTTTTTTTATTGCTTAGCTAGTAGATGTAGAGATTGCAGTTAAATTGAATTCACTAGAGGTTTTGGGTTGAAATCAGTGTTTCCTGTCAGTCTTTCCGCTATTAAATGTTCAAGATATACTAATTTCTTCCAGAGTAAAACTCAGTATTTGTATCATACTAATAGTAGTTTATAGCTTTAAAATTGTTTTATTCAACTGTTTCACATTGGCAAGTTACTGGGTTGTTATAGCATGCCAATGTTTTCATATTTCTCTAGCTTTCTCAGTAGGTTATGTGTCATGTACTATCACTGCTGAAAACTTAACATGACAGTGAAATTTTCATTAAACATTGCATCTTTTGAAAATTTTTCCTGAATGCAAGTAGACAAAATGGATCGAATATTTAGCTGGGGTTTTTTTCATAGGGGAAGAAAAGAATGCGATACACTTGGGTGAAATCACTTCGATTTTAGGGGTATAAACCCATGATATCTTGGGATTTCAGCTGACTTCTCATGTGAAAGCAAAAGACCTCCTAGGCAACCTCAGTGTTGCATGCCTCAAAGATGCTATAACCTGTAGTTTCTCCACATTATGTCTGTGATTATGTATTTATGCATTTTCTCTTTTTTTTCCCCCCAAATATATTTGAATGGAGAAATGAGATTATCCTCATCTCCTTTTGTCAGAGAGTCAGGCTATCTTTCTTCATTTTATGATGTTCATATCCATCAGGCACTTTGAATTCAAATAGTCACATGGAATGACAATTTGTCATTACCAAGTTAGGAAATAAATAAGTTGAATATGGACATATAAGTACAAGTTCTACAAAGAAATGGCTGAAGGGATATACCATACCATATCACACATTATAAACCAATATTTTGCATAAACTGCAGTATTCTAGCTGTTTTGTGGACACATAGTTTAGCTGGTTTTCTCTTCCAGTGGTCTCCAAGTTTAATATCAGACATGACCTAGTGTGAAAACAGGAAATATGGACGCTAACTTAAGTACTTCTGATCACAGTGAAAATATTAGGAGCAGATAAAAGAGAGGCAAAGGTACTGAGAAGTGATGGGATACAGAGGCACCACTTGAAATTTGTGTAAATGTAAAGGCAGGGTTGTAGCTAATGACAAGTTGGAGGAAGTATGTAATTTGTAGAATTCATGCTGTGAATGAGTGTGGTGTCAGCTTCCATCCCAATGCTATTAAACAGCATCAAACAGTTTACCCAAAGCAGACAAAGCTTAGGCTTTCAGCTGAGTTTAGTTTTATTTAATTTATTTTTTGCCTTGTTCCATTTGTCTTTAGTCTCCAAGAGAAGCTTGGTGCATGCTTACACTTTTAAAATTCCATTTTTCCTTGATTATTTATGTGTGTGGGGCTTTGGGTCATAGGAAACAAACTGGATTTCTTTGTGCATCAAAGTCAATGATAAAATGCAATTTTACTTTGGGAAGAGAAAAGCTTTTCCCCAAGTACCTAGATAGTCTCTGTTTTCAAAAGAGTGTTAATTACTCAGCTCTAATTATAAATATGAATTATAGCTGCATAAAAAAATCTCTGGCGATAAAAAATTCAGACTGACCTCTCAAATATCAAATCAGTCTTTGAAAGAAAATGCTCTCTTGTCTGTTTTTCTATTTTAATAAAAGATGGGACTTAAAACTAGAATTAAATATAAGCCCTTGAGTCAGTATATGGCCAAGGAATTCAAGCCAACAGGAATATTGAGCCTAGTGTCATTCAGCCTTGCCAGGCATGTGACTTATAATGAATGTAGACCTTGTAAATGAGAGTGTTTAAATGTTTCATCAATTACAACAGAAATACCTAATTAGATTCATTGGCATCTCTTCCTACATCTATGTATTTTGAGATGTCAGCTGTAAAATAATGATTTCAATAGAATATATATCAACTTCATAGTGAAATACCTTATCTTCTTTTGGTATTTTTTATGTTCTAAAATGCTTGGATATTGGATTGACTTTGTCTCTATAGGCAATTGCTGCAATGCTGTACTGAAACGTGCACATGCAATGCCTTTGTTTCTCTATCTTTAGAGTTTTCTATTATTTTTATACTTGAAATACTATTTCTCCAACAAAATAGAGGTAGAAAATGAGTTTTGGAATAGCTGAAGTTGCCCTGAAGCTTTTGATGACCTCAGATTTGTATTTGACAAGTGAACTGAGTATAACCACAAGTGTACTCTGACTGAAGAACATTATTTTGAAAAGAAATCTAGTGTGATGATGACTGATCTACAAGCCTTTCAGAATCTGGCTGAAACCATAAAGATTTTTTAGAAGGCTGTACACTTTAAAATTTGCACCTGAAGGCAAATAATAGTGAGCTTGAAAGCTGAAGATTATAGTATTGAAAGGTACATCAATTCTAAAAATACAGAGATTTCTCTGTTGTATAGCACTGAAGAATGGATTCAAAGCAAGAAATTTTTATGAGCTTTTAAAAGAATGGGCACATATTCTCCTGTGTGTCATTCTGTTTCAATGATTAAAAAGGATTAAAGACATTTTAGGACAGTGCTCATCTAATCTGTTCTAATTTGTAATGAAATTAATTTGTTAAACTACAGTGGGCTAGTAGAGCTGTTGCAGCTGTGTTTGTGGAAAAGTAGAGAAGCACTTGCAATGATGTATATCAGTCTTGCTATGCGTTTCTGGTAATACAAAGAAGTATTGATTACTTCTCAGTGTTTCCAAAAATATTGCTGGAAGGGCCATTGAGTAGAATCGTTATGCCATAGATGCAATCACATATTAACTAGATCATTGGATACATTCACAGGCAGTGGGACCAAAATAGACAGAAATCTTGTGCCATATTTTAAGATATTTCCAAATTGCTTTGTAACGGTTTATGAAATAGCTTTTAGTAATATTCTTGACTTCAAAAAGTGTTAAACTAAAAATAATGCAATAGTTACTTATTGCAATATATAATTTATTAAAATTGTAGTGACTCATTGCTATCATGTACAAAATAGAATTTACTATATATGATTTAGTCACAGCGTTCTTTGGATTTTTAATAAGGATATTAGAAGAATATAGTTTGCTGGCTGTATAGTACTTACTGTCAGAATAATGTGCAGATCCTGTTGCAAACTGTCAAGTTTGTATCTTACAGTTGTATGGTACTATCAAGTCTTATGAAAGATATGGCAAATGTTAGAAATGCTTTATTATAAATAATGTCTGAAGACATGAGCAGAAAGAGGCATAAACATGTCTCCTGTTAAAAATTTAGTAACCATCAAGGATTAAATGTGTCCAGTGTATGCAGAAATTAGAAATCTGGAGAAAGCAAACTGGCACCAGGTTTATATCTGTAAGAAAGGAATTTCCAGACACCAGAATCCAGGAAGATTTATCTCTGATTATTATATGCACAAGTTATGTGCATGGAGTTTTTTTGTGTAGTGATTGAATATATATCATGGTTTAAGTGTAAATTAAAACCGCAAAGTTCTTCTTTTCAGGCTAGGGACAATCCCAAATATCAATACAAGCTGATAGATGAATAGCTTGACAGCAGCCCTGCAGAGAGTGACTTGGGAGTGCAGGGGATAAAGCTGGATACAAGCTGTCAACGTGCACTTACAACCCAAAAAGACAACAAGCCAAGTGCATCCCCAGCTGAATGAAACACAGCATGCCAACAAGTCAAGACAGGGGCCTTTGTCCCTCTACTCTGCTTTTGAGAGTGTACTCCCTGCTGGAATAGTTCATCCAGTTCTGGGATTTCCCAGCACAAGAAAAAATAATTGACCTGTTAAAATGGGTCCAAGACTAAAATGATCAAAGTGCTGGAGCACCTCTGCTATGAAGACAGGCTGAGAAGGCTGAAGCTTTTTAGCCTGGAGAAGAGAATGCTCTGGTGAAAACTTACTGAGGCTTTTTAATACTTAAAAGGAACTTCTAAGAAAGACACGGAAAGATTTTTTCACAAAGACCTGCAGTGACAGGACTACCAGCAAGTGTTTTATACTAAAAGAAGGTAGATATAGATGGGATACAAGGAAGACCTTTTTTATTACACTAAAAGTTACCCACTTTATATAATGGTATAATGCTGGAGCAGGCTGCCCACAGAACTTGGGAGTGCCTCATCATTGGAAGTGATAAAGATGAGGTTGTGTGGGGCTTTGAGCAAACTGGTCGAGTGGCAATGGAGCTGCCACTAGATTATTTTTAAAGATTCTCTCCAACCCAAACTGTTTAAAGGTGGATATGACACAGTGGGGACTTCTAAGGAATTTAAAAAAACAATCTGAGGAACTGCATGGTTTTTAAAAATGTGTAGTCAGTAGCACAGCAAAATTTATTCCAAACTGCTTTAAACTTGCATATAATAAAAAAGTAAATTTCTGAAAGATTGAATAATACAACTTTATGGTGACGTAAACCCAACTGGCAATAATTGCAGTGATGCTCCAGTTAAAATCCCCTTACCCTGGATACAAAGGTGATGCAAGATTATGGAAAAATATTTTCTGTTATAGATATACATTTTTAAAAGGGTGTAATATTCCCTTTCCTCCAGTCAGTGGGCACTTTCCCTAATTGCCATGACTTTTCAGATATGATGGAGAGTGGCTTGGCAACTACATCAGCCAATTTCATTAGGACACTGGGATGCATCTCAGTCCTATGGACCTGTTCAGGTTCCTCCTGTGTTCTTGAACCTCATCTGCTGGTTCACTGGGAATGACTTCCAGTTCCTCAGTTCCTGTCTTGAGATTCAGGGATTTCAGAGATGTGGGAAGAGTGATTACTAATGAACACTGAGGCAAACAAAATTGTTGAGTACCTCACATTTTCTTTAATCTTCCATTTCTGACCAATGTGCCTATAGAAGCCATTTTTACTATTCTTTGTATCCCTTGCCAAATTCAGTTCCAACTATATCTTAGCTTTCCTGATCCTGTCCCTCCACAACCAGACAGCATTTCTCTTTTCTTCCCAGGATGCCTGTCCTTGATTCCATGTCCAGTGCTTTTCCTTCTTGTATTTCACTTTGTCCATGAAGTCTTTACTGAGCTATGCTGGTCTCCTGTCTTCCCTGCCTGAATGCTCAGTGGTGCAAATGGAGAGATCTTGGGCTCTAAGAAAAATGTCCTTAAAGATCTGACAGTTCTGTTCTGCTCCCTTTTCCCTAAGTGCAGTTTTCCAGAGAGTTCAATCCCATTATTTTTATTCCTAAAATTCAGAGTAGTGACTTTAACCTTTTTTTGGCCCATAATCCTTGAGATCATGAATTTCACCAGGGCATGACCACTTGAGCCCAGGCTGGCGCTGATCCTGACCTCTCCAGTTAGTTAATCTGTGTCAGTAAGTAGCAGGTGTAGTAGCACTTCTCTGTCACCTGGGGTAAGAAATTATCCTTGATGCTGTCCAGGAGTCTCCTGAATCAGAACCTCCCAGAATGATGTTTCATGCAGGTGAAGTAGGAAAGTTTTGTCATTAGGGTTCCCTCAACTGAGTGATGGGTAATAAACACAAACCATGAGGTTTTATTTATTGGCTCGGCTTCGGATTTTCAACCACAAACTCTTGACCTGTTCATCACTGTTTTCCAAAGCTGAGTTTGTGCAATCAAGTCCTTGGAGAGGGAAAATTGTCTGCCCCCCTTTCCTTGCCTGTCTCTTCTGAACAGTTTGTAGTTGTTAATTGGAAAGCTCCAGTCATGTGATTTGTCTCACCAAATTTCAGCATTTGTGATTAGATCATAGCTTTCCATTTGCACAGTCGCTTCTAGCGCCTTCTGCTTGTTACTTACGCGGCATGCCATTTCATAGATCTGACGTATTTTAAGGATAGAATGATGAGGAATTGATAAATTAATTACTTGGACATAATTTGGAATAGTTCAAAATACGGTTCAGTGAGAATTTTTAGCTTTCAGCAGTTAAATTTGGATTTTTAGTACTTTAAACTAATTTTTTCCTGGTGTTTCCCTCACTTAAAGTTTTCCACCATGAGGCATTTGTGTGGTGATCCTCGAAACATTACTGTGAGACCTGTTCTTGAAGGGTAAAAGGCCCAGTTCAGGTTATAAGCTTGAGAACTTGTCTTCATGAACAGATCTTGGTTTTTTTTCAGGAAGCTGGCTGCTATTTGAAGTTGTATTTGTAAGGAGATGCTGAAGAAAGTAGTAAGTTGATTTGCGCAGCAAATTCTGGGGATTTAAAGTAACTCAAGTTAATGTTCGTTTTAAAAAGAAAAAAAAAAGATAGCTGAGCTGCTGCCTGGGGTTACTTTTTTTTCCATTAGCTGAAGTAGCTCTCTGTGAGCTTTCTATATATGCAATTTCCAAGAAAAAGGATAAGGTATCAATTTTAGATAAAGTTTTATTGGTGGAAAAATGGCACAGTCTTTTAGACACTAGTGGTTTGTCCTGCCTTTTTTCCTGTGCAGCTTTTTAAACATTTAATTTTTTTCATGCTACTGTTTTGTTTGGGAACCCTCTGTTACGAGGAGAAGGTATGGTCTCTTAGACAGCTGCCCTAGCTTTCACTAGAGTTGAGTCTCTTAAATGTGCTGAATGACAGACAACACCATTTTGTTTCTGGAGAAGTGACTTATTTTTCCTGTACACGTAGTGATGTGAGATCATTTGCTAGGCACATCCAATATGTTTAACCGTGTGGTCTTCAGGAATAGCTGTGTGTTGTTTTCATTACCAGCAAGCATTACATCTGTCTTGTCAGCTCTGAACATAAGCAGCTTACTTATTCCTTGCACCTTATCACAGCAGGGCACTTGGCAAGCTGAGAGAGACTACGCTGTCCAAGTCTGACAAATATAAATCTTAAAGCAATGTCAACATCATAAGGATGACACTGCAGCCTACATCATCTTCCAATTTGTCCAGTTGCCTGTATTTTACAGAGTGACACTATGACAGAAAATTCTCTTGGTGGAGAGTCAGTGTTACTGTCTACTTTTTGAGCAGAGAAGGAAGGGAGTGTGTGAGAAGGTTTCATAACAAAATCATACGTAGATTGTCACAGAGCTCATAAAATGGGTAATTCATAGTTAATTTTATGAAACTGGGCTGATATAAGGGGATATGAACACAAGTGGAGGCTGCAGAAAATATCCTGTATTTGGAAGTTTATATATTCTGCTTTTTTCATATCAGAGCAATAGTAGGAGACATGTTCTTGAGTAAGTTTACATCAGCTTGACCGTAAAAAAAGAAGCCATTGCAAATACAGACTTGTTTTTGAAGAACTTCTTATCCTGAGGAAGAGATAATATATAGGAACCTTAGTCTTTAGCCTGGTGTCTCAAGTTTGTAATCTCCTTAATAGGAAAGTATCCATCTACCTTGTCTTTCAGTGTTAAGACAACATGTTCTCCATTAAAGTGATGGCTGGAGAAAGAGAGCAGAACATGCTGCAGAAAAATTCATGTTACCTGATACTGTATGATATTCAGCTAGCCATCCGGTCTATAGCTTTTTGGTTTTCTTCTACAGTATTAAAAATTAATTCCTTGATGGTAGAGAAATTGGCAGTTTTGCAGTAGGCTAGCACTTATATGATTTTGGAGAAATTCCGGATCTGTGACTAAGAAGGCTTGACTTATATCACAGATGTTCTTTTGGTTGTGAGCATTTTGCTTTTTGACCATTATGGAAGAGTATTTCTGCCCTTGTGAGAGGTGTTTGCTTTTTATAACTGATACCTGCTGGCTGCATAATTTTGCTGCCGTAACACAGTTTGCAGTGTAGACTCAGCATATTCAGAACTGCTTATAATGCCTGGGCACTTTACAGTTCATCATAGTTTCAAGATACCCCATCTATCTGAAAAATACTGTGGTCACTATGAAAGTTGCCTTTGAGATAACTGTCATGTCTCTTTTTCCCTTAGGAGTTTTCTATTTGCAGTAATCCCATCTAGTTCTTTAACCAGTCATGGTAAAAATTATCTCATTATAACAAGTAGAAATCGGATAGCTTTTAAATAGAAATTGAGAATTTGCAGCTCTCTCCTGGATGTGATTTGTTACGTAAGTGGAAAATGTAGGAGATGAAGGTTTGCTGAATGCATCTGCCATTCCTTCCAGAATCACAGAATTATTTAGGTTAAAAAAGACTTCTGAGATAATCTAGTCCAACCCTTGACCAAACACTGCCTTGTCAACCAGACCATGGCACTGAGTGCCACATCCAGTCTTTCCTTAAACACTCCAGGGATTGTAACTCCACCACTTCCCTGGGTTGTAGTGTTCCAGTGTTTAACAACCATTCAGCCATTACCATGAAAGAATTTATCTTGTTCAACCCGAACCTCCCCTGAAGCAGCTTGAGGCTGTGCCATCTTGTGTTTCTAGTTACAAGGGAGAAAAGGCTGACCTCACTTCACTGTGACCTTCTTTCAAGGAGTTGTAGAGAGTGGTAAGGTCTCCCCTCCTTTTCTCCAGTCTTGGCTCCCTCAGCCACTCTTCATAGGACTTACTGTTCAGATACTTACTGTTCAGATCCAGCTTTCTTCTGGACTTGCTGTAGCTTCAAAATGTCTTTAATGAAGTGATATGTTTCCTAATACAGTTTAGTTTTTTGGGTGCTGTGTTTCACTCTGTTTGGGTGATTTCCTTGTTTGTACAGTTGAGTAATTGTTACTAACATACAAGCAGGTGTCAGAGGAGTACTTGCCGATGAAACACTTGTATAATTCAGAACTTTGTGCTGTCCTAGACAGCTTTTTGTAAATTACAAACATTTGTTCCAGTATTTCCAGATATATGTGACTTAGCCCCTTTTTATCATGATTTTCAAAATAAGTGGAACAAAACGACAGCATAGAGATTACAAGAGCAGGTGAACAATATAGACATAAGGGAGATATACTAAATGTTTATCCCTTGTTATCAGATTACTTAAGAAGAGGAAAATTAGGATCAAAATCCTTGTCAATGTGAGCATGGTGAAATAGTGAGCAGTCAGTGGTATGGGATTATGGATGAGACTTGGTAAACTTTCAGTATATCTGATTTGTATGAAAGGAGAGTTGATGTTGCAAACTGATTTTCTTCTTGTTTTAGATCAGAAGGCAGGGACTGACCTATCAGTCAGTGTAGAATCCTGAACTGTAGAGCGCTTTATAAGGAAAGCAGCCAATGGCTAAATATTTTTCACCTTAGTGAATATTGTTTGAGAGAAAAGAGAAAACTTCAAAGTGCAAATGAACATTGCATCTAAGCTAAAGGAAGAAGATGCATAACAAATATATTGAGAGGAATGAGTAGAGTCCATATTGTTCATTTGGGGTGGCCAGATTAATAATTTTTGAATGGTTTAGTCTCTAAATTTTTGTTTTCTTCAATGCAGCAAAATTTGAGCATAAAATAGCTGTACTAGAAATGTTTTTGTTACTAAATTATCATCATAATGTTTTCAAGTATTACTTAGTTTTGTTAATGTAACTAAATATGTGTTAATGAATATCATCTTGGTATGTGCAGTAAATTGAATTTTCCGCTGTCACTATGAGAATAGTAGTAGAATTGGTCAAATGGGGATCTTCTTGGCTTGCTTATTTATCTAGCTGTATGAAATTAAGACTTACAGAGCACTGTGTACTGATCACACCATAAAATCCTTTTTTGTTTTTTATCTCAGTAACACTTTTCTTTATTTAATGCATGTGATCACCCAATTAACTTCATTTAGGTATAGAAAATGCCGGTTTTGGATCCTAAATATTTTATTATGCATCATATATATATGATGCATAAAAATCATAGATACCTATATGTTGATGACTGTTAACTGAAAAAACATTAAAAAAACCACCCACTACTTTTGCTCTGCATTTTGTCACTGTGCTATTGTGTAATGGTAACCCCCTATGGTACATTACATACCCATTGCTTTGAAGGTTTCATGGGCTGGTAAATATTTGTGTAAATATGATAACCATTACATTCCAGGTGACTCAAAGGTACTGCAAAGACCCTTTCCTTTCATATCAGTAAAATGATTTTGTATTAATACTTGGCAAAATTTTTGTATTGCCTTTTGTTCGCATGTAGATCTTTGCTGTAGATCTCCATTAATCATTGAGCCTCTCAAGTAGTTCTGAAATGATGTAAAGGATACCTACATATTACTTTATCTCTCCTCTGAGGGAAAAAAATTCTGAGTATCTTGTAGTAATCCTTCCCCTTCCCCTTCTCACCTTATTTTTATCAACTCAGTCTTGGCAACAAGTTTTGCTAGTACATACTGTTCCTTGAGAGTGGAAAGTCATTAAGGTAGTAGGTGACCCAAACTCTTGAGTGATTAAGCTGGTCCTTCCTATAAAAAACTGTCTACTGTGCTAACAGGTTTATTGTGAAAATTTTCTCTATGCACAGGCTTATGGATCTAAGCTTAGCTGACACTGCTGGCCCTTGGTCAAGGAAGTACTTGGGGTTGAAAAAGTTTAAACTTGTGCAGTTATCCTTTAGGGATGTGTTTAAGGAGTAAGGAATGACCATGATGTACTGTTAGAAATGTTTGAGAGCTTACCAACATCTCACCTGATGCTTTTTGATTTTTGTTTTTACTGAAAATGGAAACATTTCTTAAGTGCCTGGGATTTTCTTTAGAGCTGTGTAGAAGGTTTTATGTTATGAAAAAGCATAGTGCTTCTTGGAAATACGGGATTATTTTAAAGGAAGGAGAAGTATCTAGTTCAAATTAAAACTTGACTTCACTTCTTTTTCAGGCTTTTAAAAAGATTGGAACATTTAGTTTAATTTTGGTTCTTTTATTTGGGATTAGAAGGTTCATGTCTGTCATTTAGAAATTATCAAAATGACAGTTGTCGTAGGTGTCACATCTGACAATTTATTTTTTCTTACATTGCTGTGTTACTGATTTCTGTTTCATATGAACTTCTTGATATTATTTAGATTTTGTAGGTATAGCTTCTCTTACAGTTTTAAAATTTTCCTGCTTTCCTTAGGGTTTGATTAGAAGGTCAGATTACTTCACTTACATAATCTGGAGAAGTGATGTTGCTAAATAGAGCAAAGTTTTATGGATCTACTGTGGATTTAACTATAAAGAAGAAATTCACAATGGTGATCAAAACAGTTTAATACAGTGAAATTTTAAGAATAAGAGTCTGAAGAATAAACTATGTTAATCAAAGTATTTTCTAGATTAACCACTAGTGTGAACATAAAAATAAGTTAATATTTTTAAAATCAGAGTAGCAGAATACAGTCTTTTCTGCTTTTATTACAGGTGCTGGTGCTGTATTATAGGTGTAAACAGTAGGATTTATTTATTTTGTGGCAAGGTTACAAATCACTGAATTTTCTATGCTGAAATTCCTTGGTAGATCTTTATTCTAAAATAATTAGGAAGATGAATATGTAATTCTCCACAATAGGTTACAGCTTGTAACTTAGAGGAAGTTGAGAATGCACCACTTAGAGCTTTTGGTGATTTATCTGACTTCTGTACTTAATTTGTGATGAAATTGCTTCTTATCTAAACAGAAAGCTTCAAACTTTTCAAATACCTGCTAAATGGCAAATCTTAGGCAGTAAACTTGGAAGGGAAAGACTCTAGATAACCAAAGTGATAGTTTGTGGGTTTTGTTAAGAAGTCTTCGTACAGCGTTGGATAAACCAATTGCCAAACCAATTGCCAGATCGTAGAGACACCCACACAGATCTGGTGGCTCTCAGGAGAGATGCTTACAAGATCTGGATATTGCCAGAGGAATTGTGGCCACCTCCATATGATTCCACCTCCATATGTTTACAAAACAGCCTGGGGAGTCTGAGTTACCAGGGAATGGTGCAGAGTTACTGCAGAGGGATGCACAGTAATGGTGTTGACACCTTATCAGTTCAGGTAGTGCGTTGGTGATCATCATTCTCCCAGGAGGTGATCATCATCCTCCTAGCTCCTGGCAGAAGCTATGTCTTCTGCACTAACCAGAGCTGTTGTGGCTACTCAGAGTAAGTTCCCAAGAAAACATGCAGCTGTTCAGATCTCATAGCAGAGAGATCTGCTCTGCATGAGCAGAGCATGTGTTGCGTTAAGAGAAATGCAGGTTCTTCTGTTGTGTTGAATGTGGCAGAAAAACTCCCTTGCATTATAGCTGTTCTCTGACATCAGAGGGATTGGAAGCTGCTGGGCATAGATACTAAGTAATGGCCAAAACACTAAGCAACATAAATGAAGAGCCAAGTGGCACTGTGAATCTGGTTTGGTTCAATGAGAGCTACCATGATTATGGATTTATAAACAGCGTGATACACTGTATGCCTGGTTGCGAACAATGAACTGTCGTGGCAGGACTGAGAAGTGAGGCAGCAGGCAAACCTCCTCCTTTCCCACCTTGCCTTTCCAGATGCCTTCGTCCCTGGGTACAAGGCTCTGGGTGTGGAAACTCATCAATTGATGATGTGGATGATAGTCCATCTATACCAGTGATGTCTCCAAGGCAGAAAAGCCTATCCCTCATACCGAGACCACCTTCAAGAGGAAGAGATGTGTCTCATCTCAAAAGCTCTGCAGTGTTAATCTGTTAGGTAGTTGGGGCAAAAGAGTGAAATCTTTTGTAAATCTCTTTACATTAAGTATTTTCTGGAGAACCTCATCCTTACTAAAAGTGAATATAAAATTTTTCAAAATACTTAGCCTCTAGCTAAGTATTTCTCATGCTTTTTTTGAAGAATTGGTGAAAATTTTTGTACCCTAGGAACCTGTGTTCAGGTTTATTTGGGACTGAAGGATAGGGGGCATTCCTTCTTTAGAACAAGAGTAGCATTATAGGAGGTATCATCTGTACATGCAGAGTGAAATTAAAAATGAGCATATATTAGTGCTCTAAGAGAGAAGTTAGTTAGGTTTGTATTATAAATGAAGTATCTCAAGCCAATGACTTAAAAAGGAAAAAAAGACTGAAAATTGTATCATAAGTGACACGCATGGACTATATTTTGTTTAATTCAATACTGGGTTTTTGATTTAACAATTATGATAAAATGACCTAAACATACCAATAAATGAAATTTCTTTTTTTCTTTCTTTCTACATCTCTCTCACTTTTTGAAAGCTGGTATGATTATGCTGTTGTATCTTCAAAATGTATAGAAAGCTAAAGATGATCTGCTAATATAATTCAATCAGTGATTCATATATATCCATCTTGTCATATAGCTTGTCATTATTATTCTAATAATTTGAGATTGCTGTTTTCAGCAACTTCTATTTTTCACAGTAAAGTTTTCCCAGATCCATAAAATTCTTACAATCCCTAAAATTCACTGGTAAAAAAGAGAGAACCTTCTATGTATAGCATTGAAATGTAAAATATTTAGTAAAAAAATCAATGAAGAAAACAGAGATCTTCTGTTGGTGTGCAGTAGAGTCCCACAGAAGGTAGATATCTGTTCAGCCCTGACTAGACTGCTCTACAGCTCTGTTTTTATTGCCTGTTGCTGCTTTGCTGTAATCACTTAACCCATTGAGGACAGGGTCTATTCCAAATTTTTGTCTTAGTGTTAAGCAATCCAAAATATGTCATACATGAAAATTGATATATGCAGTGAGGTAAACTGTGATGTCAAGTGGCAGTCACGTTCACATTATTACATGGACATAATGTCTCTACAGATATGTAAAGGACAGTTATGGTAGAGACTGTCACTGGAGAGATATGCAGTTCTGTGTGTTTGAGCTGTCTGTGTAGCTCTAAGATATCTTCAAAACTTCCATGACAATAAGTATAATTTGGTTGAATAATAGCTGTGTTGCATTTGCTTGGAATTAAGAGAATAATTCGTAAGAATTGCATGCCTTTTGTTTAGAAGACAAAACTATCCTTAATGATGTAAATCAATACCAGATACAGCTGGAATACAAATGAAAACCTGGCAGTCCTTCACAGCCAGCCAGGAAATAGAATGAGATGTGTAATAAAGCTCTACAAGGATTGTTACAGAGTGGTTCTAAACCAATTTTCTTGTTTTTTATTAATCTGCATGCTAATGCTAAAATACTTGATTTTTTTTTTCTTCTCTTGTGTAAAATACTGAATTTGCATGTCCGTATATGTTCTTGTTTTTGCCATGGAATTGAATGTGCAATCTGCAGAGATTATGCAGAAGAATTTTTAAGCTTCAAGAATTGTACTGTCTTACTGAATTATGAGGGAAACCTATTACAATTTTTATTACAATTTTTGTACTTCAGACTTCATAATTCCCCAAGAGAATTACCATGTCATGCAGCTTCAGTTAGCACATGAAGAAAAAAGCTTAATTGCCTTTTGTAAATCTGAGGCTGCTGACTTACGATTTGCTTGAAACTCAGATGATGGATTTGCAGCACGTTATTTATTCTTTTAAAAATAAATCTAGTGATCAGTGACTGGACCTAAGGGAATGGCATCAAGCTGGGGAGGTTTAGGTTGGATATTAGGAAAAAAAAGGTTGTTCACCCAGTGAGTGGTTGGGCATTGGAACAGCTCCTCAGGGAAGAGGTTATAGCACCAGCCTGACAGAGCTCAGAAAGTGTTTGGACAATGTGCTCAGGCACATGGAGTTGTTCTTAGAGTGTCCTGCACAGTGCCAGGAGCTGAACTGAATGATCTTGAAGGGTCCCTTCCAACTCAGAATATTCTCTGATTCTATGACATATTTTTGACTTAGTAAGAAAAATAAGATTTGCTGATCATTCTGTTTTCCAAATAAAGCATTCAGCTTGAAGCGAACTGCATTTCCTGCAATGCACCAGCATTTTAGTAATGATGACAGAACTGTGTTTCACACACAATTACTACCATGTAGTCCATGGAATTGTATTATTTGTACAGTCCTACAAATTTTACGTAATTGTTAATTGTTTATATTTGAAAAGTAACCCCAAAAATAGAAGGAAAAGTAGCAGGAAAAATAGGTTTCAAATAAGAAAGAGATAACATGCCATAAAAAAACCCCACAGAGCATATATCTGTATTGGTGTTACTGGAAATATTGCCAATTATCACAGAGCATTTACATTAAAAATACTATACAAAGTATATATTATAACACTGTTCTGTGAGCATTATCTCAGGTTTTCTTTAAAAGTTATTTTGAAAGAATATTTTTTAGTAACAATTTACCTCACATCAGCTAGGAATAACCTTTTCAAATTTTGACCTCAAGAGAGATCCATTTCTTAGTTTTCAGGCATCTTTATGATAAGCATGCCAGAAATGCCACCCTGGAAGCTCAAAATACTAAAAAGCTATTTTGATGTGAAAAAGATGCTAAAAGACCTTTGCCACAATCATATTTCCTCTATAAAGTGTAAAAGCTTGGATGAGCACTCTCATTAAAAATTCCATATATTGAAGAATAAAGTTTAGATGTTCTCTAAGAAAGGCTTCATTGCTATGTCCTGGGGGGAAGGCATAATGGAAAAGTTACTCATTTAAATGTCCATAAATTTCTGATACTGTTGGTATTATAGCACAGATAAGTACTTCAGCTAAAATGACACAAGGGCAGCAGAAAACCTCATGCCACAGATCCAGAAGTCTTGCAGGACCAAGTTACCACGACTCGTGTCCCGTAATGCTGATGCTCATAGCTGGATCATGGAGTATACAACTTAGCCAATTCCTGAGTATATAGCATAATTGTAACATTTAAATGTTTTCTGTCCATGTTTTTATAGCTTTTTAAGATGAATGCTTTCAATATTGAATTTTGGTTACTCAATTTCAACATGGTTTTCTAAATGATTTTCAATAACATTATATTGCTATAGTCTGTATTTTATCCATGGTACCTTTTTTGTCTTCAGGTTGTTTATTTTGGGGGGTTTTTTTCAGAGTAGCTCATTCCCTGATTCTTTATGCAGATAGTAAAAATGTACTACCTAATACCTGTAGACTCCCTGATCTTTGAAACAGTAGCATTTAGCACTTCGGAGATCATGAACTGCTTTACGTGTGGTTTATATTCCATTCACATGTTTACTCAGTTTTCATTGTGCTGTTACTCTTACAGTTGCTGCTGAGTTTTTTTTCCAAAACTATCCATAAAGAAATTCTTCCTTTATTTTAAGAAGTTTTTGAATTGGATATTTGTGATAAGAAAATAAAAAGTTAGATTGTTTTCTGAAGCCATCAAATACATCCAATCCTTTAAAAAGAGATTATAAATACTAATAGATGTATTTTACATTTTTTCTTTATCACAGTGTTATTGAAAATATTGCTATTTTCTAGTTCTGTTACAGTGTGCTAATGGGGAACTTAGGCATGAAGTCAAAATCACTAGTTACCACTAGTAATAAAAATGATCCTAGTTAATAAATCAGATCTCTTAAGGCACGTGGATTTCATGTCGTATGAGGTGCTACAATGGCACGATTTTAGAATATAATTGTTTTTAAATCTAGGATTGTGAGAAAAATTGAATTCCTTAAGAATTGTCTTCTGTATAATCTAAACATATTTCATATATTTTATAATGATAAAGCAGAAAAAACAGTTTTAGCCTATTGCACCAATTCTTAGAAACAGGGTTGTGGCTATCTCACCATCCAAACATGAAAAATAAACTTACGTTACGGGGGGCACAGTGGTATAAAAGTCTGCTTTCCTGAAATTCATGTTACAAATCATTAGCACTTAAAATCAATGAAGAGTCAGTTTTGAATAACCTTGCTTCTCAAACTGCAGTACATTCAAATAGAGGAGTAATTTGCATTATACCAGAGATCTCTTATGTGAGTATTATCTTATGTTGAGTCTAATACTTAATGCTTCTCACAAGATATGACTCACAGTAGGTGTGTCTTTGATATTTTGGAGGGAAGAAAATGAGAAGGAGGGGAATTGGTGTGAAAGCAGGAAGAGAGTTGTGATGTAAGAGCTTGGGAAATAGGGTGGGAATTAAGACCTCAGCAATAGCTAAACTGAAAATCTTTACAATTATTTCCCCTTTAACTGCCCCAACCATGGAGAGGTGTAGTTTCTTGGTCCTTTCTTCCTCAGGTGGTAAATCTGAGGTGTTATCTGGTCCTTTCTTCCTCAGGTGGTAAACCTGAGGTGTTATCTTGGTTTGCTGTGTGTGTGCTTGCTGGAGGGAGGAGATGTAGTATCGGTAGCAGAGGTGAAGTGTGTGCAGCCCTCAAATGCATCTTAGAAGCTGACTCTCTCAGTTATAGAACTATGGTAATCATAGGACTATGATTCCGTACCTTTTTCTGGTATCATCCCTGGTTTTGCCTGACCAAGCTACGTGCTGGAGCATATCAACAGGTAGGAGTAATTTAATACTTTCTCCTTACTGATACACGGAAAAGTTGTGAAAAGATAAGAGCCTTCCTCTTTCAATCACTGCTTCTTGAATTGCTCCTTGAATGACACATTTCTTTGTTTGTACTGGTATGATTATGTACCTATTAGGTATGTGGGTGGACTTGCTGGTTGCCTCTGATTTCTAAGATATTTGTCTTTGCAAAGCAGAACTGAGGGTTTTTTAGATTACTGCTTGTAATTTCTTTAGGTGTTAATTACTTTAGCTGAAAATAATTGCATGAAGTGTTAGTCGCAAATAAATCTGTGTTCTTTTTTTTGTTTTATATCTGTCCTGATTTCAGCTGGAGCAGAGTTAATTTTCTTTTTAGTAACTGATGCAGTGCTGTGTTTTGGATTTAGTATGAACATAATGTCAATAGGACTTTTTAGTGTCCCGTAGCAATTGAGGAAGTGCACAAGAAGCTGTGAGGGAGCATGGCCAGGACTGGTGATCTGAGCTGGCCAAAGGGCTATTCATACCATAGAATGTCATGTGCAGTATATATAAACTGGGAGAATTATCTGGAACAGGGATTGATAACTATTTGTGGACAGACTTAGCATCAGTTAGTGGTTGGTGTGAAACTGTCTTGTTCATAACTTGTTTTTCTTGTGTTCTGTATTTCTCTATCTCTCCTTTTCATAACCATTGTTATTGTTAGTATTACCATTAGTATTATTAGTATCACTATATTTTACTTTGTTTCAATTATTACATGTTCTTATCTGAACTCCATGTGTTTTACCTTTTTTTTGGTTCCACTCCCAATCCCCCCAGGTGTAGCCATATTTCACAGAGAAAAGCAAGGCACAATTCTTCCCAAGAATATTTCTGGGTTTCACATTCTCTCAACCTCAGAGAAAGGAAAAACAATTCTTATCTTACTTGCTGTGCCTGTGTTGTGCCAAAGTAGAATGCAATATGGAGATTGTTTACCCAAAGTGATGGTGTTTTGTTTCCTTGGCCTATCAGAGCCAAGTGTGTGTGTCAGGACTGTTGGCTGACAGTCGTGAGATTCTGTGCAGTTGGAGTGCAGTGTGTGCAGGGTGGAGTGCTTGGCAGATTCAATTTAGATGTAATGTAATATACTGTAATAGAATATAGAATAATATAGTATAATAAAGTGACTAATCAGCCTTCTGATAAGATGGAGTCCTCCTCATCATTTCTCCCTCCCACGGGAGTTGTCATGTTTCAATACCCATGGAGTGGAGAGGAGTGAGCAAGTGGCTGTGTGGTGCTTAGTTGCCAGCTTGGATTAAACCCTGACAATATGTTCCTTAAAGGTGTATGGAGGACTTGTCTTGATTTCTGGGCTGAGGAACAGTATCAATTCTTACTCCATTAATAGTCAGGATGTACTTCTGAACACACTAAAGAGAAAGCAATTGTTCTACAAAAAGACTAGAAATATGCATGTCCCCATAAGATATGTGCCAGATAGCTACTGCCCTACTAACAGAAAGAGCACTTAGAACATACTTTGTAGTTGTAGTAAAACACAAAATAAGCTTCATTTCTTTCAATAAGTTGAAAGATTTCAGAAAGTAATAGATCTTTTGAGACAATTATGTTCATTTTTTTGGGTGTCCTGAAATTTTTTCCTGTTCTTGGATGTGCAGAAAAAGAGTCTGGCTCAGTCTGAAACAGCCATTTTAGTTTTCTAAAGCACTGTACAACATGTTACAGAAAACATTTATGAGAAGAATGTTGTCAAAAGATAAAATAGTGCAGGCCTCACCTATTTTCTTTGCTGTTAATAAATATTTGAAGTTTTGTTACAGAGGTGTCTATATCCTGCTTTTTAAAATTGCTGAGAAGTTCAAAAGCTAATTTTTGGACTTTGTTTTATATTCTGGAAATCATTCTGATTATTATGAAAAATTATATTTAAATTGCTATAACTAAAAGGAGCCTTGAGTTGTCACCAATTGTGTCTAAACCTGAGAAAAGATGCATACTTCCAAACTCAGTGTCCTGAGTTCTGCACCTACCTAAAATTTGCAGCAGAACTGGATGCATGATGCATCTCTTAGTCCTTTGTTTTATAAGAATCTGCATAAACATGGACTATAAGAGGACTTGTAACATTGTCTGTTTAGGTCTATGTGTTAAATAATTGGAAATACCGGATTTAGGGTGAGTTGTTATGTGCATTTTCTTCCTGGAAACAGCTGTATCATCCTTGTAAAATAAGTTTATATTAATATGTTTATGTCTTATTGCATTCTGTTTGAGTAAACTATCTCTGTCAACCAGTGAAATCCATCAGTTGCTCTCTGTGGAATAGAAAATACATAAAATTCATCTTTAGAAAAACTGACTGATTTATCAAATGTAGTAACTTTTTAATACTCCTTTTTGATTTTCAGGTGAGATTTACAGGGGCATTTAATGAATCAAAGTTGGAACATATTTTTCTGGGAAAAATATGGAAAGTATAGGAAAAAAATTACTGATTTTTTATTCATTAATGAAGGCACCATATTACAAGAGACATCAAAACACAATAGACACTTAAAATATTCTCAGCTCTGCCAAAGCAAAAGTAGCATGTTCCTTTTATTTCAATATCTTTTCAAAGCATTCTGTTTTCATGAAAAGCTGTTTTGCTGGAAATTCACTGTGGCAGAAAACAGCATTATGCATCTGAGCAGATGCACTGGCCCACTGTGTTAAAGATGGACACCTGGGGTCTTGCATTAGATTGCAGAGAATATGGAAATATTGCACATTAAAACAGATAGGTAGAAAGTAAGTGAGTGTGCATTTTCAGATTCTCTAATTAACAAACTTTTGGCAATATGAGTACACGACTCTTTACTTTCTCTAGAGTTGCTCTTTAAAATTTTGAGGTACTTTTTGTTCCAATGCACAGCTCTGGAGGGACATGGAAATAGAATTTTTGCTGTAGAGGTCTTCGTGCTGATCTCTGGGGTCTCTATTGTTACAATATCGCTACTGTAACGATCTGTAAGGAATGTGTTGTAGGTACCCATTTTTATAGTTTGGATAACCTGTCGTATCACTATCCTTCAGTATCTTTCACTTTGTCCTAGCAAAGTGCTTTAAGCACAGGTCAATTATTCTTTACCATACTTGTTATATTAATCATCAGTTATGATGTGTCTGCATATTGACAAGTGCTTGAAAATAGTAATTATGGTTGCTCTTGTTTGAAGCTCCACACTTCAAACAAGTTTTTATGTCAATTTTTTTTAGATCATTTATCCTACTATGTGGTGTAAAGCATACAGTGTGGCAAAATCAAAGTGTCTCAGGTTGTACGTGCTTTTTACATGAAGGCCTGATTATTTTACCTTACACATTAATAATAAGGGCTACTGCAGTGTCAGTATGAGAAGAAGAGACCTCATGAAATCCTATCATTCACATCATCTATGATGTTGGCAGAGGTCTGCCTTGATTAAGATCTTTCTGTCATGCCAAACTCAAGTGTCTTGGGTCAGGTTTCAGATCTGTTGGGTTAATTTATTGAAAAACTCACATTGGAAAAGTTGTGAGGCAATTCAGACTCATGATGTCATGTTTCCAGAGTCGCATGTCTGCTCTAACACTTCTCACACTGCTAAAAGGCAGCTGCTTCTTTGTTGTTTGTTGTAATATCCAGGTGGGGTACGTGTGCTGCTTTCTTTGCCTGGGGTTGAATCAGTTAGCACCTAAGAACTTTGCAAGTTGCACTCAGGCACCTCTCTTCTGCCTTCTGTATCTTCCAAAAGTATTTAGTAAAACATGTCTTTTCTTAAACAAATTCTCCTCTTCTAGCAAATGACGGTCTGATTCCATTTTAATAAATGTCTGTGAGTGCTAAACTAAGTATGAAGAGTTTTAATGGTAATTTCATAATGAGTGATAACCTAGTGGTATGTAATTCCATCGATTTCCTTCCTTGTGCAGCTTGGAGAAATAAGAGAATAAAACCCCCCAAAAGTAATTAAATTCTATAGTGCTCATTACTTCTGAAATTCGTTTGTTTTTTCAATGAGAAATTACTTTGTCTTAATTTCTGCTGTAAAAGTTACATGCAGTTGTACTGAATGTATTTGCTACATTTTATTTGTTTCTCATGTTTGCTGAATTGAAAAATCTGCAAAAATTAATGTGGAGAAATTGTACCTAATCATGGACAAGCTGTATCATTTGTCTCCAGCAAGCAGAAGGAGCAGAAATAATGCCCAGCTAATGCAAGATGAATCATATTTATTCTAAACTCGTCATTTCTACAGTATTGAAATTTAAATGGCTTTTGTGAGAGCACTGAAATACATACTGTCATGTTTTCACTAATGGGAACCACAATAAGTGCATTATTACCCTTTTTGAGTCTCTATCTTTGGCTTTTTATTGATCCTCTGAAATCCACGGGGTGTGGAAAGGCTGTTAGAATTATGAACAATCTTGACCATATACAGAAATTACTTAAACACTGAGAAAAGAGTTTATTAAACTACACTGTACTTTGCATGAACATAGAACATACATACCTCTCCCCATCTCCAATATTTTCTAATTATTGACTGCTTGTTGTACTGGTAGGATTTCTTAATTGCTTTTGGTTACTATATTGTATATCAATTTCAGTGAGAGAACTTGGTTCGATATTTACTGCCACTTTAGTAGTCTTGGTAGTCACTGAATCTAGAGCTTCAATACATTATCTTTTCATACATCCTATTATGTATTCTACCATCTTTAGTGGGGCTCAGGGGTGTTTGAAGGAAAGAATAGAAGGTCAATTGTGAAAAACCCAGCTGAAGACAAATAAGTTATTCAGACTGGTAATTTGTAAATAAAGAGTTGATACAAGATTGTTGCACATACGCAGTCGTATTTCTTTTATTTTTCATTGACAATTGAGAGGATCACATTGCTAATTTAAAATATGGTCATGTACCATTGAAAAATACCACATATTTTGAGTTAAAAGTTCCTACAAGATTTACTTCAGTCTTCACTTTTTCTTCAACTTGGAGGTTTTTGTTTGTCTAATAAATTACTAAGGTCATTAAGTCCAGATGATGATGATGATGATGATTTTATTTTTTTCTCATGTTGCTGTTGATAATTGATAGGAATCTAATGTTGAGAGAGGAACTTCAATGAAAGCAAAGATCTTCTCAAGTTTAAAAGGTCTTGGCTCTGTGCTTATAGAGTGAAACAGGTTCAGGTTGAGATGAGCTCAAGTAGTGAAAACTGTAAGTGATAGATAAAAATCAGCTAAGAAACAACTCTGAAAATACTACAAGGATTTGTGACTTTGAATGAGCTATTTCAGAAGTATATTAAACAAAATGAAAGAAGTGAAGTGTCTGGAACTCATTTACAAACCAGTTTGTCAGTTCAGTGTGCAAAGTGTACTGTAGTAAATATATGTAGTAAATATATATACCTACATATGTAGACATGAAAGTGCGCAATTTCTATTGTCTCAGTGCAATAAAACAAAACTAATCAGACTAGACTCTAAATTGCCTAGAGTAGTTCATGGTAGTTCATATAGAGTCTTGATTTCTGGCACTAGAAATGACATGTTAGCCACACTAGTAGAAGTGGATTTCCGAGAAGCTTCAACTGGTTTTGTGTAGCTTATCACCAGGATCCCAGAATGCACTTTCTAGAACAAAAACCAAAATTTCAATGATTTTGTTCAAAACAGATGTTTGCCTGATTACTGATAACTAAACTCATCTCAAATTAATAGTAATTAATTTTCAGCTCTAGATTGCACAATTCTAGTATCTAGTACCTATATCTAGTATTCTAGTATCTCCAGGGCAAAGGGATGTAGAGGAAATTTACTAGAGTTTACACTTTTATTGAACATTACCATAAAGAAATATAAGATTGCTATTTTAAAGAATGAATGATGAGAAACAGAGTATTTATTTTAATTTCACATTAGGAATTTATTTTAATTTCACATTAGGAGAAGGCAGCTTTACTTTTGCTTTTTAATTGGTTAAGTTCTTTGCCTTTTTCTGACTTATTGTTGAATATCTCTGAGAACTTAGTGTGATCTGATAACTTCTACTATGTTTCTCTGGATGAACTTCCTCGAAGTTTAAAAACTGGCAGTTAATCCTAAATTAAAAATATGACTAAAGTAATGAGATAAAAGGAGAGAAATAAGAGACCCCACAATATTTCAGAGTGAAGCAGTGAATGCAAGAAAACATGGACTTCAAATCCTAAATATAACAAAGATTCTATATTCTTTCCCTGCTGGAGTTCTTGCCCGAAAAATCCCAGCCAGAGTGGGCAGCACAGGTCCAGCAGTCCGGGGGGCCGAGGGCTGCTGCAGCAGACTGCGGCTCCGGTATGGAGACTGGTCTGGCAGACCCTCCGCCTAGGATCGCGCCCTCCCACGTCTGTGGTGGCAGGCTACGCGCCCTGACCCTCGGACGAGGGATACAATCGGTCGCCAACTAAGCCGGCAGGTGCGAATAAAGGAGGCAGCAAACGATCTCAGCAGCGTCGAGTGGATTTTATTCCTCGAGCGGGGGAGGGGTGAACTAGGGAAGGGCTGAGAAGGTTTGCCAAAGAAAGCTGGGTGCAGCCAGCTTAAATACAAAGAGGGAGGGGTAAGGAGAACTGGCAAAGATTGGATAAAGGAAAAGAAGGGCAGAGCCTGAAACCAATGACACACGGTAGGAGGTACAAAAAGGGTGGGGCTATGGCCAAGGAACCTGTCCCAGCTCGAGAAAAGGGGAACTTTCTGGAAGCTGGGATGGGCTGGGGAGGGGATTGACAAGTGCAGGGAGGGGAGGCTGGAATTGACAGACAGGGTACACTGTATTTAGGTTGGCTGCCTGGGAAGAGAGAGAGTAACTGGCAGGGGCAGCTTGCTTAACCAGGGGAGGGGCCGGCCGGAAACAAACCATATTCAACTGAAGTACAAAATGAGGAGGGGGGGTTGGAACATACCACTAAACATTACAAAAATCAACTTGAAACAATTGTTTGAACAACAAAAAATGAACGCACCGCAACATACTCCTTTTTCAGCTTTCTGTTCTTTCTCTAGAAATAGTTCTGTAAAAAGTTTAAACCCAACTTTTTAAATGTGTGATTACCAAATATGACCTCCTCAATGCTGTAGCTGCTATTTTTAGACTAAATTAAAAATGAAAGGTGAATTATTGTTACAGAGATTTATGTCAACCCCATCAGCATGGAATGGGCAGATACAGACTTGACTGATCTACAAGACTTCAAAGGAATCAGTTTTGCTTCCAGAGATCTCTTTGTCTTTTCTGTGGTATACAGATGCTCAGTATTGCCTACTGTGTCATCTCAGGCTACAGTGCGCTCTCTCAGAAATGAGTCCTAAGGGTCCTCTTAGGCAATGTCCTGAGGGTGCTGAGCCAGATACATGCTATATGAAGGTTTATACTGTGTGTGCCCCCACCCCCAACCAGAATCACAGGGGTTTATTATTCTGTGTTGGTTTTGCATGGCTTGTTTGGTGAGAAGGGAAGAAGCCAGCCATGGAAGTGTTTTTTCTGTGGCAAGCTGCTAGAAGCTTCCTCCATGCCTGGCAAAATCAATTGAGGACTGGCTCTGACAATAGGCATGCTCCTAAGCCAATTAGAGAAGTTAGTAACGCCTCTGTGAGGACATATTAAGAAAGGAAAAAAACCCTTCTTTCAAGGGGAGGCAGCTGCCAAGGGGCCATCCTGGCGCAGCTGCTGGGGGGCTGTCCCAGGATGGCTGCCAGGGGCCATCACAGCATCAGGAGCAGCACTGGGGCCGGGAATGGCCACGCCATTGCAGTATGGTATGCAGTGAACTTTGCCTGTTAGCTCCTTTTAGCCAACCATGCTGCGGAGAGAAGGGCAGAAGTGGCAGCAGCAGCTTTGGCCTTTGGTGGCCTGCATGAAGAGGGACTCTAAATGGAGCCAGTGCCACAGTGACCAGCTCTGCGTGGTACTGGCGGGAACCACGTGGCCAACAGCGAGAAGCATGGTGTGCAATTCTTCAGTGTGGAGCCTGGACAGGATCAACCTTCCAGCACTGCAGAACTCTATAGAAACTTTTCAATTGATAGAGCTTGAGAACAAATGAAATTAGGGACGATTTTCTCCCAGGTAAGAAAAAAGGAAAAGGTGAAAACACGCAGGGAGAACAACATGGCCACACTAAGGTTGGTGAAAAGGAGGGAGAGGGAGGAGGAGGTGCTCCAGGCATTGGAGCTGAGATTTTTCTCAAGCCGTGGTGAGGACTATAATGCAACTACCTGTTTCTCTGTAATTCATGAAATGCATGGGGGGATGTAGAGGTCCACTCATATCCCATGAGAAAGGGTGGTCATGCTGGAGCACATAGATGCTGAAAAGCTGTAATTTAGTGGGAAACTTGAACAGAGAGAGAAGACACTTGCTTCCACAGAAAGAGAAAGTGGACCCTTGCTTCCAAACTAGAACATAGAACATCCTTAAAACATAGTTCATCCTTAAAACATAGTTCATCCTTAAAACATAGTTCATCCTTAAAAGATTACATCCGATCAGCTAATTACCCACACAAACAGTTGTGGGATAACTGCTTTGCCTATGGGAGAGACTCACGTTACAGCAGGTTGGGCAGGACTGCTACTTCTGAAAATTATAACCACGTTGGAGAAATTCATAGAGAACTGTCTCCTGTGGGAAGGACCCCATGACTTAACAAAAAAGACTCCTTTCCCTAAGTGAACTGAAGGAAGATTTTTAGAAGTGGCAGACTGACTAAAACCTCCATGTTTTGTCTCCCTGTGCTGTCAATGGGAAGGAAAAAAGTGCTGAGGGGGGCAGGGAGAAAGTTGTTGTTAATGTTTATTTTGGTTCTTATTATCCTCTTTAAGTTCTGTTAATATTTTTTTTTCCTTTATACCTTCTAAGTTTTGAGCCTGTTTTGTCCCTAATATTTTTTCTCCTAATGCTTATCTCACCCTATTGGCCTTTTAATATTTCTTACCCCCTCTTCTGCTCAACTATAGCAGAAGAGAATGAGGGAATGGTTTTCTGTGGGTGCGTGGCTTCTAGCCAGTGTCAAACTGTGACATAGCTGTAATGTTGCACAGACCTGCGGAAATACGTGTATTAATGATTCACAGTCGCACATAAAGTTTGGCTATCACGAGCCTCCATATCACTGTATTAACTGTTCTATACTGGGATACTTCAGGCATCCAAATCTCCATGTCTTTTTTCTCTAGTCTTGAGTCACTAGGTTGTGTACAACAAATTGACAGTGTATGGAGTGAAAGCTTTTCTGTGCTGTATCAGTTCCTGAATAAACATTTAAAATGTGTTTAGGGATCAAACGCAGTATACTGGGTCAATCTGGGGTTATTTAGGAGCTGAACAAGTTGTGCCTGGAAATATCATACATGTCTGCTCTAAAAATTTATCAAGTTGCTTAGACAAATGAATGACATGTTAAAATCCGTGTTCATTGTTCCAGTCAGACTCTAGTTTATTAAAGGGTTTAACTGAATTTTGGACAAGTGATAGAAAATATTTTCTATGATAGACAAGTTTTCAAAAGTTCACCAATTATTTGGCAGGGCTATGTTTGCAAATTGTTGTATTTCTTTCTGGAAATATCAGCTATTACTTTTTCTATGACATGTCTTCAGTTTGAGAGGTGTAATTCCTTCCTTCACCTGACTTCTGTAATGTGTTATGCCATTAAGACACAATGAGGCATCTTTTAGTGGTCCATTAACAAAGAAGTTGGTTGCACTGTGTGGAGAGAAGGATGTCTTCCAGAAGTCTAACTAATCAAAAAGAAGTTTAGAAAACAGGTGTCAAAAGTCAGACTATATGCTACATGTTCTTCCTGTTCAGTGATTTTTGAAATACTGTGCTTTCACACTTTTCTACATATTGTTGCTGATAGCCTTTGGTAGGGAATTTTTGAAAATGATCTATACTTAGGAGTTTGTTTCCCCATGAATGAGTCTTGCATTTATGAAAATGTTTGTGCTACAAATGCAGAAGGAGAGAAGCTCTCCAGATTGGACAACTGGGTCAGTGGACTGGGCTAGTTAGTACTTATTAATTTAATGAAGTTCTGTTTGCAGTGGTAAATGGATTATGCTTTTTGGAAATAAATGTATGCAGCCAGATGGCAAAGATGCAAAAATGGGTATTTTAAAATCTAACAAAATAGTTTGCATACTAAATGGGTCCAGTTAGGCCAAATAGATGAGTCAGTAAACACACTGGACAGGTAATCAGCTTATAAAAATTTTCTTTCTGTAATACAGTTTTATTAGACTGGGCATCATGGTGGAAGAGAGACCAGTTTGCCCTTCAGTAACAGTCATTGGTAAATACTCACACTAAAGAAATTAATTCCATGTTCATCAAGGATACGAAGTATTTCCCAGAGCAGGGAAATAGTAAAATGAAAAACATTGAAGATAAAGATATGAGGAAAAGTCTAACTTCCTTCAAACCTAATCACTGCATCTGAAAAGCTAGTTAAAGGACAAGACATACTGAATAAATTACAAATATAAACATTAGGCATACATGTTTCTATATGAAGCAAAATTTGAGTTGTGTACAGGAAATAGCAGTACAAAATCTAATCAAATGTTATCCATAGGGGCTATCTCTGTTGGAAATACCCAAGACGCGTATTCATTTTTATTCAGGTTCTCTTAGAACTACATTGTTTCACTTTCTAGAATGAGAAATACGTTTGAATTATTTGATACATTCAAATAAATAGTATTCAGAGCCTCTTTACATAGGGAATTAGAACTGATACTGCAGAAAGTAATTGCAGACCTTTGTAAAGTTTTTTCATTATTCTGATATAAATCTATGTTAGTACATAAATTTCCATGCCCTTCATTATTTGCGGTGAGATTCCCTGTGAGCTTCTCACTGAAGTTTGGCATGTATGTACCAGGTATTTTTGATTTTCCTAGGGGTTTCATACAGTACTACATTTCTAGGTGTAACCATAAGAGTGATCCAAGTTCAAACCAGGAGGAGGAAGCCCATCTTTGTCTGAATTTGTCAGAATCATATTCTTAGGAGACATTGGAACATTAATCTGTCCTTTAAGCCATTTCCCTTATAATGCCTTGGGCTCCAATATCATCCATGGCAATAAGACACTGTATTAAATAAATATATATTTAATCTATTGTATTCTTTAACTTGGATGTGTATGGTGGAGTTTTTGAAGCAAGTTTGAAAAATATTTATAGTCTGAGTCCTTAGGACAAAAATAATTTAAATCTGGTTGTGTTTGATGCAGTAATAAAACCCAGTGTTGATTCTCAGAAAACTGTGGAGATAAAATCAAAACCAGTAAAAACATCTGCTGGTTTGGCTAGTGTTGGGACGCATATTTTCTAATGAACAAAAATTGCATTATGTGTGAAATTTGGCTTAACTGGTAATAATTCATATAAAAAGGTGCTTTCTTTCCCCATTTCCTCCCTTTCCACCTTTCTTCTCTTTCTCATCACTTTATCCCCCTTCTTCTTTTACCCTACTTTAATTCTCCTACCTTTTTTTTCTTCCTTTCCTCCACCTTTTCACTGAGTTTTACCCCTGCCTTACCCCCTTCCCCTCTTCTACCCTTTCTCTCTCTCTCTCTCTTTTTCTCTCTCTTTCTCTCTGAATTTTTTTCTATAAACATGAAAAATTCTCCATCTCTTCCCATGTCTGAGCAAGATAAATGAACCAATTTAAAATATTTTCCATGCCTCATCTGTCCACTCCAGAAGCTGTCAATGAGCTTGGATTGGGAGCTTTCATGCCAATAGTCTGCAGTGAACAGTTGTAATATTTTGAAATAAGAATGTTGTTTCCATGGCAAACTTGGAACGCTTTGCAGCTATGCTGACATCCACATACTTTTGGGTTTGTGCAAGAAGGATAATACTTTCCTAGCCAAAGAAAGTATATGATACTTTCTTAACCAAAAGGTGATTTGCTTACATGTCCACAATAAAGATATCTTACTGTTCTTTTATTTATTTTATTCTCTTGAGGAAAGTAACAGAGAAAAAATTAAAGAGGGAAGGGTGAAAACTATTTTAAATACAGTGGGTTTTGTAATTTTTGCCAACAATTATTTTAACCAGTAAGTATATTAACAACTAATATGTTTCAGTCTAGAGAGAACAATGATTTGTTGAATTTTTATAATGGCTAAATACTCTAAGGCAAGACTCACCCTCTTCTGCATCTGATTCTCTGAATATTTACCTAATGAAGTTAGTACAGAACTTGTAAATGAAGGAAACATTTAGAAATAGCTTTCTGTTTCCGAGATACTACAACTGATTCATTTTAGATTGTAGAACTTTTATAAACTTCTTATACTTAATCCATTTTAATATGTCTTAAAAATATCATACATTTTCTGTGCTGCCTTATCACTTTTGTCTGTTCGAATTTTCTGGTTAGGTATAATGTTAACATAAACTCCACTGAAAAACAGGTTTTGACTTTTGGGTAAAAGCTTCAGAAATAATACTTCCTTTGTGAGCTATGGAGTCATAGCTTACAAAGGAAGCTTTTTAGGACTGAAAAGTAGACTTTCTGTGATACACTACATGTTAAACTTATGTCTGCCTTGACCCCATCCTCAAGCAAAAAAAACCCAAACAACAAGAATGAAAAAAAGAAGCCCACACCAAACAAAAAGTACCCCATACAGCTGTAACTCTGAAATAGCCCTCTATTCTAAAATTTCACTTATTTGGTTTTTTATATGCTGTTTTTAGTAACTTGAAATTGCATGACTCACATTTGCTTGATTTACTGTGGGGATGACAGGTATTTCATGGCAAGTAACATAAGTACACTAAATGTTTTTACTTATCCCAATTTTCTAGAAGTGTATTCTGTCCACAGCAGCTTCCCTTCAACAGAGAACAACTTGACAGACAGCTGTGGCCTCATTCAGTGTGCTTCACAAGCACAATATTTTCCTTCCCAGAGGCAAAGTGCATTCACCTACATAATTGGCCGAGACCCCTTCTCGCCCAGAGGACATATACTGAAGTCCATTCCTGTGTTCTAATCTTTTAAGATGCAAAGCAGCACATTACTGTCATGCTAGTAGGTAGAAGGAATTTTGATATGTGTGCTTTTATTGTCATCAGAGGTTTCTTTTTGAGCCTGACAAAGACTCTTGTTTCTGAGCATTGAAACTTGTGTGTCTTAAATTCTGTATGATTGTCTCTTTAGTATTACTGGTGTTTTTTGGTGTCTGTGTGGAAATACATTTTTAGTTTATGGATATTACCATACTGACTTGCCATTCTCAAAAGGATAGTTTATTAGATTGTGGTAACTTTATTTTGATAGAAACTGTCTTTGCATTTCTTCATTTCATAAATTCTTTTTGGGATATTGCTAAGAATATAATCCTTTCAATGCTGCATCTTGGTGGTCTAATTTAAATTGCTGTCTTATCAGAATGGCAAATTTCTGTGTGTGTGGATGTGTTTATATGAAGTACCATAATTCAATTATTAAAAAATAAAGGATGTAGAAACAGTGCTGATTTCTGTACTATGTATAAATAAGGATGTTACTCAGAGCAATGCTTTGCATTAAATGGCAGCTCATGAAGAATTGGAGCCTGATCTTAAAGTTCTGGATTTGTTGTCTGTTAAAGATTCTTCTGAGTTGGCAAATTGTAGATGTCTTCCCTAAATACTTTGTGTAGCCATGATCTATTTTATGTGGAATCTGTTGCTTTTGAAATTGAATAATACAAAGTTTGCCACTGGAATTTAGCTTGATCGACTTTGCAGGAAAACCAGTGAGGATCATGATGGAGAAGTTAAGCATGAATCAAGAGTGTGCCCTTGGAGCAGGGGACAGACTGCATCTAGGCCATGATTTATAATAGTGTAGCTGTGAGGCCCAGGGCGTTGCTCCATCCTTCCCTTTTATTTGACTTTTGTTAAGACAGCGCCTGGTCTGCCTTATATTGACAAGTGGGAACAAGTCCAATGAAAGGTCACTGAGATGGTCGGGTCTGGAGCACAGAATGTGTACTGAGAGACTGAAGAAACTGGATGTGTTCAACCTGGAAAAGAGACACCTCTTTTGCAAAGATTTCACTTATGCTATTGCTGCTTATACTGAAGTAGTCAGAGGATACAGTCAAGAGGAAGAGGGATGCTTGTTGGAGGTGCGTGGTGGTAGCTTGAGAGGCAAAGAACACAAATCAGAACATGGTAAATTCCAGTGTTGTGAAAAGAGTTTTTTATTATGAAAGGTGATAGCTGAACACTTGAACAGGTGCCCAGCAAGGTTCAGGGAACTTTGTAGATGTGCAGAAGTCAGCTGGATGGGCCTTACGCAACCTGATTTAGATCTGCCTTGTCAGTGTTGTTCTACATGAGTTCTGGAGCACTCCACCAACCTCCATTATTATTTGGAATGGTTTTCCCCTTGTTTTGCACAATTATTTTGTCTCTCTGCCACACAGTGGGGTTTAGAAGTGTGTGACTGAATGATTGTAGTGCAGAAAAAAACCTGGACTTGACCATTGCCTTAAATTCCAATAATGCCTATAGGAATCAGCTGGAAAAAGTGCAGTTAAAGTATAATAGTGGGAATGCCTGGAGGCTGCAGCAGTGAAGCAGTGAAATGATGCCTCATCACCTTTTCAGCCTAAATGGCATTTCACAGCTTGTCAGATATTTTAGCCTTAGTGTAAATGGTGAATCTATTCAAACTAGTCTATGCAAATCGGAAGGAAAGTTTTAATAAAAAGGTTTTCTTCCTGAAGAATAAAGAAAACGAGATTCTTTCCAACCTCTTGTATTAATCTTCTTGAAATTTTGCCCTTCCAATACTAGCATCAATCATTTCTTGTTCATTTGTTCATTTCAGGATGCCTGAAAGGTGCCCTGAATACAGGCACAGTGCTTCTAAAAAAATCTTTTTAATCCTGTGAGTTTGTTATAGTAAAATCTGGAGGATAAAAGGGTGAAAATCATGAGGAAAAAAACCCACAAGATATGCAACATTTCAAACCTACAGGGGAGGAAGCATTGCCTGGAAAAAAGATTTGTCTCTATTAAAAATGTGTGTAAAAATTACATGACTATGTAAAAACTACAATTAAGATAAAATCTTGAGAGGCTCCTTATAAATGCTGTGCTCACAGTCACATATTACTATATTACTATTTCTGAGAGCGGGTGTGTATAAAGTGGATAAAAGAAGAGTTTGGATGACTAAATTTTCAGTGTCATCTGATGTATATGAATCTGGAAGAAAGAGGCATTTATTCTTGTGTTCAGTGAATATGTGCTAGCAGAATATTCCCTATGTATATAGGGATTCTTCTTTTTAAAGAAGGTGTTGGTGATTGAATGTTTTCTGTTTAGTACTTGTAAATAAAACTGAGGAGATAGTAGAGGTATGTTTATATGGTATTTTCATCAGTAGATCTCTGTGGTAGGATTAGAGGCATCTCAAATACTTTCAGAGTATCTCTGACAGTGTAGAGTGCTAATGGTACTGCTCTATCCTGAAAAAAGTAGGGACTTAATGGCAGTGCTTGGTGTTGGAATGTTGTTGTGAAGTTGAGAACTTCAAGAATACTGAAAATAAATATACAGCAGTTTATTTCTCAAGATACAGCATAGCCATAGATATGGTGATTGTGAGACCACAGCTGAAGCTCTAACAGGGCCTTTTATTTCTTACCTTTTGCCTCACAACGCTTGTTTTACTAGATACTGAGACTGCATATGTATCACAGAAGCACAAACCCTTTCATGTACCTTCAAAATAAGTACTTCTTCACCAAGTGTTTTGTTTTCTTTGATTCTTTTTCTTTCCCTTTTAACCTACTGTTTAAGGACTTTCAATCACACAATCCGTGCTTCAGAAGAAACCAGATTTTTCTCACCTCTGCATTATATTTTTGTCTTCCCTCTCCTGTTAATTAAAAGCTATTACTACCTTAAAGATTTGGTTGAAATAATTGATGAATACTGTACTTATATGTGTTGGGAAGTCCTGGTAGTTTTTTATTGGCTGTTAAAATTGTATTTTGAATCATGTGTATCTGTCTCGATTTCAATATCTTTTCATGTTTAATTCAAAATGAAACAACCTTTAAGTTCATTCTTTGAGAGTAGACCCAAAACAACATTATCACAGAATTACTAGAGAATAGGATTACTGTCTCTAATTGCTGCTGATGCATAAGTGTTATGTTTACTTTTCTGCTGAAATTTACAACTAAAAGAATTTTGCCTACATCTCTAGATAATGTCTGCCATCTTTAATTTGCCATAACCCCATACTATAGGCAGATTTACTGAATGGTAAGAAATCACAAATTGCTTTCTACAAGCTCTAGGGCTTTTCCCCCTGAGGTACTGGTTGTTATGTTTGAAATACCAGAGGGATGCAAAATAGTCTCTTGTTACTTTCTATAATAACATTCATAGTTAATTTTATATAATTGCCTGAACATGCTGAATGATGAAGTAGAATATATCATCTAACAAACTCTTCCTTACATGTTCTGATGCTGTCAGTTTCATAGCTCCAACACTCATCTTGCTTTAAATTAATTAGGAATAAAGGGAAACATAAAATGTAAAAACAGTAATGAGTTTGTTTCCATAGAAACATACCATGCTCTCTGCCAAAATTAAGTGCTGACTTTGTATTCTAAAAGCTAGTTGTGCAGACATGTGCTCACTGATCTGCAGATAATGTGTCAAATGTCTTCATCGTATTCATCTTCTGACTGTGCTACGCATTATTAACAAATATTTGTGCCAGTACCTTGATGCCAGCCCTTGCTGTAATCTTTGTCACTTTTATTCCATGTTCTGGCTTTGGAATGGAGAAGGAATAGTTTCACTGTGCATTTTATATTGTAAGTCTCAAGTTATAGCAGCTGATAAGCTTGTGAATCTCCTTCTGCCAATATTCTCTGTAAAATCTTTGCTCTGTTAAAAATCTATGTGTATCTACCAGTAGTATTGCTTACAGTAGGGCTGACTTTTCATATGTGGTTATACATAGTAGCAATTTTTGCTTGTCTGGTAATACAAATTCTGAAGCAAAGTAGGCTTATTATAAAATGAAGATATGATAAAGCAGACATTATAGAAAAAAAAGAGGTGATTTTTCATTAATTGTCTTCATTTTTCAATAGTGTCTCTGTCTTAGTATATCAAATTATATATAGAAGGCAGAAAGCCAGCAAATATATAAAAGAGGGTGAGAATATACAAAACAGTTACTGACTAGTAGTTACTAACCATCTGCAGCAGCACCAGCAGCAGCAGAACTCTTATGGAATGATTTTTAGTAATGTTTGAAAATCTAGTAATTTTTTGAGGCTCTCTTGAAATAGCTTCTTTTTGTTCCATTTAATGCTTTACTACAGTGAACTCCTTCATGTAAGTAATTTTGATTACCAGGACACAGAGATAATTTTGGGGAGAAATTAGTTCTCAAAATTGTTTCCTAAAATCCATCCCTGGCTTTTTGCTGCGACCTCAGCTTGTGCTTATTTTCATAAATCCTTCCATCAGAAAACACTGCTACTGTGATTAATTCATGATCCTTTTAGGGACTGGAATTTTATTTGCAAATACCACTCTTTTTGAAGGAAGCAATTTCTAAATCTTTAAATAAGGATGCATAAAAATTATTATAAAAGTTACCAGTGGGCTGTCTTTTGCAAAATGCTGATATCCGGTTTCCTCAAGCTTGTTCTTTGAAATCCATTCTGTTTATAGATTTGCAGACTATTAACATTAAAGAGCTATTATGTGATGATGAAATTCATTTGTAGCAGAATATTTTTCTTTTGGGGGGCAAAAAGAGGTCATTTCACAATCTAGAAAATTGCAGTACATTGTTCTGTCCTATATTCTTAAATCTCCAGTTATATAAGCAATTTTATTTATTCTCCAATTCATTTTACGTCTGGATCTCTGATTAAGATTGATCCTTAGTCTCTGCTTTGCACTAATATCTAGCAATCATTAAATCAAAATTACATTCTTCCTAGCTGTCTGGAATTGCTTTAGCTGGTAGGAACAGCTGTAGTTTCAAGCTACTGAAAAACTGTCATTTGGGCATTGAATTAGCATTATTGTATTTTAGAAAATGTGTTCGTGGTATGTCAAGTTTGTTAATTTCAAAAGTAGTAAACTTGCATACCTAAATACGAGGTTAGCCCTGAGAGAGAAGTGTTTAGCCTTTTCGATTTGCACGAATAGTTTGGGATTGGTTCTATTCTATCTGATTCCTTCATTTTACAAACTTATGAAAGTCAGAATTCAGGGAAGAGTTGGGGGAAGAGTGAAACCTCAGTTTTCACAGCCAGTGGTTCCCTTTCTTCTCTTGAGATTCTGATGCCTTTTTCTTTTGATCACCTTCAGTGGGATTGCTTTAATTCTTTATTTTTTGTACATTTTTGTACAGTTTACTACTTATAGCTAATAAAGAATTCGGTATGTGGTTCAGCTGATATTTCAAAAGTCTATGCAAAACAGATTTTCTATAGCTTGCTCTACTTTTGGTTTATGTGTTTTGATTTTATTTATAAATTCATGTGGATTGAGTATTCAGTGTGTAGTTTCAGATATGAAGGGGCTTTTTCTCTTACATCTGGATGGGGGGCCATGTTGTCTTATTAAAGTTATGCAAGCTGTTGTTTTGCTTGAACACTGGACTTTTATGTGTACTTTTAAAAATTCGTGACTCAGTTTGAGAGTCATTGTAAAGCTGAGATACATCTGCATCACTCTCAGTGTCATGCTTGTACAAAGAACACAGCATCTTACATAAAATAAGAAACATATTTCTTTATTTGCAAATCTTGATTACTTTCCTGCATTCTTGAAAGAAGAATGGTTTTCTTAATTCTTCTGGTATTCCTTAAGCACAGGGAGGTACTTTTTTATTTTCCTACAGGTACAGTAACGTTTTTCCACCTGTTCATATCCATGATTTAATCCTTTTGATATCTGATGAGTGTATGAGTGTAGCACAAAAGATTAATGTGGGTTTGGAGTTAACTAATACAACAATTACCTTCCTTGTATTTGCCAGTGAGATAGATTTATTGCATGTTAAAATGGGAATTTTTTCACTTTCATCATGCAAACTTTGGTCTGCATTCACAGAAATACTTATGACCAAGCAATGTTCCTTTTATAGAAGAGTTAATTAGAAGCAACTTTACTCTTCATCAAAATTGCACCAACATGACTGAAATAAGAATATAGTCAATAGTAATTGGACAGCTTGTTTTTTAATAATTATTTTGTATTTTAATAACTATTTTCAGTACTTTAAAGCTGAAACTCTGAAAAGCATTGTGAGAATGTTTTCGAATACCATGCCAGTTCATTAGACATGTTCTCATTAAGTTCTCTTACAGGGAGGGATGAAGTTTTACTCTTAATTTCTGAGGATTGGCTATGGCTATGTCATTTAGTTTGTCACATAGATGTCAGTTTTCCTGACTAAATTTCCAGCTTCTCTTTCAGCATTTCTTGCTGTCTTGTGTAATATTGCTCTTATTTTTTGCAGCTTTTCTTCTTCTGGAAAGTAGTCAAGTTTAAAATATTAATTTAGAAGAGCAGTTGTATATATATGGAGTTGTAAGTTCATCTTTGATCTGAAGCTTTACTCATGTAGTGTTGTTTTGGATTTTTGCATTTCCCAAGGTTTTATAATACTTTAGTAAGATACAGGAGAAACTAACAACCACAGTTTAACGTTTACATATTTGCTCCCTTGTACATGTGCAGACAGTAATTTAAGGGGACCAGCATTTCCTGCTCTACTGTTACAGTTTCTTTGGTTAACACTAGCTGAGCTGTACTTGATTCTTTTTTCTCATTCTCTGCATTTTGTTTGAACTGCATTTTCAGGGTGTTTATTTCAGAACACATGTGGAATTTTTTTGTGTGCGGTCTTGGTTTTGGGTTTTTTTTGCTTGGTTGTGTGATTGTTTGGGGTTGTGGTTGGTTGTTTTTTCTTTGTTTTGGGGTTTTTTAATATTCATAAGTGCTTTGGTCTTTCTTCTTCCATTAATCTGATTGTTGACTTTGTGTATATCTGTATGAAAAAGCATTCAAGAGGACCTCTGTTATTTATATGAACTCAGTATCTAGGTATTACACATATTAGATTTCAGTTGTATTTTCTATCTGGAATTTCCACTTGGTAGGTTCTGAATACGTGCATATATAAAAGAAATCTCTAAACTCCCTTGGAAAACAGTTACTCCACCTACCTGAAAATGATCTCATTTGCACATGAATACAAATACACAACAAAATGTCTGCCCATGAGCGAAATTTCTGAAATATTTCTTTTAAGGGCAAATCGTCTTTACCTCTTACTAGTCTTTAAACCCAATGGTGCTACACTAGAGCTGAATTTAGGTCCTTTTAGTGAGTGATAGCTAAAATTTTTCCCTAAGTTTAGAGTCACTACTCTTAATTTCTGTTTGTGCAAAGCCATGTAGTCAGTTCACTTTCAAAGAGTGAACATGAGGGCAGAACTTAAAGAGTTCACATTCAGAGTAATACAGGAACTAGAACCCGTGAGCTTGACAGGGCTACCCCTTACCAAAAGTATTATTTCTGTCACAAACTGCATGCCAGAAGCCATTGAAACTATTTAAGTGCTGAATTATACAATAAAATTTCTTATGGTTTTATGCAGAATATGAAAATCAAGAAACAATGGAGAATAAAGTTCTTTGGTCACCTTTGAATAAGAATTAGATGTGAGTTAACAGTAAACACTTTGAATTACTAATCATGCAGCAAAAACACCCCAAAATTATTTTTACTTACGTTCTCAACATAGGCAGATGAGTGTGTTTAGCAATTTGGTGGGCAGCAAATTTAGAAGAAATGGAAGTAAGCAATATTCCGAGTATGTTTTATTGAATTTATTGGTTTGTGTCATTGCATAAAATGTGTTTATAATAGCTGAGATAATTTCATGAACATCATTAGCATTTGTATTTTTGTTAGCCATGATGAGAAATAGCAGAGGATAATTCTCACATCTGATATAAACCAGTTGACCATAGAAGTTACTGAAGTAGTTATTCTATCTAGTATACTTGTTAATGCCTTATGGTGGCAAGGTACAGTTTGTCTTGTACTGCCTTTTTTAGTATATTAGAACTTACTAGTCAGACTTAATTCATGTAGCTTATATCCCTTTGTTTGCTTTTCCTATTGGCTCATTAATTGTGCCACTTACAAAATAGTGACATTGTTTTGATGTGGTCTTCTTTTTGGCAAAAGGGAAAAAAAACCCAGTGTGTCTTGATACCAGTAAGAATGTTAACATGATGTTTGAATATATGACATGAGGAAATACAGCCTACTGTATTGACATTTTGTTGAATACTCAACCAAATGAAAACCAGGATAAAAAATAAAAATGGTCTTAGGAACAGCCTTCAGCTGTAGAATTATGCAAGGGCTTGACATAAAAAAAAATGTCTCTAACTTAGAGGCGATTTATCCTCTGTAACAGGCTATCTGAGGATGTTGTAGAAACTGTTTCCTGAATGTGTTGGATTAGCCATTTTACTAAGACATATATATTTAGTCTAGCTTCATAGTAGGGAGCTAAGTAAAATGATGTGTGGAAATCCTGTTATCCTGACATTTCAGTTGGACCTATTCTCTTTATTTTTGAGTCATGTTGTTGTTTTTAGTTGAATAATGTAAAGAGTTTTTGATTTGTGAATTTTAGGAGGAGTAGGTTAATTTTCAGAGTATGGAATTTAAAATTAAACTTTTAAATATCTGTCTGTCTAGCTCTGTGTTTTCTTGCTGTAGCATTGGAACACATTTAGATAAAAAGGCAAAAATGCTATGTATTAATTATATTACTAAGTTGCCTTGTAATTTCACTGTGTATATTGCAAGATAAAAAATGTATTCATTTGATCAAAATAAGTTTTTGGTCTTTGAGTTACTTGCAGGAGTCATTGGAGTTGGAGTAATACAGAAAATATTCTGTTTATTTTGCTCCTGCAGAAATGTATCTTCTGCAGACACAGAGTTAAGAAAATCTCTGGTGCCTGCATTCAGTGTTCATATGGACGCTGCCCAGCATCCTTCCATGTTACCTGTGCCCATGCTGCAGGAGTGCTGATGGAACCTGATGACTGGCCATATGTTGTCTACATCACATGTTTCAGGCACAAGATCAACCAAAATGTGGTAAGTAATACGTTTTCTTATTTGTTAAAAAATGGAATTGCAGAATTAAAGTATGTTTCCAGAGAAAATGGAGGAGAGAATCCACACTAAGTATTATGATAATTCTATCTATCATACTTTCATGCATAGCAATCTTTTACAGCTTGAAGGTTTTTCGTTATGCTGTTACCTGGCAGAAGTTATACCTGATATGCCTAACATGTTTTTTAATTCAAAGTCCTCATTGAGTGTATTGTTTTGACAGCCAGAACAAATCTCTTGAGTTCTCTGTTTTGTTAACCTGAAGTGTATTATAAATACCCAGATCACAATGTCTTGCAAATACTCACAGATCCTGTGAGATAATGGATGTGGTTTATATATAAAATCTTTGTTCTGCAGCCAAAGAGTCTCTTGAAAATATTCAATTATAATTATTCTGTCATCTGGCAAAGTAACACTGACACGCTATGAAAATTCATGTTATGACTGCCTTTTTATTTCTTATTATGTGCTGAGGAAGAGCCTTTAATTTTACATGAGACACAATCAAGAATTAGCTTAGTGTCTTTTACTTGAATAAGTGGTTAGTATCTCAGTTAAGAGAAAACTTACACTATTCATCTTGGGCTTTTAAAGCTGTATTTTGCTTCCTAGCAAACCAGAAGGATTTAACATAGTCTTACTAAGGAAAAAGCTTGGAAAGTTAGTCAAGTTGTAATTTTTTTTCTCCTTTATGCATTAGAAATGAAAGACATAAACCCAGGTAATGTCTGTATCATAGATGTTGGTCTCTCAAGAGCTTGTCAGTGAATCATTGGTCTTAATGACAAGACTTAATAAGACTCTACTGATGGGTAGGATTTCTTCCAAGTGTACTTAATTATAATGCCTCTCAACTAGAGTAACCTGTCCTGAGTATTCAAGCTGCAGGTGACATTTTTAAAAGGGAGACATATTGTTCATCCCTGTTTAAAATTTACATAGAATTGTTATTTTTTATAATACTCTTGTTTTTCAAAATGAGCACATTAAACCAGCTCACTTAATGTGGTTTTAATTTCTTACAAACATTTCCCAAGAAAATGAGTTTGGTTTGAAAAACAAACGAACTTAAACTTCCATCTGTACGTGCAACTTAAGATACTGTACTTGGGGTTTTTGGAAAAAAAAAAAAATTGGCTGAAAATTACTAGATTAAATTCATGGCCAGTAAAAATAGGGCAAACATTTCCCATATGTTTTCTAGTATCTTTTTGAGACAAGTCTTTTTAATCTAGGTAGTGGGATTTGCATCAGTCCCATAAATTCCATGCTTTCTTAGTTTTTTTCTTGACTTATATTAGGTAGTTTAGAAGAAAAGAAACCCCATCAACTATGGAAGAAAACAGGATTTTGTGTGGCTATTGTTTAAGAGATTGTGTGAAGGACATAGAAAGTGTTTTGGAATGAGACTATTGCATCCTTTCATGAAACTCAGCACTAACCTTTTGGAAAAGATTCACTATTATTACCCTTTTTTTCCCCCGCTGTCTCAGCTAAAAGTCAGGTTTGCAGAAGAGAAATAAAAGTTACACTTTTGTGTTTTCAGTTGGGCCAAAATTTGGAAAGAGCAGATATTTTGTTAAAGAATGTTTTTCTGTAAAATTCTTATCTTACTCCTCAGACAAAGGAGATTGCCATATGTTTTTAAATGCTTGGGTTTATACTCTGTCTTTTGGATAATTAATCTAATCAGATCTTTAAGCCTTCGGAAGTTTTCTCACCATTGGTTCTCTTGTTATGCTTTTCTTAGCTTTTAGCTGTTCCTTCATGCAGAAATAACATTGCTCTTCACCATTAGGCATAGCAATGTATCTTATTTCTAGTCAACTTTATTTTTGCCGTTGTTTCAGTTTCCTTGCTTAGAAGCAGAACAGGAAATCATGCAGACTGAAATATTATACTCACTTCGCAAATTTTTACAGGAGTCAAATAGATTATCTTGTCAGTATGAAAAAAAAATATCTCTGGTGTTTAGCAGAAAACATTGTTCGTAAAGCAAGGACACTATTATTTCTCCTATTTAAAAAAAAATTAAATTGTCTGATTTTTTATTAATATAGACTCTAAATATTGTATCTAAATGCTCAGCTGCTTTCTTCAAGTTTAAAATAAAAAAAACCACAAAACCCAAAAACTCAACAATCAAAGTATGACTTCTGGGCACTAGGAAAAATTGTGGCATATACCTATAGTGGTATTTTAATATGTGGATGAATGAGGGTTTTCAACAAAAAAGGCCTACCTAAACAGATAAATGTGTATTATTACTATTATTAGCAGATCTCTTCACCCCAAGCAAGGACTTATTGTAGTGAGGATGTAGAATCTGCATCCAATTTATTTATGCCTGTGAATTCAAGCAAAATTTTTCAACATACATTCATAAGCCTTTTTCACTGGGGATCAGGTTCTGTATTGTCTTCAGTATTTTAGAGTGCCTTTTTGTTGTCAGTCATTGAAAACACTGGTGGGGTCTTCTGAAGAAAAATCCTCAAAGAGAAAATCAAACGGGAAAACAATAATCCTTGAATTCATCTGACACTGCCAAATGAAGTAAATAAGAACTGGAATTTTTAAATGTTTATATGACTTTTCAAAAGTATTTTTCCATGTTCATAGAATCAAAACTAAGCCTGCCTCTTGTATTTGCTGAAGGTATAGCTTTAGAAAAAACACAAAAATTTCCTAGCAGAACAGTTTTACTATATGAAGTGTTTTGGGTGTTTGCTGTCATTGCCTATGTGATTTTTTATGTAAATTGGACTGTCAATATGCAAGGAAGGCTCTGTGATTTTGTACTTAAAGGTTGTGGTTTGGATTTTTTTCCTTTTTTTCTCCTTGACTGTGCTTATTTCTGAGCATGAAGCATATCCCTCACACATTCCTGTCATCAAAACTGCAAGAACATGTGGAAGTTCAGTTGAGAATAGGTGCTGCAGATGGATTTGTTTTGATTAAAAGAACTCATTTATACACAAGAAAGTGAGAAAAAGGAGCTGAATGCAACTGTTCTAAGAGAAAAAAAAAAATAAACCCAACCCCAAAAGATCCATATAAGCCCTGCAGATCAGAGGAAGCCAGCTGGAGACACACCTATACTTTCAGCTATTTCCTTTGGAAATTGTGAACAAAAGGGGCTATCTAGACAGCCCCAGTAACATTTTCAAGAATAACGATGTTTAGAAGAGGCAAAGACAGGAAATGCAAATACCTGCTGTTGCTGGTTTTGGAGCTACTTAAAATTATCTTCTACTATTGTCAGCCAGTTGTTAACCTCCGTAGCAAACGGAATGAAGGGTTGCTGTCTAGTGGAAGCTGTAGATCCTTTTTCTGTTGATTACCTTAGTCATGGCGTGTCATTGTTTGTCACTGTCTGCTAGCTACTGTCAGCCCCCAAACATCTCAGGAAGACTAAGCCATGCCTTCAAAAGGACATGTTATTCAAAAATCATGAGCTGGATTATTTTTGAAATGTCATTAATAATTTCTGTGCTGAAATTGGAATTCCAAGGAGTAAACGAGACATGAGATATAGGTTCCGGTATGGAATAAGTCTCAGATCTTTTAGGATCCTCCATTAAAAACTGTAGCCTGAGAAAGTTTCTATGTATTTAGATGTGCATCAGATGTCTACTTCATGATGTTATTATGAATTCATATTGACATTATTTATGTATTTAAGACTTTTGTTCCCTACCATATAGAAGATGAAGGAGAAAGTAATTTTCCCTTTTAAATATTGCAGTCTGCACACAGAAGGAGAGATTATCTTTCTTTGTATCTGGTTGTTTTCTGTATTTCTGCCACTACCTTAGTTTATTCTTGGCTTTGGTACCATTAAAGAAAATCATGCTTTTAAACTACAGCTTTCTCAATAATCTGATAACTACCACAGCTGTTTCTTTAATCTGATAGACTCTTTTATATAACAGCTGTCCTTTCTGATCAAAAAAATTGCATTCTTAATGTCAATAAATCGTTACGTTTTCTGTCAGGAAATGTTTTCTAGGACATGCAATCAATTACAAATTGTACTTGTGAATATGTTTTTCTGAGAAATAAATTAAGAATCCTATGAAGATAACATACTAAAAAATAATCTCCTTGAGCTAGAACGCATTTTTGGATTTTATTACTTTTTCTGATGAGAAATGGCATTCCTTCTCTGAAAATTTTATCATTAAATCAATCTGCGTTGTCTCTAAAATATTGTAATTTGCCCTCCATCTTCTCTGAAGAGTTGCATCTTCTTTTGGAGAAGATTTAAACCTTTCAATAGAGCAATATCTCTTTGGGTTTCTGTAGTAGAATACTTTTTCTATTATCTCATAGAAATAAATAAATAAATTAATAGTCTCTAGTTTACATCTGATCCACCTCTGCCCCCACCAAAGGCTGAATATAATAAAATAAAAAAATGAAAGATAAATGAACATGTATGTTTACATATGTTTCAAGACTGGATAAAACATGCTTATGGATATTTTTTTGCTCCTATGATAATATCAGTCAATTGCTATTTATGTAGTTAATTTTTATACTTAGTCTATCTATAGACAGTTAAATTGAGGAAGAAATAATTTTATTATACATACAATGGTTAAATAATTTGTGAGTATGCTGAGAACATTATTTCTAGGTGCACTTGGAAATGCTTTAGGAACATCATTGAGTTTTACTATCTAAGGTGACCTCAACTAAATCCTACAAATGTCTGTGACAGGCAGAGTCCTGACGCACAGATGTATAGTGTGTGTGTGTGTAAGGATAACCCTAAACTTACTCCAGCTAATACTAACAAAACTACAATGGGGTGACACAATTTATTAAAGATCCCATTTGCTGTTGGTGACCACCCAGAGATTACATCTCACCAGTGATGATCTGCATTTTGTTTTATTTTTTTGCAGAATTCTGTTATTTCTTATGTATCATGTTGGATAGTAATTAAGGTTTTTTTCTCTGCTTTTTTGGATTTTCTTCATGATCTCTAATAGGTAGTTGTTTTACCAGTGTGAGGACAGTTTCAATAGGAGTAGGTGATAGTCTGTGATATATTGTGTAATTGGTTTTAATCACTTGTTGGGATGTCACTGGGGCCAAATACAAAAAATCACACCCGATAATCTTGACAAAATTACAAATACAAAAATTAGAGTGATTTCTACTAGGCAAAATAGCATCATTGTTGCCAATTTTTACAATAACACAAGCAGTTCTCAAGCACACACACCCTTTACTGCTATATACCAGAACGGTTTTCTGATCAGTGACTGGATGAATCTCGAAGTGGCAAATACTCTGTTCAGTGTCAAGACACACATCTTGAGCATTTATAGTATCACCCCCTTCCCATATGATCAGAGCTGCTGTTGCCTGCATCCATAACTGTGCTTGTATACAGATGAAAGCTAAAGACACGTTACCTTCAACTGTACTAAGTGCTTCTACTATTGACCTGTGGTCTTGGTCCCCAGCCTTTTCCCACTTTGGCAGTACTTGTGAAATCTGCCACTGGCTAGTTCCTGATGCCAATAGAGATGACTGTAAAGGCTGTTTTGATTTTGCTAGGCCATCTGCTGCAGTGGCCAGCTTGTTCATAAGTATTTCTGAATCAATTCCGTTTAAAACTCCCAGTCCTGTTCCTAATGTCCCAGTTAGATCCTTTCTTATTCTGCTCCTGAGCTGTACTTGTCTTTGTAACGATGTTGTTCAGCCTACAGAAATGGCACAGAATACTTGTACTTGCTATGCCCTTAGTTTTCAGGAGCAGAGAGGTTTAAAAATTATAAATCCCATAAATAGATCCAAGAAGGAAGCCCAATAGTGACAAGAAGTCAGTGCAAAAACAGAAGTCTTCAAGTTTAGGGTGGGTTTTTCCTCTTACTCCAAAGTATTCACTTTACTGCTAATACTCGAAATCTAACTAAAAGAACTGATGCTGTTCTTTATTCTCTTCAATTCTATTGATAAAAATCCTACAGCTGTAGGTTTTCCAGATTTTCATAAGGCAGTTTTAAGACCATTATATTGACTGAAAAATTTACTGCCTTTGAAAGTTTCAAAAGCAGTAATAGGAAATTTGATGATTACATTAGTGTGGACTGTATATAAAAGTATTCTTTTACAGTTTATATAAACGTTTCTAATAAAATATAGGTATTCCAGTGCACATGCATCTTACATAACTAGAAATCTTCAACTCTTTAGGTGTAGCCAAACTCACAATAGCTCCCCTTTGCATAAAAACAATGGACCTTTGTGAGATACAGAGTAGTTCAGCTTATAAGAAAGAAGTGCCTTCTGTGTTACTTGGATGAGAAGATACTGATTGTATATTTCCTGGTAAAGAAGGTTGCTTTTAAAGTGGAAGGTTCATAGGGATACAGTAGTTGGGAGCTGAGATGTATGGTGTGAGCTTCTTAGTGATTGCCTTCCTACAAAGTTCCATTATTTTTACAGTTATAGAATCCATCAATTAGTTATTGATGTAGAATTTTTGCATAGTTTAAAAACCCTGCTAGTCTTCTGATTTATATAATTAGCACTGGAGAATTGTAAGTGAAAAATTAAAAAAAAATATTGTTACTGTTCTACTATGCAAATAATTGATGAAGAATGATCAATGCTGTTTGAAGCTTTACAGCAAAAGCTCTGCACAATGCGGATTAAGAAGTTCCTCACATACACTGCTGTAGACAGCTCTGGCAAGAACTGGATATGCATTTAGTTATTGCATCTCACTGGGCAAAATTTCATTCTATTACGTGGAATGATACAGGAATCCAGTACTTCAAAATCTCATAATTTTAAAAAAATCACAACCATACTCTTTGTTCATTGCACCTTATGTCTTCAGAAAAATTCTACAAATTACCCTGCAAACAAAACTACCAATTTTTTTCTAATTATATATTATTGATGGAATACAGAATAGTTTTAAGGCATCAGTTGCAGAAATATGCTTTGATGTAATATTCTTCAGATGTCATTTGTTTTCCCACAAAGTGGAGAAATTTTGTAAGTAAAAGAAATTATGTTAACATAAGTGATTTAAATTAATTTAATTTGAAGTTTTTATCTTGAGTGCTCAGCAGTTATCAACCCTGTTTTTACACTGATAAATTTTTTATGAATAAGCTGGTATTTTAAATTTGCTTTTTCTTTTAAATTCTTTTTTTTCAAGAGAGCTAAAGTATGTGGGAAAACCATTACAGTTGGGCAGACAGTCATCACGAAACATAGAAATACACGATACTATAGTTGCAGAGTCATAGGAGTGACGTCTCAGATTTTCTATGAAGTCATGTTTGATGATGGCTCCTTCAGTCTGGATACTTTTCCTGAAGACATTGTAGTAAGTACTTTCTCAGATTCCTATTCATTCTTGTTTGTTTTCTTGATTTTTTGTTTTGGGGTGGGTTTTTGTGGTATTTGCTTGGTTTTCTTTTTTAAATTAGAGAGTTGGAATCTCTTGAACTAATTCCTATGACTTTGAGAACATAACATCTTGATATTTAGTTCATGTTTGTTGCTTTAACTGCTGTGGATTATTTTCTATTGGGCATCCAAGCTTAGGTTATTCTAGTCTTTGCCATTTGACCGAATGAATCAAAAATAATCTTAGAAAATCTTTTAATTAAATAAGAAATACGTATTTAATTAAGAATATGAAAGAGGGAATTCCATATATCCTTCTCTGTCACTTAGAGATAACCTGTAAAAATCCCTTGCAGGATAGAAGACTTCTGCTGTAACGAGCAGCTTCTGAAGAACAGTTCTTCAGAATCTGTTTTAACAGCTGATTTACACTTCCTGCCTGATACTTAGTTTGTGAGATTACATTAGTAATGATAAAAATCATTAGGGAAAAGATAGTAGTTTATCTATGTGTAGTACAGTGTATTACATTTTCAAAAGGCAACTGAGATTTTGATTTCCCTTATGCACTTACATGAACTACCATGGCTCTCATAACTGTTAAAAACCACATTGTGCACTTGGCACATATGAGCAAAATTTGCAGTTGCAGAAAGATTCTGTTTCCCTCCATGTTTGCAATGAATACATTGGATGTTAAGCTTTGTGGTGTTCATCAAGTGCCCTTGGACATCTTTCTCATAATGTGACTCTAATCCTCATTTACCTTCATAATGCTCTTGAGTCTTTTATGTACAAGTTAGTACTTTTGGTGTGCTTCCCACTAACTTCAGAAGTAAAAGCCTCCAGGGACCACTGATAGGCAAAAGGGCTGTTTGTTGCAAGACCACTTTTTACTTAGTCCTGTTCAGTATGTAGTGGGGAAGAGCTTGGCTTACAGAGCAGTGCCAGAGAATCCTGACTTTGCAGCTCAAGTGATGCAACTCCTAGGAGCACTCCACATTTTTCTCCTGTGAAAGTCTTTGAGCTCTTCTGCTTTTTACAGACCTAATATTTTCCTGAAAGGAGCATTAACTGACATATATCAGTAGAAATGATACTGTTGTTCTTGGAAGCTTCTTAGTTATTGAAAAGTCTGACATCTTTTTAAAATATGGTATTTGAGCTGATGCATTTTAGATCAGCGCTTTGAAATTGAGCTGTTCTCATCCCAGTGGTCTGAATGGAAGTCTGTCACCAAATCTCTTATACATCTTTGAAAATTTGTCCTTTAATGCGAAACACTGCAAAAGTTTCTGTTAATGGTCAACGATCATGACATTCTGATTTAGGATGATTGAGATACTAAGTAAATGTGGCTGTGTTGTTAATAGAAGCCCCTTTTGTAAATGCCTGCTGCATCAAGGATCTGGTAAGGCAAAGGTGAAGAACTGCTTGTTGTCCTAGTGGGGAAGTCTGATCTGGAGCTAAGAATAAATTTAATCAGGTCTGGATATGCCTCAGTGCTTCACAGATAGTGAATGAACAACATATAATTGTTTGATGGAAACACCAAACAAATTTCACATTTCTTAGAGAAATGTTCTTGTATTTTCATTAGATAATATACCTGCAGCAGTTACCGGAACTGCTGAAAAAAGTGGTTCTTTTCTTCTTCTCAGACTAAAGCTTACCAGACTAAAGCTTACTAATCCATGTAATGTGCATATCAGGTGTTAGTCCTGCTGGGAAGACTTGTTCATCAAATCTGGTGTAAAAGAAATGTTGCTGCCTGTTGAAGAACTTCTTTTTCTAATCTGTTTTTGCTTTTCAACCAGCTCACAAAGATAGCAGGAGCTTTTTGCTCTTCCAGGATGTGCTGAATCCACTACATAATTTCAGCTCAGCTCACAATAAACCAGAATTCCAATGTTCAGACACAGTGATTTATTTTGTAGGAGGAAGATAGGGAGCAGCAAAAGTTCAGTCTTGAAGCTTCATGAAACTCTCTGCATTCAATAACAACCAAATCAGGGTATACACTGATCTCTTCTCATGTGTATTTCTCTTGGTTTGTGTTAGCATTTACTAAATATATGAGGTGGAAAGTTATTAAGTGTTTTAACTGTAGACACATACTTAGATTTTTTAATTTCAACATTATTTATTTATTGGGTGTTATACCTGATTTCTTAGACCAATTACTCCTCAATTACAGGGTTTAAACCTATGAGTTAGCTGTCCAGTATGCTAACCAACTTGTTTTCCTTCAACCCAGAAGGTGTGAGAGGTGTAAAGAAGTATATGGATGCTCCTGGAAGCAACAAGCAGGACAAATCCCTCCTGTAACTCATGGCAAGACTTCAGTAAGGGGGACAGTACATGATATCTTAAAGGACATGAGATGACAACTTTTGTGGTTAGTTTAATGATGCATGGACACAACTAGGGAGTGCATATACTGCGGCCGAGTAGCTGATACCAACTGACAGCATTTATGTGTGCCACTTGCCACTTGAAGTATTAATGCTCCGTAACTTGTGAAACAGCCCCTAGCACAGCACCAAGAACATTACTGTCCTGACCAGTAGGCCAGATGTCAGTTCACAGATTATGCATCAGGATAATCATGAGTTCTTTGGTCTCATCATTTAGGGGAGGGTATTGTGCAATTCCTTCATTTTTTGTTTGTTTGGTTGGTTTCTTCTTTTGTTTGTTTTGTTTTGATACCTAATGGCTATGGCACTGGCATATCATAGAATTTTGCTAGAAGTTATTACTCTGGGTATATAGCTAGAAGATTTATTTGTTTCTGTATATATTGTGGCTGCCAATATGCTTTATATACATACATGTGTAAGATTTGGATGAAGTTGTTCCCATGTTACCTTACTAAAATCACAAAAGAACAGGGAGGCTTAGCAGTATCCATGTTTGGGGGGGATGGATACCACCATATTATATTGATTGCAAGGAAGAAAAAAAAAATTGCGGAGTGAAGCATGCTTTGAGTCTACTGAGAGGTCTGATTACAGGAGAGCTGAGCACACATCTCCTGAAGCAGCAAACATCCTTCTAGGCTCTTGCACTCTTAAGTGCCCTGGTTCTTCAGTGATGAGTTTACAGAGAATTCTTCGATGTCATGGATTCACCTCATGGTTATGAAGAAAACTAGGTGAACAAAAATGAGTATAATTGCTGCCATGACATAATGACACTGTGTTTTAGTTTACTTGCAAGTGTATAAATGTTGGTGTTATCCCTTGAGAGGGTGAAGTTGCACTCTGGGTAGTCATGTCCACAGCCTAGAGTGAATTTAGTTATTAAAATCTATAAATCAAATAACATTGTTTTAACATGGTAGCTTATGGAATGCTGCTGTAATTATTCCTTAAAAGCAAGAGCATATTAAGTGTTAATGAAATTAGATGTGTTTGGAAGAACAATTGATCCGGTATTCAGGAGTTCATGAGGATTTTTTTGCAGAACCACAATTTGGCAATTTTCTGAGGTTCTGATAAAAACCAGAAAGCATCCTCTTTAAAAAATATGTATTGGTTCCGGTTAAGGTATTCCGATTACAGCTGTCAAAAGCAGGAATGGGAAATTAATTTTCACAGAATCATATAGGTAAGAAAAGGCCTTTGAAATCACTGAGTTCAGCCATTAACCTAATACTGCCAAGGCCACCACTAAACCATGTCCGTAAGTGCCATCTCTTCATGTCTTTTGACTGCAACCAGGGCAGCCAGTTCCAGTGCTTGATAACTCTTTTGATGAAATTTTTCCTCATTTCCAATCTAAACCTTCACTAGGGCAGCCTGAGGCCATTTTCTCACATCTCAGATCACATCTGACAAGGCAGCACTTGTTGCCTAGGTCAGGAGACCAACTGGCACCTGGCATATAGCCTCCTTTTAGGCAGTTGTAGAGAGTAATAGGGTCACCCTTGAGCCTTCTTTTTTCCAGGCTAAACACCCCCACCTTCTTCACCCAGTCCTCACAGGACTTGTACTCCAGGTCCTTCACCAGCTCCGTTGCAATTCTCTGGACACACTCCAGCACCTCAATGTCAGTCTTGGAGCAGGGGGCCCAAAACTGAGCACAGGATTTGAGGTGTGGCCTCACCAGTGCTGAGTACAGGGAGACAATCCATGTCCTGGTCCTCCTGGCCACACTGTTGCTGGTACAGGCCAGGATGCCATTGACATTCTACAAACCTGGAATGCTGTCTGAGATTGCTGTGACTCAAGGGCAGGACCCAGCACTTATTGTGGTTGAACCTCACACCACTGGCCTTGGCCCATCAATCCAGCCTGTCCAGATTCCAGATCCCACTGCAGAGCCTTACACAATCACAGGATCTTCCCTCCAGGAGATCAACACTCCCACCCAACTTGGTGTTTTGCAATCAAGTAAAATGACTGACCATTCATTTGATCCTGTTGTCCAGGTCATCAGTGAAATTATTGAACAGAACTGGCCCTAGTACTGCGCCCTGGGGACCACCACTGACCACCAGCTCCCATCTGATGTAATTACACCCACTGCTACTTTAGGCCCAGACTTCCAGAAGGTTTTTTACTCCATGACCAATGTGCCTGCCCAAACCACAGAAACAGTTTCTCCAGGGGAATGTTGTGTAAAATGCCATTAAAAGCTTTATGAAAGTCCAGGCAGACAACATATATCCCCTTTTCCTTACCTGCTAAGCATGTCACCTTGTTACAGAAGGAGATCCTGTTGATGAAGCAGCACCTGCCTTCCACAAATCCTTGCTGGCTGAGCCTCATTGTGTCATTGTACTGCACATGCTGGTTCATGACACTTGGGATGATGTGCTCCATGACTTTCCTTGGCACTGAGGGAAGGTGCCACTTTCCCTGGCACTCAGTCTGACAGGCCTGTAGTTCACTGATTTCACATTTTGACCCACCTTGAAGATGGGTGTAACATTTGTCAACCTCCATTCAATGGGACCTCCCAAGCTAACCTGAACTGCTGGTAAATGATGCAACATGGCTCAGCAAGCCATTCCACCAGCTCCCTCAGTACCTCTGGATGGATCCCACCCAAAGATTTCCCATAGATTTGTGTGAGTCTAAGTGGTGTAGTAGGTTGCTGACCATTTCCTGTTGGATTGTTGGGGCTTCATTCTGCTGCCTACCCATCTTCAAGCTCAAGGGACTGGTTCTCACAGAACAGCTGGTATTAAAGACTGAAGCAAAAAAAGTGGTTAAGTACCTCAGCTTTTTCCTCATTCTTTGTCATGTTTTCCCACAGCATCCAGTTAAGGATGGAGATACCTTTTAGCTTTCCGTTTGGTGTGAATGTTTACAGAAACATTTTTCATTGTCTTTTATGGCAGTAGACAGATTACATTCTAGCTGGGCTTTGGCCCTTCTAATTTTCTCGCTGCATAATCTCACAGCATCCTTGTAGTTCTCCTGAGCTGGCTGCCTCTTCTTGTTAAAGTGATAAACTCTCCTTTCTTTCCTGAGCTTCAGCTAGATCTCTTTGTTCAAAGATAATTTCAGTTCATTTTTACATGTGTCACATTACTCCATCCAACATTTGCCTTGATTTTTTTTTTTTGGACTGCCAGTTCTTTTTAAGTGGATGCCACCTTATCTTGAGGAAAAAATCAAGCATGAAGAGAGCACTACCAAGCAAACAATTTTTTAACGTACCAGCAGTAATACTTGAATCCTTAACAGAATTTTGTTGATACTTACTTCAAGTACTTTCCTGCAGCAGTGGACCCAAGAAAGCCCTCAGTATGAAGAGAAAATGAGGAGATTAAACTCTGTCTTTCTGTGTCTGTCAGTACTTTAAATTTGCCACTCTCAGGAGAGAAACAGGGCTCTTAAGAACTCTGAAAACCCAAGTACTTTACTGAAATTATTACAAAGGCTACAAATTCTTACCGTGTGCACATAGATTTCACAGCATCTAAAATTATTATTCCTTGCTTTCTTTGTTAAAAAAAAGAACAGAAAAAGGCCCACATTTTAGTTACTAGTATCTTAAGAGAAACCTATCAGTGTGATAGCAATGTAGTTTAAGAATCTGTTAATGAAATAACCCACAACTATTTTACATGAGGATTTCTTTGCAGTCCTCTACTATTCCACGCAACAAATGCTCACTTCATATCCTGCAAAATTATGGAATAAAAGTTTTAATATCATGTGACCCACTCTATTGTATATGCACTCTACTGTATACACATATACTCTATACACTGTGTGTGTAAAGCTCCAGTTCTTCTGCTTTTATCATGGACTTACTGACTTACCATGGACTTCCTTACATGATCCTTCCTGCCCAAGATATCCCTCACAGGGGTTTGAAATTGTAAAGGCATTTATAGCCTTAATAATTACCTGAGACAAGGGGAACTAATTGGGGTAATTTACAGGTGAATAAGTTAGGATGAATACAGATTGTCCCAAAACAATTGTGTATTATTAGATAAATGAGAGACAGAACAGATTTACTTCATCCTCCTTTGAGATGCAGAACAAATGGGAACAGTTTTTCAAAACTTATTTTCTCCAGGCCAGCTAAAGGGAATACTAGTAGAAAACAGTAATGTGAAATTATTTTGGTGGGACTTTTTGCATGTGCAGATTAGAAAAGGTAACTCGGTTTTAAGAGCTGTGAGTGTCAGTGCTCAGGATGTAGTTTCAAGAACAAAATCTTACTTGTTTTCAGGAACTGTTCTCTAATGACTTTGACCGTGACTACTGACTTCCACTGGTGCAGGAAGTGTGCATCTGCAGATGTGATACTTGGTCGGCTTCTCAGTATCTGTTACGTTAATACATTTACCTCTGCTTTTGAAAAGCCATACTTCTTGAACAATAGACATTTTGAGATACTGGGCTAGCACGTAAGTCTGGAGAGCCCATTTAATGTCCATCTGTATGTTAAAAAACCAGAAGTTTTGATTCTTGCCCAGTAATTCCCAAGGGAATTGTCAGAAGAACACAGTCCCTATTAATTCCCTTCTGACAATCGGTCTTACAAAGAAGACACGTTGCTCTTCTTCTATCAACCTTGTCTGGCATTATAAATTACTGAAGTCCTGACTTGTTTCCAGCATTTTTTCCTAGTGATTTCTCTTCTGTATACCTTTCTCTCTTTATTCTTCTCACAACTCTTTTCTGCTTGTCTACCTGTTCAAATCAAAGTTTTAAATAGTAGTTTTAGTAGTAGATGAGTGTTTACTGCATCTTTGTGAAAAATCCATTTGATGGCTGGCATACAATAATTGTTTATTGTTCAAGTTTTATTATAATGGCATGTAAATCTGTAAAAATTGGTAAGGAAGTTAGAATGGCTGAATTTTCTAGGCAATCCATAGATTTTGGGTGCACTCCAGTACTGCCATCACCAGCAATTTCTGAGAATGTGAAGTAGGAATGAAATTGATTTCTGAAGGTAGCAAGAGGCTAGATTGTATTTGGTATAAACTTAGTCAAAAGTGGGAATTGTTTTTGTGATGTGGGAAAAGACACATAATGAATTTTAATTGGTTTAGCAGCTTTCCAAAAGGTTTCTTAGCTGTGACATTGAGTCTATAAACTGAATAATGTGCAGTTCATGTTGGGCTGGTGCATTTGTTTTTTGCAGCATTACAATATTGCTGTGTAATTAAACTCACTACTCAGCAAATTGTATGATTTGATCATTGACAAGTAATTATGAAAAATTTTGGAAAGCAAATTTGAGAGCTGCATGACATATTTCAGAAAAAATTTAGGTTTCTTTTTCTGGCTTGATGGATTTGTAGAGATTGTATAGGATTTTACATTCTTGTTCTGTGAAATACTCCAATAATTTTAATATTTATATATGTTATGAAGAATTTACTTTGAGTTTGTGAACAGGGAAAATTTATTTTAACATATTTTTGTAGTTGTGAACTTTTTCACTAGATTTACAAATGCTGATACACAGAATGGTATGGTTTTTACATGTGAATAATTGTTTGCATCTTCTGGATACTAATACAAATTAATTCCTCTTTTGAAAACTGTACTCTTAGTAAGTTAAAATCAAGCTATTTCAAAACGATAAAATAAGGTCTTAGGCTGCAGATTAAAGGGTTTTATTCCATTGTTTAACTCTTGAAGCTACAAAGCATCAGCAGATGTAATAGTCTTATTTTAATCTAAAACTTGTTGTACAGTACTATCACTCTTGATTTAAGTGAGTCACTTCCACTTTATTATAGAGAATACGAATAATATTTCTGTTGCTCTTGCCTTTTTGTTTTCTATTACAGCAGGAAGACAGGCAACTTAACAGATAAGCATAAAAAATGAATATTGAACAGCTAATAGGCAAATTAAAGCCTCAAATAGAAGTATTATCTTTGTACAATTTCCTTGTAGAATAGCCTTTCCCCTTTATGATGAAATCTTTATGGATTCTAACAATAATGATGTTAGATGAGTTGAAGTTAATGCCTCACAGGAGAGGTAATGCATAATGCCTTGTAGGAGAAACAAAATGGAAGATAAATTATTACTTTGCAGTTCATTGTAAGATGGCTGACTTTGCAGTGCGGCAGGTGAGAGAAAGAAATATATTACAACATTTCTTGTGCTTGCAAAGACAATGTGTGTCCTTGCCTGGGACCACAATGAGTACAGCTGTGATGAGCCTATAGAGCATGGTGAAATCACTAGAATTTGCACAGGAATCTTTGAGGTAAATTGGGACTGCTGGGATTGGGATAGGAGTGTTTTTTCACCTCCCACCTATTTACTGAGGAAATCCAGGAATTGTAGAAATTTTTCATCTGTTAGTTTACAATACTGTGGTGCAGAAGGTTATTACCAGACTTACTGGGGGTCAGTGGAAGAGGTGTTGGCAGACTCATATTTTCCTTTGTGTCTGTGTTGCATCCTAAGGAGGGGACAGGAGCAGCACGTGAGCTGGTCTTTGTACTCATCCAACTGTAACGGATTTACAGGGAGCAAATATACAGGTGGGCAGGGTAGGAGGCGCTGCTGTAGTGTTCAGTCTCATCTGACTGTGGTGTAAGCATAAGATGGGATTTTCTGCTGCACTGCAGAACCCTTGTTCCTCAGAGCTAATTAGACATCTGGATGTCCTTGGCAACTTCAGCTTCCTACTGCTGACACTCAGTTTTGTCCCATAAGAGTGTATTGTGCCCTTTAGTGTCCTCTCTTCTGTGCCTTATTGTGATGCCCAGTACCACCCTGGACATCCTAAGTCGCATTCTGCAGTGGTTTGAGTTGTTGTCTTCTGGGAAACTGTGTCTATCAATTGGCATTATGCATGAATTTATATTATTAACACTTCACTGAAAGGCAATGCAATGGTTAAAATAGTAACTTCCTAAGCTGGATAGAAAATAAGAAATTTTTAGATTTATGTGAGAATGCATGGTCCCATTTATATTCCAGTTTTCTTTTGTAAAAGCATATATTCACTTTGTAGGAGAACATTCAGTAATATTTTAAAGACAACATATTATGCGTCAATTTAAAGTATTTTTATACCTCATTTCGTGATTCAAAGCTAAATTTGTTGAATTACAGTAACTATTCTGTTAATCTGGTGATTTCACTGAATTTATATCAATTCAAACCCGGAACTGCACTCCTGGGAATCAGGCCTTCTTTTTCAAATGCTAATGCACTGTGTAAATTGCTGTTCCTGTTTAGATAAAAATCTGACTGTGACAAATTAGCTACCACTCTCCTTTCCATGCAAATTGTCTTGGAACATATGAGACCTAATTTTGTATTTCTAAAAATTTGCATCGACTAGTATATCCTATCAGCTTTGAAAAGAAAAACAGTTTGGCAGTCTATTGAGATTAGTGGTTGTTTCAGAGATTTTCCACAATTTCTTTCTCCACTTGCACTTAATGGTGTTGGTAGGTATATTCAGTGTTTCCAGTTGTGATGTGGTATTTTTTGTATGGTCAGCTTTTCTAAATTGGAGGTATTGGTTGTAATTGCATTTGTCATGCTCCTTTTATGAAACAATCACCAGTGTGCAGGGCTGTGGAAACTTAATCACTAGCATTCATGTTGAAAATTAATATTAGCTGAAGGACTGTAGTCAGAGAAGAAAATTTGGATGAAGTTCTTTTACAAAATGGCCTTGGAAAGGCCACTTCCTAATTTTATGGCAACCTTGTGCTTGCTTCTGCACTCCTTCATGTTAAACCATCTTCATCTAGTTTCTGTTGGTGATACAGGGAGCACTATCTCATTATGTGTACCCTCGTAGCAATGAGGCAGGTTAGTAAATTTAACGCAGGTCCTAATTTAAGGGATCAGTGGGAGTAACCATGAGGACTGTATCTGTGCAAAAGCCAAATAATCAGACCTGGATTTTTTCTTACTTTTTCATGTTTAAAATCTAGGGACTAGAAACCCACTTTAAGTCTTACCAGTGAAAATCAGATGCCGTTAGTGTGTTTTGTCTGTGTTGTGAGAAGTTACTGATAATTTTGTAATTAACAGAAGAATACTAATTTATTTTAAATTGAAATGAATGTGTTATGAATGCAGTTTGCTATAAAGTGCATTTCAGTTTCTCAAATATAAGAGGACAGAGGTTTTTGGTTTTTTGAGTTTTGGAGACTGTGCATTAATTTAAGGTTATTTTTCAGAAACCATGACATTTCTAGGATAAAAGTCAATACAATGGCTTTCTCTTGTGCAAATTGTGGTTAGATAGACTAACAGTAAGGTTTGAACTATTCTTAGATATTTAAGAAATGCAGGGGATGACAGAAAATGAACACTTTCTGTTTCTCTGATTGATTCTAACAATATGTATAAATTTGTGAACACAGCATGACTTAGAGTAAAACTAATATGTAGATAGATAGGAAAGTAAAGTTTAGTGCAATTACAGAATCTGAGTTTTCTCTAGTCAGTCTTTTCAATATCTGCTTCTCTTTGATCTTTGTAACCTCAGGGCTAGATAATGAGCTTTCAGTCTGCCAGGAGGAGGATTAAAATACTGTGCCATGGCCCCTCTGCAGCAGGGGTGGAACAACACAGAAAGGATCTGTTTCACCAGGCATACTGTGGGGCTGAAGCCAAGCTTCTGCTTACCTCTGCCTTTTGCCATTCCATCTTGCCTGATTGCATGGACAAGAACATGCTGTTGGAAAGTTGGAAGAACTTTCTAATACAGAAAGCTGTGGCAGCACTATGAAATGGATTCTTACACAGTCTTTCTGGAAAACTGCTGTTGAGTGATTGAAATATGTCTTCCTAGAGGGTTATGGTGTCATATGATACAGAAATAATGAGTGACTTTGAAAGATGAGAAATACATTCAGCTAAAATAATTGTTACAAATACCATGTTTGAGCTAACATTGCAACTATCTTTAAACTGAAAGCATCTCAGGAAAAATAATCCCAGTCAGGCTCTGTGTATTTTTATATTCTAATCCATTACCGTTAAGTGAAATAATTGATTAAATTTCTGTATATTTTATTTTCTTGCTGTGTTTACAATGCCATACAGCAAAAAACAGATTAGAAGTATGTACTAGTTCACAAAACCTGTTGCAAGAGTCACACTTAACCACTTCTAACCTGTGTTGTTTATGTCAATTATACCATCAGTGGTATTTGACAACAATTTCAATAAACAGTAGAGCATTTTGTACCTTGTTTTTGAAACAAAGCAAATCAGGAAGTGAAAGCCAGGAGTGTCAAGGCGACACAGAAATGTTTGCTAGGTGACACTGAGGAAAATACCATAATTTGAACACAATTTAAGCAAACAAATTAATTTATTTTGAATACAGTCTAAACCAGAATGATTTGAAAAATAACAAAGCTCAGTACAGTGTCTGCCAGTTAAATAGATAAACAGTTCTATTAGTATTGAGGAAGATAAAACAGTAGCTCCTGAGGTTGTTCACAGGATTGGGATTGCTCAGTTAAAACACTCCTGAAGAAAGAGATGCCAGCCAGATTTGTTTTCTTAGTTAATGCTTGATGAGAGTTGACTGCTCTGTGTTACGGATTTTGTAGAGTCGTCCCCCTGGGAATTGGGTGGAAGAATGTTACTGATACGGCAGATTTGAGACTTGTTTAACTCATTCCAAAAGAATTAAATGGTTTAGAAAAAGAGGAGGTTATTCTACCTGTATAAAAATCTACTTTAAATTTATGCCAGTTGATGAATGTAAACCTCAGGTTTGTAGACAGTGATATCAGTGTCCTGGGTTTGACATTGGCTAAATGCCAGTGCACCCATGAAAAATTATTGACTCATTCTCTTCTGCTATAGTGAGCAGAGGAGAGGAAAACAAAAATTAGAGGGAGTTCATGACTTGAGGTAAGGATTGTGAAGGAAAAACTTTAAGTGCAAAACATGCTCAAAGACTTAAAAGGTGTAAAGAAAAATTAATTGACAGAATTAAAAGAGAATAATGAAAACTGAAATAAACATTTAGAACACTTTTCCCCCAACCCTTCTTTCTTTCTCACCGACAGTGCAGGGAGACAAATACGGGGTTTTCAGTCAGTCTGTCACTTCTAAAAATCTTCCTTAAGTTCACTTAGGGAGAGTTTCTTTTGCTATGCTGTGGGATCCTTCCCACAGGAGAGAGTTCTCTGTGAATTTCTCCAACATGGTTCTAATTTTCATGAATAGGAGTCCCACCTGACCCTCCCATGGGCAAAGCAGTTATCCCACAACTGTTTTTTTCTTAGGCCATTAGTTCACAGGATGTAGTTTTTAGGAATGAACTGTTCTAGTATAAAAGCAAGGGTCCTCTTCCTCTATCTCTGGAAGCAAGGGTTCTCTCTCTCTGTTCAAGACTCTCACCAGATTACAGCTTTTCAGCATCCACACACTCGAGTGCGAGCACCTTTTCCTTATGGGCTGCAGGTGAATGCTGCATCACTTCATGCACTTTATGGACTACAGCGAAACAGTTTGTTGTGTTATAGTCCTCACCATGGCTTGCGAAAGAACCTGAGCAACAACACCGAGCGCACCTCCTCCTTTCCCTCCCTCCTTTTCACAGACTTTAGTGTCACCATATTGTTGCACCCGTGCGTTTTCACCTTTTCCTTTTTTCTGACTCAGGAGAGAAAATTGCTATCCACAGGGTCATTTATTCTCAAGTTGTATCAACTGCAAAGTTTCTTCAGAGTTCCGCAGCACTGAAAGGTTGATCCCAGCCGGGGTCCACATTGGGGAATTGCTCTCCATGCTTCTCACTGCTGGTCACATGGTCCCTGCCACTGCTGCAGGAACTGCGCCAGCCGCCGCGGTGCTGGCTCCATTCAGTGCCTTTCCTCATGTGGGCCATTGAAAAGGAAAAGCTGCTGCCGCCGCTTCTGCCCTTTTGTCTGCAGCACAGCTGGCTATAAGTAGCTAAGAGAGCAAAGTTCATTGCGAGCCATGCTGAGATGGCAGCCACCACGGGGCGCCGCCTCAGTTGCGCATTCTGGCCACGTGGCTGCTTGCACATCAGGATGGCAGCAGCTCCTCAGTCTCGGGGCTGCTTGCAGCACCAGGCTGGCTCCTGGCTGCATGGCCTGGCTGGGCCCTCCCCCACCCCTCCATGGAGAGGGAGAAAGAGGAATTGCGTGCCTTCTTTCCTTCTTAAATATGTCATCACAAACATGCTAACTTTCCTAATTGGACCAGCCAATGTGTCAATCGTCACAGCCTTTAGGGATTGGCTCTGCTGGACATAGTAGAAGTTCTGATGAGCTTCTCTTTCAGAAGCAGCCTCTGTGGCTTCCTCCACCCCCACTAAAAAAGAAGTTGCATTAACACAATAATAAAAAAATTTATGCTTATTCAGATGAGTTAGTGCTGAATACGAGTAAACTTCAAGAGGGAGCCAGTTGCAGAGAATATTCACATTTAATACTGTATGCCGTAATTTTTTTTCTTCAACATCTTTCCAAGTTGTTGGCCTTCTCTTTTCATGCATAGGAAAAGAAATCTTAATCTTTATTGTATTGGGGTTATTTTATATATATGAATTTTTAGAACCATGTTCAGGGAAATGTCTCAGGAATAGTCATTAGCTTTAGAGAAAGGTCTTCAGACTTGCTACTTACGGATTGGAAATGTTTTTTACCTTGTAATATTTTATTCTTTTCTCCCCTAATAAGCTCACTGTAAGAGCACAGTTGTCAGAACTGAGTTTACTGATCTCCCACTCTGATCTGATCTAAATGAATATCGATATTATTCATTCTGATAGAAGACATTTTACAGAATGCTCATGCATGATGGGAGGCAAAAAGCAGCTTTGGAAGCAAGCACACTAGTCTTAAGTTATCAATTGCAGGATCAAGTTGGGGATCTTTATCATCACACCTCATGTATACTCTCTTGAGTTAGGGTGGAATATCCTGTCATCCAAACCATTAACAAGAGCCAGGTGATGTGATGGACCCCTGGATTTGAATAGACTTGTTGGTGGTTTTCTATTAGAATATTACTGTTTTCTGCAGCAGTTTTAAACATTTGTCTACTGTTGGTTTTATCCCTCCCCTAAAAGATGCCATATTGGCCAAATTTTCCTATTTTTAAACAAGTTTTTTGAGATGCAATGACCAGTGCTTTCCCCAGCAGTAGACAGTACCAGACAGCTTCCTGTGCCACACTGACTGGAAGGAACTCCTTCTCCACAGAAGAGAGTCTCTTCCCCTGTGCCCAGCAATGACGTGAGGCTATGTAGAATAACCTCCAGGCCCTATCCATGGCCCCTCCTGGCCACTGCAAAAATTAACCCTGTCCTTGCCAGAACCAGGACACCATCACAGAGGGCCTTTAGATCAGTCAGGCGTGATTTGCCCTTAGTGAAGACATGCTGGCTGTCTTGGATCACGTCCTTGTCTTGCATGTGCCTTAATATGTCTTCCATGAAAATCTGCTCCTTGATCGTCTCATGCACAGAGGGGAAGCTCGAAAGTCTGTATTTTCCTGACTCTACTTTCTTCTCATTTAAAAAATAGAAGAGATGTTTCCTTTTACAGTCACCAAGAACTTTGTCTGACTACTCTGAATTTTCAAATATGATAGAGTGGCTTGGGAAAAGCACTAGCCACTTCCCTCTGGACTCTAGGTTGCATATCACCAGGGCTCATAGACTGCTACCTTTTCAAGTTCGTTAGGTGGAGTCAAACCTGTGCTTGGCTTACAGTGGAAGGTACACTGATCCTGCAAGCCCATATAGAGGTTCAGGGGGTAGATACTTGTTTTCAGTTGGCTTCTTTGAATGAAATCTAAAACAAGTCAAAGGCTCTTATAGTCTTAGAATTAAAAAAAAAAATTGAGTTTGAGATAGCTGATTTAATAACCAAATAATCAGGGAAACGTTGAAATTATTGGCATCCAAGGTACATCAGTTTTTAATGGCTTAGGAAAATAGTCTCAATAGTTAGTAAGTTCATCTTAGACCAGAATATCTATACCTCTTTGGCTTAATTTAGGGGAAAGCATTTGAACGTATATGAAGATATTTTATTCAAGTGTCATGATCGCAACATTTCAAGTTCCTGGATTCCAGTGCATGCTTCAGTTGCAGTCTTCCTTCTATTTTCTTAGTGTGACTCCACAGTTCCTAGTCTGTGTGAACCATCATCTGCCACTGCAATTGGATTTGTTACTTGCAAATTCTGTGTTTGGCCTTAATAAATCAAACCAACCTCTCTGGTAAAAACAAAAGAATGTCAGAAGAAAAATAGAAAAAATATGGTCTTTATCTGCAATGCTCTGCATGTGAATTCCTTCATGACAGCATAGAAGACAACCCAAGTATTTCAAAATGGATTTCCAAAATCTATTGCAAATAGATTGCTTACTGTTTTAGTTTAGTGTATATAATGAATTCCAAAATAAATGTTTCTAAACTCACAAAGTACTACCTTTAATAAACAAGAAAACTTTCAGAATTATTATTACTGTCATGGTTTGACACTGGCACAATGCCAGTGCCCCCATGAGAATACCCTCTCCCTGGTGTCTGCTGTGACATGCGACCAGGAGTAAGCAAAGCAGGCTCTTACTTAGGGGAAAAAAAACTTTATTAACTAAACTTCAAGAAAAACACTGAACTACAAAGAAAGGGAAAAAAAACACACAAGGAAAATGAAAACTGCACCGATACTTCTCCTCCTCCTCCTCCCCACCAAATTCCCAATACAATACATTTCTCAAATCATCAGCACTGTGTCTGGCACCACTCTTTAGATAATCAATCCTTAGTTCATCCAGAAGGGAGGAGTCCTTCTTGTGGCCATGGTGACCTCTTCCTTTTCATTTTCAGTGCTCTCACCGCTGAACACGGACCAGAGCTGCTTCGAGGGTTGTCTTTTTAAGGATGTGTTGTCCCACTCCAAAAAGGCACAGTCTCTCTTTTGGGACACTTGTCCCCCCCACATTTTTTCACCCCCTGGGGCTGAGGGGTACCCACACTGACCCCTCCTGGTTCTGAGGCCTGGCCTCCCCCTGGACGCAGTCTCTGTATCACAAAGAAACAGTCCATGGGTATACAAAAAGCGTCCAGCAAAAATGCCACTCCATCATCCCTTCCACCCAAGGTTCTTCTCTCTTTCCCTGCTCAGACCTTCATCTCACTTACTCAGTTCCTTCTTCACCTTCTCCTCTGTCTCCTCTCCAGGAAAGGTCAATGCTCTGCAAAGTTTTCATTATCCACAAAAGGGTTAAAAGTTCCTCCAAGCGGCTGGACTCTCCTCAGTGCACACTCCCCCCCCCCCCCCTTCTTCTCCTTCTCAGCCGTGCTGCCTGCTGTTGGCACATGTCTATCAAGTTTTAAGGTAACACGGTCTCAAGCACAGGCTGCACTCTCTCTGTCTCCAAGGGGTGGGGGGGAGGGACGACGACACACGGGCTTCTCAGTGCTTCCCGGTACTTCGTTCTTCCACCCTTCCACCCCTCAGGGTCAGGCCTACCTCTCCCGGGCCGCGTGGCTTTTCCCTTCACTGCTGGGCAGTGCTCCCTCGCTGGAAATCCAAAGAGGGCTTCCCAGGGGAGCAGCTCTGCTTTTTAACCCCTGTCTGTTCTCAGAGGCATGTCCAAATCTCCCCAGTGGCCACACCAGGTGCTAGTATTAAAATCTGAAGACCTATTGGTGACCACAGCATGTCCCAGAAAACCTTCCTGTTAAAACCACCACAATTACTTACAGGTTATACACTTGGAAGTGTGTTTTTGAGTAACTGTAAACCTAACACTGGGGAGACCATATCTGCAGTAATGTGTCTAATTACCTGTACAAGAAGGATGTGGACATAGAGGAACAAATATGGTAAAAGGATATGAAAGTGATGGAGGAACTGAAGCATCTGTGATATGAAGAAACTGACAGAGCTGGGACTGTTCAGGAGAGCAGTAGACTAAGAAGGATCTCATCCAAATATGTCAACATGTGATGTGGGAAGTAAAGTGGATGAAGCCGCACACTTCTTGGTGATGCAGAATGACATCAGGTACCAACTGAAATACAAGAAATTCCTCAGGATTTTTCTTCACTTAAGAAAATACTCTTTCACTGTTGAGAGTTGTTGAATGCTTGGATTAATGGTCCAGGGAGGCCTTGAAGTATTCGTCTTTAGAGATAGCTAGTCATGGTTGGAGTTGGAGCTCTGAGCTCTGTGCAACAGCAGGAATGTGAAACTGGACATATAAGTGAATTGTATTTTCAGTACAGATGGGCGTGATTTGTCCATTTCTATAAAGATGGAAACACATTATGTAATTGTATGGGAAACATGCATGGTTTATAAGCTGAATGTAGATTGAGCCCATACTGTATGTTATTTACAGCTGGTATGGGGATGTTGAAGGATTGCTATACTGACTATATGCTGTCTGACTTTTTGTTATATGAGAAAACAGTGAGGTTGCATTTTTGCCATTTTGTCAGTCTAAGCAATGGATCTTATCATTCCCAAGAAAAAAATTGTAAAAATTATTTGTGTAGTAAAAAGAGAATCTCAAATGGCTATGATCCCATGAAAATAAAAGGTAGGAGCTCTGGTAGGAATTAATAAAAATTAGTACCAATTTACCAAATATTGTTCCATAGACTAAGACATTGCGATGATACATGAAGAATGAGGTTGTCATTTGTCTGGTTATTTGCATGAGGACTCTTAATTTTCCAAATGAGCAATTCCATTAGCTATCCTAGAGTCCGTGAGATATTTTTTCTTATGTAAGTTGCAAAGGGAATAATTCATGCTGGGCTTTTGTTCTTGGAAAATTAATGTTAGGCTTGACATTGTTGTTAGATTGTTTGTTTTCAGGAAATTTATTCCATTCCATGATGCATTTTAAAAGTTCATTTCAAGACACTTAGCCAAGACTCCTTTTTTCTACTTTTGCAATAAATAGATAGCGGAAGAAGTATCATAATGACAATAACCACTTTGACAGTCATCACTAAGGAGAGAACAACTAAGAATACAGTCTAATTTAATTTATAGTCAAAGCCATGATAGCATTTAGTAATCCCTGTCCCCTGCGAAGTCATAACTATTCTACTGCAGCAGCTATCCTTCCCCCTTTCCTCCTGCCTTTCTTGAAAGCATTGGGAAGGGTAATACAGTAATTCCACCTACTCCAAATGTATGGTGACATTGAAAGGATGTATCTTTCTGTGTTTATCACAGCAACCTTTGCTGGGCAAACACAGAGGTCATATTTTAAAACCTTTGCAAAACACCTGAGGGGTGACAGAGACAGTATTGTCGTGCAGGAAAGTGTTTCTGTGAAAATCCAGCTTTTAATTTCTTTTATCCCATGTTGAATCAAACTCATGGATTAAGATATGTGTGATTAAAATCAGTTTATAAAGGTTGGATTTGGCTAGAATGATATTACATCAAGATAATATCCAAGTGAGGATAACTGGAGAGCATTTTTGCTCCCCACATTTTAAGTTCTTTGTCATGATGATCACTGGCCTCTGTTGGAAGTGATTTGTTCAACTCAAAATACAAATATTTTTCTAAATTATTCTATGTAAATCTGAGAAAACAGTGATAGTATTGTGGCAACCTGAGATAGCGCCAGGTCCTGTCACTGAGTCCTTATACCTGTCTCCTTGCCTTTATCCTCTTTTTTCCCACTGTAGACCATTTATGAGCTCAGGTAAATGTGGTCACTGAGTAAGTCCTCTCACACCCAGGAGAATTCCACTCAGTTAGGAGTAATTTACATTGCAGGTCTTGTGATGTAGTCACTATGAAGGAGAGATGCCTTTGTTGGAGTGAGGATTTGAGCGGAGAATTGATGAGCCCAGATGTTCCCCATCATTTTTGGGTCCTTTTCTTTTTTCCTCATGTGAGCAGCTGCTGTTACGAGTGTGTGGTTGGCGTGCTCTGAAAGTGAGTCATGTAGGTCATACTGAGACATACAGGACGAACATGTTGCAGCTACTGATGCTCTGATATGCTCAACGAGTAAGGCACAAAAGTTGGCCAAACCATTGGAGCAAAAGTGCTTTATATCCTACATAAAAAATACTTCCCCCTAATTTTATTTCGCAAGCATATGGTTTCTTTTGTTGTTTCTCCATCAGCTAAGCAAAAAACTCACTGGCATTCTCGCCATTTATGGTTTGATCCATGTATGTTTCAGTCAGCAAAGATAGCATCCAGCAAAAAATGTGCTGTGGTTAACAAAACATGAACTACTTGCATATGTAAAAGAGAAAGCATTGCACATATGCAATTGCACTTTAGTGATCCTTATTTTCAGTGTATGTTAGAAATTAATTTTGGTCGAAGTGTATCACAGTTGCTGATAGCTATCTGATTTATGCATATGTTGTCTTGCCAATGCAGCATCAAGCTGTAAAGAGTGTTTCTCTGGTCAGTATTTAATTTTCATAAGGGCTCACATTAGCATTAGGCCGTAAGCAGGATTATAAAACTTGAAACATGCATGGTAATAAATCTTTTCCAATTACCAAGTTGTAAAAGCATCTTACTGGTAATTTCTGTGCAGTGGCTCACTCACTGATTTGAGAATCCATCTTCTTTGTAAATAGAGCAGAGATTGCCTAAGGCTGGGTCCACCTGCAGAAGGAGAGGTTGTCCAAGTGAAATGGCCTGATGGAAAACTGTATGGTGCAAAGTATCTGGGAACAAATACAGCTCACATGTATCAGGTGAGTATCTACGTTTATTACCATGCGCTTGCTAGGATGTCTTTATTGTAAATTGCTCATTTGGCTCTAGCATTGGAGTGGCCAGCCACACTTGGAAAGGAAGACTGGAAAGGCCAGAGCATGAATTCTTATTTTAACTAATATGTAAAACTTTCTAATGCTGTAGCGAGTGCTGTGTGCTGTTTGGGAGAGAGATTTCACTTGGTCTTACAAAATCTAGAAAATTACTTGCTTTCTTTAAGAACTCGGGTAAACAGGTGGAAATTAAGATTGAAAGATGACATTTGTTATTTTCTGCAGGTTGTTTGCTTTCATTTTGTAAGTTCACAGCTAATTATATGATTAATGACATAAAATTAAGTATTGTATGAACCTGCAATGAACCTGAGGCATTTCATAAGAGGTTGGAAGATGAGACACTAGGAAGAAAAATGTAACATTCATTTGTCTGAAGCCTTTTTTCATTAATTAATCTAAGGAGAATTTTATCCTCAGCAAAGGCAAAAGGGAACTGAACACTGAAGGCAAAGCTAAAAAGCTGAGTTCTGATTTCAGAGTAACAATTACTGTTTTTTTTGAGCTTGCCTTTGAGAAAAATCAGTCAGCAGCTTTGAGTACCTAGGTGAATGGTAGAAACTGCAATAAAACAATCACAATAATAATAGCACTTCTGAAAGAATGAGAATCTAGATCCATTTCTTTTATATATATGTAATCATTTTCACTTATGTAACTCTTTTCATCAGGGGGCCTCACATTACTGTACCAAAATGGCAAATTTACTGTTATATCTCTAGATAAATTAAGGCACAGGGAAATCAAATTACTTGTTGCATTGACCTTCTCACTTTTCCAATGACTTGCAATCGAATTCAAGCACTCAAATGCCTAAAGTCTTGAACTAGTCTCTAAATCTTACCTTGTCCCTTATATTTAGCAGGTGTATTATGTTGTGAAGGTCAAAAGTTTTTTATAAAGTATGAAGATTATTTTTCTATAGTAACATTTATCTTCAAATTGTTTAATCTTTTGATCAGCTAGTCTTCTGAGGAATTAGATGAGTGTTGTTGTCTTTCATATTTGAAGGAATTTGACATAGTCAAAACAAACGTCTTATTTTAGACCTCTTGAACAACATGATGAAATGAGTTTTGTTTAAGGAAAATGGATAAACATGTGGAGGCTCAGCAAGAATTAGAGTTCCTCAGCATAACAAACATAAATTCCTGTAAATTGCCTCTAACAATCTGTATCATGGTGGGAAATTACAGAGTTTAAAGATTAAAGGGAACCCATGTTGCAATACATAGAACTGTAGAGACAAGCAAGTATTTCGTCTTCAGGATGAGAGAGGAGGCTGCCTGTGGCCAAAGATTGCAAAAAGTTTATGACAGGAAGGGTGCAAGATTAACTTCAAGACATACTAGTAGTTCTTACTCTGGTCTTTCTAAACAGTATCTAAAAGCTTCCAGGACTCACACATACACAAAGGTTTATTTTCATCTGGTGTGATCTGTTTTGCACCTTTGAGATTCTCTTACCCCATCTTTTGCATGATTTCTTAGATCTCATAAGGCAGATCTGTTCTAGTTAAAAAATTCTGCGAATTTTTGTCATGTTCATCAGACATTTGTACCAAATGCAGCAGTACTTGAGCATGCAGGAGGTATGGCAAAATGCACCAGAATTTGTGTCATACAGTTTTCATTTGTCAGCCAGTATCCTACACAATCCCTAAGCAGAGCTAAACCTGCCAAATGAAGCAGGTGCTCAAGTGAAATTGTTAATGTGATCTACAGCTGAATTCTTGATGATTTCTGATATTGAGGTTCACAGTTGAGTTAGACTTTATTAAAGTATCCATTCACTCCATTAATTGCTTTCTGACAGTTTTTTCTTCAATTTATGATGTGCTTATAGAAAAAATCTCATGAAGATAGTAACATCACACAGTACAGCAGCAGAATCCAAGTGAAATAACTTACTTGATGAAATGATGATTTGAAATGTAGGATCTGCAATCTGAATTGAATTGGAGCGATTTGGAATTGTGGGTTTATAATTTGCATGAATCATAATGCTATTGAAGGTCTTAGAGAAGCTCTTGTGTTTACTATCAAAGTATAGTGTTTACTATCAAAGTATAGGCGAATTATTTCCAGTGTGATGTGCTGGATTATACCCAAAGGACTTCCACTTAGTCTTCATTTTAAATGTGCAATATAGTTCATACTGCAAGCATGGCATTCTCTGGTATGGAATATTTGCATCCTACTGCACACTGTGAGTAAAAACAAATAAACTGACCATTTAAGAAGATATTTTCTTATCACATGGAATGTCAGAGTTAATCTCCTACCCAGTTTTTTCACCAGGGATGCAAAAAACATTATTACCAAATGTAATATGCAAAAATATTACCAAATGTATTGTGCAGGAAGGAGCAGGAATAGCAGAAAGACTGTTCTTGCACCCTGGATTGCCATCATTTAGTTAAACAAGCTTAAGGCAAATTGACCTTTAAGTTCCTCTAACATACTGCTAACAGAGAAGGCTTATGGGGTTAGTAACAGGACCAGAAAGGAGTAAGGATGACTCTTGTGATTTTATTATCCATTTGTGTGCTTTATGCATTTTAAATGCATTCCAGATTCGTGCAGCCCTATTAGTTGCAGTGGAAAAATTGGTTTTAAGGAAGTTAATAGATCATAGTCTGTATCCTGGCTTTTGAGAATGGATATATGGATTTTTCAGCTGTTCACATATCAGTCTGGCATACTCAGCTACAGAAAGCTTTTAATTTGAAAAAAACACAGTCCATTTACAAATTCAAATGCATGATTGTTCATTTGTATCTGTAATAATAATTTTGATAACTCAGTATTCTCCTATGTTTGTATATGTGCTTATTCTTCTAGTCAATTGTGCTGTTGTCATTCACATAGTCTCATTAAATTACCTAAGGATGTAGAATGGGACTTCTAATTTTTATACCAAAATTTAAATTATCGTTTCTGTGGGAGCTAAACTGCAGTCACAGATAATAGCTGAAGTTCACAACCGTTAGATGAAGTATTAAACTAGAGGAGAAAATCAGCAGCTACTGAAAAAGCTTAAATGCTTCAAAGCCTCAGCATTTTAACATTCCTCACACCTAGTTACATTTCCTTTCTCATTTTCTGCTAACAGGGTTCATATTGGATTAAATCTAAACCTAAGCATGATAAAGCTTTTCATCTTCTGAACAGAGCATTTAAAAGAAATTCCATCAGATTCAATAAAATTCTGTTAACTGGTATTTCCTTAGTTGTCACTCACACTTTCTTTTGACATGGTCTTCCTCAACCTTGAATCACAGGATGTAAAAATTAATTTTTTATTTATCAGAAGCAAGTTAAGAATTAGAGACAAATAAAAATGACACAAGGACATTTTAATATGTCACTCCTGCAAAATAATGTTGCCTGGCTTGTTACTGTTCAGCATTCCTAATCTAAAAACTTTTATTTCCTTATATATGTGTCAGTGCTGATTTTGAAGTCTCTTGGCTTAGATATTCTTTCCAAAGAAGTCTATGTTGCAATTCCGAAGAAATATTTTTTATGTTTCAGCCTAATTTTCTGCTAAAACAGATAGCAAAATGTCTGTATATGTCTTCTTTGCTTACATATATATTTTCATATGGAAATATTTCCAGGAACTCACTGCAAGAGTTAATTATTATTTTATTTTCAAATTCCTGGGTTTTTTTTTTCAATTAGGTGGAGTTTGAAGATGGTTCTCAAATAGTAATGAAGAGAGAAGAAATATATACACTGGATGAAGAGCTTCCTAAGAGAGTAAAAGCACGTTTAGTGAGTATTTGCTGATGTTAACTTCGTAATATGTATATATGCTCAAAAGACCAATAACACTGTACTAGGATTTATTTTGGATTTTCGGTTTAAACAGACTCATGTTTTGTGAAGCCTGTGCTCTTCAGAGTGGCTAAATCAGCCCAATTAGGATGTGTTTCCATTTACTAATGAGATGGTTAGTTGTTCTTCCAATAGAGGCAAATGCTGTTGTCAGTCATAATTCTTTTCTCCTAAAAGGGACATCGTGTTTGTTTGATCTGTCAGATCAGGAATGACCAAGTTAGTAAACATTTCATTTGACAGGCATTCTGTTCTTTCAGTTTACTTGTAACAGATACTGTTTTTTAGTAACTTTCCAGCTTCTCAGAGCTTTGTGATTTTAAAAACCTTAATTTAATAAAAAAGCACTTAACTTGTAAGAAACCATATAACTGATCAAAACTCATTAATGTTGCGGGCAGGATTTATCAGCATTTCACTAGTCTTTGGTTTAAAACCAAATCTTTGCTGCTTTTTTTTTAAGTTTCCTGCTGTTTCAAACAACATTCACCAGCTACATTTTTATGTATGTATGCCTAGTGGAAAAGTGCTGAACCTCACAGAGAGTGTAACTCATAGAGGTTGAAAAGGGAAGGTACTTCCATACATTTGTTGGAGAAGATGACTGTTTTTACCTGTTTTAAAACAGTTTTTTCTGATGTGAAGTGCACTGGTCAAATATTCTAGGTTAAGCAACCTTTATGTCAGTGAATTTGGGATAAATGCACAAATCTTTCAGTGTCCTGACTAGGGTTAAGATAGATGTCTTGGAAAATGTTAAAAGAACCATCTGATGGGGCTTTTTATTATTCTTGGAAAGCATACCATTGACATTTTTTTTTTGTTTAGAATGCAGTGTAATAATAATAAGAATAATAATGGGGTTTATGGTACTGTTTTTAAAATTTATTTTTTAGAAATCAATGTCTTTTCATTTATTTGTATATTAACTTCATTAAGGAGTTAACTATAGATTTAAAACATTAAATTTGGCCAGCTGACTAAAAACCACCACAACAGTTATTGAGACTTCTGCATGATTTTTTACTAGTGCCTTAAATTCTAGAAATGTACAGTTTAGTCCTCAAGCCATGCCCAACACCTCCTTTCCCTGCTCGTGCTGAACGCAGTGTAAGTTAAAGATGGCCTATGATCCTGTTTCTATCCATTGAAGTAAAAGACACCAGTTTCTTCTAAATGATGTTTTTCTTAATTTTGGGAGTTCTTCCATGACTCCAGCAGTGTAAGTTGGTGCAAAATATTTTGCCTCTGATTCTACCCCAATGGCTTGCTGTTTGTTGTTCCACTGCTTTGTTATTGGGGATTCCCAACTGGTGTAAATTTGGTGACGGGTGACCAAACTGTAACCCTGATTCTTTGCAAATTAGGCAGTACTCAGGCTTCTTTTCAGGCATCCATAACATAGTACCTTGCATTTAAAACTTGCCTGAATAATACAAGGTTGTACCTTGAGTATTACATGATACTGCTAGGATCAAACCTGGCCAACAGTTGCATCACTTCCATGTCACTGTTTTCTCACCTAGAATTATCATGACTGTGTGATCCCTGGATAAAATCCAGACTAACAACAGATGTTATTTACGTGTTTCCAATGAACACTACAGACATAGAGAATTTAATGCAGAATAGGACATGCAAAATATGGAAAGATAAAAATTGTATGTATGTGTAATTAATGTCTGGTTTTAGTCTACAGCTTCTGACATGAGATTTGAAGACACATTTTATGGAGCAGATATTATCTTGGGAGAGAAGAAAAGGCAGAGAGTATTGAGTTCTCGCTTTAAGAATGAATATGTGGATGATCCAGGATACCGCACCTTCTTAAAAAGCTCATTCCAGAAAAAATGCCAGAAAGGACTTTAAAGGAAGTAAGAGAAGAGAAAGCGTTCTTGATTAAAAAGCATGCAGCATTATTTCCTATTGGGTTTTTTAATTGAACACTCTGTTTTACAGTGAACTAATCCATACACCAGCCTTGTAATCTGAAGTGCTTGAGTTCTGATTTCACCAGTTAGTGTATTTAAGAATTTGTAATATTTTGCATTATAAAACCAGTGGAAAACCAGGAGAGATTACTAAATGTTGTGCTGAGGAGAAGTTTCAGTCCTGCTCTCAGTGAAATAAGTGGTAAAATTTGAATTCTTTGATTCACAATTCTGAGAAGGAGACATTTTAGTAAACAGAGGTAATGTCAGTGGCTTACTTTTTTCTGCACATAGGAAAGGATGTTAAATTCAAAAATAGCAGTTTTTGTAAAACATTTTTGAAACAAAACCAGATTTGTACAGTACTGAGACAAAAAAGGCTGTACTTACTTTGTACAGTGCTTTTACATTTTTATGTCACTGCTGTTTTCACTAGGATTTGATGTGGACTCAGCTATTGTCTTAGGTATTTTTGGCTTTTAAGGGAGGTATCTTCAGCACAGCAAGGGTATTTTGTATATTTAAAGAGACAGATTTTGGCAGTTATTTTTGAACATGTTTTTCATAAGTCTATTAAAAATTGCTACTTGTAAAATATAAATTTCTTTCACTGTATGTATGAAAATTAGAGTTTAACTATATATGCTTAACAACCTAGTTTTGAATGAATATATTATGGCTTTTATTTTGAAATAAAGTTCTAGCAATGTAATAATGTTATAAAATAAATAAATGCTTTACTACAATTGCAACATTTTCCTGTTGATGTGATTTTGAACCCTATTTTTTCACACCTGTAGGAATCAAGAATATATGCTGTATTTTTCTGAACATAACAGAATATACACACAGACACTCACATAGCTTAATGTTAAAATGCAGAGTTGATAAGTACTGTACTTTCATTTCTTGTCTTTCTGCCTTTGGTATCTTGACCTTTCTGGATGTTTCACAGAAAGCAGAAAGTCTGAATTTGTCTGAACACTTGGGTATGTGAACCTAGAAGGGAGCGTTATCAAAATGACATCATCTGTTTCTTGTAAATTGGACAGTCAGCAGGATTTCTGACTGTCTGCCACAGGAAAAAGAGCCCTCCAAAATCCAATTTAAATCTGAGCAGTGCTGTTTCTAGGGCTCTGTTTGCAAAAAACCTGAATATATGGACCCAGAGATTTTTTCTGAACAAAAACCCGATCCTTCATATGCTGAGGCATACAGATCTTTGTTTCACTGAAGCCTTTCCATGATTATTCTTATTTTTTCAAGTGGGCAGTGAAATCTTTTCAATTGCTATGTGACACCTCAAGTGACAATGTAAGTTTTCTGTGTTACATTAACTATCTTTTCTTGTACCATGAAATCACTCAGAATCCCTTTAGTCTAAGAAATTGCTTAGCTGTGACAATTGGAATGTATATCTAATTGATAGCACTTTCTCTAAAGGCACTGGGTTGTGGTGGATGCTGTCTGGCATATTTCACAGAATCAGGGCTCTTTTTGTTTCTGCAAAGAAAAGATAAAAACTAATGACAGATTTGCAAAATGCAAGATTGCTGCTGCCTTCTGCATTACGTGCAGCTAATAATCATGCTGTATGGGGTTTGTGTGACTGGGTTTTTGTAGTGGGGTCTACAGGGGTGGCTTCGGGAACCTTCCAGCAGAGTCAAGGCCAGCTGGCTCCAAGACAGACCCATGCTGGAGCAGTCTGTGCCTGAAAAACTGTACCCTGTGGAAGAGTGACACACATTACAGCAGTTTCTGGAGAACTGTTGCCCATGGCATGAGCTCACACTGGAGAAGTTCATGGATAGCTGTCTCCTGTGGGAGGGACCCTGTGTTGAACAGACTGCTCTCCCTGAGCAGTGGTAGGAGCCGTATGTGATGAACTGATCATAAGCCCCCTTCAGTGTCATCCTGTATCTCTGCAGGGAAGGAGGAAGAGCCCAGAAAGAGGGAGATGTAGGAGGAAGGTGTTTTTAGGATTTGATTTTGCTTCTCATTATCCTGCTCTGATTTTGTTAGTAATAAATTCAGTTAATAGCCCCAGTTTATCTTTTTTGTCTGAGATGGTGTTTGGTTTGTGATCTCTCCCTGTCCTTAACTCATTAACTTTTTGTTGTATTCTCTTTTCCCTGTCCAGCTATGGAGCTGAGTGGCAGAGTGGCTTTGGTGACTGCCTGGCACTTAGCCAGGGTCAACCCATTACACCTAATTACCAATGCTTAGTTTCAAAATTCTGTGTTCTGTGGGAAGAAAGCTTTTATAATATTTCATGAAGGTTCAAAACAACTATGGCATTATTAAAAGGTTCAATGCATATTAAAATATTTTGTAATTGTATAGGTGATGCTGTGTGGTACAAGAGAGGCTAGATATCAAATGCATGTTTCTTGCCTGGATCTGATATGACCTGTTGTAAAACCATGAATAAACCTCTCATTTCTGTAGTGTGGATTTTTCTCTTCAAGAGCCTTGAAATTTGCTGACTAAAGGTTGCAAATTTTTTATAGAACATTCAGGCAAAAAGTTGGCTTGTTTCCCCTTCTACATTTCATCCAGATCTTTACTTTGGAAGTTTTCAAAGGCACTGAAATAATTCCTGACTTTTGTAAGGTACTAGAAAATACTTCTGAGTAAATGAAAAGTGTAATTGTCATTGCAGTTTTGTGCCTCCTGTTTCAGGACTCATGGTCTTTGCAGACTAGATTGGCTAAACAACTGGCCTGAAAAGACAGTTCCTGTTCCTTTACAACTCCTGAAAAGCCACATTTTTCTGTTCCACCACAGATAGCGTTATGGACCTTTCAGGTGTATGAGAGTGTTGTTGGTGTGGAATATGTTGGTGTGGAATGCTCCGGGAAACCAGGAGATTGCCACAAACTGAATCAGGTAGACAGACACCAAAACAGGATTGCATGTTATCCATATAACCAATTCTCAATAGCAAATTTTTCCAGTAAAACATCCGTGTGTTAATTTTTCTCCTGGTGTTAGATACATCTTTTCTAGTGAAAACACATGCCAGCATTTGTGACCATTTCAATTACAGTGTCTGTGTGAGGAAGCGTGCAATAGGGTAGGAAGAGGGAAGCCCTGTTAAAGACTGGCTAACTGAATTGGCACGGTATTCCTAGGAGTGGAAAAAAAACCAACAACAAAAAAACCCAACAAACAACCCCCACCACAAGAATTGAATATTAATAGCACAGCTGCTCCAGGATTGGATGGGCCGTGTTCTTTCTATTGCCTTTTACATACAAGAACAAAGTAGCTGTTCTGTATAGTCATAAGTCCTGAAGGTTGTGGATGAGAACACAAAGTAATGGTTTGGTCAGGATACATCAAAATTATTTTTATTCACTCTCATCTAAAAAATATCAAGGAAGAATCTGAAGTACTTCAATTTATGCTGGCTTGTGAAGTAGAATGCTCTAATGCTATGACTGATTTCCACAGCTATAAGTAAGGTCTGATAAAATCAAATTACTAGAATTAGATAAAAATAAGATTACTTCTTTTGAATCCTATTTGCTATTGTATTACTGTAGCAAAGCAATTTTGTTGATGCTTAATAGGGTTCTGCAATATATTGTGTTGTGCCACGGTGGTTAAAAATTTTCAATTAAAGAGAGTAATAGAAAAATTCCTGCAAAATATTTTTGCTTTGAAACTTGTTTATACTTTCCAACTGCGATGCAACTGAACAGCAATGTTTTGTAACAGAGAACTTAATATGATATCCTGATATTTATAAGTAAAATAGAGCCAGGTAAAAGCAGTCCCTTCTTATGCAGTTCCACTCTTTCTGACTTTGTGAAATGTTTTCCAATATAGAAGACATTATAGGGAAAAATAACTGGTAAGCTGCATTCTTCTTGAATGATCAATAATTAAAAAAACCTGTTACGTGTGCTAAATAACAAATATTTGTATTTGCTATCTGTGCTTCTCAATTGTGCCTCTGTTTAGTGGCACAGTCACAGCTATTAACTTTGATAGCAGATGAAGACAAAATTGTAATTTCAGTTGCTGGTATGCTGAGTTTTCTTCAGTCTATAAATTTTGTAGTGGTTTTTCTGTTTCTTGTTAGTCAACTGAAGTATTTAATGCCAGTGTTCAACAGCATATTAGTAGGAGAGAAAGCTTATATAGGGTGGGAAAAACGAATCTTTCCTGCACATATGCACAAAAGGCATATCCATCTCTTTCAAAAATTGCAGAATTATCTGATAGATTTATCACACACCTTCACATTTCAAAAGCCATCTCTGGGACTTCTAGTCTTGAATTCCAAATGCCTTAGATAGCATTTTTCTCTGACACATCTAGCGAAAAGAAAATGATGATGTTATGGTAGGGCATAAAAGTTTTACTGGAGTTCATCTCAGCTGTTGTATATACAGTCTACTCGGTTATAACTTCACTGTTACTACCAGACTGGATTGTCCTACAGCCATCCTGCTGTTATTCTCAACACTTAAATGTATTTCCTCTAAACTTAGATTTGTAGGCAGAGCTGGTAGCTGATAAAACTTTTGTAAGAGCCCATTTTAAGTTACTAAAAACTTTGGCAATTCAGATCTCCTACAGCTGAAATTTTTATGTGTGGGTTCGTGTCTGAAAAAGTCAGGAGAGTTTACCTCAAGCAGTTTCGTCTTTTGGAATGATTCTGAGGAGGAGGATTAAAGATAAAAAAAATCATCCTCCTTTCTGTCCCAAATTTTCCCAGGCCTTTATTTGACAACATCCCTGGTTCCTTTATACAGTGAAAGGTAGTTCCTTTAGACAGGGACCTGCTGGTGGATGACTGGAAGAGTGATTCCATTAGACTTTAGAGGTCAGTTTGTGCAGTGTTTCTGTCAAATGACAGTGTGCTGTCATTTGACTGAGCCATCGTAAACTGGTCTGTGGCTGGGACTCTGAGGCAGTGTCTTGGAAGAACCTGTACCACTTCAGGGCTCCTTCCACCACAGTGCCCTTCTGCAGTGAGGGACTGGGCTGTGCATGCATCACCACCACAGCTCAGCACTGACCTTGCAGTCTGGGAGAGCCTTTTGTCCTTTTTTTTTCACCCTAATTACTTCCATGGAACACAGAGGCAAGCTCTTGTTTGTTCTCAGTGCCTTGCTTAAGTTGCTGCTGTGTTGAAAAACAGGATGGGGAAAAAACCCCAAAAATAGCCAACAAAATCAAGCAAGAAAGAGAGAAGAACTCCAAATTGCTTTAATACGAAAGTGTTAAAAAGTTGGAGGCAAATATGGAGAATTCATGGAGCTGTAAGGAGAAGAAATAGAGGGACCAGATTCTTAAAAAGAGATTTGTTCAGTCTCTGCAGAATTCAAGATGCCTGAGGGTCAAATTTCTTGTGGTATAAGCAAATGGCTGTGAAATGTACCAGCAAATTACTGAATTATTGCCTTTAGGAACATCATTAGGAACGTTCCTGAAGCCAATTACTGCATGAACTCAAGGAGCAGTTATCTCTGTTCTCCTAAGGATCTGGTCCTTCTGTACAGATGGAAAGTCGGTTATATGGGATGAGATTTTAAATTTTTTTTCCCAGATTGGTTACTAGAAAAAAATAGGTTTTGTGTTTGAGTGCTTTTAAATTACTATGCTCGAGTTAAGGATGCAAAATATGAAGTATTCAGCTAAAGCCAAAATTTTCCCAGAAGATACATAATGCTTTAAACTTCCTCATATGTTCCTTACAGATCCAGTCACTAGATGAACTGTAGGAAAGAATCATCATAATGACTCTTTGGAATGCACAGGAGTTAAAAGCAAGGAAGAATAGAGACGAGGCGCTGCATTCCCAAAGGCATTTTTTTGGCACAGTACTAACATTTGATGCCAATGTCATGCTACATTACTGAGGATAAAAGGCTCAAGGAACAATGTAACAGAACAAAATTATTTTTGAGAAGATTCCATATCAAAACTAGTCCATTGTAATCCACCTTTTCCTTTTTGTGTGGGCATATGAACTGTACATAAATAATAAAAAAAAGCTGTTGACCAAGCTGTTAACCTCAGTCCAGTCCAGGTGTGGCAACCAAGGGTGATTGCATGACTCTGCTATTTTTCTTTGGGTTCTATTAGGAGAATAAAAGCAGGAACAGGTGAATTCATTATTTATTATCTTTTAGCTGTAAAGAGAAAGGAGCAGTTAACAGTTTCTTTTTCCTATTGGCATATTGAAATAGCATTAAGATAGACTTCTGTGCTGAATATCCCTTTCTGTTATTTCAAACAGTTCTGTCCTCTCAAGGGATGGAGCCATTCTGTTTTCTGCTTATCTAGTTTTGTATCTCCCACTTCAAAGCCCCCCACCAAAAAAACAGTCAAAAATGAGCTAAAATTCTTCCAGCTCCAAACACACTAACAGAAAAAAGGACAACTTCCTATATTTCCGTGACAGCTGTGTGGAGCCAAGATGCAGAAATCTCTGGAATGGGGAGGACTTCTGTGTCTCCAGTGTGTCTCCATGCTCCCTCTGTGGACTTTTATCTATCTAATACCTTAAGACTTGGCTTGAGATGCATGGAATATGTTCTGCTTCACTTGTTCATGTATATGCCAGTATGGTCTGTAGATGGGGATCAGTGCTATCTCAGATAACAAAATGGGTACTGACTAGTGATTTTAAATGCCACTGAATAAATGTATAGCTACAGGAAACTGTGGTGCTGTAGGCTGAACCCAGAAATCATTAGGTTTTCAGTGGTCTCACCCTTGTCATCCACCGAAACAAAGCAACATAGAACAGCATATTGTAACAAGAGCTCACAAATTTGATGCCATCTTCCTCTTTGATTTTGGGCAGGTCTCCAGAGATCATGTCTTTCCTTAGAGAAGTTAGCGGATGTGAGACCATGTAAGCTGGTTCAGTAAGAGCATTTGAAAAGTAAATGTAAGGTATGTTGTGAAATAACAAAGAGCTACATGAATGAAATTCTTCAGTAGCTGCTTTTGGCCAAGGGAAAGTCAAGCAGAGGCTACATGAGATAGGTGCTGTAACTGGAGGTAAATCTGTGCAAAAAGAACCTTGAGCTGCAGGATACCCCTGAGACAATGGTGTAAGTATTGCTGTGTGCTTAGAGAACAAGCAGGACCGTGACACAACCATGCATGCAGAATTTTTTCCCCCATATTTTGAAACACTAAAGGAGAATTTAAAACAACTGTTGAGCTTTCCAAGATCTTTGTTGCCAAAGAAGGTGGATGTCTGATATGTAATAATACTGTTGTGCTACAGCACTCTAAGGTTTTGGAATAATCAAAGAAGATTGTGCTTCAGGAAAATTCACCTGCTATTTTACTGGCCTTCCACTGCTGGGGATGACAAGTGCTGTAGTGGGGGTGCATGTAACCACCACCCTACATAAACGTGATCTGAGTGCATGGCTCTCAAATTCCAGCACTTTGCTCTGTGACACTCCCCCAAAGCTATTTAACTATAGGCACTCATGAAAAAAAAAAAATCCTATTGTAGATGTTTCCTTGTGAAGTGCCCATCAAAAAAACTGCTGTGATAGTAATGAGAAAATTCATGTCAATTAGTAATTTTTTAAAAAGACAGGAGAAGCCAATTGAGAAACCCCAGGAGGGTAATCACTTGCCATCTGAATTATTAATTTCATTATATGTTTTAAGAGAAAGGACACGATAGCCACTAAAGGAGGCCCTGGAGGAACACAATACTGGTACATCAACACAATTGATTTCTCACTGATTTAAAGCAAATTATCTTAGTGACAAGTTTAAAAGTTTCCAGTTGAAAAGGAGATGTTGTTTCTGGGCCAGTGGAGGGTCCTACATAGCTATGGTTGCAGGGTAAGGAGTAACCAAAAGCATTGGTGCAGCTTGCCAACTTTTCTTGCCGTTTTGGCCATTTTTACCAGATGCACAGAGATATATCACAGGCATGTTCACCAGTTTCACAACTTCTCTGGCTTGTCTTCTCCCCTTCCTTGCCAGTCTCATGCCTTAGGAATAAAGGACAAAATGATAGTTCAAGTCTGACTTGACATGCAGACATGCATCTCTACTCTTTTCATGGTGCTATAGTGAAAGAGCAGCTCTGACTCCATAACAAATACTATTACAGCAATTTGTTTTGTCATGTCAGACAGTGCTTTAAATGAGGAAGCTCAAAAGTTTTCATGGAGAATAACACTAAATTTTTCAGATGGAGAATGGGGGCCGAAATTACTTGTTAAAAGCTATGTAGCACTAAGGTGAGAGCTGACTGAGTGAAAGCTGCAAGTTTTTGCCCAATAAAAATTATAACAATACAGGAATTATAGCTTAGTTCTGCTATGAGAACAGTCTCTGGCATCCCCTTACTGTTGTCAGGCCATGTAATCCATTTTCTCTAGTGAATTACGTGGTATTCCCTATGGCAAGAATACTGTTTTGCATTTTCCTCCATTTCTTTTTATCTGGATTTTGTGGTTTATGCTTTGCACATAGCCCTTAGACAATATAATTGCCTTGTAGAATCTGTCCCTTCCTGTCTGGTGCTCCCATCCCCAGCACTTTTTAACATGCAAAGGGCAGGGTAGAGTAGATGACTCAAAATATTCTTACGTTTTATACAGCTCTGTACATACTCCTGTAGTGTCTGCGGCAGAGTCCTCCTTAGTTTCAATCATGTGCTTGATTTTCTCCTGCTTTGCTGCATAGTGAGTTAAGATTTTAAATGTGCATTACATGCTGTACTCTGAATCTTTTGGAATTTGTTGGGGTGTAGTTTTGGGGTTCAAACCAGAGTGAAAATATCTCAAGAATCCTTGGTAAACCAGTACAGCACATGAATACCCTTCTTGTTCTAATTTTAATCTTTCTGTGGTGTATACTGCAAGAATGTCAATCCATAATTGCATTAGAGCTAATTACTTGGTGATTTTTATGTAAAAAAATAATTTTTGTAAAAACTTTGTGAACAACATGTATGATTAAAAGGTAGATTTTTTCAACATTGATTTTTACAGGTTGGAATGAAAATATATCCAGAAAAAGCAAGTTTTTCCTTGTTACTTTCTATCACAGTATTTCGTGAACTGAATTTTACCGAATTTATTCCCACATCTCTATAGAAGGACCTGATTCTAAAGCAAAATTTTCATAAGAAAAGAGTAACATAAGAAAACCCAGTTCTGTATCTGGACATTTGGAGCAACAGCCTCTGAATGTAAAATATACCTCTATGTGTATATTTTCAGATAAAACTCAGAACTTCGGAAACTCATCAGCGGTATAATCTTTTGAACTGAAAGTCTTTTAGCAGCTTCCCCAGAGAGTTAATGGAAGCTGTGATGGCATTCCATTTGATAGTGATTTTGTCATTAACAGTCCTTTTAGATAAGGGATTATGCTTAGCAACAAATGGTCACTTTTGCAGAAATAGAGCATTCATTTAGCTCCAGTTTCTAATTTTTAATTTGTCTTTATATGAAAAATGCAGTAAATTACTCAGACGGGAGATCTGTGATACAACATCTGAGTTGAATTTTTAATTAGATGTGTTTGCAATGTAACACACATCCTTCAATTGTAACCTGCATACTTTAAACATGCAAGGCAACTGTCTGAGTTCTTTGTTTCAGGTGGATTGTTTGTGTTTGGAGGTTTTATTTGATTTTGTTTTTTGTTTGTTTGTTTATAGGAAAAGAGCTGGCTGTTGCAGAAATTAAGAAAACTATTTGCAAATAAAATATGACAGATTCCTGCAAAATAGGCTATCTCCTTTTGCTCTCAAGCTTTGAAAGCATTGAAATAAGAAAGCAGGAGGAGATCTTATAGAACAGCAGAGGCTCTACTTGAGCATACATTACTGAAGAAATAAAATAATGCATAGATGATAGAAGGGAACCAAAGTATTTGGAATAAATGTTCACTGGATTTTAACTAGAATTTATGGATTCATTAAAGACTGTCTGCAGCAAAATTAATCCTGATTATCTGCTTTTGAAGCAAAGTAAAACAAGGGAATGCATATGCTTCTTAGCCCTATCTCTTCTAATCATGTTTTTGTAGCATAGAATTGGGCATTTCAACTGCATAAATGGAAAGTAATTTTTTCTTGAATGACTGAAAATGCACATTCTAGAAAACAAAGTATAAGGCAAAGTAATTCTTAATGGTTCTCTCCTTTTAGATTAGCTGGCAGATGCATACATCAATTCTTTAGTCATTTCGGTTTAGTAAAAAAATTTTGAGAAAATTAGAGTAATCTCAATCAAGCCCTACAGACCCTAGGAATGTACTTAAACTACCCATATATATATACATAAAAACACCCCAAACCTCACCTTCAAAAAGTTGTCTTGTGACAGACAATGCGTGATCAATGCGTGTCTAATTTTGAATGAAAGCCCATTCCTGTCTTCCTTTTTCCAGGCCATATGGAAACATATGATTTAGATAATTTGTTGAATTTCAGTTGAATGCTGAAAATACCTTCAGTTAAAATGGAATGGAAATATCCCAGTAAAGCTCTAGAGAAAGTTAAATCTCCTCCCTTGGTGAAGAGTTTAAGACTTAAATTGTAGTGGCTGGTACTGGTGATGAATTGGAAGCTGTCTTTCTCGCAGTGGCCTGTCATCACTCTGCTCTCTGCTCCTCTTGTGATTTGATTGTTGGTTGACTGGTGGCATGAACAATATATCTCCTTAATCTCATTGGGATTTAGTGAGATTGGATGTATTCTTCAATGAAGTACAAGGAAAATAGTCTTATATTAAAGCTTTCTGTCATTTTAAAAAAGAAGTCTCTGAAAACTTTATGCAGACTTTTTAGCTTCAGCAGTCATTGAGGCAGTAAATGCTTCTTCCCCACCAGACTTGCAGGGACAACTTCAGTTTTGCATTTGGGAGGAAAGTACCAGACCCTGCTCAATAGTTAAGTCCCCAGTTAAGGGGTTTTGTTAATAGCTTCCTTGGTTTGTAAGCATTTTGGCTCAAATCAGACTTTTCTCATTACACAAGACGTGGCTCTCTACATTTGGATAGAAAGTTACTACAAAGATTGGGGTGGGGAGGGGAGGTTGGGTAACGGAGCTGCATTCACCAAAGGAGAATTTTTCTTCCAAACTTAGTTAGCGTGAAGAAGTACTTGTTCCCTGGGTGAATAGAAATCCTGAGCAGTTAATCACGAATAGTGTGATTGGAATACTACTTTCCAAGGGAGAATCCTGCCTAAGGAAGCCTGGCTGGATGTTAATAGCTGTGGCTTGGCTTTGCTGGCAGTTCCTGTGCTAATTAAAGTAACAACATAAAGATTTATAAAATGCACAATAAAGTCCTAAACACAGATGCCAACAGGGACGGAGATGATTTTAGTTGAAATCACACAGGTTACCAAGACAAGTTGGTAATAAATGACCCTGCAGAGATGCAATTTCAGTCCCTTGCTTTTCCTGCCAGTTGAGGAGCAGCTCTGTTAAGACAAAGCGCTGTGATATGCACTGTGAAATCTCTGTTGCTGAAGGTCTTTAAGAAAATTTTAGATCAGCATCTGTCTAAAATACCTTAGGAATAGCAAGAACTGCTTTAAGGCAGGAGATGTGTTTCTTTCTGCTGCAGTTTTGTGGTGTAAAAAATGGGTGGGTGCTTCAAAAACCTCAGACTGAATAAGGCTAGTTGTATGTAAGCTTTGATTATAGACTAAGGACTGTGGAGCAAGTTTTCTGTGGTCAGAAAATGAAAATATTCTCAATAATAACATTAAGTAAACATTTACCATGAAATTCCTTTTTTGGAAAACAGATGTGTTTCCATTTCATCTTCAAGGGAATTCTCTTAATGATGACTCTAGATAAAAATATCCAAAGTTTTGTTGGTAAAATCTCATTGTCTTGCTAAAGAAAATGTCTGTATATTAATTCTGTGTAAATAGTAATATTCTGTCAGAGGAAAGCAATCAGAAGATATTATATTTCAACTTTAATATGGCTGTACTACCACAATGCTACCAGCCTGAATTTCAAATTAATTTAATTGAACTCTAATGAATAAAATTAGTTGTCCTAATTTTATTGGGATGATGTAATTAAAATCTCAGCTGAAGGGTTTTGCAAATGAATATAATGGTAATTGTGGCTGGCTTGATCTTTTGCAACCTGAGGTTCTCAGCTACATCTGTCCCTCTCCCTTTCCCCCTGTAAAAGATGGTGAGTAACTCCAGAGAGTGGGTGCTGGAGCTGCTCTTTAGAGCTGCTTACTGAAGCAGTCTGACTGCAGGACAAATTGCAATGCTAGTGAAATGAAAGACTGAAGAAAATAGCCTTTTACTGGAAGCAGGGTGTAGAAAAGTCGATGTAATAATTGCACAGTGCTGAATGCCTTTTCATATTCTAAATAAAAGCGATGGCAGTATGATTCATTTGATACTTTGCGAACTAAACCTTCTCAGCACTGGTTATGAAATAAATATATGAGCTCAGAGAGCAGTCCTGGATATCTTTGTGAAAAGTACCTTTGTGATTTAAGTTTCAGCAAATCACAGAATGGTTTGTGTTGAAGGGGCCTTTAAAGATCAGCTAGTCCAAGCCCATGCCATGGGCAGGGACGCCTTTCCCTAGAACAGGTTGCTCAAAGCCCCATCCAGCTTGACCTGGAACATTTCCAGGGATGGGGCATTTACAACCCCTCTGGACATCCTGTTCCACTCTTTCATTACCATTACATGTGATGTAACTTTTCTACCTTAATCATAGCAATGTTACAATTCTTCTGTTCTTCTCTACTTAGGGTCAGGAGCTTGGCTGCATTTAATGAAGATGGTTCTAGAAGTATGAATATGTATTTGATGCGTCATATGATTTCCTAAGTTTTTCAAATGCTACCTTCTCATAATTCAATAATTTAATACATCATTTAATAATTACAAACTCAGGAAGGGATAGTCCTCTTCTGCCACACAATCCCTCTAGCCTACAAATATTAGCAATTCCTGAGAGCTATGCAAAAGGAATAATAGCAGGAAAAGTAGTTTTGAACTGTGCTGTAAATCTCCTTTTACTTTTTCCATTTGGACACATCATGCACTCTCTATATGTAGGTTTTCCTTTATTTGTCAGATCCTTTTCCTACTGTGCCATAACCAACCAGAGCTACAACTGTGTGTCCTGCCTCAGACTTGTCTGATCTTTGATTTGCTGGCAAGCAGAGAGCTTTTCTCTGTTCTTGCACGTGCAGTAAGATCACTCCATCAACCTTCCTTACTGATTCTTTGGAAGGGTGCACTAGACCTGGGGCTGTATGTTATCAGTCAGAAAGTTTTTCCAATTTTAATCTTGAGGAAGTTGGATATCTGGAAGCTGGATGTGTCAGTCAGAGGAGAGACCCAACAGGGAATCCCTGAACATACTCAGTCTGTTGGAACAGGATAAGGAGAATGAAGTGATAGTCTTTTTTGTTTCTGGGGTGGGGGGTTTTTGTTTGTTTGCTTTGTTTTATTTGTTTGTTTGGCTGGTTGGTTTTGGTTTTGGTTTGGGGTTTTTTGCATATGCTGAATCAATAAATATGCTTGGAAGAAGTAATAGAACTTTTGCCGTTAGATAATGGCTGTGCCTTCTGTTCTCTTCTGAAAAGCAGGCCATAAGCCTGAATGTTTCTTGTCTTTCAAAGTGGATTTCGTGGTGTACCTATAACCTCTAGCTGGACTGGCATGTTTATCTTAAATGGAAGTAACTGATATAATATTTGGCAATTATGTAAGTTGCTCACTGTGGGGGTCACAACACTATTCTCACAGAGAACACCTTGCTCTTGCTGCTATTTCGGCAGCGTTTCTGTAGCTACTGCTGTTCCCCATAGAAAATAAATTTTTCTGGAGCAGAAAAAGCTGGCTGCTCTTTGTGTATGGAATTTCACAGCAAGATGGTGTGTTGTCCCTCCTACCCAACAACAGAATTTTGCAGAATATTGGAAGGTATGACTAAAAATACAATGACAGTGTTTTCATGTATTGTTTGCCATGTTTTTGATTCATTGCTTTAGATCTGTGTCTAAAATCTCAAAAGATACATATGTGATTTGTAAATTATCTGAATTTTTTCTCATTAGATTTAGTATAGAAGAGAAACAAAGCAGATAAAAGAGTTTAATTTTCTCTTTATTGTTCCCTAAAATCATCAATAAGAAAGTACAAAAAATCATGCACAGACAGAAATACAATAAACACAAGCAAGAAAAAATGTTGTCTTTGATATAGTGACATGGATTTCCTTTTAACCCTGATGCATCTTTTCACACCCTCCTTTGACTGCAGCATTTCATCCTCTTAGAAGGTGTAACACTGGTACATTCAGTGTATTGCTGGTTATACTTTGGAACCAGCTATGAATGTAATGGTGCCATAACAGAAGGTTGTGCTTCTTTCAGCTGTCTTCATGAGTAATTCTGACATCCTTCTAGTACTTGACCAATGCACTGAGAATTTTTTTCTTTTTCTGTATCTGATTATGTGGCCATCCATTTCTTTCTATGCTGTTTCTTATTCTATCCCAATACAGGAAGGTCATATGTTGGTTCCAGACAGGGAGACCACTCACTTTTTCCTGAAGATCTATATATGAAATAAGAATGGGAAATAGGAGCCAAATCAATTGAAATTCCTGAACATGCCTGGGTAGCAATGTAAGATATAATGAACACACATTTCTTTGTCCTAGGTCACTACCAATTAATGTGCTGCAGCATGGAGACCAGTATTCATAGCATAACCACCTAATGTGACAGTAACAATCCAAATGAAATTAAACTTAAGTAAGTAACATAGGCAAAAAGAAGGAAAATTTCCCATTGTTGTTGTTCTTTTGTGCTCAGAGGTCTTACCTAGAAACAAGGAATCTGCTTTCAAGGAAATACACACAAAAATACCCAGAGGCAGAGGGGATAAAACTTAACAACATGGAAAGAATAACTGATTTTGTGGGTTTTTGAGCATTTAAATAGGTATGTGTAAATAGCACATTCATGCAAATGGAAAAGAAATGTTATAGACCTGAGTTTCCCTCAGGCAGGTCCTTCTGCAGGCAGGGAGCTGACAGTAAGGCTTGTGTTGGAATAGTTAGAGAAGTTACATATTTTGTTCAAGTTCCTAAAGCAAGGAACTCATAGTGTCCTGACACTCTCTGTGTTGTCTATATGCAGTCTTCAGGGTGATTATAAAGTATTGCCAAGGAGAGAATGCCCCATTCTGGCAATAGTTCTGCTCATTTCTAAGTTCATTCTATCCTCAAGATAAATTTAATGCTAGGAGACTTTGGTTTACAATGGAAACACAAAAAGACAGTGAGGCATGAAAAGCAGAAGAGAGCCTTTACAGCTGGCATCTGCCATGGCTGAGGGTAAATCTCATTTGGTCCAGAAGCCTAATGGCAGACCCCAAAATCCTGAGTAAATAATAGCCACTAAGTCACTGCCCTTCGTATCTGGAAGATACCTGTAAGCAGAGGTTTGACCTACATTCCCTTCATGGGACTGATGTGGTTTCTTCAAACCACAGCCAGCTATCAGTCCAGCAGCCTGCGTGGCTCCTGAGAAAAAAGCAGAGATTTCTTACTAATGGATCTTGGTAGTGGGGAGCAGGGCTACATTCAAGGACTGCCAAAGTAATTAATCCCTGAAACAATATCAACCATACTCCTTATTTCTCTTGCATTCTGAATGGTACACTCTGAAAGAATCCAAATCACATATGGGAGTTTTTCTTTATTTTCTGTGAAATTCCAACACTTTCTCTCTGGAAGTTCAGTAAATCCTCTGAAGCACTTTGTATTGAATTGCTGCAGCACAGTGATTCACAAAGAACTTCTATTTATGGGCCTGATCAAAAGTGCATTGAAATTGTTCCATTGATTTCCATGGGCTCTGAATCTCTCCCATAATAATTAAACATGACTACAAAGTTGGTTTGTTGGGGTTTTTTTGTTTTTTTTTTTTGCATTAAACAGTGTTTTACTCTTTTTCCCGAGACAGATCAATTGCAACTTTGTTTGGAGAAATAGCATACTTGCTATAGCATCCATTGTATGTAAAACTCCTGCTTTTAAAGATTTGACTCTAGCAATATGTCTATGAATTTGTTAACCTACCCACCTCTGCCTGCCTTTCATGACAGGAAGAAGACTGACTAATTTGCCAAAGAGGATCTATCAGAAATGGGATTTCATGAAATCAGAAGAATTTTTTCAGTATGCTGGCAGACTGTCACCACAAACATGGGCAAAAATGTCTGGTGTTATCTGTTTTTTTATAAATGGACAGTCAGGAGATATTCCAAAAAGTGTGAAACTTAGTATTTCATGGCTTTGATAAAACCACATCATTAAAGTTCATGCAGTGCCGCAGTGTAGGATTCAGTTCAATGTAATGGAAAGGAGTATTTCTGTCTGTGTATAATGAGTTAACTAGGTTAAATCTGCTAAGAAAGGAACTACAGGATCCCACAGCTTATTTAAAGGAAGTCTAGCTTATTCACCCGTGTCAGAGAAAATCCATGAATACTGTCACTTCTCTAAAGAAGCCACCTAGGAATATTGAAGGGTAAAACGCAGAGAAAATGCTTCAGTTTAGACATGAATTTCATTATTACTGTGCTAGCCCTTTCATGTAATAAATGAGAACAAAACCCAACGCAAAACCACCAAGTTTTATCTTTATGTGTCAGACTCAATTTGACAGAGAAAGCTACCTGAATTGCCAGAAATTAATCACATTTTCAAGGTATCTCACTCTTTTCTATATACCCAAAGGGGCTGTACTGCTTGGACTACAGATGGTGTACTAAAACAATACGTTTCATTTCTACCAGTCCATTAGAAAGGTCTTTTCCCTTTGGTTATGGAGGTATCACAAAAAGTGCTGCTAACACTTTTCATCAGAAGTGCATCAGAACATGACCTGTGCTTTTTTAAGGAGTCAGGCATTGTCTTACATTTGGGCTTCATCTGGGATTCAGAACAGAAACTCTGCAACCACCATGGGTGGAAATGTGGAAAGCCAAATAAACATGATGTTCATGTTACCCCCACTAATTTTACTATATTCTTGCTTTTGAGCCATGGTAGTAAGTTGAAAATGAGTTCACATAGAAAGAACAGTTTACTTAGAGATATCCTTCCCTGTTTCCAGTCAAAATTCATATATGACATATGCAAAATTCTATACCTATAACTCACAAACTCTCTCAAGCTGCTGAATTCTGGGAAATGTTGTAAAGTAATTTAAAGTTTAGGTTTATGAAAAATCTTGTAGATTGGGAAATATTTATGGTCATTGGCTCAAGGACTGAAGTCCTCAAATTGTCACTGGGCATTTTGTTGGCACCATGAAGTCCTCTTTTCTCTGTTAGATCTTTTGTGGCTTGTCCTGTTTTGAGGCATTGTCTTCATTGTCTGTTGCTCTATATAGTTGCATTTATATTGTTTATATTTTGTAATTTCAGAACAATTTATAACACCATTTTACTTGGACTTGCCTGTGCCAGCTTGGCATATTTAAACTTCTTTTTTTCCCCACCATTTCCAGCAATTACCATACAAGGATTTGTATATGCTTGTTCTGTAAACTCCTTTTTTTATATGCATGTCCATAATGCTAATTGTTGTCAAACAGGGCTATGTGCACATAAGAGGACAAAATTCTACTTGTGTTGTCCAACAATATTCTTCTTTGATGTTGCACTTAACTGTGCAAATTATTAGATGTTCTCTGCTGTATATGTTGAGCTTGATATACTCTGCTGGATAAAATTTCATGATTTCTAAATCTTCAGAACATCAGATTTTGTTGTTTTCCATAACTCTGCCTTCAAACCAAAACAACAGACAAAACCAGTGATTTATACGTCCTTCAATATTTTGGCCCTGTGACTGCAGATATGGGAAAGTAAATACAATTCACTAAAGAAATCAATTCCCAATTGTGTTTTAATGCTAAAAAAGTGCTGTCAAGGATGCTACTGAGCAAATAATAAAACATTTAGAACCAAGTTAGAGTTACAAAACTTTAATATCCCCAAAGCTTTGGACAATGAAAACAAATTCAATTGTCACGCATGTTTATGAAAATATTTGTGAAACAATTTAAAATTCTTTAAGAGTATTTTATCAGGGAGACTATGAAATATTATTAAATAAGATTAAAAAAATAGTAGAGATAGGAAAAATAGGAACAAGACAAAAAGTATTTTTAAGACTGGAGGCAGATAATGCATATATATGAAGTGGTTATAAGGCACTGCTCTTGGGTTTCTGAGTCTTCCCAACATCTCAAATGAGTAATAGTTTAAGTAAATAGTTGGAAATAACTTTGCTTTATGATATATTTTAAAAAGAAAACTGACTCAAAAATGCAATTGTTTCAAAGTTTCCTAAGTACTCCAAAGGAAACACTATTGTCTCTCAAACTGTAAGAAGTATTGAAGAGAATTTCCTGAAGTTTTTAAACCAAGAGCATTTCCTCTTATTAAAAATATATTAATAGATACAGTGCATTAGGTGGATTATTGTTAGTGGGCTGGCCCAATGTTCTATGTAGTTTAAAAAAAAGTTGATTTTTGTTCTGTTCTTAATGGTATTCACATATTGATGAAGAAAGTATAAAAATAGACAAAAAGAGAAGTTAGAAGGAGAGAACTTACATTCCAGGAAGCATTGAGGTTTTGTAGAAAGCACCCATCTCAAGAAACCATATTCACTTAAATTTCTCTTAAGAGATGTGCAGATGCAAGAAACCACATCAAGTGATGTAGCTGGGTATGACTCGTGTGGTCTCTTCTGATAAATATTTGCCACTGGCAGCAACATTCCTCCTCTAAAAAGGGGCACCAGGACATTAATTTTGAAAGACAAAAGCAAAACTCCAAAAAGTTTGCTCAGTAGGAGCACTCAGTGGGCCTACTCAATCCTTCACTGTCCTTTCCACCAGGAAGGGAGGTTGCTCCCATGCATTGGCAGTAATTCGTTTGGGAAACACTGCTTGCATGCTTTGAAGTACAATTGTGCTAACATCAACCAGCTTTTAATACTCTTACTCCTGTGAATATTAAATTTCAAATTTTGAAATCTATTGTGCAACTGGCACTAAGGGAAATCTGGCCCAGTTTGCCTTGGATTAGAATTTGTTAGGTCTATTTACCAAAGAACTTTTGAAAGAAAAGAGAAATCCCATGAATATTAAGAAGCCAGAGTAATCGGCTCTTTTAGAGCTAGGATTTCAGGTTATCTAAGGCTTGGTATGGTAAAAATACTTTTGAATTGTTGGAGTCCTTTGTGCTAAATTTGTCTTTGTAGGTGAATTTTGTCCCTATTTTTCAGTCTGGTATTGGCACCAGATTGAAAATTTCATCACGAAAAGAAAGGAAGATATTGATGGTATGTAGAAGGAAATTAATAATATGAAAAACATCACTGGGTTACAGCAGAGCAGTTCCTGCTATGATCTTTCACAGTTTCTGGATATAGTTCTGCTAAATAAAAATCAATGTTAGGGCATCTTTCTGAATATCCAAGCATGTCTTCCCAAGAAAAATTGTCTAAATTATTGATCTGTAGATACTGATAGCACTTTATCAGCTCTTTTCATGGCAGGCTAAACAGGAAGTATGTTTTCAATTTACTAAACGAAACATTTTCACCATTCCTTTAGAGCCATACTGGTGTTTGAGCTTGAGAATTTGGGAATTGGTTTGAGCTGGGACATATTTATATTGAATAAATATGGGGCTTTTCATATTGAAAAGTATGCTTGGCAAGATGCAGTAAGTTGCTTAAAGCTGAAAAAACATTTAGAGAAGTATATAAGAAGAGAGATACATGGCAGGCACCCTGTAGCTGGACTGAGGACCTTGTATGGATTAATTACACACTGCTTTGGATTTCTTCTTGTTATAAATGATCAAATCGAGAACCAAATTTATAAGAAAATTCAGCAAAGATTTATTATTTTGTCTGTGAGATCGAAGTTCGGTGTTCGAAACCACAGCCAGAGAGACCGCGTCGAGCCTGGGGTCGGCGCCGCATGAACGCGGATCTGACCCCCCGAGTGTCAGAGTCTCCCCAGGTCACACTCGTGGCTTCGCACAGACAGTTTTTATACAGTTTATTCTGCCCGAGGCAAAGATGACCGAATGTTCTTTGTGTCTCCTCACATGCATCGCTGCTGCTTTCCATGTGCAGAGGCAGACAAAGACTCAGTCCAGGCGTCTCGATGTTGCATCAGGGCGGCACTGTCGATCCTCGATCATCGTGGCAGATGTAATCGTCGAGGCGACAATCACTCTTGAGTGGTCCCGGTGACCCGGGGAAGCCGGCGATTGTCGCCCTGGAAGCTTCTATTCTTACGTTAAAACCCCCGATGTTATCTCAACGAAGTCCGGGAGCTAGGCGTATATGACTAAGACACTGCTCCCGGCCAGGATGGTCAAAAGACATAGCTTGGATCTTACAATATTTTATACATTAATAGCATGAATTATCTCTACCATATACTACATCCTGCGTATGAAAACCGACAATTTTCGTAGTAGAGAAGCAGCAACATGTTACTGTCATGAACTGAATTAGTTCTCTACCTGCTTTGATGCGCTGGCTAATAAACAATTTCCAGAGCTAGAGGACGTACATTTAAATGTTGACTTTGCACTAAGAGTTAACAACTTCAAATGCACGATCATTCTACATATTTATGTGGCTTTACCTAAAGGATGCAATCAATTTAAAATATGTTCCCCATTATGTGTCTTAAACTAACAAACAGGTAATTATGTAAGTGCTTGTTTCTACAGAGACAGTTTTTTGCCTGATACTAAATGACTGCTTTGCATCTGTGGGACAGAGACCAAAATGCATTGTTGCAAGTCTGTAGATTACTTTTCCCACTAAAGAATTAATTTCCCTTGGGAAAGCAAATGTTTTAAAAAAGTTGGGGTTTTTTTGTTGTTGTTTTTTTTTGTTCGTTTGTTTTGTTTTGTTTTTGTGCATGTATGTGTATCCTATATGCACTTATTAAATTGTAGTTCATAACTGCTATCTGTTACATATAGAGAACTATTTTAAAATTACCCATCATGTATCAGTGAATAAATATTTTGAGCAGGTTCTTCCCTTTCTCTTGTGTAATACATTATTCACAGTCGAACCACTCAGAGACCCCTAAACACTTAACCTTAGATACATCTTAGCTTTATCCCAAAAGATATTTTGTGGAACTATATGCATATTTGATTTCAGAAGCACATTTAGTATGGCCCCACTAAAAAAAAGAGCTGTTTTATTTTTCTACTTAATTTTTCTATTAATTGTTGTTTATTGTTAATATGGAACTGAAGCCTACTGTCTTTGACTTAGAGGTGGAAAGACTAAAATTAGCTTATTTTGAATTGTAGACAATTTCAGATATTTTTGGCTAAGTTTATTAGTGCAAAACAGTGGTCAACAATGAACTGTGTTCAGATCTGATGTTTTAAGGGTAATTATTATCTTTGAATAGAGATTTGTGTAATATCACAATTTCAGGGTAAGAATTTGTAAAATTAATTGATGAAGATTGATTCTCCATGTGAGAATTAGGTGCATGTCAGATTTGCAGTTTTAATCCCTTTATCACAATGTACCACTTATTTTATTTATGCGATGCAGTTTGTTTTTCGTTATTTTTAATGTAAAATACAGGGCCTAGACATATAAAAATGTCCAAAAGTCCAATTGTGCCTCTGGAAAAACAAAGGGAATAAAAGGCAATAAAAGGCAATAAAAGAATTTTGATACTTGAAATTTTTATGTCATTTTAATGTTACTTAACTTTTAAAATAACATAAATTTTAAAATAAGAAATATTATTTTTAAAAATAATATCGAATTTGGTAAAGGTCATATCTCTTGTCTCATGAAAGAAACCTTTTCTTTTAGAGTGGAGGATATTCCACTACTACTTAGTCTCATACAAAGCACTTAAGAGTGTCTTATTACCTGATCCATATGACACGCTTTTCAAAAGACATGGATCATAGAATATCCTGATTTAGAAGCGATCCACAGGGATCGTTAAGTCCAGCTCCTGGCCCTGCACAGGATATCCCCAAGAGTCACACCACATGCCTGAGAGCATTGTCCAAACGCTTCTTGAACTCTGTCAGGTTTGGTGCTGTGACCACTGCCCTGGGGAGCCTCTACCAGTGCCCAGCCAAAAAACTTTTCCTAATACCCAACCTAAACCTCCCCAGACACAGATTCAGGCCATTCCCTCGGGTCCTGTCACTGTCACCACAGAGAAGGAATCCATGCCTGCCCCTCCTCTTCCCCTCATGAGGAAGTTTTAACTGCAGTGAGGCATCGTCTCCTCATTCCCCTCTTCTCCAGGTTGAACAGAAAAACTGACTTCAGCCACTCCTCATACAGCTTCCCCTCCAAATCCTTCACCATCCTCATGGCCCTCCTTTGGACACTCTCCAGTAGTTTTCTATCTCTTTTATTGTGGCACGCAGAACTGCCCCCAGCGCTCGAGGTGAGGCCATCCCAGTGAAGAACAAGGTGGGGCTATCGCCTCCCTTGCCCTGGGGTGCCTGAAACACCCCAGGACATGCTCGCCCTCCTGGCTGCTGGGGCTAATGTCAATTTTTTTTCTTTCAGAGTGGAGGATATTTCACTACTACTTAGTCTGATACAATGAACTTAAGAAATGTAGTTTCAGCTGACTTACATTGTCTGCTGCACAAATCTTGCTTGATTAGAAAGATAATTTTATCCATTGAATATCTTACCGGTTACCATATCTATTTTACCCACATAGTCTAGCAGGGTGGGTTTAAAGTTATGTTCACAGATTCACAAATTAATCAAGCACTGAACAAAATTTCTGGGATTCAAGTTCTAGTTAGATTTCACATGGAAACTACCATGATGATGTTAGTTTGCATTAGAAGAAGCTCTTATCTCCTCATTTGCCTCCTGCCACATCCAGGATTCAGTCTGAGCTATTGTTTACTTGCAGCCTTTGTACTGAAATGGGGAAACTAGCTGCAGCTGTTGGCAAAAGCTTGGTTTGGCTTTCATAGCTGCTAATATTCTTGATGATACCAATGTTTATACATCTTTCAAATCTAATGTTGTTTCAGCTGTGTTGGAAACCTGCTCATTGATACCAAGTGACAGGAGACAGAAAACTCCCTTCAACTATAGAGAAATTAAGTAAGAACTTAATTTTTATTGTTCATTACCAGGTGGTTCATTAGCCCTGTGAATACTCGATCCTTTGTATTTGGAGTTTCAAATGGCTTGATCAAAAGAAATTTACCATTGTTTCTGACATCCATAGTATTCAAGTGCTGATGTATTACCTGAGCAGATTTTAATCTCTAACATATCTAGGCTTTCAGACAATAGATGTAGGAATCCATTTTTCTCTTTGCATGGATTATGAAACCGAAAAAATGTAGAGACAATAAGCAAGAAAAATCAAAAAGGGTTTAGGCAACTACCTGCCACTTTGTCTATATCTGAAAGTGCAATCAGTAGCTGCTGCTGCTTCTGAAAGTATGTGGGTAGGTAATTCTTAAATCACCAGGAAAGTTCTGGTAGGACATAATGAGAGAGATTTGCATTTATAAACATCCCCATTGGTGCGTAGCTAATGACTTTAAGTTAGGTTGTTTTGTTCATTATTGTGTGCTAAAGTTTCTTGACTAGAGAAGAAGGCTGTAGAAATATTTGCTTGTGTGATTCACTGGTAGAATCAGCAGCAGGGAGTAGGTTAGATGCCTGCATGTACAACAAAACAGGAATATTCTCAAACTTCTATGTCCTTACTACCCCATAGTAGTCTGATTGTTCAAACCTCAGAACAGAGTGTTGACAACATTGTGCTTTCTTTATGTGGGTTTGCAATAACAGCAATAACAAGTCACAGGAGTGTGACTTTCTCTAATATGTGAAAATAAATGGTGAAAGTAAATGGAGTCATAACTAGCTTATGGGACACAGAGTAGTGATCTTGGTGTCATTACACAGTTGGATGTCTATCCCACCCTTTCATCTGCATCACTTAAGAGACTCCTTTTATTAATCTTATGAGCATGCCTTACTTCAAACATCTTTGCTAACAGGTTATTACTTTCCTGATGAAACAGTTTAGCCCTAGCACCAAGCCTGCCAGAGTTCAAGGAGAGTTTGGATGACATTCTCAGGCACAGGGCGGGATTCTTGAGGATGTCCTGTCCAGGACCAGGAACTGGACTCGGTGATCCTGTGGATCCCTTCAAATTCAGAATATTCCATGATCCTATGACCAAAGAAAAAACTGTTTGGATCACTTTTTTTGTTTTGCAAACACATTAGCGCAAGCACATATTTTCATGTCAACTGATGTGTTATAATTGTGTTTCTACTTCATAAAAATATGTGAAGATGCACTTGCCTAAAATACGCACCCAACATAAGAGGACAACTTGAACTCGGATTTTGGTATATATTTGGGCTCACAGTGATACTCAGCTTTGAATTTATCATATCTAGTGTGCGGGTTAGGGCTGAGTTAAAGTTAATTTTCCTCTCAGTGGCTGGTATGGGGCTGTGGTTTGGATTTGTGCTGAACACAGAGTTGATAATACAGAGATGTTTTTGTTACTGCTGAGCAGGGCTTGCACAGAGCCAAGGCCTTTTCTGCTTTTGGCACTGCCACACTGGGGAGGAGAGTGGGAGATGGTCAGGAGGTCAGGAGGAGACTCAGCCAGGACAGGTGACCCAAAATGACCAAAGGGATAATCCAGACCATGTGACATCATGCCCAGTGTATAAAATGGGAGGAAGAGGAAGGAATGGGGGATATTTGGAGTGATGGCATTTGTCTTCCTAAGTCATCATCATGCATAATAAGGCCCTGGAGGTCACAGAAGACCTGCCTGCTCATGGGAAGCAGTGAATTAATTCCTTGTTTTCTTTGCTTGTGTTTGTTCTTTCTTTCCCTGTTAAATTGTCTTTATCTCAATCCATGAGTTTTCTGTGGTTTACCCTTCCCATTCTATCCCTAATCCCCCTTCTGGGGGAGTGAGTGAGAAGCTGGAGGGTGCTTGCCTTCTGGCTGGAGTTAAACCATGACACCTAGTTTTGCCCAAACACCGTTGATTGAATTACTTTACATAAAAACACAAAGAAGTGAATTTGGGGAAATAAATGTGGCAATGCTCTAACAATTATAAAAATGACATAGCAAAACCTGAAAATTTCCATGTGGTTTTTTGCAAATAATTTGATTTAAATGATAACTCCTCCTTTTGTTACTAGCTGGAAAAATATAAATTCAAAGTGTAATTGATGAGATAAGAAAAAAATGCTACAATTTTGTCTCAAAAATAGTACTTAAACTGAATGCTCTCCAGCGAAATTGGAAAACATGAGCAATATATGTAACTTTTAACATTTTTTTTTAAACACAGCCTGTCTGATGAAGAATAACATGCAGCTTGATCTCAAGACTGGAAAAGCTGCAGACAAGAATAAGAAATTGAAATCAGTTTTTCAAAGAGATGTGTGCACATAAGCAAACTCAAAAAACCTTAACATGTATCATATGTGGTGTCAAAACTCTTCCTTTCCCTCACCCCACACAGATAAGTGTGTGTGGTTTAGATTTCATTTATTTATTTATTTATTTATTATTGAAATGAAAGCTCTGCAGCGCCGAGTCTATTATCAGAATGAATGGACTCAATATCTGTTCAATGATGTGTTCAAAATGAAAGCAACATCGTTAAATGTCACAGACGTCATCCGCGCATTCCAGCTCCCGCCCGAGGACAGGGGGCATTATCGCTGCCGGCTCCCGGCGGCGCGCTCCCGGCGGGAAGGCGGCGCTGGCCGGGAGCGCGCACGGGAGCTGCTCGTTAGGGCTGGGATCCTGCTGGATGGTGTTAAAGCTCGGGTCCTGTGCTGCTCCTGCGACTGCAGGCCATTAGTTTCCCGAGCCTTTCTTTCCCTTCTTCAATTGGCATAATAAGGGAATGAATGCAGGGGCCTGTTAGCCGAGCAGGGGAGCTGACTTGTAGCCCTTTAACCATATTCAACAAGGGAATGTTCTAAACTTTGTCTCCTGGAAGTCTCCTATCTGTTACATGCCTGGGGCTATTACCCAGTAAAGGACTTCACAGTTTTGAATACTTAAAACTGAAAGAAACAGATATGGGAGAAACGACATAAATCCATTATTGCAGCAGGAATATCTTTCTGCTTCAGGCAGAGAAGATAAATTGCCACCAAAGTGATACAAAGTTGGTTTGATTATTTCATTGGATCAAATATATCGTGCTGTCTTGAAATCTCTTTGCTTTAAAGTCAAAATTAAAGAATTTTACCATAACCATATTAGACACTATAATTTGCATATTTTTTATCTCAAAAGAGACTTTTGAAGTTATGTAATTCTTAAGTATTTAATTGTTCTTCACATCATTGAAATATCAAATTATATCCAGAAACAGAGAGGATTCTCTTGCTAGATAGGAGTGATTGACTCTCTATCTGACAAGAACAGAATTCTTGTGTCAGGGAAAGAAACAGCATTAAGAAAGTAACTCAAAGAGTGCCAGCTCTTATTTTGTTCGATACTGGGATTTAAGCATTCTTTCTGTTTGGAACTAAGAATGCCAATATTTTGTGCTTGCACAAAAAAAAAAAAAAAAAAAAAAAAAAAAAAAAAGGTAATTGAGTTAAATACTAATTTGTTCGGTAAGTTCACAATGGTGATGTTCTTGCTCAAAAAAGGCTGAAAGCCTGCTTCTGCATGGATTTCTCTTGCATAGCTTGTCAGTGACATCTTGATTTACTTGTAAATGCAAATGAAATAAAGGCACAGCCTGGGGCTATGGGAACATTTGTAAATTAAATTCTTCCTACTAAAATTTTCCAAGAACAGGTTTAAGTTTAACTATGGAGGATAATGGAAAAAACCAAAAAATCCTAAACCAACAGGAAAGTTCATTAAATCCTTACTGCTTTCCACATGAATTTATTTCAGCTTAATTGTTCCCTTTCTACCTAATTTTACGTTATGCAGGGCTGATACAACCCAGGAGTCAGAGATTGTAGCTGTTTTGTTTGCAGTTAATTCAGCTCTTATTCGACATTTTGCCAGTGATGTTATGGACGAAATCATAAATTTTGGTTCCAGGAACTAAGTGAGGTGTAGGTACCAAGAAGATGTTATCTGATGCCAGTGCGTGAGGAAGAGTTAAATCTTTTTGACAGTTCAATGGTTCCCTTTGGGTTTGCACAAATGGCACCTGTTGTTGAAGTCAATAGAGCTTACAATTTAATTTCATCTGCCTGCAAACAATCTCACTCATTAGGGGGTGAAATGATGATAGAATTCACTGAGGCATGCAGTTTCACTTTCTACAGGGCACTACGTAAGTACAGTCATCATTTTCAGTGAAGGGAGGCACAATTATCTTGGAAACTGATTGTAAAGTAGAAGAAAGGAAAAAATATCTGGGAAAAACATCATAAAAATTCAGTCTCACTACATTTTTCTGTTGATGCCAATTTGCAATCTAATTATAATATATAACATGACATGGAAATATAGAAATCAGGGGGAAAAAGGACTAATAATATATTTTCCTATATATTTCCAAATGAACTCACCAGCTTTGGACAACAGGTACATGTAAACAAATACTTCAGTGGGGATCAGTGTTTAATTCACCCCAAATTTCGTTTATTTGCATTAAAAATACTTTCTCCTGCTTGCTGCAGCTCTTTAGGTGAATTAACCAGCCAGATAATGTGTTTCCTATATTTTAGTGCAAAGGGCATGAACTTCACAGCATATTAAGGTAATGGAGCCCAACATTCGCTACCTCACATTAAACTGACTGACTTTCAATTGGTATCCCAGAATGCTCTGCATCCCACTAGGACTGACTGATCAATTTGTCAATGTGCCTCGATTGCTTTCATGTCAGGCTGCTCTATGCCACCTCCTTGCTCAAATGTTTGGCTGTAGCAAAATTTGAGTCATTCTCCTGCAGTCAGAATCATCATGATGTAGGAAAGCTCATGCCCAGCCCAAAGGTACCTGGAGAACTGCCGACATCCATTGTTAAAGTTTAGTGAGGTTCAACAAGGCCCAGTGCTGGGTCCTGCCCTTGGCTCACAGCAACCCCAGGCAGTGCCACAGGCTGGGGCAGAGTGGCTGCAAAGCTGCCACAGGAAAAGGAGCTGGGGGTGCTGGTGACAGCAGCTGAACATGAGCCAGCAGTGCCCAGGTGGCCAAGAAGGCCAATGGCATCCTGGCCTGTGCCAGCAGTGGTGTGGCCAGCAGGAGCAGGGCAGGGATTGACCCCCTGTACTCAGCACTGGTGAGGTCACCATGTCCAGTGTCCAGTTGAGTTCTGTATCCAGTTTTGGGTCCCTCACTACAAGAAAGATATTGAGGTGCCGGAGAGTGTTCAGAGAAGGACAACAAAGCTGATGAAGGGTCTGGAACATAAAACCTATGTAGAGTGGCAGAGACAGCTTGGTATTGTTGAGCCTGGAGAAAAGTACATTCAGGGGGTACCTTATCAAACTATACAGCGGTTTGAAAGGAGGTTGTAGTCATGTGGGGGCTCAGTCTCTTCTCCCAGAAAACTAGTGACAAGAGGAAATGGTCTCAAATTGCATCAGAGGAGGTTTACATTTGAGGTTAGGAAAAATTTCTTCACAGAAACACTGGTTAAGCATTGGAACAGGCTGCCTCAGGGATCTGGTGGAGACCATTCCTGGAAGGTTCAAAATGCTAGTAAATGTGGCAATTCATGGTATGTTTTAGTGGGTATAATGGTATTAGGTCAAATGTTGGACTTGATAGTCTTTATATTTTCCAACATTAATGATTCTATGATTAAGGTAATACTCTGTAAGGATTTAGCAGGAAAGAGACACCTGAGTGACATATCACTTCCACAATGCTGAAAATCAGAATAAAACTAAGTTATGCAAAAATTATTACGTTCATATCATCAAGATGTCAGTTCAGCCTTATGTTACGTTATACCTTCCCAGGTGATATGTTCCATAGGTGGATATCTCGTGGGAACCTCTCCATGTAGTTGGAAGAAAGAGTGTGGAGATGGATGCCTGGGAAAGGCTGAGATGTAGAAATAAGTCAGTATGGGCTAGCTGGTGAATTTATATTGTTTGCAGAGCAGAGATTTAACAAAGAGAGGCAAAAGCTCTGCTCCAGCTCCACCATGTCTACCTTCTGCCTGAGTCTCCATGGAAAAGGCTTCAGAACAGTTCCGCAATACTTTCTTAATATCAGCTCCATGAATAATTCAAAGGCAGAAATCTATTTCTCTGCAGGAGACAGGAACCTAGCTGGACAGCATCAAAATATTTCTGTTGTGTCTCTTGTCCTCTTCCACTGTTTTCCTCTCTGTTCATCATCACCTCCCAGGTGACAATATCAATACGAGTGTCAAAGTGAATACAAATCTAAAAAGATTCATTTTTACTTCCTTAAAGAGTCTTATCACCTCCAGAGAATTGTTTGATATAAAGACTGCTGTAATATGCTGGGTCTGGCTAGGATTCATTTTCTTCACAGCAGCCTGAATGGTGCTGTGTTTTGGATTTGTGAGAAAACCAATGTTGATAACACACCAGTATCTTGGCAAATGCTCAGTAGTGCTTGTACAGCATTAGTTTCTCTTTCTCCTGTTCTGCCCTCAGAGAGTAGGCTGAAGGTGGTCAAGAAGTTGGATGGGAACACAGCCAGGATATCTGAATGAAACTGACAAGAGGGTTACTCTATATCTATATAATTTCATGTTTAAATTAAAAACAGAGGAGTGGGTTTCTCTAGGGAGAGAAAGATTGTCCAGAGACTGGCTGGACATTGGCCAGCTTGTGGGAGATGGTGAATGATGGCCTCTATATCTCTTTGGGGTTTTTTTGTTGATTTTTTTCTTCTTTTTTACTAAACTCCTTCTATTGTAACCCATGAATCTCCTGTATTTTGCTCTTCCTAGTCCCTCTCCTGTTCTCTCAGCTGTGTAAAGGGGGAGTGAGCAGACAGATGTGGGGTGCTTAATTACTGGCCAGAGCCAATCTGCCACCCATAATGTGTTCTCAAGCAATGACTGACTCAATTTCCTACATTTGTGATGTTCCCTTACTTCAGTGTTACAAGTCTCCCTAAAGCTCTGCTGACTTCCACTGCTATGGTATTGACCAAATATCTGCCCAGCTGCTGACCAGCTCCTCTACCTTAACAGGAAAAGAAAAGAAATAGGATGAGAAGTCTCCTGGGTTGAGATAAAGTCAAGGAAACAATTTAACAATTTCTGTCATGGATAAAACAGGCTTGACGTAGGGAAGATTGACTTGATTTAAGGACAGTTAAAAAAGGTTTAGACAGGGAAAACCAAAGCCATCTTCCCAGGCTCAGCTCCAATCCATTGCCAGTTTCTCTCTACCCATGCTGAGTAGTGCGGTGGGATGGGGACTGGGAGTTATGGTTGGTCCATAACAATTCCTTTCTAGCACTCCTTCCTCCTGACTCCTTCTTTGCTTCAACATGGGTCTTCCCTCATGCTGTGGATGTAGATTAAACCCAATCCTGCATTGGCTGTCCATGAACAATGGGGAAAACCTGCTCCACCACGCAACACTTTTGTGGTTTGTGTTTTATTTATTAAGTTCAATAACTTAAATGGTTTGTTCTGTTATCTCCCATGTTTTCCCCAAGTTGGTTTCTTCCTAAGTTGCGCCCACCCTCCCATCTGTCCCTCAAGGTATGCCCTCCCTTTATTCCAGACTCTTCCCTGCCGGTCAAGGCAACCCTGCCCTTTCTTCTGGAACATTCCCTTCCACTCAGTACCTGGACCAATCCCCTACAGAGACTTTTCTCTTCCCCCTATCCTGGTTGGTTTCTGCCTCTAAACTCCACATCTAGTGCTGCCCCATTGGCTGTCATTTTGTGTCCATCCCCTGTTTTGCTGTGCCTTAAAACCCTGTGCCCCGCAGTGCATTGCAGTGCTTGAGGCTCTCGTTACCTTGGTGCTTCTGGCTTCAGTAAAGCTTGTTGGAACTTAATGGCCAGAGAGTCTTCACTCCCTTTCCTGCTCAGTCCCTTCCCTGCTGCTTAGGTTCACTGGTATTCTGCATAGAACATTGCTGGGTTTAAGGTTCTGCCTTTGGCTTCACGCCAGCACAACACCTCCTTCCATTTATCTTTCCCTGTCCTGAATGCTTCCTCTTTTGTTTCTCACTCTTTTTTACTCCCTCCTCTTCTGGCACTTTTGCCTTCTCTTAAGTTTCTTTCCCAGAGAAGCCACCATCTTGGTCTGTGGTGGATTTGTTGGAGCCGTCTGAAATCATCAGTGGCAGGCAGCTCCAACTCCTCATCATTCAAGTTTCCCTGAACCCCCAGGGCATATCCACCCTACACAGATGTGAAGGAGACCTGACCAGGAAAAGAGGAGAAATCTTATATCTACACCCTGGGAAAGGGGTCTTTGAGTATGGCCTCTAAAATTGGAATGTAAATCTAACTTGTTCATTGATCTGTACCTAAGTTGTAGGTGTTATAGGTATTATAAGTATCTTGAAAGTTTCTTATCATGCTGTATTTTCTCAAAACAAGATAGATATTTTCTGAATTTTCATTTGCTTTCAGTTTTCTTTAAGACAGGACTTAGAGCAAATTAAAAAAAACTGCAAGCTTCTGGCATTTTAGGTCATAAACCAGGCCTGCTTTAGCATGCTAATTATGTAAGTAGAAGTCTGTGTTTCTTTTTAAATTTACCATTTTATCATTTAGGGGCATAAGTATTAAGTAAATACAATTAGCTTTTGAAACAGCTTACCAACATTGGTACTGAATTATCCTAACTGGCAATTTTTTCATCAGAATTGGTTGTTTGTAACAGACATGCTTCAGCTTGTACAAGAATTAATTTTGTACTCTGTGTATTTAAAATAAATCAACACTGTTCCCTTTTGTCCACAGTCCATGAAACTTCAGGGAAAGCCTGACTCCTGTGAATGCATATACAATTTTTTTTTTTTCTTCATGGAAGAAGACAGCAAGAGAGAGCTTTTATCCCTGAACTGTTGTATTGCTATAATACTTTGGAGGATCTTCCTGGCTGGTAAAAAGCATAAATACCTCAGAGACCATCCTGGCTTGGTTTCCTGAATTCAAGAAAACAATGCTGGGCAATTTTATTTATTACTTTTATATCTATGTTTTAGCATGAAACTTGGTATTAAATATTGCACAAGAGTGTTTTAAAGAAATAATAATAACAAATAATGCTCTAGACAATTTTTCTTGAGCTGTGAACAAGTCTACTGTTAAGAATATCAAAGTCTCTACAGAAATTGAAACCAACGTACTGAAGCTTAGGTTTCAGGACACATAAAATGAAAGGCCAGCACTGAAAAGTGAAAGTCAGGAGTAGATTTTACTGCACAGATTACCTTAGATTAATTTTAAATTTCTGTCTTTTGTTTTAGATAAAGAAGAAAAAAAGAATTGAGAGATCATGGAAGAATAGGTACAAATAGCTCTAGAATCATTATGCTGTCTTTTAAAAGCAGTCTACAGTCTTCATCCTGCCCTCTGCCCTGATATATTTGCATCCTAAGAGGATTGCTGACAGGTATGGAAGGCAACTTTGTGACACAGCTGTTGAGTGAACCAACTAGGGAAGGCATCCCTTTGTGAACAGAAGGATGAGTGGCTGATGTGATGGTTGGAAGCTGTATTAGGCATAGGAATAATGAAATGCTAGAGTTTTTGATTCTTGGAGTGGTAAGGAGGCAGGTCAACAGAACTGTTGCCTTGGACTTCCAGATGGCAGTGTAGGAGACTGGTGGCTGGAGTCTGTTGGAAGGCAGGTCTGAAGAGCAAAAGTGTCCAGGAATGTTGGAAGCTTTTCAAGAAGATCCTAGAGGTGCAGGAGCAGGCCATTCCCATGTGCTGAAAGACAACAGGGGGAGAGAAGACCAGCCTGGCTGAAAAGAGAGCTTTGGCTGGAACTCAGGTTAAAAATGAGAGTTTATGACCTTAGGAAGAAGGGACATTTCAGTAGAATTTCAAGGTATTGTGAGGATGTGCAGAGAAAAAATTAGAAAGGCCAAAGTCCAACTGGAATCTTATCTGGCTACTGCCATAAAGCATAATAAAAAATGTTTCTATAAACACATTAGCAGGAAAAATGGACACTGTTTGTCCTTTACTGGAGACTATGTGGAAGTGTAATGACAAAAAATGAGGGAAGGGTTGAGTTCCTTGCTGCCTTCTTGACCTCAGACTTTAATTCAAGACCAGTGTTGTTCTGTGAGGAACCAGGCTCCTGAGCTGGAAGACAGGGATTGGGAGAAGAATGATCCCACAATCCAAGAGGTAATAGTCAGCAATCTTCTGTAGACACACACAGATCTGTGGGGGTCAGATGATTCTGCTCCAGGGGCACTGAGGAAACTGGTGGCAGTGCTCACTGAGCTGCTTTGCATCTTTTACCAGAACTCCTGTCCAATTTGGGGGATCATAGGTGACTGGTGGGTGGCAAATTTAGTGTCCATCTACAGGATGAGTCCAAAGGAGGACAAGGGGAATTACAGGGCTCTCAGTCTGGAGCAGATCACCCTAAGCGCTATCACATGACAACTAGGGCACTGGGCCCAGCCAGCGGGGGTTTGTGAAAGGCTGATCCTGCTGTTCGACCAACCTGATCTCTGTCTATGACAAGATGAACTGATTAGTGAATGAGATTGTGGATGTTTACCTAGAATTCAGTATTGACTTTGACACCATTTTCCACATGTAGGCTAAAGAAACTGGCAGCCCACAAATGTAAATGGTGTGCTGTTCACTGGGTAAAAAACTGGCTGTATGGCCAGGCACAGAGAGTGGTGGTGGATGGAGTTACATCCAGCTGACAAACAGTCACCTGTGGTGTTCCCCAGGGCTCAGTACTGGGACCAGTTTTGTTTTATACCTTTATTGATGATCTGTACAAAGAGTGTTTCCTCAGTCAGTTTGCAGGTGACACCAAGTTGGGCAGGAGTACTGATCTAGAGGGATCTGGACAGGCTGGATCATGGGCTGAGCCCAGTGGTGTGAGGTTCAACAAGGCCCAGTGCTGGGTCCTGCCCTTGGCTCACAGCAACCCCAGGCAGTGCCACAGGCTGGGGCAGAGTGGCTGCAAAGCTGCCACAGGAAAAGGAGCTGGGGGTGCTGGTGACAGCAGCTGAACATGAGCCAGCAGTGCCCAGGTGGCCAAGAAGGCCAATGGCATCCTGGCCTGTGCCAGCAATGGTGTGGCCAGCAGGAGCAGGGCAGGGATTGTCCCCCTGTACTCAGCACTGGGGGAGCCACACCTCAAATCCTGTGCTCAGTTCTGGGTCCCTCACTACAAGAAAGATATTGAGGTGCTGGAATGTGTCCAGAGAAGGGCAGCAGAGTTGGTGAAGGGTCTGGAACATGAGTTCTGTGAGGAGCAGGTGAGGGAGGTTGGGGTTGCTTAGCCTGCAGAAAAGGAGGTTCAGGGGAGACCTTACTCTGTACACACACCTGGAAACAGGCTGCAGCCAGGTGGGGATTGGTCTCTTTTCCCAGGTAAAAACTAGTAAGACTAGATACTAAAATCTTTTCCCAGGTAATAACTGGTAAAGCTAGATATTAAAAAATTTCTTCATTGGAAAGCTTGTCAAGCATTGGAACAGGCTGCCCAGGAAATTGTTTGAATCACCATTCCTGGGAATATTATTAAAAATATATAAGTGTGCTACTCAGGTACATGGTTTGGTGGTGACCTTAGCTGTGCTTGGTTAACATTTGGACTTGATGATCCTAAATGTCTTCTCTGACCTAAATGAGTCTATGATTCTTCTCTGTATTACAGGTAAAGCCCATGGGACTGTGATTAACCTCAAGTAGGTTGCAGGAAGATGAAGTAACCTGCTTGAAGTTATATGGCAGAATTTGTAAAAGTACTAGGAGCAGAATTAAGAACAAGTTGCTCTGGGCATCAATAAATACCTAGAAGATTGGTGAATCACAATATTTCTGTGCTACATACTCTTCACTCTCGCTATATGTGATATGTGAAGAAAAAGTTGTTTGGTTATTGTATCTCTACATTAGCATAATCTGATAAGATGGTTAAGCTTTTGAAAACAGATAAGATGCATGGATAAATAAGTGACACTTAATTGGTGAAGGGTTTTTTTTCCATCTTTTTTCCCCTTTGCTCTTCTAAGATTACTGACGTTTGTGGATGTCACGTACTGAAAACAGCAGGCATCTGCATTGCAGATAGGCACTCCTGCAGTGCTAGTCAGGGAGGAAGATTTCCTCCAGTGTTATTACCAACCATCCACAAATTACTAAGAAAGTAATAGCATGAGGTGAGAGATGCTCAGTTTTGCTACTAAGCTTAAGGAATATTTGAATAGAGAGGACATGGAGGGAACCTTCTCTGGAGGATCATATTTACTAATTGTTTTTTAGTACATTAAACTTGATGGTTTGTAAACTCTGCATTTATTGTACTTAATGCCTAGGAAAGAATAGCACATGCAAAGAACAACTTTCAGAATTGTGTTAGTCTCTGATACTTTCCTACTTCAACTAAAGTAGAGTATGTTTGTGCCCCACCTCTCCTCTGGCTGCTTTGCTATCTACAGAATTAGTACTGACAGCAGGTGGCCCAAAGAAATTAGAAAACAACAGCTGATCCGAGTCAGAGCAGACTGTGGATCCTTGCAACAGAACAGGAGGTACGAACTCTATTCTATTGCCTGCTCAGTCAGGAGCCTCTCCCACCAGCACTTAGATCCACCCTTCAATAGCAGGAGTCTTAGCTCTGACTCAGTGAACATTACAGAGTTTATTTTAACTCCTTCCTTTAAACACTGCTTGCTTAAAGAGTTACAAGGGATTGAGGTCTGGTTTCATAAGTCATGTGATTTTCACCTTGCTATTAGTGTTAATGGCCTTTGTTGCCCAAAACACAAATTTGGGGGAACCTGTGCAGAGCTGAGACTTGTGTGAGAGTGTGTGTGATAATGAAGGGTGTCAGGACTGTCTTCAGGGAAGATGGAAGAACCATGCTCTCATTGTAGCTGGGCACCCTGAGTGAAGAGGTATTGAATGAAAGACAAAGTCTCATCCAGGCAAGGTGCTTATTTTCCTGGTTGTCAGTAAGAGCAGAGCTAGATGATTTTTTTTATTTTGGAAGGCCAGTTTAGCCAGAGTTGGCAATTTGTTTCATAATCTTCATAGCAGGATCAGCAAAACAGAAATAGTCATGATGAAATGAAACTACTCAGTCTTGTCAGAAGCTGAAGTTAGCTTGAGTACTAGGGAGATGCAGTACAAGATGGGAGAGGACTAAGGGACAGTATCAAGAAGGAAAATTTGTTTATGGTTTGCGGAGAGCTGGAACTTGATTTGGGGAGAGAGAAGGGACAAAGAAGTTTATATTCAAATAATGTGTTTTGGAAAACCACAGTCTGTAAAAATACTCCAAGTCATGTTTTTTTATACCCTCAGCAGTGGACAAACGGTATTCTACACACACCCATTTTATATTATATCCAAAACCTAGCCCTAGTTTGCCAATCCATATACAAACTTGCTAATCAGAAATAATAATTTATTACCTATGCATCAGAGGTGAAAAGATGAGAGCATTTGAATGCCAGCAGGTTTAAGTGGTCAGTCTTGTCTGGGAATCAAGCAAATCTTAGTTGCTGGATATGTCCACAGAATGAAATCATATAATCTATAGCTGCATCTCAACTAATGCATCTGACAAAGCTGCTTGGTAATACCAAAGACTAGAGATTGGTTTGCAAAACCCATCCTGAAGACATTTTGCTGTTTGTTTAGAAGATAATTCAAGTGTATTTTGGCACATGGTTGCCACATTTTCTCAAACAACTGTAGGTGTACCCTGGCATCTTGAGCTCCTCAGTTTAATGCATTCTGTATATATTTGAAAGCTGATTTGTGAAATTATATTTTTTTGGTACAGCAATTTAAATTTAGGTATAATATAATTATGCTTAGTTCAACTTGCGATAATTTGTATTCAAGTGCTACTAATATAACACCTTCAAATACAAGATGCCTGTGATTTTGGCATGCCATAAACTCACAGTTTTAAGATGCTATCTTAGATATCTTTGTTGTCCTTGCACTGAAATTTCAGCAAATCCAAAGATCAAAAAGTAGCACGTTGTCTACTATAAGTGTATAGATATTAAAGTAAAGCAGTAGCAACAAACATTGTCAAAGCAAATAAAAAATTTCAGTATTCCCACAGGTATTTAAAATACTTAAAAATTTGTTATTCAGCAAAGCAGTCAATAATTTCAATTGACCACATTTATTGAAAGGAAAATACCTAAATATCACATATCCCTTTTCTAGAAAACAGTTTGATTTAAGACCAAAATTTGATCTTTCATGATATTGAATAATATTTTTCAGGAGAACAGAATGTGCTGTCACTTAGCTGATGTTTTATCTGGTTTTGATAAGGTTATGTATGGGGAAGGGAATGTGCAAGTGGAATGTGGAAGCGGAGTCTCTGCCCAGAAACTGATTCACAGAGTGCTGCTAGTAGGCAGCTTATGCATGCTATTTATGCTGGAGTATATATATAATCTAATTTTATATATATATACATACATATATATATATATATATACACATATATATATGTATATATATATGTATATATATATATACACACACACACATATTTAGAGACAGGGTAATTTTATCTCATGTAGATTTCTTGAAGGGGAGGATTTTGTGTCTGTGTTTGCCTCATCATCTTCTAAACCATGGAATTCTACTTTTTTTCCTTTGAAATTCAGGTAAACATCTGCATGGTTTCAGGTGAGTTTTAGTTGATTGAAAATACTTACCTGATTGTGGTGAATTAAGTAATTGTTAGCTGTTGCTGGCTGGGGGCTATGTACAAATCACAAATGGATGGGACTGCTGTGGAACACGCCTTGAGCTGTTTATTTTCCAGCATCAGTCTCATTACATGGTTATGACAATGGGAAGATGCCAGCAGCTCCTGTCCCCAGCAGCAGACAAAGAACTCAATGTTACAACTCACTTTGAAAGTTTTTTGAGTAATCACACAAAGCAAAAGCATATTGACAGTAGATTTATCCAACCACTATAAGCACATGTACCTTTTGTTAAAACAATGATTGCTTATTTCGAATACAATATCTGGTTTATTTTACAATAACTGCTTGTAAGCATTAAGATACAATGCATAGAGTTCCATTATTAAGCTTAGAACTTCCTAATATCTTGCTAGATATACTTTTCTGCAGCTTAGGGAATTATTCAAAGACCATTGTTTTATTTGTCCTTACTTTTCTGTTTATGTAACTTTTCTGCTGACAAATCTTATAGCTACTACTTAGCTCTAATTGCAGTTCTGCGGTCTCTGAGTCTTGCCTTTTGCAGCTTTCCCAAAACCCTCTGATTTTAAGGATTCCCACAGTTAGCCATAAAAGTAGTATAACAGCTATCAAGTTCCTTCATTTTTTAGGAATTAGACATAGACATTTTCTTGAGAATCATGACCTCTGCACACTATAAGGATCATGTTTATTTTATTAAAAGTCAGGAGCTATTTTTGCAGCATGGTAACCTCTGTTGGTAATGAAGGGACTTGGGCTAGACTGTAAAGAGTCATCTCTCCTCAGATTCTAATTTCTTTGTTCCTGGAACAGGCTGAAAAAAGCCTGTTAAACAATCTGCTTGTATGAAGCTCCAAAAGAATTGTCTGTTTCAGTCAACTGGAGCACTACATGTGTCACTGCCTGTTCTTTATGCAGTTGTAGTCTATTGGCTCATGTCTCAGATAATCACCTTAATGTTACAGTTTGTTTATGTGTCAATGATCAGGGTGAACTTTGGCAGAAGACACTGGGTTCAAAAAGATTGCTATTTAACTAGACTTTTTGCTTCTCATCCTAGTAATTGCAGCATTGAATATTTCCTGGGTTTGCTAGAAAGAACATTCTTACTTCCGATATTTTAGAGAAAGCTTCTGTGGAGTTTCCTCTGAAAACCACAGCAGAAAATCTAGTTCAAAAGGTGTTACCAGAACTTTATAGGAATAGCTGTGCCAGCTGGGGCAAGCTAGATTCTTGAAGTAGCTGTTTGCAGGAATGGAAAATAGGTCGGTAGCAATATTACCAACAGTCTGCCAAAGTCTGAAAATACTTTTCTAGTAAGCTATTGAAACTCATTGAAAGATTTATCTAATCTATTAAGAACACATACTGTACATATGGCTTGCAAAATTAGAATGAGACATGGCTATATTGGGTTGTGCTGTTACTGTTTCTGAAGAGTTTCAGTCAATGTCTCAGAGGGCAACTTTCCTCAAAGGGAAAAGAAAGTTGCCATAAATTCTACCAATTAGGGAGCTGCAGTTCTTTCCCCCTGAGTGCTAGATAATTGGGCAGGGGAAAACAGTATGGTGCCATCAATGAAGGTGCATCTGAGTCATCCTAAGCCTTTGTTCACCAGCTCACACACAATCATATCACACCACAATTGCCTTAGAGACTGGCTCAATTTTCAATAATCCTGCATTTTTTAAGGGCCCCCAAAAAAATATTTTTAGAGGGAAGCATTGTATCTAATTACTATCAAAATGAGGTAAATAAGTTAAAATAGAAGTAGAGAGTTTTAAGGTAGCTGAGTTTATTTCTTAAGTTGCAGGCTTTCTCCTCACTCACAGGTGGTAAGTTCTATTTCTGTTTTATCTCAGTTCCTACAAGTAATGCTAGGTGAGAAATAACTGTAAAAGTAATTTCCTATTTTTTCTACTTTCTTCTTCTGCAGTTGGGTTATAGGTAAGTTTGCAGATTGTAATGTTTTCCCTAATTTTATGCCTCTTTTTCCGGAATGCAGCCGAGCTGCATTGTGTTTGTTGCTGTGTACACACATACTGAAATTTACATAAATTCTCATCTCTTGTTTTTTCACGAGTACAATTTTCAGCGCAAGGTGTACTTCTCTTTGTGGTCCAAGCCCAGGAAATTATGGTATTTATTGGATCTGTACATTATATTTTCTCATTTAAATACTTGTAGAGAAGCCTAGAAATCGACTCAGTCTGTCTTTACTAAATTATTTCAACAGTAGTACAAAGGACTTGTCCCATAAACCCCAGGTTCAGCAGGCTGAATTCTCTATTTAGTAGTCAACTCAGAGCCATTATTTCTTTGATGGTTTCACTTATGGCTGCACAAATCTTACTAGTTTTCAGCAATGTTCTTTCAGAAACTACAACCAACTCTACACCTTAAACTTGAAACTTACTAATTGGAAATAATGTCTTTGTAAGGAAACACCAAAACTGGCTTCAATCAAGGTCTTTTCCCTGGGAATGTAATAGATCTTGCACAATTATGCAAAATTCTCCTATTTCCATACACAGCTATTTTAGTTTCTGTCTATCAAGAAAAGCTTAATTCTTTATACCCTCAAATCATACCAGGGTAGAAAACAGACTGTTGTATTCACATTTCTAGCTTTTCAATATGGTTTTCAGTTTCTTTTACAATCTGAGATGACATGTGTCTAGACTCTTTCACCTCTTGTTGTCCTCAGCCTGGGTGCTCTGTGTATTTGGCTGGATATTCTGATGGTGTGATGGACAGATGTTTTACAGGTTCATGGTTTTTTTAGAATACTGTGTTTCTTTAATTCTGAAATTGCTCAGAAATACACCTGTAGTTCAGCTGTGCTTCTGGATGATGCAGTTGTGTGTTTAAAAAATAAAAAGATTTTATGTATTTTTTACTTTTCATCTAATGAATGCGTTCTATTTAATAAATGAATACAACTGCAACTTAAATGTTTCTTTTGTATTTTTTCCTTTGGACAAATAGTGCATCAAATATTTTCCCCATATTTCTTGTAGAAATGAAATAACTGCTTTCTCGGCTTCTTAAAATGAAACAGAATGCTTTAATAGTTGAATGCTTCTTAAATACTTGTTTCATATTATAAAAGCCATGTACAAATTGAGGAGATGGTTTGGTTATGAAATGCATCTTCTCCCTGTATCTGCTGCTTGTTTTGGCATTTTAAGTAAAATTTGCTGGTACATAAGTGGACTCTGAGACTACTATAGGGATGCAAGACAGAAAATATAGATACTGAAATTGCTGATGAAAGTCACATTTTACTACTGATTGATTGAACCCCATGATTAAGCAACATGGCCTTGCAAATCTTTGTCTCTTTACCAAAGGCTGAAATGATAATATTCTGATGACTTCCTATTGATACTGATGAAATTACAGGTATGATGGACTGTGGAAATATTTTAAAATATGAAATTAACTTGTGAAAGCTCCCCAAAATCTTGATTTTTTAGTATAAAGAAAAAACAAACAACGATCTCTCCATGTAGCAGCATTGCAAACAGTTCACTGGATAAGAAAGTGGATATTTGAGGCAAAACATGAGAGCTAATCAGACCCACTAATTGTAGAAAAGGGGATATAAATGCACAAAGCCTGCTGTTATGCCTGTTTGCAGTGCAGTCTTCTGTGCTTGTGTGGGTGCATCTGTTTGCTGAAGTAAATGGCTTTGGTTTTGTTTCTTCTTCCAAAGCAGCTTGAATGTTATTGCTAGTGTGAAGCCACTTTGGATAAGTGGAACTGCCTCTCTGACACCTTCAGGGATATGATGCTGATGGAGGCATGAGTTGCCTTACTGTTGAGATGAGGCACAGTCTTGAGACTACCCACAGACCTGGGGAAAAGGGCCATTGAAAAAAAATGTCCTTTTTTTTTTTCTCTAGAGCTCACAGGCTTTGAAAGTTGTTAAGTGATATCTAATAAGTGCATGATCATATTAATATTTTTCAAGGGTCTAAAGAGACATTCATTGTGCACAGTGCTTAAATAAGATATTCTCAATTCTTTGTTTAGATGGGTTTTCAGTAATTAAAGGACATAAGAATTTTATTTGGATCCAACATTCTTCATTTGCAATTATCCTCTTGAAGTCCCTTTGTAATTATTTTTTTTATGATCCTTTACATTAGCATATTCAATCTAAATTATTTAATTAGATGATAGTTTACTCAAATTACAGATGCATAAGTTTTCTCTATAAAGTGAAGAAAATAGAGAGCTTTTGAGCTTGTGATAAGCTAAGAGGAAAAAAAAATATTGTATTGTTGTTAACTGCTAATTCAAATTTACTCTTTTTAAGTCCCTATTCTATTTACTCTGAGTAGAAATAAATCCTGTGCTATTATTTCGATGACTCCTTAGTAAAATGGGATTGATATTTAAAACACAGAGTTATGAAACTGTACATTTCACATTTTTTAGGTCAGGATGAACTCACTGGAAAAACGTAGTACATCAGAGAAACATAATGTATGCACATCTGCATAAAAAAAGAAAAATGCCATACCTGTCTCTGTTTCATGGTATCAAAATCTTCATGAGGATCTAGAAATACCTTGTAGCCACAAAGCTGACTTCATTGGCTGACACATTCATTTCATAATTGATGATAAACTGAATATTTTTCCACTTCTATTTCCATAACGGCCTGTCAAATCTTACCCTAGGAGAGGCCAAATATGAAGGTTTTACTTGGTCTGGCACTTTCTAACAATACCCCTTTATAGCAACAATTTCAGTAATTTTGAGAATCAAAATATGAAGCTAAGAAGTTTAGAATTTTCATGAGGAAACCATGAACTTGACTATTACCATTTGATGGCGTTCCTGAGTGGTAAGGTCATGTGTCTACACTGAAAACTGCTGTGTAATGTTGGAAGTAAAGTAAGCAATATCATTTTTCTCTTGACTGCTATCTCTGAACTCTGTCAGCTGTGGTTGAGAGACGGGTCAGTGTGAAAGAAATAACCATGGAAGGCTGTTGGTCAAAAGTTAACATGTTATAAAGTATTGCAAGTCTAGCTGGAAAAACAATAATATAAGACACAATTTGACAGGTAATATGACACTTGTTACAGCCATCTGGAAGATTCCTACTCTTGTAATGGGCTGTCCCCCTGTTCAGTAGGTAAGAACAACACAGATACTTCCCCCATGCTGCTGGAATGGAAGAGAGAATAGGAAACAGCAAAAACAAGAAGAACTTTTGTCTGAGAAAAAGTCGGTTTAATGGATTAAGGAAAGCTGAGCATGCTAGCAAAGCAAAATTGGAATTTTTTTCTTCCCATTGGCAGGGAGGTGTTTAGCCTGTTACCGAGGAGCAGGGCCTCAGAGTGCTCTAGGAAAGTGAATGCCACAGCCATGAGTGTACATAGCTCCTTTCCCCCTGCTTTTATTGCTAACCATGATGTCAGGTGGAGCAGAATGTGCTTTTGCTTAACTGGGGTTGAGTCTGCTGGCTGTTGCCTCTCCCACTGTCTTGCCTGTTCACTGGAGGAGAGACAATGGAGAAAAGACAAAAGCTCTGTGCTGTGCAAACATCTCCTGAGAGCAGAAAACATACTGGTGTGATATCAATGCTGGTTTAATCACAAACCCAAAGTGCAGCAGCATACAAATCCTGTGAAGGAGATCAGCTCCATCCCATCCTCCCTCAGTCAGCTGTTAATGACTGAGTTACTTCATCAGAATCACAATGCTGTAAGGACCATTTGTGAGTTCCCTACCACACAGGGAACTCAGTAGGAAATCCTGGATGCCCACCAGCATTCAAAGAGAGAGATGAGACCTCGTCAGACGACTTGGAAAAGTGGAAGGCACATGCAAAATACAAATATGATAGTATATACTAGGATCAATTCCAGAAGGCTGGTTACAAGGGTGTCCACTTGACTCTTAGAAAGAATAGAGATATAAGTCTGCAATAGAGATTTAAGTCTGAGGAAAATTGCTTTCTGTGACAATAAGGCAAAATGCCTCTTATTAAAATGGTGCTTGCTGTTGCTTATTACCACGAACTGCAATATGGAAGCAAGGTTAAGACTGAAGTCCTCAGGTGAATGGGAGAAGAAGCAGGTCAAATTCTCGAATTGCAGTTTTGTTACTTTTGGCCCTTCAACATTCCAGTCTAACTTTTCAAGAGAAAATGAGGAGACTGAGAAGGATAAAAGAAGTCAGACAAAGGCTCTTACAGGCAAAGGGAGAGCAGTGACCTAAACCCACTACATACCAGGCAAAACTCCCGAAAACAACATCTGCTATCAGAGGCTAGGGAATTCAGATTTTCCAATTCTATGGCAGAATTTGTATTGATCAGTAGCTGTTACTATTAAGTCTGTGAAATTCTTCATATTTCACTGTCTTTCCAGGTTCCTGCCCTATTATAAATAGCAGAGCTATTTGCAGCATGTGTGTTATATGCTGTCCTGGTTTAAAAGACAGGTTTCTGCCAAGGAAGGCAGAACCTTCCTGGAATGGAAAAGATGACCCCCTCCCTCCAAATTATTATAACTTTGAAACTACAGGGCTTTCAGGCAAAGATACAGGATAAGGAATAACACTTAAATATATATAGGCACATTGTTCCAGATTGCAAGGCAAGATGTATTCTATTACCATTTGTATGGCAATAGTCTTTCATCAAGTGGGCAGTTTTCCTTATCTCTTCCACAATCACTCCTCCCTTGGAAGGGGACATCTGCTGATAACAGGCTATTGAATGTCACTTCCTGACTGATAAGACCTATATCCCATTGTGAGATGCTCCGCCCAGAGGGAGGAGCCAAACATTGCTACCCAGATATAATCCAGAGGTTCTGGAATACCAGCACGGCTTCTCCACTGGATTCCTCAGAGGAACAGCTTCTGCCTTTTCTTCCACTGGATCTTCAGGTTCCTCTTCTACACCCTTTTCTACAGGGTCCCTGCTCTAGCAGAATCACATCTGACACTTCTGGAGGACTGCAGCCACGTGTCCAATTGGACTGCTACCAGCAACCTGACCAACAGGGTGTCAGGCTGAGTTCAGACTGTCAGTGTTGTTTTGGCTTACTGCATTGTTTATTTTATCCTTTTATTTTCTTCCCTATTAAAGAACTGTTACTTCCTGCTCCGATATTTTTTGCCTGAGAACCCCTTAATTTAAAATTTATAGCAGTTCAGAGGGATGGGGAGGGTTCACATTCTCCGTTTCAGGGGAGGCTCCTGTCTTCCTTAGCAGACACCTGTCTTGTTCAAACCAAGACACACATATATGTATATATGAACATATATACACACATATATGCATACATTCATATATATCTAGATATATATATATACACATATATATACATATATGTATATAGATACAGGTGTACACACAAATATATATATATATATATATATATATATATATATATATATATATATATATATATATATGCCTAGATCTAAAACAAGACAGACGAACAGCAACACCAACCAGAGCAACTGGAGCAGAAGGGAGAAGCCAAGGAGCAGCAGCAGCAGCAGCAGCAGCAGCAGCAGCAGCAGCATTCCCCTGCAGAGCTCTCCCCTTTGGTGCAGTTATGGCCGCAGCAGCCTGGGGGCACTCTCGCTCCCTGCGGGGCTGCAATGACTCCCCCGGGGCTGCAGGTGGCGCTGTGCCGCGGGTGCTCCGGAGGGTGGCCGGCACCAGCTCTGAGCCTCCCCAGGGCATCGTGGAGGCCAAGGGACGGACAGAGGCGGGAGGGGAGGTGTGTTTCAGGTTTCTCCTGGCTCTCATGGTCCTGTGCATTGTTCTGGTGAAGGTGGCAGCAGCCAAGGCGCCAGTAAGCAGCTGGGAGGTGCTTCCTCCTGTAATATGTGATTTAAGTAATTCATGCTTGTGTGGGAAATACATAAAATAAAAATTATAAAATAAATTATATGTGTAACAAAAATACAAAGAGCCTCAGACCACCAGAGACAGATTACCACATAGAAGTTGCAAAACTCCTGGTGGCGTCAGGAAAGAATGCCTTGTCAGCAATTAAAAGTACGTGGCCGGTGCAGAGATGGGCTACTGGAACCACCCAGGAACACCCAGGGACAATCCACACTTGATAAGTATCATCAATCAAGATAATCAAAGTTGTCAAGATCATACCTGTGAATACACAACTTCTCCTGATACAATCAGCACCTGCCACCACCCAAGAAACCGCAATTGTCCAGCCCTGCACAGTAAAAAGGCACTTCATATATATGCGGAGTGACAAAAGAAATCAGGACACCTCTGCCTCCGACAGGAAAAACTGTATGAAACAGCCCTGCTGGAAACAGCATTTGTGAACAGAGGGAGGTCCGATGCTATAGAGGTTGGATCTAGGTTCACTCAGCGCTGATCCTGGGCTCGATGCATCTCTTTGACTGTGGCTATCGAGGACTGTACTTTCGATCGCAAAAATAAAATCTTTCGCTATTATTATTGATTTGGCTTTCTCGCTGATCATTTACTACACTCTGGAGAGAGGAAGAAGGTGAGGGCCTATGTTTCCCCTGAAGAACTCAGGCCGATGGTGAGGGTCTCTCTCCCAGCAAAGATGGAAGTCAAAATGTCCCTGTCCAGTGGCACTTCCTGCAAGCACTGCCCCACTGACAGCAAGCACAAATGGCAAGGAAGGCTCAGCTGTAGCAGTGAGCCCCCATGGGCAGAGAAGTCCTGCACCAAAGCCCCAAAGCTGTCCATCCTCCCAGCCAGGCAAAGACTGACCCACCCCCAGCTAAGAAAATGCCAAACACTACTGCTTCTCCCTTCCCAGGACCACTTCAATTGTGTGCCAAAAGCCTTGGCTTCATCACCATCTCTGTGACAACAAATGGGGAGAAAACTCCCTAAAGAAAAAAAGAAAACCTAACCCCCAACATATGCTATGATACCTTTGTTGCTATCTTTTTCTCTCGAGCTTGGTCGTCTTTCTTTGGTTTGCTAGGCAGGCAATATCAGTAAAAACACTAGCTAAGGCAATTGGAAATGCTTCCCACATGCCTTTGCTTTTGGTAGCAAAGTTGGTTCAAAGTCAGAGTCAACCAAGAGGGAGGAATGACATCACAGTGGTTTCCATCTGATTCAAGATATAGTTGGTACACAGTAGAGCATATTACAGCAAAAGAGGCAGTATGATAAAGCGCTGATAAAGTTATTTTACCCTCTATAGTGTTCTGAGTAGCATGCTCCCCAAGGCAGAGACAGGATACATGCAAACATCTTTACTTGTCTACAGAGAAATGCCCCTTTGGATTTTGACAGATCTGGGAGTTTGGAACTTTCTTATTAGCAGCAAGAGCATTAAAAATACTCTTTTGCATATGAGCCTTCAATTTCAAGGGTGGCAAAACCAGAAGCACATGCAATGCATCTGACAAAAGTGGTTTTGGAATTAACTGTGTTAATTCAGTTAAACTGAATGTTTACAAAGCACACTGAGCATGAAAGTAAATGTAAAATTTTTAAAATTTGACCTAGATAACCTGTATTAATTATTTGCTAGACTCTTGAGAATCAGTTAAAATAGAAATCAGAAATAAAGCTCAAGCGAGATATGTGGCCGAGAAAAAGGCATGTTTCTAAGATATGGTTTTGATATTCCCTTTTTTTTCTCTTTATTCTACAAGATAAATGCTATATAAAAAATGTATACAAATAATGTAGAGTTACTGTGCCATGTTAAATGTGTGTTGCAGTAATATATAACCTGCTCTGATGTAAGAAATTTTTCATTCAATTTTTATAGAAACTTTGTGTACAGCTCATTCTTAAATGTAGGGAAGCCCACTCAGAACAATTAAACAATCAGCTCAGGAATTAAATTACCCCCTAGCTATCATAAGCAAATAACCTACATGGGACATTGTGTTATCTAACTGACCAGTTGATGCTTTGCTTTTTCCTGCTTTAAGAAAGAAATTAAATGGTATGAGAGTGTATTACTCTCATTTCCAATCCTCTGGAGCAGATAAACATTATCATGAAACCGGCCAAGGATGAAATTTAAATAAGTAGTGATTGGAGAGGATGACAGGAAGAGTTTCCAAATTGCAAAAACTGACAAATTCGTTTAATTAACTGCATATTTTGGAGTACAAGGATATGGGGGAATTATTTATTTTAATGTGTAATGCATACTCAATATTTCTGTAAACGGAATAGGGTATAGAAACCCTACCACACAATTGCTCAAAAAAGAAGTAGGAAGAAAAACTGGAGCCAATTATATATATACTTTTTCCTTTAAGTCACTGTCGCTTTACAGTTCCAATGTGGATTACAGATTCATTCTGTTCTGTCTGAATTTTCTAACAATCCAAACTGCTTCTCCAATGCACCTCTAAACAGCTATACAGCACAATTCTGATGGTTGTTCAAGCACACTAGACACTCATTGTGTATATAAGATTATGAGTCTCATATCACAAACATACTCTTACAGTGTTAATTTCTTTCTAAAAAATCTGGATTGAGTAAACATTATCTGCCTTGTAAATACAGTACCTAGGGAACAGAACAGGCTGTACGGAACAGAACAAAATGGAATTTGTATCTGCTTTTATGGCTCTATGAATTATAAAATCTTTTGGTCTGGGCTTCACAGAAGCACAGAATGAGTCGGGCTGGAAGGGAACACAGTGAGTCATCTTCCTGTTCAAGTAGGGTCATCCTACAGAACACTGCTCAGGATTGCATCCAGATGGTTCTTGAGTATTCCCAATGAGGAATATTCCATAACCTCTTTGTCAATCTGTTCCAGTGCACTGTCATCTGCATAGTAAAGAAATTCTTTCTCATGTTCAGGTGCATGAGAAACATTTTATCATGTTCATTGCCTCCTACCCTATTGCTCAAAACCACAAAAAAGAGCTTGGCTCTTGACATTTCCTGCTTTACACAATTTTTAAGGTATTTTTAATTCTTGAGGCTGAGCAGCACCAGTTCCCTCAGCCTCCCAGTAAGGGAGATGCCCTCATCTTCTGTTTGTCCTTTTTCCCTTCCTTTGGACCTACTCCAGGAGCTCCATGTCTTGCTTGTTTGGAGGAGCCCAGAACTGGACACAGCATTTCAGATGTGTCTCACCAGGCCTGAGTAGATCACCTCCCTCGACCAGCTGGCAGTGCTCTTCCTAATACATCCCAGGATACTGTTGGCTTTATTGCCCACCAGGACACAATGCTGGCTCATGGACAGCTTATTGTCCACCAGGGCCCTGAGGTCTTTCCCCCAGAGCTCCTTCCCAGCAGATTAGCTCCCAGCCTGTTTTGGTGCCCAGGTTATTCTTCCCCAGGTGCAGAACCCTGATTTGCCTTTGCTGAATTTCACAGCTCTTCTCTGCCCACCTCGCCACCCTCTCAAGGCCCTTCTGAAGGGCAGCACGGCCCTCTGGGGTATCGGCCACTGCTCCCAGCTCTGTGTCATCAGTGAACTTGCTGAGGAGACCTCTGCCCCCTCATCCAAATTATTGATGAATAAGTTAAACAATACTGGACCACTGTTGAACCCCAGGGACCCCACTAATGAGAAGCCTCCAATTAGACCCTGTGCTGCTGATCATGAGCCTCTGGGATCTGCCACACAGCCACTTGTCATTGCACCAAACTTCTTTGACCTCTCAAGAAATGCTACTGGAGAAAAGTTGGTGTTGTAACGCATGCAATCAAATCACCCACTTGAATTTGGTTCCTTTAATTTTTTTGCAATCATAGCATTCTTCTTTTTGTAACATACTGGGGTTTAGGGCAAGGAAATAAGCTACTTTGCAATTTAAGGGATATATAGTGATGCCAGAATAGGGTAGTAAATGAAGTAGAGATCTCAACAGGAGTTCTCCAAACATTTACCTCAGAACTTTTGCTTTTGTGTTCTTGGTCAATCAATTTGCACTCACAGTATGTCCCTTTCTCCTTAACATAAGTACCTTGAATCTACAGGATAATATCAGCTAATTGTTGGCTGATCACTGTTTTGCTACTGTGAGGTTCTAACTGCAACTCTGGTTTCTTGTTCCAGTGAATTTTATATCTTCAGAACTAATTTCTTGTTGGCTTGACTAGTGGAAAGAAAAAGAGTGAGTTCTCAAACTTGCATAAAATTTTAGGGGAGGTTGATCCCGGTTGTGCTATTAGGGCACATTGAGCAGACAAAGGAACACTTTTTTGCTTTCTAGGTACTACTGCCCATATTTAGCACAAACACATGGAGTGCATAGATTTTCATTATTACTTTCTTTTTCCAAAACAGAAAAGTTTAGGTCTGAATTGAGAGAGAGCAACATTGTTAATACCGCAGCTCCATGATGTCGGGGGTATATGAGTAGGATTATGATGTAATGGAGCTTGGAGTTCGGAATGCATGCACTCACAGTTATAACTGTGAGAAGCCAGAGTAATAACTGCTTTTGTTTCACCCTTGACATTTCATGTTACCTCTGATTTGCTGTGCCCTGAAGTCCCCTCATGAATTCTGCCTTTTGCGCTTCTATGATGATTTCAGAGGTGAAGATTTATTCACTTTTCAAAGCTCAATTTAGGAAGTCAGGCTTTGTAAAGTCTCTTTAGGGTTTTTATCTTGTGGGGTTTTTTTTGTCTTTAATCACATGCTAAAGGATATTGAACCAATTTACTGTAAAGTGAGAGAGGAGAAGCCACTTGACAAAAATTCCAGGTGTTTGGTCTTGGCTGGATCAGCCTCTGGGCTTGGCTTTCAGCCCACCTGTCTGGTTAGCTTTGGTGAAAAAGCGCCTGTCAAAAACAGAGGTAGTACTGAGTGAGGTAACTCAGTGGCTTCAGGAGGATCTTTGTCTGAGCTAAAAGGCTACCTGCAGAGCATGTTTTTCTTCTATAGGTCAGTAACCCAATGTAAGAAAATGACAGTGAAGTGATGGACTGTCTTTTATCGTTGAATTTAGTCTATTTCAGGAGCTCCAGGTAATGATGTAAATCGGATGGGATTATTGGTGATTGTATGACAGAGACAAACCGAGGATAGTTATGTCCTGAACTCCACCTAAAACCCACATAATTCAGTTCTGTACCAGCAAGGGAATGGTGAGTCTTGGCATGCATTGCAGAGCTACTCAGCTATTTGGTGTGCAGTGCATTCTAAGTTGTGTGGTCTAAATGAAAGAAAGTGTGGGCCAAAACAGAAAAACTTGCCAGTTAAATGTGCAGATTAACATTAAATGCTGCCTATCAAATAGTTCACATTCTTCTTCTCATGGTTCTTTAGATATGCTTGAAGAGGACCAACAGTGTAGCTCACAGAGTGAAGTGCCATGAGATACATAAGCATCAAAACTCTGCTTTGATGCTTATGTATAAACATTTGCTTGTTCATGGAATCATAGGATATCACAAGTTGAAAGAGACCCATAAGGATCATCAAGTCAAATCTCTTGTCCTTCCAGAACTAACTAAAATTAAGAATGTTGTCCAGTTGCAACTTGAACCCCAGCAGGCTTGGTGCCCTAACCACTTTTCTAGCGAGTCTTTCCCAATGACAGGTCACCTTGCTGCTGAATATATTTAACAATGTGCTTGGTCTTTACCTCTTGAGTTATTTTAACGAGAAAAGGCAACTGGTTTTTAATACTAGACCTGAATAGTTTATGTTCATATGTAGTGGACTCAGCAGAACAAAAAACCCCACCTACATCCCTGAAAAATACCATTTATTTACCATCATAGATTTTCTGTTTTAAAGACTTTTAGTGCTTTATCTTGATGTTGTAGGTTAAACCTGCTGAGTATCACATAGATTTTTCCTCACTCTTGCCACCTTCCCTGTTCTCAGTAGGATGGTGGAAGAGAAGCAAATGAGTGAAAGCAAGAAAACTCATGAGTTAATGTAAAAACTCTGATAAACTAAGGGATTGTGGAAGAAGAGAGGAAGAAGACAGAGCAAAACAGGTGGTACAAAGGAAATTGCTCACCATCTCTCATGTGCAGACTGATGTCTAGCCTGCCATCAGCTCAGAGACTTTGAGTTGCTGCCCTGAAACAATTCACATAAACCTGGAGTAAACTGAAAAATGGGAGAAATGTTGGTAAAGACCTTTGGTTCTTCATGTGCAAACATGAAAATCCATTACTTTTTAATAATACTGGCATGCACTTAAAGATATCTAAATAGAGAGCACAGATTTCAAAAATTACTTAAAAAAAAAAAAAAGAGAAAGGTTAGTTCTCTCTTGAAAAGCAGTAGTAAGTAGTAACATTATAAGGATAAATTTCACAAAACTTATTTTGGAGCAGAGCTTCCCCATATACACTAAGGTGTTTTCAGTTTAATTTGGCCTTCCAAGGGTGTCAGCTAGGATGAGATTCCAAACTTCTGCCATATCCATGTGAGTCCCACTAAAATTTGATCTTTATGCCTGCTGAGCGCAGTAGTAGAGGATAGAGATACTCACAGCAAACATCTGGGTTGTCTGTTTAAAAGTTCTAAGTGATTATTATTCTAGGTACTTGATAAGGTCACAAGACACTCAGCAGTACATTCAGCCTTCTCTGTTTATTCTTGAGACTGCAATGCTTTCACCAAGCTATGCATGAGCTACAAATGAGAACATTAAGCTTAAGGTTGATTTTTAGTCCTAAATGTTTCAAGCCCCTTTTCAGATATGCATTCTTACATCTAAAATTGAGATTAAAGAGGGATGTTCTAGGGGCAAACCACAGACATTCAGGAAAAGAGATAGATTTGAGAATATAGTTACTGTAGTGGTCACCTGTATCTCCTCTTCTTTGGGAATAACTTGGCAGCTGCACAGCAACATCCTCATTGCAACATTCAATTCCTGTGAATTCACTGCTTTCTACCTGGTCCTTATAATCTATTCCTGCACACATGAGCTGTTTGCACTTAAAATCCTTTTCTTGACTGGCAACTGGAAATTCAGGCTGCAGAACTCTGCCTCAGTCTGGGAGCTGCCTCCAGTCAATTTATGGCCTAATTTTATGCCAAAATCAGAATTGTAAAGCCTTTTGAAAATCCACTGTGAAAAGAACACTTGGCGTGTGCACATCTTATACATTGTAGGCTATTTGGTGATGTGCGTTGTTTATTCTTTTAGAACATAATAATGTGTCATGAAATAATAGTGTCAGTGTGGGTATTATGAGAAAAACCATTTGAAATCATCATTGGCTAAAGCAACTGGAAATTACTGAAGCTGCTGATATACTGCATGCATCTAGCATAATCTCTGTATAATTAAGTGCTTATGAGGAAAAATCTTGATTTAAATACCAAAAAAAGCCTTCTCTGAATGTCTGCAACTCTCTGCCAATAATGGTTCTTGATCTAACACCATATAAAGGTTTTCACAAGGGTTTCAATGCTATCCACTGACAAAAGTATTCTTTGGTACATTCAGTAAAAAGCGCCTTTTAAGACATGCAGAATACTAGTACTTCTAAAGTGTGTTTTATTTACTTAAGTTCATGAATGTAAATAAAATATTGGTAAAATAAATGATTTAGGGCCTCATAATCTTTTAAAGGCTGACCGTGGAAAGATATTTACAGGCTGCTGAAAAGCAAACTTTTAAAATTCCAGAAACAGCCCAAGAAGTGCTGGGAGCTAAAATATATTGTCTAGGAAATTTTAAAGTTGAGTCAGTTTAGCAGTTTAGAATAACTTTTGTGTTTCACTTCCTGTGCACAATCTACTTTATTCAGAGTGATGTGAAACCATACAATAAACCTGCAGTCTGCTTGGCTGATGTCGCAGGTTCCAGTTTATGTCAGCTTTGATAGGTGCACTTAAAACATTTTGATAACATGACATTCCCCAATGTCCAAATACAGCTGAAACAGAGTGCACCAGCTGTTACTTTGACTGGTGATCAAGAATCTTCCAGATAAAGGCAATCTCATGGAAATCTGCCATGAAAATGGAAATCCTCTGATGTGACGCTGTATTTTTCCAATTACATTGTGATATAGAGGAAAGTAAAAAAAAACATACCTGAAAGCACACATGAATATAAAAGTTGTTCTGAAAATGAAAAAAAATAGTGTCCCCATTGGGATTGAGTCCTATCTTTCTGATTAAATTGTTCTGCCAGCTAAATAATCAAGAATATAAAGAGCAGATACACTTTGAAAAGTTTAGTGTATTTGGAGAAAGTCTGCTGATATGTGAGGGAAAATTATTTTCTCTCACCTTCCACAAATTGCTGTTCCTTCCCTTGACTCTTCAGCTGCATAAAGTTTATGTGGGCAGATGTTCCCAGAATTCCCTTCTCTGCATGGGACCTCTTTACAACCCCAGCAGGCAGCCAGATTTTGCAGTGCAACCTAAACATTGAGACTTAAACTGCAAGCAATCTGTTACACTTGAGCTAAGGAAATAAAAGTTCTTCAGCTGTCAAGGAGAGATGTATTAGTTTGGCCATGCCTAAAATGCTTTGGGAGGTTTTCTGAAAATAAACATGCCAATCTAGCTCTGAGCCCTGTCATATGGGGAGATTTGAAAACGTATGGGTTTTGTTTCCAAATTTAATGCAGCCAACAGGTAGAACCAATTCAAAAGGACTTTTAGTTTTTCCTAAGGGGCTGGGGAGTTCATTAGAAATAATTGCTCATATACTCTGCTGGAGTTAACAAATGCTCAGCAAGCTATTATAGTGTGTAACAGCAGCCTATAGTAATTTAGGGGTACTGAATATCCCGAAGATTAACCACATTCATTGATCTTGAATTTAGAATTTTCTCTGTATTTTTTAAGCTATTCCTTGATAAATTGTCAGTTAGACTGAATTGTGTGCATACATTTCTTATTGTTAGATGAGCCAAAACAGGGCACCAGTTTGAATCAGCCTGTTTAGCCCTTACTTCTGTAAGGAACAGTGTATCTACTCTCTTTCTGGCAAGCATTCAAATTCTGATTTTAAACTTGTAATCTGTTTTACCATAAGAAGGAGAGCATGTTATACCATCATTTTGATCTCAAGCTGAACTTAAATTTATCTTGTCACTTCTGTTTCCCTGACCAAGGACCATTCTAAGGATCATAACTAGGGATCATTCAAAAAACATGAATGAAATGTTATGACATAAGAAGTAAGGTCTCATTGACACAGGTAGGATATCAGCTGATTTTGTAGCTGATTTTTTATCAGCAGATTTTTTGCTGCTCTCCTTTCAGGCCTTTGCAATCGTGTCAGTATCTGGTAGATGTCCTTTGTCCACTAACTCATAAACCATAAATATACAGATTGAAAGCTGCAGGCAATTCCAACCACTGAAATAGATTGTAATATGGAATCTTATTCCTCAGGCAAAATACAAATGTTCTATTTTAGTAAGCTCATTGCTGTCAATTCCACTGCCCCCAATGCTCTCCCCCTCCTCTACTGCAAGCTTTTCATTTTATGGCAGCTTGGCAAATTATGTATGAAAAAGCACACATTTCAGCGCACTGGCAGAACTTTCTCTCAGCTAGGTAAATTTCTTTTATTTTTCCTTTCCCCTTGCCTTTCCCCTTCCCCTTCTACATTGCTTGATGAAATGTGAGCATGGTCTTTTTTGCTTATTTCTGTAGTTTTCTTGCCAGTTTTCTTCACCTCAGTGCTTAGATTATAATTTTCTTTCTTTGTGGAAAAAAAAAAACCACAGAAATGTTCCCTTCATTTGTCTAATGTCTGTTTTTTTCAGTAATCTGATTTTTGTAAGAACTTGTAGCTGAGAATATTCTGACATAAACCTGGTCTATTTAATAAAGATCATTGATGTTTCTTAGGAAAAATGACAGCAGAGGCTGTTTCCCACTAACCAGTTATATTCTTACTCTGCAGCAAAAACTCCTTTTCTCTGAAAGCAAAGCTTATTAGTCTGGCAAACTACAATGTTAGACTCTTGCTAAGTGCAAGGAAAGGACAAAATATTTTCAGAAAAAGGTTACCTCACAAAAGCTCAATCATAAGTTTTTCTTTTTAAAAACGATTTTTTTTTCCCTAAAGATTTCATATTTTTTTCATTTAAGACTTCTTCCTGTGTTTGAGGAAATTTTTCTTTCTTTTGATCAGGGTATATTTCTCCTTAAGATTTTAGACTTGTTCTTTGCAACTGCAGCATGTCCTAGTATGTTTCCTCTAATTCTCATTCACTCAAAGAAAAATTAGAAGCAACACATTAGTTCACCTCGTCCTTTGTCTGAAAGAAAGCAATCTAATCCTCTATATTTTTAATTGTGATATTTTAAAAGTTATTTTATAATTAAAGCAGTAATGAGAGCAGATATTTTATAAAAAAGACTCCTATTCAAAAAACACATGTATTTTTTTCAAAACCAATTCTTTGCTTTCAACACTATTGAAATTTTCTTGGACATGTGTACCTTCCAACTCATTTCTTTAGAGATTTTACTTACATTGTATGATATTCTGTCTGGCAGTTTTTCCTCAGAAACTGAATTAGTATCTTGAATCTTGGCCCATTCCTTCATGTCAATATTCACTGTTCTTTAGTAGGTAAACCCTGGGATGAACTGTGGTAGCTAGACATATGCAATGATCCCTTTACCATAATCATTGTGCTAATTGTTCTCTGGTGACTGGCCAGCAATTATATCAAGCCAAGACCAAAATATCCTGTTAAAAACAAACAACATCAAAAAAGCTAAGTCCTTCTAGCTCCTCCTTTCCCTAGTTTTTGTGGCTACTTTGAATTCCACATTGAATGTTACTGAAGCCATGCCTTTCCCATGGGGACTGACCACTCCATGTAGCAGCTGAAATAAGCTTTAAAAATAACCTTTAAAAAAGAGATAAAGAAACAGCCAAGCTGGGCCACATCCATTTAGCTGTTTTCATTTGTTAGAATGTTCAATCATGTTCTGTTGGGAGATGGGGGTTTTCAAGCTGGTTTATCACATCAGGGTTGTAGTGTTTTGTGTTTCTGTCAGCATGTAATTGGACATTGCCCGTAGCAGTTACAGTTACTTGGTGCAGATGATGCTCCAAATCACCGCTTGTAATCTGACACATCTCAAAGGACTTTCTAAGTGTTTTTTTGGAGGCAGCTAGCCAGGTTAAGTTGACCCACTGAACTTTTTTTATCTCTAAAAGGTGCTTGAAGGATTAGCGGCAGCTGTAGGCTAGTGTTACCCTTTAGACATCATCAGACATGGGTGTTTCACATAACTCTAAATGTGGCTGCTCAGAATACATGTCAGGTAACAAAGGTCTTGAACTATCAACTGTCAGAAATAGTCACTGACTAAGTATGCCTTCTCTTCTCTGTAGAGCCAAATCTATACAGGGTTTATCCTTCTCTAACACTGCTTTTGAAAACGTTTGACTCCAATTTACTCTCAGTACCTATCACAGCAAGTCCCTTGTTCATTTCCGGACATGGTTAGATGTCTGCTTATGTTAGATGAGATGACAGATATACTTCCTATTCAAAAGTGATAGATGGAAATATCTGTACTAAGTAAAGGCTACCAGCCTTTACTTAGTACAGCAGGCAGTTTCTCATGGGTAGCTATAAACAGGCAGGCCAATTTAATTCTCTTTAGGACACCTACGCTACTTACAGGCATGTCATGTTGTCACTTATGTGACAGCATTTCTGTATTGCTACTTGCTGTGCTGGCAATTAAGCTATGTACTGTTCTCCTAAAAATTTACCAGATGTTCCCAGTTTTTTACTTTTACACTCAGAATTTTGTTATTATTTTGCCTAGAAACCATCACAAACCCCCAAATACCCATATATCTAGCAATGACTAAGAAACAAAGTATTTTTTCGAGTTTATGCACTTAGAACTCCTGTTACAGGCCACTGCAGCAAGACCATTTAAATGTATTTGTATTGGACCATGAGATGTCAGAAATGAACCCTAATGCATTTTTTTGTTTTTACAGAGTGGTTTTGGACTGTTTTGTGCAGCTCTATGTTATTGATCATATCACTTATGGAGTGTTAAGTTCCTTTTACAAAGTCACTGTACACTTCACTGCAACTCACAGCTAAGACAAGAATGACAGATACTCAAAACTTAAGGAGTGGAGAGTGAAATGCTGCTTTTGGATAGAGGTCTGTATGACAGCAAATGGAGAAGGCGTCAGTGAAGGGTGAGAGAATGTGCAGTAAGCCAAAGCAACCACAGAAACCACACATGGGGTTGCAGCAAAGGGAATGCTCAGTGTGCTGTGCAGTGGACAATCAGGACATTTGAAACTGTGATTGAAGTAATTTGTTATTCAGGGAAAGGGGATGTGTTTTTTTTCAGATAACTCTGATTTCTCCTCGTTGGCAAGATGCATTCATCACTTTCATTTTACCCTGCACCCTGCACATGGCAGTCCCCACAATGACCAGCTGTGCAGGTTGGAGGGGTTAGCATTATCAAATACCTCATAGTGGAAGCTTGCTATACTGGGCATCGTCCACAAGCAAGTGAGATGGACTCCTGTTGGTCTTATCTTCCAGGCTAGAAAAGTGTTTCCTCCAAGTCATTCACTAAATTGTCATACAGCAGCAAAATCCATGCAACTACTTGCTGTGCAGAAAACAGATAATTGCTTTTTACTTTCTGCATGCTTGGTTCTAGCTTTTATTTCCACTCTGAAGGTATGTGGAAGATTTTCTCTTGGTCATTCTTACTGCTCATCAAATGTGAAGGGTCTTATGGATACTGTTTTATCTTCTTTCATTGTCTTTTGTTACAAGTTCATTGTTACAAGTTCAGTTGCCAAACATTTACCACAGGAAGCATACTTAGGAATAATATTCACCCTATGACAGGTATTTTATAGGGTAGTAGGACACCTATTTGGTAAGAAAAATGCGAAGAGACACAGCTTGGTGCTTGAAGCATTCCTTTAGGGTATAACAGATGCCTGAATTCCTCAGACTGAGAGGCACAGCCTCAAGTTTCCCATATCCTGAAGTCAAAGTGACTGTTCTGTGTGTTTATTTAATAGTGTTTTTAACAGGAAAGAGTCTGTGGACTGAAAGAAGAGGAATGATGGCTGTTCAATGCTCTGATGTACCCCCAATTTTGTGTGTTTATTTTATGCTTAACTGGAATATCCAAAATACCACAAATTTAAGAGATGCCAAGAAAGAGAGTTTTCATTTGACATGTCGTTTTTTCCTGATCCTTCTTGTAAACTGCTTGTATAGGGTTGTGGAAATGGAAACCAAGATACAATGAAAAGGAAGCACTCACACATTTTAAACATTGAAAAAATTTTCCTTGCCCTTTGACTAGTAGCATGGAATGGTTCTTACTTTATTCAAATTATTAGCATGCATTCCACTGAAGGTATTACTGGAATAACCCCTAAGTTTGGTGTATTTCAGTTATTTCTCTTCCTCTAAAACAGGTCTCGTTTTATGAATAGTTGTTTCTATTTCCTATGAAAATGTGGTACGTTCCCCAGGTTTTATCATTTTGGGGCAATATTTCTGATCTGCTGTAACACTTTAAATCACCAGATCTATTTTGCATTGATTGGCCACTAAATAGACCTAGACAAAAACCATCTATACCAGAGCTGGACAATTCAGAATCATTAATCAAAGTGTGTTTTTGTTACCATTTTACTGCCTCACCCTGCTATTAACTTGTCACAGCTGGGTTGCTTTTATGTTTTCACACACTATGTGATGGATTAAACTAGTTAGCTGGCTAGATAGATTATATGCATTAACACTTAACAGCTCATGCACTGGCTAAGGCATAAGGCTTAGCTTACATAATGCTCTAAAAGGTCTGATTTGCTGTGCTTTACTTTGTGTTCATTCTTTTCTCTAGCCATGGCTAAATAATGGAAGTAAAAGCACATTTCAACTGAAACATCTGATTTCATTTCTTAGGAGATTCTTACTGAGGATGGTATCATTGAACTTCAACTCTTTTCCAGAGTCACATTCTTATTTTTAACAATACTACTTAAAAATTCCTGAATGAACATAATTCAACTTGGAGTCCGTTTGCTGCTTCTAATTCTTTTCAGGAATTTGGCAGCATTTTTACTCTTCAGTTGTTGGTTATACGACCTTGTTTTGCACACCTTAGTTTTCCATTTTTGGCTGAAGTCCTAAATGTTTTATGATCCTAGGAACTTTACAGACAACAACCATGAAAGATGCCACCCAGTAACTAATTGCAAGGGCACTTCTAGCTGTCTTTATTCTACCCTGGATATATGAGTTTTGATTTAAATATTTGTTTTGAACTGGTGTTTATGTATGTTGTATTCCATTATGGGGAATTGTGAGGAGTTCTTTTAAAAAAATAGCTGGTCTAGAATGAAATTTGGTCAACTGACACACCACTATGAGAACCAAATGAGAACCATTTATGGTAATGAGGAAAAAATAGACTTGTCCTGCTGGAGAGGGCTAGCAAAGACAGAAAGGAGGAAGGAAGATGGGAAAGGATGAGGGGAGAGAGAGGGAGAGAGGGAAGTGAAGAAGTGGGCATTACTACCGTAAGGTCAGGGAATGCTGTCGACGTCCATGAAGAGAGGGTGTGCTGGGGAGCCCGCGCAGCTTGCGGAGAAGCACGGCTCCACAGGCACAGCCCTCACGATGATGGATGGCTGGACATGAGGGGAGTGAGGACTGAGCAGGATGTGCAGGATCCTGGACAGGGTCATCGTGGGGCTTGTGGTGGTGGGCTGGATTGGAGGCCAGGCAGGGTGGCTTTGGCAGGAACACAGGGATGAAATGGCAGGGTGATGGTCAGAGACACAGGGAGGCAGGACAGGTGGTGACGAGGATGGACGAGGGGGTTGGGCAGGACACAGACTACACAGGAAGCTCAGAGGTCAGCTGGTGTCCTGCAAGTGCCCAGTGAGATGGTGAGTTAGGAGTGAGTGAGAGCAAGCAAGGGCCAGCAAGGGCATAAGAACCAAAAAAACAGGCTGGAGCCAGGGCAAAAAGGACAAGAAACAGGCTAGGGCCAGGGCAAGAAGCAGACCTTATATGAGCCAAAAAACAGGCTGGAGCCAAAGAAAAAGCACAAGACTCAAAAGGCTCCCAGACTCATAAAAGCTTCCAAAGGACAAGACTCAAAAATCCAAAGCTAAAAAGCCCCAAAAGACTAGTCTCAAAAAGCCCAAGCCAAAAAGACCCCAGAACATGTGATGCAGTTACTTTTATGCCCCCTGGCTCTTCCCAAAGTCTGCCTGCTCACAGGAGACCCTTGCCTGAGTCCAACATTGCAGTCCATTGGTGGAGTCCTTTTGCCATCTGATTTGAGAACCTCTCTGGGGATTGGTGGTCTGCTGCTGACTGCCTGTACCATGTGAGATACGAAATGGTTGCCAGACAAAGTCACCCCAGAGATAAGGTGCTCACCTGTCTTCTCCTAGCTGCCTCCTGCAAGTGGCACATGTGCAACCCCTCCCTCACAAACCTTTCACAACCAGTACGGAGATCAAAGTCAAGATTAAATTGGCTCCTCACAATGTAGCTTTGCTTTCTTTGTTTTGCAGGACTATCTCTGCTTTCTTTTGTTTGCAGCAGTCATTGTCTCCATGGTTTCAAGCCTGACATCCAAGTGGTTTTCTAAGAGCTGACCATACATTCCCCATCTATGTCTGGAATGGTGGATATTAGGAGCTTTTCCACAAGATGTCATGGTATCTAGTACAAAAACTGCAAACTTTCTCCCATCAGACAACAACGACTATGTACATTTGTTTAGTTCCACTGGTTCTAAAGGCTGCAAGTGTTTGCAAGCTACACAAGTAGCACATCTGCAGACACAGTGCTTCCTTCAGCTCAGGGGGCCATATGGATGCACCCTGTGATATTAAAATTTAACACCTAGTCCAAAAGCCAGGCTTACTAGGCAGAACTAGCTACACATTAAACCAGCTAATAAAATATAATTTCACTTCAACATTGAAAAGGCAATAGTTAGGACAGCAGCCATGTAATACAGGGTGCTAGGGTAATTAGCTTTGCTAATTCTTTTTCTGAGGTGTGGCAACTGCATCGCTGACTGTTCGTGATATAATCTATACTCTTTTAAGGCAGCTCTGCCTGTGCTGTCTCTTAAGTGCAGCTTCTTGGGTTGTTACACAGCTATATATATGTCACATGTGTGACAGGTCCTCATGCTCCAAGTACCATCCATTTCTGGGTTTTCCAGACCTCTTCCAGCCTCAGGGGCCACTGCTGTGTCTCTGGCATGTCATTTACTGTAGACTCAGGTCTACAGTAGTTTTGTTTCGGGTTACTGGGACTTCACACAATTGGGCTTCTAATTGCCTTGGCATGTGACATACGTAGTATTCTGTAAATTCTTGATATTAAATTCTTGATATTAAAGCAATAAAATTATAACTGTGTTGTTGGAAAGCTCAGCAGATTCTGTCTTTTGAGGTTTTACCAATAGTGTGAAATTCCTGAACTGTGTTGATGTATACTAGAGGACAAGTAGGTGGAGTACTCTTAGAGCCATTACATAATGAGTTCTCAGCATAAATCCCAGACCAAGCACCTATTTAATATCTGTGACCAGAGAGGGCAAGGAGGGGGTCCTGGATAGGTGGAAATATTTGAAGCACATATGGAAAGGAAGGTTGTCCCTCAGATAGGGTGAAAGATGTTAGGGCAGTAAAATAGATAATAATGAAGTACGCATGGAGAGAGTAAAAAAGCATTTGTTAAAGCAAGCACATTTTCTCTTGTGGTAGAAGATATAATGGTTAATCTGGAAGCAGTGGATTTTAAAGATGGAGAGATTCAGTATATTTCCTATGCTGAAGAGCATCACAATTATGAGAAGGAGGTAGTGGAAGACCTCTAAATAGCTTGCCATGGTGATAGCAGGGTGATAGCATTGGAGCCAAGAGTTTGTTCATGTATCTCACAAAACTAGTAGGGTAAGAATAGTTAATAGTATTTGAAAGCAGGAGTTTGCTGACTGATATTCTGAGAAAAGGAAAAAAATGTTGGCAGCAGGCAAATACAAAATTACAATGAGACATTAAAAAGGTGATGTTAACTTTCTGTGATACTGTCAGCACAGCATTTCTTAAGATGATTCATGAAAGTCAACATGTGAAGTAGGGAGGACATACAGAAGAGCTTTGGCTGGAATGAAGACAGAAAAAAAAAATCTTGGGTATTCTGTATCATAAAATGTGGCTTAGTACATCAAAGATGTGAATTCCTGGAAGAAAAGCCAGGAATCCAGTGAGATCCAAAGTCATGCACAAATGGCAGGACTAGTGATGTGATGATGAATCTACTTTGTTGATCTTGATGGATGTGCGTTAACATAACTGCTATCTCAGTTTATTTCATACTTCTTGTGATGTTCCAGTAGGCATTCCTGAGAGTCCTGTTGGTTGGAATTATATTGTACCATGTTAAAGAAATAGACTAATTTGATGGAGAACTTTGGTTTTTTGTACCAAAACCTTAAAAATATTGTTAAAAATATTTTAAAAATAACTATACAAAATAGGTATGTAGTGTTTAAATAAATATTATATTTCCTTTTAAAAATAGCTGTTGCTAAATATACACATTTTTATGGTGAATTGCATTTCTAAACTCAAATTTGTGGTACAACAAGAAATTATAAACTAGTAAATGAATACTATTCTACTCAAGTCATTATATCCATTCTCAGTTGAAGGATTTTTTTTAATTTCATTCCTGAAAGATGAAAGTAGTTAGGATTTAGGAATAAATTGCTGAGTAGTAATGCAAAAAGTACCCACTGAGATTGTGTTTGGCTTTGTTTTGCTATATTTCCCCCCATTAGTATTTTTTGTAATAAAATATGCTTTTAGAAATTTACAGAATAAGGTGCTAATTTTTCTCAGTCCTCCTCTCCTAAGTAAGAGCAACATAGAAGGAAATGGTTAAATTCTAGAGTCTTGTTTGGACTGTTCTGTCATTTCAAGTACATAATGTGCTGTGACAGCCACCTTTCATCTTTTGAGAAGTTATTTGGTCTTGTCACTTTGGAGGAAGCTGGGATCTTCACTCAGTTGCTCCGTTACCTGAATAGGGGCTAGGAAATGGATGAGTAAATGCACTCTATGCAGCTGCTTTGCTATTAATCTTTGCAGTAGAACTACCACTGTGCAGTTAGGTTAGCAGTAACTTACCATCCCATGGGAGCAAGGAGAAACCAGAGTATAAATCTTTTTTGTGCAGGATTCTGACATCTAAATAAAATCTCTGGGAGACTGTAGCACTGACACTAAGGTGCAATAGACTGCACCTCTGCCCTTTTTACATTCTGGTTTGCTGTTAATGTACATAAGTTTAATGTTAGTCCCCTTTAGAATTCTCTTACCACTTTTACAGGCAAGTTTGTGAATGAAAATTAGTATCCAGTAACAATGTTTGAAAGAAAAGATGTTAATATCACACATCATGCAAACTCTTTATGAAAAGAAACAAAAATTCCTGTCCATAATAAGAACTTACTAGTCCTAGATTATGTTTTGAGGAAAAGAGAGCTACTTTGACAAGTTGCATGATGGTTTTGTGATGTGGATTTATGTCCACTAGAGGCTAGAGTGAGATCGTTTAACCTATGTTCACTTGTTCCCTAAGCCAAAAATTCTAGCTCGCTAGGCCTAAATTGAAGGTCTAGGGGTCTTAATGTTTTAATGCACTGCACTGCCAATATCCCAGAGACTCTTGCTTTTTCTTGAAATCTTTAACATTGTCCCAGCATCTGTCACCTCCTTGGCAATACAAGCACAATGAAAACACAGAAGTAGCAAGTATTAAACAGTTGAGTAACTACTTTGTGCACAAAGAAAAGCACCAATTCTTAAAGTATCAGCCCCAAAAAGTGCTAAAATTAAAAAATAATTTATCTTTTTTAAGGGACCATGAAAAGATTATGTCACAGTCTCAGCCACATCTCAGTGGCCTAGCTCCTGAGACTTCACTGCCTTCTGTGGTTTGCAAGTGGGGGGGTATATTCCCCTATGTTATTATTCATTACTTCTTAAGATTCCCCAGCAAAGACAGTAATTTTCATCCCTGAAAATAACAAGAAGAGCAGCACATCCAGTTATGTTACACTGACAGGATGTCAAGAAAATGAAAACAAATGGTTTGAGTAGTCCTTCAGGGGATAAAGGGTTGAGTTACTAAGCTACCCACTAGAAACTGTGATTTAGTCATCTTGGATGATTTTATTTCTTTTTCTTCTGTGGGTTTAACCACATAAATCTCTGTTTGATTGCTAGGGAGAGATACCTGAGAAATTTGGTACTGCTTTTGTCATACCCAGAGTTTGTGGACTGCTGTGATGACAAATGCTGGAGTGAAGGAAGAAGCAGTAACATTAGCTGTGTCCTTATTTGCCCAGGTTTGTGAGCACATGTGTATTTTTAGATTGCCATGCAAACAGGTGGGTGACCTACTTGGTGATATTCATGAATGTACTGTTATAAATACAGCATGTCTCTTGCATTCTCTTTCCCTCTCTGAATTCCTATTTCAAACCTTTTTTCAGGCCTCAGGTCACTTAAAGCATTAATTAAAATGGACTGGATGAGTTGTAAAAGAAGAGAAATGAAAATTCAAGTTTTTTTACTCTGTATATGTAGAAAAGACAATTCTGGCACAGATATTGTCATAGAGAGTCGTGCTTAACTTTTCTTTTATAGCCTAAATGGATCAGGTTCACTTTTACTGCACATACATAATTCAGATATGTGAAATGTTTATACTGCTATTCTATCACCCACAGCTGTAGGATGTTGCTAAAGATGTACTGAGGCTTGGTGTTGTTTGGCTGGGAAATATAGATGAAAGTGTTTATATATGTATTTAAATCCCCTTTATAGAATGTTAAGTAAAATAAATTCTGAAAACCAGGTATTTGTAGCATGATAATTACTCAGAACCAGTTGTCTACTGTACATTTCTAGTTTATACAAACTAATTTTCAAATTGGATGTAAAAAGCAACTTTTTAACTTCACAGCCCGACTCGTGCATGCTAAACTCACAGGCTTCCAGATTAACATTACCTTTAGCAGTGATCATAGGTGTAGAGCTTCACAGTGACAGGGAGATGCAGCACAAGGCACAGATGCTTTCCATTTATTGTCTCATGTAGGCAGTTTTGCGTGCAGCTATGCCTTAATACACTGGAGAATGCTTGTTATAGTCTGTGTATTCTTATCCTTTTTAAGTGCTGTGGAGTGCTGAGGGGGGCTAGCTCTGCTGGATGCTGGATGCTGGACTAGCCTCTCTATCACTTCTGCTCTGCAGCTGGATAGGGGAGAGAAAATACAACAAAAGACTCATGTGTCAAGAAAAGAGCAAAGCAGGACCTTTGTCATAGGCAAAATGGACTCAGCTTGGGGAAATTAACCAATTACCAATAAAAAATTAGAGTAGGATAAAGAGAAATAAAAATGAGTCGTCAAAGGCTTTACTGCACCCCTCCCTTTCTCCCTTTTTCATGAACTCAGCTTCCCTGCCAATTTCTCTACATCTTCCCAAAGTGATTCAAGGAAATGGAGAATGGGGTCTTTGGTCAGCTCATTCGATGTTATGTCTTTTACTTCTTCCTTCTCATGCTCTTCCTCCGCTTCGGCAGGGAACTGTCTGTCTGACGTGGGTGAAGATATTGGCATCTTGTCACAGAAGGCACAGCTGTAGCAAACTTGCTACTTATTTTGCCACGTAAACCCAATACATCCACTACATCTTTCTAAAAGCTTGAAGGAAATGATTCTGCCTGTGCATCTGTCATACAGACAGTTCTTCAGATCAGTAGGATTTAGACAGGTGGGGAATCATGAAATTAAAGTTAGACCCAGGCAAATTTTACCTCACTTTGTTGTGAAAGCCTTGCTTGTGATCCCGGTTTGAAAGCAGTTTCAGGAAAAGTCAGTGAAAACGTGACAACATGGATTTTGTCCATGGAAAGGAAAAATTATTCTGTCTTCCAGGAAGGACCCTTGGGGGGATTATAACATATAATTTGATAAAAGGAAGAAGGTATTATTTCCACTAGCTCACATCCAAAGCATAGACATATGCTAGAGAAGCCATCCTTATGCAGCATCTTTAGGTCTATAGGAGTCCTGGCATTTTGGAAATATTAATTAGCCTCTTAACTATGTAATATCTTGAACTAATTTCAGTGGTTAAAGGTTATGGAGGGGACTAGTTGATAAAGATATTTTCTCTCCCATATTAAAATTTTCTTTTTATTAACAGTATATTGACTTTCAATGGAATGTATCTTGACGCCTGCTTAAAATATGAGTCACTTTGTATTAAATAGAGTGTGTTAGTTCTCCCATTGCTGTGAGACAGGGAGAAGAGTGGCATAGCCCCCATATTGTTTTAAATATATATGCTGAAATGGCAATTAATTTTGTCATAAATAGTTTTATAATATCCAAGGCACAATGGAAGACCAAGAAGTTTAAGTTAGTGTTAACTGTGGTGGGGTTTCTGCTGCCTTTGTTCAAAGGAGAGGCTGTAATTTGAAACATCATAATTAGAAAAGCTAGTTTTTTATTCCTTGCCAAAAAAGGACCTTGAGTATTGGATTTCATGGGTTTTTTGTGTGTGGTGCTCTTTAAAATCAGACAGAGAACAGATGTCACTATACTGGATAGCCTTTCTTCTTTTGACTGTGTTAAGATGTACTGCTTGAGATCATGGACATATTTTGGCTCTTCCTGAGCCAGAAGTGAGTAATGGCTGACTATTCAGTCCTGATTAAATCCCTATTACGATGCATTCTGACATCGTTTAAGAGATCTCTAAATCAAATGAAAAAGCATTCAAAAAGCAAAAGTTGCAACTGGAACAGAAATTCTAGTGTTGATGCAGGAGCTGCTGGGTGACATTTATGGTTTCCACTATGCAGGAGGTCAGATGTAAATATTATTTGAAGTCTATGAATTTCTGCTTTCTTAGGGGACACACTGCTACCCCCCTGTGATTAAAGACTGTATTCAAATGCTACTTGGTGATATTCCTTGGCATGCTTGTAAGAATAACCAATGTCAAATTAGCTTGTTTGCCACAGTGTGAAGAGATGCATTTTTGTGTGTGCAGTCTTCTCCCCGAGAAGGACATAAATATCTAAAGAGAAACAGAAAGGCTCAGCAAACTCCTTTTGGGCTTTTGCCACAAAAAAAAAAAAAAAAAAAAAAAAAAAAAAAAAAAAAAAAATCATTTTTTCTCTGTCCTCACCAGAAAACTCTTGGGATATATCTCACTTTACTTCAGAGCATCCTGCTGTTTAAACACATGAGAAATATGAAATGAAAACTGTTTGAAAAATGCACTGAAAATGTCCAGAACATCCAGCCATGGGGCTCAGGCTCTGAACTTGCTGATCCCTGAATCCTTCCTCTATACTGCCATCATAACAGCTAACTGATGGCACTAGTGAATGGTGTTTTATATTTAAAAATGTAAATTTTAAATATCCTTTTAGTATGAATGAGAAGTGGAATTTCACGTGAAGATACTAATTGTAGTTAAACATATATTCATTTTTTACCCGACAGTTTTATCTGTCAAGATATACTTTTTGCCATGATACAAAGTCAAGACCTGCTACTGCTGCAGATGATACTGCAACTAATGTTTTTATTTGTCTAGTACCTTTGCTTGTGTGACTGTTTTAGAGTCTTTGAGATCTTTCTTGCACAGTTTATAATGCCATTTTAGCAGAGAAAAGCAAAAATATTTCATTTCATATCTGCTTAGTCTCAGGCATGGTAATATGACAGTTGCATGTTTTGTTTCTATGCATTGTCTATTGAATATGCATTGTCTGCAGATTTCCTAGTCCTATGCAATGTGATTCTCTGTATATATGTGAATTTTTCAGTTCATGTGATCCTATTTTTGTCTCTACTGACTTTAGTTGCCTATACCACTTTTGTGCAATACAGATTTTGTTACTGGAAAACCTCCATACACCTCAATAAAAGGAGATGCAACTGCTATAGCAAACTATGAGCATATTCTGCAAACTATGAAATATCAATGCTTTTCATTAAATAGATTTGATAAAAGAATCAGTGAAATTTTTTACGTCTTTGAGCTGACACTAGAAATGAATTTAGAACATAATTGTTTTTTGCTTTATTTGTAACTTTTTCTGCTATTAACTTTTTCAGTGAGGGTGACTCCCTTTGGAGAACAGTATTCACCGAGTTTTGCAAAATCTAGTATTTCCTGGAAAGTCCTGACTTTTGTTTGTATGTTTGCTTGTAATTTTGTTTTGTTGTTTGTGAGTGAATATTTCAGCAGTGGTTTCTGCCTATTGAAAATTACCCAGTGACTCCAGGGAAGTTACAGTCTGCATCTCCTATATTCCTAGATTCCTCATTTTAGAAAGCACATTTGCCTTATTCAGAGCATAATAATGTCTTGCAGTGTCCTTGGTACTCATCAGGCAATTTGTTCACAAGGATTTTTTTGTCTCCAAACTCCTATAATTTCCTGCCCAAAAATGACTCTAGAATTGCAAAGATGCATAAAACATGATTCTTCACTAAGAACTAGTGTAATCCTCTCTTCTTTTCAATTTCAGTTTTCTGGAGAGTAGAAGGTTGGGTGGCATTTCTGATGACATTTCTTCAAGCAATTTTGAAAAAGCACCCCAGTAGCTCATTTCAGTTTTCTTCATGGATCACCGCTAGCCATCACTAGCCACAGTGCTAATCTGAAGGAGAGCTCAGAGCTAAGAGAGTCACTGTCTCATGAATCTTGCAGTCTACATCTTTTTCTAAATTCTGCCATGAAGCTCCTAACCACCTTTTCCAAAATCTGCAGAAAGACATCCAAGCAATGAGAGATTAAGAGAATGATGAAGGTTTAGATTGTAATTTGCCTCTGATCTAGTGCTAAACATGTCATCAAGACTCTGAAATGTGGGAGATGTCTCTGAAAATAACCTGTAACTTGTCTTACTCTGCAGTGGACTCTTTAATTTAGAAATCACCAGTAGAGTTGACAATGACTATTTGTTGGCTGTTTATCTGGAGGACTAATGTAATAAGTATGTTACTGACTAGCTAGGACTTTCCAGAGGAGGACTGATGAAATAATCTTCTCTGTATTTTTTATTCTTTCTACTTTTCAAGTTGTCTTGTTGAAGAATGCAAATTACATTGCTACTACACAAGTTTACAGCCTAATTTGTCACCATGTCTGAAACATGTAATGCCTCAAAAACTAGCGCAAAACATGTGTAAATAGTGTCAGTAAATGACTGCTTTCTCTTTTTATTCAGTGAGTAATTTCATAACACAACTGTTAAGTTAACCCCCTCTTGTCATTCCTAATGCAAAGATACAACCACTGATTACCTGTTACTGACTGGATCATGTCAAAAACAAAATCTGTCTCTCTGATTGGTGTTATTTTGCTCTTGCAGCTTCTACATTTCTAAATTCTCTCTTAACAGTAGACTTTCTAAAAAAAGAATAGAAAGGTTCCACTTCTGATGGATATTTTAACATTTTATCAGAAAAGAGTAGCACCAACTAGTTACAATGTTTTGTCAGTCAGGGTTTAGTTTAAATCCAGGAAGTTGTGAATCAACAATGCTTAGGTTTTCTAGGGTCTTCTTGAAAGATGACTGTATAGAGTCAATACAGAGAATGTAGGTGGCTGTTGGCTGGTAGAACACATGGGGAAATCTGTACTTTCAAAGGCTTTTCTACTCTGTGGCATTTCCATTTGCGTTTTGGTGCTTTTATCTTTTGCAAATTAACATTAGGGTTGATAAAATAATGCACTGCAATGGGTAGGTCCTCCTCCTCAGACTTGGCAGCTTAAGTGGCGGATGATAGGAGGAATCTCTTAGCTTGTAATACAAACTCAGCATAAGCTTGCACATTTTTTAGTGCATCACCCGGCCAATAAAACATTTGGGTTTTGCCATCAAAAGCCTTGTCTCAACTAGCCTTTGTTACCTGCCATCTGTTTGGATTCAGAGTCCTGGCTTGGACCCATGTTCTTTGAATATGTGAATACCTCCTGTTTAAAAAATATGTGTCTTTGCTGAACAATAGTATAGAATATGTGTACTAGCCTTGCCATATAAAATACTGGTTCCGAAAAGGATAACATATCAAAACATTTTCCAAACACTTCTTTTTAAATCAATTATAAATTTTTAGCTAATTTCTTCTTCTCTGTATCTTCTCTGAGAAGGTACAGGCAAGGTCTATGCAGTATCAGATAAATTTCTTTTAGATTAGAATGAAATATTTTTTCAGCCTCCAGTGTTTGCTGGTATATGCAGTGCTCAGCACTGACAATGTCAGACTAGTCAATTTGATGATGATGAAGGATTAGAAGCAGTTTCTGCCGCACTAATCTGAGAAGCTCAATAAGCTTCATATTCTGTATTCTGACACTGTCTGTTGGAACTAAAATCAAAGAAAAGGGGAAAAAGTGTTCAACTTTGGAAAATGTCAGGAAAAGTTGCTAAAGGTTTCAGTATATCAGGTTATACCTTTACTCTGGGAGGTCTTTCAAGTTTACCATCTTACAGAAAAGAAGAATAATCATCAGTATGTGTTTAAATCAATGAAAATGAAAGCGGTAAATATTTTAGCAGATTTTAATTTGATATATGACTTTTTCCCATGAAGTCTTTTGTTGCACTAAGGACTTTTAGCCTGATGGGTATAATACATGACTTCACTATTTTCTGGAAGAGGAGTGATAGAAGCAATAAACCGAAAGCTAGTAATTTTATAAATAAATAAATAAATGCTTCAAATCCATGCATGAACCCACCCTCTACGATGAATGGAGGTTGATAAAGCATTTTGTTTTTTTACTAGGAAAACTAGCAATGGATGCCTCTTTAAGGAGCAGTGATGCTTGTTTCATCCTCCAACTGTTCAAGATAGGAGGCTTATTTTTACCAAAACTGCTGTAGAATAGCCTTAAAGCAAATATTGATTATTTATTGCAAAAAATATAAATGGAAAAAAAAAAACCCAAACCGAAAACATGCATTCAGAAGTTAATATAGTGAAGCTGAAGATGTTAAATGTAAAACCAAAATATTAAAACGTAAAACAGTCTAACTGCAAACCCTGCTATCTTGAAAAAAAAGTAAAAAAATCTAATTGTATTTTCTTCTCTACTTAGAAATTATTTTGTTTTCAATATATTTTCAGGTGGATGCATAAGACTATGCTAGACCTAAGGACTGAAGATATGAATGTATATTGAAAAATTAATTTCTTTACTGATTAATAGCAGTTGTACATGTGTTTTGAATATTTATACAAACCAGCAGGCCATTAGATAACAAGGAACTTATTCAATATGCTTCAGATTTTGCAGAATCATTCTACTTCTTCTGTGGAAGTAAACCAGGGAATTACATTGTCAGATGAAAATAAGTACAGGGATTTGAAGTGTATTTCTCTATTTTAAATGTACAAAAAACCAATTCTGAGTATACATCAATAGATCTATGTCTTGCTGGCAAATGCCAGTATCTTTCCATGGGATTTGCAGTCATATTTACCACAATACAAGTTTATCTCTTGGTTGTCTTGTCATAATGTTGTGTTTTGTTGTAGCAGCTCAAAAACTTTGCTGCATGCAATTAGGTCTTTGCAACTGGTCCATGGTTGCACAAGAAGCAGAATAGTGTATAATTTTTAGAATAATTTCTAATGTTACCCTAATTTTACTGTTTATTCACAGCCAAGCAGTACTTTGGTTATGAGTAACATCCCAGGAAAAAAGCTATTGACTAGGAGAAGGGGCACAAAAGAAGAATCTTACAAATGAAAATATTTAGAAAAGTTGTACCAATAAATCCACAAGCTTTTAAGGTGTGGGAGGTTTAAAATGAGGACTTATATTACTGATGGGCTGAAAATTTACCTTCTATTAAAAAAAATGATCTGGTCAAACAATAACTGTAAAAAAGTCATAAGGAAAATTCATGTATATGAGCATAAATAAATGATCCAGCTACAGCTATGTGGAGCACCTGTCATTAATAAAGAAGAAGAAGAGGTGCTCACGCAAGCAACCTCCTTTTTTAAGAGATGGAGCTACAGATCACATTCAAATGAAATCTACTCTTGTTTTTTGATGTAATACTTGAATGTAAATAATATTAATGTTAAATACATCTCTGCCTCGGGAAAAATACCAATGCAAGAACTCTAAATACTCAAGATGTTGAAAGATTTAACTTCCAGATTTTATTCTATGGCATATCTTTATTTAAAATATGACTGGTTTGAAAACTGGAAGAAAAATAAATGTTGCACCCTTTATCCCTAAAATAACAATCAAATTACTTATGTTCCAAGATGAGGTGAGTTACACTCAGTAACAAGTATTTTATAATAAGAGAAGAGCTGAATTATATGGAGAAAGAAGTATTTAATAACCAGTGATTCTCATGGAAAAGATTTGGCAGTTTTAAGATAGCTAATTAAATGAGAATCAATACAATACAGTTTCTGTACACACTGTAAGTAAAGAATTTGATCATGATTAAGCATTTGAGAATTTGGTGCTTACTTTTAAATACTTGATTCCAATCCATTGATAATCAGCTGAAGTCTTGCCAGAGGTTTAGGTTTGGTCAACATACTTCAGGGTTTACTGAACCCTAAAAAAAAATGTTTCTACCCATGGTAGAAATACCTGACACAAAATTTTGATGCTAAGCAGGAATGCAAACTCCTTATACCACTGAGCAGGCCAGTGCATGCTGCAAGTTCTTGTGTCGCCCTCAGGTACCAGAACTCTGTGCCAATGTTTTTGACTGTGCTGTCATACTGTGCACAGGTACAAATGAAGGGTTATCATTGCCCATCAATAAGAGGAGGTGGATTTTTATGAGCAGCATCTTTTCTTCATGCTGTGTCACAGTGTGAAGAAAGGAAAAAAACCATTATCCGTAGAGATAAATCACAGGGAAAGAAATTCAAATCACAGAGAGAGAATCAAGAAACCAGAGTGCTTATAAAGATTAAAAAAAAATTACAGGGGCTATGCAATTAGGCAGAGGGTTAAGAGGATAATGAAAGAAGATTACAGAGGGTAAAAGTACACAACTTGATCAAGACTAAGAACTGAAGGAGCTCAGTACCATTTTTATTGTTTCTTTGGGACTTTCAAAGTGTGTCCATGATGGGGAAAAAAAATAGGATAAGGAGGTATTTCCATGCTTATTTCTTACAGCTTCCTGATGTGAAGCTGCATATCTGGAAAGAAGCACGGTTTACTGGCAGTGTGATTCAATCCCAGTGTTGCCATCCTGATGCTACAGACTGAGCTTTGGGGTGTATATGCTTGGTGCTAGATTGCCTTGTGAACAATATACTTAGAAATTTCAAGTTTCTTAGGAAGTAATCCTTTAGTCATAAGGGCATAGGCTACATTATCTTACCTGAGTCTTTCTCCACCTTTAATTACTAATGTGTTGCTTTTAGGTTTTGTGATTTTAGTGCTTGGAAGAGAAAAAAAATTCATGCTGGGGACTCAGCACATATTTGTTATTATATTCTTACTGCCTCAGTCCTAGAAAATTAATTTTGTATGTGACAAACTGGATTCCTATGACTTTAAGTCCTGTGGCAGAAGGATGCAGTGCATCAATTCAGAGCTGTTTTTCAAGTGTCACGGAGTAGCTGAGTTTCCACTCGGTGGAACTGGAAAGTGCCAGTTTACGTCAGACTGATGAATTATGTAAAACCTGGATTCTTTATGTATTATTAATCACCACAAACAAAGGATGACGTTTTAATTAATTTGTGATGATTTTTGCATCTTGCTTCCAAAATAACTTATTCAAATTAAAACCTCCTATTTTGAAGACATGCATCTTGTTAAAAATGAAGAGAGACTGTTATCAGTGCCCATTGAAAGTAGCTGGAATTTATACAACCATCTCTAGTGTTCAAAGGAATTTAGGGTAATACTTTTGAAACATCAGCCAGGGAACCTGTACCCACAGTATTTTAATACAGGGGTAAGTTAGTTGCTTGAAAGGCTTTATAGAAGGAGTGTCTTCATGCATAATCAGAATTATCAATGATCAGAACAGAAGTTTGTGTGGTTTGTTTCTTTGTTTGTTTTTGAGTAGTGGACAGGATAATAAAAAACCTTGGATTAATTTTGCAGTTGCGTATGGGTACATGATAGAATGTTTTTCAAATGGAAAAACATGTAGACTATCATGTAGACTGACCTACCTGTGCTTTGTTTTGCAATGTTGCTTTACTTCATTTTGAATATTATATATCAGGGGCTATGTAAAAGAAGAATTTCCATTGGGGTCATTCATTTTTCATGTGAACAAAACTTAAAATAACTCTAGCCAAGAGATTCCTTTATGTGAAAAAGCCGTACAGCTGAATTGAGGTTTCAGTGTGAGCTGCAGAAAACAATAGGAGGGCTGATATTTTCTCTCAGCCAGAGATACAAATTAGGTGCTGGAGGCCACTTCAACACTGAGATCAAGCTTCCTTCCTTCCTTCCTTCCTTCCTTCCTTCCTTCCTTCCTTCCTTCCTTCCTTCCTTCCTTCCTTCCTTCCTTCCTTCCTGCCTGCCTTCCTGCCTGCCTTCCTGCCTGCCTTCCTGCCTTCCTGCCTGCCTTCCTGCCTGCCTTCCTGCCTTCCTGCCTTCTATCCTGCCTTCCTTCCTGCCTTCCTGCCTTCCTGCCTTCCTTCCTTCCTTCCTTCCTTCCTTCCTTCCTGCCTTCCTGCCTTCCTGCCTTCCTGCCTGCCTTCCTGCCTTCCTGCCTTCTATCCTGCCTTCTATCCTGCCTTCCTGCCTGCCTGCCTTCCTGCCTCCCTCCCTGCCTTCCTCCCTCCCTGCCTTCCTCATTCACTCACTCACTCACTCACTCACTCACTCACTCACTCACTCACTCACTCACTCACCACATGACCAAGTTATAAAGGGTGATGAGGTCCTTGTCTCCTTTTGTGTCAATAAGAAGCAAAAAAAAAAGCCCACACATTTTGAAAAATGAACATATAAATGTTGTCCACAAAGCTACAAGGCTGCTCTGTGCAGATAAGATTACCTACACTGTTCTGTACAAATAACTCATTAAAAATTTCTAGAAATTAGAGTTCATGTATTTACTTCATATTGTGGAATTAAGAACTGAAATGAATGCTGAAGTTCATAATTTAAAGTTTTTTAAAAAGTGATTTAGTGTTGGAAATAAAAGGACATGCCTTTTCTTTCTGTTCACTGAGGACACTCAAGATTGTTGCCACTAGTGTTATACTGTCACAAAATCTATGCACGTTAGAGATGAAATCAAGTTGATTGAGTTCAGCAAGAAATATGTGTATTCTCTGAAAGGTAGTTTGCTGTGTTTAGGAATCTACATTTAAGATGTGTGCTAAAGATTTAATCCTCAGTATTTTGTATTTGAAAATGAAACATAAAGCTGAAAGGCCAAATTTATCTCTGGAGCACACCAGTATAAATGAAAGCTTTTTGAAGTCAGTGATGTTGGTACCAGAGGAGATGATGGAATTGAGCCAAAGGTGTTTTTCTCCTTCAGGAGTTTGCTTCCTTTTGATAGCCTGGAGGGTACAGGCTTGATTAATGTTATTCCTCTGGTAATAACTGAGATAGATTCTGATAACTGGAAACATAACAAATAAAAACTGAGGAAGAACAATGTGATATTTGTTTCTGCATGTTTTGTGTGACCCCCTCTTATATCTTATGTGCAACTCTAAAAAATTTTCAAGAAAAACATATTTCTGTATTTACAATAAAATGTGAATGAGTAACAATTCTTTGGATACACTAACAGGTAATTTTGATTTATTAGTACCACAAAGATTACGGGCTTGGATTCAATGTTTACTTGAAAAGTTTCCAAATTTTGTAATATCCTTTCCTGAACTTATGAACATTAAATAAATTGGAATTGAGAGGTCTGAAGAAGCCACAGCATTAGGGAGATTCTTCATAGGATCTAGTAACTATATTTTTGTGTAACATGCAAAGCTATGCTTTCTTAAACAAACATATGGCATACTGTTCACAACAAACCCACCATCTCCTCCTTTCCCAAATGCACGCTGCCTCGTAGTAGTACGGTTACCTTAGGTTTTTGCAGAGTATTCCAATTATGCATAATAAGACATGATCCTCTATGATGAAGTTTGACACAATGTGATTGTGCTGGTTTTGGCTAGCATAGGTTTGTGGGGTTATTTTAATAGGAGTAGTAAGTGTCTATGTTTTGGATTTGTGGTGAAAATAATGTTGATAGCTCAGGGATGCTCTAGTTAATACTGAGCAGTGATTGCACAGAGTCCAGATCTTTTCTGCTCCTTGCACCATCCCATCAGTGAGGAAGCTAGGGGTGTACAAGAAGTTGGGAGGGACACGGCTGACCCCAGCTGACCAAAGACATATTGTATAGGACATGGTATTATGAAAACGGTGAAAAGAAGAAGGAAGGAAGGACATTCAGACAAATGGTGTTTGCCTTTTCAAGTGCCTTGTTTTAACCCCACCCATCAAATGAATCCCTTGGAGACACTTGCTCACACCGCAACCATTTGGACATTGAGAGAGCCAGAAGGATAAAAGGTGGAAAACTTGCAGGTTGAGATAAAGACAGTTAATAGGGAAAGCAAAAGCTTTCAAACAGAATAAAACAAGGAATTAATTCACTGCTTGTCGTGGCAGCCACCCCCATCAACCCACAAGTTTTCTCACTTTTATCCTTTTGAATCCTCTGTGACACCATGTCAAGTGAAGGGGCATCTGTGTAGGTTCTGGTTGCTGGCTGGGGTTAGACCTGTCTACAGGACCTGTATACAAATTCAAACAAATTACCTGTGTTAAACAAGCAGATATAATTTTCTAATCGGTCTGCAGAAAAGATGTTACCTTGATTTTCATAATGATGCACGCTGGCATTCCTAGCTCTGTTTTTTGGGGGGAAAAAGTTACAGCCTCTAGCCAGACTTTAAAACTGATATAATGAACATAAAATTCTATGTTAGTTATTCCCTTAGGTGTATTTGGAACAGAATTAGGAAACTTTTTTTTTTTTTTAAATAAACCATGAAGGAATCTCATACTTCCTCCCATCAAAGGCTTCTCTCTAAGATTTTATGTCAGCATTCTCTGTGCCCCAGTGGGCATGTCATGGATGTATCATTATGGAATTGTAGAATAATACCTATCCACTTTGTCTACATGAAAAATGTTGTCATGTGTTTGGAGATGCACAGATCCACTGGCACCTGAAAAAGTACTCTAGAGAAGCATACCATATTCTTCCTCTGTTGTCCTAGTCTTTCTCAAAGTATTTCCTAACAACTTTGGTCAGAGATGTGATTCCAGAATAGAAGGAACTTTGATCTGATTCAGACTGACTCATTCTGATTCACTCACTGTTAAGAGAGACTAGTTTTGTACACTTATGCTTGACTGTCATGTTTCCATGACATTGCAGTTGTTATATACCCATTTACTCCTTTCACATTAATGCTCGGTAATAAAATGACAGCTTACAGTGCAAAGAACAAGTTTCCTCTCAATGCTTATTCGTGGTTATTCAGATTATTTTACAGCTCTCTTCCAAGGGTTTTCACATTGTTCTTGCAGTTGAGAACTGGGCTTAAAAAGGTGGTGTTGAAACAGCAGTCTCACTGATGCTCTGTGTAGAGGCAAAGAAGCAGTCTTGTTTGCCTCCTATACAGGAGCATTTTTAACCTACTTTGTGTAGAGTCACAGAATTTTTAATGATAAAGTGTCTATCCATGAAGATACAAGGTTACTCTCAGTTTTCTATCTCCAGGATGATCTCTCACAGTCTGTCTTCTGTTCTTATGCTGTTGTTCCAGAGACACCCATCCTCCAGGTATGGGTTTCACATGCTTTAAAGATCGTATGGATTGCTACATGCTGATGTGGTACTGTGCCCCGAGAAACAAATGTAAGAGTAAGCTATGCCAGCTGGGAACCCTGGGTATATTTGACCTCCTTATTTCCTACCATTAGAGCCACTTCAACTGTAAGTGGCATGTTGACTTCTAACCTGTCCTGAGGCACATAGCTAAAACCTGAAGCAGCCTTAAATGTCTTGACACAAGCTGCTTACCTTAAAGCAATGAAACTCAACCTCACTGCATTTGTACTACCTGTAATTAAACTATTTCAGACTATGTGTTCTGAGTACTTTTTTGATATGAAATTCCATTTTACTTTTATTTTTTAACTTTAATATAATGAAACTATATTTTGAAATTGATTTATTTTGTTTATATGGAAAATTAAACAAAATAAAAAGGAAATTGTCTTGAACATATTTTGAAACACAGACACTCATTTCTTTGCCGGTTCCACATTCTTTGAAGACTGATTTCATATTTACTTCTTAACTGAACATGCTTGAACTTTTTTCACCAAACTTTGTATCCAAAATCTGTGTCTCATCTGGTCTTTATCTCACAGCTGTGATAAAGCGAAAGAGACGATGTTAATGATTTTAATTGAGGTTGATATTTTCTCTGAATCATTTAGAGATAAAGATTGCATAGCATATGCTCTTTTGATCTATTCAGAGAAACGCCGAGCTTCGTAGTTTGATGTCAAGATAATTAAAATAAGTGCCAGCAAAGCTTTGAGAGCTATTAGAAACCTAAAGATTAAAAAATGGGTTGGAGGAGGGTGCAAAGTAAAGCACACATGGCTGAAGTATTCAGAAAAATCTGTTTCTGAATAATTCTGACTACTCCAGACCTCACCTGGAGTGCTGTGAACAGTTCTGTGCCCACCACAAGAGACACAAGAGACACATGGACATACTGGAGTGAGAGCAGCAAGGCGCCACAGAAAATATTAAGGATCTTCAGAATTTCTAAAGTGATGAAAGGCTGAGAGAGGCTTTTCTTCCCCAGGATTGTCAAGCCTGGAGAGGAAAAAGCTCTGGTGGGATCTTGTCAATGTCTATAAATACTCAAAGTGGGGATGCAAAGAAGGCAGAGTCAGGTTCCTTTCAGTGATGCTCAGTGGCAGGACAACAGGCAAGGGGCTCAAACTCAAAAGGATGCATTTCTTTCTGAACATTAAAAGACGCTATTCCACTGTAAAGCTGCTTCAACCCTGGCTTAAGTTGCCCAGAAACATTGCAGTTTCCCTCCCTGGAAATATTCAAAACACCTCTGCTTTTCTAGGTAGTCCTGTTTGAATCAGATGATATCCAGAAGTCCACTTTGACCTTCACCTCTGTCTGACTTAATTTCATCCCTTTTGAAGACAATTCACCATTTCTAAGATCAAGAGCTACAAGAGTTTCACATATTTTAAAAATAGTATTTTAAACCTGATTTTAATTTAAACTTCTAATTTACCATGTGGTAAAAGATGTATCAAGGAGGATATTCTGTTGCTTCAATTCATGAGCTTGCTGAAACCACACTTCCTTCTTCTCTTGCCTGTTTTTGGAGCTCTTTGGAATTACTACTCTCTAACTTAGCTGCAATTTATCTGCTTTCTATTAAAAAAAAAACCTCATAGCTTTTGAATATAAATTTTTACACAATGTTTGGTCACTGATCCCTTGCTAGCCAAGTGTCAGTATCACCTTGTGTAAACACTTTATTCTTTTAGAGCAAGCATAGCTCAGATTTATTTTACATTCACCAAACTTTAATATGACAAAGAATTGTTTTTGCTAGTTCTGCAGAGTCAATCTGATTAGTCTCTGTGCTGATGTGCACATAAGCAACATATATAGCATAGTAATTTGTCTCATAGCTAACGAAGAAGGAAAATGCACTTTCTACTAGTCATAAAGTCAGATTTGATGCAAAAGATAAGAAAAACGGCAAAAAGATAGATCTGAAATGATCTAGGTCATCCACTCGACTGAATATAGAAAGTTATTCTAGTAGGCTTAGAAAGGACCCTAACCAAAGTATGACTTTTAGGAAGAAAAAAAAATCACCTTGGGAAGCAGGGTTAATCATAAATAATACACCAAAGCTATTTGAACAATCTTTGGCAGTAGTAAAAAGAGACTCAAAGGAGCTGGAATTATGAATTGGTTAATCCTGAGCATTAGGGGGAGCATAGCCGGAACCTACATGTTCAATTCTAGGAGCCATATTTTAGGAAAGAAATTATGAAGCATGAAAGGTCTGAGGCTGAAAGATCAACATGAATCAGAGTTTCAGAGATCTTAATTATAAAAACCACTCAGGTGTGGCCTTTGATATACAGACGCAAATAAAAAGAAATTGGAAACCATCTTCTAGACATATTTTATGGAGGACCTCGAAGATAACAACTGCTGCCAGACAGAGGTTTAAGCTAGTTAGTTACTGCTGAGGGCAAGCTATACACTGAAAACCAGTTGCTTCCTCACCATTTTCTCTTTTCTGTTACCTTGGGAGGGGGTTAAAATATTTTTAGGATCAACAAATTGATTTCTTAGTGAAAATGGTGTTTATTTAAAGGATGAAATGGAATATTTTATCTAACAAGCTAAGTTGACAAATTCTGTTGTCTTTCAAATGAATGAATAAACTTGAATAAATGTTGAATGGAAAAGGAAAAATATGTCAGAGCAGATTATTTTCTTTGAATATCATCTTCATTCATCAGTATGCTTGTTCACAGATACCTGCTCAGAAATAGCAATGTCTGAAACTAGTAAGCAGGCATTATGTTCTTTGCTAGATAATAATCTCAGCATTTTTGTTTGCCTTCAAGGATTTTTGCTGGGCTCAAAATGACTAGACAAACAAAAGAGGGCAGTATAAGGGTTCTCCTAGTGCAAAAGTTCTCTGAAAAGAATTTGCAATGCAGCAAAGCATCAAATCACAAACAGAAGAATGACATACTATTCCTCCCTCATGAAATAAAGTAAAAGATTTATCCTTATAGGTACAATATAATGGTAGTGCCCATACCTACCACTGTAGCAATATTAACAAGTGGGCAAAGACGATGCCAAAATTCCTTTTGCTGTTTCACAAGAATTTAACAGTCTTGCTAAATGAAGTGAATGAGTTTACTTGTGTGAACAGTTGCCTAATTAAAAAAAGCTTTACAAATACTGTTTTCATCCTAAGCTACTATGAATTTCTGTATTCCTTGTGAATTTTGTAATAATAAAAAAAAACAAACCTAAGGAAAAATGAAATACAAAAGAGGCTTTCTCTGCTGTTCCCCAAATACTGTTTTTCTTCCTAATGTGAAGCACCTTGGGAGTCAAAACTGAATTTTCATATGTCACCAGAAAACATATGGCAAGCTTTCCTTTCAGGATCCTGAAGCCAGGGACTTCATGTAACATGTTTATGCCATCTGATTCTATGACAGTGTATTCTCAAAAAGTAAATGGCTCACTCAGGTAGACAGTTCATTTTCTCACTCAGGAAAGGGGTGTCCTTCAGGTGAAGCAAAGGGAGATGACGAATTTTTACTGTTTTTTTTTCTTAGTTGTTTTCCTTAAAATTGTTTTGATTGTGGATTATTGTGGTCTGGATGAGTGAAGACAAACTTTCCATATGTAATATATTGAACTGGAGTATAAAAGAATAGATGGGTGTAGTTTATTTTTTTCATTGATAAATGTGGAGAAAAAAAATTCCTGTAGTGCAATGGTCTCCTGTAGAGAGAATTATTTAAGAGAGTCATGTCTGAGGATGAAGGATGCAGTTTACATCATGGCTGCTCAAAGTAATTGAGCACAAAAGGAAGAAAGAATTTTTGTGTGATTATTTCTTCTAATCATCATGCTTAGTTCTTTTAAGACCTACCTCACCTACCTGAAAGTTAAGACATCTACCATCTGCCCTCTTGCTCTCTTCTGATGAACATTGCTTGGGAAGTGTTTAGTCATGATTTTTCAAGGAAATAACCAAGAAAAGGGCTTTTTTTGGCTTCATTTGCTTAAAATTTGACACAGACAAAATTCTGGAAATTGTATGAATGACAGATATGACCAAAACAAAACCAAAGCACAAATACTGATAATATTAATTGGCCTTGTTCATATTGAAAGGCTTTATAGGTTTTTATTAATTTCAGTCCCAAACATCATGACTTATAAATAGAGAAAGTGAAGGGAAATTCAAGTATTCCTGAATCTCAAAGAAGTTCCTTAAATACCTCTTATAGAGGGGTTAATAGCTGACATTTTCAGCAGAGACCTGATCCAATAGGCATGTACAAGACCACAGACTGAGGAGGGAGACAAAATCTAGTCTGTGCAGCAGAGACCTTTCCAGCTGATTTCCAGGATTGTTACTTATAGTAGAACCATCATTTTAGAGGAGGACAATAACATAATGGGGCAGAAGAAGGGAGAGTCTTTGGGTTGAGTTCTTGGTTCTACCACATACTTAGGGTGTGGCTTTGGACCAATGAATGTCTTTCCTTCAGCTTCCCATCTGTGAAATGCAACCATAAAGGAAAAAAATGAACAATTAATCCACTTTCATGGACTGTAGCATTTTGGTAAGTCCCTTTTATGCTGAATTAGTGTTTCCCATCATGACCCCCTTTATTACTATGCTAAGATACTCTATTAAAACATAGAAATAAAACATATGTAATAAAGAAAAACATAGAAGCCTCTTCTTTAGACAACTTGATAATGTTTTAAAATGCTACCATTTTGAGGTAGTTTGAAAATGTTCATGATTAAGAGTATTCTAAGTGGCTGAGCCAGTTTCCATATGTAGGCATAATAATTTATGCAAGAAACTGAATAGCAGTGTTGAAAAACAGGCAAGATAGGCTGGATAGAAAGCTGTATGTGGGCAGAATCAATTATAAGCTGAATATATGTGAGTAGCACTATCCATTTTAAACACAGAGCTTTACCACTAACTAGTTATTGATTATGACCCATAATTTCCATGCCTAAATTCCAATAATACATTAAAAATAAATAAATAAAGAATTGGGTAAGATAAACTATTCTTCACTCTTTTTTTTTTTTTGTAGAAAAGCAATTTAAGTTTTTTTGTGTATGCAATTAATATTTCCATTACTCCATGTTGGAAAAAAATTAATACAATAAAGTAATGTGTTGGAGTTTTTCCTGCAATACAGCAAGATTTAATGACTTGAATGAACTTATATTTGAGCCCATCTGAGTGTATCTGAGGAAAGTAGATTTTCTTCCTCCATAGTAAACTATGAAGGAAAATTACACCAATACATAAGGTAAACAAGCTTTATTTTTTGAGGCCATCATTCACATCTCCTGTCTCTGACCCTATTGCATTCGTTTTTCTTCCTTGTAAAAGGGGGCCCTTAGAGTTGAACAGGAGAGTGTTCTAAGTGTTTAACTTTGTCTTCACAGTTGAGATGATAGCACTTGTGCATTACAGGAGAAATAGATTTCTGCAATTTTCTGCCTCTGAAGTGTAAGGACTCCAAATAATGCTCACTTCCTTTCTCTTGCCATAGAAAAGTAGTGTCTATCGTCAGTTGTCTATTACTTAACCCCGACCCATCTCCACAACTGCAGAACTGTTTTGACTTTGAACACAGTGATATCCATTCATTTAAAATTAGGAAACTAGTATCTATAATTTATTTTTAGACTCTTTAGAAGAAAAATCTCCCCCTGGTCCCATCCATAACAACTTGATGCCGTATTTATTTTGATTTTTTGATTTATATTGTTGTATAAGTTCTCACGTTCTCAACATAGGCGCAGATGGTACATAGAGTGCGTCAGGTTCACCAGGGAAATTTTTGTATTTTGTAAAATATGGGGATCAAGCTTGGTGTGAAATCTTTCTTATTCACTATGAATGGCTGACATTATATTACTATGGTCAGTAAAACTTGTTCCATATAAGCAGGAAAAACAGACCTTTCCTTATTTCTTGGAATTACAGAATCTACTTTATCTCATTCCCTTGTTACTTTGAAGCCTTGGAAAAAAAGATTTCCTTTGTGTTAGCCCTGAATAATTGTCACTTTATTCAGGTTTTAGAGAACATACTTTGGAGAAAATAGCCCACGATTCATTCTTCTTCTAAAGCAACTTTAGATTTGTTGCAAATGAACAATTTATGATATAATTTCATACTTAATTTTTCCCCTTATGATATTACCCCATGTTATATACAAAAGCTTGTGCAAGTAATTCTTTTCATGTTGAAAACCCATGTAATTTGCTTCAGATTGCTTTTCTGTCTCTGTGTGTCTTTTAGTGTCAATGTTCTCTTAGGTGAAACAAAATGACTCTCATTTGACACTGTTTCCTGGGGTTGGGAAGAATCCTAAATGATCTATTCCTGTATCCTGTGTCATAAAAAAAAGTAGTAGGATTTACCAGCTTAGCATTCTTTACATTGTAGTTCTTCCCCTTATTTTCTCCTCCTCCACGCACATTATTATAACTCCTCCTCTTGAGCTTATCAGTATTTTTTTCAGATCCTTTTTGTCCCTCTTTTTTGCTTCAAGCATTAATTTCCATGGTTGTTGCATGCTAAATTTTCTGCTTCTTTTATTTATTTACCTCCACTCCTCCTCCTTTCTCTCTTCAGCAGAAAGACATGGTCACTTTTTCTCTGCTCTGAAATTTGCATTCCTTGTTGACAGACTCATTTCTGGTTAAATGTAACATGTCTTTTCTTTTTGTTTCCTTTTGATACTTCCATGGTATCTTTTTACCTCACTTGTGCATATGGGCTGTAATACCAAATGCAATGTTTTAATTAAAGCCACATATTCAGTACAAGTGGCATCATTTTTTCCCTAGTATTTCTGTTATCTGTCCACTTCAGTTTGGATGTTATGGACTTTGTTTTATTTTGTCAACATGTGGGTGTGGGAACTCAGAACTTATTGGACCAATGCTTGTTTAACAAATGTGCTGATTTTTGCTGAAACAGAGTTAATTTTCTTCACAGTGGCTGGTATGGGGCTGTGGTTTGGATTTACACAGAGTTGATAACACAGAGATGTTTTTGCTATTGCTGAGCAAGGCTTGCACAGAGCCAAGGCCTTTTCTGTTTTTGGCACTGCCACACTGGGGAAGAGAGTGGGGGTGCTCAGGAGGTCAGAAGGAGATGCAGCCAGGACAGGTGACCCAAACTGACCAAAGGGGTATTCCAGACCCTGTGACATCATGTCAGTATATAAAATGGGGGGAAGAAGGAGGAAGGGAGGAAAGATGATATGCGTCTTCCCAAGTAATCATCATGCATAATAAGGGTCTGCTTTCCTGGAGATGGGAGAACACCTGCCTTCCCTTGGGAAGCAGTGAATGAACTCCTTGTTTTACTTTCCTTGTGTGGTTTTTGCTTTCCCTACTAAACTGTCTTTATCTCATCTCACAATTTTTTTTGCTGTTTACTTCTCCAATTTTCTCCCTGTTCTCACTGGTGGGAGAGCGGGCGAGAGGCTGCATGGGGCATGGCTGCTGACTGGGGTTTAACTGTGACAAAGTCTTATAGGTCTGGAAGGGGCAGCTAGATGTTTCATGTAGTAAGGAGGGGTGCTGTGCTTCCTGCTGTCTGGCATAAATGAGGATTGGTTGTAAAATCTAATCCTAAAACCAAAACTGTGGTGTAGAACTTGTTGGGTGCACAAGTGTGGCATTGGTAGTTAGCCAGGTCTTAAGCTAAGGGTCATGAGCAGTACTAAGGTTAAATTATTGTAGCTGGAATTGACTTGAAAATATAGTTCCATGTATTTGACTCAACAAATAAGATTTGTACTGTGAATACCTGGAAAACTGCACAAGTTTTGAAAGAAACACATGGCAATCTTTGATTCTTTCTTTGCATTGAGTACTTGTCCTTCTTTATTCTGAGGACCACATTTTCATTGTGCACAAAGGTAGAGAGAAAGAGGACAAAAGGGACTGGTCAACTGCATTGATAGTTTCCACCGGGTTAGGCCCTATATGTTGTAGGACCAGATATTTCTGGAGGAAAGGTGGGATTCTGTGAGCAACTTCTGCCTTATGTGCTCAAAACTGGAAAATTATATCAAGGTTCTGAAAGGCTGAAATTGGCTGACTTATTGCCAAAGCACTTCAGAGACTGATTTGTGAATTGATGTTTTTTTCTTTCAGCCAGCACTGAACTCAAACCTTGGCACAGATTGTGGAATGGAGTACTCTACTGTGGCACACTGGCCCACAAAACTCATCCTTTCCTACCATAAATCATCAAAGATCCCTTTGGAGTATTCAATGTAGGGATAGCAAAGTCAATCTTGGAACAAATGCCACTTTGAATTACACTGTTCTACTTGTCAGTTATCTCTTTAATTTTATATGAATATGGGCTTACAGTGTGCTGTTAAACAGTTGTCAAGATCCAGCCAATAGCTGACAGCAAAGCAACCATTTAAAGTCGATCCATAGTCAAATGTTCAGATTTTGAGAGTAACTGTCCTGTTGCAGGTTTTGAATCTTCCAGTAAAGATCAGATTTTACAAGCAATGCTGTTTTCTGTTAGTAGTTAGCATACAGGGTGAGGTCTGTAAAAGAAGGTGCTCTAAAGAAACAGAAAATAGATGGTGTCAGTGCCAAGGACTACACAATTTCAGGTGTTCTTAGGGCTTTCTGAAACATTGGCCATTTGACAGGATTATTCACAGGATCAGTATCAGTTCTCATAAAAATAAAAGTTGCTATGGTACTAAAGCAGGTTCTCGGTAGGTCTGTTTTACACTTTACAAAATGTGTAAGTTTCTGACTGCAGCAGTGTATAGGAAGCTCTGCTTGTGTGGGAGGGTGCAGGCATTATAATTTTCCTTGTGCTAGTTGCACCTCAGACACGTCTGATGAAGAAATTGTGTAACTATATTAGAGACGTTACTTGCTTGGAAGCTAAGAAGACCTGCTCAGGGCAGGATGAATTGGCCCAATTACAGTAGAAAGCTAATGCAGAAATACATCTTATGAACTCAGCCTGCCTTGTACTTGATCAGACCCAACAGGGCAGGCAGAGGGTCACCAAGTCATCTTTGTTTCCTGGTATATTCCTAAACGTGTACCTTAACAGTATAGACAGTGGCATCAAAGTAGTCAGTGACATCCAAGGCAGTGAATGTCATTCATTTCTGAATGACAGAAAATCTGTCTCAGAGCCTTACGTTCCTGTTTGTCTTATGCTTAGCACTCAGGAAGGCAACTTGTTTGACTAGTCAGAAATACACAAGTTGTTTGGTTTTTTATATATTAACACACATTTCAATTTGAGCACATTTATATGCAAATTATCAAAATTCTCTTTGGTTTGGACGATTTTCATGTTAGGTCATTTAATGTCAAAACCAGCAACTTAAGACAAACTTTTTAGCATAAAAGAACTTACAAGAGCATTTTTTGTTATGGCATGACATTTCCTTGTTTCATATTAATTTTTATATTGTTTATGCCATTCCATGTGCTAGTTGGCATATTGAACTCTAGTAACTTGATCTAAACTTAATGCATAGAATTTCATGGTAAGCACTTTGAAAATATGTCTCTATAGTTACCAATCTGAAAACATACAAAATACCCCTCTCAAACTCATCCAAAACACTTTAAACATATCTACTTTTTCACAAACAGAGGGTTGTACATGCCCAAGACAAGCAACAAGACACAGTGACTTCTAAACACATAAATCCATAAATCACAATTACTTCTATAACTTGTATAGCTCTGTCTGAACACCAGAAACAATGTTCACAAGAAAAAGTCAATTTAGGAATATAATGTGATAGTTTATGATCCCATCTGCTGTGGTCAAACTCAGAAAGTATGGTCCTTTGTTTCAGAGAGCTGCTAGTGAGTGACACCTGAAGTACCTGAGCTTTCTCCTCTTCCCCTCTGTGACCTGTTTCCTCTTGAAACAGGAGTCTGGACTAGAGGATGTCTAGCCCAAGGCTCTAAGTTCCACATACTTATTTTCTCTTGGAAAAGAGAAATCAACTATTTACATTTCTACTCTTGAGTACCTTTGTCACACTGTTAGATGCTGGAATCTTTTATACAGGTGACTTACATAAGGGTTTTAGTGAGAAGATACTGCAATGCAGTTAGCCCTTGTCATGAGTAAATAAGAAACTGAAAAGAATAGTATTTTTAAAAACAGTGTACATCTGGTTTAGATATGCTTTCTATATGTCAAAACAATTTCAATATAGAAATGTTGTGATTAATAAGAGTAATTTATAATGTTATGGTATAATAACATACACAATAGGACCTGGGGCTCAGAGGTATCACTTTGAGCTAAATATTGCTGCAGACACAAATATGTGCAAGTAATGATGCTGGTGTTTTAAAGAGGATGTAATTCAGTCAAAAAGGGATTACCAGACAGGATGTATTGACAGAAGAGTTAACAGGGAAATATGGAAGAAAACTGCTTCAGCAAAAGGTCATTAGATGTTGGGAGGTGAGGTAGAAAGCTTTCTAAGCAGCTTTTACAGGACATCTCTGTATAGGGATCATCTACTCACACTGAGTCATTGCAGACAATATTTTCTTTAAGATTTTTATCTTTAGAATTTCAAAACACCATCCTATTCTCTCTTAATCTTTACAATAGAAGATGAGACTACTATGAGTAACTGTGACCTATCACAGATCACAGATTGGATGCTGTTGACTGAAAATATGTTCATAACTTGGAAAAGTGAAAAATATCTTGTCAAAGCATCTGCCGAAGTCTTTTCTGTTAGAAGAAGCCACATATTTTAGGACTCAAGGACATATTTTAAACAATGTGGTAAAGTCTTCCAAAACTGACCAACGCACTTCATGCAAATATGTGTTTTCCTGTGGCACAATCCTTGCAGCAGATCCATAAAAAATGAGGTCAAGGTAACAGCCTGACTGTCAGGAATGCTGTTGAGCTGAAAATGATAGTAACTTTCATGGCAGGAAAGGAAACCAAGAGGGAAGTCAGTGTGGGCTTAAGAATGACTATTTTGTTTTTCACGTCTTTGAGTTCATGTTAGCTTAAGTACCTGAGATAAACCAAAATATTTAATTTTTCCCCCTTATATAGTGCTGAAGAATTTATCTCTTGATTGCAAATCTTGTGAGCTTTTGTTGGTCTCTTTCTTTACCTGAGAACTGCTATATTGAAATCAATATGCCTCTGTAAAATGTTCCAGCTTCTGTGAAACACTGAATATTTAATGAAATATTTAATGAATGTACATCTTCCAATGAGTTCTAATGAGAACCACCTAAAACATTTCTGAACTACCACTAAGTTTCTCTGAGCTACATGACCTTCCCCCTCTTTTTTTTTTACATTTATGTTTATAAGATTTGACATTAACTGTGTTTTCTGTCATGGTGAGACTTTAAATGACACATTTTAGCCTAGCTTTTGCTCCTTAAATTCAGGCTTCTTATTTTCCCTGTATTGGTATGTAGAAGCTCTGTTTGCCTGGAGCTTTTCTTTTCAGTGTAGTGTCCTGATTTTTCTTTCTTTTTTTCCTTCATAGCTTTGACATCTTGGCTGCTGAGTTTGCCTTGCTTCTTGTAGTAAGACAGAAATTAATTAATCTACTTTTCTAATTGCACAATCAAAATAAATGATGTCGACAAATGAGAAGATACAGAAATGACATGTACATATTGGTTGCCTAAATAATATCCTACAATAATTTTTTCATATAAATTGCATGCTTAATTAATTGCTTTAAAATGTCCACATATTTTTGTGCAAATACATCTTTGCTTGTGAGTCATGAAAAGGAAAGACAAATTAAATTGCCCTCCCACATATGAAAATGTTGCCCTTAGTGTAGCCTAACTGTGCTTGGTCATCCGCTTTTTTCCCAGTCATGGTGATAAATTTGGATGGAATCCTTACACTCTGAATTGCCACTGGGAATCCAACAGATTTAATTTTCTCCTGAGTTACTGGCATGTGCAGTTTTTTTGTTTGATTAACTTGAACACATATGACTGATAAATAAATATCTTTTGGCTTTGGATAAAAATTGTCTCAACAAGATGGAAAGAATTAAATAAACTGGCTAAACCAAGGAAATGAGGGTATTTTTTTGCACTTCTATTTGCATCTTTGAGTAACTCAGTGGTTTGAATTATTCATTTGTAGCTAAATGCACAACTGTATCATATACAAATATCCCTAAACCAAGATTAGACATCAATCTGTTCCAATAAACAAAGGTTAATTTATAAAGATGACTATGAAGAAATGGCCTTCCTTTTTAGTTAAAAAAAAAATAAAAAATCTGCAGGTCAACTAGTCATAGCTCTTTGCTTTTATTTCCTAAATGGAGTGGACTGAAGCTGGAAACAAAGCTACAATATATTTTGGAATGATGAATTTTCTTGTAACACAAACCTGTCTTTTTTTCCTGTTGGTTGTGTGTGTGGGTTTTGTGTGTTTTGTTTTTCCTTTGGTATGATTTTTTTTTGTTTGTAAATTTATGTAATCTTAAGGAACAGAAGGCTAGCAGTGCTCCCTCCAGTTGTTATACAAAGATAATCTGTAAATCTTCCATTCCTGGATTTACTGCGAGGTGTGGGTGTGAAAGCTCTGTGTCTTGGGTTTGGGAAGAAGAAGAATATATGTGGAGATGCCACTGCCTTGTCTTTCTCAATAATGTGTGGAACTCCCACTGTAGAGCATTGTGCTTACTCAGCTCAGAAGAGGAAACCCAGTCTGTACTCTTCATTTAGGAGTAAGTTTTAAAAAGATGATTTTTTAAAAGATTAAATTGACATGGAGAACATAGAAAACATCTTGAGATTTTAAAGTGATTTCTTTCCCATGCCCTTGATATTCTTTTTCCATACCACTACTCATGTATCACTAAACAGGAAAAGATCAGCTTGCAGATTTTTGCTAAAACAACAGAAGCTTCTTTTGCAGCTTGACTGGCTCCTTCCGTATCTATTGCTTCTGCAGCTGCTGCTGAAAAAGCAGCTGCTCCCTTCACATGCTCTGATGCTGAGGCTGCACCTTGAGCCTTGCTGGCGGCTCAGGTGGTCGCAGAGCTCCTTGGCACGTCAGAAGCGAGCCCATGGCTGTGGCCCTTCTGAAAGGGCTGCATGCAAGGTCACCAGAGACCTGTGCGAGACACAGGGCTTCTGAGGACAGTGCACCGGCAGGTTTTGGGCAGAGAAATGTGTTCTGCAGCCTGCAGTCCTTTACCTATGAAGTCTTGTAGTCCCAAAAATCAAAGCCCAATTTAACTATTTAAGGAAAAGATTATTTTGGCTCATGTTTGAGCCAACTGACATCAACCATTCTGTGCAGAAGAATGAATGAAGGGTAGAGGAAGCAGCTGCCAACGAACCTCAGCCCCACAACAGCAGGCCAAGAGTGTGAGATGCATAGCTTTTACCCAAGCTAGAATAAAGTCAGGACACATGGGTGCCACAAGAAGAGTAGCTCCACAGTATTAAACCCAGGTGTCTGTGATCAGACACTATCAGAATGAATGTGGGCACCTCATGAAGTACTAGTCAGTTTTGATTGATATGTACTGGCCAAACCAGGTCTTCAAGCACTACAGCAAATTCATATTAGATTTGGAAAACTATAATAAATATGTCCATTAGCTTTCCTGCAAAAAAGTGATGACCTGGCCTGAGTATAAACAGTATGAGAGAGCTTCCTGGTGTGTTCAATGAATTTGAGACATATATTCTATGTCCTCAGGTTTTTTAGGGTTTGAAACTCTGAGGAAAAATTTTCCAGAACACATATTTCGAATGCTTAATGTGTTGATAAACAAAATATATATTTAAAAGAAAATTTATAAAATGAAGGTATGGATAAAATTTTAATGAGAATAAAGTTTTCTTGATAATAGATAATCAAATTAATTTTGGATTATATCATGAGGCCCCTCTTCTAGTTTGGTTTCATCCAGAAGACATCTAGTTAATGTATTTGGACTGAGATTTCAAGAAAAGTGTTGTAAGTGGGAACAACCTGAAGTCACTTCCCCAAAACAACCCTGACTTGAATTAAGATGTTAATGGAGATGCATTATTAGTTGTTATTCATCATTGCTACCAATGTCTAGTTGATTCATTGCTGGCTAATACTAGAAACAAGTAAATCCCTCATTGGGAGTACCCTTCAGAGGCTTGTTAAGGAGTCTGCTTAAATGACTAGCTGCTAGGTAATAGTAATTCCCCCCCACACTCCACATCCCCATTTCCCTTTAACCCTAATATTAGATTGAGTTTAAACTTTCCAATGTGATGTAAATTAAGACTGCTTTTTACCTTTGAGGTTATAATGACAAATGTAAGAGAAGATAACAATTTCTTTGGCTTAATCATGCATATCCTAAACCATAAAATTAGGTGTATGTGAACTACTATAAGCAAGGTTATTTAACTTCCACCTTTTATAGGAACTTAAGGAACCAGTCTCAGAAAATGTCAAGCATTTTTTCTGCTGGCATTTCTTAATGTGCCCATAGCGAAGCACTTGCTGGAATTAAAGACAGTTACAAACATCCTAGATACAATTTATTCTTTATGCTATAAAAAGCTGGAAGGAAAAACTATTCCTTGAATTTGATGCTTTAGGGGATGATAAATGTGATTTTTAAGGATCCATCCATCTCCAAAAAGCCAGTACTGGGTTTGAAATATTGAATTAGGGGTTTTCATTTAAGGTATTGTACAAAATCACCAGTATTGCTGGCCAAGAGCTGTATACTTGTAATGACAAAGTTAAGATGCAGCGTTTGGCTGGATACTTTGGGCTAGCCCTGAAAAGGGGATCAGGAGGTATGCAGATGTACTTGTCAGGCAGGGTAATACTTGTTGGCTTGGGGCTGGCTTCCCTGCAGCACTAAGCAGAAAGGCAGCAGTAAAGCCTGCTACTTTTCTGCCTGCAGTTTTAAAGACAGCGATCTTCGTTATTACTGCTCCTTGAAGCTTGCCAGTCTTAGAAAAATCTACTGAGCAGTTTAACGTTTGTCTTATAAAACACCATTTCAACAGGTTTTTAGGTGGGTTCTGCAGCATCATGTTACCACAGCTGTACTTCATTCAGGCAGTACCTAAACTCTCATCTTGAGAACCACTGTGAGTTTGCTACTTGCAGGTTCAGTGTCTAAAGAGTCTAAAAATAAGTTATAGATACTACTTTCCTGATTTTGAATTATTAGCTACCACTATGTCCAAAGTCAAATTATTCTTTAGTGTTTGGCAGTTTATGTGTCAATCTTCCCACTGCTATCAGGGCTCAGCCATAGTGCAGGCTCAGCACTGTCGAAACAACTCTTTACCTGAGGAAATTGCATATTATTTGGCAGCTGTATGTGCTGATTAATGAGAATGTTTACTCTTTATTTAGGGATTTCACCACATGTAATTCCATAGATACAGCAAGGGGTCACAATATAGACTGTGTTGTTAAATGCCTGTGTTTTTACTTTGCCAAAGGTGTGAAAAAAAAAAAAACAACTCTGTTTTGATTACCCAATTAATAAGGTTACCTAGGCTCTGCTAACAAACAAACTGCAATGAGTGAATTCTCTTTTAGTTTTGCTTTTTCCCATGTGCTAACAACAGTACCTTCAAATTAGGCTGCTTTCTGCCTATAATAGCCCAAACCTCTGTATTTCTGCTTCTAAAGTAATCTACCCTGATTTTTAAAGTATGATTCTGTCATGGTGAGCATTTATAGGACTCCTTCTCAGCCATAGGCATTGACAAAACTGGTTGCTCTCTCATTCCACTTAGTTGCAATCTGTTGCAAGTCAGAGGTTTAATCTCAGAACAGTGTAGGAGTATTGACTTCCAGACTGTACTGCTTTTGCTAGTGCAGTTACTTAGATGGTAATTTGAGACTCACAACACAAGTAGAATGAAAAATTTGCATAACTGAATACAGAGGGGAAAAAAATCACTATGGCCTTAGTACTGAAAAGATGCATGGCTGCCTGAGAGTTCATGTTATTTTCTCTTCAGCAGGACCAAGCATTTGCTCAACATTGAATGTGTCGCATAAATGTTGCCAAATAAAGATGTCTGCCTTATTTTCCAACAGAGCAGAAGGGTCCTCAACAAAAACCTAACAAGAATCCTCTCCCCAAAACAAAGAGAAGGAGGATGGGGAAATGAGCTAGTTTGATTTTGTCATATTTCATTTCAGTATATAATTTTTTCAGAGTAAATATTTGTCAGCAGTCCTGCTTTCCTTTTTGAAAGACTTTTGGGTTTTTAGGTCCAGCCTTCCAGTACTCTAAGCAAAATTGTGACATGATCCTTTTCATTAAATGGTGAACAACTATATCAAATTAGAAAACTAGCCTTTTTCCTCCATTTTGGAGAGTTGTTTCATTGGATACCCTTTTCAAAAAACTGACTAAATATTCTACCTCAATGATTTCAGACCTCCTCAGGTCTGAAATTGCGTGAATTATCCTCCCATTCTAAATTCTGCTGCCTTTTTTTTTTTTTTTCTTCCAAATCTTCTTTACTTTGGAATAGGTGGAAGAAGCTGGACAAGTGTAATAGAGGTTTTAAACAAAATCATTCTGTCCTGATACAATAGTCACTCATGCTATCCCAGAATCTTTAATGACTACAGCAGAAGTTAACTAGCTTTTGACTCTTCAGAGATCTTGGAAGAATCTCATTGGAACAGGTCCTGCAGGGAAGAGAGATCCAAGAGCCTTGGTTGATATTCAAGCACCACTTACAAGCTCAGGAACGATGCATCCTAGTGGACAAGACATTAGACAAAGACTGGAAGAGATCTGTGGATGAATAAAGAACTCCTGTCAGTTGCTCTATCACTAAGCAGAAAATAGCCAATAGATGGAGGCAGGCTCAGATCACTTGGAATGAACAAAAAGAGGTTGGCAGTGTAAGTAGAAATGAAACAAGGATGGCTAAGGCTCACCTGGAATTAAATCTGGACAAGGATGTAAAGCCAAGGAGGTCAAGGACAAGAAGAAGGGCTTCTTTAAGTACTTCAGTAACAAAAGAAACACTAAGGAAAATGTAAATCTGTTACTAAATGGAAGTGGGACCCTGTTAACAGAGGACCCAGAGGAGGCAGAGTTAGTGAATGTTGCCTTTGCATTGGTCATCACTGACAAGACCAGCCCTCAGGGATCTCTGACCAGGAGACTGGGAACAAGGAAGGCTTGAATGGAGACTTTCTCTTGGCCAAGGAGGACCAAGCTGGAATCAGGCAAACCTGGCATCCACAAGTCCATGGGCCCTGATGGGATGGACCCACAAGTGCTGAGAGAGCTGATACACTCCAAGGTGGGCAATTTACAACCACCTTTGAAATGCTGTGGTGATCAGGAGAAGTGCCTGAGGACTGGAAGGAACCAAACATCACACTGGGCATAAATGGGAAAGAAGGACCCAAGAAACTACCAGACAGTCAGCCTCACATTAATCCATGATGATTCTGGAGGCCATTTCTATCCACATGGAGGACAAGAAGATCTTGAGGAGTAATGAGCATGGATTAATCGGAGGTAAGACATGCTTGAACAACCTGTTTGCCTTCTATGATGAAACAAATACCTGAAAGGATGAAGGGAGGGCAGTGAAGGTCCAGCAGATGGTGACAAAGGTGAGTAAAGGACTGGAGTATTTCTCTTTTGAGCAAAAGATGCAGAGCTGGTTCTGTTCTGCCCTGAGAAGAGACAAGTGAGAGAGGATCTCATCAATGTCTGTAAATATCTGAAGTGAGGGTGTCAAGAGGATGGAGCCAGGTTCTGCTCTGTGATGTCAAGCTTTTTTCTGTGTCCAGTGGGACAAAAAACAGTGGGCAGAAATTGTTGCATAGGAAATTCCACCTGAACACAAGGAAGAACTTAAATTCTGTGCAGTGACTGAGCAGTGGAACAGATTGCCCAGAGAGGTTGTGGAGTCTCCCTCACTGGGGATATTCAAGAACTGTCTGGATACAATCTTGGGCATTGTGCTCTGGGATGATTCTGCTTGAGCAGGGAGGTTGGACCAGATGACCTGCTGTGGTCTCTTCCAACCTAAGCCATTCTGTGGTTCTGTAAAGTGCTTTGAGACACCTCCTTATTAACTCCCTTTATTTTGATTTGAAACCTCCTTTTCAGGAGTGAATTTGACATTCTTCTGAACATGCTGTTACACTCATCTCTGCCTCCTTTCACCACAAGTTCTGGAGGTTCATTGTTGTGGAAAGTGCATACTATCATCAGTTCTACTCTGCTATTCTACTGGTTTTTCAAGTGCCTCTTATGCTATTTCAGTTAGTTTCCCTTGTTATATCTGAATCAGTACATGAAGGATTTCACATACTTGAAAGAAGTAGTGCTGGTATGAAACAGCTAGAAAATAGAAAGAAAATGTTTCTGAGACATAACTATATGGAAACAAAATTATTCTAACTTTTTACAAATATCTAGGGAACTTGCCTTTTAGTTTTTCCCTGATCCATGTAGGTTCTTCATCTTCTTCCATCAGTTTAATATACAGGCATACACGTGAAAACATGTAGTGAGCAGCAAGCAAATATGGTTGTGAAATCCTGTCAAGAATTTTGATTATCATTCTGATGATAACCTAAAAGGTTATTAAAAAAATCACAGAACTTATTTTTCTGGCTCCTTTTTATAATGACATAATATTACAATGACATGAAAAGTCATTGAGAAGGAACAAGAGGCCTGTTATGAGAAACTAAATATTCACCGTTTTCTTTTTACTGCTTTTCTTCTGACTCCAGATACATCTATTTTGGAGGATGAAACAGTTTCTAGGACTTGGAAGGAGATAAAGATGCAACCTGAAAACGGTAAGAGAAACAGAATATTAAAGAACTTCAGCATAAATACATTTGCCTTTCATTGCAGTCTCTTCTGAATTTAGTAAGAATCAATTTCAGAGAGAATTTGGAAGTAAATGTATAAAGGTGACCTATAGTGAAATAAAAAAATAAGTGAATTTATCTGTAGAGTAATATGAATTTTGTTCGTCAATGTTTTTTTGGTTTTGTTCTAAAAATACTTAATTACTGTAAATCATGTTATAAATCAAACATCATAGAAAATTAGGAAATACAAGGAAAATTTATTCTTCCTTTTATTTAGGCAGGGAAAAATTAGGAATACTAATTGAAGCTTTGAGTTGGTCTTTTTTTTTTTCCCCGATGTCTATGCAGCCATAACCTGGTGTTTCTAGAACTCAGAGAATTCAAGATTAAAAGGAAATTACATCATATCAGTTCAAGACATTCCATGAAGCAAATCACTTCACTGTGAGCTCTAGACAGGAGAGGGCAGGTGGAGGTCACTAGACCTGTGTCTTGCCAAGTCCATATAGTTGTAGAGCTGTCTTTGCTGAGTGGAAAACTGATCTGCTTAACAATTAAAAACAGCTTTGGGGAAAAATAGTCTCATGCATGCTTGCATTTATAAAATGTCTGGAAAAAATCACCGGAGCTATAGAAAAGAGCTCTACCTTTGGGAATGTTGGTGAATGGGCACATCTCAAAGATGGGTTTAAATACATGTCTAGACATAGCTACCATGACAAACTTCCCACCCCCTCTCCTCCCCTACCTTTCACTTTTCAGACCTTTCTCAGAAGCCTCCGTTAGCCATACACCTATTAGTGATATAACTGTATCTTCACAGAAGACAATATATTGAATAACTTCTTTTAACTTTCTATTTAGATTTCAAGGTAAAACTTCAATCTTCTGGGAGCTTCTCACAGGTTTGTTTAATACACCTGTCAATCTCACAGCCCCTTCTCTGTCAGCTAGGTAACTGTTTTCTTTTTAAAAGGACTGGTTGTGTTTGTATGCCAGTGAATTTGAAAAAGAACAAACTGAGCATGACTGCAGTACACCAAAAATTATGACTTTTATTTAAGCATGTGTGGAAAAGAATGTGAGGAAAACGTATGTCATTTAACTGATATGAAAAGACATCCTTCTGGATGAAGAAGAGTATTGGTAATTCACACTAGGACAGTTCTTTAGTGTGTATGTGTGTGTGTTTTGCTTAGTTAAAGCCTTCCTTCAAGACAAATACCAAAAATATCTCTCCAATATTTCCAGTATTTCTTATAAAATTATTGTTGTTAAAGTCTGCACTGTTAAGTTACTGCCCACAGTAAAAAAAACCTTAAAAATCTCTTTCAGAACGAGACAAGATGTGTTCCTTCCTTAGATCTCTCAGCTGCAGGGACATGTGTTCCTTTTTGCTCTAAGCACCACTGGAATACATTTTTTTTCCCTTCTGAATATATAACTTATAAGTCAACCTATTTGTTTTTGTGGCATTTGATGCTTGCATTTGCCATATGATTGTCCCCTATTCCCCAAAAATTAGTTTTGTGGCTTTCTTTTCCTTCAATGTATTTCTCAAACATTAATTTTATTTATTTCCATGTAAGAAGTTGTAGATGATTGATTAATCATGTAATGACTGCAGATAGTTTAAAATTGAGAAGCAAATTGCTTTCCTTGGTTTGGAAAACAAAGAAAGTTTTAGAAAGATCATCAGTTAGTTATTTTGAAACCTAGAATTGTCAATTGCTGTGTTTAAATTCTGTGGTGTCCTCCAAAGTTTGGATATTTCCAGGTTTTTCACTGGGTCTGGTCATAAAGACTATTTACAAAAGCATTAAAAAGACCCTAGCAGAAAAACCATATATAAAGGATCTTTTATGAAGACCTCATCTAAAAAAGAAATAACGAGTATACTTAGTACTATGTTGAAATGGCTGTCATATACGGACACTAGTTGCAGTTGTTATGTGTATATTAATTTTTTAGGGGGAGGCATGAAAATACCTGATAACTTTCATTGATTAAGACATAAGTCACAATACAATTTTATCTGTACTTCTTTAAAGAGAAACTATTTATATTGCTCTAGAAAATATGTGATTGGATGGCTGAGGTTTGCCTTTTGACTTACAGCCCCTAGTGCAAGATGTGGTACTTGATAGACCATATTGATTCTGGGGGAAGCCCTGCAGTATATTAAGAAAATAATGTAGGCTTTAATGAACTAACATGCTCTCTGAACTAAAAAATTGAAAGAGAATTAAGAGATGGCAATCATGGACACTGAAAAGGCAGATGTTTGAGAAGATCAGAGTAATAAGCTTATCTCAACAATTATTCTCAAAATAATCAAAGTGGAGATAGTTCCTTGTTCTATAACATGCTGACCCAGATCTTCAGCTGCCATCAATTGTTTTAGCTTGGATAGTTTCAAGGAGCTGTCCTCTCAGCTTAGCTGAGATTTACAGCAGCTGGCTGGGCTCCAAGCACTTATTTGCATCCCATTTTATTATAGTGTACTATTATTGGCAATGCAATCACAATAGCTGACTTTCATGTGTAGAAATCTTATGGTCCAGTAGCACAGAGGACAACTGAAAATGCCCCATGCGGGTCCAATCAAGCAGCAACTTGGAAATGCAGAACTGCAACTTCTGTACTCTCTTAAGGCTGAAATTCCAGGAGTGAAAGAACTGAGGTGCTTCAGAATGGCAGAGGCTCTGCAGCAGCAGCATCGTGTCATAGACTCGCTCTCCTCTTCTGCCAGCCTCTGCATCGAATAACTGAACTAATGCAAAGTACTACATATCTATCTTACCTGGCTTACAAAACAGTCTTTATAATTTCTGCAAGCTTTTTACACTCAAAACACTTTTGCAGCAGAAAGTCACCCACCTTACATGTGAAGCCAATAATACATTTTTAATCTAATGAAAATCTTAACAGTTTAATTGAAGGACATAAGTAGCCCAGTTGCAATGATACTATCATGTAACCAATGCTTACAGATCAAAACTCTTGTAGTTAAAATGGAACAAAGACAAACCTCTTGAAGTTAAAATGGCACAAAGACAAACGTCTTCAAGTCTACTTTTCAGGCAGTGATGAGCTCAGCCTTTCACTAACCTTCTGGGCCCTAAGGTTAATTGTAGCTTCAGTCTGAGGACTTTGGGGTATGGCCCATCACCAGTATCCTAAGCTATTTGCAGGGAAAAGGTGGAGTTGATCTTAGCAGTTTTTTCTTTTCCTCTAGGATATACTAGTGGCTAATTAGCAATACACTTTGTAGCTTGCTTTTCCTTCAGTGATCTGAAAGCTCATGTTATGCCATGCAAGGTATGTTTGACTCTTTGGATATTTGTCCTTTTTTCTGTTTATTACCATGAGAAGTGTTTTTGTCCAGCTCCCAAGGTGACCAGGAATAACTGGTTAGCTGCCTCTAGGCCATGGCATCCTGTACTGCTCTGTGCCAGGGCTTTGAAGGCCCCTGATGCCATCTGACTCCACTGCTTATCTGTGCTTCATTTCTTTCTAAGTCACAGTAATCTGTCTCCATACAGATTAACAACTTTATTACTGTTTTTATCTACTAAACACATATCTCTGCATAGTGATAGCTATTTTAACACAGTTTACTTTCAAAGCTGAACAAAATATACAACAAGAGTTACCTGATCATTAGATGACTGCTTTTTCTGCTGAACTAAAATTAATCTCCAGGGAGGCAAAATTAAATTTAGACAAACCTTTCTGGGAACTAAGCCCTGAATTGTCAACTTAAGGCAACGTTTGTGGCCTGTTAGGAGCACTGCCAACACTATAATTATGGTGGTGCACAGATACAAATATTTGTATATAAATACACCTATACATGTGCATAATGTGTAATCAACAGAGGGACCAATTTAATTCAGTGGTTATAAACATATTGCTGAAAACTTCTCCCAAGCATCTGTGTAGTCTCATGTGCTGTTATCAATGTTTGCTGCAAGTATGAAACCTTTTGCATTAACACAATTAACACTCTGGAGCTATTTAGCTTAGAAGATCTAGTTACCTTATCACCAAGAAAAGGCTTTAACACATACCTTTGCACTGAGGTTAAGGATATAATTCTGTAGATAGAGGCCACAGTCAGTGATTCAAACATCTTTGTTCTGATCATTTAGTACGATAGAAGGCATTTCTTCGCTGAAAAGCGTTTTAATCCGTATCCCATGATTTTAGAGTCACTGAAGAGTCTCTGCTTTTGGCATGGGTTGGCTATCGAAAGCTGTCTTTAAAGCTTCCATAAGTTCCTAAGGAAAGATTTTGTACAGTTAGGGTAACTTCACACCTTTGTGAAAATGTAACCATGGTTCCATCCTTTCTAGCAGCTGACCCTGCTAATGTGAACATGTTCATATGGTTAAGATTAATGAGTCAATTATTTCTACACAACCAATCTGTCACGTACGCTGTTTTCCTTGACTTGATTATTTTAATTAAAAAAAGTGTTCAATTATCTTTTTTATTGATGTTCTCGTGTTAATCAGGAACAATTATTAGTGAGACTTTTGTGGATGGTTGCTTCCAAGTTTCTTAACTGAAAATACAATACTTAAAATAGAACAGAGTTTTAGAAAAGCTAATTATTTTTTTTTAATTGAAGACTTCTCAGCCAATACTGGTTGTTTCTGTTGTGGAAAAGATGGATTGTCACTTAAAGCATGGTCATGTCCAAATCAATGCTAAATGAATTGCTCTGTATTTACTCTGGAGCAAATATTAGCAGTTACACTTCCCAATTACATCTCAGCTATAAACTAGTTCTGTCAAGTTAAAATTTTGTTGACTCAGTCAGATGACAGATTTTGAACATACTACGTACTCTTTGGCTTCACAGAAGAATACATGTAATACTGAGTATTACATGTATTTCCAGCTTTCAGAAAGACCTTGTGTCTTGAAATGTGTCAAATTTGAAATAAAGCTTTGAACCATAGCACCTTTGCAATAGATTGCTAATTGTTTGGACTTATGTCACTCTATTCAGGGATGCTGGGACCCTATTTATGATCAGTTAATCAAGTTAAAAGGCTGATTTAATTGTGTTTGACATAGTTCAGTCACCAGGTGGCACTATTACATATAGCCTTTTTCTTCAAAGTAACCATTAAATTTTGTGAAAGTATTTGTGAACTGTCTTACGCTGTTTTCTAAATTCTGAACAAATCACTAGTAAGGCCTTTCTCAAATCTTTACTCTGTTGCCTTAATCTCTTTAACTTGAGATTCTGTTGGATGCTTCTTCTGCTTAAAGGTTGCAAAGATGAGAACAAAAATGTTGCCCAAACTAGCTAAGTAAAAAATCGTCTGATTTAGACTGCCTTGCAGCTCCTTTGAAAACTACATGACTGAGTAAAGTGAGGACATGCAGTTACAATTCCTACAGCTGGCCATGGTTGTCTCTGACTGTTGAGATACATCTGTGAACATTGTGGCTTTGTATACATGTCATCAGACCTAACTTGAGATAGGCTCCTAAACTATATGTAACCCAGATCATGAAGTGAAATAAAGTGAACAGTTTAGCTCTTTGTTGCTAAATTCCTCCTCTAGTTGAAATTATGGTCACTTAATAATGCATACTCAGTTGGTGTGGCAGGTCTTCCATCTTAAACTTGTGAGACTTTGTTACTCAAACCTTCAGAGTAAAGAATCCAAACTGTACTTTTAACTACAATATTATCAATGCAATTAAAATCTTCAGTAGGGGGTAGCATGACTGTTATTGATGGCAATACTCCATCCAGAAAATGAAAGGAAAGAGAGACAAGTATTCAGTGTTGATTTTCTCTTCTAACATGGTAGAACTAGTAGTCATTTTTCTTTTGATTGTATATTTCACCTTATGATTCACTGTTATTTACACTTACACAAATAGCTAGCAATTTACACGGCTTCTACCACCTTAAACTATGGTTAAGATGACAACCCTCAATCACATTTATGCTGTTGCTACATTAAGGAAAATGCATCTCTCAAAATAAATGGTATATTACCATAGAATGGCTTGGGTTGAAAGAGCCCCTAAGGATCATCTAGTTATGAGCCACCTGCTACTGGGCAGGGATGTCTTCCACTAGACCAGGTCACTCAGAACCACTTCCAGCCTGGCCTTCCTGGATGGAACACCCACACTTTTGCTGGGCAACACGTTCTAGTGCCTCACTACCCTCACAGCAAATAGCATCTTTGTAAAATATAATCTAGACCTACTCTTAGTTTCAAACTATTCCCCCTTATCCTGCTACTACAAGCTCTTGTAAATAGTCCCTTTTCCCCTTTCATGTAGGCTTCCTTCATGGACTGGAACCCTGCAATTAATTAAGTCACTCTGACTCCTCCTCTTTTCCAGGCTGAACAATTCCAAGCCTCTCAGCTTTTCCTCATAAGAGAGGTAGTCCAGCCTTTTGAGGAGCTTTTTGGCCTCCTCTGGGACTTGCCCCAACAGTTCCATGTCCTTCCTGTGCTGGCACCCAGAGCTGACACAGCCCTGCAGGTGGGGACTCACCAGAGCAGAGCAGAGGGGCAGAATCCCCTCCCTGGCCCTGCTGCCCACGCTGCTCTGGATGCAGCCCAGGACACGTGTGGCTCTCTGGGCTGGGAGTGCCCATGGCTGGGTCAGGTCCAGCCTCTCAGCCACCAGCGCCCCAAACCCCTCCCAGCAGGGCTGCTCTGATCTGTTCATCCCCAGCCTGGCAGCGGGGGCTGTCCTGGCCCCTGGCTCATGAGGCTCGTGATTGTGACTCATGAGGCTTGAGTCTCATGAGGCTTGTCCAGGTCCCTCTGATTGGCATCTTTTCCTTCCACACAGCTTGATGTCATCTGCAAATTTGCTGAGGGTGCACTCAATCCCTTTGTCTATGTCATTAATGACAGTATTAAACAACACTGGTCCCAGTATGGACAATAAAGACACCCCTTGTCCCTCTTGTCCATCAGGACTCTGAGCCATTGACCATCCATAGGGTTATGGATGTCACCATCTAACCACTTTTTCATCCACCTCACAGTCCACCTATGAAGTCCCTCTCTCTCAATTTTAAGAGAGAAGGATGTTGTGGGGGCCTGTGTCAAAGGCTTTCCAGAAGTCCAGGTAAATGATACCTGTCACCCTTCCCCTGTCCACTCGTGCAGTTACCTGACCACAGAAGGTGACTGGGTTAGTCTAGCAGGACCTGCCCCTGGTGCTGCCATGCTGGCTTTCCTGAACCACCTCCCTGTCCCATGTGTGCCTTAGCACAGCTTTTGGGAGGGTCTGTTCCATGATCTTCCCAGACACACAGGTGAAGGTGACAGGTGAGTAGTTCCCAGGGTCCTCATTTCTATCCTTTTAAAAGATGGATTCAAGGTTTCCTCTTTTTCAGTCACCTGGGGCTTCACCTGACTTTCCAAGACTTTTCAAGTATCTTGGAGTGTGGCTTGGCAATTACATTAGCCATTCCCTCAGGATTCTGGGATGCATTTTGTCAGGACCCAAAGATTTATCTTCTTGCAGGTTCCTGAAGGTGGTCATGAACAGGATCTTAACTTACAGTGGGAATAATGTTGTTCCCATTCACCCGTCCATCTACTTAAGAGGTGTGGGAAGAGAGCTTGCCATTGGAGACTGAGGCAAGTGTTGTTGAGTACCTCAGCCTCCTCTTCATCCATTGTTACCAGTTTTCCAGTTTGCCAGGATTTTTATCAAATGGCTTCAGCTATTTCGATCTTCAAAATTATGTTTTGCTTAATAGCATATCAATATCCAGGATAGAGTTTCCTTTGTAAGAAAATTTTGGAAAAACATTTGAGATGACATAGACTAACAGAATAAGATAAACTCATGCACATTTGCTATTAGTTTCTTTGATAAAGCTTTGTTTTTCAAAATCACAGCTTTTTTTTATTTCCACTTCAGTCCTTCTAGTCCATCTTAATGAAGTCTTCCTAGTCCCTCCCTTCCTCCCTTCCTTCCTCATTTCCTTCCTCATTTCCTGGAACTTCCCTTCCCAGAAGTTTGCTTCCCTTCTCTTTTCCCTTCCCTTTTCCCATTCCTTCTCTTTTTTGAAATCCTGTCATAAAAAATTGCATAGGAGAATAAACAGAATCCATAAATACTTTTAATTACTGTCTGGATCTGTGTAAATGAATTTAAAAATCACATCTCATCTTGTATATATCAAATGAGGCCAATTAAACAATAGCAATTGAGTTTCATTACTTTGTTTATAATTAGCATTACATTATTATGAAGAAATAAAAGGTATGTGCAACCTAGAAAATTACATAGGCAAACCAACAATTTGCCTAAGTCCTTTTAGCTGAAAATGGCTTGGCTGGAATCAGATGATGCCAGTTTAAGCATCATACTTCGCATTTTTCACCTAAAAAAGTCCAAATCGAACAGTATTTAGTCAACACATTCTTAAATTCAGTAATTCTGAGTGTAGCCTGCATAATCCAAGAAAAAGATGTGGATGGAGGTGGGCTGAAGACTTGCACCTGGACAAGCCTGTGTTGTTTTGATAAACCATTTTTGGTATTTTCGTATTTTGTTGGAAGCTATATATTAGTTGAAAATACATAATCAACACCAGTAGAATTCAGTTGCTGCCCTTCTTTCTTTGTTTTTTTTTCATCTCATGAACTTGTAGGCTCTCTCTGGCCCAATTTGCCATGGATAGACTGTTATACAGCAGTTCATTTGTACTGGATGTAGTTGTAAATGTGTTGAAGTTGTAAAAGTAACACTCATATAAATTATTCAGGCAGCCCCTTGATTCAACTTGAGTTTTCCTGGCAGTTGTTATATAGAGCTCAGTTGTCAAGGCAGGCATTTGAAGGCAGTCATTTACGAAGCATCAGGAATACCACAGAGGCCAAAAGAAGAGCTAACAAGGACAGACAGATATTTAGAGCACTGAATCTGTGTCTAGATGTCTCTTTAAAGGTGTATATGCAGCAAATATCCCTGAATGCAGTCAAACAAGTCAGAGCTCTTATCCTCCAGCTCTTTCCCCTTCAGTAACAAGAGTGCAAAGTCACAACAGAGAATCCGAACTAAAATCTACTATATCCTTCTGGATAGCTTTCATTGCTATTGTCAAATTCTTGAAGACAGAGACAAGAACTGTTTGTGCTCCTGAAGGAGGGAGATGCCCTATTACAATTGTGATGGTGGCAGTGGTTATTGAAGGCTGACTATCAATGTAGAAAACCTTTTCAAGTGAGTTACATCAGGAACTTGTTGTGGTTGCAGACCTGTTTGTTTCATCAACTATTTACCAGAAGAGCAGATGATGGGCTAGACAGTATTCATCTAAAGTGCACAGTTGTACTAAGCTGGGAGACATTTCAAGCATGGTGAAGTAAAGGCACAGAATCCATCACAACACTCTATCTGTAGAGGAGTAGAGGAGTTTCAATAAAGGCAATTGAAAGGTCATAAATTGTCATGATCGAATTATATTTCACAAAGAGTTATAAAGGCAATCAGTACAAAATTGCTGACCTATGAACTGTGGTGTGCAACTTACTGTTTAAAATTACCCTGAGACCAAAAATGTCAAATCTGAAAAATTTGAAACTTTTTCTTAGGAAGGGATTGAAAACAGATCTGAGTACAAGAGATGAGTACATTTGACTTCTGTACTGGACACTCTGGAGGAAGACATAATACAGACACAGTAATACATATGCATAAGTATGACATGATGAAAAACATTAAATTTGGTGTCTGAAGAATCAGATCATGCCCTGAAAATATATTAGAATTCCTTACAGGAGTGGAGATTATATGGCTGAACAAGATCCTGTGGTTTTTATATAAATTTAGCAACAACAATATTAATATTACTCCTACTACTGCTCCCCAGCCTACTACTACTACTAGCAAAAAAAAAAAAAAAAGAAATAACTGTCAGGTGTTGCAATATTAAGAGTGAAGCTGAGATATGTGTTCATCCACATATTCACTAAAATTATGGGGAAAATGGATATGTATTGAGAAAGAGGGGTAAAAATATTTGCTGGTAGTACAACATTCAAATCAGTTAAATGCAAGCTGATTGCAGAAGTGCTGAAGGACATCACAAGGTGAATGATAATTTCTGTTCCACAAAAGCAATGCATCTGAGAAAAAACCCATATGTACTACCTATGTACACAGGGCATACACATTTCCAGAGATGGACTCTAAATGAACTATTACTATTCAGAAGGAAGATTGTAGAGGCATTGTGTCTATTTCTATGAAGACATCAGTCTAATACCCAGAGACAGTAAAAAACAAAAATCAGCTCTTAGGACTTACTATGAAAGAAAATTAGAGCAAACCAGAAAGCTTTATTATGCCCCAAGTCCAAGATGTGCTCATATCATTAATACTAAGCACAGCTCTTCTTATACCATCTCAAAAGGGACAATAAAACTAGAAAGGGAGAAAGATGACAACTATGTTCCATTCATTTCCACTTGAGGATAGATTAAACAGACTAGGCTTCCTTAGTCTGGGAGGAAAAATGACTGGGGGTACTAGATAAATCCAAGAATGATGAGAAGGAAGTGAACAGGGACTGATTAGTCACACTTTCCTGCAATAGAATGAAGAGGAGAAAATTACATTATTTGGCAGGATGTTTACAACAAGAGATTTTTCCTCAGACACAATACCTAATGACACCATAGGATTTATAGTTAGGAGAGACGCATTCAGAAACTGAAAATATTTAGAGAATAGAAGTCCACCAAGCACTCCTGCTTCAAGTCTTGAAACTCCTTACTTTCTAAATGCTGAAAACTAAGAAACCATAGTAGTGGAAGTGTTATTTTTCCACATTATAATTTGCTTTAAGCACCACTGGCATAATTTAGATAGACATTACTATGATGTGTGGGCCTGTACACCACAACCTCCCCAGCTGAGTGATAGGGCTTGGAGGGTCATGGTTAATGGGCTGTGTCCTTCATGGAGATGGGTAACACCTGGGTCCCACAGGTCCCACAGGCTCTGTCCTGAGAGCTGTTCTCCTTGACCCCTATCAGTGACCCAGGGTAGGAGATGGAGGATATTAGCCTCTGATGCTATTTGGGTTTTCCCTTTTTTCTTTTGTATGTTCTCTGTAATCTTTCCACATTTGTAAGTCTGTCACCTATTGTATTAGTAGCTAGTTTTCCCAGTACTTTCCCATGACCTTTCCCTAAGGACAATTGTTCAAGACACATTCTCATGGACAAAGTACAACTGGTGCTGAATTGGGGAGCTCCAGAGAAGGAGCTTGACCTGGCAGGGGGGAAAATTGCATCACCACTTGTCCTCCTAACTGGTGCTTTTTATCAATTATGCTAATTTCCTAAAACCTATAAATGTGTACTCATCCTTGTAGGTGTGGGCTTTTGTGGGCATCTTTCCGTAACTGCTCCTGAAGGCCTTCATTGAAGGTCCTCTCTTGTATTACCTCCTTGCTAAAATTATCTCAAGTTTCATTTCCTGGTTGGGAAAATGGCAGCACCTCAAGCTTAAAGATGACAATGAGGGGACCCAGTTGGTTTACTTCAGGTCTGCCATACAAAAGTTGTTGGAGCAGGGGGAGAGAGGGGCTGAAAGGGATGCCATAAAATTCCACACGGGTGTTGTCCAAGCACCATCCTAGGAACGCAGAGCTCTTCAAGGATGCAGGCTTGGACAGTGAGGCTGGGCAGAAACCTTGGTGAGATGGCACTGGATCCTGGCAGGCAGCAAGCAGAACCAGGGCTGGGAGACCTCCTGAAGTCTAAGACAGCCTGAATTATCCTAGGAACTTCTGACCATATTCTGTGATTTGATCCTACATGGTTACTTTTATGTTATCTTTCAGTTTTAATGTGTATACCTAACAGGGTAGTTATTCATATATATTATTACAGAGTTAGTGACTTTGTGCAGAAACCTGTTTATGTGTGAGACATCCCTTTCTCTTCAATAGCCTAATCAGTAAGCCAAACAAACTTTGATTTTATATCTGATTTTCTGTTTCTGTTACCCAGGTAACCAGACTCCACCTCTATGCAGGAACTGGAAAGAAGAGAACTAGTGGAAACTTCTTTACAACTGAAAAAAATGGGAGCGGGCTTGTGTCTTAATGGATTACAGAAGGAAATGGAAATTTATCCAAAATACATCTGATCATGGGGCACTAAAGTTAACCAGCTTTGGAGATCACTTTATAGGCACTGTCTCAGGAGTGGGATTGTCCTTGGAGACTATTCCTCCTAGTAAGCACCACAGCCAAAGCAACTGAGGGGCATAATCTGCTGAAATTTCTGAATTATTCTGCTTGCAATGACTCATAGCTGTACACAGAAATAAATGGGCTTAAAATCAGCTGGTGGTAGAAGCCTGCCATCTTTTCCTTTTGAAGGCTTTGTGACTTTTGATTTCTTAGAGAAATTATTTGTAGAAAAGCAACATATAAGAATGCTGTTACTGGCTTTTGAGGAATAGTTTTTATTTAGAAATCCTTCCTTACTTCTCAAGGATGCTGGGCACTGAGACTGTCATGATTCAAAGCTCCATATAATTTATATTTCTGTATCATTTATCCTTCTAGAATATTCTATGTCTCATTTAAAATTATTTTTAAGCTTTTATCAACCTTTCTTTTCCTATCTAAAATTAGTTGGCTATGGATTAGGCATCAGAATTGAAATCTCCTACAGTAACATGAGAAATGTCTGGGTCCAGTGTCAATTCATACTAATTCATGTCTTTTTTTTTCTGAGAGTCCTTCATGCTTCCAAAGCAGAATGAAAATGAGAATTATGTTGCTGGGCTGCCATGAGTCCCAAAATGCAGCAATTTCATCTTGCTTGGCCAAGACTGTTCTGAATACATAGGTTTAAAAAGCAAATCCTCTCCATAAACTCTCCCTTCGTATTATTATAATGGCATTACAGACTAAAAATGTGCTGATGTTTTTCCCCAGTCTTATGATGCGTAATGGCTGAATTGTAAGACTGAAATTTAAGACAGCAACAGAAGAGGAAAAAAATTTAAATATTTCTCTAGTCAGTATTAAAACACAGATTTCAAACAGGTTGGTTCTGTTTATCATTAATTCTATTTAATAACTGATAATTTACATTTTTTTAATGAAGCAGGAGTTACCTGACTGCAGAGATGCAAAAAAATTTCTCTAAATTGGTTGCAATAGATTTTTGTAGTAGTATGAATGTAGGTGAATTTATTTTTGTTGCAATAAGGTGTTAGAGACCATAAAAGTAACCTAAAACATACAAAGGGACTACATTGCTGAATTTAGTCAAATGACATGGATAATATTTGTCACAAAACACTGCATTCTCCAAAATATGTGTAATATAGATTAAGAGAGGGTTGCTTAATTTTAAAGCTGGCTGTAGTCTGTTTGAATATGTGTTCCAGATTTGTGAACATTTGCTCATTTGTTATTACATGAGTCTACAGTGGAGCCAGATGCTTAGCTATAGGGGACACTCTGAGCAGCATTTGCTGAGACACATTCACCTTCAGCAAGGGCCAAGAATTGTAAATAGCTATCTTGGGTCAGGGACCAAGTTGCTCTGGAAATCTAGTATGTCTAAAGAATTTGCCTTCCTCTTTTGATTTGTTTAGTAAATCCCTTTTTCAGACTTTATATTATTTCAGAATCAATCTTGATATATACATAGAGATCTCTATTTTCTCTCAGAGTCTCTTCTTAGAATATGTCTCCGGGTGCTTTAGATTTCTTTGGGAATACAGGGGAGTAGTTAGCTTTTGTTTTCCCGCACCACACACAAAAAATAAAGGAGCATATTGGGTCGAGAGAAAGTTCTAGAGAACCTTTAGGCAGCATACATGAGTGATGCTCCATGTCACACACTGAATGAATGTGTTGTGTCCAGGCTTTTAAGCACATGGTATTTAGAATACATATATATATGTGTGTGTATATATATATAAAAGTAAATTTATATTTCTTGGAAAAAATCTGATTGAAGAAATGACAATAGAGCTAATGGCCTCTCAGCAACATTTTCAAAATATCACCCCAGTTGTGACATCTGGGCACTTGAAAACCTGGCCCTTATTGTCAAGAATAAACAATCTCAGTGTATCAATCTGTTTTCCCAGAATGTATTTTCCTGAAAGGATTGATCTGATTGTATATCTGAATTAATCACATGCATGCTGTGGCTACTTCTGCAAATCTCTCATTAAGGTTGTGACTGAAAGCAGTATTGTTTGGAATCTAAATCCTGTAAATCCTTGAAACTGACAGTGCCTGCAGAGGCACTGCTATCGTGACACTCAGATGGAATTTTACTTGGAGAAAAGCAGACAGAGGCCTCTGCTGACTTACTTTCCATGTCAGTGTTTGATTTATTTCTCAGACCTGTGAATTTTAATTACATGTGTGTATTTAACCACTTTTGGCAGTGATATTTTCTCTAATTTCTTCACAGTTCCACACCCCGGCTTTTGTGCATTAACATATTGCTGCTGTTACATGTGACTCTTATATTTCTGTTTCTTCCTGGAAATCAGATGACTGTTGTGGTTTTTAATGCTGTAGTTTATCTTTGAGTTCCAGAATTCAAATCAGTAGTGCAATTTATATGGCCCATGAATTGCTAATCAGAAATGATAAGGAGAAATGAATTCTGGGATTTTTATCACAAGACTGTGGGAGAATATTCATTTTAAATCAGAAACATTCTCTACTTTAATTAAAATACTGGTCTTAAAATTTTTGTTAAAGTTCAGGAAATCATAACTTGGGCCTATGGTTGCAGTGGCTAGTCACTTACATGTGAAGCTAACTTGTTTTTTTAAATGCATTGTGCAAGTGTGCATGGATTGCTAAGAGACTGGCCTTTCCAACATTTGTTTTGCTCTCTGACATTGACTTGAAATAAAATGGTCAGAGTAAAACAAGCTTTCAAAGGATGAAATCCCATAAGGGACAAGGTTTGGTTTTCTATTCTGATAAGAGTTTCTCATGATTGACTTCCCATCCTTTAGGAGGAAGAGGTTTGCAGCAATTGCTACTCACTACAATAATAAAAACTATTCTTACCTAATTTCCTAAAGCTACTTTAAAGTCTTTTTCCAATTAGTCGGCAACTGTTATAGGGATTTTTAATCTAAATTAAAAAAAGTAATCAAGGCAGTATGACTCTGCTCAGCCCTTAGGGAAGATTATCCATATTCAGCCTCTTCTAATGGCCTATTGCAACCTGATATATTGGCAGTCATCCAGCTTGTGTAGCAGTCCTAACAGAGGCTCAGGCCTTGAGCCCTCAAAAGACTTTCTTTTAAAATAAAGCAGCCTGTTTCTTTGACATATTTCTTTTTTTCTTTTCTTTATTTTACTTACATCCTTACTCGGAGTGATTTTCTAACTGAGCCCTTAAAAGGACATTCATATTAAATTAAAACAACATGTTTTGTTTGACAGCTTCTGCTGCTTTTCTTTCCTTTTTTCCCCCCTTACATTCTTACTTGGTGTGATTTTTACCTTGCTGTGATTGCTGCCAAAACCTGAGCTCAGAATTCACTCAGGGGAAAGGGATGTTTTCTGCAGTATTAGAGGCGATAAATGCTCTAGTGCCACAAATATTCCCTACCGTTCTTCAATCAATCCTCTTAACATCAGTGTCCAGTTTATAAATTGCATGACATCCAGGAAGTGAGGATGGCTAGCAATAGTCTCTTCTGTGTCCAGAGTGACAAATACATCTTGCACCCAGAGGAATGTCACAGATACAGAAACTAGAAATGTATAGTAAGGCAGGATCTTGCCATCATGGATGTACTGGGGGTTCAAACCTTTAGATTCCAGTGGGAATTGTTAGCATGACTTTGGGAGATGAGGATTCCTCAGAATTATTTCAGCAATTTTTATGAAGTCAGATTTTTTTGCCTCTTCATAGGAGTCTCAGACCTTTCTGAGAGGTAAATAAGGCTGAGGGAATGAAATTTTATTGTTTGTTAATCAATCCACAGAATGAATTACAACATGAGAAAGGGCTATGCCCCAGAACCACTAGACAGTTTGGGGGAGTCTGTCTTCTGAAAAGTTGGGAATAAAGCAAGCATATGAACACAAAGTATATTGACTAGGTTTTGGGATTTTTGACTGCACAGCTCACAGACTAGATTCACAAATCTCTTAGGAAGGTTGCAGACTAGCTTAAGTAACATTAAGAAAAATATATCCCTGGGATCAGGAAATACATCTGTGTGTCTGTATCTGTGTTTACATATATTTGCATACTGAGGGAGGATCCACGCCTCTGTTGTGATATTTCAGATTCTGGAGTTTGTGACAGCTGTTTATGTTTGCCTGCATATTCTGGGGTTGTGTGATCATCACTGTGGTCGTTTCGAGGCAATAATTATGTGCTTATTCACTCACATCTCTCCATCAGGGCTTCCTCAAGGTATTTTTTTTCCTCCTGATTCTGTGTCATTGAAGCGATGCTCACACTGACACCAGAATAACACTACCAGAATTCACCCTCTGTCATTTCTTGCACATCACTGCTCTTAGATAGACTGACCCTGAAGTGGGATCAGGATCTGATTAATTTATGGTGCTGTTTGTAGCTAAATTAAAGGAATTTATTTGTTCATCATTCCAAAAATGGTAGGCTCTCTCAACATAGATGGTGTCCACAAACTCTGCTTTGGAGCAAGAGTAAGTGCTACTGCATCATGACTCAGAAAAGGAAAGCAAAAAAAAGACTGTGAAAGTTAAAATGAAGTACACACATTTATGCACCTTTCTGTGGGGAGAAGTGTTAATGTACTGATGAAATTCTGATAATTTTCTTGTCTGATTATTTTTCTGCGCATTTCAGGAAATGGTTAGTTTGTCTAGCTGGTGCCCATTAAGTGCAGCATATAACATACATAAGATTTCTCTTAATTAAACTCAGTACATATACCCAAATAAACAACAATACAAGTCTTCTAAAAATATGCACGTTTCTTGTGTGTCATCATTGCTCAGGATGCCAGGAAAATGCAATTCATATGCAAGTGTAATAAAGTGGAAAAATCATCAGTGTTCTTTTAAGTCTTTTAGGTTTTCCTCACTTTCTAGAGATTCCAGCAATTTAAAAAAATATGCACTGTCTTTGCAATTTTGCTGCCAAGAAAGAAAAGCTAGTTCACTCTGTAATATAACCCTGTAATGTGGCTGCCTTATAGTCAGCTTTTATATTATTCAATACTGAATAATATTTGAAATGTTTCCAAGGTGACATCTAGCACACCCTGGCTTAGTGAGGTATTTAATTAGCATAATGACTCGCCGGTATGATGAAGGGAAAAAAATCCTCTCTGGGTCAAGTCAGGAGACAAACTTACCCTGAACTATGTCTGAACTGTTTTAAACAAACTGCTCTTTTATAAGGGATGCTGGGTTTTTATCATAAATACTTAACCTTTTGCTCTGTATTTCTTTCCCCCTCTTCCTGATTTTCTAAGGGGGAAAAAATATTTGAAGATATGTTTGTTAGGGTGATACCGCTTCTTAAATTCTGCAGTTTTTTAATTTTTAATTTTTCTTCCCTGGTAAATACATAGTGTTGAGTTCAGTTGAGAAGACATTATTTTTCTTTTTGTCACTTACAGATGCATTATAAAAAATGGTATATAAGATTTTGTTTTCTTGGTAGATGATGACAAGTATTGTCAGGCACTCAATAGGTGGCACTCTTACCCACAAGCTGGATTCGTGCAATGTCGTTACACCGAGAGAAGTAAAAGAAAGCCAAAACAAAAAAAAGTTAGATATTAAAAAGTGAATGGTTAGAGCAGGGATAATCTGATCCTGAAATTTGCTGCTGTTTCTTCTTAATTTGTAGCACTCACTTAGCTCTGTGGAAAGGCATTATTTGGTGGCCACATTAAGTGAGAAACCAGCAAAAAATTAATACATCTATGCATAACAATACAAATAGTACTCTTCTTTGTATTCAAAGAAAATACTGAAAAGAATATCTCTCATGGTCTGCAGCCTCCCAGATTAAGAACTGCCTACCTTACGGCACCTGGGGTGGAGCTGGTCATTCCAGGCACAAGAACATAAATGCTCTCAAGAACTCTGCTATTTTGTGTTAAACAGTGCTAGAAAAAGGTAATTCCAAAATCCTTCAAAAAAGACAATTACTAGGTTACTTCCTGTCAGTGTGTCACAAAGTGCCAGAACCTCTTCCATTTTTATAGCGCTAGGGATGACTAGGCTCAGAAAAATCTTCAGAGTTCAGTGAGTTTATTCTGGTAGAACTAAAGTTGCTATTCACATTAATACATTTTGTATTTGTATGAAGTCAGATTTTTTTGTGCTTTTCCTGGTTGCTACATGATATCTCAGGGACATTTTGCAAGGTCCTGGGGTTAGCAAACTTTGGGTACCTATTGGCAATGGTCTTGGTTACTATTGCAAAGTAGGAATTAGGAGACCTGCTTTCTCCTGGCTGTGAACCACTAACTTGGCAAGTTGTTCAACTCCCCTGTCTTGGTATTTCTATTAGCAAAATGAGGATAATAATCGCATTGCCGTCTCCTATTCTTGCTCACCTTGCTGTGAGAATTCATGTGTTTTTGAAATACTAAGAGACTCTCAGATAATGCTCTGTGAGTACAAAGCCTGGTTTTGTTTTATTATTCAGTGTATTCTGAGGCTCCAGAGATATTTGGTTTCCATTTTGAAACTTGCCATAGGAGGACTTACTAGTGGGAGTTTCAGAGAACTATTAAATCACACAGAAATTTTAGGAAAAAGGAAAACAGAAGGGAAAGAATTAAAAGTGCCAGCCCTCAAACCTAATCCTTCTATCTAAAGAGAGAAAACTTTCGCATTCTTTGCTTCTGCTGCAAAAAGCCCACAAACATCTTGACTGAAATTTATACACAAAAACCATCAGAGAGCTCCCTACTTCACATGACAGGCTTCTGGGATTCAATAATTTTACCACATTTTGGGATCGCTTTTCTATAAGACACTGGAAGGGCTAGTAGTCCTTTTAGGAGACATGCGCCAAAACTTTCACTTTTATCTTGCACATTTTGGATGAAATACATAATGATAAGTTAAAATAAATTAACAGTTCAAAACATGTCTGCTGATTTCATGGCATTTAACATAGTTCATGTTTTATTTCAAACATATCCTTTTTTCCCCGAAATATTTATTGAATTTCAACTGCAGCACAAACTGCACACACTCTTTTTTCAGCAATAAACACAGAAGCTTGGGAAGAGGGAACATCATGCAATTCTCTGGAGGTTGTAGTGCACTACACACTTCCTTTGCCAATTTCTTACACTGGATGTTTTTCTAAAACCTTTGAACTGCAACTTCATTCTAACAAGAGAGAAAATATCCTGTTTAATCAATAAGACATGGCAGGGCGTGAATAAGTGCATATTTATGATCAAAGCTGCTTGTCTTAAATGAACATGCTCTAGTACAATTTAAGCAGTGAAATGTCTGAATAAGAGAATGCAATTTTTTAATAAAGTGTAACTTTTTTCAAAGAATTTGCATAATCTTAATTAAATGAACAGACTAATAAACTCTGAGTGGTGAATTCTGCTGTTTTACACTCTAGCCAATTAGATAATTCAGATTTTCAGGCATTCTACATTGCGCAGACTAAATGGTTGTATAATGTTTGATTTTTTTTCTCCATCTTAGCAGAAAACAGAACTAGCAGTAAACAGAAAATTATATGCTTGAGTAAAAATTAACAGAACAGTTTTCTGGCCAAGCCTAATAATTAAAACCACATAAAAATAAAAAATTCTCCTTGGATTGTGTGACATAAGAAACTGCAAATAATAAATTCTATTGCTGATGTAAAGACCTGTTTTTGTATCTCTGGAAAACGTTTATGTTCCAACAGATATTTTGGGTATCCTAACAAGTGATATCAGCTACTAAATACTGAGGCAGAAATGAGCAAAAATGATACCTTTCTTTTCTCATTAGAGCTCTAATGTTCTTTGCTTCTCCAGTGCATTTGTTCCTGTCCTCATCTTCTGTTGCTGTGCAGCAAATCCCTCCTGCTAAACCCAGAACACAACTGAAAATGACTACAGAGAGCAATCCCCAGCTTTTTGAAAAAATGTAGGAGCTGGAAAGGGGAATTAGATGGAAGCAAAGATAAAACTGGGATCCCATCAGTTTCTCTCTGTGATAAAGTAATTAAAATAGAAAGCTGAAAGTTCAATATGTGCTTCTCAAGGGATACTGAGAGTGTGCTGCGAAATTTTGCTGTTTGGAAATATTTTCTGATCAGAGATCAAAGCAGTTCATCTGTGTGTGGAAAATTACAGGAAATGCAGGGTATTTCTGAATCCAATATGAAAAGGTGAATAAAGATTTATTAATACTAGTAACTAATCCACACCCATGAGATGAACACCTTTGTTCTACTGCAAGTGTTTAAAGGAGGTTTTCCTTGGTTTGCTTAAGATGGCTTTTCTAAGCTTGTAAAGGGTACCACTTTCCTTAGGTAATGCAGAGTACTCTTGTTTGGGTATATGCTCTGAGGCTGCAGATCTGAGCCTTTTTATCATTCCTGAATGTCAGTATCAGAATTGACATGACTGGGGCAGAGGTGGGTGAGTGAGTGGGACAAGAGTTTAGCAAAACTCTTGAGATGCTCTCTATCTCTAAAGTGAAGTTGTCCCTTCTTGACCCACCTTCAACTGTGTAAGTTTGATCTGGAAAACCACAGAGACTTTTTCTGACAGCTTCTGTATGTTCTCAGAACTCAAGCATACTTGTGTTTAGTGAAAAATCAGACTTGGTTAGCCAGAAAGAGGTTTCTCAATCTCCTTGACTCCCAGTACAGAAAAAGTAAAAAACGTGGATAGGAGATTGAAAGTTTTCAAAGAACACTTTCATACTATTTATTGTGCGCCCTTTTGTACATATTTTTAAATTTTCTTTTATTCAGACCCCAAAGAAGGAAAATACAAATATAAAAGTCAACCCCTCGTTGTAGGAGTTGTAGGAAGAGCTAACCCAGCCCTCAAAGGGAAATTTTTCCTCTTGTTTCTTTGTTGAATTTGCTAGATAAAAGTATTTCGCAAATGAACAATTGAAGCGGCCAGGCTGGGGAAGGACTGTCCTTCTCGGACGTCCCGGCTAGCTTTCCAGCACCGCTGGCAGCAGGGGGACAGGACCCCGATCTCCGTGGTTTGGGACAGCACCTACGGCAAATGCCCTGTGCTATGACAGCAGCGCTACTCTGTGGTAGGACGTGGCTTGGCTTATGGCTACAGTCAGCAGAAAAAGAGAGCACTCTCCAGCTGTGGTGAATGCAGGTTTATCGGGTCCCAGGGGAACCGACAGCCGAAGAGAGAGTGCTCAAAGGGGATAACTTGAGGGTGGGGGCCTGGCCCCCGAACCCATCACTCGATGCTCTACCGGGAAGTTTCTAGAGAGAAGGGTGGGAGCGCCGAGTGACGGACAGGGCACTTGGGGAGGGATTTGAGAAAGAATACATTAGTGACCAGGGCAACTGGAGAGGAGTTGGGATAACTGGCAGCACAAGGGAGGGAGGGGAGAATGAGGGCAGAGCCATTACATGGTAGGGGGAACAGAACGGTCCAACTTATACAGGCACAACACAACGTCTCCACCTTTTTTATTAAAAAAAAATAATGAAAGGTCTAAAAAGAGGTAAATTGAATGTTGTGAAGAATATCCTATGGATGTGCACTAGACCCTCTTTGCTGGAACAGAATAAATACATGGGATGCTTCAAGGCCTAAGCAGCTGTGGTACCTGCTCACATTCTAGTCCTCTCATCTCTCATCTGCATCTCTCATCTGCTTCTCAAAGTTCACTCTACTATTTTTTGTGTTTTTATGTATACCGGGGGGAAAGATGCACCTTTAAGACCTACTTTAAATGCAGCTTCCAACATTTTTCACAATTGCTAAACTCCGTCCGCTGTTATACAGGAGATAAAAATTATTGGTTTTACTCTCTCATCATGATTGTCTTTCAGCAAGAAGTCAACTTTGTCTTTTCAGAATTTAAATATATACTTGCTCAAAAGACACAAAATCACTCTGTCTTTTGGAACTATTTTTGGCAGACTTTCTTAAGCCTATTGTATTGTAGACTCTACCTCTGTAGCATGAGGTTCTACTTTTTTATTATTTGCCCAAAGCACACCTGTTGAGCACTTCATTTCACACCCCTTAAAAGAAAAGTATTTTTTAAAATGCCATTTCAGAATAATAGTATTTCCACATTTTTTTTTCCCCTAGCAGATGTGTTTTATTTCAGTCTATACCTGTCAGACATGCATGGTATCTCTTTTGGTCAGTGCACAAAGGTGTATTCATTCAGACAGTTTTGTGCCATTGTAGATTAAGATCCATTGGTGCTTTTGTCTTGCAGATACATCTTTACGGACAAGTTAAAAGAGCAGCAGAAATTTTTTGTCTTATGACTATATTTTTGTCATCAGTGCAGAAATAAATTGTTTTAAGAAATCTGTGTCTTCAACTATTGGTCTTAAATTAGACTCCATGGTACTGTAATGTTACAGAAAATACCTGGCACAGATATTTAAAAAGCAGTGTTTAAACAACAAATTATTTGATTCTATCCTCCTTGCTTTGACCAGTGCTTTTTTTTTCTTTATTTTTAATGAGCTAATTGTATAGTTTATTGAAAGAAAAGCATACCAGAAAAACTGAAGAAAAACAATTGCAGTTAAGTGCAACCATGTTTGGAAAGGGCTGCATTACTAAAAGGCTAGATCTCAGAATATGGTTAAGGATGATTAGTAGAATTAAATTAAAATAACTTTTGAACAATGATTTATTTAAAGAATGTGCTGTTCTTGTGTAATAATAATTGCTCACCAGATTAGAAAGTGAAGTCACTGGGATTACCACAAGGAGATGTTACAAATGAGAGGCAAGGCACTTTCTTTTATTTGGTTCCTTACCTGATGAGTTCCAATTTCTTTGCATATTCCTTTGGGAAAGAAAGAGACTGAGAAGCTCCCTTCATAATATCCTCATGATATGAGATAGCAACTATCTTTTCAGCTATGTAATTATCTCTTTCCTTACTGTTATCTGTAATACTCACACCATCACTGGCAACCTGGATTCACTGCTCATAAATACGTAACTCTATCTTTTCTGTTTCCATTTCATTGCACTTCCAGTTAAGATTTATTTTTCTTTTTACCAAATACTTTTTGAAAGCATGTACAATTAAATACATGCCACAGCTAGTATCCTAACTTTGTCTGCAGTCAACTTATTTGTCCCATTTAGGAACATTCAGAAATAGAAAAAGCTGAATTCAAAATCCATTGATAACTATTGAAATGCAAATGTACACAAGGGAAGCAAGCGGAACCCTTGAATGCTCTTATTTGTATATGTCACTGATATTTTGTTTGTGTTCTTAAAACAGGAAAGACAGAAATATGCTTTAGGGTTTTGTAATAAAACAGCTTTTAAAATATATAAGTTAATGACACTTTTGGGAACACGTTATTACAATAAGCAAAATTTTTCCATCTTTCTTCAATGCATCCCAGAGGATTCAGAGACGAAATGCATGTATGAGAAATTTTAATTTCAGTGCCTGTTCCCAATAATAAAATGGTGGTAGTCATTCTCTTGTTATTTGTTTCATGTTGTTTTATAGTCCAGAAAATTACTTACTGTATATGCTCAGGTATCTTTTACATAAGGTTGCAGAAGATTTCTTTGACATTACTGACCCCCCTGCAGTGAAATGCTTTGATGTAGAATTACCAGTTATCTTGAAACTATTACTCATGGAGAAGACCAAACTTAGAAGAAATTACTAAAAGACAAGCTGTTCCTTCAAGCTTATTAGCCACAATACCTCAGCTCTTAGTCGTAGTTGAAATATTTAGTTGTTCTCAACATTTCCATGTTTCAGAGCTGTTTTGATCACTGTCATTTAGAACTTCTGTCTTTAAGAAGAAAATTACTCATTGTTGTGGATCCTTTCTTGCCTCTTTTCTGTCTCATTTTCTTTTCTGTCTCATTTTCTTTTCTGCATCTCTTTACTGCAGTTATCTGTTTATGGCTATGTCACTTTATATATAGTTTGCTCTTGGAAATGTTTAGGTTTTGAAAAGCACTCCAAAGACTTTGAGGGTGTAGCATGAGTTCAAAGTTATCTCTTCACCTATATCTGACTTCTTACTGTGTGCTTTTAACTTTCACTAGCATTGCAAATATAACAAGGCTAAACCAAAGTGACTTCTAAATCCTGTGATTTTTTTCCAGTGTCATCCAGTCTGCCACATGAGGTTGGTGAGGCACTAGAACAGGCTGCTCACAGAAATTGTAGAGGAGCTATCCCTGGCACTTTCCACATTACTGTTTGGTGGCAGGTTCTCTGCCTGTGGCACTGGTTTGGATGTAGATAATCTCAAAGGTGCCTTCACGTTCAGGTCATTCTGTGATTCTGTGTAGTGGTAGAACAAGGTGTGATTGGTATAAACTGAAAGAAGGCAGGTTTAGATTAGACATTAGGAAGAAATTATTTTCTGTGAGGATGATGAGATACTGGAACAGGTTGCCAGAGGACTTGTGGGTGCCTCATCCTAGGAAGTGCTCAAGGTAAGGGAATTGAAAAATCTGGTCTAGTGGAAGGTGTTCCTGGGTTGGAGTGAAAATACCTTGATAGTTCCTTCCAGCAAAAACCATTCCATGATTCTGTGATATAAACCAAATGGCTAAACCTTTCCTTTCCAGTCTATATATAGTCCACAGAACCAAGGGGTCCTCATTCATAGCTTACTGTTTGTTGGAGAGTCTTATAATCATGCAGCTCCTGGGAAGTGTAGGCTGGTACTTTCTAGGCCTCCTCAGATGCAGACAGAAAGACAGCATGTGTCGGGCACAGGGAAGACAGGTAAGAGTGAGCGGGCTAGAAAGTCTAGTTATGAGAATAAAATCCTTGGAAGACAGAGGTTAGGTAAAAAGATTCTGCTTTTCAGGACTGCTCAAGCAGACTACAACTACAAGAGCTATTGGGGAAAGAGAAAACCATTACTTATTCCAGACTGTGTGAAAAAATTCCATTTTTCCTCAGACATTAGATTATCAGAACTTCACCTCTGCAGAAAAATAACTTAAACCTTTGAAGATCTTGCCCTGAACAACACTTTTGAGTTTCACTGACTACACAGGAATTCTCAGCCAGTGGAAGACACCTGAAAATATGCCCAAACGAGCAGTCTCTATAACATTTATAGGTCATTAATCAAACACAACTTATTTTGCTGCTGCAAATGTTCTCTAGCTTCCTTGCATACTCAATTTTCTCCTCTGAAAAGGAGACGTAGTGGTTTGGAAAACTGTGCCCAAGATCCAGTTTTCCTTCAATCCCAAGAAACATACCTCAAGCAAAGGAACAGTTTGCAAACTGGTTCTTAAGAGCTCTAAGTGCAACTCAATAAAGTCAAATAACAGCTCTCACAGCTACTGTACCACTAGTAATAATTGCTATACTTGCAATGGCCTGGAAACTGCCTGTGGCTTCTTGGTCCCAGTTTTCAAACTCCTTGCTTATCTTATAGGTAACATGTATACGTCTTTGCTAAAAATACAGTTGAACACAAAACCCCCCAATTTTCCAAGACCAGTGGAAGAAGGAATCAGGGAAAGAGCTGAAGAGGAGAAGGGCAGAGGAATCTGAGGTATGAGGAAAAAACTTATAACTTCATAGCCTTTTTAAGTCTTCCTTCTCAGAAAATATTAACTGAAGACATGGAAGATTTCTGCTTAACCACAATTTTAAAAGCTTTCATAAATATCTCAATAAAGTTCAATTCACTGCTAGTTAAACCCTAACACTGGCATAAGCTTATTTCTTATTCTGATGACTGAGCTGCAGCAGAGAAGCAGCATTGGAAAAGCAGAGGATTTATACTGCAAAATTTGAAATATCTTTCTTCATGGAATAATAAAGGACAGTCTCCATATTCTATTCTAATAGCCAATAAAGTATAAGACCAGCTAGAAAAATAAGGTTGGCAGCAACATGGAATAAATTAGGAAATTATATTTACACTACCATCAATTACCACAGCAACATTTTACTTTATAATACAAACTTTTCTTGTAAACTACAGCATGCCAAAAATATTCCAATGAGGGAAGAAGTTGTCAAATCTCATTCCAAACTACCAAAAAAGATTTCCATTACCCACTACCATTTTCTGATTTAATAAATTACCTGGGAGAGTGTGGCCAGAAAGCACAATTGAATGCTGGGAAAGGGAACATAAAAGGGCCCTAAGGGCTTTTGTGTCCATAGCTTGTCTGCCAGCAGAATTCAAGACAACCTTTAGGCCTTGAATTTGTGCTCCTTGGCAAAATACAGATAGGTTTTCATGCTGAATTGGCATATCTGATATCCTCACAAACACTTCTGATGGTGGCCTACATGAGCCTGTAGCCATGGCTGGACATCAGAAAAATTCCAACAACATGTTTGGTGTTTTGCCTTTCTTTCATGCATGAGGAAATGCCATTTGTCACAGTGTCTGGCTGTCTACTGGTTGGCATAACTACAACTCAACTGCTTCCATGCTTTTTGGCAGCAGCAACATCTGAGTCCCATAGGGAGAGGATTTTAATGCAAGGATAAACATATTTTGCAATGTATCGATGGTATGATCACTCTGTTGGTTTCCATCCAGTTGTTGAAATTAATTTCCAACTGATTTTTGTAAAACAACTAAGGTAGTTATTTTTACCATGGAAACTCTAAAGAAGTAGTTTTGTTTTAATAGTAGCAGATTGGTCTGAGAGTTGTCATAAAAACTGAGGTTAATTGAGGTACTTGGGCTGTCATTCTTTATACTGAAGCAGAAAATGATGGTAGAGTCAGGGGCCCTTGAATTCATATTTCAATATTGCCCCAAGTACTTGCTTTCATGCTGTGCCACTGGTTGGGTTGACTCACCCATGGAATACTTATTCTTTTGACTTTTTCATGGCTCTGCAAGCAATTAAAGGGAGCCTTTTTAAAATAATGTAAGCTTTAATCCTAAATTTTGTAGTATTTTCAGCCTAATAGACATTGAGGATGTTATTCACAGTGCTATAATAGTCTTTAAAAAATACAGGTATGAAAACATATGTTTCAAAATCACATGAGAGTGCATACATGCTATGTCCATGGGATGCTGACATTTTTGTCTTCTGTGGAAAAATATGAAGGAAAAGAAATCCCTGAGCAGGAAGCAGTTAAAGTTTGTTGTACTTCAGATTTCAAAGTGCACACTGCATTGTTGCCTTGGCCAGTTTTTAGTATTCTGGTATACTTAATATCTTAATAAATATATTCAAAAAAGAGGCATGTGTTGGATATTACAATTTAACAGATATGTCATGAGCTCCCAAAAAATGCAGCTGTGCAAACTTTCAGTTATGCAGGTCTTCATTCTTGCATGGACATCAGTGTTTGATAATTGCTCACCCCAGCTGGACCAGACATGTCCAATAAAATATCCTACAGTAGCTTTCCTGGATAGTATGATGTCGTATTTGTTGTAATTCTTCTTAAATTGTGAAGCAGTTTCCAAAGTTTTTGCCAAAACCTTCAAAAGTTACACCAAAAACATTAAAACCTTTTCTTTCTTCTCAATGATATATGGGGCTGCTTAGACGAGGCATCATTTCTTAACCTGGATTGTTTTTCCTTCCAGTCTTGAATCTAAACCAGCTCTTTTTAGTAGAGTTTCTGTTAAGACTCATTATTGATTTGTGCTGAAGTGTATGCTGTGTTTGCTGATGTTTACTGTTAAAACAGTTTTTTAGCACAATCTAAGTATACTTTATATATTATAAACTGCAATTGAGTTTTATTTTTCTCTGTCCTCCATCAGAGCTGGTACTTGTCATACCACCTCATTCTGCATCATATTTTTTAGAGATTTTTGAGTGGACAGTTACGATGCCAGCTGTTGCAGTCCTAAGAAGCCACTTGAAATAAACAGTCTAATATCCTGGTAACCATTTGTGGCCTCATTCCTTCTTCAGCTGTTTCACCCCCTATTGTCAGTAACTTACCCAAGAAATAGATGGGATGATAGGAGGAAAGCAATGTCACTTTCCAAAGTGAATATCAAGAAAAACAAGTCTTACTCTCAAGTTTTAAAAATTAATCTAAAAATAGGTGTGTGAAATGATATTTGTGCTAATTAAATACTATGTTGAGTAGGTCTCACTCTGCAAAATGTCAGCAGTGTAATTTCCAGTGGGGCTGCTTTTTCTACCTTCTCATCTTTCACCAGTCAAGGTTTTCATGTTGAGGGAGATTAGCTAAATGTCCCTTGTTGCATCCCCTAAGAGAGTTTGTTCAGGGTTAATGAAATAATCTAACAAAGCAATTAGTGACTGGTTCAGCAGTGTGCTAAGCTAGTCCCCTGAGGGGGAAGGACATTGAGAATCTTTTGAGGTTAGGCCTTTTGAACAAAAAACAAACTAACTTTTCTGTTTCCTTCTCTTCATTTGCGAAGATAGACATCTTCCTATACTTGACCACATTGAATTAGTGTGAATATACAGAGCATATCTTAACCATTATCCAAACAGAATCTTCTTCCACAGGGCTGAGAAAGAAGGCAAACAGCCCAGCTTTTATAAATATTTTCCATTTTATCACTCTGCATAAAAATATCTGGAACCTCAGCCTCCCGTGTTTGCCCTTTCACAAACCTTGAGAAGGAGAGATTTATTAACTTACCAAAACTTTTTTAAGTGGGAACTTTGCATTATCAGCTTTAAATGAAGCTGAGAAATATTTAGGACTCCAAAAGTCAGGGCTATACCTTTTCCTTCACTCTATTTTATTTAAAGGAAACTGCACAATATCCCCTGAAGTAGGGATTGATAGATAGCTGAAAACACAGAGGTCATTTAAGCAGAGAACTGCCACTGACTTGTTTTTACTTCTTACTCCTTTGTTCCTGTTTTCACTGACTTTCTTCCATGCCATTTCAAGAAAATAAAGTCCACAGTTTTATTGGTAAAGCCTACAGTCCAGTCTACAAATACGAGTCCCATAGCATCGAGTGTGTTCAGAATAAAACAGTTAACTTCTGACAGACAACATTTTAAATCATTTGGGGCTTTTCTTAGGAATAATTCCTCAACATGCAGCATAAACAAATGATCAAATAGCATACTATGAAGTATTAAGTTTATTCCAGGTCTATAAGAATCTTAAAACTCCTTCTTGTAGTAGCATAACTAAATACCTTTGTGTTCTTCAGACACAATTTTTATGGAGAGCTTCCAATAATGGTGAGAACAGCTGTTTCCAATACAAAACACACCAGCAGATCTTTGCTTTAATGCAATGATTCCTATGACTTAAGTGAGATGGTTTCTTACTGAGTGCATCAGAACTCCAAAAATAGCATGTATACTCATTTATAAACCTTCTGCTTTCTTCTAAATGAACTCAAACATATGATAAGATTTCCATTCATAATTTTTGATTCAATTTTAAATTATAAAAACTCTCTATGTTCTAAATTTTTTTTCTCAAAGTGGTGAGATTTCTCTGAATGGCTTGTTGCCTTTGCATATTTGCTATAATACTCATGGGAACATAAAAAAAAAAAAAGGAGCAAATTAATTAAGCAATTTAAAAAAACCCTGAAAAGCGTCTTCCCCCCCCCCCCCCCCCCCCCCCCCTGCCCCCACCCCCCCTTTTTTTGGTAGAATTTATTTCAGGGTTTTTGCAGGATTCTGTTTTTCACAGTGGAGGTATTTTCATTGTTGAGTAGATGCTAAATAGAAGCCTTAATACTAAGGAGAACTAGATCAGTGCTTGCTTTCTGTCAGAGCCACTCGCTGCTGGTGGCATGACTTGTTTAAAATTTAACTCTTTAGTTTAAATCTGGTTAAGTCTTTAGACATATTGGCTGTCACAGCAGTCTGCAGAATGGATCTGAGATTACCAAAAAATCCCAAAACCACAAAACTCAACAAAAAACATGGAAAGCTGTATATGGCACCTTCCAGATTTTCTTCTGATTGTTGGGGTGTACCTCTCATATACTTGAATCTGATAACTACTGGATAGTTCTCTTCTGCTGTTTTCTCTTTGGTGGCATATCTACAGCACAGTGGTTTGTTTGAATTCATATAATACAATTTTGATCTCTTTTGTGAGATTTGTGAATTTTATTGCAGTCTGAAACCATCCAACGCAAGCTTTAGAACTGAAGCAAAAGGGAACATGAAAGCCCTCTATTAAGATGACTAATATTCCAGATGAAGCTAATTAGTATGATAACCTGTGCATGCAACAGAATTGTAAAATTAGTGAGATCAACCCTGCAATACCATTAACTATATTATAACTCTTCACATGATTTTCTCCCCCCAATAATAAAAGGTCTTAGAAATGTGAGATTTCAATTTGCGTTATCATCTGGTGGAGCTCATCAACACCACACGCTACAGTGAATATTGTGGTTTTCACAGCAGGGCCTTTTTTATCTTTGCAAATTTGTAAATTAAAATAATTTCACCTGGGGAAATCCTGCACCAGAGAAATATTGGTGACCTTGACAACACTTTTCCATTTCTTCTTTTTATTCTCCTGTTTTTCCCTAACAAATAATGATGGCAAATAAATGATAGAAGATTGCCTTGTACTATACATCACATTTATTACATTCGTTTCTGTGCTCTGTGTTCCTATAAGGTTGCATAGTCAGATTTAAATGCAATCCTTATGTGGAAACCTGCTTTCAGAAGAAGAGAAAACAAAAGAGAGAAAACAAAGAAAAAGAGGAAGAATCGTATGTGATGTGTTCCACTGAAGCATGGAGAAATGGGGGAAAATGGTGGGGTCATGTAGTACAAGTAACAGTAAGTAATTTTTATGAAGTGCCAATGCTCAGTAATGAGCAAAGCACTGTATGCCAGCACTGTATCTGTTTGTGTATTGCCTTATATTCTCTGGTATTTTGATTTATCAGAACTTAACACCTGTCTTCTTTCTTTTTCTCATGCTATCTAAGTTAAAGTCTTCATATTTTCAGTGAGAAGTGTTTCAAACAATGAAAAGTGGTATTGGAAAATTTTAATGTTAACATAACATGGTTTTCCACTCATCCTCTAACAGCAGCTGGTCTAAATAGTGTCTAATGGACAGAAAAATGTCTTTTACAAAAGAATCATGAAATGGTTTGGTTTGGAAGGAACTTAAAGACCATCTAATTCCAACCCCCTGCCTTGAGCAGGGAAGCCTTTCACTAGACTGTTAAAAAATTATTTCCTTCAGGATAATAATATATGAGATAACACATAGGATTACACATATGACATTCACTTTTCCATCTGTATTTTTGAACAATTTCTTCTATTGCAACTTCTTGGCTTGTTCAAATTCTGTACCCCAAAAAGATGTAAGTTAGCAATAGGAATAGTTGCCACAACATCTCATCTTGGTTTCAGACTGAAGACTGTTAAGATCAAAGAATAAGGCCTTTGACCCTTGATAAATTGTTTGTACTTACAGGATTATCAGTGTAAGTGAGTTACATGCCACTGTTCTTTCACCAGAGGCTTGAATTAATGAGTTAACTCTCTCTTTCATTCTCTCTAACAGAAATGACAACACTCAAGAAGACTGGAGCAAGATTGAAACAACTCTGGAATGCAGAAGGCAAGTAATACCTATGCTAATCAACACTGCAACAGCTTATGAAAAAATTGGTCCTGGTAGAGTTGTCTATGGCAAAAAGTCAGGTCTTTATAAAATGTTACCATGCATTTGTTTATTTCAGGGAGAAAAATTATTATTATAATGATCTGGATCTTCATGTGTAGTACTCTAAAACTGATGGGGAAAATCATGATAATCACAAGGTCTAAGGTGCATTTAATTTAATTTAACTTAACAAAACACTCAGTATATAGCCTGGGGAGCGTTAGAGGGGAATATTAGTGCTTTTTGATAAGAAAAAAAAAATAGCTTTGATGGCAGAAGAAGCTGACACAGCAACTAGAAGCATCTGTGCATATAGTCAAAGGCCAGGAACCCACAGTGCTCCTTACCCTGATGGCACAACGGAAAAGGCTGGTTACAGCCAGCATGGTCAATGTGTACTCCAAAGGATTTGTGTGGCACAAGGTCCAGTAAAAATCATGAGTGACCAAAATCCAGAAACTGGAAGCAAATCTGAGGGATACTTTGTCCTTTGTTCCTCACATTTTTGTGCTTTTCCTTAGTTTTCTTGCAACTATCAGAGTTAAAGACAAAATGTCAGCCTCAACTTTTGACTACAATCTGAAAATTGAAAATAAGAAGAAATGTGACATTTTAGCTCTGAGACCTTTGTTTCCTGGCTAGGGGAAAAATAGACCTGGCTGCATTTAAACTTGTTCTCATCATTCCAAGGCCAGGGGAAAGTCACACTGCCAAAATGTCATCTGAGAACTTTTGTTTTTAGTCCTCCATTATACTTCTAGGGATTATGATATTGTACTTGGGCTTAAAAGGGGAAGAAGTCAGGGTTACCCTTGAGGAGTCTTCCCCTCAGGAAAATGCTGAGCCTGCTTTTCCTCCTGGTTCCCGGGAATACTATAGAGCACTACTTTCAGTGAATGTAAGAGTGATTTTGTCCAAAAACATTGGATAAAGATACCAACCAAACAAAGAAACCATGCAACTCTCATTGCACTTCCTCAGAGCCTCTAAATCCACCCCTATGATTTTCTGCAATACTGGGTCTCACCACCCTGGGCTGAGACAGGGCAAACTGCCTGATAGTACATGATCAGGGTGGTCTGTTGCCAGTGCTGGCACTGTAGGTTCACACAACATCAGAAGCTTGCTTGGGCTTGCAACCAAACCCAGTAAGAGCACTGACTACTTATTGACTGCTTAAATGTTGTGTTCACAGTTTTGGGTAACTTTCTGCTTAGAGGTACTTTACTTATCCATGTATCTAGATGTTGATCCAACCTTAAATCTTTGCCTAAGCCTGTGCTTTTCCCACCTCTCTCTTTTCTTTTTTTTTCCTTTTTTTTTTTTTTTTTAAACATTATTTTAGGATGATAATAAAATGGCATCTAGTATTTCATCCTTGATAAGGCTTCTTCCTTTTGTGCTACAAAAATTTGGTCTCATAATTCTACAGAATGTGGTATTTCCAGGCACATTAGATACATGGGTCTGGCTTTCTACAGATCTTTTGTTCACTGTTCACCCTGCAGCCAGTGATAGGACAGGCCATGAAACATCGGGAAAGTAGTTTCTAATAGTTTTCTCTCTGCCATATATTCACCTCCCATTTTGAATAATGCTTGGCAGATGCAGAAAGAGACAAGCCCTGCTTACAAACCTGCTGTTAAATTTCTGTGCATCTTGAACTGTATAGTCATATTCTTCAAGTCATATTCCTGGTCAAGGAGGGCCTTGGGATGCTTAATTCTTTTGTAGTTCCTGGTTATAGATCTTTGACAGCAATAAATAAATAAAAGAAAACGTAGCTGGTGAATTTCTGCACTGATTTTAACAGTAATTTAGGAATCATTTCCTAAAGCACTACAGCTGATTCCTGAGGACTGCTGAGTACTCTTAAGGCTGACCAAAGATTTAAACAGCAGGAAGGATATTTCAAATTAGAAAGGAGAATCACTGGCAGAAGTCCATATGCCATATGTTAGGCTCTGACTGTGCTTCCTCATTTTTTTTCTGAGTACAAAAGGTAAAAAAATGAAAATAAAAATAAAGGAGGGAATGATTATTCAGGAAGTAATTTGTTAGTAGGGAGAGGGGGTCCAAATTTTAGGATTCACTATATTGCATGGAGAACCAATAATCTTAGTAAAACCTTCTATTTACATGAATTCATAATTGAACCACTTTCCTTTGGATATGTTTTTATTCAAAAATGTTTGATGAAGCTTCTAGGCAAATTTTAAAAGCAGCAGATGAGTATGAAGAGCTCTCTGTGAGGCTTTTCCTTCAAAATGCAAAGAAATTTTGAACATGTGAGTCACAAAATACCCACTTTTTCCCATCAAAGAGGGTAATAGCATTTCTAATGGGATGGTACTTTGCATTTAATTCTCTCAATACTTGCACTTAAAACTAGATGACTTTTTACAAACAGCGACAAGAATGCAGGACATTGAGTATTGGATGTAAATGTGGCAGAATGTGATTCATCCAATAAAAAGGAACCCTGGAATTTTTTAGGTAATTATTTTTAGATTGTAATTTTATAGTATTCCTACAGTATTCCTTTACATTAAAAAAAAAAATTAATTTTTTAATAAAACTGATCAGCCAAAATATTTTTTCCTGTATCTATGTAGAGGGTCCTTAGGTTTCCAAGCATACTGGTAGGTATTTTCCCTGGGTATCTTGTAATATTGTTTACTGCATCATTTTCTGAAATCATGATCACCCCCACAGGGAAAAGAGGCCTGCACCTGGCAGGCAGGCTCACAGAGGCTGCTTACTTTGACACAGCTGGATATAGTGATTGTTCTAAACCCATCATTTATTTTGCATAATGGTTGACCTTTCTGCCTGTAATCTGTGGTGAGGAATTCAGACCATTTACAGTACTGCAGATGAATAGGTGTTTCTGTCCATTAGAAATCAGGGGGTTTGGTAATTTCCTTTTAAATCATTGTATTTAGATATTTGAATACCCAAAACACTTTCTTTTCCCAGCTTCAATCAAACTGTTTAAAAAATGTGTAATTTTAAAGATCAGCTAATCAAATAAATGTGCACACAGCTGTATGATATTGCAGTTCTTTAATATCGAGCAAATTGGGACATACATCAAAACATTTAATTTAAGTATATTATTAGTATTTGCTAAGATCTGAAAACACCAGTTGCTTTATCTTGATGAGAGGGTAGTAACTTATTAATATAAAACTATTTTAATAATTCAGTTGCTTGAACAATAAAGGAATTTACTTGAGTATAATTTTTGCAATAAATTATGTCAAGCAATAACCAAATTCTTTACTGAAATTTGTTCTCATATTGATGGAGTTAGTAGTTTGAAGAAAAAATATCCAAATTAATAAAGAAAATTGTATTATAAAAATTTCAAATGTTAGTTTACTCAGTTTACTACAGGAAAAACAGTTTTCTGATTAAATATTGTGCCTAGTCGCAGAACTGTTGTAACATGGACAGTAACTGTTACTATTAATGAGAAGAAAATAACTTACTGCCTCCTTTGACCTTTTTTGAGTGAAAAACAACTTTAATCTCTTCCCTGCTATAGTCAGGAAATTTCTGAGTAGGCTAATACTTTTTGATATGAAAGTTATAGTGATCTTAGGTTCTTTTTAATTTGTTTATATCTTTTCTGTACCTAAAACATTTTCACTTCAAGGAATTTGAGAGGCAGCTTCTGGCTTTAGGATAAGAAGTGATAAGAAGGTCTCCAGGTAGTGAATGCAGCCTGCCTTAACTTCTGACACTGAAGACCTAGGTGTAAATCTTCTCAGAGGCCAGCTGAAATTATTTCCCCAGAACAGTGCTGTAGAGGCAGCCTCATTCGGATTCCCTTGAAAGAGATTTCATTTCATTAAACTCTAGACTTGACTCTTTTGCAAAGAGGTCAGGAAAAATGCTACATGCAGCTCTCTCTCCCTTCAGTAATGTCACCATTTCTGTGATCTATAGCAGCTGCATCTTTATGTGCCACAGAAGGGCCATACAGATAGTGTTCTGTTTCCTGCAAAATTAAGGCATTCAGATTAGTGTATAATACATATTTCTGAGTAAAATACCAGAAAGCTACACTCCATTGCAACATATCATTGCAACAGCATATGTTTGTACAAGAAACATTTCAATTAAAAGTGAAATTAGAAGAAAGAGATGGGGAAAAAGAAATGTCTCCATTTTAAACTTTTTAACATGGGAACATGATTAGGATGTTTTTCTGAAGTTAGCCATCAGACACTGTAACCATTTCAGACCAAGTCAGATTTGTCAATAAGATGCTCCAGATAAGATAAGAAAGAAATAAGTAAAATTGTAAATTGTTGTTAGTGTGTTATCAATATCCTTGAAACTGAAGCTATCAGTGTATTCTCTAATTTTTGAATAGTGACTTATTTGCATTAAGCAAATTGTTTCTCAGTCACAATCATGTGTCATTAAGTTTTAATCTCACATCCATCGTGTGCCATTTAGCTTTGGTGTTTCTGGGTGTCAAAGGTCTTCTTTTTCCTATAGACAGATTGGTGGAGGGTCACACGTATGGACTTGTAATAATGGACTGTTGTCTTTGCTGAGACAGAGTATTCATTTATCTTGTTTCTCAAACAGCCAACAGCCAGTCAGACTCCCTGGATAAAATGGGATTTATATTTAGCCTCTAATAAAAGTTATGTTATTAAAAGTGAGTGTCAATAGCTATGATATTAAAAAGTTTCTAGTAATTGCAGCATTTGTTTCTCTTTTCCAGAAGTCTGGCCTCCTGAACATGCCTGAGGTAAATAACTTAGTGAATCAAGGAGGTGGTGCACATGCCACTGCTCAGGCACTTATGTCTTTTATCTATGACATCTGCTTGTGTGGCACAGATAGGTTATGTCTATGGCATGGGCTCTTGCTGTTACCTGCCTTGCCACTTGTAGGTCTTGTAGAGGGGAAGGAGAGCACAGGTCTCACCACAGGTGCTAGTGGTCCCTGGTTCTTGAGAAAAAGGCACCATTTTTTTTTCTAAGAAAAGGAAGTAGGAATTACCTCCAAAGAGAATTGAATAAAAGCTTTTGAATGGTGTACCTTGTGCTAAAAACAACAGTGTGTTGGTTCGATACATATTTTATTGTGAATTTACTGGAAGCTATGTAATAGAGTGAGTTATGAATGCAACAGCTTAGGAGAGCGGCATGTGGTATTTTTCTGACTCACAGCTATTGTGAGATTGGAAAGAGTTATTTCAGTTCTTTCTTCATGCCCTTTCTGTCTTCCATCTTGGTTGAGGGCAAACATCCATTGGTAGGGCACTGGTCTATGTATCTCTCCTTTTCACTGACCTTTAGTGACAGAAATTTGCTTTACTTCTAAACAATATTAGAAACTGTTGTGCCAATAAAAAAATCTAAACACAACCAAAACATCAAATAACCATGTTTTGCTTTTGCCTACATGCCAGAAAAAAGGAAAATTTATCATAAACTCCAAGAAAAACAGGAACTTGAGGTAGAAATTAGCATAAGATAATTATATAATCATTTAAGCTGCAAAAGACCTTTAAGACCATTGAGTCCAATTACCTACTGTAACTTGAAAAGGGACTCCAAAGTCACAAATCTCATTGAATGACCTTCTCACACCACTTTCAGCTGATGTCTTTCTCTTCCAAATTATTATAATTAAGAGTGCACCCATTAAATTTTTTCATTTGTTAGATGGATGATGCTATTTTATAATGCGGCCAAATAATGTGCCCATTATGAGTTTCAAGTCTGGTGCCAACAAAATGTCTGCAGCTCTTCTTCAAACTTCATTTGAAACCTCAGAAGAAGTCATTGAAAGACAGTTTGGGAAGGAAGCCATGTGAGTTTAACCAGTAACCGCCCATGTTTGGATGTTATTGTCTGATGTTTTCTTAATAATTAAGGTTTATAAATATTATGGAAGTAAAGCAGGGCAAGATTATTAATGGACTGAAGTAAGCCAAGGGTGTTGAACGTGTGTGGGTAAACGTCGCATACAGTCATATCCAAATGAAGTTTGGAATTGTTTGAAAGGCATAAAGAATCAAAACAGATTTTTCTATACTTGCATTTTCCAAAACAATGCTTTAAAAAAACCTATATAAAACTCTGGTGTTCTTAGTAGAGCCAGTGTTTCTCCTTTGGATTTCTCCTTATTGTGTAATCAAAAATAGCCCGATTATCTTTCCTACTTTGGTGCCAGTTGTTCACTTTTACCTTCTTATGGAGATCTCAAGTCTTTCCATCACACGTTCATATTATTTTATTTGCATTTTCTTCTTATTTTCTCTTTCTTTCCTTCTTGTATAGATTTGTATTTAAATGCAACCACACTCCTTAAAAATACCTTGTGGATGCTGACATGTTTAGAACAACTTCTCTGTAACAAAGTTTATTTCCAAGCACCACCTTGATATTGCAATATGCTCCTCACTATTGAGATGCTGGCTGGGGTGAAAAGATTAAAGTAGCATGATTTTTATGCTGCCTTTTTATGTTGAGCCAAACATGTCCTCTTTAAGCAGGACAAAGCTTTCATATTCAGAGAAAAATTTCAGGAAATCAAAATTTGAATCTAAAACCATTTAAGCCCAGCAGTAACAGAATTAGAAGCAAGTAGCAACCAGTGTTGCAAGTAGTGAGCAACTACTCATGATGTATGAGTAGGAAATGAGAGTTGAAAGCATTGCATTATGTAAATCAAAGTATATTTGGCTGAAGAAAAGTGTAAAGGATTCTGGTCCACTGGTAGCTAAACACAACCTAGGAGACTGTCATTTCAGTACAAGAGATAATTTTCTTGGTTTATAATGTGGGTTTCTCTGAATAGTAGGCAAGTTCTGTGTTTTCTTCTTAGTTGAGACAGATGAAAAATGCATATTACTTTTTTCCAATAACCCCATCAAGTTATGTTTCATTCTGAAATCCCAAACAATAAATAACACAGAATCACAGAATATTCTGCATTAGAAGGAAACAAGGATCATCAAATGAAACTCCTGGCCCTTCCCAGGACACACCAAGAATCTGTGTCTGAGGGCATTGTCCAAACACTTATTGAACTCTGTCACGTTGTTGCTGTGACCATTTCTCTGGGGAGTCCATTCCAGTGCCCAACCACCCTCTGGTTGAAGAACCTTTTCCTGATATCCAACCTAAATCTCCCCTGACACAACTTCAGGCCATTCCCTTGCATTCTGAGAAGAGATCAGTGTCTGTCCCTCCTCATCGCCTAAAAAAATAATGTGTGATGCATTTCAACAACATATAAGATAATCTGTTACAAAGGTGTTATTAAAAGAACATTTGATATTTTGCTATATTTAACTTGTTTCTTTCTCAATTTACACTGTCAATTTTCTTTATCTTCTTATAATATGGCATCTGTGATTACAATATGGTACCTGTGATTACAAATTACGATAGCTACTAATCTAATGAGTTTGGGGTCAATCTCTGACTAAACTCAAAAGGCGGGGGCATTGGCAAACTAGCTCTTGGAATGAGACTGAGGAATTTCTGAGAGTTGAAACCAGATTATCTGGTTGTTCAGAAGCAGAAGTTTTGAGATCATGGACCTTAAACTATTTGCATGGTGGGTTTGGCATGTCTTTGAGCTTTGGATCAACTTACTTTTTTTTTTTTTTTTTTTTTTTTTTTTTTTTTTTTTTCCAAAAATTCGGAGGCAAAAAGTCATGAATCATGAGTTGGATGGAAGTCAAAAACTTCTGAGAGATTCATGCAAGTGGCTTGGGAAGAAACCCCTTGCTCTTTTTAGAGCTGATCTCAAGGTTTCCTGTTCCAGTATTTTCTGAGATTCCTGTCCACAATTAGCTGTGACTTACAGACTTTAAAGATATGCCTAAGGAGATGACAGCAAGATATCTCTTATGTGTTCAATTTTAATACATTTCTGATGAAAAAAGGCTATATTTGAGAGAAACTGTGGATTTGAGGACAAGATCATTAAACTGAGTTTTTTGTGATAGTATCCCTTGCCACCTATCTTGTAGGCCTGAATTTCTGTAATGACAGAATTTATCTCAATCTGACAGTCTATAGGCATCATGATCCTATATCAGACTGTATGATTAATTTAGTTGAAATAATTTGCTCCTAAAATGAATTTGTAGATTCTATTTCTTTTTTATTTAAATTGATCAAACATCTGTGAAAAATTGTATTTATAGCACACTGTATGTTATGTGTCTTTATATCAAGACTCATATATTTTCTGTAGGTTTACGCAGTTATATTTAACTTTCTTGCTGTTATGAATTTGTCTTGGTGTCTTTCAATCAGGAACTGATAAACAGGAAAATTGATTATTCAGGATTGGGGGGCATTTTCGAAGAATGAATTATGTTTTTGTTATTGCAAAACTGACTGTCTAAGCTGTAAAAAACATTCTCGTCATGTCTGTTCAGAAAACAAGCACTTATTTCCTCCTCTGCCCCTGAAATTTACCGTTTTCCTTTTACCTGGGAAACATTTCTGTTCCACTCCTGATTGAAATGAAAAAACCTCAGATGATCAATAAGGAAGTATTTTCAGAAAAATTTTGCTGAAACAAATGTGGCACAAATATGCACATGGTTTCAATTTCCTGCGAAGCATTGACATTTTTACTCAATTTCCTCTTAATCCTTTATCAGTCACAACTCCCGTGCTTCTGGATTCCTTTCTTAGCAGCCAGGGGTGGGGTTAAAAAAACATTGAAATGGAAGAGAGCTCAACCAGCTCATTCTGTGTAATAAAATCCATTCCACTGTGGTTCTAATTTCATCAACTAATACAAGTCAACATCAAGCGTTAATGAGAAAAGGTTTCCAATTAGATACAGTCTGACACTGACCCAGCTTTTCAGTCACCTCCAATTGTCAGCGATAAAAAGGACGGTTCAATATGATATGGATCATTCACTCCAAATCTCCACAACTCATTTATGACAAACACAACTAACAGAGCATAGGGAACTGCTGAATTGTTTTTCATTATGTTGGCACATTGGCTTTAGACTACAGTGGTAATGATCTTTAGAGGTTTTCCATACAGAGTGTCACTAATGAGCAGACCAGGATGGGGCGATGAGGTGATGACAACCCACATTTTCAAGTGACAATACCAGCAACATGATGATGCTTAAAATTCCTTATTATTTCTGGAAAGTAATTCTCTACCATAGAGAAGAGAGAGTTAGGAGGTTAAGCTATTAAATAAAATGAGTACAGAAAGTGAACAGCTCATTAAAAAGGAAACACTTTTACAAAATACACAAGCCTTTTCTCTGTAAAATGTGCTTCAGATGTCTTTCCATACACAGTTACTTCAACTGGTGTTTTTGTAAGCCAGGAGATCTAGGGATGTGTTAAAATCCTTCAGGAGTGCATTTTCTGGTGCAGTATTTATCTACCTTCAAATCCAGAGCACATATGGGGTATAAAGTTAGGTAGATGTTAAATTCATTCCTAGGTCAAGGGCTTCCTGCTGACCAGGACATTAAAGGTCAACTTTAAGATGCTGACCTTTATTCCAAAAAGCCATTCCAAAACCACTGGGCTGTAATGAGCACCTGCAATTTGTGAAAATGTTAAGCATGGCAAGTCAGTAAATTACAGCACTGCTACAATTGCTAAAAAGTGAATTTAAGGTAACTTAATAATAATGCATAAAATCTATCTGCAGACTATAAAATACAAGAGCCATATTCTATTCTTTGAAACTGTGGAGAAGTTTTACATTAGTTTTTGTGGTTTTTCCTTTCTAACTCTCCTTGAAATCTTTTTATTTTGGAATGGAATGAATACCTTTATATCATTATGGATCACAGGTTTTGAAAACTTGAATTAATTTCTGTCTGCATAAACTATTACCTGGGAAATGCATTCCAAGGATCAGAGTACTTGGGGAAGAAAAGAAGGCTAGGACAGTGAAAGAAAAGGTGTTGAGATTTGTTTTTTGAGGATGCCAAAACTTAAAAGTTTTCCACCAAAGACTATGTTACAAGATGAAATGAGTTCTGATCATGTCAAATGTATTCATCAGAAATGAACTCAGTAAATATCAGCTTTGCAAAATATGATATTTTTCCAGTTCATACTCGATTGTAGTGTCAAACAGAGTAGACTGGTCAAATAAAAATCTTGTGTTACTATTCCGCTAGAAAATTTGCTTATTTTAATTTTGTGGCAGATTTGACTGGGTAAAGCCCATACATATTTGCTTGACGTACTCATAAGTATGTCAAGCTGCTTTTTAAAATTGCATGAAAATTCTTGAGTCTGAATGATTAAAATCTATTTTGCACATAATTTTCCATTTGTTCCTTTTGCAGGATAATTTTGAAACTCTTTTGATACTTGAGAGAATCATTAACTGTGTGGAAACACATTGGAAGAATTATTTAAGGGTTTTGTGTTTCTTCTTCATCTGCAGATGATGTAGAAACAAAGTTACTAGTATAATTTTTAAAAAGGTTTCATACAGCCATGGCAGCAGTTCTGATGTATGGATTTCATGTGTCCTAAGTTTTATTTGACATTGCAACCTTGCCTGGTGTATGTCTGAAAGTGTAGACCAATGATCTCCTAGCTTGATTAATCATCCCTTTTTTATATGTTGATTTCAAGATCACACCATATAATAAATAATTAATCTACATTCGTTGTAGGAAATTCTGCATCATCCAGGTCCTCCTATGTGTCTACTTGTCTTCCTTGTATCATGGAAACAAAAATTAACACTGAGTGTCATTAGTACAGTCAGTTTACAAGGCAGATGCACCCCGTTGTCAATGCATCTGGACACTTCAACATGTTTCAATGTGAATTCTTTTGATGAGTCAAAACCTGATTATTTTCAGTATATAACATTGAAATCTGTCAAGTTTGTAGGTGTATGTAAAGATAGAACATAGACAAAGACAGACATTCTTGTTTTTGACACAGAAGGTTACGCATGGTTCACAACTTAGAACTGATAAACTTGTCCTTTTTAAACTTGGGCTTTTTTATACATGTAATTGTTGTATAAGTCTATATAGCTGTGTAAACTTCAGAGACAGTGTCAGCATAGAATATGATTTGCAAACATCAGGAAATAGAGGCAGAAGAAATAGAAAACAAAAATAGCAGAGGCCTCCAGAAATTAGAGTACTTATATCCTGCTGGGTATGAATTCTGAGTATCATGATAGGAGCTCTCTTAAAGAAAAGGAAGAGGGTGTCATCCACAAACTTGAGAAGTGCGTTGATCTTTCTGTAACATAAGGCTTCAAACTCTGAAGATTAATATCTTTTGTTTTTTGGGCACGGAAGGAGATAGGCTTCCGAAGAGTCTGGTTCAGACAGGGATATATATATATTTGTGATTCTAGTTATTCTATAGATAGCTGTTTGACCCCAGTCCCACAGCCCTCATCAAGATGTGCCAGTGTGTCTGTTCTTTTGACATGCCAGACGTTCCATCTGAACACCCTGGGCGAGAAATGACCATATTTGTGCTGGAGTCTATACACTTCCTTTGCCTAGTCTGGTTCCACCGCTCTTCTTGGGCAGTATAGAATGGAAGCCACCATGCAGAGGGCCTTTGTTGCATTCCAGAGCAGTCTAAGGCACATCTGCCTCACATCACTTAAGTTCTATTACATAAGTGAGTCAAATCATAGGTCAAACGAAGAGCTTGCCTTGATTCATTATGCTACAGAGGTATATCCTGAATTTCTATAAAAATTTTTTCAGTTCTGGGCTGTTTACAAATCATAGATAAGACCTCCTCAGACCAAGGAGAATGGAAGATGTTCTTGGGTCTTTGCTTATGAAAGGTGACTGCTATTAGCTGGTAGGAAAGGTGGGGGTTGTATTGATAATGTGTCATGACACATATTGCTGGAACTTACTGCTTTTTTATCCCTGTCCTTGGTGCTGGCATGCCTAGTATAGGAGTCAACTATCCACTGCTGTATATTTTGCTGTAGCTTAAAGCAAAATATTTTGATGGAAGATGTATTAAGTATTGGGAAAAAATTTTTAACTGAGAGGGTTGTGAGGCACTAAAACAGGTTGCCCAGAGAAATTGTAAATGATCTGCCCCTGCAAATATTTATGACCAGGTTGAATGGAACTCTGAGTAACCTGGTCTAGTGGGAGGTGTCTTTGCCCACAGTGGGGGGGTTGGAACCAGATGATCCTTAAGGTCCCTTTCAGCCCAAAACATTCTATGATATATACATTATATTCCTTCCATGTATGAAACACCTCTTACTCAAAAATTTTTCACCCCATGAATTTTCACAGCAAAGGCACAGAATGCTAGGATTTACTTTCAGTAGTGGATTATCAGCACAGGATTGAAGACAAACCTTTTTTGATTTAAAATCCATTAAGTTTTTACAATAGTGTAGGAGATATGCACTGTGAAACTCAGCCATGTGCTATTGCCTGGTTAGGATTTGTACAGGGATTTACTAATCAATGTCTTCTATCAACACAAGGAAATGGGAGAATTTTCTTTTGGGAACTGAGGCTGTGAGTGTTTTGACTTAATGTGTCAACTTCTGTGATTGTGCTGAAATATTGAGTCCTTTGGTTTGGAGGCAACAGAAACTCTACAAGTTACTACATAGCACTGTATGGAATTATGGGTGGAATTTCATAAAAATACCCTTGGGACATATGTTACCTAACAAAACAATTTGAAATTTCCATCAATCTATTTTTTTTACTTTTTTATTTAGTAAGTTTTAAATCCCAATCCCAAATCTCTTGTTCCACAACCACTAACTTTTCAGTATAGTGAATATTAATAATTTTCTTAATTTCAGTTTTCCAGAAAGAAATGAAAAATATTAAGCTAGGTTTAGGTCACTACCCTGTCAATTTTATCTGTATGTATTGTAAAAGGGACAATGGAAGTCATGTTTGGCAAATATTTTCCTCTTATGATGGACAGATGTGACTTGTAATAGACAGGTAAATTTGCAGCTGCTTCAGAATATCTACTTCACCTAATAGTTTAAAGTTCTCTTCTGCCCTTAATTGTTGAGCAAGGCTATGTGTTTTTCCAATGGTAATTGAAGTTAGGCAGAAATCCAATTTTGAATTATATTTATTTACCTTTTCTGTATAAAACTAAGACTTCTGGGGAAATTTCAGGATTTTTGGAAAGTTCTAAGTGCTTTCCAGCTCTAAATCAGGTCAAACATTTCCAGAGAGTAGTCTTTCCTTATTTGTTTTCTAATTTTTGCTATTAGTATCTGCTGAACAAAAAAAACACAAACAAGGCAGACAAAAGTTAATGGAATTCTTCTAAGCATGAAGTAACATTCTCTGCAGTTCAGGGTTTGGCAGAACTTCAAAATGTTTTGCTTGAACTGTCACATCTATCAGAAGTTAGAGTTAGCTTGGCAAGAGAATAAGTGTTCACCATACCTAGATAGGAAATGCATCAATTTCATAACAAATAATTGAAAAAATGAGGTTGCATTTCTTAAGCAGCATGACTCTATAGTCAACACAGCTGAAATAATATTAAATCTCTTAGAATTCTCGCACTGCTAATTAGATTATTATTGTATGAATAATGTCTTCTATGAATCCAATATAGGAATGCATGGACCTGATTTCTCCCCTGAGAAACTGAGTGATTTGATTGTTGTTGTGGTGTGCTTGTTTAAAAAAACAAAAAATAGGTAAGAAAAAAATCAGTCAGTATATGAATAGATATATTATAGCCTATTTATATACATCTCCTATATATTACAGGCTATATTGCATCCTATATAAAAATACAAATATAATTAATAGGGTTAACAGACAGTGTCCCATAAACTGGGTTGATTGTTTTCCAGGCTGTATTTTTAGGATGAAAACTGCAGTTCGACAAAATTTTGGAATCTTAATTTGACATACAAATTAGATTTTTTTTAAAGAAGAAAAATCCACCCTACACAGGCCTTGTTCAGAGGGCCATGACAGAGGATGGACACATTCTGCCACTCATCATATTACTAACAAGAAATATGGTAGGACAAATGAGTTTGAGGTCAGAAATCACAATAAGCAATACTGATACCCCTGTCTAAAATATATATAAAAATATCAGTTGGCAGAACACTTGCTATATGATGTCAGAAGAGCCCTTTATCTCATCAGGCAGCTGTGAAGAAAGCAGGCATTGAGAAGAACTTTGGTTGCTGTGAAGAACTTGGACTGATTACCACAGCCTCTGAAAAAAAATTGCAAAAAGACCAAACAAGGCAGACAAAAGTTCTCTTTCTGATTTCTCAGTTTAGCATTTCAATGATTATAAAAGTTAGGATGTTATTAATTATTTCATATATAAGGATTTGAGTAATTTCAAGTCTCTGAAAGCATCTTCCCTAAGAAATAACCATAATTGGTGAAGTTTCTTGTGACTTTCTTTCCTTGAGCTTAAGGACAAGTTTAACTCAAGTTTACTATGATTGGAAGAGTAGCTTATGCTTTATTAAATATTTGATATTCCACTTGGAAGAATGGAGGAGCGGATTGTAAAAATGGGAGAGAGGAGTTATGAATATCCTGTGAACAAAGAGCTTCAGTGTGCTTTGCTGCTTTATAAGATGCTAGAGGCTCCACAGCAAGGAACACTGCCAGCATGAGCACATCTTGGTTATGTATCTCCTTGTGGATGATAAATGACATAAACTCACTGAAGATTTTGGCACAGTCAAGGAGCACAGAACACTGCTCTCTGCTGTGGATTCTCCTGTGGCCAATACTAGCTGAGCTCCTGATGTAATCCTCAGTTATATTGACCAGAGTGCCAGCCCGACATGAGTTACAAACTCTTTGCAGATCAGGTACCACTGTTTGTGATGCTCTGTTTGGTATATTATTTGATGTTGAAAAAGACTAAAACCTTTCTGTGGTCTTTTCCTTGATGTTAACAATACAGTATTTGTGCCTTTCTTTTCTACTTTCCAATCTTCATGAAATTCACTGGGAGAATACTTGAGAGCTCTGCTTCACAAATCTGAATTGAAATTGGCTTCTGGACTGAAAATTCCTGGGGAGGAGAGAGTTAACAGAAAGATACAATGTGATTTCCTAAGTTTAGGAAATTACGCTAGTACTTTTCCCTCTTCTTTCTCTTCAAGTGGAGTGCGGGGGATTTGGGAGGACCTGGAATTGACTGTAGTGTTTAGCTTTACAGCACCTCAGAAGAAAATATACAAAGTGTTTTGTGTCTCCTTTTCCTAAAACATGATGGAAAGCCCATCTGAAGAGTGTCCTCTGGTTGGCATAAATAGCTAGCGTAAGTTGTTGAGATATTTTTTATTGTCACATCAAGTGAGTCAGTACTTACATATTGTTTCACACAGTACCTTGACTTTTGCTTGTGAATGAAAGAAAATTATGTTTGACATTTACACATTACTCTTAGAAAGGCATAAGAGGAGATGAGTTTTATTAAAAAAACCTGAATTTCTGTCACTGCAGAAAAAGCAAAGTAATCCAAAATTGTCATTATAATTTTTCCTTTTCTAAGTTCCCTAAATGCTATACATGTAAGGATCTTTTTCAAATTATTTAACTCCTTGGTGATTAATTATATCTGCTTGCTTGAGCATAAATAACTATTCCATTTCAATATAGGTGAACTAGGAAAATGCCTTTAAACTGATGGAAGATTTTTTCCCTTCCAACTGAACCTCTCATGCTAGTAAACAATAATTTAATTTGGAAATTGCTCCAAACAGGCATATATTCTTGTACTTATATATGAAAGAACATTTTTGCTTTGACCTGTTTAGGTGTCTTGAGGAATCGGATATTGAATATGCATCGTAAATTCTGTCACCAAGCTCAAAAAGACTTCTGGGCTGGTGAAGTTCAGACTCTGTTTTGTAAACTGCCTTGACTGTGTGGAAAAGGAATTTGCACTGGCATCTAGCCAGATGCTGTAGCTCTGTTGATTCTTAAACCGCTAACAGAAATATAGCTAGAAAAAAGCTTTTGTGACTGTCTTTAAAAGATTATGTAAATAAGAACAAGCATTGATGTTTGCTGTGGTGGCTTGGAAGTGCTCTCTGTAGAAGAAAAGTAGTTTGGTACCTACAGTTCCTACAACCCTTGGAGGTTTGAAATTCACAACAGGAATACAATAAAGAAATCCAGAATGTGAGATAAATTCATAGGCATTCTAGACATGGTGTAAATAAAAATAAGTAATTGCTTTTACCTTCAGGAGTCACAGGTCCTGTGGCTGCCTTTGAACCAATGACATAGAGATAGATGTATCAGACATATCTTACACTGAGTTCCATCCAGTTCTTGTCTTTCACTCTCTTCTTTATTCCAGATGATATATTTTGTTGTTGCGGTGCGCTCCCGCAGTCTCCCTCCCCCTTCCCGGTTCAGTTCAACTTTAATTTATTGTATTGTAATGTATTAGTTTCAATTACCCAAGATGGCGCTTGCCAGGCTTCCCCTCCCCCTGTTTTTCCCTCTGCAGGGCTGCCCGTCATTTGGTTGCTTAGTTACTCCCGCCTTTTTGTATCTTTTAACTCCCACCCCTGTATCTTGAGTTGTTAGCCTGCCTGCCTGTCACTCTCTGTCCCTGCCTGCTTTTCCAGACCCTTCTCCCCAGGGCAGAGGGTGATTGGGCAGAGCAGAGCTGGCCCTCCCCTAATGTTGTTTCATTTGTTATTGCTCCCTGTCAATTATGTTTAGTGTTAAGTTCATTGGCCAGGGGAAGGAGTTCACCTCCCCCTGGTCCCCCTATATATGTTATGTTCACCCCGCCCCTCGGGGCAGTTCCCTGCAGCCTCCCCCCCTGTCAGTACTCTTCACTCCCTTCAATAAACCTTCCCTCTGCTGTGGAGAACTGCTGCCTCACGCCTGGTCCTTCACCTTCGTTCGTGCTGTCGCCTCTGTTCCTCAGCCTGCTGGAGCTGCCTCCTCCACCTCAGACGTGGAGGGAGCTCCGAGAAGGGCATCGATTCCCAGTTGCTCCTTTTGGAGATCCTGGACTTTGCAGCTGCCCGTGCCCGGAAGAACAGGCTGTTGGCTGTGCATCTCTGTGGGCCAGCCGGGCTCAGATTCGGCACCGCCACATTTTGTGTCATAATATTTACAGTATGGTGAACTATCTTCCCTTTATCTCTTCATTTCCATCTTGTTCATCCTGTCCATCACAAAATGTGTACATGAAAAGCAATTTGACTGGGAGGACACACAAATACAAGCCTTTCCATAACAATGTAACATGGTATCTGATGAAAAAATTGACTGCTAGGATTTTGACTAATTATTGCATATGCAATTGAACTTCTGAAATAAAATCTCATGGTTAGGACTCATGTCTTTTCACATCAGTGGCACACCTGAGTGTTTACACAGTATTTCTAGTGACATGGTAGATGGAAACATAGTTCACAGTGTTGATGGTGTTCTGTTTCAAACTCCAGTAGAAAGAGAAGGATAAAGTTCATATAGACTTCCAGACTTTTGTTGTTCTAGCTGAAATTTTTTAACTAAAAATAGAACAATCAGAAGCTGTTGCTATTGTTATTTTTGCTGTTATCTTTCTGGCGTTGAACCGGTGAGGACAATAGTATCTTATGATACTTTCTGTACATGAGTTTCCTTGTTAAAACATTCAGTCAAACTGATCAGTCTGTACTGCTTGAAACTGCACATTTTCAAGCTTTATATAGAGCATAATTTTTAGCTGCAGTGTTGTTTATTCTGACTCTGCAACCTGGAGGTACGATAGTTACCTAGCTTCCATTGTGTAATGGAATGATTGCATATATTTGATCCTCTCTTCTAAGTAGAGTGCAAAAGTGTAACTTTAATAAATTAAATTATTTAGCAGCAACACATGAATTTTTCTATTTTACATGAGATTTGTAGTAGTAGTGGTTAGCCCTTGACAGTTACTTATAGCAATTGATGGTAATTAAATACTACTTCATTTACTGTACTCTGCAATATATTTAGTTTTATATTTATGGATCACCTCTTTCTCTGGAAATATGATGTTTCTGTAATTAAAATTAATAAATATTCATTATAGATACTTGGAGAATTATAAGAATTTTTTCGTAAACATAAGGGAAAATTAGTGCTTTATATTGGGTAGTAGCAAAGAGATCATTACACAAATATAGTGCACCAAGTCACAATTAACAGCTACTCAAATAGCAAAGCTTTCAGAGGCTGACTTGTCTCTGCAGTATATCTGTGCTACTGCTGTGTCTGTAACACCGCAGAGCTTTGCAATGCATTGTTTTTTTGTAAATGTTTTCTTTTTCATGATTGTTTTTGTCCAGACCTGTGGCGGTGCCGGAATCCGAGCCCGGCTGGCTCCACAGAATGCACAGCCAACAGCCTGTGGTTGTGGGCACGGGCAGCTGCAAAGTCCCAGGACCTTCCAGCGGAAGCAGACTGGGATATCAATGCCCTTCTCTGGAGCTCCCTCCACGTCTGTGGTGGAGGAGGCAGCTCCAGCAGGCCAAGGAACGGAGACGGTAGCACGAGCAGAGGCGAAGGATCAGGCGTGAGGCGTCAGTTCTCAGCAGCAGCAGGGAGGTTTATTAAAGGGGAGCGAAGGGATGTGACAGGAGGGAAGGCTGCAGGGAACTGCACTGAGGGGCGGGGTGAACAGAAGTTATATAGGGAGACCAGGGGGAGGCTTATCCCTTCCCCTGGCCAACGAACTTAATACACAACTTAATAGACAGGGGGCGGCAGCAAATGGAATCACATAAGGGGTGGGACAGTCCTCTCCTGCCCAATCACCCTCTGCCCTGGGGAGAAGGTTCTGGAGAAACAGGCAGGGGCAGAGAGTGACAGGCAGGTAGGCTGGCAACTCAAAAAACTGGGGAGGGGATTAAAAGATACAAAAAGGCGGGAGTAACCAAGGTAACTAACTGACTGACAGCCCTGCAGAGGGAAAAACAGGGGGAGGGGGAACCCGGCAAGCGCCATCTTAAGTAATAGAAACTAATACATTACAATACTACAAATTAAAGTTTAACCAAACCGAGAAGGGGAGAGGGAGACGGCGGGGGCGCACCGCAACACAGACCTATTATCTTAGCAACTTGTAGCCAATAAAGACTGTAATTCTGCTCAAGGGATACGTGTATTAATTGCTTGAGATATCCTATTTTGCCCACTCTGAATTTCTGTTCTTGGTTGGTTGGAATGTTCTTGCTCCCTTGAGAGGCTGCACCCCAGCGGCAGCTGTTTTTCTCCACAGGGTGCTCAACCATAAGTTCTTAAAAATCTTCTCTGAGATCTGCTAGAAAAAAAAAGGTGTGATAAAAATGTCTTTCTTGACAACTTTCCATAGTGAGCAAGGAATCTTCTGTATTATGTGGAAAAATCAGATTCTGATCTTGAAATGCTGACAATCAAATTTTGATGAGAGCTGTGACATAGGAGGTCAGAGGAGCTGTGTGTGCCTTAGATCTGTTTCTCCTCCAAATTAAGTATTTGGGAAACCTTTACCCAAATATGTGACTGAATCACCAGAGAGTCTTGATAAGTTTATTTCTGAGTGTGGGGTTTTGATTACAGGCAGATGGGGTATGGGGCTGATACAGCTGGACTGCCACAGCAAAATGGCCCATTTTCTCTCTTTAGATTTCCAAAATATGCATTTCTTTGTGGACTTCCTGTCAGACTGTGTTCATTACTATATCAGGACACGGATGTGATTTCTTTGGTCACCCTGTGGTAGTTGATTGACTGGACACTAGGTACCTATCAAATCCTGGCACTCCCCTTCTCAACTGGACAGGCGAGAGAAAACACAATGAAAGGCTTGAGGGCCAGGATAAGGGTAAAGAGATAAATTACCAACTGCAATCATGGGCAAACCAGACTTGATTTAGGGAAAATAAATGTAATTTATTACCAATCAAATCACAGTAGAATAATGGGAAAAAAAATTATAATGTTAAAATACCCTCCCCACACACCTTATTTTGTCTCAGGCTCAAGTTCACTCTTAAATTCTCTACATTCTCCCTACAGCAGCACAGGTGGATGAGGAATGTAAGCTGGATACAGCTCAACACACACTTGTCTCTGTTGTGCCTTCTGTTCCTCTCCTCCCGTGTGAGGTCCCCCCACAGGAAACAGTCATCCAGGAGCTCCTGCAACAAGAGCCCTCCCCTCAGAAGCCGTTCTTCATGGCAGGTCCAGCATACATCCATCCTATGGGGTTCAGTCCCTCAGGAACGGCCTTTTCCTGTGTGAGTCTCCATGGGGTCACAAGTTCTGCCAGGAAACCCATTCCAATGTGGTCTCTCTCTTCAGAGGGCCACAACCCCTGACAGGATCTTTTTTCAGCACAGGCTTCTCACATGGTCACAGCCTTCTTTGGGCACATCTACCCCTTTCTGGTGTGAGGTCCTCCACAGGCTGCAGGCAGATATCTGCTCCCCCATGGATCTCCATCAGCTGAAGACAGACAACCTGCCTCACCATGGTCTTTATCATGGACTGCTGGGGAATTTGCTCTGGCACATGGTGCATCTCCTACCTGTCCCTCTCCACTGACTTTATTGTCTGGAGAGCTGTTTCTCCAACACACTCAGTCCTCACTTCCAGGAGCTGCTGCACAGCAGGTTTACCCTGTTCTTAAAAGAGTTATCTGCAGGCACTGCTACTGTTGCTGATGGCTTGGCCTTGGCTATCAGTGTGTGCACCTTGGTGCCATCTAGGAGCGGCTCTATCAGACAGAGGGAAGTTTCTGTCAGCCTCTCATAGAAACCACCTTTGTAGACCCTCCACTATGAAAAGCTTATCTCCTTCAATCCTGATTCCCGGCGTCCAAGTAGTCCAGAAAGAGGCAAGGCTATGACAAAAAGATGTGGCTGTCTGTGTTTTTATGATCAGAGAGATTTTGTAACTTAGTCTTTTGGGTGTTGTCTATGTCCAGTGAATTTGAATTTTGGAATGGAAATTTTTAGGTGAAACTTTGCTTTATGTATATATTGTGGCATACAACTAAGAAAACTGTTTGTACAGTCAAAATTATTTGCCTCCTGCTAGAACTAAGAACGAAATCAGGAAAGGGATTGCAAATATGGATGCAAGGTTCCTAAGCAGTTTATATGCATGAATGATTTGCACAGAGGACTGGCCCAAATTTAATTTCTGGTCAAGAGGCAATGTAAATGTGCAGTCCTGGCAATGCTGCAGACTGCAGCAAATCAAAGCAGCATCCATTCTTTGTGCCATACACCAGTCATTAATGTCAGTACACATGACAAAAGCTCTGTGACCAAAAGGCAAAGGCTGTATCTAAAACTATTAAGCCTTATATCTGTCCTCTGTGATTTGCTTTATTGTGATTGACAATGCCTTAATTAATTATGGTTTTAATTTTTTTCTGTGTTTTTTACTTTAGTAACACAAAGTCATGTAAAAACAAGGGAGTCTTTTTGTTAAAGAAAAATTATTTGATCTGTTCAGAAGTAGAGTGTTTGGGAGGGCACCAGATGCAACAGACAAAAAGAAACGAAAAAGTTACATCAGGAATTAAAAGCCTGTGACTGAAACACAGAGCTGGAGAAACAATCAAATGTGTCAAGAGTGGTTAGTCAGGCTGTAAGAAAGGTAGGACAAATGCAGGCATTGTGCATATCTTGCTACAATATGAAGTGACTGAGCTGGAAAAATGAACTCTTCCATGTCCTGTTATCTTTCACAGAGATAATCTTTATAATTTTTATTCAAAAACATAATTGCTTTTTGGCTCTGAAACCCTTCATCCTCTTGGGAGGCTCATTTAAGACCATGGCTAAGCACATCTACCTCAAAGATCTGACTAGGACACCTTAAATTATACTGCTAGAGAACAGATTAGAACTTTACAGTTCCGGTGTTACTTTTTTTCCATGGTTGTTGTGTTTTGCAATCCAGTTATTGATTTGTAAAGCTGAGAAATGGTAGTGTGTTACAGGATTAATTTGTTGTGTGTTTGCTATTTTTCTGGAGACACAGATTTATTAACTCTCCACTATTCTTGCTGATAAGTAGCTGGAAAACCCGGTAGCAGACATAAACACAAAGTGTTTAAACTGTCACAAGACAGCTGTTTTGGTGTCTGCCCCTTCTTGACTTTCTTTCTTATACTTGCAGTATACTTCTACTTGAATTTTTGACCAGCCACTGGTGCATGTTAGCTATCTTGCCTGTATTGACATCAGGAAACAGAAGAAATGAAGCAACTCAGACTTGGCACTAGGTCAAATTATCTGCAGTTTGGCTTTTCAACAGAAAAATCAGTGTACAAACACCATCCCTTCAATTTTGCCAATGTCAATTACTGAAAATATCAAAACATGTTTATTTTAAATTTTAAAGAGGAAAATTAGTTTTGTTAGTTAAACAAGATTGGAGGGAAATAGGGTTTCGTCTTGACTGTGAAGCTGTGCTCTCATGCATTGCAGTATAAGTCTAAGTTTTGCTACCAAGTTGTCCCTAAACTCCACTGAAAGCTGAAGTAATAAAGCAAACTTATCATTTGAAATTTAGTGACACGACTTCAAAGAATTGAAGAGGGAGAGCAGGAGGAACAAGAGCAGCTGCTTCTGCCTTATGAGATTGTTCTCGAGAGGAAGGTTTTTCTGTAGTGAGCTGCACAGTGGAACAGATGCAAATTGTAGCAAGGGCATTAGAAGTTATTATAGGGACAGGGTTGGAAATTTTGTTGGGATTCAGCCTTCTATGTAATATTTGCATCTTTTTTTTTCCCCATAACCCTTAGATACTTGGGAGTCTCTAATCTAAGAGGGGATTAGTGAACTCAGCTCTATTAATTTTTGAAAAATGTTGTCTTTTCTTTCTCTCTTTTTCTGGTAATAGTGATGTAATTGTTGCAATCATTAAGCAATATCTTTATGCCTCAATGTATGATATTCATCCAAGTCCCATCCAACTCCTCTCAAGCTGCCTTGAACACTGTTCCGAAAATAGTTCCACTAATTCAGTCCTTTACTTGAGCTAGTCTGTCCTTTGGGTCTACTAGTCCCTTGTTAGTACAGCTCTTGTGCCTTTGACAGCTGTAGAGGACTTGGTCTAAGCATGTTTTGTCTCAAACTGTTGGGAGAGGAAAGATGTGATCAGAAGGGAGGGTCCTGCAAAGGTGGCTCAGTGTTTTGAACCAACTTCCTTCTCTGCCTTGAGACTTGTGCTCAGTCACTCTCACCTTCTAGCTCATCTCCTGGAGAAGGTCTGGCTATGCACCTAGAAACAAAAGAGCACAAAAAGTCTAGTTTACATAAGAGGCATGCACTGGGTTAAGTAAATAGGGACACAGATTGGGCCCCCTCACTCTCTCTTCTTTTGCTTTGTCGTGCAACACCAGCTCTGGACCATCCATGCAGCAGTACCAATATGAGATCTAAGGACTGGTCATAATCTTTGTTTTCTTACCTTGCCTGGTTAAAGCACAGCTATCCTATTCTACCCTAGATTATGTTTTGAAGCTTGTTTTGGGAGGGGGGAACTTATAAAGATATTTGTGGTTTATGAGCCTGCCCTTTTGAGGAGTTTGCTGTGGGAGTAGAGAACTCTACTGAAGAGTGCCGTTCAAGATTAAGGAGTTGTTAGGCAACACCTTTTGTAGCAGTGTAGTGTAAGGACTTCAGAGCGTGTTACCCAAAAGTTTTTGAATCTAGCTGGCTGGTTTCTGGAGTTAAGACTAATATTCATAAACATAAGGGTTCCCTGACACGTGGTCAAGTGATGACCTGACAAGAGTTTATAATGAGCATCACACCCCATGGCAGTGGGTAATGACACTAGTGGCACTAAATCATTCAGTATGGATATTGATGTGTTCTTCCAGTTTGATGTCTTTCTTGTTATAAAGTAAATTTTCCCTTCTAAATTAAGACTTCCATCTCCTTCGTGCTTCACATTGTATCTCTTTCACAAAATCCTGGAATCAGAGGATGGAAGGGACCACAGGGTTCCTTGCTCAAACAGTGTTATCCCAGAGCACATGGCACAAGATTATGTCCAGACAGTTCTGGAATATCCACAGTGAGGAAGACTCCATAACCTCTCTGACCAATCTGTTCAAGTGCTCAGTCACCTGCAAAGTCAAAAAGCTCTTCCTCATGTTCTGGTGGAAATTCCTGTTGCTTCTTATCCTATTGCTGGAACCACTGAGCAGATCCTGGCTTCATTCTCTTGACACCCTCATTTCAGATACTCCCTGACACTGATGACATCCTGTCAGTTTTCTCTTCTCAATGCTGAACAGGCCCAAATTACTCAGCCTTTCCTCATATGAGAGATTCTTCAGTTCCCTAATCACCTTTGTCACTCTCCACTGGACCCACACCAGGAGCTTCATGTCTCTCTTACACTGAGAAGCCCAGAACTGGGCACAGCACTCCAGATGTGGCCTTATCAGATCTGAGTAGTGGGACAGGATAGTGTCTGTCAAACTGCTGCCAATGCTCTTCCTAATGTCCCCCAGAATGCCATTGGCCTCCTTGGCCACAGGGACGCTTTGCTGGCTCACGGAGAGCTTGTTGTCCACCAAGACTCCCAGATCAGTCTCCAGAGAGCTGTTTCTCAGGAGGTCAGACCCAGCCTGTTCTAGCACCTGGGGTTATTCCTCCCATTTTTCCAGACTTAGCGCTTGAAATTCAGATGGTTCCTCTCTTTCCATCTCTCCAGTTTGCCTTCTAGATGGCAGCACAGCCCTCTAGGATTCTGACCACTCCTCCCAGCTTTGTGTTGCCAGTGAACTTTCTGGTGAGGCATCTGTCCCTTCATCCAAGTAATTGATCGTTGTGCTAATCAATACTGCACTCGTTATTGAATCTTCAGGGGCATTACTATAGACAGGTCTCCAGCTAGACTGTCTGCCCCTGACTATGACTCTTTGTTATCTACTATTCACCCAGCTCTCAAACCATTCAAAATACACCTACCCTGTTTGCATTCCCTGAGTTTTCCTGTGTGGAAGTAGTGAGAGACAGTATGAAAAGCCTTGCTGAAATCAAGGCAGACAATATCCACTTCTTTCCCCTTATCCATCCATGTAGAAATCTCATTATGAAAGGCAATCAAGGTTGGACAAGCATGTTTTCTGTTTAGTGAGTCCATGTCGACTTCTTCTCATCACCTGTCTTTTGTAGATAGATGGACTCCAGAATGAGGTTTTCTGTTAAATTTCCAGGGATTGAGGGGAGGCTGACAGGGCAATAGTTCACTGGGTTATCCTCTTTGCTCTTTTGGATGACTGAGGTGACATTTGATTTCCTGCTGTGGAGCCTTGATTTTCTGAGAAGGCTGTAATTTGATCTTAAGACTCCTCCCATGGGACACCTGATAAAATTCCACAGCCCTGGATCTGCCCTCTCTCTGCTCCCTGGCTCTCTGGGCTTTGCTTGGGCTCCCAGCCTCCACCTCCTCCTTCCCCCAGCATGGGGAGTGGGGTGGACAATAAAATGGACTCTCGTGCTAAACAACGAAGGGACTTGTCTCGTTTTTTTTTTCCATGCCACGTTGTGGCCTCCATGGGCACAATCATCACTGTAGCCACATGCTGCTACATCCTGCAGTCCTCAGTCACCTCTTCTGATCACCAGGATCTTTCAAAGATGACCATGAGCAGCTCAGCTTTGGTGTCCATCAGCAGGGTCCATGGACTTGTGGATGCCTGGTTTGCCTGACTCCAATCCAGTCCTCCTTGCCCAAGGGAAAGTCTTTCTTCCTCCCTTTCTTCTTCCTAGTCTCCTTGTGAATTCCTGACGGCTTGTCTTGTCAGTGATGATCAGTGCAAAGAAGGTGTTCAGTAACTCTGCCTTCTCTGCATCCTCCATTATCTTTATTTAGTACAGTCACCCATTTTCTCTTAGTTTTTCTTTTGTTACTGAAGTTCATCATCTTTCTTGACAGCTGGTGGGGTTTTGTTTCTTACATCTTTTTTTCTGATTTCTTATGCATTTTACCAAGCACAGAAAGTCCATTCATGGTAATCCTTCTTTCAATCTAGCACATTTTTTCCTCTGGAGTCATAAATATAGCCACTCTTTGTTGTTATTGTTCCTACAGCTCATTGCCTTGAGATCTGCGTAGAGATACGTAAAGGTTAGATATAGCCCATGCTTTGATAATATTGTCTTCAACTTTCCAAGAGAAGGGTGGTGTTTGTATGGAACCCAAACCCTCTGAAGTCTTTGAGAGGAAAAGAGAGGTGGGGTGGTATAAAATGGGAACCTCCCTCAGTTTGTTTGAATGCACGCTTGAAATACTGGTCACTTTCTTTCCTAAGAGCTCATTGCTTTGTCTCACTTCTAAACAGTACTGAATTTTCACTGCCAATCTAAGTTACTTACCATTCTTTCCACTTCCCCAGTGAGCTACCTGGTATTGTCAACTGGAGTTCCATATCTCCTTCTTTTTTTAACAGAGACAAATACATTGCAATCAGCATGGAATACTGCTTCAAAGGAGCTTCTGCTGTAACTGGGGTGGATATTGGCTCTCCGTTAGGCATGCTGATCATTGGAAAGAATACAGTTGCCTCTTTATTGGGAGGAACATTAGCTTTTTCATATTCCAGTATGAACAAAATTCCAAAGCAGCATATAAAGTTTGTGTTTTGCATTGCTTTTACTTTCTAAATACCAAAATAGAGAGGTGAAAGATTATACTAATAAAATTTGTCCACTATGTTTTAGACAATTTTCATTTTAGAGGCATATAAATCTGGAGCAAAGCTCTGCTGCATTGCTGCATTCAAATCTTCATGCAACTGGATAGACTCTTCTGCTAGTCTTGAATCCTACACTAATGCTAGTGAGCTAGAGTACAGTATTACTTATAATAATAATGCTGCTCCCAAAATTAGTCCAGTGTAGAATACCACGGTTTACTGAGATAACCTGTTTTTTTTTAGGAGGTGTTGAATTACCAATAGTTTTTTAGACTAATTTCTTGAATGTCTAGCAGTTTTTTCCATTTTTTCAACATGATATATGCTTGAATAACTTCCTCTGAGATCATTTGCTTGGGCTTTCCTGTCAGAGAACTGAAGTCTTTTAAATAGCAACTAGGAAATAATTGTTATGTATGGAGGAGAACGTCTTGTTCCATGAGAGCTGTAATGGACCTTAATATGGCATGATCAGATGCTTGGTCTGCTTTTTTGGGTGTTCTCTGCTGGACAGGAAAATCACCCTAACCACTGCTATTCTTGTTCTGCTGAACACGGAAATAGATTGATTCTCAGGCTATAGTCAGAGAAGTGGATTTGGTTTAATGTCTTTGTCCAGCTGCAGTGACCAAGCTCAGGGCTTTCGAATAGGTAAACTCAGACTGCACTCCCGATTTGCATACCTTATTCTGCCTTTTTTTCTGACCTTCTTGCATCTTCATTGTACCTTCCTTTCCCACACTGGTCTCCTTCTTAGAATACAATCCCAAATTATTCTTAATGGTCATAGTTCAGATATATCTTTGTCCAAACTTGGTATTTCTGACATAATTATCAGGCATTCTTAGTTTTATATGTTATTACTGACATAGTAAGACTGGTATTTTTGGTGTTTCAAGACAATCCATTAGGAAGTTCCTAGTGCTCCCCTCCATATACCTCTGGAGTCTGGCACATTAACTTTCTATTTTCATGGGAGATCTTCCTACCCTTCATGGCGTTGCTTGTAATTTGTCAACTTCTCAACTGCTGCCTGCATGTTAAAATTTTTTTTATGTTGAGTCTGTAGTTTTCAGTGTTCTTAGAGCAACCTCATGCCGTGTTCTAGTTAAAGGGCTATCATTTGCCTGCAGCTCTAAGATATCTAATATGAATTTTCAGACCAAAACATACTCCAACAGTGGTAGTAATGAATTTATCTTTATAGAGAGGATTGATGCTGGATTCAGAAATATCTTTGTGAATATCAAACATCTATCAAAATGCTTATAAAAAGAAAAGATCTCACAAAATTAATTTAGTCCATTAGTCACAAATATTGTAATAATTGTTCTGTAGACTATTGCAATCTTAATTTCTATGGGAGTGTTTCAATTACAGATTGCATAACACAGCTAGTTATTTTAACTTCTAGAATAGTATTAAACCACTTTGGAATCATTATTAAGAGGTATGTAGCTATGTTTCAGCATTTATTTGTATTGTAGGCCCTAGTGTTACAGGTGTTACCAGGTGGCCTGGCCTATTATAGACCCACACATGCACTTCTAGCATTGCTCTGAAATGTCTGAATAACCTAATGCAGATGAAAGGATCAACTATTATAAATACCATGGGAGGTGTAGTATTATGCTAACATTTTCCTATAGATGGTAGATTTGCCAACACTGTGCTGATAGGTTGCTGGCGGAACATTAACATATCTCCAATAAAACTTAAGTTTTATATAACTTTACTCTGAAATATTAGGAATTCTTCCCTACTTACAACATTCCTATGCAATTTCCTTTATAAATAGCTCTTCATTTAAACATCATAGAAAGGGACATTCATGTTATTTTGCGATAATGTGAGGGGATAATGAGCAAGTTTTCATCTCTTCTTTCACATGCCATTCAGATCTGGCCTATATAGTTGCTAATTTTCCCTTGGCTGGTGACTGTAATTTCTATCAGCTAGATGGGTTTCCTGACATGCACAAGCAGCCATTAGCATGGAAGTCAACAAACTTATCTCCATTTATATGACCAGAGTCAGAAATTTAGCAACCAGTCTCTAGAAATCACAACCTCATCAGCTCAATCTCCATTCTGATAAAAACATCTGGTTACAAATATGGTCCCACCTAAGATTCATTATGCAGTTCATGATTGCACAAAAATGCAAAGGACAGAAAGAGATTTTTTGTTTCTCGCTGATTTTGACTCATCCTATTCTTTCCCCCCTCTGTTTTTTGATTGATTATTTGCTTGTGTTTTGGTTATTTTCTGCTTGTGTGTTTTTTTTTTTTTTTTTATTTGGTTGTTTTGGTTTTTTTAAATGTTTAGAAGAGTGTTTTGTAACTGTTGTTATCTGTTTCCTATTTTCAGCAAGTTGTTCCTATATGTGCTGCCGTGGAAGACTTATAGTGGTTTTTGGCATCATGTGAAACTCTTTTTCTTGGGGGGACAGCTAGATTTTAATGGAATACCTATTGCATTAAAAATGCAACAGGTATTCTACTAAAATGAAAAATGCAACAGAGGACACTGATATTGATTAGTACTTTATTTTCAATATTAATCCAATTTCTGAAATTAAAGGGCATTACCTAATCTTGAGAGACCTATGATAATATTTTATTGTGTAAAATTAGTGTATCATCTCCAAGAGTGCAAACACACACTTTTTAGGGGAGCAACTACAAAATCTGTTTGCATGAAGATAAATTAACTCATATTAAAATGTACTTATTGGACAGTCAGACCTCCAATGTACAGAAATCAGACACACATTTCAATCACTGATATGGTGGAAACACTGCCTCTTATGCCTGCAGCATAATATAATTTTCAGGACAATTCATCCCTCGTGTTTCTGAAAAAAAAATTCAGTGGTGATAAAGGCCTTTAAAAACAGACTGAGGTACATGGGGTCATATCATACTTTCTACTGAAATATTCAAATGAGAAAGCATTTTGATCTTTATTGTCACATTTGAAGTACAAATACCCACAGATAAGGGTTATGAACTTGTTCCAGCTGTTTCCATCTGCTTTAGGTTCCTGACATCAAAGTTACAAATATGCATTAATATTTATATCTGACTCAGAAATAACAATCTGCTTTTATTTTCATTTCCTTAGTACAATTGAAAAGTGATAGTAACATTTACAAATTAATTAGTCTTCTAGAACTGGTCAGCAACATTAAGTGCAAAAGTACTTCCAATCAAGAATGAAATTAGCAAGTTTTCTGCCACAGCTTAAATTTCATATTGATTGAACATACACAGAATGTAGGATTCCCCTCCCATCCCTTCTCCTCTCCTCCCCTCTCCAAAAAATTATTTCTGTAATAATTTCCTTGTTGGACTCTGTTTTCCTTTTTGAACAACCTGACTGTCAGTTATTATCAGTGCTTTCTAATGACTAAAATGTGTTTCTTTGTCAAGCAATCCTTTATGTCAACTTTTATAGTAATTCTACTTGTATTTAATATCCTTTTTGAAGTTATTATTTAGCTAATTAGGTTTGAAAACCCTCCACAGAAGTTTTTCCCCTTGTCTGGAGTATAAATTTTAGATTTTTTTTATACTTTTGTCCGTGCAGCTGTCTTCATCAACCAGTACTCTTAATTTCTCATAATCTGTCCTTTTGAATTTGAGAACCTTAGGGCACAGTCATACAATCATTGTTGAAATAGATGTAGCAATTTAAGATGTCATTACCCTATGGCTAGTCATTAATACCCTTCAGTTGATTGAAACTGTTGGAGCCTCAGGTATGGGGACTGATATTTGATGACATGAGCATTTCTAAGTCCATTTTAGAGCAAAGTGAAACAGGTTTGCTTAAACTGCACTCAGCTACACTTTACATGGGTCTGTTTTACTTTGTAGTGAAATGTACTTCCACAATGACTTATTGTCTCTCAGCTGAGAGCACGGTTACTAACTCCTGGAGAGCAGTAATAGCACACCGTGATCAACATCATGGAACTGGAGGAGCTTTGGAATGTACCTCCTCCAGTCTCCCTCTGTGGGTCGGACAAGAGCCCACCCCACATCAAGCCAGGAACAATCACATCTGGTCAAGGCTGGAAAACATTCAAAGAAGATTTTACAACAGTATGGGGCTGCCCATTTAGTTTCAGACACATTTATCTCCATCGTTACATGACAATGTGAAACAATATGAGTTTGAATAATTACAGTTATGATAGTAATCTGTGAAAAATCTTTGTGCCCAGCTCATCTGCACCTGTTTTAAAACCAATGTAATTTCTCTGTATATTCTCTCTAGTTTATTTTAGATAAAAGTGACCAACTGCAATGTCAGGACTGGATTGGAAACTATTGGTCAGGGTTCCCTAAAAAATGGAAATGTTCAAATTTTCTTTTTTTTAATTGTCTTTTCAGAGTAACTTTGACAAATCTGTAAGGTTTTTTTGTTTGTTTGTTTGTTTTGGTTTTTGTTTGTTTTTTTTGTTTCTAGGCAAGAGAATTCATTTGCTTTTCAATGGAGGTCTAAATTTTTGTTAGGAAATTGTTAGCGTCACGGTTGGGCAGAAATATTGTCACACTAGTTCAACATACATGGGTCTTTCCTGGGAAGGCATTTTAGCTGCAGAAGCACTTAAAATAGAAATTACAAACTGAAACAGATTAACATTAAAAATTCAGGATCCAAAGAAGAATATACTTTAGAGAAGTAAGAAATCCACTTGTCTATACACGCTTGTTAGAAATTTTCAAAAGATGTATCTGCTTTAGCCATGTGCATCTTGCTATGTATTTTTCCCCCAAGGCTGAAAGGCAGAATTTCAATGAAATGATACATAACAGAGTGACATGAAATATTTTCCTTCACAGCTATAAGGAAAGGGATGACCAGGCAGAGAAACTTGGAGCTGTTATGAAGGTTGAAAAGAAAATAATTAAAATAAACTGCGCAGCAATTTATTGGTTTGGACAGTTGATACATCTATTTTTGTTGTAGAAAGGTTCAGATTTTTATAACTCTCTATATAAGAATTCTCACTCTTCTACAATGTTTAGATAAAGGTATTTTTTCTTTGTTAATTTTAGGAATACACACTGAAATGTTCAAAGAACTACAGTTTCTTACATTAAGGTGGAAGCAGATTCTTTTGCAATGAGCAAAAATATTTGCTGCTCTCTTTGTTCTTTTATTGGCTTGCATTGGTTTCTTGTCCTCTTGTGGGAAAGCAGAAACAATAGCTCCATGTTCCATGTAACCAACTCAAATGCCTAGAACAGGTGGAGGCACCATCATATGAATGACTCGGCAGCCAAAATTTGTTTGCATAATCTGTTTGGGATATGCCCATGGATGGTTTGTAATCACTCATGAATCTTTCCCAACTTATGTATATATAATTGGGGTGAATTCATGAATGATTTATGAGCAAAAAACTGAACTACACTTCTCAGATGAATTATCTACAGTAGGTAATTTAACCTACTCATTAAATGTCTCATATTTTGAGATTAAATGTTATTTGGGTCCACTTGTCTGATGGCATTTTTAGTAAGTTCTTCTCCAGAAAGTACTTTATTAGAATTTTTTATTCAAGCCATATTGACTCTTATCATGCTACATATGTCAAAAAATGCAATAAAATAATAAGCTAAATTAAAAAGTCATTTACTCTATGAAAATTCTAAGCAAACAGAGAATCAGTTTTCTGCTACAGAATATTTTCTTTAAGATGACAAGAATAAAAAAAAAATACTACAGCATGAAAACAGTTGAATGTATCACTAAATGTCCATCAGATTCTCTAAACAGGTCATTGCCAAGCTAGTGAATTTCTTGGTTGGTTACACATCCTCATTTTCATTTCAAGATGCCATGGAAAGCATTCACTGCCAGGCAGCAATTAGTACTTAATCAGGTCTTATGGCTGAAATATTTGTCAGCAGCAATGGAGAGGAATCATTTGCTTCATTTCTGAAGTTCAGCACTGTCCTCTCTGTAAAGTGATGCTCATTAGTATTCAAAATCATTGCATGGACAGCCTTTCCAGTGCTCGTTCTCAGATGGCTCTTTTTATCACTAGGAATGATTAGTGCCCTTACAAAGAGGCCCTTCAGATTTTTTTCTCAATTACAAATTTCCTGTTTTTGTTTATAGAATATTTGTTTCTAGTTCTTTAGGTGTGTATTGGATTTTTAGGTTAAAAACATCACAATATTCTTCCTTTTTCTGGCAACTTATTTTGACTTTTAGATGGAGCTGTGCCTTCTCGGATCCAAAACAGCTCCCTGTACAATGTAGAAATGCACACAGACTGATTGAATATTACAAATCAGCCTGTTTTCTCTTACTATAAGGAAGAAAAGGATTAATGTATCCTCCATTTCTGTGTATCAGGAAAGATAAGTGTAGAATAGAAGCAAAACCAGAGAACGTGCCCTGCCCCCATCTTTCCAGGAGACACATGGAGCAGTTTCAGAGAAAGGGAAGAGAAAATCAAGCAAATAGTTGTGTTGCAAAAATTCAAATAGTGCCTGTGCTTGTTTCCTCTGTTATAGATGTTAACAGCAATAGCTGAGTAAAACAACTGAAAGGCACAGCTGCTTTATTTCACATCCTTGCTGATTCTGATTATATTACAGAGCTCCAGCAGCTGGTCTGTACTCACAAAGACCATTTTATTAGATATTTCTAATTTCTATTGACACTGCATCAGCGGATTTTAAATTCCCACAAGTAAGACTTCAGAGAAGAAAAAGAGGTGAAAGCAATCCTTTCTTTTCTTATCTGTGAGACTAAACTATATTACCGCATTTTATATGTAAATTATTCTTTACAAGAATTCTAGAGCCTTGCAATTCAATTAATATATGACAATACTTTAAAAAATGAGAATAGAGAAAAAATGCAGAGCAAATTTTGGTGTTTTGTTTCATTTGGGGGGGGGGTGTTAGTTGTCTGTTTGGTTTGTTGGGTTTTTTGGATGTCACATTTAAAACCTTTAATTTCTCTCTTTGAGTATTGGATTTCAGGGTGAATCATAAAGAACAAAGCAAGCATAATTTGTTCAAGGAAAGGGTTTGTCTAATTTTAAAGTAGTCCAGATAAATATCTGCATGGGAAATACCCATCAATTGGACAAGCTCTGATTAGAGTTTTCTGGCTTATTATTCCCTGTAACTGATCTTGGAAAAGAGAGGTAGAAAATTTCAAACTATCAGAAATTTTCAATGCTTCAATATGTGATCAGAAGCTGATGATTTCTTAACTGAGCCAAAATGTGCAAAAATATTCGATTTTCCCACTCTTTTTAGCAGTTGAACAATGCTATCCATTGTAAAAAACCCCCCTTTTCAGTGAATTTTATAGTCCTTTAAAAATATATTTATATTTTCTTTTCAACTTGAATGTCTATTTATTCCTACATTCCAGAAAGCAGTTTTTTTCTTTTCTTCCCATGAAAGGTATCATGTTTTCATGCAAAACATATTAGGAATAAATTATTATTGAACCTAAAGTCCCTGAAGTCCTATCCATGTAGCATCATTCTAAGAGCAATGACATACGTCTTATGAAACAGAATCCATTATTCTTGTGGAGGCCTAAAATGTGGACATTAAAGACAATATTAGAAGGCTTACATTTTCATTACTGTAGATTCTGGGAAGGAATTGCTTGAATACTAATTCTTTGCTGGTGAGTTCATACTTTTTGTATTTGCATTACAAAGAAAAGCAAATAATCATGGTGATCCTGTTAATCAAGGTGTCATGGAAATTAAATGGGGAAAGTTTTTTTTCATTCAAAATCAATGACTGTAATGCTTTAGGTTAAGTGCTACCAATTTGGAGCAGAGTGGTAGAGTTAATTAATTTATCTTACATTCTGTCCTCCTATTTTTACATTCCCACTTAATATTTACATTACCTGAGAGCAGGTCTGTGCTTAACAAGAGTTCATCTTACAGTCATATATATTTTATAAATTTCTCTTTTGAAGAATTGCTTACCAACCAGTTTGCTCTTCTCTAAGGGACTAAGTATAATGAAATAAATCTTTAGTTTATGTTTCTCTAAGTTGTCAACAACTTTTGAGATGTTGGAGAGAAATCTTAATCTTTCAGCCATGCTTATTTTCCTTTCAAATATAGAATGCAATTATTTTTATATAGAATAACATGCAAATATGTTTACCTTCTCTATCAGTATGTTTTAATACGTAATAAAAGCATCTCCTTGCCTCATATTCGTTTAATTGGTGATATAAGAGGCAGGTATGGGCCTGAACCAAGCCTCCACAGAATACCAAGAAATAAATCTGTCCATTGATTCAGTGAAACCTTAGTGACTTTTTGCTAGGTCTGGAAATACTGAATCTGTGCTCATGTTGGAAGATTTTTCATAATTTTTATTATGTTTTGTTCTTTAATTTGTTTTATGAAAGTGAAATAAGACTCAGAAGTCTTACTAAAATTCAAAAAACTTCTTATCCTATCAGGACACAGGACCACAGCATGGCAGAAATGAGCCAGTGCCTGTGGAGATAGGTCAGCCCCACCCTTGCTCAGAGCAAGGCCAGCAGGTTGTGCAGGATCATGTCCAGATGAGATTGGTCGTGTCCAGGGACGGAAGTTTCACAACTTTTCTCTGCATCTTGCGCTAGTGTTTAACTGCTTGCACAGTAAAAATGTGTCTGCTCCTGCTTAACTACCTTCACATGCTTTTTTTTTTTTTTTTTTTTTTTTTTTTTTTGTAATTAAACCTGCTTCTGCTGTAACTCATAATGTTGGTAGTTCCATTTGCCTACTAATAGCTAATTTACTCTCAAATGTATACAGGTACTCCAATTAAGCTAATTATCTAAGTTCTGTCTCCTTTTAAAGAAAGACAGCATATTTGCGTTTTTCTTCCATTCTAATTCATTCCCTTGGAGACCTCAGAGTGACTCTCTAATGATTCTATCAGTTTAATAGACCATTTTTAGTATTCTAAGGTAATACTTATCTTCTTGAAGCTATTTCAAAGTATCTGAGTATTTTAAATATTCTCTGATCTGGTCCTTTCCTCTTCCTGGTTGAGAATTTTTTTTTTCTTTAACCACTGTGATTAATGGGACTGATGGGACTAAAAATAAATATGCGTTTTTAATTACTTCTGAGTTCTATTATTTTGGAATATGAGATTAGTAGTGCCATGTTCTGCCAAAGCTGAATACCTAATGAAAATGGCTTGCATTAGTAGTAACAATTATTGCTAGTGATAGTACTCTCTGATGCGTTTTTTTTCCACTTCTCCTTAGAAAGAAAAGAAAGGACGAGAGCACTTGGGCAGTACAGAAATGTGCAAGGCACTAATTGAGACCAATTCATCTCTGAATGTTCTAGTGGTGGGATGATTTAGTATAGTTATGCTTAGTTTCACTCTTTTGTTCTCTGTAATGAATTTTAAAGGGAGCTGACTGAGCTAAAGGCAAAGCAGGAAAAAACTTTTGAAACCAGAATAGCTCAAAACACATTAAAAATAATTCAAATTGATGATAACTCAACTTCAAATCCTCTGTAAGGAGCTGTTTGTTAGGAAAAGGCCCTAAGCTTCTTTCTGAAAGTTCACTGAGACTGGAAGCTGCTTTTCTTGGTCATGGCAGCAAATCACTAAGATACAGGCGAGAGGAGCTTGGCTGACTGGCAGAAGCAGAAAGGAAGAATTCTGTATGTCATCACAGGAGTTGGCCAAGCAGCAGAGTAAAGAAAAAATAAAGGTTTATTTTTAACAATTTTATGGAAGTTCAGATACATAATAGGTAAGTGGTAGATAACTTTGAGAAATTTCTTTCCTGTTTCATATCAATGCCTTTTTCCTTAACAAAGATTCTGCATGCAAGAAAGCCAATAGGTTAACTTGGCATAGGTTTCAGACACCCCAACTTCATTTAAGGATTTCATACTTTAAAGTGCAGTACAGACAACTAACCACACCTGGATTTGTTCCAAGTTTGCAATATCATTCTTAGAAGGAAATTTCCATATTTTTTGCTTCATGAAGATATAAGATCTTTCCATGCTCAGAGTGAGAAAAGAAGAAATTAAGGAAAATTTCTACTCACTGTAAGAACACATTCTAGCCTTTTCTTCATAAAATAGAATAGTCTGAATTCATTGCATGTTATTTCTTGGCTGAACATAGAACTACTCTCAGAATTTCAATGCAATATGGCTAACAGCCAGAAAACTATCCCCATCCTTTTTCCTTTTCCCACTGAACAGAAGTTTGAGTATAGTGTTACTGTGTATTCAGATCCACCTTTTACATAGAATACAACATGATGAAATATTTGACTTTCAAATGTGAATATTTTTTGTGGTTCAGAAACCTTCTTATTCCCATGTGCCATTTCTTCTTGCACCAACCCATGGAGTTAAGTTTCCTCTCTCTCTTTTCAGGTGGTTCAGAGTACCATCTGTGTTTGTTTGAGGACTTGCAATTACAAAAAATTTGTAGAAAGGCAGATAAGTATAAACAAAAAAAAATCAGCACCACCCATGTCACAACAGATCATGTAGAAATAGAAAATTTGGCCATCTACAAAGGAAAACTTAAAGTAACTTAAAACTTGGGATGTTTTATGGGACAAGACTAACCATTCCTATCCTATCTCAAATGCCACCTGCCAACTATATTGAGTTTTCTTATATTCTATATTAATTACCTTTTTCTCACTGGGATTGCAGAGTACTTCTATCAGCTGTATGCTGTGTAATAATTTTGTCTCTTGAAATTTAAAATTTGTTTTTCAGATTATTGTTTAGCAGCATGGATAGGTATGAAAATTAAGTGCAATTATTCATGTGATGACTTCATACTCTTTGCAGTCATCTATGCATAAGAGTATGCCTTTTGCATACTTATGTTTATATGTATATAATGAGTATGCTTATAAGGCATATAATTATGCCTTTTGAATGCAACAGATAATTGAAGTAATGTCACAGTGACCTCACAGTGGTACAGGAATACTGATACTTGCAAACTGAAGGTCAAATGGAAATGGAAGAACAGATTGTAATAAACAATTTATTTGAAAACCATTTGTCTTTTTTGGAATGCTCATATGTTAAATTATGGAAAGTAATTAGTTTGAAAACTGTTTAAAGTAACTACTTATGATGGTCTTATATTCCTAAATTTTAGAATTAATTGATGAAATATGTGGAATATTTTCTTTTGAGCCTTAATTCTGACTCTTAGATCACCTTTATCAGTCACTCATCAAAATGGTTTTAATCCATAGAATGAGAAACTGAAGACAGCAAGATAGGGTAGCTCAGGATAAAGATATGGAATCATAAACCTAAATCTACTAGGAAATGATTTCTCACCTTTGTACTGAAAGACTCAAAAAGAAGTAAAATATAAGTGCAAACTGTATTTCTAAGGCTGAGATGTCATACTTCTAACTTCATGTAGTATTTCTAACTCACTTTCAAGGACGCTGAAGTCAGATATGGTGATCTCTGTGTTAATGAAGGTTGGGTTTAGCTCTGCCACAGCTCATCTGAGAAAAGAATAAGCTGTAAGGGGTTGCAGAATCCTAAAGTATGAATTTTATTGTCAGAAATCTATTATTTCTATTTTAAACTCTATGTGTCTGTTTCAGTTTTTTTACTTCTGTCATCCCTAGGCAATCCTAAACCATTCACAAAAAGCAGTAGATTTGTTACTGGTGTAGGAACAAAATGTACAGAATTCCTAGTAACAGACTGACTTACTATTCTGTTCTTTTAATAAGCCACCTGCATTAGTTTAGAGCTTGAGCTGCAGTGGTTTCTGCACTACATTTAGTACTGAAATTCAAGACAACAGTTTGATCAAATGATTGTTTTAGCCTTTTTATGCACTCATTATTGGCTGCTATCATGGGACTATGGATAGTTTAAGAGCATTTAGGTCTTGCAGCTGTAAGAGTTTATGAACTAGAAAGCTTACGTGAGAGTTTAGTCCTAAAAGTGCTGATCAGGTAGTTTTGTCTTTCTGTCTGTCCGGGGAGGTTTTCTCTCCTGAATTTGCAGTGAGTACTAGATTTGATTAAGTACCGAGATGGTAGATTAAAGTAAATAATTAAGTAAGCAAATAAATAAATAATGTTACCTTCAGGCAGTGGCAACCAGGTTTTTAGTGAAAAAATTAGGAATGTCATAGGATTTTATTATACTGTTTTAAGTCTGTGCTCTAGGATTCATGCAGTCATGGAATTATGCTGAGTTGGAAGGTACTCACCAGGACCATCAAATCCAGCACCTGGCCCTGCACAGGACAGCCCAAAGAGTCATATCAGCTGCCCCAGAGCATTGTCCAAATGCTTCTTGAACTCTGTCAGGCTGGTGCTCTGGCCACTCCCCTAGGGAGCCTGCTCTTGTGCCCAAACACCCTCTGGGTGAAAAGCCTGATGTTCAACCTAAACCTCCCCTGACACAATTTCAGGCCATTCCCTTGAATTCTGTCTCTGTCACCACAGAGAAGAAATCAGTGCCTGCCCATCCTCTTCCCCTCACAAGGAAGTTGTAACTGCAACGAGGTCTCCCCTCAATCTCCTCCAGGCTGAACAGACCAAGATGCCACAGCCACTGCTCATACAGCTTCCCCTCAAAGCCCTTCGCCATCTTTTTTTCCCTCCTTTGGACACTCTCCAGTAGCTTTATATCTCTTTTATTGTGGCACCCAGAACTGTCCCCAGCACTCGAGGTGAGGCTGTCCCAGCTCAGAGCAGAGCAGGACAATTCCTTCCCTTGCCTGGCTGGCCATGCTGTCCCTAATGTCCCCAGGCCATGCCTGGCCCTCCTGGCCATCAGGACACTGCTGACTCAAGTTCAGTTTAGGGACTGAGCAACCATGCTGTCTGTTAGGATGTAAAAGTGCCCTTTGATGTGAGACATGAAGTTACTCTAAGACAGCAAATTTAACCTACCTCGGGACAGACATGGATTTTCCATTAGGTAGCCGGAAAATAGATATTAGTAAACTGCATAACAATAATAATAATGAGAATTGTTTGAAAGCTGATTCCAAAGTTATCTTAAAACAGATCTCAATTAAATTCAGAAAACTATCTGTTGGCTTTCCTAACAGTGAAAATTGATAGTGACGTTGGAGAATACCACTAAAGCTAGTGGAAGCCTATGGTTGGAATTAGGGTTTAATGAAGTGGAAGGTGTGAACTGACAGCAAAATGATGTAAGAAAACAGATTACAGAAAGAAACTGCTTGTCAGAAAAAGATGAGTAATGTCTAAGATGGTATTACTGAGGTTCACTGAAACCAAGGCTTATGATTTACCTTTAGTATTTAGAAGTTTTTCACACTAAAATCAACTTCTAAGAAGTGGATTCTTGATGTTAGAATACTGGTTCAGCTCTCCTCTTTCCCCATTAGAAATGCTATTTGATTGTAATTTTTTCCAGGAATATGGTAAGGACTGTGACTTAGATATACTGATGCTGTAGCAATACATTAAGACCATACTGGTAGACAATCCCAAGGTATATTTAGAACCATGATTACTGACTTTCTCAAAGGTAAACTGAGGAATAGAATCATCTAGGGAGTTAAGAAGTTCAGCCTAAACCAAGAATTTACATTCACATATGTAAACCAGAACTTACAAAAAAGAAAGTTCAACAAATTACAGACAAGACCAAAAATGAGTTCAGAATATTCAGTTTAGTGAAAATTTAGCACTGTCACTAAACTCAGTTTGAGGTTTAATAAACTAGAAACTGTGACTGTACAATAAGATAGTCACAGAAAAAGAGATGACAAAAAATTGACAAATTTGGTGTTGGACATTTTTGTAATAAAGCGGCCCAATCTCTTGGACTGACAATAAATGCATAGTTGAAGCAAAACCACAAGAAATCTAGATAAATAATTTTTAGATCTCTCACTGAAAAGAATAAATAATTTAAATGTGTTTAGAATCTTGTGGAAATTTGGACTTAGGATTCAGTTAGGGTTTAAGTTAATTGAATTTGGAAATTAAGGTATGAGAGTAAGAAAGTCTCTGAAAACACTACACTGGAGAATCCAAGGTTGTTAAGGTTAACAGTGAAAAAATAGTATGAAGTATTTCTGAGCCTGAGAGAAGCCCAGATTTTGTGAGAGACAGCAAGTCTACAAATAAAAGAGGACTTTAGAATATCAATGCTGTAAGAAGATATGGAATTCTGAGGCAACAAAAGCATGCCCAAGGAAGTCTGCTCCAGGAGAACAACTAGGACAAGACAAGGAATAGTATCTTGAATGTATCCCAGAAAGAGTGTGGAAAATTGTCTTGAGGTTTCTCAAAAAAAAAAAAAGAGAAATGACAGTCTGACACTGCAATGAACCGAGGGTAAAGTATGAGTCAAAGAAAGAGGCTAGGTAAATATGTGGTTTACTGCACAAGAAGTAAATGGGATAAAGGATAGCTTGCAATTAAATGCAATGAGATATGAATGACACATTTGGGACACCTGTGAATATGCTAAAAGAAAGCTTAAGAGTAAGCTATTTGTCTTTTTCTATGAGAAACTGATGAAAGTTTCTTGTGGTTTGACACTGGCCAAAATGCCAGGAATTCATGAAAGTAGTTTGCTTACTCTCTCTTGCTAGAGCTGGTAGAGGAGAGGGAAAAAAATTAACAAAGGGCTCATGAGTTAAGGACTGGGAGAAAGAAAACAAGAACAAAATAGGTTCAAATTTAAAGGTATAAAGTAAATTTATTATTAACAGATTCAGAGAATGATAATGAAATGTAAAATAAGACTTTAAAACACTTTTTTACCCCTAGCTCCTCCTTCTTTCCCATCCGACAGCGTAGGGAGACAGGGCATGGGGAGTTTGGTCAGTTTGTCACTTGAGATTTTTTCTGTTTGTTCAGGGAGAATAGTATTTTTTCTGCTATGTGAGGTCTGTCCCACAGGCAAAGTCTTCCCAAAACTGTTGTGGTATGGGTCACTCGCCCATGGGATGTAGTCTTTTAAAGATAGGGTCCTTGCTCTAGTTTGGAAGCCAGGGCCCTCTCTTCCTCCATCTTTAGAAGTAAGGGCCCTCTCTCTCTCTGTCTCTGGAAGCAGGGGTCCTCTCTCTTTATTCAGGTCTTCCACTTGTTCACAACTTTTGATTTTTTTCTTAAATATTTTATCACAGAGGCATTACCAACCTCTCTAATTGGGCCAGCAGCAGGTCCATCTTCAGAGCTATCAGATTGGCTCTGTCAGACATGGTGGAAGCTTCTAGAAGCTTCTGACAGAAGCTACCCTGTGGTCCCCCCGGCTACCAAAAGCCAGGCTGTGTCAAACCAACACAAAGGTTCAACGTAGATCACAGCTAAGGTAGACAAAATAGTATTCTTAGGACAGTGCCCAAAACATTTTCAAAGGATGCACTTATTTATGGTGTGTACTTCTTAATTCAGATTCTAGATGGGATAGTTTTTTGTGATGCTCGTGAATGGTGTGACTCGTGAATGAAGGAACTGGTACTGAAAATTATTATCAGTGGCAACTAAGGCTGTGAGAAACAAGTAATAATGGATTTCATGGTCCTGACAGGAGTGAAGAAATGAAGTTTGAAGAGCAGGTCCCTGGACACCAGGGGAAAGAAAGAATATCTCTTCAGGAAACTGGGATTGATCTGTGAAGGACAAAGAAATTCAGTTGCATAGGACAACATCCTCCTACTTCAAGACAGGTCTATCTCAACATTCAGGAAAACATCTGGACATATCAAGAGGCTGGTGTGGCTAAACAGAGAACTTATGATTGAGATTGCAAAAAGGTCTATACAAAAGCTGGAAATGAGCACAAACTGTAATTCTAGCCAAGGAATTTTCAGTAAACCTTGCCTCATAAAATAGTAGACCAAACAGGATGCACCTGAGAATGCTACGAGAACTTGTTTCTCTTGGCCGTCTTTGAAAAAGCTTACAAAACCTGTTATGGTTGGAGAAAGGAAAATGTAGCCACCAGCTTCAAAACCTGCAAGAGAAACATTCGAGGGATCTACGGGTTGGACAGTTTCAATCTTGTGTCTGGGAAAATTATGTATAAGTGGTCTTGGAAGCCATTTCTGGATGCATGAAATGAAGGCTTCTGCAAATGGCCAGTGTGAATTTATCAGGACTAAGTCCGGTAAGCTGATGAGAGGGAGCTGTTTTCTACCTTGTAGGAGGTGAATCTTGACTTTTGCAGGTGTTTTGATCAAGTTTCCTGTAGAATCTGGGTAAGCAGCATAGCATGTCAAAATATATGTGGTTGGCCACTATCTAGGTGAAAAATTGGCTTAATCAATATAGAGGTTAATGAATCAGAATCCTTGTTGGGGTTGAAAGCTCTCTGGGTGTATCTCTGGGTGTACCTGTTCTGTTTAGCATCCTTGTCAATGGCCTAGATGACAAAGTGAAATACCCTTCATCAAGTTTTGAACAAGAGAAGGATAAGGGCACAGTCCATAAAATAAAGAAGCAGAGCTGCACATCTGGGAGGACTAGACTGACTGTCCCATGAAATGAAAAGATGTGGAGCACTGCATCACTGTCAGCTGTGGCACTAACTCTGCAGGATGGGTCCTTTGGGTCCTAGAATAATTTTCTTTTCAACTGGAAAAGACCTTATATTTCAGTCCAACTGTTGGAAGCATGAAGCTGGGAAGAAAATAAAAGCTCAAACATGATGGGGCCAATGGTGATCTGAATGGATGCTGAAACCAGATGGAGATAAGTGGTTTGTGGTGCCACAGCACCAGAGGGGAGCACAAAGTGGGGTAAAAGCTGTGTGGTCCTGTTATTTCTGTTGATATCAAGGAATGTTTTGTACAACTGCTACCAAAATAGTCATCATACATATTTCATAGCATGTGACCTTGAAGAATGAAAACTTTGACCACAGTTCCACCCAGAGTGTACCTAACTGGGGGATGAGAACTCAACATGGAATTTGTAGGGACAGATTGATGGTTCTTCCCTCCTTGCTCTCCCTAGAAGGGACATATTTTGCTAAGTCTTTTATCCTCATCTACACCAAGTGTTTTCATCTGGGAAATTAATTTTGTGATTGCACTAATATTGTTAGTGATAGATATAGTCGTTGTTGGGGGTTATGTTCCTTTCCTTTTGTTCCTTTTTACTTAGGGAATTTTTTTCCCATAAATTGCTAGGAAACACTAATGACTGGGTACTTAAAAAAACCCAAAAGAAGCGGCCAAGCTCAGGGAAGGAGGGCATCTGGTTGCACTTCTTTTATCTGGGAATTTCTCTCTGAGGGGCAGAGATACTGTGAGAATTGGGTTGACTAGAGATGGGGCTGGAGAAGCTGCTTTCTCTCTTTCTCTCTCTCGGCTTTCTATGAGGACAGTCAGAGCCACTGCTTAGAGGAGGGAATTCACTGCTACTGCCAGGCCCAGCCCAGAGCTGCTTCTGCCATGGGATGAGCCTCTGCTCATGAGAGCAGCCACTGAACTGAGACCTTACTATCACCCACCTCACTAAGAGAGGGACCTATCACCATCTGCTCGGGTGCCGGGGATCTTGACTCACCGCTCTCTGCCCTGCTGGGAGCCGGGCTGCCCCTGTCCCGCTCCCGTCGCTTCTTCAGCACCACTCCGAGCTTTCACTGCACTGTAGCCCCGCACTCCCTGCCCGCCCCGCAGTTCCAGACACAGCTCCAGAGCTTCTGATACATCTTGGCTACCACCCCAGCATTTCTGCTTTTTCCTGCCAGCCCAGCTTGCTGTTTCCATAAGTCCTGCTGGGGCACGGGGATCGGCTGCCCCAGGGTTTGTGCAGCAAAGCCTCCCCGCCATTCTTGCCCGTCTGGGCCGAGCCGCCATTACCGTGCGCTGCCCGAGCTGCGCCACAGCGCCCCCTGCAGCCGCGGGGAGTCACCGCACCCGCCCTGCCCGCCGGGAGCCAGCAGCGCCCCTGCTGGCGGCGAGCGGAACTGCACCGGCGGGGAAGGCGCCTGCGGCCGAGCGAGGGCTGGGGCCGGGTTTGGGCTCTGCTCGGTGTCAGCGCCGCAGCTGCTGCTGCTGTTTGCTCTGTCATGCATACTAGTAAAGAACTATTATTCCTGCTCTCATATCTTTGCTTGAGAACCCCTTAATTTCAAAATTAAAATAATTTGAAGTGAAGAGGTTTAAATTTCCCATTCTTGCCTTCTTTAGCAGACACCTGTCTTTCAAACCAAGATAGCCATTCAGCAGCTAATGTGTATATTGACAAAAATCCCAAAGTACTCTATTTGCTGTATTTAATAAACACATTACCTTACTGGTTCTCCTGAATCCAACTAGACCCACCCATAGTTAATATTCATCCACTCATGGTTGGGCTTGTCATGTTTTTGCAACAAAGCTAACACTGTCAAGTCCACCAGTAAACTATGCATTTAAGCACATCCTGATGAGGAAGCGGACTGAACTAAGCCTGCAGTGAACCCTGGCAGTAAGCAAACAGCAAACAGCAACATGGGCTACTTCAAAATGAATGTGTTCAGTATATCAAAGAAAGTGAATACTGCTCTTCAGCTGGTACTTGGGTCATACTAGTCCTGCAATATGATTCTATCAAGTGTAGGCTACCAAAATGATAGGATCTGGAACTCGTATCCTGTAGGGAAGGCTGTAGCACTAGGGCTGGTTCATCCAGGAGAAGTGTTGATACCTACTAGCAACTCTGTCCCTGATAGCAGAGGATCAAGCAGGCACGACTAGGTTTTTCCCAGTGGTGCATGTGGGAGGGAAAGAGGCAACAGTCAGTAGTTGAAACATGGGAGGCTCAGTCTGGACATAAAGAAGAATCACTCACAGTTAGGAAAAATATGATAGACTGATATATCTGTCCCTGGTGGCGTCCAGACTTTGTAGCAACTTGGCCTGAATGCACTGTTGAGTCTGCTTTGGCTGGGAGACCGGATAGAGAATACCTCTCATGGTCTACTCCAGTTGCATGACCAAGCGATTCTAGGTGTTTCATAGGGTATCAGCGCAGTCTGAGGCTTTTGTTACGTTTTAGTAAACAAGAAACTCTGAAAGAGACAAATGCAGCATTTGAAATTAGATTTCAAATTAGGTTTAAGATGGGAATGATTAAATTTCTGCCTTGGCATGTAATTCATATGATTGAACTGTGAGCCTAGGTGTGTGAGTGTAGATTAAGAACCAGTAAATGAGAAGCTCTGGAATGACAGTAAGTATGCCATTGGTTATTAGGTGTCCCAGGGGAAAAATTAAGACTGTCACAACTCTGAGTATATTGATCTAATCAAGCCTTTGCCTAGTGCTAGGTTTTGGAGATGGGTATTCTTCAGTGTGACAGTATGAGCACAATTAAAATGCATGCCACAAAATAAATTTAGAACAGGAACCACTTGGTTTCTCAGTGTAAAAATTAGAAGAGATATTCCACATAATGCCAATGAACCTAATTTAATTTTGAGATTATGGTTGGGGGTTAGTAGACTCCCTAAAATGTCTGTAAAAATGACAGATTAAATCAGAACCCAAAAGGAAGAATAACATGATACCGGACAGTATTTTCATGGTTGAAATAGGAAATGTTAACACTGTTAACCCCGTTAACACTGAACATTGTGCAAAATTATGGTTCACCTATACTGTAGTAGATGTAACTGTCACTAACACTATCAACTCAGTTCAGTTGGGTAAACAAGGGGAACTATTTTCACCTGAGATACATGATATCCTGCTTCTTGGCCTTTGGCTGTCTCTCCAGAATGGCAAAGATTTTTCTCTCAAATCTGGGTTGTAGGTTGTATCTGCCAGCCAACAGCAGATGTGAAAATAGGGCTAGAGCTGACTTTTTAGGGCTCAATAAAACAGATTATGTAGAACAAAATTTACCCTCATTATCAAAGTTATTAAGAATGTTAGCCATTAAGGCTCTAAAGGAGACTATGAGTTGAGCTTCTGTAGGGCCTTACTGCACGTTGGCTAACCAAGAGCCAAGATTTCATAAATTTGAAGATAATCCATTCTAAGATTTCCACTAAAAATCAAATCCCAAAGTGGGCATTGAACAGCAGATTCATTTTCATGTTTGGCTGTCTTATGACCCAGCTGTGCATTAAGGATAAGACTAACGATAAGGATAGAGTTTGTGCTAGAGTTTAGATAAAAGGATCACCCTAATTTACAGTAATTTTGGAGTTTTCTACCAGAGTAAATTGTTAAAACATGATGGTGTATTTCCCTGTGGATTTTTCTGGTCATCTTCTGGTAACATTATCTGTTTAGAGGTGTAAGACAGATACAGGGCTGTACTAAAAGCTGTGGTTTACAGACATAGAAGCTGAACAGAGAAGAAATCTCCTTTTGTTCTTCACTCCAGGCTTGCCTGTATTTCCGTCCTTTCCCTATTCCTTTCCCTGCTGGGAATTAAACCATGAGGCTATAAGCAGAAAAGAAGGAGAAAGAGGTACGCTTGTTCCATAAAGTTTGTGGTAATGGACTGTCTGGGGGGAAATCAGATGCCTAAATTTAAATTAAAGATGTGGAGAATTTCCTCTACTAGCTTTGAGCTGAGCTCTGGGAATAGGATCATTCTTGGTCCAATAGTTTTCGCTAAGTAGATTCATACAAGATCTAACAAAGGCCACAGAGTTCAATCAAGTAGAGGTATCACTGTAAGATTAGTACAGAAGCAAAGACAGAAAGAAGTATATTGGATATATATAGGATTTTTTAACTTTGGTGAGGTGAGTAGGGCTGAGATACCCATGTATCTAATGCTAGAATTATTAGGAAGCTTAGAACTCAGGTTAGCAGGTGCTAAGGGCTAGGAATACTGCCTGTCAAGAAAGGACACAAGGACTCACATTATAGCTGAACCTGACCAGTCTTGTGCTGTTATAATCCGACCTGCCAGGTATTACTAGAGTTCTTATTGAGGTTGGGGTTTAGTTAAGAGTCTGGTCCAGCAGTACTCAGTGAACTGGATTTTTTTGCCTCATCCAAATTCGCTTACTGAGCTAGGGCTAGGATTGTATTCATGATTGGTCCGCCACATGAACTCAGGGGCTGCTGAGTGTCATTGAGTTTAAATTGGTGGCAGAACTGGTGTGAGTAAAATTTAGTGTGCTGTACTGACTTGTATGTCTGGCAGATGAAGTGGGGATTGCACAAAGCGCAGGACTCAGAACTTGGGTAACAATGATAGGTTTACTGGTGTGTGCTCAAATGTCAGTCAAACTAGATGAGATTCCAGATTTGACATGCTCTATGATTAAGTTTTTTTCTGGCTCATTACCTTTTACTGGACTAGACAGGGCTGATGAGCTGCGTTTGGGAGATGGCAGGTTCACTGTCAGACACTAAGTTATGTTGTGGTGTGACATACCCAGGTTCAAATTCTAAATGTTTATGTACTAAGTTTGTGGGCAGTGGGCACAAGGGGCTGGATGTTGCTGTAATGTGCAATGTGTGCTGCTGCCATAGTATTTTTTTGATGAAAAGGTGTAGTTTGGTTGAGAAGGAAAGGAAAATGATTATGTCCCTTCTTACCATTCCAGGAACATGTCAGCAGCCAAGGAATTAGTCACTGAATGCAAGACAGGAAGATCTGTTGGTGTTTTCCTTGATGGCTGCTTCTGCTCATTACCTTCAGGGAGGTAAATGCTGGAAAGAGTAATTATCTCCGTAATCTTAACTGGATTTCCTGATCATCCTTTTACTGCAATATTAATAACATTGTTCCAGTCCCTCTCAGTAGTATTACTCACTTCTCTTAATGATGACACACTCACCACTGGCAAAGTTTAGAGCACACTAAAAGTGTTTCTATCAAGGAGCTAATAAAAAGCACCCAGCTCCTCTGATAGAAAGAACGGGAGTGCAGAAGAAGAAAGCATGGTTATCCAAAATGCTCTTGAGGAGTGACCTAAAGGCACATCCAATTAAAATTACTTCTGTTAAACTCTTGACTACTCTTCAGTAAAAGAACATGAGGATGAGGTGATGGTGAAATGTTTTTGACAGAAACTGGGTATTCTTTGGCAAAATAGTTGGCATAGTGAGGGAGCAACCAACAGCAGCAACAAACCATCATATTCTATACATATTACATATCCTGTAAAAAATGTTCTACTTATATACTCTTCCATGTACTCTCCTATGCCATACCCCTAGTACACAACTATTGCTATTCTCAGGTGTGAAAATCCACAGAAAACCCTCAGAATGGCTATTGTATTCCCTTGTGCTCTCCTGAAATATGGGGGATGCTTGTCTGAGTAGCAAGGATTTATTAGGCATAGTGCAGTACTACTAGATGGGTTTTCAATAAAGTCTAGTGTTTCAGGAATCTAAAAATGCTCTGGTGTAAGAACTACTGAACAGAAGAACATTTTCATTTTATAGATGTCAATTAAAGATTTGTCTGTCAAATAAATAAACTTATTCAGAAAGTTATTAAGAATGAAATAATTATCTCTGTAAGATTTCATGTAGACTTATATAAAAATAACTCCAAAAGAGTTAGTTATAATTAGGATCCTCTGTTTTATAAAATAAATAAACATAGAATGTCTTTCAGTATTTTGAGGAGATACTAAATTCAGACCTGTTCAATTTAACTAGAAGGCAATCTGACTTTGAGACACTATTTCTCTAAAAAGTTTAGTTATTTTTCAAAAGTAAATCACAATTGCTGTCATGAAATCAGAAGGAGATGCAGGAAACCAAATTAGCCCAATAAGAGTGCAATGAGAAAAGACAAATATGAATTGTAGGCGGAATAGGTACTTATTGACTGTTTTTGGATGTCTTCCTTGCATTCAGTAAAGTCCAAAAGATAGCAAACTGATAGATACATATATTGTATCTGGTAAAAACCTAGCCAAATGGCATTTTCCTTATGCTGCAGAGAATTAAATTCTGTAGTTATAGACCTCCAATGTTCATAAGGAAAAAAAAGAGAACAAAACTCTTTGGTGGTCTGTTTCTGATTAGTGAGATCACATTATAAAATAGACATACATTTTTTAAACGTTGCTTAAGAGAATGAGATAAGCAGAGAGAATCTGGAACATCTCACTGAACAAGTGTAATGGTTTTAAACCCATCTGAAGGTGAAACACCACACTTCTTCAACTCTGCCTCTCTTCCAATATCACGCCACTGGAATGGGAAGGGAAATTGAAATAAAACTTGTATGTTGAGATAAGTGAAGTTTAGTAATTGAAAATAAAGTAAAATAACATAAGCAATTAAAATTGTGATAATAAAAAGGGAGAAACCCAAATGATCCACAGTACAGTTGCTCACTACTTATTGACTGATGCCAGACCTCCTTTCCTGGACCCAGATCACCCCTTTCCAGGTAACTCCCCCAGTTTATATACTGGGCATGATGTTCTGTGGTGTGGAATATCTTTTTGGTTTGTTCCGGTCACTTGTCTGAGGTATGTTCCCTCCTGGTTTCCTTTGCTTACCTCCTCACTGGTGGAGCATGAGCCAAAGGAAAAAAGTCCTTGATTTAGGATAAACACAATTTAGCAAAAACCCCGAACATAACCAACCCCAAACATTACCAAGACCATTCTCATTCTGTACCCTAAACACAGCAGTGGAAGAAATTAACTCTGCCTGAGCTGAAACCAGCACAGCATGAAATCACAAATTCTCAGTAGAAACATTTGAATAACAGAATGAAAAAACCCAAACTCCTTCACATTCTAGGACTTTGCTTGTATCTTTGATATTATGGCACATTGACTGTAGGTCAGACTGCTCAGGTAATGATAAATCCCTGTATGTTAGAAAACCCATTTTGTTCTCCTATACTTAAGCAAGGGTTTGCCAATTTCACTAATGCAGAAAAAAAAAAGATGGGACTAAGAACAATATACTTTGTGTGAAGTACTAGTTGTTTGTACCACTTTGTAGTAGTGGCAAAACAGAAGTATTCTGCAGCAGCTTAGAATTACAGCTTTTCTTTTTCTCTCTTTTTTTAATTTTTATTTTTAATTGCAGGCATATGCCTGAAAGGAAAAAAATAGCAGCTAGTATATTCATGCAATTTGCTCTTGCAAAGACTCCTGAGGATGAGACCACATTGGTTTTTTTTTGACTAAGTTAAGAGGTAAGTAAAATACATAATTTCTAATGACCTATATCAGAGTACCTAAAATAATTAAAAATAACTTCGGAGGCTTCCATCTTCTTGGTGGACCAGTTGCCTTTAACAGTTTTGCTATTAATTTTAAAGTTCTAATTCATCTTCAAGGGAGAGTCTAGTCCAAACTCAAGGGAGATCAGTGAGATGTTTGTCTTTCCTTGGAGATTTTTTTCCAGTGTATCTAGGAGATATAGAATGCTAGAGATTGTATAGACATGACTTGCAGTGTCTTCTGTGTTATTTTTTCTGTAAGAATATTTTCTCTGTAGAGTTTTCTTAATTTTCAAGATTTAAATGAGAAAAACAATAGTCCTTTTCTGTTCTTTCTTCACTCTGTTACGTTTTCATCAAGAATTAATATATACATACAGGTAAGCAATGTAAATATAATAATAATGCATATGTACAGAGCTTCACAGAGTTTCACAGAACAGTCTGAGGTGGAAGGGACCCAGAGGGATTATCAAATCCAATTCTTAAGTGAATGCCCCTAAGGAGATTGAATCTGTGACCTTGGTGTTATTACATACCTGTGTGAATGTGCAAATATATTGGTAAATGTGTCTATCTGTTCATAGGTAGGTTCACATACATTTTTTTAAAGCAGAGGACCAGAACTGGTCACAAATATCTAGCTGGCTCCCTACAGCTGCTTCAGATTATCTGACATCTGTTGTGAGTTTATAAAGCATGGATTATGCACCCTAGGGTGTTGTTAGGAGTGAAAGGGACCTCCTGAAGATCATTTGAATGCTGTATGTAAAGTTACCACAAAATTTTTTCCAGATGGCAATAAATACTTGAAGTTCTATTGCAGTGCTTTATAATGACCATACCTATTTTCCCAACAGTGATACCTGAAACAGTGGTTTAAGAAAGCATCACTTAAAGAAAGGAGCTTCAGCTAATGAAAAAAACCTTATATTTTTCAGTCCTGAGGAACAGAATTGTGCTCTAAGCATACAAGAAACTCACAGAACTCAAGGAACTCAAAAAAGGAACTATTGTGGGTGAGCTTCAGCGCAATATTTCTTGAAAATACACACATTATTAAAACACATATACTTGTGTGCCTCATGTTCTTTGATCTGTTGTGATCTGTTATTCATTTCACCAAGCAGCCTCTACCTCAGTACAAAAGCTTTATGCATGTGTGTGTAAATGAGTGTGCACACTGTTTGTATGTAAGACAGTACATACTCTCAGTTTAGCCGCATTCAAATATGAAAGGAGTGAAAGTTCATATTGAGTTGGAAAAATATAAGACCTTGAGTTTTGCTTTTGGGAAGATGCAGAACAAGACAAAGAAAAGGCAGATGTTATACTCCATTTATTTTCATCAGAGTAAAAACAGTGAAAGTAAAAATAGATGAAAAGCTGCTTTCAAAGATTGATGAGATGTTATTTTAACAGTATAAATGCCCTACATACACTAAGACAATGGTAAGTAACGGTGTTTTAGATGACAATAAAAATTGCTTCTCATCAAAAAGGAAAGATGTTTTCCAGAAGTTTTGGATTCATCTTAGTGAAAGTAACAATCAAACTGCCTGCTATGAACTTAGGAAGTCAGGGCAAATGGCTACTAGACTTACAAAGATGGCCTGTGCAATTGTTTTCCTTTACAAGGTCAGTGTCATAGACTCACTGTGGGGGCATGACAATCACATCAGTGTGATGGATGGGTGTCATGGGAGGGCCCTACTTCCTCTGTATAGCCTCAGTGTGGCCAGCACATCCAGAGTGCATTAAACTCATCTTTCTGTGCAAGCTACATGTGCCCAGTGTACCTTTATGCAGATGGGAGCAGCATGCTCAGGCTGATTGCATCCCCTGGATGTGCTCTGCACAGCACTTCCACTCTCATTCTCATCTGGAATTTCCTCAGTGAAAGACACCTTTGCAGGACAATCCCATCTGTGAGAAACAGAAGGAAAAACACCCTGAAGAGGTTCTCCAGCACATCTTATGGAAGACAGAGTTAATTGCTATGGAGGTTAGGGAAATGAGGAGTTCACTAATGAGGCCCTGGCCTGAGTACTGGCATCACAATAATGATGCTGATGCCTCTTCCAAGAATAATTATTCTTGGAAACATATACATAAGAGTTTGGGGAAAGGAGGATAGTCTTAACAGTTGAGGGGCATAGAATTTAGAAATCTGAACATTATATTTTCGTTGTTCCTGATCATCCTCTTCCTCTTCCTATGTTGTGTTAATATCCACCGCACTTTAGCACTACCTGATTAATTATGAACTTAGAAATGCTGAGAAAGATGAAAACTTCTAGAGGTAGTTATCTAGTTCTCTAGTTATCTAGTTAGAGGTTATCTAACTACCTCTAGTAGGTAGTTAGATAGGGGACTTAGTTATCTAACCCTTGATTGAAGACTTTAATAAAAAAATAGCATTTTAATGCACCATTTATATTCAAACTCTGAACCTCATATCTTTCTTAATTAAGACAAAAGGTGGTCATAGTCTTCATATATATGAAATGTTAATAACATTCTCCTAGAGCGATATTTTATGATACTATGATATTTTAAGACTGATGCTAGTATTTAATAAAGTATTATTTTTCATGAGGTAGCTCTTTCATGAGCTATTCAGGACATGAGATACCTGAATTCTGTGCGAACCTCAACATGAGAAAACTGCCTTACAAGCCTCACTTTTCTGGTAAAGCCTGTGGATTGTGCTGAGCAAATGGCACTGCTATTCTGGCTGTTGGACATCTGACACTGTAGAAAGGGACTAGAGAAAATACAATTCAGAGCATGCTAAACCTGTGGTAGAAATTAAAGTTCTTTTACAAGACCTTTACAAGGTCCCTTAAAGCATGTATTATTAATAATTTTAATTATTTTAAATTTTATAATATTAATTTTAATTATTATTATTATTATTATTATTATTATTATTATTATTATTATTAATGGTTTTTACAAGACTGGGTAAACCCTGGTAGCAGACCTGGCTCACACCATGATATGTGTATTTTACTTATTCATCAGTGAGAGTGGGTGCGCAGCTCAACTCTCAAGAGTGAACATCAGGTTATTTTTATCTTTCCTGTTCTAACAGACATCCAATTTGTCCCCAGGAACCAGAGACTAAAAGTGAGCTAAACTACCCCCAAATATGTGCATCACTGAGGAACCCTTAGGAAAGAGGAGAGGCTGAGCTGTACAAAAATTTGCATTTCCTTATCTGAGTCCTAGGGCAGGATTTCAACTTCATCCGAAGAGTAGCATGCAGGAGAAACTCTGTTTTACCCATGGAAAGCTGCTGAATGAGGAGGAAGAATGGAGATGGTGGGGTCCAAATTCAGATTTAGCTGCACAGCAATGCCTTATTTAGATAATGTGCCTGAATGGATATATCATCAGAACCTGTGAGAGCTGAGATTCACAGTTGTCCTTCAGGGTAAGCCTGCTTCCTCCAGCAAAGAAAGGAGATGGAGGTGCAACAATAGAGGAGGATGCTTAACATTTGTGTGTAAGATTGACCAGGTTAAATTTATTTTAATAAGGAGCAACAGTCCATATTCCCTCTTAAATAAGAGCTCTTATTTAATACCAGCACTTTTTTAGATTGGTCTGAATTTTGCATTTGGTATTACATTGGAGAAGGGATATTATTTGATAACCACTGGAGATAGAATAATATAGGAAGGAATCTGAGTGGTACTGTTGCTTAAGCGATTTTTTTTTTTTTAATTAAAGTAAATAGGACTGAAGGTGAGACACTGAGATGAATCAAAATATACCACAGGTAAAATTGTTGAGTAGCTAGCAGCTTGTAGAATCATGGAAGACTCTGACCTGGAAAGGACCCATGAGGGTCATTGAGTCCAGCTTATTACTCCACAGAGGTCAACCTAAGAGATGAATGATATATCTGAAAGCACTGTTCAAACTTTCTTTGAACACCAACAGGCTTGGCACCATAAGCATTTCTCTACTGAGTCTGTTTCAGTGCTTGACCAGTCTTTCAATAAAGACCTTTTTCTTCCAATATCTGTTCTAGATTTTTCCTTGACATAGCTTTAATTTATTCCCTCATGTCCCAGCACTAGACACCAGAAAAAAAGAGATCAGCATCCCTCTCTATTCTTCCCCTCATGGTGGATGTTGTGGACAACGATGACATCACCCCTATGCCTCTGCTACTCTAAGATGAACAAACTTAGCACCCTCAGCTGTTGCTCATGTCAAACCATCTAGTTCTTTCACCATCTTTGTTGATATCCTTTGAACACATTCTCATATTTCTCTATCCTGCTTCTGTTGTTGAGCCCAAAACTGCACACAGAGGCCCCACAAATACTGAGTATAATGATACAATGACTCCTCTTGATGCTAGGATGTGGTTGACCTTTTTGCCTGCCAGGACATACTGTTGACTCAGACTGAAATTAGCATCATCCAAAACTACCAGATGCTTTTCTGCAGAGCTGTGTTCCAGCCTCTCATTCCTCCATTACATAACATCCATTTTACACCATTCCAGATGCAAAATCTGACATTTTGTCCTTCTTAGACTTCATATAAGGGATGATTGCCCAGTGTTACAATCCCTAAAGTTCTCTTCAAGACCTCTCTGCCCTGGAGGTAATCAGTGGCTCCTCCTAGTTCAATATTGTGGGCAAACTTACTTTTTGAGCATTCTGAGCCTGTGTTTAGGGCAATGATGAAAATAGTGAAAGTAACTGATCCTAAGATTGACCCCAGGGGAACATATTAGTGTCTAGTAGCCAGTCAGATGTTGTCCCACTTATCACAATAGTCTGAGCCTGACCCTTTAGCTGATCAAGATTTTAAAATACTTGGGGTTGGAAAGGAACCCTTAAGTTCATCTAGCCTTGTGTTCTTCAATTTAAGGCGTGTACAGATTGCTCAGGACCATGCACTGTCAAAGATATCTGAACTGATTGCATAGTCTCTTTGGACATCTCTAGCAGGTCATCTGTATTTATCTAATGTAGCTTGAGTTATCTTCTATTACTACTCATTAAGATGATGAATGGTGGGTAGGCAGCCTAGCTTCCTTTCCTTTCCTTTCCTTTCCTTTCCTTTCCTTTCCTTTCCTTTCCTTTCCTTTCCTTTCCTTTCCTTTCCTTTCCTTTCCTTTCCTTTCCTTTCCTTTCCTTTCCTTTCCTTTCCTTTCCTTTCCTTTCCTTCCCTTCCCTTCCCTTCCCTTCCCTTCCCTTCCCTTCCCTTCCCTTCCCTTCCCTTCCCTTCCCTTCCCTTCCCTTCCCTTCCCTTCCCTTCCCTTCCCTTCCCTTCCCTTCCCTTCCCTTCCCTTCCCTTCCCTTCCCTTCCCTTCCCTTCCCTTCCCTTCCCTTCCCTTCCCTTCCCTTCCCTTCCCTTCCCTTCCCTTCCCTTCCCTTCCCTTCCCTTCCCTTCCCTTCCCTTCCCTTCCCTTCCCTTCCCTTCCCTTCCCTTCCCTTCCCTTCCCTTCCCTTCCCTTCCCTTCCCTTCCCTTCCCTTCCCTTCCCTTCCCTTCCCTTCCCTTCCCTTCCCTTCCCTTCCCTTCCCTTCCCCTCCCCTCCCCTCCCCTCCCCTCCCCTCCCCTCCCCTCCCCTCCCCTCCCCTCCCCTCCCCTCCCCTCCCCTCCCCTCCCCTCCCCTCCCCTCCCCTCCCCTCCCCTCCCCTTCCCCTTCCCCTCCCTTCCCCTTCCCCTTCCCCTTCCCCTTCCCCTTCCCCTTCCCCTTCCCCTTCCCCTTCCCCTTCCCCTTCCCCTTCCCCTTCCCCTTCCCCTTCCCCTTCCCCTTCCCCTTCCCCTTCCCCTTCCCCTTCCCCTTCCCCTTCCCCTTTTCACAAAATCATCACCTTCATCAGTTTTGTATTATGGTAGTATACATAATGATCTCTTTTGTCATGTTGTTTTTACGTCCCCACTTAATGCATTATTTGGTGATTACATAAAACTTTTTAAAATTTTTTTTGTTAGTCCAAAAGGATTGTCTTCCTCAGTGTTTCCTCTGTAGTCTCAGGGCTATAAAGTAAAATCTCAGGAGAAAGATGGATCTGGACAGGTGAATAAAAGCCTCAAAAAATCTGGTTATCTTTTGATTTATTTTCATTCACTTTCTGTAAACCATTGATTTCTCCTCACTTTGACCATAACAGATGTGTTCCTACCCCAAATGCACAGGTAATGCATACTGAAACTTTTTTCAAGTGAGGCTTAAGTGCACTCTATAAATGGTTTTATCAATATTTCTTCTCTTCCCGCCCCCCCCAATTCTTTGCGTCTCAAATCCACCACATATTTTATTGCCACAATGGTGTTGCTCTGATTCATTAACATAAAGGACTTGCTGACAGATGACTCCTGACGGAGCACAAATTGAAGACCACTGGGAAATCCTATGCTGCTGCAGCCAAGATGTCTAATCTGAGATGTAATGGATTGCTTTTCCACAGTATTGAGCAGCAGCAAAATTAACAGTGAGCTTCACTGTTATGGCACTTTGGTTTGGATTACTTTTTTCCTTGAAATTTTTAAAGGAAAAAAATAGATCCACCTCATGGTAAAGATTCAACTTTCTTTTAAAATGGTTATGTGTATCATATTTGAAGAAATTGCAACTCTCTGCCTTTTGCTTGAGTAATTTTTTAGGCAACTCGTCCCCTAGTCTCCAATGTAAGCCTAAAGGCTATTAAATCAACAATTTATTTTCCCAGCAAGATTTGTCACTTCTTTTGTAACTGTTAAAAGTGTATTTAAGCACCATATTACACAATTTTCTGTTTAGCATACTCATTCTTCTTGGTAAAATTATGTCACAAAGTCCAGCATCTGCCTAAATTTCCTGTAACCATCTTTCATCATGTAAGACATTTAAAAGAGAAAAGTGAAACAAGATCCCAAACCCCTGTACTGTTTTCTAGTTCTACAACCAACTATTTTGAGGTAGGTTAAGCCCAGCAGCACTGGAGACAGCCTAGACTTTATCAGAATTTCTATAATATTTGAAAAATATTCAGATGCTTTGATGAAGTAAAAAGAAGCAAAATTTGTGAATCTCTTCTATAATGTGTATTTATATACTCAGTTATTCTGAAATTAAGAAAGGGAAGTCCTTGCCATATTTTTAAACTTTGAAAGAGATTTTGTGCACTTAGTGTTTTGAGAGTTTTTTTTTAAATCTGGGTGATTTTCAGGACCAGAATTTAATACATGTTCCTCAAAATTTATACAGTCATGAGCAAGAATCTTTGACCTGTGAAAACCAGAAATATTAGATGTGCATTCTTACATAACATAGAAGAACTGAATGTTTAAGAATCTCTCTCCTGAGCAAATAAGATGACTTCAGGTCTCAAATCTATTTTCAGTTAATCCCCCATTTGATCTATTTATGCTACTAGCTGTCAGCTAATTTCAATGATATTATAAGGTCATTTGGGTAGGTACTTGTTAGAGGATATATGATTAATGAAATTCTCACCACCACCTTCAAAACACTGGCAGCAGTAGAAAGATTATTTAAACCGAAGTGTGCTGAGTAAAGAACACAATAGGATTGTAAACTCAGAGAAACCCTCAGGGAAAGGGACTCTGTTTACTATATTTATAGTGGGCCCAGTTCCAAGACACAGGAGAAGAAATACAAACATTCACTGCCACAATGGATTAGAAAAGGTCTCTTTCTGCAAATGTTAAGATCAGGCAGTAGTAGGTTAACAGGTCTCTTACACTGCTAATAAATTGAAAACCAAATGGCTACACAAATCTGATAAAATATTCTTGATCTCTGAAGTTTGTGAAGGATTATTTTAGCAATTTATGTCTGAAGCTCTATTAAATTCTGAAGAGGAGAAATTGAAAAAACAATTTCTAATTTCTAATTCCAGAACTCAAGTGAGTTCTGGAATTTTAGCCTAGATAGATCTAGGGTTGCTTTGTAGAAAAAAATCACACAGTACTAGAAAAGAGATTCTTGAAACACTCTTGAAAACTGAGATAGGATAATAAAATCTCACTTTTTTTTTTTTTTTTTTTTTTTTTTTTTATGTTCTAAATAGTTATGACAAAAGTAATGGTCAAAACCAGCCCCAAATATAAAGTTTCATTGCACTGAGACCAGAACTTTCTCTATGAGGCTGTTTCTTTTGCTTTCTCAGCTCTGGAGTTCAGGAAAAAATGAAGAATAAGAGAGAAGCCATGGTGTTGAAATGACATGTACAGTTTCTGGAGAATTCTATGGAAACAGCAAAGATGAACAACATGGACAGACAGACAGTTAGCTCATGTATCTTAATCTCGGGATGTTTTGGGTGTATGCTTTCCACAACACTAGCTGGACTGGATTGGGGGTTGGATTCACTGCATGTATTTCCCACAGAGAGAAAACCTTTTGCATTCAAGAGTGTCTCAACAAGTCATATCTGATAAAGAGTGATTCTGTGTCTGAGAAAAATTCTGCTAATGACAGCATTCTCTTAATGTAGTGTAATTTAATAAAACCATTTTTGAAAGAGAATGTTGCCTCATGTTTAGTGATATGCATACTATTTTGAATGCCAGAATTTGCATGAAATGAATTGGGTCATTTCTAATTATGCCCTTACTTATATTGTATCTTTCAAATATTTCTCAGATAAAGAAATATGGTCTAAAAAGGCTATAAAATGCATAGTAAAAGAAAAAAGCCAAAATCATGTTGGAAACACGGTTATTTCCATGGGCCAAATTCCAACTTTACTCACAACTGTGGCCAATACCACTGAATTTAATGGAGTTGAAAAGGGTGTAAGTTAACTCAGACTTGGCCTTGTATGTTTCCAGATTTGTCCCTTGTGGCTTACAATAGAAGGAAATTATTTGATTTTTTAAAAAACAAGCTCTGACAGCTTGAGGTGGAAGCTAATGTCTCTTTTTCTGCCAAAAATCATATAATTTGGGGTGGAAAAATATACTTTATAGTCTATGATGAAACTAAGTGCTTACTGGATGTCATACTGAAATGGAATTTTATTCTCCAGATTGCTGTACAGTTAGCATAATGATATATAATGGCACATTTTTTCCCCTGTTATGTATTTCCCTGCACTCTGGCTGTTACATAAATACCAAGTTTATTGTCTTACAATATGAAAATCAGTGTAGATTGATTGTCTTACAATCACTGTTAGCCATTCAGGGGACAGGGATTTGTATAATTGCTGCACAGTCTCATTGACTATACTGTGAGTATTCAAATGTCCATAGTCAAGCTGTTAGTGTAGCTCTTGACCTAAATGTGTGAAGTATGCTACATATATAGCATATATAGTTTCCTCTGAAATCAGTGGAAACTACTATGAAGCTCAGCACCTTTAAAAGCCTTGCCATCTGGCCTGTCTGGTTCTTATGCTTGAGGTGAAAGTGACAGAAGTGTTTGCCAGCAACTTACATGTGGCTTCTGCTTTTCTCTTTTTTGGTGGAAATACAAAAAAATTTGGACAAACACTAAAGAAATGGGTGATAAGGAGAAGTTCAGATATAGCATGAAATAATGGAAAAGTCATCTGGTTTTAAGTGTATACAACAAAAAAAGGCTAATATTTCCCATATTACTATTATTCAATTGGTTTTTCCATTCATTTTTTATATATAGGCAAAACTTGTGTTCTCAGAACAACAAGCATGCATAAATATAGACATTTACCCTTTTTAATCACTCTTTTGGCAGGAGGGAGACTATCTGGCATTTTGTGGAAACTTATGTGGTTTAAAACCTCAGCTTAGGGGAGAAGGATGGAGGAAGGGAGGGTTGGGATCAAGGGAATAAAGCAGTGATGACAGAAGTTACAATAGAAAGCCAGATAATGGCCCTCAGGAGAAAAGTTTTTAAAGCCTTCTATTCTCTTTGAGCAATTTGGCAAGCTCTTTTGTTTGCACATTTGTATACTTTTTGTTTTTAGTTTTTAATAGTCATTTCCTTCTCTGAAAAAGCCACTTTCTCTAGACCTTAGCCTGCAAGTTCGTCAAGTCTGTGGTCTATTACTACTTTAAAAGCAGAATGATCTCTTGAGTTATAATTTAAAAAATGATAAAAACTGGAGATTGATAAAAACTCCATTGTCAATTCAACTCTTCAAAAGTTTAGCCAGAGCTGCTAAATTAATTGTATGTTTCTAAGGAATTACCATTATTCATGGTGTTTATGACTAATGTAACACATGCATAATGTCTGTTTGAAGATATTATACTGCTCTTTCAAGGCTTATATAACCTTTTGGTTCTTAAGAAATCATAGAATCCTAAAATAACCTGGTTTGGAAAGGATCTAAAAAATCATCTAGTTCCAAACTCCTTGCTGAGGGCAAGGACACCTTTCACAGTACGGGTTGTTCTGTTGTTCCAAACCTAACCTTGAACGTTTAGTGGGATGGGGCATCCAAAACTTCTCTGGGCAATCTCTTCCTCTAGGGAAGAATTTCACCTCTCCTTCAGGGAAGAATTTCTTTCTAATTTCTATACTCAACCTACAATTTTTCAAACTGTGAGTTTGAAGCCTTCAAACTCACCTTCCACCTTCCTGTCACTACATGCCCTTGTAAAAAAGTCTCTTTCTGGCTTCCTTGAAAGATCCTTTCAGGCACGGAAAGGCTGCCATTAGGTCACCTGGTCAACTTCTGTTGTCCAGACTGAACAATTCCATTTCTCTCAGCCTTTCTTTACAGGAGAGGTGCTCCAGCCCTCTAATGATCTTGGTGACCTTTGGGCTTGCTCCAACATGTCCTTCCATGTCTTTCCTGTGCTGGCACCCAGAGCTGATGCAGCACTGCAGGTGGGGTCTCAGCAGAGCAGGGCAGAGGGGCAGAATCCCCTCCCTGGTCCTGCTGCCCACGCTGCTCTGGATGCAGCCCAGGACATGTTTGGCTTTCTTGGCTGAGAGTGCCCATGGCTGGGTCATGTCCAGCCTCTCACCCACACAGAGCCCCAGTCCTTCTCAGCAGGGCTGCTCTGATCTGTTCATCCCCAGCCTGTGCTGGCACTGGGGGTTGCCCTGACCCAGGTGTGGCACCTTGCGCTTGATCTTAAGAGATTTCCTCGTGAGATTTCCATGGACTGACTACTGAAGCTTGCCCAGGTCCTTCTGGATGCCATCACAGACCTCAGGTGTGTCAACTGCACCTTTCAGCTTGGTGTCATCTGCGAATTTGCTGGCAGTGCACTTGATCCCTCAGTTCATGTCATTAATGAAGATATTAAATATCACTGGGTCCCAGTATGCACCTTGAGGGACATCACTTGTCCCTAATGTCCATTGGGACTCTGAGCCATTGACCACTACCCTCTGGTTGCCACTGTCCAAACAATTTCCTATACATCTAATAGTGCAGACATTGTATCCACCTCTCTCCAATTTTAGAGAGAAAGATGTTGTGGGGGTCCATGTCAAAGGCTTTACAAATGTCCAGATAAATGGCATCTGTAACCCTTCCCTTGTCCACTGATACGGTCACCCCATCAGCCACAGGATTGGTCAGTGAGGGCTTGCTCTTCATGTAGCCATGCTGGCTGTTTTGAATCAGATGTGTTTCAAATCAAAACGTGTCTTGCTATTTCACATATATGTGTGAAAATGGCATAGTGTATTCTCATTATGTTGACGTGATTGACAGTTCAGGCTACTGAGCTAACTGTCAGAAAAATAAACGTGTCTTGATTAAAAGACAAATCCAATGTCACTTTCCATAGGTCTTAGTGACTCTTCCATGGCTAAGCTCTATAATACAAGATAATTAATCTGGTTTTTTTCTCAATAAATTAAACCCTTGTAAGTACTTGTGTCCATGTCTAAGAACAACACACCATCAAAACAGTGAGATTGTCAGGAGAGTAGACCTGGTATGAGAGTGATTTGTGGAGTGTGTAGTACAATGCTATTTCATGTCTCCCTGGGAAACTGGAGAATTCAAGATAGTCTATTCAAAAGATAATGAGATTATTTGATTCTTTTTTCTTCACAGAATTTTAAAGGAAGTCACCACCACTTTTGGATGGGCTAGTGAATAGAAACTGTAAATATATTTAGTCTTTTCAACATGTTAAATGCTTTTGCCCTCTCTGGGACTTACTGTCAGAGTACTTTTAAAAGCAAACTGTGCCTATATACGTGGATAGATGTATCACATGTTCTAAAGAAGATCAGTGTCTTTCCAGAGAAGCAGCTAGGATCCATATAACATGGACTGGGATATTGAAAAAAATTATATCTCTTTAGATCCAACATTTCCTTTCCTCTGCACAAAACCACAGAAACTCTGACTCAAAAGAAGTGTTTATTCAGGGTGAGAAGAGATGGGTATTCTTACTTAATTTCCTAAGTAATGAGGAGGTGGAAATAATTTTAAGAAATATAACTTTTTTCAGCCTTATCTACAGCAGTTTCCTGGGATTACACAAAAATAAATATAGGTAAATATAGGTAAACCTGAAAATTGAAAAGAAATCATAGAATCATAGAAGGTTTTGGGTAGGAAAGGACTATAAAGATCATTAAGTTCCAACTCCCTACTATGGACAGGGGTGCATTCCAGGGGTAGGGAACTCACAAGGTCTCTGGGCAAACTCGTCCCTTATCTCACCACCCTCACACAGAAAAATATCTTCCTAACATCTAATCTAAACCTACTCTCTTTCATTTTTCATCACTTTTCCTGGATGTCTGTTGTGACTCTGAGCTATTGACCACTACCCTCTGGACATCACCATCCATTCTGATTCATCTAGCAGTCCACTTATCAAAATCCTCTCTAATTTTAGAGGGAAGGATGTTGTGGTGTATTGTGTGAAAGGCTGTACAGAAATCCAGATAAATGACATCTGTAGCCCTTCCCTTTCCCACTGTTGCAGTCACTCCATCATAGCAGGCCACTTGATTGGTCAAGCAGGACTTGTTGATGAAGCCATGCTAGCTGTCTTCCAGATGCCTTAACATACCTTCTAAGAGGATCTGTTTCCAGTAGTTCTCAGAGTTCTCCTTTCAACCTTTTTTAAAGACAGGCACAAATTTTCCTTATTTTCAGTCACCTGAGGTTTCACCTGACTGCCAGGAATATCATGGAGATTGAAAGTGACTCTGCTCCCCTACTCCCCATCCTACCATCCATCCAATTGAGAGGTGTGGAAACAATGGTTGCCATTGAACATTGAGGCAAAAAATTTGTTGAATACCTCTGCTTTCTCCTCATCTGCTGCTTCCAGTTTTTCACTCTTGTTTAGCAGAGGGGGTTACCTTCTTTGACTTTCCTTTCTTGGTTCACATGCTTGTAAAAAGCCATCTTCAAGTCTCTTACCAAGTTCTGTTGCAGCTTCATCTTGGACTTCCTCACCATAACCCTAGAAAACTATTTTATCTCTATATTTTTCTCAGTTATCTGCACTTGTTTCCATTATGTGTGCATTTGCTTCTTTCCCTTTAGTTGGCCCAGCAGTTTCCTAGTAAGCCATACTGGTCTCTTGCCTTTTCTCCTTGAGTTTTTACTCCTGAAGATTGCCGGATTTTAAGCTCAGTGGAACACTTCCCTACAAATCTCCCATCTCTGTTCAACTTCCTTGTCTCTGAGGGAAGTCTCCCAGTGAATCCTGTTGACTGTCTCCCTGAAGACCTGGAAATTTGCTTTCCTGAAATTCAGGGGCATAACTTTTTTCCTGATTTGTATCTCCCAGTACGGCAAATGTATGATCACTGCATCCTAATGCATGATCACTGCTTCCTAGGCTCCCCCAGTTTTGATGTTCAAGATTAGCTTGCCTACATCAGATCCAGTATTGTATCCCCTCTGGTAAGGCTGCTGTCTATGCCCTGGCTCAAGAAAGTATCCTTCATGGATTTCCTGAGTCCTCTGGATTGCCTGTGATATTTTTTTCAGCAGGTATCAGAGTGGACAAGAACCTGTGAGTGTGGTGCATCCAGTAGCTGGAGCAAGAAGTCTTTGTGAATATAGGTCCCTTCATCTGCAGTAGACACCACCCACGGGGATCTCTTTGTTGATTTTGTTTCTGATTCTTACCCACAGACTTTTGACTTGCCCACGGTTCTTCTGCAGATATAGCCCTTCACACTTAATCCATCTCTTGAGGTAGAAGGCAAACTCTCCATATCTTCTTCCTCCCCAGTTTCTTCTGAATACCCTGCAGCCATTGATAGCCATCATTGATAGTTTCTCCCACCAAGTTTCAGTATGGACAACAAGGTCATAACTTCCTAGCAGCAGAGTTGCTTCCAGCTCCTCCTGTTTGTTGCCCGTACTGTGTGTATTTTTGCACTTCAGGTGGGTTGATGGGCATGTTGCCTTCCTGGAGGAACACTCTTTAAATACTTTGATATATTTTCCTGTTTTTTTTCCCCAGTTACCTGTTTTTTCCCTGTTTACCTCTTACTGGTTCCTGCTATGCCAGAAGTCCCTAGCTCATCCCTGTAAGACTGGAAGTGTGGCCCAGTATGGCTAGCATTCAGAGCCACTGGCAGTGGGCCCTTGCTAGCACCCTGTCCCCCTAACCTTGGCCTGTCATCCCACAGCTTGCCAGTGTGATGGGTCTCTCTGTCCTATCACATCTAGTTTAAAGCTCTGTCAATGAGCCCTGCTAGTTCCATTCAGTGCAAACTGTATACTGCAGTATTTCCAATCTTGTAAGCCAAATTGTCCTTAAACAGATGGATCTAATTGTGATTTACGAGTGCTTGTCTCAGGAAACAGAATTTGGCTGTGAATTTGATGCATGTGTGGGAGTGAGTGTGCAAGCCTGCCTGGGTTACATGGGCAGATATTACTGAGGTAAATCCCTGTAGGGCTCACGGGGCAATGAAAGAGAAAAAGGTTAGTTCGTTGTTCTATTGCTTGGATTTTAGCCTGTCCATTGGAAAGAAGTTAGAAGACAATACTGAATCAGGCCCTTATAGTTCATTGTAATGTGTTCATCTATTTTAAATAATGGCAAAGGCTATTGCCATCCTAGTCAAGAGCCAATATCCATTTTCCAATAACCATTTTTTTGCTTTTCATAAAATTCTAAAAGGAAATTGATTTTTTTTCCCTGTACCAACAGGACTGAAAATAGTGCCATCCTTGGAAAAAATGAGACAATTTATGTCCTTCCTTGTTAGGTGTGAACCTCATTGGCTAACGTACAGCATTAAGTCTGATGAAACACTTTCTGAATCATTGAGCTGTTTAATTTAAATAAGCAAGTACATTTATAGGGTAGTGCATACTGAGCTATGAGCATATGCATTCCACTTGTATTTACTCTGCACATTTTGTGGAAACAAGAAAGTTCCAGATAGGAACTGAAAGTGTAGATTAAATTGTACGATTTTTCTGCAAGAAAGCTATTTTTACAGGGCTTTGAAAATGTCCACTGATTCCTCCAGCTTCCCAAGCAAACTATTTGAGTAGTAATGGTGTTCATAAAAACTACTGCGTCGTCACAGCTGATAGACCTGGTGCCCTATGTCAATGCTAATCATTACCATCACCTAGTTACCATTTTCATGGCTGAATCCAGACTTCTCGTGAACTTTATTATTAATCTTTGATCTACTTTGAAATGGCTGATCAGAGTCATAAACTTAACAACTCTAGCAATTGCTGTCAATGATTTTATAACACCCTGAAATGAAATAGACTGTTTTTTTAATAACACCTTCTAATAATTGCATTAAGGCAACTGTCAAGAACATTGAAATTCAATACAACTTCAGTTTGATCTGATAATCTGAACAAGGTGCTGGCTGAAATGAAATGCTGTTTGGTGCTTGGCTCACATTTCCAGAATATACAATGAGCATTCTGTCAGAATTATAATTTTAAACCCTCTTTAAACTTCTGTGATATCTAGGTTTATACTAAGTTCTTTCTGAAAATGTAAATGTGGTAGTTGATTCTGCTACTCCTTCGTACCTTGCAATTATCTTGAATCCTTTACCAATTATACTCAATCAGATACTGTATTGACTGCAGATGAGATTTCAAGATCTGCCTCACAGCTATTTCTCATTATTATAATCAAAAGCATATGTTTTGTGATGAGCTCTGTGCTTTCAAATGGAGTTTGGGAAAAAGGACTTCTCATTTGTAGACAAAATTCAGTCTCAAGGGTTTCTAGTCTTTCACAAGTTGCCTCTGAATAAATTTTGATTCTTCAAAATTTAGGATGTGTATTCTAAATGACACTTGAGCATTTAATTTTGGTTATTTATTACATGTGTGAAAAGCCCTCAATGAAATGACCCAAGTTGCCTGTAGCTGATCTGAACTGGGAAACAAACTTTTACAAAAGGGCATGAAACATCCACATCCATATATGGAGAGTATTTAATTGTCACTGGTTTTTTTTTGGTTGTAGGGGGTTTTTTTGTTTGGTTGGTTTTTTGGTTTTGTTTGTTTAGTCTTTTGTTTTTGTTCTAACACTATAGAACGTTACATAAGTGGATTTTTTTCTTCCTGCTACCCTTATATAATATTTTAAAGTGGGTGTTTATGAAGTTTACAAACGAGCCCAGACAGTGACAGAGGAATTGTATTATTAACATTTAACTCCAGCTAAATGACTTTTGAGATTTTCCTTCTTCTCACACTCAAAAGGTCTGCTTCTGCTCTGAAGGTACATCCTGAAGGTACTGGTATATCAAAAACTTGGTCTGTGTAATTTCTCAAACAGTCATTTGTCCAAACTGGTTTTAAAAATTCTTAGTACCAGAGACTTTGTGACATCCCAGGACAGCTGATGCTAATAATTTACTGTTTCTACAGATACAGCCTGCTTCATTGCTTTACTTGAAACTAGATTTATGTTTTCTTACATTCTTTATACAGCCCTTCTATGTCTACCTGCTTATCCTGCAGTCATGTCATGTAGTTCTCAACACCTTTCAAGCACTGAGTAGCAAAGTGTCAGCAGAGGCTTTGCTGAGTACACTGGAGGTGGAACTTTACATAACAACCTACGTTCCTGCTAAAGGATTCCAGGGGTAATATATGCTTTTCCTGAACCCCTTTAACAGGAGTTACTAATACACAACATAACTTACTCATTATCTACTCATTGGAAATATTTTTCTCCATATTTTCTAAGCAGTTATTGCCAGCCCTGCCTAAGTATATGCCAGGTAGCTAACTTAATGAATCATGAAGCCTCTGCACTTCATGGAGTTGGTCTTCATAAATTCATTATGAATAGCTTGATGCACTCGATTTTACTTTTCCAGACAGGTTCTCAGCAATACCATAAATTCTTTAGGTCCACTTTATGTTGAAATTCTGTTCTCCACTATATCTGTATATCTGTTATCTGTGAATTTGTAGAAGGGCTATAGGGGTGGCTTCTGTGCAAAGCTGATAGAAGCTTCCCCCATGTCTGACAGGGCAAAAGCCAGGCAGATCCAAGACAGTCCCTTTGATGGCTGAGACCATAGACATCATCAGCCTCTGGGATAATATATTTAAGAAGCAGGAAAAATTATTGTGCAGGAACAGCTATGGCCACAGTAGAGAGGAGAGAGAATGTGTAAGGCAGCTCTGCAGATGCAAAAATCAGTGAAGAAGAGGGAAGAAGTCTTCCAGGTGCCAAAGCATGGTTTTCTCAGAAGCTTGTAGTGAAGACCATGGAGAAGAACGTTGTCCCGCTGCAGGGGGGAGGTCCACAGGGGAGCAGATCTGAAGGATGCTGTGGATCCATGGAGCAGGCTCCTGTCAGGTGGTGTGGCCCTGGGAAGAGAGGGGCACACAATGGAGCGAGTTTTCTGTCAGGACTTGTGACCCTATGGGAGACCAACACTGGAACAGGCTACTCTGGAAGGACTGCATTCCATGGGATGGACCCACACTGGAACAGTTTGGAAAGAATTGCAGCCTGTGGGAAGGACTCATGTTGGAGAAGTTCCTGCAGGACTGTCTTCCATGGGAGGGATCTCACACTGGAGCAGGGGAAAGAGAAGAAAGAAACAATGAGACGATGATGAACTGACTATAACTCCCATTCCCCATCCCTTTGTGCTGCTCAGGGGTAGGAGGTAGAGAATTCAAAAATGATGTTTAGCTCATGAAGAAGGATGGGGTGAGGGGGAGGTATATTATGGTTTGCTTTCATATCTCATTACCCTATTCTGATTTGATTGATAAGAAATAAAATTAAATTCTCTGAGTCTGTTTTATCTGTGACCCTAATTGGCAATGATCTATCCTTGCCCTTATCTCAATCTATGAGCCCTTCATTGTATTTTTCTGCCTCTGTACATGTAAAGTGGGGGGTGGTAGAGCTTGGGCTCCCAATGTCCAGCCACATTCAATCCACCACAGAAGATGAGTAAATATCTCTTTACCATTACAGTATACACATGCCATTCATAAAATTCTGAGTAGGTTCAGATCCAGGACAGGTAGCTCATACAATGTATCTTTAGGTTACTTCAGACTTCAAACCTTTCAGTCGCAACACATTCTCAACATGATCTTTAATGGCTTTAGTGAGCATCACACAGTTTACTAAATATGTATAATAAAATCCATTAATATTTCTTAATTATCTCATTTTTTTACTCGGTGGTTCTGCCAGCTCTAGTACATATGTCACAGAGGCAGCATACATGTCCATACACTTCCCTTGAATTCCATAGGCTTAATTCATGACAACACTTCTCTTGAATTCCACAGGGTTAATTCATGACAATTGTACATTGCAAAATAAGATAGTAATTTTATAGTTTAAAAAACTTCAGTACAGATTCTCAGTGATGCAATATTGACGATTATGTTATGTGTCTGTCTTCCTTCTTCATTGTCCAAAGTACTGATGTATGTGCAAAAACTACATAATACTTTGAACAGTATATATTAAAATATTAATTCAAAAATATCTTAGTCTGTGCAATGGTTTCCTATTAATTGGATATTATAAGAAATAATTTAGTAGAAATGTCACAGATGCTTGCCATAAGTGTGAATACTAAAAGTGTACAAAAAATGAGGCATTAGATATATTCACAGCTAGAGGAGAGTCACACAGCTTGCTTATGAAAAACATATGAAAGACAGAAGTCAAGATAAAAGTTCACTGCCAAAAATTATATTCTACATGTGTGCAAGTAGACAGCATATGTTCAGCTATAAAGACCATGTAAGAAATTCCAGAGCCATGTGAAATCGTGTATTCACCACGTACCTTGGACTTCCTAACCTGTCCTCTGGTCACTAATCCAACTTTCTTAGGATTCATTTTGGCATTTCGAGTTCCTAAATATAGTCAAACAGATGTAATTCCTTCAATACAATTCTTACGGGAATGTTGTCTTTCCTGCATCAAATTCACTGGTGTGCACCCAGATTGGACAAAATTTCATCCTGGACAAGGAACAGGTTTCAGTTTCAATATTCAGGATTTCTCATTGTTAGTGCAGGAGTTTTGTGTACTTTGAAAGCTAAATATCAAATAATTTTAAATAAACATAAACATTTTAAAGTCTAAAATTTCAAACACTGTTTTCATTTTACTAGACTGCCTTTTCATAAATGGCATAACATGTACGTGAGAAAAGTGAACATGAAACTATTTGAAATGTTGAGAGAGATGATAGGCAGATAGGTAGATATCACTGCAGATTTCTCACACATAAATAATTTTCAATTTCTTTTAGTTAGTAAATTACAAATAAACTTATATAACTTTTTATAAGGTAAATAAACTTTATTAATATCTTTGAGTCCCTTAGACTGCATGCACATGAATGAATGATAGGTGACATCTTTCCTGTATTTGAAAGACTGGGTTTTAGAAAAAGTTTAGAAAACATGCTCTTTTGGATATGCTGAAAAAGTCTTTTCTGCCAAACTAGTTACAAGGTAAGCAAATATAGTAGAATTTTCTTTCAGACTGTGTAAGTGTCAGTATGTGGTATAATAGTGCTCTTTCTGCACTAATATGAATATGATAATGTATTTGATTTGACTATAAACTATCATTTTTAAGTTAATCAAAGTAACTGTCATGTATGTCTCAGTGTTGCACCAAAGTAATAAAGTAAAAAATCCTGTCACAGTTCTTTACAACTGGAACCAAGAAAGAAAAAACTACCACAAATTAATACAGCAAAACCATGAAAAATTTCTGCTGTAGCTGAAACAAAGTCAGCCTCTGCTAGGTGTGTGTCTGGTAAAAGAAGAAGAAAACATTAGCCAGCCTGAACATACAGATTAGGAGATATGCTGTATTTACAGCTGCTGCTTCTCTGAGGAAACATGTGACTCAAAATAGCAAGAGAATCACAATAATGATAGATACACAAATCCCATTGACACTGTAGCTTCAATGCAAATTATAGATTGTAAATAAGATTCATTGTAATTCAAAATGCAAAGAACTGGTATGGTTTTCAACAACAAGGGGATAAAATCCGCTGTGCACTGCAGAACTCACCTTGCAGCTCACTGACATTTTAGGCTGTTTTCCCACCCATTTCCTATGTCTGGTCGTATGTCAATGACATTCTGTCATTTACATTAATGTCATCTGAGTTTTGTTGTCGTAGTTACAGATGGATCAATGCCTAACATCATGCTAAACAATGAGAAACAAACATGAAGTTATTTGAAGTCTGCAGCTCAGAGAACTTGAATTTTAGGGGATTTTTTAAGCATGCACATTCACAAGATTAAAGAAATAAATATTTTTACTCAGTATCTCATTAATATCTTCTTTTCCCCCATGGGAAAAATTTTCTAGCTTTTAACAGTGCACTGCCAAGCAATAGCATTGGAAGCATATTTGTCTCAGAGCAAAAGTTTTGCTGCTATTCCATTTGAATACTTTCCAGACATTTACTTCCTGTAACACCACAGTAAGATCCTACGAGCATGGAATGCAAGGGAATTTAACCAGCAGACAGCATGAACTCCAGATTATTAATTAACTTTTTTATTCGGATATGTCCAAGAACACCCCCCAACACAACCCTAGTAGTCATGCAAAAGGATCGTAAGTATCTGAAAATACGGAGGTGTTTATTTTTCTCTCAAAATATCAGGAAATTAATTTTGTTACAAATAAATTCATACTTGTCTTACAGGGTCTTGATTCTAAGACCTAAAGCTGGTGAAATGTAAATGTAAGATACCTTTAGTATCTTACAAGGTTATCCCACCAAAGCTTCTTTTGGATAGCATTTTTCAAGTTTCTGAAGAGGAAATAATCTAAGAAATGGCACCTTTATTTAATCAGATTTGAATTCCTCACTCAAAGAATAAGACTTTCAAAATTTTTGTTGCAACATTTTATGATTAAAAAATACTTTGCATTTTTTGCTAAGTTATGGATTTGTTTTCATTTGAAAGGGATAACTTTTTTCCTGAATATTTCTTGAGGACCTTCACAACTTTTCTATGCCCTGTTTTGGACTCTCTTGTATGTCCACAGGAACCTTGTCTGTAACATACTGGTGACCTTTGGCTGGACCATTCAGGAATAAGATAAGGATTTCACTGTGCTATATTGAGTATTGAATTTGTATGCATGCTACTCAGTGTGAAGTACAGTTCCTAAAATCAACAGATTAAATTTTTCTGTTGGAAAACAACTGATGCAAGCCATAACAATGATGATTATCTCAGGTTTAAAATATACAGTCCATACTGATCCTAATAATGGTAATACAGAAATGAATTATATTTTGTGTTCCTCAAATAGAGAAATATATGTGAACTGAATAACGAAAGGCTGTTTCAGTACATTCATTAGCACTATTTACGTGGGTAAATACTATACAACATGGAAAAATGGAAATTAAAAGTTGATTTTCATAGTCACATGGATGAAATGAGATTATAAATTGTTCACATTAGCTGAAGTCTTCCTTTACTTTCAAAATGTAATATAAAATTAATCAAGCCATACTTACACATTTATGTATTAACTAAGTTTGTCTCAGGAGCTCTTATTAATCAGTCCAAGAATGTGATTGATAAATTTGTAACTCTAGACTCTGTATCTGCTGAAATTGGATTTTCACACAATGTAATTTCTTTCAAATTTCCTCAAAAGAAAAGAATTGTTGTTGTATTCTCTCATCCTGTCAGTCTAAGAGTTCTCTAAAGCAGATCTCTTTATTTAGCACAATTTTCTGAGACATTGACCCAATATATTTATACTTTTAGACATACTATTCCCACTGTTTACAGCCATACAGGATATAAAGATCTCACACCATCAAGCAAATTTTTTTCTTCATTATGCCACTTGCATATTTTGTTAGTGTAAGAATTTTTGTGCTATTGATTTGCTGTGTATATTAGTATGAATTCTAATGTACACACATGCACAATCATATAAGCAAGTGGACTGCTATTGAACAAACCCTAAAGTCTTTTCCAATTTCTTTCAGTTTAGAATTACATAAATAAGAGAAACAAATTTGAATATGTTTCTCATTAGAGATGAAAAATATGCCTGTATGCTGGCATTTTTTTCACTTCAGTGACTTGTGGTTGTCTATTTCCCTATGTAATATATCAGAAAATTGAGGTATCTCATGTGTCTGAGGCTTAATCTTATCCTTGGCATGAACAGATCCCAGAGCCAAATATTCAAAAATTAAGTTTCCCTTCTTCCCTTGTGGCTGTATGTTGACAAGTGCATTATGATCCATTTGTATAAATGATCTTCAAATAGCTGTCAGTAAGAGCTATGTTTAAACATTGCCATGAAACTTCCTAAGCAGATCAGATTACAAGAGCAAACTGTCAAAGAAAGGAAGTTATCAGGTAAGCAAAACTCTTCTTGTGTCTTTCATGACCACAGGGAGCAGTCCTATCTGTTGGATTTCTAAAGCCATAGTATCTCAGTCTAGAGAGAAAGAACAAATGATGTACAATAGTGCCAGATTCCTTAGGACCTAGGAATCTGGTCCCTAAGAAACATGCAGCAATGCTTCAAATATAATTTACAGAAATACAGAGTATTCTGAGTTGGAGGGGACCCACAAGGACCGTTTAAGTCCAACTCCTAAGTGAATGGCTCCCGCAGATCTTGGCAGTACTAACGCCATGCTCTAAGTGAGCTAATCTCATAATACTGGTGGAGACTGAAAGCTGAGGTTCTGCCTCTTTGGAGGATCAATGGGGATAAGCAAAATGTTTTGATAGAAATAGTGTAGATATTTTTCAAACTTTTAAAGAATAAGAATTCAGAGAGCTGAAATGGTGCTTGCAGTGCATTACATGCACTGTGCCAACTGGTGCTTGATCTCTCTGATAGTTTGTTATTTCAAACTGGCAATCTATCTCGCTCTAGAGACACTTCTTAGATGGATTTATGTTTTAATTACTCTCCAGGTTTGCCCTTACACATTACCTTGTGTCACAGGTACAGCACTCAATCTTGACTGAATGTCTGTGGCTTGAATCTGATCCCATCTTGTCTCTTTCAGCTATGGCAAACTGACTCTGAGCCAATGCACTATGGGCAAGCGCCAATTGCCAGTTCATCACCCTTCTAAATACTGACTAATTTGCATGACTACAGGGATGCTGAAATAATCTCAGAGGATGAGAAGCTAGCAATGTGAGGTATTTACAAATGGGCATGATGACAGTTTATATGACGGCTGTACATATCCGACCCTAGGACAAAGCCTACACAAAAGTCCTGTTTAGAGAAGTGATATTCTGATGGCATCTGCCCAGCTCCAACATTATCTGATTTTGATATATGCAGGGAAGACAAATGAGGCACAGACAACTGTCATGGCAAGGGAGTACCAAAAGTTCTGGACTACAATTGCCTTTTCGCAGTGTTTAGGTATGACAAGGGGAGAATACAGCTGAATATTAACAGCTTTATATTTCTGAAACAAGTGACATACTTGAAAAAAGCTAAAAATTAATTCAGCAACAACTACTTCACCTTAGTAATGCAGAAAGTCAAAGAGAGTGACCTGGGATTGTGTGACAACAAGGCCTGTGATGGCACATAACGACATCTAAATTAGCAAGAAAAAAATTAATGAGGACAGTGTTGCTTCAGTGTATCAAATCGGTGGGTGTCTGCACCATTCAGAAGGCTGAAGCATGAGGAAGCTGGTCTGTTAGACTGGGCTTGGAGTACCTGGCAATTGGGGTCAGGGCCTGACTTCCTGAAGTCCCTAGCGCTGGTTGTGGCTAGTCGTGAACAGGCTTTGCACAGAGTATGGAATGATGCAAGAAGAAGGAAGAAGAGCCAGCAGACCAATACCTGACTCTGTTCCTAGTGTCTCTGGCAAAATTGTGCATTCTTTGATCATGGGTTGGTTTACATTACCTGCTGGCAACAGATGGGGTACACTTGTAACAAAGGAGGAAAAGGAGCTTCCACAGGATTTAACAAGACTCATTGAGAGAAATTTGGACTAGATTTGAAGGAGAGAGGGATAAAATCAGGCCTGCTAGAGATAAGCTTGAGTGCAGCATGACATTGTTGGAAGGGTGGTGTATTAGTGAGGTCACTTATGTGTCCATCTCAATAGACACAGGGGATGGAGACCATGCAACAGCAAAGACGTGTGGGCTGTTGATGCCTTAGAAACCAGATGTGCCTGAGAATGGTGACATAAGCAGTAGAGCTTCTCTCCTTGGAAAGATGGCAGGATCAATATTCCAAATGAACTGCTTCTACACAGCATGGACAAGAAATGGAGAAGCTGCAAGCCACTGTGCAGCAGGAATTCTATGACATAGTCAGCATCACAGAATCATGGTGGGATGATTCAGGCAACTGGAATGCTGCAACAGAAGGCTTTGAACACTTCAGAAGGGATAAGCAAGGGAGGAGGTAGGGTAGCCTGTGTGCTAGGGAGTCCAGAGCAGTCCAGAACTTAATGAAGGTCGCAATAGGTTTAAGTCCTTATGGGTCAGGGTGCTGGGAGGAAGGCTTACAGAGCAGATATCCTAGCTGGAGTCTGTTATGGACCCCCCCAACCAGAATGGAAGGACAGATACAAAATATTCCATAAGTAGCTGGGAGAAGTCTCATGACCACTGGAGCACCTTATTTTCAAGGAGGGGCTTCAGCTTAGCAGATGTTTTTTGGAAATACAACACAGCTGGGAGGAGGTTTGTGGACTGTGTGAAAGTAACTTTCTGTCACAGCTGGTGAGGGATTCAGCTTGGACATGGTGTTTGTGAACAGAATGGACATGTGATTGATATGAAGGTTGGAGATAATTTTGGGCACAGCACCTATGAAATATATTTTTATTCTTAGAGAAATAAGGAGCAGATTCAGCAAAAGTGCCACCTTGGCCTTCCAGAGGGCAAACTTAGGCCTGTTTAGGAGACTGGTTGAGAGATTCCCTTGGGAGGGAGTTACGAAGGGCAACATAGCCCCTGAAAGTTCAACATTCTTTAAGAAGGAAATCCTAAAGGCTCAGGAGCAGGCTGTCCTGATGTGCTAAAATATGAACCTTTGGGGTAGTAGACAAACTTGACTGAACAGTGAGCGGTGTCTGGAAGTGAGGAATATAAAAAAGAAAACCTGGGAGTGCTGGCTTATGATAAGTTGAACATGAATCAGCAGTGCCCTGGAAGGCAGAGAAGTGCACCAGCCAGGCAAGGGAGGGGATTGTCCTGCTCTGCTCTGCATTAGGGCAGCCTCACCTCGAGTGCTGGGGGCAGTTTTAGGTGCCAAAGTAAGAGAAAAAACACAATTATTAGAAAGTGTCCAAAGGAGGACTCTGAATATGGTGAAGGGCCTAGTGAGGAAGCCATTTGGGGGAGTGGCTGACATCACTTGTCTTTTTCACCCTGGAGAAGAGGAACCTGGGAGGAGACTACACACAATCCCCAGCTTCCTCGAGAGGGAGAGCACAGGGGCAGGCACTGATCTGCTTCCTGGCAGCCAGTGAGAGGACCTGAAGGAATGGCCTGAATTTGTGTCAGGGGAGGTTTAGGTTGGATATCAGGAAAAGGTTCTTCACCCAGATGGTGCTTGGGCACTGGAACAGGCTTCCTAGGGAAATGGTTCCAGCACAAGCCTGACAGAGTTCAAGAATTCTTGGACAATGCTCCCAAGCACATGGTGTGATTCTGATCAATCAGAGATGGTCCTGTGCAGGGGCAGGAGTTGAACTAAAGGACCTTCTGTGTCCCTTCCAAATTAGGATATTCTGGGGTTCTACAATTCTATGAAAATTTTTGACCTTTGAAAGAAGGAACTCAGGAGGACTGCAGCATGTCAGGAACTTAAACAGGGAGGAAATCAGAAGCACCAAAAGGAGAATAGAACCTAATCTGGCTACTGTAGTGAAAGACAATAAAAATGTACGTATAAGCACATTAGTGATAAGAAGAAGATTAAGGAGAATCTTCATTATTGGATGTGAGGGGAAGCAGTGTAACAAAAGATGTGGAAAAGTTTGAGGGGTTTAGGTACTTAATGCCTTCTTTGCCTCAATTAGTTTCCTCAATCTTTTGCCTCAGACCAGTTGTTCTGTGAGGACCCAGTCCCCTAAGGTGGAAAAAAGGGATGGGGAGCAGAAAGAAGCCTCCAGAGGGCAAGGGAAATTGTCAGCAAGCTGCTACACACAAGTCTATGGGCCTAGTTGAGGTACATCTAAGGGTACTGAGGGAGCTGGTGGAAATGCTTGCTGAACCACTTTGCATCTTTTAGAAGCAGTTGTGGCTAACTGTGGAGGTTTCAGGTGACTGGAAGTTGGCAGATGTGACACATCTAGAAGAAGGCCCAGAAGGACTGGGGAGCTGCGGACCTGTTTCTCTGTACTGAGGGAAGTCTTGGAGCAGATCATCCTGAGTGCCATCACACGGCAAGTGCAGGACAACCCAGGAGTGTCAGAGCCAGCCAGGCCCTGGCTTGTGAAAAGCAAGCCCTGCTTGATCGACTTCATCCACTTCAGTGACAGGGTGACACACTTAGTGGATGAGAGAAAGGCTGTGGATTTTGTGAACCTTTAACTCATTAAAGCCTTTGACACTTTCCCACAAGATCCATCTGGAAAAACTCTCTGCTCATGGCACACTGTTCAGTAGGCAAAAACCTGTCTATATGGCTGGGCCCAGAGATTGGTGGTGGATGGAGTTACATCCAGCTGGTGGCCAGTGACCAGTGGTGTTCCCCAGGGCTCAGTACTGGGGCCAGTTCTGCTTAATATTGTTATTGATGATCTGGATGAATGGATCAAGTGCATCCTCAGTAAATTCACAGACAACACCACATTGGGCAGGACTGATGGTCTGTTGCAGGGCAGCAAAGCCCTGCAGAGAGATCTGGACAGGATGGATGAATAGGTTGAGGACAATGGTCTAACAAAAGAAAATATTTGATTGTGCTGTAGGGTAACAATAACCCACAGGCTGGGGCAGAGTGGTTGCAAAACTACCCGCAGGAAAAGGACCTGGGGGTGCTGGTGACAGCAGCTGAACCTGAGCCAGCAGTGCCCAGGTGGCCAAGAAGGCCAATGGCACCCTGGCCTGTGCCAGCAATGGTGTGGACAGCAGGAACAGGGCAGGAATTTTCCACCATGAGGCCACACCTGGAATCCTGTGTCCAGTTTTGGGATTTTCACTGAAGGAAAAATGTTGGGCTGCTGGAGGGAGTCCTGAGAAATTCCACAAATCTCTTAAAGTCTCAAGAGGGGCAGTGGAGGCAACTCGGGTTGTTTTGTCTGGAGAAAAGGAAAGTGATAAGGGAGCTTTTAATTCTCTGCAACTACCTGAAAGGAGGTTGTAGTGAATTAGGAGTTGGTTTCCTCCCAAGTACCCAGCTTCAGAAGAAAAGGAAATGGCTTCAAGTTGCATCAGGGGAGGTTCAGATTGAACATTAGGAAAAATTTCTTCACCAAAAGGGTGGTTAGGCATTGGACCAGTCTGTGCAGGGAAGTGGTCTAGTCGCCTTCTGTAGGGGTATTTAAGAGACCCATAGATGTGGTGCTTTGGGATCTAATTTAGTAGTCATCTTGGTTAAGTTTGTCTAATAGTTGGGTTCATGATCTTAGAGGTCTTTCCCAGTGTAATTTATTCTATGACTCTATGCATATGTGTGTGTCTCAGTGGGAGATTAGAAAACTTTCTGATCCCACTTAGGGAATAAATTTTAGATTTTATGCCCCTGTGATATTGCAGGTCCTCTAGCCCCAGTTCCTCTGTGGTAAAATCTCTGATATCTGTATCTATAAGAGCTTTTTAAAAGTTGATCTATTTTAGACATCAGAAGGCCATTGAAGAGACAGATGAAAAATCCAGGACTGCTCTCTTCAGAGTTATTTTTTATTTCCATTCCAATCCTCTTTTTTGCAAAAGTGAAAACACATAGAGTTCTTTTTTCAGAGACAAGCCTGTCTTTTTTTTTTCTCCACTTCTTTTTATCCAGGTCTTCCTACTCTGGTTACATTTGAGTATTTTCCTGAGTGGTCAATACTGGCTTTACTTTCAGACAGCCACGACAGTGATAACAGCCTACTTTCCTGTAGCTAGGGAATCCAAAACACCTACTGATTAGGGCATAGTTACAAGAGAGAAATCTGCCTGGCAGAGTGTAAAGGATGAATCTCCTGTTCAAATGTGCCCTAGGCCCCACATGGGTGAAAAGGTCACAGTGGCCCTATCTTGGAGTCTATCTCCTCACCAGATGAAATACCAAAGTGAGATGAAGGGAGTACATCAGTTGGGCTGAGATGTTGAGTGATCTCCTGGGAGAGTGTAGTTCCACGGTCTTAACAAATATGACTATTAGACACACTAAAATTATTGGATCATTCGGACTGAAAAAGTATAAAATCTACCCTTTTTCCCAGACTCATTCAAGTAGTTTCCCCATGCTTGAACTAGAGCATCATTAGTACATACCTTCTGTCCCTACAACTTTTTGTCTTTTCCTTAAAACACATTTATCTGCTCATCTTGACATCTGAAGTAAAGAAAGAAGAAATATATAAGTTAAATGTAACTAATAAGTAGTATCTGCTTACTTCTTTAAAGGGGTCAAAACAATATACCTGAGATGAAGGAACTGTTTGTGATCAAAGTACAGAAACAAGAATAACATGAATCAGATATATCTGTGCTGACTCAAATATAAACAGAACTGGCAATGTATTAGTCAATAAAAGACTTTCCAAATTTTTCTCTATCAAGTAAAAGAAAAGCATTTATTCTTTACCCCATAGCAACCAAGTGTCAAAGTTTCAGTGTGATCAGTCCATTAGGCAAATGGGATTCTCTCAAATCTCACAGATGAAGTGCCAAGCTGAAAACAGCCTCCACAATATGTGCACCCTTTGCTTTTAACCTATTTTCCAAGGTACAATCCTAATATAACCAGGGCAAGCAATATGCACAGGGATGCTGTCATGGTTTGACACTGGCACAATGCCAGTGCCCCCATGAAAATTCCTTCTCCCTGGCATCTGCTGTGAGGTGGAACCCGGAAATAAGCAAAGCAGGCTCCTGCTTAGGGAAAAAGGAAAAAAAAAAACTTTATTAACTAAAACTACAAAAACTAAACCATAAAGGAAGGAAAAATAAACACAAGGAAAAATGAAAACTACACAGAAACACTTCGCCCTCCTCTTCCCACCAAATTCCCAGTACATTTACATTTCCCAAAAAATATGCACACTCGGTCTGCTACCACCCTTAAGATAATCAAATCTTCAGCTCATCAAGAAGTAGAGGTTGTCCTTTCTCATACCAAGAACTTATTTTCACAATCAGCAACCGCCCGGAAAGTCTTTTGCTGCTATCATGTGATTTTCTTCCTTCCATGCAGAGGTGCTCTCACCACCCCTTGCATGGACCAGAGACCTGTTTTTTTCAGGGTAGACCTTTGGACCTTTTAAGGATGCCTCATCTCATTCCAAGCAGAGCGCAGTCTCATCTCTGGGACCTTTGTCCCCCCCATTTTCTTCCATACCCCCTGGGGCCGAGGGGTCTCAACACCGAACTCTCTTGCTCTGAGCCCTTGCTTCCCCCTGAGATGCAGTCTCTGTATCACCAGGAAACAGTTCATGGATTTTTACAACGAGAGAGAGTTCAGAAAAAACCCACTCCATCTTTCCTCCATTCCTTCAACATCTTTCTCTTTGCCAGACCTCTCACTGGTCTATTTCTACCTTCATCCTCCACTCTTGTCCTTTTCCAGGAAAGGTAATGTTCTGTGAAGTTTTCATTATCCACAAAAGGGTTAAAGGCTCTCCCGAGCAGCTGGACTGCCCGCTGCCCCCCCTTCTCCTCCCAGCCGTGCTGGCTGCTGCTGGGACATGATATCAGGTTTCAAGGTAAACTCAGTTTGGCACAGGCTGCATTTCTCTCCGTCTCCAAAAGATGATGGGGGGGAATGGGGGGTAAACAGGTCTCTCGGTGCCCCGTCCACCCTTCCACCGGCCAGGCCTGCCTCAGCTGGGCCATGTGGCTTCTCCCCTCCCCCAGTCCAGCAGCAGCTGAGCCAGGGGAGAGCAGCAGCTCTGTCCAGCCAGAAATTCGAAAGAGGCTGAGGGAAAAAATCCCTGAGATTTTAACCCCTTGGGTTGTGGTCTCAGAGGCAGATCCAATGCCCCACTGGCCAAAACAGGTGCCCATCTTAAAATCTGAACTCCCATTGGTGACTATTCTAAAAACAACATATCCCAGATGTCCCATTTCCGGTCAAACCACGACAGATGCATCCTGTCACATCTCTGGACCTTGAAGGTCAGCTATATCAGAAACACTCTAAGTGTTTTTAACTTGCTGTTTTTATTTTAACTTGCCTTTAGTGTGCATTGCATCCAGCTCTGCCATTGTACATTGGTGGAGCTTTTCCTGTGGGAATCATGTGATTTACAGAGCTGGCTGTGGAGACTAGAAATCTGCATTTGTCTGCTCATTTGTTTCATTCTGACTGTCCCTTTTTTTTTTTTTTCCCCAGAATTCTGGGCAGAACTTGCAGTTCTTCAATTTCTTTATATTCTTTATTAGTGTCTAAGTGTCTATGCATGCTAGTCCTTGAAAGTTGTTATTACACCTTGTCCATTCCTATTATCCAGTCACTACAAGGCTGCCTGTGATTTCCTAGGAACATATTGGACATATTTTGGGTCATCCCCTACCTATTGTGAATTTTTTACTGTTCTTCTCAGTCTGCCCTTCGACCATCCGCTGCCTGGTTTAATCCTGGGGAGAACTGTGCTCACACAGGTATTTCACAAACAGCCCAAAATGGCAAGCTGTACACTGTTGCAGAGCTGAGATTTTGCATTCTGATGCAATGAAAGCAGGAAAATACTCCAATATTTACAGTTAATATAATTGAAACATGAAGCAGAATATAAGTCTTAGTGATATCAAAACTTTCTGGGGGTGATCATCAGTAGATGGAAATATTTAGCAAAAACAAAAAAAAAAGATAAAATAAGTGATGAAACAAGGAATAAAATAGGAAATAATGCAGAAAGTATGATTGAATCCCTCTTCTGCTAGGGTGGGTGCTTTGTTATCCCCTAGTACTTCTGAATCTTCACCTTTATTTTCTTAGGAAACCAGTATGAGGAATGAAGACTTTTTTTTGGACAGCTGCACTGAATCCATTCTCCACCACATAAAAAAGCAATTCATTTGAGCTACTGCTGTCTGTCATTGTGTTCCATTTTTTCTTTCTTATCACCTTGCTTAAACTTGAAGGAAGCAGAAAGTTCACCTATGTCGTTTCAGCTGGCAGCTGAAATTCTTTCTCAGTTTTTTAATGGAAGCAAAAATAGCTCCCAAGATCGAGCACTAGGTGTCCTGAGGCTTTCTTGGTTAGTAAATGGAGATGACAAGACTGGAATGTATTCAATCTGTTGCTGTCTCCTGGGCATCATTTATAGATTCTCTGTCAACCCACAAGATCCTCTATTACTATGAACAGTGTAATTAGTTTACAATTAAAGTTAATCACAAATCTATAAAAGGAGCTTCCAAGTATTGACAATGATTAAGAAAGTGAAATTACCATATATAGCTAATTAATTCATGGTTAGAAAATTGTGAAAGGAAATGAATTTGAATTCTTAAAGCTCCGTATAATCCTGGTAGCAGAAATTGCTCCTTCCTACTTCCAGACTCAGCAATTATTTGTGTATCTCTGATATCCTGAAGGAGGTGATTATTTATAAAATGTAAAAATAGTGGTTTTTGTCTCTTTCAGTTCTCTTCTAAAAAGTGTGTTAAAGCAGCACTTTCCTACGCAAAATGTCAATGCTGTCCATGTGTTCCAAATCATCTTTCCACAATACTGTCACCCTCCTGGGGCTACCGAGAACACATCAGAAAGGAAGACTAGCCAAATATAAAGTGTTTGCCATAAGAAAAAGGTAGAAGAAAAAAAAGAAGTATTTTTTGCTGACTTTTTTTTCCTCTTTTTTACAGTCATTACTCACATCTTACCCATACAAAAGGTATGCCAACTTGAAAAAGGGATCTTCCCATCTCTTAAATTGTCATTCTTTATTTGCTTATTTGTATTACCCTCCTGTTAGAGACTGAAGCCTTAATGTTTCAGACATTGTCCAAACAGGAAGCAAAATTCTGGTTTTTGCCTCAAAAGACTTACAGTACCCCAAATGGATATAGGCAGATGAAAGAATACAAGAAAACAATGTACACAACAAGAATGAATGGCAACAGTAGCAGTACATCTACAACACTTTGATTTGTGGGTTTGTGTTTTCTAATGGGTAGGAAAAAAATAAGAAAAATTCAAAATGATGATGCTGAGAAAAAATTAGGTACAATAAAGAAGCAGTATTGTGCATGTTTATGGGAAAGTTTTGGCCTCATGTAATGAGTGGTATGGGGAAAAAGCGGGAAAAAGTTTATTTCAAAATGTAGCAACTATGAGGTAAGGCTATACCATGGACCAGCCTGGATGAAATATGATCTACCTAATTGCATGTCTCCTATCAATAGTATTATACTGTGAGAAGTACTGAGAGTGAAGACAGATTACTCAGGCCTGATCTTATATATTGAGGAGAGCTTGTGAAGGTGTTGAAAAACAGGAGACATCAGAACATACCTGGCAAGCTGTGCTTCTCTGACAAAATGGTTGTAAAGTGCCAAAGGCTGCCGACAGACTGTGGTGTTTTTGTATTGTCTGCTTCCTTCCTTTGATTCATGGAGGGATCATGGAGAAATGAGCAGCAGTTTAGAGTCCATTATTGGATCTGACAGTACAAAACAATCATTGGTAGAAATGACAAAAAAGCAATACGATCATTCCAATGTTTTTCCTTCCTTGTGTGTGTGTGTGCGCACACACCTGTCTTTTTGTGTTTGAGCGTAGGGGGGCTGTGTCTGTTTTTTCCAACAGAGAAGTCTATAGCCAGAACACAGCTGCCATACATGGAAAATGCATGGTACTGAGAATTTCAGTGGTGTCAATCAAGAAAACAAAGGAGCACGTCCTATAGAATTTTATACAATGTTGTAATGCAAAGTAAATTTTTCATGATAAGTGTTATTACAGTGACTGACCACTTGTGCTAAGCAATGGTATGGACTCACATACAACTGTTAAAAATTTTTTTAAGAAAATTGGTCAAAATTAGAAAGATATTTCTTATATTCCCTTATACTCCATTAAACATTGCTATAAAGAACTACTAAAACTGTTTACCACGTGAAAGCAAGTAGCTCCATACATTGCCAGTTACATTGCAATTCCTGATGTTCAAGGTCATACAAGTTAGCATACCTGCTTGAAAATTGTTGAAGAAGCAGGTGGAGAATGATCTCCCAGGCAAAGTCTCCCACACTGTGAGGGGATAGACCTTCACAAGCTGGCATGGCATTTGCTCTCTGGCTGTCAGAGAACATCCTGCTGAAGGACCATATGCACTTCAAGGAAGCCACTATGGTGGCTCTGTCAACTGCTGTATAGGAAGAAGAAACAAATCCTTAGACCACTGCAGGCCCATCAGGGCTGCCCATACATCTACACAACCCCTTCTGCAAGCACTCCAGAACACAGATTAGGACTGAAACCCATCATCTATCTTGGCTTCATCTGTTTGGATCAGAGGTTGTTCATGTAAAGCAAATTAGGTACACTTTAGGCAAGCCAAAAATCTTAATCTTTCCATTGTCACTGCCAGAAATAACTTCCAAGAAGATGTTGGTAACAACAGAAAATACAGAAATTGTCAGTACCACTATTTGGAGCTCATTAATTGCTTATCCAAAATTAATGTTAGGACTGAGAGACCTCTCATAAGTAAAATGGACAGTTTGTTTTGCTGGTTGGAATAGTCATAGTTTCCAACCCACACTCCATCATACTATAAAAGTTATGACAGTCTGATGAATTTCTCAGAGACTAAAGAAAAGGTGATTTCACTATTCTTTTAAAAAGTAAAATGAAGGACTTTGGGAATTCTCCACAGCCCCACTTCAGTAAGTGCTAAGATGATGTAGAAAAATCATACTGTAAGCTATGTTGAAGCATAAGGCAGGTAGGGCAGTGACTTGAGGACAGGCAATGTAGTGTCACCAAGGGAAAACTGCTCCTTCACAAATGTTGGACTGACTGCAATAGCAGACAAGAGAAGGCAACTGATGTAATCTTCCTGGACATCTGTGAGGTATTTCACAGTGTTCTACAACAGACTTTTGCCTCTTAATTGTGGGGAATAGGCTTGATGTAGATAAGGAGCTAGTTGGATTGCCACATCTACTGAGTTAGCCAATGGCTCAAAGTGCAAAGGGAAATGATGAATAAGTGTTGTACCTCAAGGGTCCATACCAGGACCAGTACTGTACATTACCTTCACCAATTACATCAAAAACAGGATGCAATGCACCCTCAACAAGTTCAAGGATGGCACCAAGCTGAGTGATGCTATTGGTGTGCTTGAGGTCAGGATGCCATGCAGCAGGACCTGGACAGGCATGTGGAGTACCCATGTGAACCCCATGAATTTCAACCAGACCAAGTGCAAGGTATTTCATGGGCTGATGCAATCCCCTATATCAACGCAGAGTGGATTATGGATGGATTGACGACAGCCCCAAAGAGAACTTGGGAGTATTGGCTGGCATTGTCTTCTTGTAGCTCGGAAAGCCAATTTCATCCTGGGCTGCATAAAAGGAAGTGTGTCTGAGAGATTGAGGGAGGTGGTTCTTGCCCTCTTTTGCTCTCATGAGAACCCATCTGGAGTATTTCATCCTGCTTTGGGATCCATGGTATGAAATAGACATAGACCTGTTAGAAAAGGTCCAGAGGACAGCTACAAAAATGATCAGAGGGTTGAAATATCCTTCCTAAGAAGAAGAGCTGAGAGAAATGCAGAGTTGCTTAGCCTTGAGAAGAGAAGGAGGCAGGCATGGTTTTCAATGGTTAGATGGCACTTACAAGAAAGAACGAGGAGGACCACAGCCTGCAGTGATAGAATGGAAGAAGAGTTTTAAACATTAAAAGAGTAGATTAGATTGCAGAAAGGATTCTTTAAGAAGACTTTTTTTTACCATGAGGGTGCTCAGATGCTGGTTTTCCAGAGAGGCTGGAGATGACCCATCCTTGTAAGTGTTCAGTGTCAGGTTTGGCAGAGCTTTAAGCAAACTGACCAAGGAAAAGATGTCTGTGCCCATGACAGGGAAGATGGACTAGATGATAGTTTAGCTTCTTTCCAACCCCCAAAATTATGTGATTCTCTCATTGGCATGATAAGATATATTGAGTGGCTCACAACTGGTCAAGCTTTGTCTTAGTGCCATTTTAGCCAGTGGGTAGAGGGTGTTGGTGTTTTATGCAAGAGTAATTGGCTTGTTTTTCTCAGAGGAATAGATTTGGGAAAAAAGGTGTCTCAAATGAAATGGTATTTCATTTTCCCAGCCATGATAATTTTGAATGCATGTGTATAATGTAATGTTATATACAGAGTAGAGATCACTCTGTAAATGTTTTTGTACCCAATTACAGCGCAAGGTCACTGCAATAAAGATCTGTTGGCCCTTATTCTGTATGATTTTCCTTCTGTCCAGCTGCTATTTACTTCACATTTTGCCCAATAGTCTTTGAGCCTGAAGCAAACTGCATATTGAGTGGCTGCAGTGTATTAGATGTCTAAGATGTATGCTGTGGCTCTAAATTTACTGTACAATATTTTCTTTTTCTTGTATCTCTTCCCTTTTCCTCAGTTCTACCCTCTTCTTTACCTTCTGGGACTTTCCTAATGGCTTCTGTTCATCAGCATACATATATTTTTACTCTCCAATACTCTTTACAATCAAACTTCACTAATTCATCTCCTTGGCCTCCAAGCTGTCAGGAGGATAAGGGCAGGCCAGAGAGCTGAATATGTAGAAATCTAACATGTACTAGCAAGGAGGTAGCTTCTTTTGATACATCAAGCAAAACGTTCTTACTAAGACAGTTTGATTTATTTGCTCTTGCCCTTCTTCACTAAGTGAAGTCACTACCTCTTGACTCCTGACAAAAATCTGGTCAACCACTATCCCATGCTATGCGTTCATGTTTCCCTCAAGTTACAATAAAGCAAAGAATTTCCAGTCCTGCCCTGCAAATGAAGGTAGACTGTCTCTTCAATCGCTGATGTGGCTATATATCTAAGATAAAGAAGTATCAGCAATCACTTTTCTTTCCACCCCCTACAAGCCTCAAAGATTCTTCACAGTTTTTCTGTGTGACATGGCAGTAGGCTGATTTTGAAATTGGTTTAGTTAAATGGATTTTTAAATGTGCTTAAAAATTTTCCTGTGTCTTCCCCAGTGCTTTGCAGGCTGTGCAATGGACACCCCAAAATCCACAATTCTCATGGTGCTAAGTGTTACCTATGGGCTGGTCTTAAATCTTTCAGTCTTCCATCCAGAAGAAATGAATCAACTAAAAATAAAGATTTTAATACAAGATTTCATGAGTGAAGGAGATGGTAAAATTGAGGGAGGAGCATTTTCTCTGTACTTGTCTTTCACCACAAAGTGTCCAAATTTGCCCTTGCTCTGATTCATAATGTATTCCTCTAGCAGTACAACCCACCCTTCTGTTTCCATTTTTACAGCTGCAAATTGTGCTGAATATAGAGGACCTTTCCTCACATTATTGCAAAAAGGGCTCCTGTTCAGTAAGCTGAGGATCCTCTTAATTTTTTCTTTGCCCTAAAATACGTTGTGCTATTTGTCAGTGCTAAAGCATGTGCTTTCTTGGATCTGCTGTGCCTGGCTGTGCTGCTACTTTGTTTATGCTAATACTGATTAGCCAAATTGGAAGGAGGTTTTTTGAGACCCTTGCTAATAACATTTTCTCACTCTGAAATAAAGGTTTAATTATTTGTGGAAGGCAGTGAAAGCATCACCAGCATGTGCTTTCTCTGCTGGGCTGCTGTCATCAGATGTCATATACAGTGTGTGTTCATACCTGGCAATTTCTTGGATGGGAAATGGTGTCAGGCATGAAAATTCAGCAAGTGAGAGTAAAGTGTTAGAATCAAGCAACATGCTTTTTTACCTGAGCCTTTACTGAACAAGTGCTTCAGCATTGTCTCAGGGTCCTGATAGAAGTGTTTAAATTTAATTCAGAAATAAAACCAATCTCCCAACTGCTTGAGATGATTAAAAATCCCAATACTCTCTTCCTAAGAATAAGAGCATGACTCTGATAATTTGGCCAAATTCCAGACAGTGAAATCACATTCTGCCAATATGAAATATACCTGTCATTTTAACAAAGAATTCCCCCCAAAAAACTGCTGTTGAGTTTCAAATGCTTTAAGTGGCTGCCAGGTCTGCCACTAAGGCACAGCATTTCTGGGACCTCTGGCTAAGTCTGCTTCCAAAGCACATTCAAAGCAAAGAAGTAAATTAAAGGCAGAATATAATCCTTATTTTCTATGGTAGCACTATTATTATCTCAAATTCCATCAAGCCACGAATTACCTTTTATTTTTCTTCTTAGTGATGTTGATTTCAGATTCCTTACAGGAAAAGACATACTTGAAAGACAGATCTAAAAAGCAAGAGGTTGTGATAAAAATAAACAAAAACATGGTTAGTGGTTATGACACTTTAACCACCTGGACTGTGAATGAAGGTGGATACTGCCTAAGAAATTTCATGTTTTGAGTTGTTTTTTTTTTTTAAGTAAAATTTTAAAAAATTAAAATAATGAAACAGATGATGTAGCGATATTGAAACAATCTTATCTAAGAATTACAGATGTTTTTATTTTTTTTAGCTCTATAACTGCTGGGTGGGAATTGGAATGAAGCATTCAATAAAATCCGCGTGATATCTCCAGCCTCCTGAGGGACCTATGACACAAGAAAATTCTGTGTGGAACTAAATTAAAAATGACAATTAAAATAGTATAAGCTGACCAAGAAAAGCATCATTTTTTACTGTGCCAGAGGTGTGATTTAAAGATCCAAGGAAAATAAGCTGCATTTACATTATTCCATTTATTAATTGACCACTTATAAGAGAATTGGCACTTAAGACATTTCTCTTCCACTGTTAAAGATGATCCTGGAAGCAATGATTTTGCCTCCATTCTTTATACTAACTGGACACAAGATATACTTTTAGGGTTTTAACTAAGGAAAACTTTCTTTTACCAGAGACATCATATACTATTGAAACTGTGCAGATGGGCATGTATCATTAAAACCTTAGCCAAAGGAACCTTGGTTATAAGCAGTTTGTTAGGAGCACACATAGGAACTGTTAAACCTCAAATAAATAAATATTGCATATGGTCTCTGCTTCCAGCAGTGTTTTGGTCACTACCGTCTGTCACTAGCAGACCTTCTGCCTTTGGGCTCAATTTTGGCAGCTGCTTTCATTGCCCTCATCTTCTCATTCCATCCCTAGGTTTTTATTTCCTTATTTCTCTTTTTCTGCTAAGGGCTGAAAAGCCTTCCTGCTCTGTGATGAAGTGCCATAGGGGCAATGTGCTTAATTTGTTGCACCCCTCCTTCCTCAGAAATTGCAAACATGAGCAGATCCCCAGGGCTTCAGAAAATAACCCTATCTGACCTTACTCTATCTCTTCCTGCATGTGGATTCAAGGCCAAAGACAGCACTGGGTTTAGGTATTTACAGTTATTTTGCATGCCTGAGAGGCAGCAGCACTGGCGTGAGCACAGGACATGGCCGGGATGTGCCAGGTACATTGCAGCTCGTCTATCTTGCTCCTGCATGTGCTGGATAGTAAGGCTGTCCCTGGACCCAAAGCTGCCATCTGGGGAACACAGTCCATCTGAGGAAGGTGCCACACTTAGTTCTCCATACATTCTCCTAGACAAGAGATTGCGCCCTCCTGGGAGACTTTTCTGAGAGATTTGCTCTGCTAGACATCCTTTTGCAACACGTCTTACTACTGCTCTTTAAAATGGCCTTTGCGAGCTCTAAAAGTGCTCATTGAATTTGAGAGAAAAGGAAAAGGAATGTCTTTGGTGAGTGTAACTTTTTGCTAGAGTCAATTGGAAGTGTTGGCCTGATGAAGATAAGTATTTTTGATATGTGAGGTAGCCTAGATGTGCAGAATTACTGAAGGTTTGCAAGTTTAGATCATGGTAGGCAAAAGAGTAATTTTTCAGGTTTACTTTAAATGGAATCACAGTTTTTCTTTACAAAAATGACTTTCTTTACTTTATGACTTCCTTTCTCAAACTCTGCCCATTATTTTTCAAGTGTTATCTAAATTATTAGATGTAATACCAAGTAGGACTAGATAGAATATTATCTATCATGTCCATAATTTAATCTGAATGATGGTGTTAGAATCATATCTCAAAGGCATACTACAATTTTTCTTCCTGACTACACATATAGTAGTGATATCAAGCATTTAGAACTCATGGGTTCTCCACTGCTACTTTTCTAATGTCATAGCTTGCTTGGTTCAGCATGGTCTAAGAGAATATGTATCCCATCTGAAACACACAGCTGCTTAAAACTGGCGAATTCTTGGTATTCTCAAATTAGCTTGAAATTAAACTATTCTCTAAGTTACAATTACTTGTATCGGTAGTTTCACTAGGTTGATTCCCAGTGTCAGAAGGGACACTTTTTTTCCCAGTGCACAGATTAGAAAGTGAATGCAAGCAATGTGATACGCTACACAGGGCAACATGCAGGGAACTAAAGAGCAAGAGCAGTCTTATGTGACTCACAATCTCCTGATAAATAGTAACAAATGACATGCTGTCGTTGGACGCCTGCATTCATAGAGACCAAAACAAAGAGCTATGACAAAATTTTAATCTTTAGCATCCAGGATATATTTTTACAGCAAATATACATGTAGGTCAAAAATTGGTTTTGCAGCTGTTAAACACTGATGACAACACAGTTTTGTTTTGTACAACCAAGGACCCCCTGTGAGGATTGAAGATTGCTTGTGAGGGATGGGATCCATCTGATCAAGCAGAACAAAAAGCATTTTGCCAGCTGGTTAGCTAGCCTGGTGAAGAAACACTTGAATTAGAAACAGGGGAAAAAGATGAGCAGTAATATGAAGAAGTGATGAACAAGATTGGGGTGTTAAGTTGATATAAATACAAGGGATGTTGTAATCAACAGATCAGGGCAGAAGGTAGCCCCACTCAAATATATCCACATAAACCGGGAAGTGCCTACCAGACAGAACTGCAGGGAAGATTCCCCATTAACCTTTCTAGGAAAACAGGATGCCTTACTGCCTCTCTGAAGGGGACAAACTGTAAGTCTTAAAGGTATGTGTGCACTTAGAGAGTTGTCTCGTTGGAATCATGGAGACATGTTAGAATAGCTCACACAGTTGGAGTGGATGGTTACAGGCTACCAAGAAAGGGCAGCATGAGGGGGCTAGCCTTTGCATGAGACTGCATCGGGGTGCATGTCTGCAGACAAACAATGAGCTGATGGGTCTGGATTAGTGGCAAACCACATGGATGACAATGTGGTGGGTGCCACAGACTGCCTTACTAGGAAGAAAATGTACATGAGGCTGTCTTAACGCAGCTGGAAGAGTCCTTATGTTCACAGGCCCTATGTTTTATGAGAGACTTGAAGCCCAACAATATATGTCGCAAAGACACTACAGCAGTGGGAAAACCAAGCCATTTTGGGAGAGTGCTGAAGGCACATTCTTGACACAGATGATCAGGGAGACAATAAGAGGAGATGCTCTGTTGGATGTAACACAAATGGGGAAGAATTGACCAGGATGTAAACCTCAGGAACAGGCCGTGTTGTCCATGAGGTGATAAGGAATCTGAGCGATGGAAACAGAAAGAAGTAGGGTCACAGCTTAGACTTTTGGAGAGATTCTTCAATATTCTCCAGAAATCTGCTTAGAAGAATCCCATGGGTTGCAGTTCTAGAGAGAAGAGGTGTGCAGGAGAACTGATGAATTTTCAAGGTTTGCCTTCTCCAAGATCAGGAAACGTCCATTTTGATAGACAGGAGGATTTCATGGATGATGATGAGGAAACTTCTGACTGAACCTAAACATAAAGGAACGTTGTAAAATGTGGAAGCAAAGAAAAAGTACCCTGGACTAACATAAATAGATAAACACTGGACTAACATAAAAGTATTGGGTTAGGAAAACAAAAGCCCTTCTGGAGCTGAAGGTGAAGTGCAAGAAAGAAAGTTTCTACACATGCATAAGCAGCAGAAGGAAGTTGAAGAAAAGTATTGAAAAGCGGATCTCATCACAAAGGACATTGAGAAGGCAAAAGGAATCTTTGCTACTCTCACCTTGGTCTTTACTGGTAAGACCTGTCTTCAGAAATTCCAGTGCAATAAGAATCTACTCAAGCATGTTTAAACAAAACTGGACTTACATGAGCCCCTGGAACCTGATGCACCTCTTGAGCGATGAGGGAGCTGATGCTTTTCAGAGCAAGAACAATCCTGATTAGCTTTGAAAGTCTCTGGCCAGTAAGGGAGATTCCTGTGTACTGGAAGAAAACAACTGCCAGTTCTGCCTTCTGAAGGAAAAGAAGGAGGATCCAGTGGAACAAATGCCAGTCAGTCTCTCCTTTATGTGATAGAAGCAATGGACTGAATCTTCTTCAAAAACATTTCCCACCACATGAAGGACAAGAAAGTAATTTGAAGTCATTAGCAGGGATTTATAAAGGGGAAATCATGTGTGACCAACTACACAGAGTTCTATGATGAGGTGATTGTCATGGTGGATGAGGGGTAAGCACTGGGTTCTGTTCATCTTGCCTTTAGAAAGGTTTTCTACTCCATTTCCTGTAACATTCTCACTGGTAAACTGATGAAATTTGGGCTGATTATATGGTCAGTGAATTGGATTTAAAACTGGTTGTGACCAGAGCACAAGTTTCAGATTGAGGCCAGTCACTAGTAAAGCACCCCAGAGATTAAAACTGAGGCAAATATTATTTAACATCCTTTTTAGTTAAATAATATTTTAAAATAATTTTAAATAACCCATAACTTGGGTTATGGGACAGTGTTTCCTCAAAAAGTTTGAGAAGAGTGATTGATAGACCAGATGGATGTGTTGCAACTTGGAGGAGCCTGGACAAAAAATGAACAGCAGCTTCATAAATCTCAACAAAGGTAAGTGCAAAATTCTGCATTTGGACAAAATTATTCCCACACATCAACAGAGGCTGGGGGTTGATCAGTGTGGCAGAAAATGTCATGAACTGGTGGACACCAAACTTGCCATGAGCCAGCAATGTGCTTTTGTGCAAAACAAAAAGGTTAAAAGAATAAGAGCTGCATGAGGCAGAACACTGCTCAGGTAGACAGAGGTGATACTTTCCCTGTACTCATCTGGAGTACTGGGTACTATGCTGGGCTCCCCAGGACATGTACGACATCAAAAACTGGAGCAAGTCCAGCAAAGGACCTAAAAGATTAAAAAGTGGCAGGAGTAAGACAAGAGGCAATGGACATAGGGAAAAATACAAGAAATTTCATTTAAACATAAGGGAAATGTAGGCTGGGGGGGTGGGGGGGTGGGGAGTGTGGCAGGGGGAAAGTGGTTTTCATTTTTGCCCTGCAAGACTGGTTTGTGGGACAGCTTGCCTAGTCTCCATCCTCGGAGATACTCAAAATCCAACAGGACACAGCCCTCAGCAATCCACCGTAGCTCACCTTGTTTGGGCAGGAAGTTTAGATTAGATGATCTGTTCAGGTACCTCTGCACAACTTTAGAACTGAGTGATACTTAAAATATTATTTTCAGGCTAATTGTTTCAATATCTCCTTAATATGTGTTTGGGCAATAGTGCCAGATAAAACAAGCAACAATATCTTCTGTAAAATAATCGCTTTAAATTAGTTACAGAACTTGACATCAAAATATTTGTCATGTGAAATAGAAAAAAATGAGTCTGGAAGCAACATGTTAGGCAGGACTGAAGCCTATTTGAAATCTGGAAATTATGTTCTAAATAAATTACAGCAAATACAGCTGACCTCATAAATCCTTGGAAATCAAATTACTTGCAATAATTAATCTGTGAAATAAACAGGAGTGTCAGGATTTTCATATCTCATCTTCTCACTCTTTTCACTTTTACCTGCCTCCTTCCCTTTGGCATGTTCAATAAGTGGGAGTTTTTAACATGCCAAGAATTTGCAAATGATAAAATGGAATGTTGTCAAAAATAATGTCAGATGCCAAGACTGCTCTGACACTCACAGTACATTAAAACGGGATAAAAGTAATGTCAAATGGAAGTGTCTGCAGTGAAGAGAGTTGATATATAACAGTATAACTTAGAAAAGGACCTTTGATTTAATGAGGTTCAATTTCATAAAAGTGCAGGTCTTCAAATGGGAATGTCATTGAAGTAATCAGACAGTCCTGCAACTTCCATCTTGTTGTAAAAGGAGACAGATAATTAAGTGTGGTTACCTCCTGAATAACAGCAGAAATCCCAATCCAGTGTGATCCAGATCAAAACTGAGGCCCAGAACCACGCTGTGAGGGCATTGCTGTACTTGCTGCTCTACTTGCTCTACTTGCTAGCAAAAGTTTCTGTGGTCCCACAGAATGGAGGCGATATTGCTCTTTGTCTGCAGCTAAAATTTGTTATTCATACCTATTTTGAGTTGTAGGGGTTCTTATAACATAGATGAGATTTTGTGACTAAAATAAGAATGCGCAACGTATACATCAGCATTGTATCATATACATCTGTATTATGTAATATAGGGGAAAAAAAGTCTTTCCTCATGTTTAAAATTATTAGAAAGATTTAATCTGCTTTAATTGATTCACCTGTATTAATACTAGTAAGCCTATGAAAAAAAATTAAATGTCTTTCTATTCCTATATGACTAATGGGACAGACAGATGAAGAAAATGAGCAAAGGTTTAAGAATCCTTTGCAAAAGTCTCCATTCTGACAGTGACATCAAGAAAACCTGTAGATGTTGTTGGTTTTTTATTGGGAAGTAAAAGGTAGGTACTAGCATATCCGTGTGTAGCAAAGGTGTTTCAGGAAATGGGGAAGTTCCTGCTATGATGGTTGACTGTCCAGCACTGAGGGTGTTAGCATGGCAGCTCATGTTCTCCAGAGTCAAGCTATCTAGAAATGATATTATTATAGCTTCTCTTTTTTTTTCCACCTTGCTTGAGTTTTCCAAATCTCAGTGAGGGCTTTTAGAAGCAACATGGAATTTCTTCCACAGTCTTTTCTATTACAAACACGCTTATTAAATGCTTACTTTCTGGAAAATTTGTCTAAATCTGAAAGATTTCCTGTTTCTCAGTAAATATTTTTTTCCAAGTATATTAATTTCAGCCCAGGGCAAATTCTAGGGCACAGAGCTTCCTAGAACTCCAGAGCATTTAGCTGCAAACAGATGCATGTCTCTTTAAAATGTAGTTACATACAGTGAGATTTTCCTTGGATGGAAATGTGCATCTCTGTCGTGACTTCTTATAGATATTCTTATAGATATAGGACTTATAGATATTCTTAGTCATGTTGATAGATTCTCTCTTGAGTTTGTTTCTTTGGACTGGACAGCTTTTCAAAACAGGGTTATCTATCCCAGATTAAGAGTTTGTTTTAAAATGTACATGCATGGTACTGTTATCTTTCCAGTGGTCTTTAGAGTCAGTCAGCCAGTCAGCCAGTCAGTTAGGAAAAAGCCACTATGAGAAGAGTCTGTTTTGCTGACAAATCTAAGTACAGACCAAAACAAAACCAACCAACTAACCAACCAACCAACCAACCAACCAACCAACCAACCAACCAAACACCCAAACCAACCCATCCCAAACAACCATAAAACCACAAAGCCAACACAAAATATGCCACTCAAAAAAAAAAGTCACAAAACCCCAGTAACAACAAGAAAACAAACAACTCTGAACACAACCCAAACTCCCAAACACCCCAAAACCCACATTGGAAAAAGAGTTAAAACATCATCTTTACTGAGAAATAATCTTATCATCCAATCATTGCTAGATGCAAAGACTTCACTTCAAAGTCTATGTGATTTAGTGTTTGTCCATTCATTACAAGATCCAGGGAAATGGTTTGTGTGATTTCATTAAACGGTGCTAAGAGATTCCTGGGACTCAGTTGTTTGCTGATGAAAGAATCTTGTCTGTTAACAAGATGCCACAGCCCTGTGCCAGCTGTGAAAATACGCTTCAGATGGAGAAATGAGAATCCTGCTTACACATCCACAATTATCTAAAAAGTGAAACTAGATGAAGCAGGAACTCCTCTCTGAAATTCTCTTTAAACAGACTGTATAATAAAGTGCTAAACCCATTGTGTGTTCCTGTGTTCATTCTGTATCCCTTCAGGTCTGCATTTGACCATTGCTGAAGGTCTTCCTGCAGAGCATTCTGTTTTACAGATGACACTGGAAGCATCCAAATGCGAACTCCTGGAAGAGCTACAGGCAACATTCAAACATTTCATGGAGTAGGGGACAAAATTTGCCTGCTAACGTATGCTGAAGCAGGTGTCACCTGATCTTCACTCTTACTACATCCAAATGCTGGAAGATGATTTCATCACGTTTTCAATTTGCTGTGTGCAAAGGACTGCTTCTGACACAGTGGGAACAAGTCTCACCAAAAGAAGGAATTAGTAATTCCCTGCCTTATCAGACACATCATCTCCTTCTTTTTCTTCTTTAATGTAGTTGTGTTTGCTCTTTTTCAAAATTCAAGTGCTGTATGAAGTGTGACAGCTTTATCCAGGGAAAAATCCAGGCCAAAAGCACATGCAGATGGAAAGTTACAGTAGCTTAGGTAGTGCAAAAACAATTAATGATCAGTTAAAGTCAGGTCAGAAGCAGATTGTGGCAATTTCTTCTCTAGTTTTTGGTGTGATTGCAATGGATATAGACTGGAAACTTTAGTCAATGGAAATGGCAGGATAATTACTGCAATAGTATCCACTTTTGCTTTGAACAAAGTAACGTACATTCTATATAAGAAAATACATACTTTTCTCCAGGTGAACAGTAGAGTTTCTCCGTATGTGCTTATGCATATACCTGATTAAAACTTACTGCAAGCTCTGTACACAAGCCATTCATGCCATAAATATGGATGACTAACCATGAAAGCATTTAGAATGCACTGTACAGGAAAAGAAACAGAATCACAGGAAAGAAAGATGCTTTGTTCACTGTCCATGAGGTAGCTAAGAGGAATAACTCTGAAGAGCGACCTGCTTTTTAATTTCTGTTCAACTCTGTAATCACAAAGCTGTGCTTTCCAATTAGAAATAATAGTCATTCTTAGGGAATGCAGAGGGCCATAAATGTTTGCAATTGCAAAACTGCCTTGTGTTATATCTCTGCATAGACTGGAGCAGCAGACCATGACACTTTCCTTGAAATTGGAACCTTAGTTGTCTTCTACTCTGAATGGGTTTGCACATGCTGTGTGTAAACCCTTTCACAGCTGTTTTTCTTTATGTTTTTATGTGCAGAAGGGGAGTGGTGCTTGGCAAATGACTAAGTTGTTGTGTGGTATAGGTAAGACAAGGTTGATAGGAAGATAGGGAAAAAAGTTTAAAAAGATTTGTAAGTTTATATGGTTACATCTTGACTGGCTAAAGAAAACTTTCTGTCAGAAAATGGTATTTCACTTAGCTGCATTACCTCTTGTTGAAAATGTGGCCAAAAGACAGTGTGGTGACATTATAAGCTCTTGGAAGGGCAGCCAAGATTTCCTTATGATCGAAAGACCTTAGAAAATTTTATTGAATAAACTGAGATAATAGCTGCATCAAAAAGTCAGTAAAATTGGTATAAGAGAAGAACATGTGCACTCAGCTTGTTGTGGTGTGCTAGCATTTTTCTTCAAGTAAAAGACTAAACAGTGTTTGGTATGACAGTGTGAGTGCCTGAGGGATAGGAAGCTGCAGATATTGGTATTGTGGGAACAGTCTTAAGAAGAATTACTGCAGAGGTAGGAGGGTTGTAAAAATAAATCTAAAATGTGGGAGTGGAAACTGGTAATGAAGCATGTTTCAGAATCTTTTACACAGACTGGGAAGGAAAGGAAAGAACGTGAACAAAGGGAATTTAAAACTAATATGAATAGCTAAGTACAAACAAAGGGGTGAAAATGTAGGATCAATAGAAGGATTCTTTGCACTGAAAAACAGCCCTCCCTCTTGCAGTGTTACAGAGACAAATTCTGCTCTCAGTGAAGTGATGTAAAGGCTGACTAATTCCATCTGTCACCTAGACTAGTGCAAATCTAAAAGAATTTGCAGAAAACACGGGAATTAATTTTAATTTACTTTGATCTAGAGAGCAAGATTTTACCCTATCTTATATTTGGCAAGCTCCTTTCTTTTATTTTCCATTTTAGAACAGCAATTAATTTACTCCATTCATTTTGATTTTTTTTGTTTTGCTTTTGCCCCTTTACACTCCCTTTTTCTTTTTTGCAGTAGTAGTTTAAGCAAAAGAAACTAGGATCTTCCCCCACCTAAACTCTCTTTAAAGTGTCGTGTGAGATGTTTCTGCAGCACATTTCCGAGACCCTGATATATGCTGTTTATGTTGATATGATCCACTCTATAATAGGAGTGTAATATGAAGTGAGCCCTTATGTTATGCTTCAAATCACACAGGTTTCAATTCACACTCCCCCAAAAAGCAAAAATGAGATTAGCATCTAAATTGAAATTGATGCTAAAGGAATCTGTGAAAATAAGAGGTCTAAAAAACCCCTGAGTATCAGTTTTAGGTTTCTTTTTACACTGTATCTTGGTCATTTCTCAAAAAATAAGCTTTCAGTAATAAGCACTAAATTGTGTCTGGTCTTGCACAGGTGTGCTGAGAGATGAAAAAGGAAGAGATTTAACCCCATTTAGGTAATGTCAATAACTTCAATGAACATGTAGCTTCATCACGAAAGCATCAGCCCAGCCGAAGTGTGGGCTGCAGTAGTTCCAACTGCCCCTTCTTTCTCTGATGGGAGATGCAGGTGAGGCATGCTCCCTGGTCAGTCACTGCTCTGGCTGGTCACTAGCTGCTGCCCACACCCCCACACCCCTCTACCCCAGCCAATTCTCAGGTCTTTAGGAATAATTTGGACATGTAGACAGGTTTTCTTTTGACACGGTAGTGCTCTGGGAATCTGTCTTGCACAGAGATAGCAAATAGTTTGAATAAAGGGAAACTCTTTTAAGATATGTTGTATTTCCTTAGTTTCCCACTGGTTCTCATGTATATTCTGTAAACAGTGTTCAGAGTGAAGTCAAAAGAAAAAGTTTTAAATTATTCATTCTTGCCTCCCCCAAAAATGCACAGTATGGTTTCCAAAATTTCTTTACACACATTCACTGATGATAAGTAAGCAGATCAGAGTGATGCATAACCCCTCAATTCTCATTACCGTCAGTGTGCAGGGAAGACATCAGGAGGTTTGCCACAAACCTCCAGTGACAGTAGATTTCCCCCTAATGAGCTCTTTACCTCTCACCATCTGGGAGTGAAGGAGTCAGAATCTGTGTGAGAAAATCTAAGGAAATGAACTAAAGAATTGAAAACAAAAGGTGATAAAAAATGAGAATGGACTGAAGAAATGTAATGGCATCATCACTTTTTTCACAATTTTCAACACAGGCATGTGATGGTGAAAATCTGAGCATTCCATAGTAAATATTCTGACACTAATGGAATGTGCATTTTAAATGCACTCTAATATCTTTCTGATGAATAATGTGTGGTACTTGAAAGAAAGCTTGACATGATGAAAAAGAAGAGAAGATACATCCTCTGCTGTGGTATCCCCTCACATATTTCTAAATGTGAACAGCTTGAGCACTTCAAGCAACTATTGCTTATTTCACTCATAATGAATAGTTAGCTGTTGTGTTACTAAGGGAGAAAGGGGTGTTTATGTGACACAGACTTTCATAACAGCACAGCAAAACACAAGAAGTATGTGAAGCAAAAGAGTATGTTGACATATTTTTATTTTGTGTATGCAAAAAACAACTACACCCACCCCCACTGCTGAATTCTTGAAATACATTCAGCCACTTGCTCCACCTAGTTGTATCATCAGTCAACACATTAATTTCAGCAGGGTTTTACTTGAACAGAAATAAAATAAATAAAATCATCAGGATTTTGGCCAGAAACATATAAATCTGCTGTTATCAGATTTAGTTAATGTTATCAGTTTAAACCAGTAGGCTAACTGAGACAATCTAGGGAGCCTGTTCCCACCCTGCCCATTTAAAACATCAAGATGGACTTTTTCAGGCAGGTCACAATGAGTTTGGAGTTTGAATTCCCATGAGGAGCAACTAATGCAGGAGCAAGTGCTATTTTCATTTCACTAGCAGTGGGCTAGAGTTCCATAAATCTGTGCATTTATAAGACTTAAAGATCCCACGACTCTGTATGAAATCACATCAATTGCACTAGCAGAAATTGAAAATGGAGATTTATAATGACTTACTAAAATTCTTGGTCAGCAATAAAATAAATTAAAATGTGTCTCAAAAATCTTAGGAGTTATGTGGCATATTTCCAGTCAATAAAGATAATGACAGCATGCAAAGCTGTATTACAGCTGGTTTTGTAGCCAAACTTCTACAGGAGTGTTGTGAGACTGACTGAAATGCATGTTTGGACTTTTGCCCAAGAATTACTATGCTAGGCAGAATACCATTAAGAAAACTGAGAAAATGCAGTTAGAAACATATTTCTTTAGAGTTTTGTTAGATACTTCTTATATTACTATCCAGATGACAATTCCTTATCCTTTCTTTACTCTTCTTAATTCCTTGTACAATAGCCATCATATTCATGTGAATTTATACATTCAGTATAGACAGAATGTAAAATGGTCTGTTATTTTACCTACTTGCACTTTTAGTAGTTCTTATTTAACACGGTGAGACAAATAAGGAGAAACCAGACTTCTCACCTGATCCACAAACCTTCAGACCTGAATGTCAAATAAAAAACATGACCTTTATTCAAAGTAACATTTGTAAATAAAATATATGAACTCTAAACTAATACATCTTTTGTCTCCATGCGTCATTCCTGTCTTCCTTCTTCTCCCTCTTATCCAAGTGTCATGGTTTGACACTGGTACGATGCCAGTGTTTTCAATACCTTCTCTCTGGTGTCTGCTGTGAGGTGAGACCCGGAATAAGCAAAGCAGGCTCTTACTTAAGGGAAAGAAAAAGAACTTTATTAACTAAACTATAAAAACTAAACTACAAAGGAAAAAAAAAACCACACAAGGAAAATGAAAAGTGCACAGAAACATTCTCTCTCCTCTTCTCCAGCAAATTTTCAATACATTTACAATTCTCAAATCACTAACTCTTGGTCCGGCACTACTCTTCGGATAATCAAATTTTCAGTTCATCAAGAGTAGGAGTCTTTCTTTGTGCCATGGCTTTCCTGTCACACGTAGCACCGCCTGGAGATTTTTTGCCATTGTGACATCTTCTTTTCATGCTTAGTGCTCTCACTACCGTGCATGGGGCAGGGGCTGCTTCGAGGGTTATCTTTTTAAGGATGCATTGTCCTGTTCTAAATAGAACACAGTCTCATCTCTGGGACCTTTGTCCTCTCTATTTCTTTTACACTTCTTGGGGCCAAGGGGTCTCAACACTGAACTCTTTTGGTTCTGAGCCTTTGCTTTTCCTTGGAGAGCAGTCTCTGTATCACAAGGAAACAGTCTATGGCTATACAAAAAAGAGTCCAGCAAAAATGCCACTCCATCTTTTTCATTCTTCCAACATCTCTCTCTCACTTGCCTCATCACTGGACCATTTCTTCCTTAATCTTCCACTTTTATCTCTCTTTTAGGAGGGGGTAATGTTCTGCAAAGTTTTGATTGTCTAAAAAAAGGGTTAAAAGCTCGGACTCTGACTGCCCGGAGACTCTCACAAGCAGCCGGACACTTTCTCGCTGCACTTCTCCTTCTTCTCTTTTTGGGCTGTGCTGCTGGCGCATGTTATCAAGTTTCAAGGTAGCAGTCACAGGCACAGGCTGTACTCTTTCTCTCTCTCTTTCTTGGGGGTGGGGGCTGCCTGATACTTCTTGGTGCTTCTCCCACCCTTCCATGCTGGGGCCTCTTCACTTCCCATCTCTGTCCAAGCCCCGGGCCTACCTCACCCGGCCGCACGGCTGCCCCTCCCGCGCCCAGCAGCAGCAGCTGGACGGGGGAGAGATCCGAACTCTTTCCCCGTCGAAACTTAAGAGAGCTTCCAGGGGGAGAGCCTTGTTCTTAACTCCGTGTTCTCAGAGGCGGATCTAATGCTCCAGTGGCTAAACTAGGTGCTAATATTAAAATCTGAATACTTATTGGTGACTACAGCATAAACAGCATATCTTAGATATCTCATTTCCCGTCAAACTACCACACCAAGTTCCTCTGAATCAGAAGCATTTTCCTATGTTCTGGATATAGATTTAACTGAACAGCCTATCTATCAAAATTTCAGCTAAGATATATCAAGCTCATATTGTCATATTGCCTTGCAGAAAGTCTTCACCTTTCTGAAAGTTAGGTAACAAGCGCTTACAGATGAACTGCTATCAAACTTCCTAAAACATCTCTAAGGTTTATTTTAGCTATCCCTCTAAAACCAAATTTTCTTCATTTGCTTAAGAAAAATAACTATTTCTTCTGCCCTCTAAAAGTTGTAAAACATTATCTAAAGTAACACTGTCAAAAGAGGGGGATATGTATGGTAAGACTCACTGGCAGTTTTGATGAATTAAAGAAATATACAGACAGAACTCATTAAAACAAATAATTACTTGGAATATATAATGTGAATACATCAGAAATAAAAGAAATGTCATCTGAAGAATTATGTCAATAAAGGAGTTTAAGAGGTCAGCTACCTTTGCCAAACACATTAGATATCTAACATGGAATACCTTGCAAAGATACTTGCAAGAAAGATTGAGAAAAGAATGAGGTAGGCAAAAAAATTGGAACAGCTTATTCTGTGTGTCTCAGAATGTGAATCATAGGACTAAATGGAGATGTTTAATCTGAGTTAGTCACTGTGGTTTTCCTGTCTAATCTATGACAATCTTATCAAACTAGCCACTGCTTTCCTGGACACAATTAATTTCTTCTGAAAGTATATATCTAAAAAAAACCAGATCAATCAAACCTGAAAAGTGCTTATGAAGGCACTTTTCAGTGAAGAAAACTTCAGTTATTAAAAAAGAATTTTAGGACTGTGGTACAGACATGTATATGTACACTGTAGACATATATAGCTTGAGATGAGATGAGATGAGATGAGATGAGATGAGATGAGATGAGATGAGATGAGATGAATCCTGTCCTTGGGCTCTGTAATTTACCTTCAACAGCAATTGGCAGCTTAATTTGCAGATCATTGGGTCAGATCCTGTCAGTGGAAAGCAAAGAAGAGATTAGCACAGAAAAATCAAAGTCCAAAATCAAATGGAAGAAACAAGCAGAAATTACCATAACACTACTCAGCAGTTTTGAAATTACATCAGTAATTATATAGATAACGACATATTAATACATAAAAAGCTGCTACGTCAATAATCCTAGAATATTGAGATACAGTCATGTTCGGCTACTTAATTGGGTAATGCTAAAGAGTTAAAGCAACTGGGATAATTACTCATGTTTTCCAGTTCTGGAAGCCTGGGCTTCTGTTAAAACAGAAATGGAACTAGTGATGTAAGCAGAAAGGCAGGGAAAAAATAGTGTGAGGAATACCATAAATTTGAATGAGCATTTGCCACTGCACAATCCAAAGCCTGAAAATCTAGAATTCAAAGCTTGAAAGATACAAAAATTCAAAGAGGATGTGTAGAGGACTGGGTGAATTTTACACAGGTAATCTAATGAAGCAGCATAGAAAAAAAGACAGTGAGCTGCAGAGTGAACTTACCCAAAAGAAGGAATGGAATATTGAATCATACACTGAAAAATTTTCAACTGCTCTTGGAGCACATAAATCTGCTTTGTAAACTACAGAGTGCCTCCTTAATAGATTGTTGTAGCCGTAGTCTACCTCACAGAAGAGATTCTTTAAAGCTAATCCAAAGAGGAAAGTCACAGGGCCTTAGCACTACAGGAGTCTGCAATGCAATAACCAGTACTATTGCTTGGAATCACTTGAGTATCACACTGAAGGCTTATATATCTTTATGCTGTGAGGTAGCTCCCAGTGGTGGCAAACCTATAGAAAACAGTTGTGTTGCATTTTGTTCTGTTTTGTTTTGTGTTGTTTGTTTCTTTTTTTGTTATTATCTTTGGATCAGGAGTCTGAGTGAGTTGCAAATTGCTACCATTCTCTAGATCTGGGTAATCTGAAAGCTTAAATGTCAGCACCACCTTAACTGTTCCACCCACGGTAGTTATGTCATGCTTATGCCTTGTATTGCTTTTAAATTTTACATTTTGGTGCAGCCTCCCTTTAAATCTCCAGAGAGAAAAAACACACAGTAAACCCAAGCAGGTTAATCTCACTGATATTTGGAGCATGGAAAGAAACTCTGAGTCTTTTGTGAATGCACACGGATGTAGTTAGTCCCTGCAAACTTCCAGATATGGTAGTGACATAAGGGGAGGTAGGGGGGCCAAATGAAAGGAACTAAGTGACCCATGGAAAATTAGGAGCATGAGCAGAAAATGAAAGGGTTAGGATATTTATTTAAAAGCTGAGCTTCACTGAGATACTACAAGATGAATCAGCTTGTCAGGGCATAAGATTTGTGTTACAACCTATAAGGCCATTAAGTGAATTACACAAATTGTTCATAAAAATTTATTTCCTAATTATGAATATTTTGCTATTTTGTGTTCACCAGGCTCTTTATATTTTACCGACAAAGAAGTATAAAGGAGAATATGTACATATGGATATATGTATGTGCATGTATTTCTTCATATCTGTGCCATAAACTTCAAGCATCATTTTTCCACAGTGAGTATGAGAAAAGAGAAATTTCTTCTAAGGAGGACCCTTATGCTTGCTTAGTGAGATTTGTGATTATGCTGCTGGAAAAGTTAGTGACATTAATCATTTCAACAAAGTTAACAATCAGTATACATGCAGGGAAGAAAGTGAAGAACGTGACTGGGATAGGATATTGTCAATATATATATCAAAAAGTTTGCTTAAAACTTGTTGAATTTTTTTTAAAGTCATACTGTGCCGGGATCTAAGTTGCTAAATTAAAAATTAACATCAGTGTAAGAACAGTCTTCCAGTTGTAAGAACATGTGGACTATTTACTAATATATTCAGAAACACACAATTTTACTTCAAGTATACATACACTTTTAAACAAATTGAAATATATATGTGTTTTGGAAGAATAAAATTACACAACAGAAGTAATTTTTTGATGAGAATTAACTTTTGTTTATTTTTGTTTTCTGATTGTTAAAGCTGTTTTAAATACATAGCTGAACAAGAATGATGACATCCTCACTTCAAGTGAGAAGCCTTTAGTTTTTCATTAATGGAAAAAATGTAATTAAAAAAAAGCAGTTTGGATTTGTAGCAATAACTGTGCTTGAAATCAGTGTACAGCAATCCTTGCTGAGGACCTTGGAGGACCTAACAGACTTCTCTCACAGATTATTACTGAGATGAGAAAAGTGCAAAAGTGAGTTGGGTCTAGCAGCCTTCAGTCAAGACAAGATCATGATGTGCTTTTGGGGTTTTAGAGATGGCTCAATAGCCTAGCACCCATTGAAGCCAGAGATTAGCATCTAACTGTGTCAGGAAAATGGAAGACAAATACTTTGGTCCCATACTTTCAGGGACCAAAGCTGTTTTTACAATGCCTTGATTTTTTCAAAATGCTGTTAAATCAAGGCAACACGATCTGTTTTAGAGACTATCCTCATGGAAGATGTCAAGTGAAATTGCGGTAGGAAAGGATGCTTACTGGCCTGCTAGGAAACATTTTTGAATAGGTGACCACCAGTGCTGCTCACCAAACCAAACCAAATTACTTTAATGTGACGGTGTTCACATGGGTCTTATGTTGAAGGAAGAGATGGAGATCTGACTCCATATTTCAGAAGGCTTGATTTATTATTTTATGATATGTATTACATTAAAATTATACTAAAAGAATGGAAGAAAAGGTTCTCCTCAAAATGCTAGCTAAGCTAAGAACAGAAAAGAAAAGAAGAATGATAACAAAGGCAGCTGTCCCAGACTCTCTGTCTGAACCAGCTGGGCTGTGATTGGCTATTAATTATAAACGTTCAAGATGGCCAATCAAAGATCCACCTATTGCATTCCACAGCAGCAGATAACCATTGTTTACATTTTGTTTTTGAGGCCTCTCAGCTTCTCAGAAGGAAAAAATCCTAAGGAAAGAATTTTCATGAAAAGATGTCTGCGACACTTTAGCACCTCTTGATTTTATCTAATGACTTTTTATCTTCCCCCACTATGCTATGAGGCTTGTGTTTATGTTTAGCAGGCAGGTCTGCATGTATCCAGAAACTTCTACTTTTAACCAGATGCAAATAAGCATAATACAATAATAACTTTATAAAAAATAATTCAGAGTTATTACAGTAACATGTCTGAGCTGCAGAAGAATGAGCAGAGACGTCAAGATCAGACATAGCACAAAGAGTCAGGATTTCTCAAGAAAATAAACACTTTGAAGAAAAGTCTCAGATTCTTGCTGGTCTCTGGAAAAATAGGCAGGAAGACGGGCACAGTGGAGAAAAGAAAGAAAAACCAGAGAAACTTTCATGACAGAAGTACCTGGGAAAGACAAGTTCTTCAGAAACAAACCTATGTACTGTCCAGGGAAGAACTTCATGCATTGAAAAACACTTACCAAGCGGAATTGTCAATAAACACAGTCAGAGAGCTCAACAAGCATATTTTTAATGAGGATCAGGAATTGAACTTGGATGATCATTTTAGTGTCTCATGAGACAGGAATAAATTTAGGAATAATCTCTTGTATCTTTTGACATCAATGGAAGATCTATCATTGACTTTGTAGCACCAGAACTTCCTTGCAGCTGTTGCTGTTGGAGTGTGGGACTACCCTATTACTCTTGTGGGTTTTACCCAAAAGCAAAAGGATTTGAGGCTGGGAGAAGTAGATCTCTTTTTGTGCTAATTTACAGCCCAAAATAGATTTCTGTGTTATTGCTGACATTTACAATTGTTTTTTTTGCTATTTTTTCTATGTATAGGATTCCTTTTCTACCCTTTCCTGCTACTGGCTCAGCTGTAATGCCCTTTTGCCTGGAGGGAGGAAGATGAACAGATGGCATGCAGCTAGGCAATTATACAGCATAGTAAAAACAGTAAAGTTCCAAATTTAACTTCTCAGGCTGTCTCCTTAAGTCATTCCCCTTGTGTCTACCATGCAAAGTTAATGATTGTAAAATTATTTCCGTCTATCTATCGACAGACTTAACTGATATTAAAGTGACCAAAGCTATTTTGATTGACAATTTCTGAGGCTCATAAGCCAGTTATTTCTGATCAATCCTAATTTCCCATACTGCTACAAGCGTTATGTACCTCAGCCAGCAAAATAGGCCATTCACCAGCTCCCAAATGTGAACTACTAAATGCTCAAGCCTCAGAAGCCTGGGAAGCTAGTTCCAAAGCAGTATGGGCAGAACTCAAAAGAGAAAAATGAAAGGGAGGAGTGTTAATAAGAACAAATACAGTATTCAAAATAAAGATAATCAAGCTATTTGCAATGTAAATGAAACATCCTCTGAAGCATTGCTGCAGCTACACTGATGCTGGATAACATTCTCTCCACAGAAAGGAAATAAAGGAAAGATGTTGATTTTCTGGAGTAAATGGTTATCCACTGTGTTAGTGTTAAAGAGCAGATTGAAGAAATTATAAAACTAGCGTAAATAATTTTAAGTGCATAACAGCATAAAGCATCTATTTAAATGACCTGGTAATTTGGCATGAACCCAAGGAATCATTCCCTGAGCTGAATTTATGATGCATGTTTTCAAAAAGCAGCCTAAATCCAGTATATAAAGAGATATTTGGAAGTAATTTCCCTTACACTGGAAAAGATCATTAGGCTGTTCTGTTTTAGAGGGCAGAATTACTAGCTCCAGCAAGGTATTTACTAATCCTGAAGAGAGTTAGGCTTAATCTTAGTTTTCCAGCTGGTTCTGAAGAATGTAATACATTGCCTTGTAAAGGTGTGTAAAATAGATACCCAGTTGTAAACAGCTTCTATTTTGCTTTGTAGTTCTTGGCTTTTAAAAATGTAATTAAAGAATGTCTGGAATTTAAAAGGATGTAAAAAAATGTTTTTGCTTTTTATTTCTTTTTACAGTGGTCAGGCTCAAATTCACACAAAGATGCCCATGCTAATGTCATACCCTGAAATGATCCAGGTAAATGCCAAATATTATATCTGAGTTTGTACTGCAGACTTTGTCGACAGCTCTTTCAGCCTTTGAGAAACTCATTCCTTCACATATTCAGCCTCTGCATTCTGTATGACATTTGATAGCTGAAACCCAGATGGGGTCACAACACAAAATGCTAAATGTGTTGTGTTCTCAGGAATTCAGAAGCTGCAGGGGATTTCTGAGCCTTTCACTGATGTGGCTGTGAAATGGAGGCATTCAGCCTGCTCCAAGAGAACAAGAGTTTAGTCAGCTGTGGGCCCATTAGCCACATCTCTTATTCTCACTTGCAGTTACAGAGCCTTTTTATAGCTGCTGAAGATTTTCTCAGAGAATTAAAGGGCAGAAAGGACAAAATGACAGCCTCCTGCAATCTCCTGTAGTGTGAGATTTTCCCCAAAGGTATATCCTCCTGAAATCTAGCCAGAGTAGAATCCACATGGGTGTGCATTACCACCTCAACAGTTAGTTTCTTATTTACCCCATCTGCTAGGAACCAGGAAATCTTTTTCTGAATCATTTATTTTAAATACACTGAAGATACATTCTATTAGTTTTCCTTTATTTCCTTTTCCTGTGTACATTCCTAGAGCTATTTCTTCATAGCTAGCTATATGAGAAAGACACACTACACACTATTTACTAGTAACCCGAGTACACATATGTTAATACTGAGAGAAGAAAATGGGGCTGGAGATTAGAGATCAGTCTGAGGAAAAACTGGAAAGAAGCACATTCTTACTTGCGCTAGTTGTGTGGAAAGCGTGGGTTTGTCTTCCATGCCACTCTAGTTTTCCTGGATTAGACTGTTTCTAAAAAGTGTTGGGCTGGTTTCAGACTGCTTCTGGTTCTGTACTCCAAAATAAAAAGCAGAAGCACCTACAAAACAAGAGGCATTGCTGGGAGAATGCTGACTAGGAGAATAATATTAAATAAATGGGTGTTTGGAAGTGCATTGGGATCAAGGTTTGCAATCTGGATGTCCTACTTGATCATTGTATTTAACATAAAACATGGCTAAGCAGTAACAGAAGTCAAGATTTCTCTGTGAGAGACTGACCTTCTCACCATTGAAGGAAGTATTTTATAGCTACTAGGGAGGGAATAGAAATAGGCACAGAACAGCCTTCTCCTTCTCATGATCTGAGGAACAATGATTCTTTTCTTTCCATTAGCAATTGCACTTGGACCAAGCTCAATTTATAAAATAATGAGCATAACAGGAACAAGTACTGTAAGTTGTCTTCCCTCCCACCCATCCATGTATAAATTTAAAACAAATAATAGTAAAACAAACAGGCAGCTGGTGCTTCAAGCTGCCAGTTCCAAAGTACTCATAAAATAAAACTTCTTTTGTTCTTTTTTCTCCAGGTAGCTATTAATTTTTGGTTTGTGTATTTTTACATATTCTTGTAGCAGACCAAGGAAAACTTAAAACGACAGTGAGCAGCAACTGACAACACACCTGGAGTTACAAAGACTTTCATTTTCCAAGCTCTTCCTTTTTCTTTCCTCATCAGTGTCTGCATGTAATGGATGATGTGACAAACAGAACAAAGCAATACAAAAAACTCAAAGAGACAGTAAGAGGAAAAAGAAATGCTTTATGCTAAAGGCTGAATATAGAAGAAAATGGTCATCATATCCAAAGTGCCATTATCACAACCAGATTGCAGCTGGTTCTTGCAATCCAGAACACAGACATAAAAGGTTTAGGAATCTTTCGGAAGCATGAAAACGTATCTTGCCCAGTCTAATGGCCAGCAAGTCCAGATATACAAGGTTGAGAAAGTGGACTAAAAAAAAATTGTTGAATTTCTAAATTTATAAACTTGGGAAAGGATGATGGGGGAACAGTTTTCAGAATGGTTAAATTGTAATTGGATGCCTAATTGCTGTTCACAAAATGAAAAGTTTTCCCATAAGGGTTTGTCTGGTTTAGTTCTTTTATATGTGTAGCTATGTGACCATCAGATTTGGCAGAAAAACTGGCTTAGATGTAGCTGCCAAAAGAAGGGTATTATTGTTAACTAGGATCACTTTTTTTTTTTGCCTGGTTAATATTATAGTCTAATAATCTAATGGATTGGCATGGCTGATAAATAACATTCATGGTAAAAAAGTAATGAAAGGAATTTTTATAGCCAGTTTTTCTGGCAAAAAAAAATCTATTATGTAAATTCATGGCAAGAGTCTCAACCTCCAAATCATCGATTCCTTTTCTTATTCTTTCTGTTTATCTGTTGAGAGATTTACGAATACTGATTGCCTGAGAGAAATCCAATCATTTGAAAATGAATTTTTTAAAAGAGGAAAAAAAATCAGCAACCATCTCTCAATATGTGCCAGCCTTTGCCTAGTCTGGGCTATGAGGAACTGGACTTGGAAGTCCCAAGCAAGCCAAGACGTGTGATTAAATTGATGTCCATGAGATAATGATAACAACAGTAGGAGAGCATAGAGAATAATGATAAAACCCATCTAGCTGACATGATACCTTGTTGCAGCATGGGTCCATTTTATGTGATGATTCTTTCATTGTAGCATTTCTGGTAACAGATAGAAACTGAAAACCTCTTGATAGATTTTAAATTCTTATATAAAATTCTCCAGTTCTTCACTTACCAAAATTTTGTCTATCATTTACGTTCTTCTATCCCTCTTAACTAACTCGAGTCTCAAGAAAATAAACATCTTCTTTACTTGGTAAATTAAGATGCATTTACCTCCTGTTTTATATGCACATTGCTTATTATTGCATCACTTGTGTGTAAAATTAGGAAACCATACTTTCATGTCTGTGATTATTCTCCTATCATGCAAGAGAAATCTTGAGATAAATAAAAATAACTTTATGTTTTATCCTGCAAGATAGTCTAATTCTGCTTCGGTTAACTGATATTGTGAACAAATAGTTAAAAGTATCTTGAATGAAGATGTGCAAGTATCTTCAGTTCTTGAGACTCAACACTGTATAATTTTTCTTCTGATATAGAAGTAATCAATTGCTAGTATGTTTGATACAACTTATTTGGACATAGCTGACTGTGAAAGCCTTACAAATCATTGTGTACAAGTCTAGGAGCCAATAAATTAGAACTCCCTTAGACCAAAATATTGCACTACATTTTACTACATTCAATATTTGCCATGCAAATAAATATGTAGCTACCATATGTTGTGAAGAGGATTAAATTATAATATTTCCCTATTTATGGGATGTTTGCCATGCCTGTTTTACTTTCATTGTACTCAAAATACATTATATGAAAATTTTGGAAAAGTTTTTGGTGTTATTTCAGACATTATCTGTTTAACTTTAAATGGTGCTATATTTAAGACATTGGTACATTGCATTAACTGTAATAGAAACTGAAAAATAAAGGAAATTTTGAATATATAGTTGAAAAAAACAATTCCAAGATCAAAGAATGTTGAAATGGCATTAAAAAGATGTGTCACATTCTATCAGTACTCTTCCTAACTTCTTATGGCAGAGATTACTACTCCATTTCTCTTAGTACCAATGCTTAGATTGAAACTCTCCATGCACCATCCTGTCCGCAATTTAAACAAGTGAGTAAGCCTTACACGGAATGTTTTCCTCATAAGCACCTCTTCTTCCTTACTACAAAACTATCCACTAGAAAAACCTTGAAATCTTTCAGAAAGTATCACGATATTTTGGGATGCCTTTTAATAAGAAACAAAAGCATGCACATACTGTATATACAACATATAGTAAAAAAAATGTAAATAGTATAAATTATATAAACTATACACATATTGTATGCAAATGAATCACATTATATAGATGATGTATACACATACATATATATAGGTATATATATACACACACACATAAGTATATATCTATATTCATATCAATATATATGCATACATGTGCATATGAGTATCCACAGACACATAATATCTCTATCTGTTGGTAGATTCTTTCATAGGTCAATCAATGGTTTCTATCTGTGGTCACATAAATCAAAACATTTCACTCAGCCTAAATTTAAATTTCTAATTGGTTTAGAAATTCTCATAAAAAGGCAAATGAGAGGTTTCTGCTAGGCCCTGGAAGTTGAAAGTAGTGTATTCTAAGACAGTACAATTGATCTTTGCTCTAAAGTAAATTACATATAAAGTCAATGTTCTTCAAAAGGTGTTGAAGAACAGGTAAAATTCAGATCCTTGGAAAGCTATGCCTTTTTTGATTTTCTCATTTTCATCTCTATTTCACAACATAATTATTAATTTTTAAAATTTGGGTGTGGTTGTATAAACATGGATCTTCTCCAACACCACTATTAGGTAAATGTATTTAATATAGTGAACATCCAATTGCCTCTGAAAAGTTGATTAAAATTTATAGTTTTGTTCTAAAAGGGAGGTGCAGAACTTGTAAAAGAAAGAACTAGCATTTCTGTTACATCATTGGTACATATTGGTTATTCTTAGGTAATTCAGAAAGATTCCTATGGGCTTGGTCACAGCTACATGACCCCAGATGAGATTTTTAATGATTCTGATGTGTTTAACTTTGAACTTGAGCCTTTCCTCCCCCTCAGCCTGCTGCCAGTTGCTTCTAGAAGAGGATTTAAATTTACACGCTTCTGGTATCAGAAGTCTGCACACTAAGAAAAGAATTTGTTCTTCTATAGCAGCTTGAGATTAATTGGAGCTCTCTTTGTTTTTTGGGCACTCACCTAAAATCCCACCACAATACTCTAAGTAAAAAGGGAGGTTGTATTCCCCAGTTCCTGTCTTTTTAGATATGATTTATTCACATTCAGTTGTGTCAGTGTTTTGGAGACATATATGCACCATCCATTTTAACTTCAGAACTTTTTTCTTCATGTGATTATTTTCTTCACCCACACAGGTATTAAGAAGGCCAAATTCTGAATTTTACAGTTATCTGAATATTATATTCAAGCATGCATATCAGACTGTTTAAAACAAAATAGGAATGGGAGTTTTATAAATGGAGCATTCTTTTAGGCCTGTTTGTGGTGTTTTGTGATATGACTATTGCATAAAAATTTCCAGCACTCTCTATGATTCTCCAGGTACCTTGGCTGCCACAGTTTTCTATGCAGGAGAGGTTTAGGTGTTGTAAACTATGACTAAGTCCTCTATGGAAGTTTTTGAAATGTTTCTACATAGGCTGAATCTGAAAGAAATACCAATAATTTTAAAAAGTTAAAAATTCTATTTACTAGCGCAAACAGTAATGGGGAAAAGAAATTCTGAATTGCAATAACTGAATGTATGGTTAGATATTGTTGAATGCCCTTCTTTTGCCTGTTGATCCATTGACTTACTGGTATTAAGTAACTGCTGCCAAGTTGACTTGCAGAATGCAAATGTTGCCTCTCCTGCTGCTCTCTCCATCTGTTTAGTGCCCAGTGTTGCCCTTTTGTTTCATAATCTCCACTTTATTAAATGTTATCATACTGGGTTATGTATGACTGAACCATTCTGTAAATGCTCACTTCATAACCACAGCTTGTTAGGTCCAATACAGCTTTGTTTTGGGGTTTATTTTAATAGATTTTAAAGATTTTTGTGGAATACAAAACATGGATGACACAGTATGAATATGTGTATTTACATTGGTTTGAAAAGAGGAAGAAGAGAAGAAAGGGGGGAGGAAGGAAGGAGGGAGGGACACAGAGAGGAAAGGAAGGAGGCAAGAAGGGAAGGAGGGAGGAAGGAAGTTGCAGAAGGAAGTGGTGGAAGGAAGGATGTGATGGAAGGAACTGGCCGAAGGAAGTGGTGGAAGGAAGGAAGTGGTGGAAGGAAGTGGCGGAAGTGGCGGAAGGAAGTGGCGGAAGTGGCGGAAGGAAGTCGCAGAAGGAAGGGAAGGAAGGAAGGAAGTGGCGAAAGTAGTGGAAGGAAGGGAAGGAAGGAAGGAAGTGGTGGAAGGAAGGAAGTGGCGGAAGGAAGTGGCGGAAGTGGCGGAAGTGGCGGAAGGAAGTGGCGGAAGGAAGTGGCGGAAGGAAGTGGCGGAAGTGGCGGAAGTGGCGGAAGGAAGTGGCGGAAGGAAGTGGCGGAAGTGGCGGAAGTGGCGGAAGGAAGTGGCGGAAGTGGCGGAAGTGGCGGAAGTGGCGGAAGTGGCGGAAGTGGCGGAAGGAAGGAAGGAAGGAAGGAAGGAAGGAAGGAAGGAAGGAAGGAGATAAATGATAAAGGAAGAAAAGTCAGGAGGAGGAAATGAAGAGGATCAAACAGTCCAGCAGCTCTGCAATCAAAAACTCAGGCCAATCTGCGAATTTGAAATCTTTTGCCTAAATTCCAAGACTGTTATCTAAAACCCCAGTTACTGCAATCATTTGAAGAGATTAATATACATTGTAGTATTCTTTTGTAGCTCATGAATCCATGCTGTTTGACACTGAGAGTTAAATTCATGCCATATCTGAGGGCATCTCCTCTGTTTTGAAAGTAAATTGCTCTCATTTTACCATGTTACTGGTTTTGATTCATAAAAAGCTGTTATTTCATTTAAGGATTAATCAAAATTGTATTAACAGTTGACATGCATGTTACTGCCCCTTTTCAAACCTGAAAAAATGAGACTAATTCTCTTGTTGGCTGTCCTGGGATGGGAGCAGTCCAGGAGTGAAGGACAGCCCTGTGAGGCAGATTCTTCTTGTGGGATGTAGCCCCTTCAGTGTCTTGGGCAGGATAAACTGAGTGGGGTGATGGGCATCAGATAATGCCTCAGAGTATATAACTGGTTGTTCCTGTCACTGAGGGGATGTTGCACTGGTTTGGACATTTGATTTTTTTCCAGAAGCCACAGGAAACAAATTCCAGTTCTGTGAAGATCATAAAACTAGAAAACAAAGCCTAGGGAAAAAAAAATAGATTTCTCAGAACTAAGATCTGATTTGTGTGTCCTCAGAACACTACAGAATTAATGGGGGAGCAAGCAAGTTTCAGGCTGACCTGAACAGGTTACACAAATAATATCCTTTGTCTTTTATACCTGATATGAAACAGTGGTGCCAAGGTAAAGAAAAAGAGCCCAAACATTTTTGTCTGTTTTGCAGTTGCAAGGACAAAAAGTAGAATCAAAATATCAACTCTATAAACTATCTGTTTGGTCCGGAATGAGGTGTGCATTAGTTGTAAATAACTATTGGAAAATCTCACGTGATAAGTTGATTTATTTAGCTATTTAATTTGAAAAGAACTTTCTCTGATAGATTTTAGAAACAGAAGACTTTCAAGCCAGGCTTTCACTTCCCTTTAGGGCTGCATTTATTGCTGCCTCCCTTGAATGGATTTTACAGGAATTCTCTTGTGAACAAAATCCCTTTCCAGTCACTAATTGAGTGATGACATTAATAATTCTCAAACAAGTAGATTCATAGCTGTGTAACTGGAGTCAGAGCTAGCAACCAGTAATTTGTACTTGCAAATCAATCCTCAAATTTCATACTGGCTTGTTATGAATATCAAGTACAGGAACATTAAAAGTATTTTAAATAACAGTGGGTGTGCTTCTTGTTAGATACCTTACTGTGACAGAATATTCTGCCCATATTGGTTGATAATTGCGATATCCACAATGATGTGGCATCTGTAAGCCCATTTCTTATGTATGGGGCTGTGCTTCTTTGCCATGAGGGGGACACAACTTAATTTGAAACTGTGTGACTGCTTCCACTGCCGTTGTGGAGTCCTGAATAGTGTAATGGCACGACACACACACAAACTTTATTAAGTAAAGTAAAATAATTTTAAAGAAACTGAAAACAGCTTTTCTCTCTCCTTTTGGGGGCTCTATAATACTAATAACCTCCTGCAATGTCCAAAGAACAGTGATTCCCCCATCATTTGTTATCCCATATGGATGTATCAGTACCAACAATTTCAGCATTCTTTGTGTTTCACAGTCTGAACTGACAAAAGACTTTGGAAACAAACAATTGAAAAAGACATTCCCTAAAGGTAACTATCAAGTCCAATAAGGCTCAAATAAAATGGCCCAGCTGTCAGGGTAAAATACTGCATATCCACTTAGCTCTTGAAAGGAAGAGGTAATGCTAACCAGTTGCTGGAGACAGCCCAGAGAGGTAATGCCAGCTGCACAAAAGGATGCACTGCGTAGCAGTGCTCAGATGAATGAATGGCAAACAATGCATAATAGCTGCATAAGTAATTCTCTTCAAAGGACAAAATAAAGAACAGAAAGACACTTTGTTTAAAAGTTATCATTACTGATCATAAAACACACTCAGAGAAATAGAAAAAAGCATAATTTGGAAGCCAAATGAAACACATTTGAAACACCAGCTTTGAAAGTTGTCCTAGTTTGAAATGAACACTACCTTTTCCGAAAGCATTTTGTTAAAAACAAGCATTTTATTTGTAAGGATTAGTATGTGTCTACCCTTGGGCAAATGCTAAGAAAACCCAAAACAAAACAGAAATAAAAAATAGATACAGAAGAACAGAATGGGAAGTGCTCGAAGCTCAAGAGCAAGTCTAGGTCATTTGAACCATAGATGGAGAGCACACACGCTTTAGAACAGCAAGTGAAAAAAGGATGACTTCTACTGCCAGAACCTGAGAGTGGCGTAGGTCATGCATGATGAGGTGGTTGTCAGGTCATTTCTGATGGGCTAGGATAGGCCACTATCTGCTGTACAGTCTACCTCTTTGTCTTAGTCACACTACCTAGTTGTCTTCAGTCACAGAGGAGGGTATGAAAGTTTTTGGTGGGTTTGTTAATTGAATCATTTGCTTTGAAGTAGTATCCAGATGTAGCTCTGTTTCTGCTAAAGAAAAGACTTGCAGTGAGAGCAATTACTTCACCTTCTAGTTGGTGTATTTAATTTTCAACATACATTATTTAATCTTGGAAATAAAGCAAAATTATAAACAGTCATCTGTTTGTTGCTGTACAATCTATTGGGGGACAATTTCAGTGCTTGGTCTGAAAGGTTTTTTTATATTTTCTCAATCCTTCCTGTTATTACATATCCGAATGCTACAGCTAAGTATAAAGAATTTCCTTCTGTATGTTCAACGCATTCTTTTTGGCAGCTACTGCATTCCATATATTCAGCATTTTGCTTGGGCAAAAGGAAAAAGCTCTTTCAGGACTGCCAGAGACATTGACTAAGTTGCATGTTCCTCTCACTTTTCTCACTTGTGCAGGGGCAATTTTGATAATTCTAAAAAAAAGGAGGTGAAAGCAGAGGAGCACAAAAAATGCTTCAGATAAGTGGAGAAGGTGGGTTTTAAGTACCTGGATCAATTCAGAAAAAAACAAATCTGTGAAACTTAACCACCATGCTGTTGTAAGAGGGTGGTTTTTTTGCTCTTCCTGTGTCAAGGTTTTGTGTGCACTCACAGTTATCTGCTCATGTACTGAGCTTGACTCATCCCCCCACATAGTGACACTGTCCTCTCCTGTGATGAGCTCATTCACAACAATGTCATGTGACTAATCCTTTGGGAGGCAGAGACAGGGAAGATGTACCAGATAGATGACAGTTTAGAGGCTGAGATAGGATGAGCACTGCAAATACAGCATTCATTTTTGTATGCAAAAAAACCCTGCAGGATATACTGTGTACTCCAGCTCAGCTGAGAACCTAAAGATTTTTCTTGGATGTGGGATACTAATCATGGCTTGATGAATTTTCATTATCCTATTTTTTCTTGTCTAGTAAATATTCAAATCACAAACTGATTTTGGGATTCTCTGTTGTGCTCTTACTTATCTGTTTTGCATTGAAAAAATATTCATCAACAAGGTAGAGAGGTGTTTGACACTAACCTGAGAAGCTACAGCTTCTACCTGTTCTCTGTCTGATCAGACATCTAACAAGGGATGGCCAAACCAATAGGCTTTGGGGGATGTAATTGGGAAGTAGAATCTTCCTCTGAGACCCATAATTTTTGCAACAAAACATTATTTGGGAGATCTCAGATCCTGGTCTCTTAGGCATTAACTAAGCAAAAGACTCATCAAATTATCAAGAAAATGACAGCTAAGCACATTGTCTGAATGAAGGACATTAGTTTAAGCAGCCAAGAGACAGATAAAAGACAATCACTGTTTTCAAAAGAGAGGATATACTGCCAAGCAGCACCTTTCCCTGTCATGAGAATATTTTTTCAATTGTGTATCCTCACTTAAGCTTGATTCAGGCCAGAGTCCTCTATAAGCCTGCCAAACACCTAATCAGATGAGGACATTACCAGGAGCATGGCAGCTCTCCCAGTTCAGCTGCTCTAAATTGTGCTAAAAACACTTCTGTAACTACTTGGAAAAGGAAATACTTAAATTTTCTTTTGAAGAATTAATTGTGCACCCAACAAAGAAACCAAGTGAACAGATCAAGCGTCCAAAGTGCCTTCCTAGCTACAGAAAGTCTGCATCCTTTAAGATTCAAGAGTTAGTGACCCAATTAAAAATTTAGCAATTATTTAATCACGTATTGCATTTAGCCAATCTGTTTTTCCCTGACTTCTGATTAATTTGGCTGTTATTGATCTTCTATGTGCAGTCCTGTGAGATCTGCCAATCTACAAGAGCAAAAAAAATGATAATTCAAATTTCAAATTAACTTTGCTTATTATTACCTACCACAATTAGAATATTTCACTGCTGGAATTATTGAAGTTTGGTATGGTTTTTATTGTCAAAGGTTTGGCTTTTGTTATCAAAACAAATTAAAAAGAAAATGTAATAAACCCATAAAACCCATGCATGTCTATGTGCTAAATTTGTGCAATGATACATGTGCATATCTCTGGATCTCAGCATAAGAGAAAAAAGATTCTGTAACTATTTGGAGCTCCATAAACAACTATTTCCCTTAAAAATGTGACCTTCTTTTCCTCTGTGCACCTGTAATGGTAAAAGAAACCCAAAACCTTCAAACAAACAAGAGCAAAAAAATCCCACCTGTCACGGATTTTTGCCTGTATTCCTCTCAAGCCTGTTGAGTCTATCAAGTGTGAACATCTGGGAATCATCATATTTTCTGCTGACCACTGAATCGGCATAAAAGGAGGACATGATAAGCTCCAGCTGTTAAGCCTCCTGCTCGGAGGATTAGAGAAATTAACCCACAGGATGTTTTATTACAGCACCAGGAGTTATATTAAAGATACATGTGGCATCTTCTCCACAGGGAACACAGGAGGAAGCTGAGAAAAAATATGCAGTGTAGAGCTGCAGGAATGTCATCAGCCCTGAATGCTTCCAACCTACCTTGTTTATAATAGCAGAAAGAAATTTACCATCAGAACTTTTTCTAAGAATATAAACCTTCTACATCTAGTTCTTTTTTTTTTTCAATACACAGTCCAGGAGAGCATTGATTGGATGAGCAACTGGAAAGAGTAGTAAAAACCTTTGAGAATCATGTCCTTTGGTTTGGGTCCCTACTTTTGCTAAGACAGTTATGTCTCTTGTCATTGCATTTATACATTTAGGCTTCAATGCATCAAAACATAAAAATGCTTTATCTGTAAAAATCATGTATAACAGTCAGACACATTAATTTATTTCTGAGTTTTTACCCTTAAAATAACAACACCCATATATTAAATATAAAAAAAGAAAAAAAATAAAAAAAAAAAAAAAAAAGAGGAATCATGACTGACTTCCATTGTCCTGCTTATTGTCATTGTTAGTAGTGTTAACAACTTTATAAAGTCTAGATGAAGAGCTGAAAAGGTTCGGAAATCTGTAAAAAAAGATTTACCTATGTAGCAACAAAGTGTTACTCTTAGATCACCCTGCCTCCAAACCGAAATGAAGTTACAAATGTTCGTGCAGCTATTTTGAGGAGAAATTAATGAGTTTCTGCCATCCTCATGATCAAGAAGGTAAGAAGAATAATTCATATTATTAGTGAATTATATTAGAAAATATGTCATTACAGGCACTGTTGCTGGGATTTTCTTGTGATTCTTTTGTCTCAAAGTGTTCATAAGAATGGTCAAATTTAGCTGAACAAACCCCTGACTCCATTTCTGGGGGCTCACTGTTCATTTTTATGTGGAACCCTGTCTGCAGCCGTGGTGTGAAGCAGGTCACCACCTCAGCAAGGCTGGCACAGCCAGCTCCTTCCCTGTGGGGAAACCGGGTGTCAAATCAACCAGGAAAGAGCAGATCCCCATGGACAATCCAGTGTCTGTTTCTGAGCTGTGAGGAGTGGGTATCCTCCCCACATTATTAACATTACAAGGAAATGCCATGAGGTGCCACTGCTCAGACACATCTCCCAGAGCTACCTGGAACTGCAAAAGGTAGCAACTGACTTGCTACTTGACATGTATTTTTGGCATTCACCTGCATGAAAACAAACATATTTGTACATTTATGCATTAATGAAATGAACCATATATGCCTCTTTTATGTAAAAGCCTCTAGCAAGTGTTTGGCAGTATAAAGAATCCTTGAAGAGAGCAGACTGCAAAGGCCATGAAGGCCTAGGGAATTTAATTTATAACACTGTGAAGCTTAAGGGGCTTCTTCATGAGTTTGAATCTGGTTCCCTAGTTCCAGGAGGGGCCTATTACAACAAATCCTGCATCATGGTAGGTGTAAAAGGAAAAGGTCTATGTATAACAGAGGGGCAGTGGTATCTATTTGATCCTGACTGTTGGATGCACTCATACTTAGATCCTTTCCAGATTCACTCACTTTTCATCACAATTCTCTTGCTAAACATGTTGCTTTCAGAACTGTGGTTTCTACTCCAGCAGTGAATTTTTTAGAAACAATATTTATCACTAGGTTATTTTCCACTATGGAGAACAGTTGTTTACAACATCTTTTTTTAATCTAGAGTACAGTAATTGTGGTCTTGGCTGCTCTGAGAACATGCTTGATGATTCTTAAATCATAACCTGACTTTTGCCTCAGTGAATATAGAAATTATTTTAATTTCCCCATTAAAGATGCTTTTATTCTTCACTAGATATCTAGTGAATACCATATGCAGAGGAACATTTGTGATCCAACGTTTTTGAAATATTACCAAACAGAAAGGGAGAATCTGTGTTAATCAGAACGTGCAAACTGCCACTCCCTGTTCTTGTCTCCCAGGCTTTTTTTTTCAGAGGTTTGGTACCTGTGCATGCAGCTGCCATCAAGTGTGAAAGGAAGATGGTGGACACGGTTGTGTCTGGCAGTGACATGTTCCTTAGCTGGCAGATGAGGCAGTTTGCTGACTACCTGAATTAGGCTTGGGTAGCTTAGCACATTTCAAAAGAGACAGTTTTACTGAAAGTGACACACAGCTTATGGACCCAGATCTGTAAATGTAATTGCCTTTGCTATGTGCTTGTATGTGAGAATTGCTAGGTGTCTGATGCACAAAGCTGAGCAGGACTTGCAAGTCTTTAATATCAGCTAAGTTAATGTAGATATTAAATCTAGTATGTGGAAAATAAGTCAGACCTTACTATCAGATATTCTGACACTATTCACAGACCTGACTAATACAGACTGAATTCTGTACAGGTTTTCTTGGAAGGCTTGAAACTTCAATGTATTCTGCCTATGAGACACTAGGCAGTTATGTTACCTCCTTATCCATGACTAAGTCTTCTGTATTTAAATAGCCTAATTCAAAAAAACATTCTCTAGAAGCCATAGGTTATTTAGGTACCCTCAGCCTTGCTTGGAGGCCCACTTTCCTTCTTTTTTTTTCCCCAGGAAGAAAGAAAAAGTGGGTGGCAAAGTGAAATTCAGATGGTTACCTGTTTTATTTTTGAAATCAGGGAATATGTGCATTTTTTTTCTTAGAAGCCTAGTTTGCATTATAAATATAATCAAAATGTGAATTTTGATGAAATGTGAGTCTAGCCTACTCATAGAAAAAACAATCTTAATGTGAATTTCCAAACAAAATTCTTCATTAATATATGCATTCTAATTATTTGATTACATAGAATGAGAACTCTTTCAAGCTGTTCAATGAAGGTATCATATAAGAGAGAAAAGAGCTTATCTGTAGTACGGCATTGCTGATAAATTCTAGATTTTTTTCAAGTGAACTTATTTCAGTCTTTAGACCTGAGATATTGTAGAAGAAGAATTAATTGCCATTAAAACAGTTTTAAATGTGTCCCAAGAATTTTCTGCATGCTGTATTTCAAAGGTATAGTTCATTGCTACTGGATAAAAAATATTTGCCTTCTCACAACTGCAGACAGGGACTATACTAGTACTTGCATATGCTTTCTATAAAACATGATTGGAAATGGGAAGGGCTAGACATGTGTAGAAGGGAAGGAAATCATAGTAAAGCCAAACTGGTTGAAAAAGAAAAAATATTTAGGAAAAAAAATAGCATTTCAAATAGCATGGGTACTCATAGAGACTTAGCTGTTCTGTAGAATGTACATAGAGTATATCTGCTTCCAACTTTAATACATTTTCACTTTGTAATACATATTGTGCTATATAATGTGGTTTGGCAAAATTATCATCCACTAAATTTTACTGTTTCTTTTCACTTTTCAAATATCATGCCCTCTGTTATATTTCCTCCTCCTTCACCAAATATAACATGAAATATTCCAGGAAATTATTTACATGCTACAAGTATGGATGTGACATGAATGTTTTTTAAGGATTGACATGTAGACAGCTTGTAATAAAGGTCTGTATTTTGTCCATTTTTCACTTGAATGTTTGATAAACATGGTTTGGGGGTGGTTTTTAGTATTAGTGGGTTTTGGTGTTAGTGGCTTTTTTTTGTTTGTTTGGTTGGTTTTTATGGTTTTGTTTTTGTTTTTTTTTTAATGTGTCTGTTGTTTTCCATGGCAGCATCAAGAATGACCTTCCTTTCTGTGACTACCAGATTAATGTGAAATTATTATAGTGATCTTATGACAATTTTTTCCCTGTTTGAAAAACGGTGTCATTGCTACGATAGTTTATCTTCCAAATTTAACATTGTGTATCTATGTTTTGTGATCCTGCCAGGATCTGTGCGATTTCTCCTTGTGCACTTCAAGCAGGCGTGCATGAATAGACATGAGCTTTGTATTTTTATTTTACTAATGGTGCCTTAAAATTCTATTTTGGCAGCTTTGCTTTTTCTTTGGGTTTTTATTCGAATAATTTAAGCAAAAAGTAAAAGTTTCTGTTACTTATCTGACAACACCAGCCTTCCCTCCTCTGTGAAATAATGTGGTTATTTATTGCTGGTTTTGCACTGATACATGCTGTTTTCCACCATGGACTGCCTGGGTAATAGAGCTGCCTAATCACTACCACTAGAGCTGAATATTTCCTGCAGAAAGCAAGTCCATTCTCAGATGGAAGGAAAAGAAGATGGTTATTTAAATTTTAGTCACAAGGAAGTTATTATGAGTAAGTCTTTGGCTTAAAAACCTGAGCGAAACCACTTTAATATAATGAAATGAACATCAATTTCAAGCAATTTCGAATGAATTTATATAGTCTTTTGGGCAGGTACCAAATTGCAAATTCCTGTCCACTCTGCTGTCTTTTCCACAGTCTCCTACCTTGGATTCTTTTTGTCCCAAAATAAATGAAGTGTTCTGCACGTTGTATTTATTATGTATCGTGCTTTAGAAATTTTCATATACCACAAACTGAGTTTCCCCTTGTAAGAAGATCTGTTTGATGTGATGCATGATAGGAAACATCTGGAATATAGAGACTACAAATGCTGCAGAAATTATGTTGTGCATGTGAAATGAAGGACAAAAAATTAAAAAAACTTTCCTAATCTTTCAAAAATCTATCAGCATTGTTTCAATCTTCTGCATTAAAGTATTAATGGAAAGAAGAGAGTGCACATTTCTGTGTGTCAAATTTGTTCAGATGTGGTAAGATCTGCAGGCTTTAGACAGAGGTAAAACATACACACTTTTGCTCAGACTGAAAAACCTGAGAACAGCTGAGTTGTTTTTGTGGGTAGAAATGGAGCAATTATTGCACCAAATCTTAATATCTAAACTCACCCTATCTTGGAGCAATTTTCATCTGGGAAAAGCTCTACTTACAAAATTTCAGCAAAGCTTTTAAGAGTTAACTCTTTGAATTGGCAAGTATATGCAGGAAAAAAACTAAAAATGAAGGTTTTCTCCTTCAGTAGTTTTTAAATAATTAATTTCTTAAATACTTTTGCAGCAAAGAAATATATTTATTAGTTACTCTGATTATTAATATTTGGCAATTACTTAAGAAAATATATTGTAAGATTAGAAGTATAAAAGTATAATATTTTGTAAGATTAGAAGTATAAATACAGGCTTTGTGCTCATTTTTTATAATGATCATGACAGTAGGTCTTGTAAGCTGTGGAGAAATGACTCTGCAGATTTTACGGTTTAGACCTATATACTTCCAGAACTTATTATTTCTCAGTACCTGCAAATTCAGTTAATTTTTTATGCTTTATGAACACAAGACCTTAACTTTTTAGTGGGACATATGTTACCAGGAAGGCTTTGACAGGTGTTTATCTGTTTTATTTTATGTAATGTTATTACAAAATGCTTACATTGAGAAGAATTCAGAAACTTTAAATTGTTAGCCATCACTGGACTTGGAAATACTTGCTGCTCTGCAACTTGGTCATGTCTGTAACTATCCAAAAGAAAAAATATCATCAAACTGCTGAATGTTTGTACCACACCATCTTGAAAAACTTTCCTGAAAGACAGGCTTAAGACTGCCTGATTACTCTGTTGCTGCTCCTGATCTTACAAGCCCTCTTGCCCAGCCAAGTCCTACGGCAGATCTTAGCCAAACAGAACTCTGGCTGTAACTCTGGTGGCAGGGTCATTCAAAGGCTTCCATACTTCAGCATTGAGGCAGCAGCTAATCAAGTGGGCATGTTATCACTTCAAGCCACATCTGTCCCAAGGTAAATCTGTCATTGAAAAGAGGTTTAATGGACCCTAAAAATTCCTAATACTCCATGTCTAGATATTTACACCCTTATGAATGACTTCTTTCCTCTCTCTGAATAACTCAAAGACCCTTGGAGTTTTGTTATGGTCACCACTTCCCTACAGTTAATCTCATTCTGAAGAGGGAATAAATAAAACAACATTTGATTAAAAAAACTGATTAATTCATTATTAATCATTGCAAATTCCCACCACAAGTACAGTGCCCAGGGAAAGAATAGGTTGCAATCAGAATGCAAAAAATTATTTTTTAACGATGTACAGGAAATGAAGCAAAGAACTGAAACAAAGATAGAAAATAGTTAATACAAATATTCCTGCCAAATGTTTACTTTTCTAAATCAATCTTTAGAAGCTTGTATACTGCCTCAGTTTTACAAGAGTTTATGGAATTTTCAAGGACGAATATAAACCATTTTATTGAGCCTTTTTTTGCTCACGTGCAGTAAAGTTTGGCCCTATGGCTATGCAAAATGTTTACATTGTTGAAGAGATGCAGTCTTAGGAAAGGGGAGGACAGGAAGACACTGATTCATGGCGCTGATGTTCATTGAAATGAATATCTGCAGCAGCATTACACACAGGAGGATGTTTCATTGCTATAGCCTGTTTTTTCTCCAGCATATTTCAGGTCCTTAAATTGTCTTTGAAGAGACATTTCACTCAAGAGTGGAGCCTTCACCTTTCATGGGTTGATCAATGATCACATATTAGTGAAAGCAAGCAATATGCAGACTAAAAGTAGTGAAATCAAGTACTCAAGATGCACTCAGGGGATCTGATACCTTGTAAGGTGGATTAAATCAGCAGGAAAATGATCTCATATATCTGCTTTTTCTGACAGAAATTAGTGATTCAAAAAATAAAATTACTTTGCGTCTCCTGGCTGGCCCTCTGCAGTTCTCTGAGTTCATGTGAAAGGCCAGAAGCTGAGTTTCAGTGTACAAGTATTTTCTAGGAGCAATGCTGGGCATCACATGGTGTAATGGTGTTGAATACTACTGGTGAGCAGGGGGGTACTTCCCTTAGTCACAGGCATAACTTCACCTTCCTGCTGGACAGCCTCTCACCACTTTTGCTACCTTCTTAGGTTTCTGGATGATTGATGCAGAGCTGACAATCAGGACCTGAAAAAGGAGTTTGAGGAAGTTTATCTGTCTGTTTTCTCGTCAGACACATCTTGGCACACGAGGCAAAATGTGTAACAGTGTACGGCTGTCTGGTGGGTGCTCCAACTTTCCAGGCAGAGTGCCCGAGCTCAGCTGTTGTTCAAAGTGCTTTCATGTGAACAAAAAAGCAAGCCTGAGTAGGGTCACAAGCAGTTATTCAGATAAACTTTTCTTGCACCTTATGCCCCTCAGAAGGAAGGTGAGTAAGTGTGTGGCTGGTTGTAGCAAAGGCTGCCCTTTCTATAATTTCCTGCTGTAGGATGCTGTTCTCCTGTGGAGAAACCCTGAAGACACTTAGCCATGCAATATGAAATCCATTGAAAAAAGCAGTGACAATTAATTTATTCAGTGCTGGTGCTATCACCAACTCAGTGAAAAAACTGACTTTTTTTAAAGAAAAACTTCTGCAGTTGATGGTGCTATGGATATTTGTCCATAGAAAATGATTTGGGTCCACAGAAAATTATTCTCCTTTCAAAACCAAACAAAAAACCAACCAAACAAGCAAGCAGGTAAGAAACCTAATACTAATTTCTTTGTTAAATATGTCAGAAAAGATGAAGGTATTCACCAAAGTATAGATGTATGGCGGTCATTTATGTTAGGCTAGTTTTACTAGTTACTGTGGTTCTATTTAATGTATTCCTTGGCCAAATTGGTCTCCTATCTCTTTCAGTCTTCTTGTTTTCTTGATTTTTTTCTTGGCTTCAGTTTGAAAATTGTTTGTAGGTTCTTAATTGCAAAGCCTACCAGAGGGAGAGATCAGAGGAGCACAGGATTTGCCAAATGTGATAAATGTCCTGCCTCAGGGAATGGCCAATACCTGATTTGTCAGAGGAAGGCCAAAAAGCCTCTAAATACATTCAGTCAGTCATGTAAGAGATCCCAACAGACAAATGCCTGGAAGCCTAGATCTAGGTACATGACCTTACTTGAGCACAATTCTACAAACGTTATCACACCCCTGCACTCTCTCCTGTCATCCTTTTCCCACCAGTCAAATGTATTCTTTCCTGTGTAGACAAGTGGAAAGTGTGAAGCTCAGACTTCATCTACCTTAGGACCTGATCCAAATGTCAGAGCAGAAGAGTAGGATTTCTTTTGCAGCAAATGAAGATGGATGTGCTCTGCCCTCTTTACTGAGCTGAGCAGAACTCCACTGAGGCATGGAGATCAGTCTGTTCTGGCAACTGTGCCCTCTGTCAAGGTGAGACAACAATTTTCCTTTCAGCTTCTCACCTAAGTCATTATTTATATTTACACAGTAGAACACAATTGTAAAGCCCACAATGTACCACATTTCATACCAACCCCACAAATCTCTTGTGTGTTCCTTGTCAAAATATCTCTACCTTTGCTGTTGCTACCAGCTGATGTCTTGCTGATGTATTAAAACACTGTGTGACCCAGTTCCTCACATTTTTCCTCCATCTGTAAAGTGGAGCCAGTAATATCTTCATCAAAATCTTGTTATGCATTTTAATTGTTTAATGTCTGAGAAATGCATTTCGTTTCTGGAGTTCAAAACATACGACAAATTTCATTTTACTTTTATGGTATTGATACTGAAGTTTGATTCAATGATATCCTCATAACTTCCTCAGTCATCTTAATTTAGAAGCCAAACAGCTAGAGTAAAAGCCTAAGAAAACCCTTTTTCCTCATTGGTGCACTGTTTATATAATGAGTAATAACTTCTGTGGCTTGGCTGGAAGAAATTAAGAAGGCAATAAAAATGTCAAACAAAGTTGTAATGGATTTAGAAATAATCACTCATAATTTAGAGTTCATCATCCCAAGGCATTATTTCTTCATTTGATAGGCTTAGGTCATTATAAAGAATGTGTTCCTTCTTGCATCTGAAACTACATAAAAAGGGACAGTAGTTTATGGCTGCTATATACTTGATGAGATATTAAAATTTTGCAGCATAGCAAAAGATGGAGGAAGGGGGCAAGGAGAAATAACCATTTGAAGGTTGTATTTTCCTGGCCTTTTGTGGTTATTGTTCTAAGTAAACATAAGTGTTTTTTGGTTTTCTGGATTTTTTGTTATTGGGGTTTGGTTTTGTTTTTGTTTTGTGATTTTGGTTTTTTGGTTTTTTTTTTTTTTTTCTTTTTACCTTTAAAATTTTAATAGCTTGTGTTATGTGCCTGTGTATGTTTTGTACATAATTAACTTTGAGAATGTTATGGAAGATGCAGTGAAATGATTTTTAAACTTCAGTTCACATAGACCTCTGTGTGACTTGCTAACAAAGAAAAGGATACACTATGTACCTTCTCATAGATTTAGTATGAGAATAAAGACTGCAGAAGTCAGCCCTTCCTGTATTTTGCTTTTTGCTTCCTGTCTCCTATCTCTTTTATACCAAAGCAAAATGGTAATAGTCCTTTCCCTTTCACCCTTCTCTTCTCTTCAGCAATTTTTTGTCTTTGCTAAATCTCAGGGTATATTTCAGCAGTCACAAATTTTCAATATTGTGTCAAACAGAACAAAACAAAGTCTTCTGACCCAGCAGGAAACATGCTTTTCCGCTAATCATATATTGTGAATGTCATTCAGGTGCTTCCATTAATGTGTAGCTACCAAGTGTACTGTTTCTGTCACAATTACATAGAGTAATAGTGTCAGGAATGATTATTAGGTTTCTTTCAGTTTAAAATGTTTCTGTGTTGTAAGTATTTTGTCACTTCGTAGTTGATGTCTATCTTTGGAATTAATTGGATATTCTCTGCTGGAAGATAATGACAATCTTTAAATTTCAGTCTCTTTATGTCCATGAGTTTTGTCCTCCCCTCTTCTCTCCAGCCCCACCTTAATAAGCCTTCTGCTGTAGCTCTCCATCAGTGTCTCTTTAGAAAGGCTGGGAACTGATGCAGACTGGTGTTTTATGAAGACTTCATGTAGATGTTGAATGGAAGTCTCAAAAAAATACACGTGCAAAATCCTGTGATTCTGTTACATTCTACAGGCTGAACCTTCAGTGACTCTTGGAAGAGCAGCTTTTTTATTAAGGCTTTAGGACAAGTTCCCATATGGGCAATCCAGTTAACTCCATGGGCTAGTTATGAACTTGGGAAAGATTTATTTAAGTTTTGCTTTTGCAAAGTTCTGATTGTTCAGCATAATAAAATACAGATGAACCTGTGCAAAGCAATTCTCTTGCTTGATTATTGGGTGCTAAAAAGTCATCTGGTTCTTCCTTCATTAAAAAAGCCCACAACTGCTTTTAGCAGTAGCTACAGATAGTCTTGGATAACTCCACTTCTACCAATCATGTAATTGCAGGATTTTCAGCAGAGGGATCCTAGTAAATCTTTCCTAAGGATTAGGCACCTGACTGTGACATCACTGCTAGAACTGCTAATTTATTTAATTGTCCACTGGCCAGCTATGAAGCACTTCTTTCAGAAGCTGCTCCAATATTTTTTCTGTGGTTTACTGAAGCTTAACTTTCGTTACCATTAAAAACTGTACTCATTTTTCCCCTGCCAGTGATAGCAATTTTATTTTTATAATCCCCCTAAATCCTATCTCTAAACTTAAAGTAAGTCCAGGATGATGCTCTGCAAAATAGAGAAGGCAAACCTTGCCATTCTCATCTGTGGTTTTGCATTGTCTTCCTCTGCTTGTCTGAGGTATTTTTAAATCACCTACCCTGTCTTATCCTTATGCCTATCCTGTGCAAGCCACTACAGCCACCTGTTTATTTTCTCCTTCAAGGTCAATTATTTTTCCTACCAGGCAATGAATCTGTGCTACTAGGGACATTTTTTTTTGTGTGTGTGTATAAGTCTACTGGGCTGAGGAAGCTCAGTGAAATACAGACTGGGCTTAACTCATCTTGTTCAGATGCCACCATAAGAATCTTCTCCAAGTATCTTCCCTGACTTTTTGAACACAGTTTTGTTATATATGCTGATGTGCTTGTCTGTCAGTTTTCAACCTCTGCTTTTGTCACCATATCTTCTGAGCTTCTTGACACATTCCTTTTCCTTCTTACTTTCCTTAATACACCTATGTCTCAATCTCTGCTGAGCTTGTAGATTTTGCCTGCTTCCAGTTAAGTGGAAATGACTCAAAAACCTCAATTTCTATTGTAGTGATGGGCTACAAAATTGATATTTCCCAAATTCCATCAGATACCACAACTAAATTTTGGCGAGAATTTACCTTAAAAATAAAAAGCAGCAACATTAAATTCAAGCAAATATCTTGAACAAATTTTCCTTGGAGTGTCTGTTCTGCCAATTCAAACACAATGTTTTCGAATTTTGGGGACTAAGACATCCCAGGATATCAAATACTGCTGGTACATACAAATGAAAGAAAACTTCCCTCTAGAAGTTGGGTTAATGCATGTAGAAAATTATTAGGGACAATAAGGACATAAAGAAGGACTTTCATTTATTCTGAATCAATAGGTTTATTTTGAATAGATCATGTAAACTTAAGTTCAAGGCTTTAGCTTTATGCAATGTTGAGATTCAAATTTAATCTGAAATCTATGAGTTGCTGCAAATCTCATCTGTTGGTTAGGCTACAAATCCCTCAAGAACTGAGAAAAACAGACTTTGCAGAGCATGGTTAGGCTATCAAGAATGTCTACTAGACATATATTTTAAATTTACTTTCCTCTTTAGCTGATGACTGGCAGAGTTGTGTCCCCTATTCAGCAGAGACTTTATCCGTTAAAGTGACAGTGTTCATTAGAAAGCTGATGAATCAACCCCAGAGTAACATTTAGGTAAGTACTCACTGAGCTCAATAAAAAAATGTATGAGATGAAGACCTCTATTTATACTTTTATTTATTTGAGGAATATACAGATATGAACTATTTCAATTCACTCTAAACAAATTTCAGAATATTATATAATAATATATACAGATGTAAATTAAAAAGAGATTTAATCACCTGCAAAGTTATGAAACATTTGATAAAATGTTTGTAAAAAAAACCTACTATTACTTTAATATAAGCAGGATTTATTATAATAACCTAAATATAAGCAGGATTTATTTTAATAACATTTATATGCATATATATATATGTGTACATACACATACATATGGAGTTATAGTTACCTTCAGCATGATATGATTAAGGATAAATGTTGATGGTAAACTAGAAAAATAGACCTAACCACAGAAACAAATCTTAAAACTCCTCAAAGAGTCTTTTAAATCATATTTAGGAGGCAGTTATTGTGAGTAATTATAAGTTAATTAAATATTGATTATTACAAGAGTCCTTCATTTAAAGGTAAAGCTATAAGATAAACTGTGTTACTTTATAATTTAAATTTACAATGGTAATAAATGTGCAATGACATTTTACTGGTATTAAGTAGAATTTGTCTCATTATTTGGCTCTAAATTGTATTAAACATTAAACATGTTAGATATTGTTAAACATTTGAGAAACTCTTCTAAATATCTACTATAGCTAGAGACAGTAATCATCCTGAACATTCAGAGCATTTCTTTCAAATTTGATGATGCTAGGATGTTTATTGCCAATTGATTAATTACATCATATTAATAATCCCAACCTATTTTAACTCACAGGCATGACAACTTGATTTATCTTCAGTATTTCCTCTGGACTCTGAAGTCAGAAATTTTTCTCCTAACAATCAATCAGTAGTAAAATACTATATATCAAGTAGAAATATTTACTTTTAAGTGCTATGAGTTAGTTTTTAGAGCCACAGAGTAAACTGTTAGTTTTTCTATCATATGTTCAGCAGCCAAGCAGGAGAAACTTTTTAAGCTATAGATGAAACCACTGGATATTTTTACCTCTTTTTGTTTTTGTGGAGGGTCTACAATGTATTTGCAATGAAAGATGATGGAAGACACCTGCTTTCCTAATGTATTTCTTGAAGCATTGTTCCCTATCTTTGTTTGTGAGATGTATTTCTGTCAGTTTTCTGCCTATCTGGATCCATTTATCATCAATAAATTCCAGGTGTTGTTTAAAGTAGCAAACTATATATTTTTTACACAGGTAAAATGGGGAAATCAAAGCACAGAAAAACATGTAGTCACAAGACATGAACAATTTTAGTAAGAAACAGAAAATAAGAACTTGAAACTACAGACTTTGGGTGAACTAGGTTCATCTCATTCATAAAAAACCAAAACACACAATAAACAATAGACAAAAGTAACTGAACTAAATGCCATTTCCCTAAGAAAATTATGTCAATACATAATTGTATTTACTTATAAATCATGTGACTTAAAGCTGTGTAAGATCATAGCTGGCTGGTTTGCCATGAAATCTGAAGATTATTATTTTTCTCTCTTACCAGTCTTTTCTACTGTCAAGGGGATGAGAAACACAAAGAGGACATTGAAAAGGGCATGTAGGGAGGATGCTTGCTTTAGATTCCATTAGGAACAGACTAGAAACTTCTCAAGAATAACACTGGGGAATTTTCAAGTTTTATGAACAGAAATGACCAATAACAGATTCTGTGTAATATTCCAATACCTATTTCAGATATGTTAGATTAAAAAATGGTCTGAAAAATAATGAATGAAGGTGTGACAGAAAGGATAATTTTCAGTATCTGGAAAGGGTTCAGGGGTTTGCTGTTGTTGGTTTCATTGGGGTTTTGGGTTTTTGGTTTTGTTTTGGCTTGGGGTTTTTTGTTTGGTTTGGTTCTTTGATTTTTTTTTTTTTTTTTTTTTTTTTTTTTTAGTTAAGGGGAGGAAAGATGATCTCAGCTTTTATTTTAGCTAGAATTACTTAGACCTATCAGACTAGGTAAACAAGGTAACACTGGGCTGATTTTGAAACTTCATTGTTTCTCATGAAAAACTTGAATTCATCACCTACTCACCTATCAGTAGGTGAGTAGGCTGTACTATATGAGAGAGGAAGAAAATACTGTGAAATGATGCTTCTTCCCATCAAGTAAGCAGAAATGTTAAGGAGAAGACCCACAAGCCCCTTGAATCTTGTTGGAGAAAGAAACCTACTGTGTTGCCTGTGTGGTGTCTCTGACTGCAGGTGAACAGGCAGCATGCCCAGCCTACTCCCCCAGGCTGTCACAGAGGGACTAATGGTTTTTTTCCACTTTTGCAAAAGGAATGAGAAACAAAACAAGATTGTAGAGAAGTTGTCTTCACGTCCAGCCTCTAGGAGCTGTCCCAAAGGACCACCCATGTCAGAGCCCTATAGCTTTGGCCAGGTCTCTTGTGCACCCTCAGGAGCAGGATCATCCATGCAAACCGATTCAGTCACTCCTGACTGATTGGATGTGCTCCAATCAAACATATCCCAGCTGTTGAAACCACAGCTGGATTTCCTGTTAACAGTGTGGCTGCCGCTGTTCTTGCTTCTGTTGTTTCTGCCATCCCTTGTGAGGGCTGGAATCCTGGTAAACAAGTGTGGCTGTAAGTTGCTCTTACACAATTGCTTTCACATCCTGGGGCTGTCTTGTAGCCTAAAGGGTATGGCTGTCCTCTCAGTTGTGTCTAACTGGAGGAAAAAAATGTGCAGGTTAGCAGAGAGACTGTGTCCTGTTAAGACTATGAACACACAGATGCTGGCAGACATTCCTTTTGTGTAGGAGCATGTCAGAGGACATAGCTCTGACAGAGCAAGTATACATAAACATGCTTATATGTATATGTATATACATATAAAAAGGAGATACACAGTCCTGAGGAATGTTATCATCTGCTGGGTTTTTCAACAAGAGATTGTTCCTTTACACATCTGTACTTGTACTGAAGTGCCACCCAAGCAAGGAATTTTTATGCTGCCATTTAAAATACCCATTTTCAAAGCATATTAAGCTTTTACTTTACTAACTTGTTATCTTCAATGCATTGTTTTCCACCAGCATTGTCTCAAATATTAAGGAGGCACTTGCCCTGGACTAGCAATATCTCCAAGAAGGCATATAGTGGCAAAAAACCACGCTTGATTGTTTCGTACAATAAAATTGTGTTGAATTGGTGGCCATTCTTGAAACTTATAAATATGAATCACAAATATATGCTGTCCCAGGGCATCACAGGGCATCACAAATTTATTTCTCCTCAAAAGATTAAAAGAAAAGGAAAGAAGTCAAAAGCTCAAGTCAGATTTCAGATTGAGAGTTTTTTAAAATGAACAACAGAGCAAAGGTGAATTTTGGAGGGTTTTATAATGTCATCAGAGTTGCCCTGAAAAATCTTACTTCAGAAGAGAAGGCAGGGGTTTTATTTTTGGGTTTTTTTTCAGTAATTCAAATATATAGCTGCAATTGCAATTGCCTATAAATGACCAGCGTACATATGTAAAATATGACTAATCTTCAATGCTACGGGCAACAAAGGCAGGGGAAATAGTACTGCACAAAGAAAACAAATAGCACCCACTAATGCAGATTGAATTTTAATAATTGGGGAAGTTAATAGATGCTCTTTGGTGTCATTCCAGGCAGGATTTTTATAGACTTGTCCCAACAGAATTTTCTGCTGTTTGCATTACCAGGAGAAAATTGCACAGCTCATTGTTCCCAGTACTCTACCATTTTCCAGGCTCAGAAATTCAAAGTCTTTGTGTTTGAATTCATAATAGCAGTCCAGAAACAGCATTGCCAAGCAAGACAACCACTTACTCAATAGGGAATTTTTCAATTTCAAGACTTCACCAGTTTTCCACTATTGTAAATCAATGTCTTTGATGTTATTAATTCTTGTCTACTCCAAGGATCCTAAGATGTGCTAAAACCTTACTAAGACATGAATAACAAAGAGAAACACATGTGATGTATAGTGGATATTTTCAGAATTATAACAATTTTTTCCCCTTACTATTGACAATATTCACTGGCCAATCCTGTTGTTTGCGTGGACAACACTTTGTACTGTCCTGCATGACACTGAATCCAGTTCTCCTTGTGACTGAGGCTTTAGTGTTCATCCTTCATTTAGTAAGGATGTGAGTAAGAGTAAACCATTTCCATTTATATTACTCATATTCTATGCATCTCTAAGCATATCCATGAAAGTTGTTTTGCTTTTTTAGAAATTCATACATCTTTTTTTTTAACATGCACTTTTTTAATGCAACTTCCCATCATATTTTTTCCTCTCAGATTAATTTCTTCTCCAATAAAATCCTGAAAAGAAGGACGAGTTCTGCAAGAAAAAATGTTCACGTTGATTATGGACAGAACAAATTAACAGTATTGGTCTTAATTCAGGAAGATGCTGAATGTCTTTGGGTAGAATGAATAAAATACATCAAATTATATACAACCTGGAATGTAGGAACAGACAGCATGATTTCCAGCTAACTACCTTACATATTTTAACTTGGGCATTTCGGAGCCTTGCACTACCTATGCCAAACAGGTCAGCTTCTTAACTACAGAAGTTACAGTGTCAAAAGAGAATTGCAAACCACACCTAGGCTGGCTGTGAGACCTTTCTGCTGTTCAAGTTTGTTCATGGAGAGGTGAAATATTTACCCTATTAAGGATTATGTTCTTACAGAAGAAACAGCTATTGGTTATTGCAAATGTGATGTTGCGATTCTAAGACTATCACTGGGATAAAAAGAGACGTAGATGACAAAGATGGTTACTTAAACACCTAAACTCTAAGGGTGTCAAAGTCCCCTAAAAACATTAGGAATAAATTGCACTCAGGTACAGAAGTTCTTTTCCAAATAAAATTTAAGGAATTATATATATCTATATCTACATCTGTAGCATCTATATCTATCTATATCTATCTATCTATCTATCTATCTATCTATCTATCTATCTATCATCTATCTATCTCTCTCCCTCTCTCTGTATGCATATATTTACACTCGAGGGAAAATGTTGGCCCTTTCATATCCGTGTTTGGGAACATGTGAAAAAATCCTCCTGAAAAAAACATCCTGAAATCTCCTCAAACCATCTAATTTCTGGAAAATGTGTTAGCTTTGTGGGACATAAAAATAAATTGCCTATTGCAATTATACTCTCCCGGGTTGCAAAACGTTTAAAACTAAATGGTCCAGGAGACAGCTCAAAACAGAAAGCAGGCTTTTAAGAAAATCTTGAAATCAGCAAGGATGAAAAAAGACATAAAACTCAGTAATCTTCAGTATCAAATTAAGAATATGTATGTGTAATAATTTTCAAAATATAATTTCAAAAAATAAATATTGCAACCTCTTATAATTCTGGCCTCCTTCAATTTTTACAATTAATTACAGAATATATGTATTTTCAGTTTTAAAGATGAAGAATATTACAAAGTCCTTGATGTCACTTGGAATCAAATTAAAATTTTGATTACTTAGATACACATTGATAGCACAAATTTATTTGTGTCTGATAACCAAAACTTCTTTTTACTTCCAGTTGGCCAATACTTAAGATAGGCAAGGCTTATAATCCTTTGCAGACATGCCACTATGTGAAATATGTGGAAACCAGACATTGCTTACTATTGTGTTTAAATGCATTAGGACTGGGTGCATCTCCATGCTATTATAAAAACAACAACACAATAAAAAGTGTAACTTGTATTTGGCTTTTCCCTGGGAAGCTAAAGCTTAACAGGCTAGCATCTGTTGATACAAACTACTCTCTTCTTTTTAGGTAGATATTGTGTTGCTGTGTTTTAAAAATCAGATCCTTTAGATCTTTTCTCCCTCTGCCCCATAGAACAAGTACCTTCTGATTCATTCCTGGGGGAAACACCTTTTGCCTGAAGGCATGGTGCTGCTTTTTCTTCATTGGAAGCCAAACAAGTATGAGGACAAAACAGGGAGTATGACAGAAGAAAGAACAAAACCTACAGTCAGTTGAAAGAATATAGAACCTTAACAAAGCCAGCATGCCTTTTTTTTGTGACACTGATGTCATTACCAGTGTCTTAAAAGGAGCTTGTGAATTCTTGCTACCATAAACATTAATTTTATGAATAGTGCATGAGTGAGAACAAAACTGTAGTGACCCCACCTATGAGTGATGTACCTTTTTTATTACTTTCAAATGCATTTCATGCATTTCCTCCTTTTTGTCCTGTCCTTTCATAAATCAGCTTAAGATCTTGGCTTCTTTTTTTTCTTTTTCTTTTTTTTTTTTTTTTTTTTTTGAGATTAGTTAATTCATCACCAATTTGCTTTGCAATGAACCTTGCATTTGTGAATTTGTGATAGTCTCAGACATCCTGAAACCATCTCTTCCTCTTTCTATTCACAAATTGGCAACTATCCTCCATGCCATTTTCCTTGTCTTCCCATCTCATTGCAAGAAACAGAAAAGTTACCTCATTTATAATATCACAGTCTGCAGAGTCAGCTAATGCTGCAAACAGTGTTTAATGACTTGATGAAAGTCTCCCAGTGTTTCTGAGGCCATACCAGGAAAGAGGTCCATGATCTTCAGGCTGTCTTCCCCTTCTTCTGTCTCTCTAGTGCTACATTTAAGTGCAGGAAAATTTTTCTCCTCACTCATTGCCCTATTATTTTGAGATCTCCTCTAGTGATTTCTTATGGAAACTATTTAATCTTGCTTCTGTTGGCCAGCAGATACCATCAGGGAATGATTCCCCTTAGGGCTGCTTCAGGAATCAGAAAGATTCTCTCTGCTCAGTACAGAGGCAAAAACTCATCCCCCCTTTTCTTCAGACTAGCAGGAATAGCACTCTGGGGTTTCTCCCTGTATTTTTAGAGACTGATTAATGTAAATAGATGTAATGCTTATGCTCTCTGCTTTTAAGAGCAAATAAATATAGTGAAAGAGGTAAACATGTCTCCATTTTGTAATCTGGCTATTTTAGGGATTTTAAAAGGAGGAGTCATCCAAAGCTTACATGCCCCAGGCTATATAATTTCCAAAGTGACTGGAGGACCATAAGTTCAGAGATGCAGCAGAGGGAGTCTGCTCTTACTGTGACTTGAGTAGATCTCACAATGAACAGAGTCCCAGCAATGGGATGACCAGACCACAATGTGCACACAGCCTGAAAGATAAGCTGTTGCAGCCTCTCTTTGCTTAAAAGAGGCAACAAAAGGAGCTTCACTGGATCTTTTCTCCCTCTGCCCCACAGAAGAAGGAGCTTTTCATTCCTCACTGGGGAAATTAACATTCCCTGAGATGTACCATGCTGCACTTTGTTTGATGAAAGCCCAACAAGAAAGTGAACAAAATAAGGAATATGACAGAAGAATGAACAAACCCAACAGTCAGTTGAAATGTTACATGTAGATATAACATGAACCCCAGTATCATAGCTGTGCATGTACACTCAGGTCCTGTGCTGCTGGCATTAGTATTACAAGCATCGCTGAAAGTAAGCCAGCAGGTTTCCTTCATCCCAGCAAAAAGAAAGTCTGAGAATGAAGAAGGAGTGTCCAGACCACAGCTGTATCTGCTTGGCTCTTTTTTTTTGCAGTGTGTTTCACTGCCCAAGATCAAAGTGCCTCCCAGGGCACCTCCCAACAGCCAGCTTTGCCTGATGACTTTCCTCAGCCAAAGAACACAATCATAATATCTGAGTTATTATGTAAAACATGAAATGCTCAGACACTTACGTTGATTGTTTTAGAAACACATATGAAAAATATATGGAAAGTGAAAGGAGTCAGAAGTGCTCAATGGAGGGCAGAATGGGTCTCTATGTGGTGTTTTGCCACCCTGGGAGGAATGTCTGTTGCATTGCATTAGAAAGTGAAGATGGCTGGACACTGTTCTTGCAGGCTTACCTCAAAATCTCCTTGCTTTTGTGGGTTGACATCCAACCATGAAGTTATTTGAACACATTTAATTAAATATTGTAGCTGTTTAAAGTCGCTGACATTATTATTATTATTTTCATATCACTACAGACTTACACTACTGCTTGCTAGCCCTTATAGAAGCTTCCAAGATCAGAGCAATTCATTCTGGACTCAAAGTTAATCTCATGGAAAATCCAATCAGTAAATTGATTAGGTATTAAATTACATTCTTTGTTAATGTTCTCTATTCCTTCCCTTACACTTCAAAAAAACCTATTAATTCTTTTGTCCCCTGTTTTTCTCCCTTCTGTATCACCCATTTCAATTAATGTCACCCTACCATCAAATATACTGCTATGGATATTACTCTACCATCAAATATACTGTGAAGCTACATATGAATTGTGAGTTATTGCTGTCTCATTACAAAAAAAAAAAAGGTCATTGGTTTGGAAAAGTCAGAAATAAAAAATATGTTAAATTTTCTCTAGTCCCAGGATGACCTAGAAATAATCTTTTGACAATTTTTCAGTGATGGCTATCCAGAATGTGCTTCAGATAATAACTTACATAGAAAATATTGCAGGTAGCAGTACACCACTCTGACTAGGCAAACATTTTGTTGTTTGGGGTTTTTTTACCAGAAGCACCTAGAAGTTAACTTTGGAAAATAAGTCATTTTTGACAGGGTGTTTTTTTGCTTTTTAAATTGGAAAATTCTTTTGAAAAAAACCCCCAATGCAGTTAACTACACGAAGTTCCGGAATCAGTGGGAGCTGCAATCCTGTCAGGACCAAATGTGGTATGCTGAACAGAAATTCTGGAAGTTGTATTAAAGAGGCTGAGCTAACATCAGTTTATTGCTGCCTGCATTTGCCAGACAGCCTACAGAAATATGTCTGTGATCATGGTGAGTCAGGAGATTAGCTGTGATTCCTGTGATTGCTAATAGCTCCTGCATACTGTGTTCATCAACAGGAAGTCTGCCACTGCATACAATATGGTCAGGATTTCATCCTTCTAATTTTGTTAGCCCTCCTTACCAATTGAAGCTAAATTGTTTGCGTCACATATACAAGTTTGTCTTGTATTTCAGTTGTTTGCCTCACATATACAAGCTTGTATTTGTCTTGTATTTCAGTTTTCAAGCTCTCTTGGACAAGTTTCACAAGAATGTTTTAGTAGAGCACTGACCTCTATTTGGCCCAATGCTCTCAGACACAAACGCCTAAAACAGTCTTAAATGAACATGTTTTAGTAAGCAGCAATTACTGCTTCTGACAATTCCCACAACTGCTTTGAAAGACAATGCTTTGCCTTTGTTTTTTACTTCTTTAGTGTTCCTTAATGAGCTTTTACAAATTTTAGTCCAAGTATCTTTAAATCTCAGGGCAAAGTTTAACCACTATTTCTAACTGCACTTTGAGTCAGTATCTGAAGTCCAGTCTGCGTCACTAGAATAACAATTAGTCCATCCTTATCAAAACTGCATCTCATTTCAGCTGCTCAGCAGAATTCACTGTCTCTCTTTTTGAAATTTAGTAACTCTTAATTCTGCCTTTCCTTCCCTGAATATGATGTAGAACCCTAGCTATTCTTATCTCAATGAACACACCATTTTAAATTGCTTGCTGACATCTTGACATGAGAGTGGTTTGAAACTCAGCTTCCCAGTGTGCTTTCTTCAGAACACTTCCTTCTCTATTTTGGTGTCAGCAGAGTCACTATCTGCTGTCCCTTTCTGCGTCTGTCCTCTCTCCACCTCCCTCCTGAGTGACAGCAATTGTCTCCTGCTGCAGCTCTCCCCTCATCAGGCAGAAGGGTGCCTGTCACTCCACAGGAGGCATTTTACTGGTTTGGCCTGACAGCTTCTGCTGTGTCCTTTACATGTTTTACTTCCAGCAGATTTGGGTCCCTCAGTTAAAACCATCCTGTTTTATTTATCAGATTAGGAAGTTCTTCTCTGTTCTCATTTAGAGATGACTTCTTCAGAATTCAATTTTTTGGCCATGCTCCTGGGCATTTAGATGTTAAACACTTCTGCCATTTCTTCCTCTCTCTGTTTTTCATCACATCTAAATCACCCCTTCATACAGCTCTCCTGTTGTCTTTTCCCTCTGCTTTTAATTCCTTGAACTGTGTCCCCAAACCAATTTGCCAAGGCCCCATGTTCATCTCAGTCAAATTCATCCTGAAAAGTCTCATCCTGTAGTCTGCCCTGAAGACTACAAAAAACCATAACAGTTAAATCAAGGTTTACCATTTTGTTTTTGCCTTGTCAGAGAATATTATGTGTCACTGTCGTCTGTCTCTTCTCTATTCTTTCCTTTATTCTTTTTTCTCCATCTGTGTTCCAGATTTCAAGTTTAGTGAAGGTAAAATCTCTATGCTTTTTTTTTTGTGAGGCATTTAACTAACCTGTGGGTAGGAAGAAAGTATAAAATAATAATTATTGTTCCAAAGATCAATTTATGTATATACAAAGAGGCATTAAATTACTTCTGTCCTTGCTTACTGAAGAGATAGACGGTTGGTTCTCAGGCAACTATGGTAGCAAGATTGGCACTTTAGAAATTAAACATATATGCGAGTGAGAGCTCTCATTGAAATGAAAGGAGTAAGTTGCAATGTTTTTTACTGCTCTGAATGTCTGCTGGATCAGGATGTTCAGTTGCAATGTGATAAGCCAAATCTTCCTTGCCAGAGCCCTTTCCTGAACACCTGACACTGCACAAACCCCATTTATTGTCAGTCATTAGGCAGAGCTGTCAAAATTGAGGGGATGGATTAAAAAAAAAAAAAAAAGAAACAACAAAAAACTCAAACAAACAAAAAAACCCACCAAAACCAAAAACCCAGTCAATCTAGCACCAGTCACTGGATTCTGACAATAATCTCCTACATGTCACTGATTACGTTCTTAGAGATGCAAGAGATTACTGATTGCTTTTAAATTACTAAAGCATGGAATTGTGAACATAGAGCTATACTTCACAGAGCTGTGGTTCAGTGAGTGCCTATATTTAAAACTGAAAGGAAAAGTAATCCCGTATCTAATTCATTCCAACAAAGAGAACAAATTGCCAATTCAAGGCTTACTTATTTATTTAATGTTTTTTTATCTTATAGTAAAAATTGTTGCTGTGACTCTGGCTAAACATTAACTGGAAGAAAAGTGAAAAGTAAGTAGCATAATGATTAGGCACAACTTGGATGCCATGATTACATTATGACCCATTTGTTTGTTTCTTTGATTTTGGCTGATTAGATAAATTTTTAATTTGAAAACATAGTGAACAATTATTTAATGGAGGGAGCATAATTTAATAATATAAAATATAAAACTTAAAACAATAGCTCACCTTATCACGCCAGAAAAAGCATAATAATATTTCAGCACTACTCAAAAAATCCTCCTGGATTTAGCTCAAATACTGATATTATTGTCATACTAGACTCAAGGTATAGTTCAAAATGTCTAATTTATTGGGCCAAATCATTTGCATCAGTTGCTGTGTCTTTCCTACTTTAAAATTAAACTTTGTTTTCAGTCTGTGCTGTATTACAAAAAAAGAGTATTTCCAGACTCAAGATGAGAACAAGAAGTGTTATTTTGTTATGTTGTGCTATCAAAAAAACCCTACTGTATATTGTTTCCAACACCCAATATGAAGTAAGTTTTTTTAGAGTTCAGACCTTAGAATCTTCTGATGTTGATGCCTGTGGCAAAGTCAGAGATTTCTCAAATAATATGTCTCATAGTTGTGCACATTACTGTATCTGGGCAATTCTCAGCTGGGTATTGCAGAGGAAAGCTGAAAAGAGGTAGACAAAGGACATCTCTGCAGAATGTGGCATTTATTTGCAATTCCAGAAAACATTCCTTGCACAAAATCATCCTTTTTATTCCACCACATGCTTGTAGCACAAATCCCAACATAATAATAAGTTAGCACATAGCAAAGCCTCCTAGTAGTTTCAGATCCAAATCTCTATTTTCCCTGCCATTCTGGGATGGATTTTAGGATACCACAGCCAAAACAGATTTATAGTTCTGTCACTGTTTCTCAGGTTCAGGCATTTATCTGAACCTTTCCTCCTCTATCTGTCCTGACTATTTGCAAAGGTTTTCAAATTCTATTGAATAAGTTTTGGCTCTTTCCTGACATGCTTTCATACTCAGATCTGTGTACCAAGTGGATTGATAACACTGTGAGAAAGGAATTTTCAATCCAACACAGCCTCTAATTTTTTCCTTACTGCAGTGGGAAGTTTTTTCTGCTCAATAACCTCCAGACTAAATGGGACCTTTGAGATAAATTTTACATTAGTTTATCTCTCAAATTGAATATTACATGATTCTGTATTTAATGTCATGGGATTAGCTGTTAGCCATGCATCTGCAAAGATATTTCCACCATCATGGTGTCAAAACTCAAAATTAGTGATTAATAAAGTGAAGGAAGTGAAAGGGGAGCAGCAAGTTATTTGAAATGATGGCCATGATATATGAATACAATTAGCTTTGCCTTAAAGAATATTTATATGATTATATGAATGCAAAAAGGCAATGCAGTATTTTAGTCTTTCTCTAGTCTCTGGAACACTCTGAAGCAGATGGACTGTGTGACTGATGATTCAATAATTGCACTCATTAAAAATGTTCACGCTTTTAATCTTTCCCCCCTCACATTCTGTGAAGAGCTGAGGAATGAAATGGTTTTGTCATTGTCAGCAGATAGATAATTGAGTTTGCTTTGATTTCCTGGGGTGCCCCTTCCCCATCCCCATGCTGCTGGATTGACATCTCCAGAAGCATAGCAGAACATATGAATCAGACCCAACTGTCTTAAAGGAGAAAAAAATGATGGAAATATTCCTTTCTCCCTCTCAGTATTCACTTGTATACACTCAACCAGCAACCTACTTTGGTAAAGACAGCATTTGCTTTTTTGCCAGATTACCTGCCCCTGATACAGTTTCCTACCCGTGGTACTCAAGGAAAAGAAAGATTATTCTGCCTTGAACTTATGCACAGAATACTTGTCTTGTTTATTGTTGTGAACTAGAATAAAGATGATAGAGGGGAGAGGGAGTCCAGCTGTGCAAATGCCTGATGCCTGATGTTACAACAACATGAAATCAACATAATCTCACAAAACACCAAGGAAAAATGGCAGGGGGAAAACCAGTGAAAAAAAGAGCTACCATGCTTTCTCTGAAAATAAGGATAAAAATATCTCCCAGCTCTGCTGAAGAGGTGCTTCTTTGTGTTTCTGTCGGTAGAATTTAAGTTAAGAGTTTGCATTTAAATTTGAATTGTGTAACAGCAAAAACATTCTCCAAATGAGGCATTGTATCCACTCATTCCACCTACTCTATTGTCTGGGCACCCATTTTCCAGATGTTGCTCTGGAAACAAATATAGTAGAAGTTGTGTAATCCATGACTTTCTGACAGTTGCCAGCTGCTCCAGGAGACTCTCACACTATCCATCATTTGTATTTTGCAAACCTCTGACTGAAATCAGGGCATCAGAGTTCAGCCTTGCTCAAACATGACATGACAGAGCCCTTTGCAACTCTGATTAAAGTCTCTGAGGCGGACTTTCATTGCTCCCAGACTTAGATTTTACTATTTGGTACCTGTGAGCAAAAAAAAATATTTTTTCTGCACGGATGTTCTCTTTTTTTTGACTTCTTGGGTATGCTCCCTAGTCTCATCTGCTCTGTAAAACAAATATGAACTACTGCTAGAGCACTTACACATCCTGGGCAGACTGCATAAGTGCTTAGACACTTCTACAGCCCTTCCTCTGTGTACACTCCGTCTCAGATGCCTGCCATCTGAAGAATGCAATGAACAGATTTTTACACAAAATACACAGATCTGAAGTGAGGTGTTAGGTTCTGATATCACCCCCTTCCTCAAATTCTCTGCACACTGTTATTCCTTCTGTCTCTTGGGTACAAGGATTTTTAGACAATCATGATGTGCATGTTCTTCATTATATGTTGTTCCAACAGTTGAAAAAACGTCTCTGTCAGAAGAGCAGAACATTTTCACCAACCGCCTTTGCTAGCTACCTGGACTGTTCTTCTCCCCGTCCTTGGCACAAGGCCACATCTTCAGACCAATTCCTTGCTCCGCACACAAAACACCATTGCTCCTTTTTCCTCCCTGTGTAAGTGCAGATGAAAATGTTCCAAGTTCTAACACTCCTTAGCCAACAATCTGTTCACAGTTAAAACTGTGAATGTCACTTCACCTTCTTGTCCCAAGATGCACTACAGTGAGGGTTTTATGTATGACGCAGTGTATGTATATTTCACAAGCACAAACTGTGAAGTATGAAGTGCACATACATACTAAGTCATCACACCATGGCCAATTTAAATGGGCTTGCCATTTGGGCAGCAAAAATGAACAGCAGGATAAGAGTGGACACTCACACAGGGAAGCAACATGATTTCCACAGAATTCAGTGGCAGTATTCCTTAACTAAGCTGGTTAAAATAATATGTACAAGAGGTTTTTAAGTCTTATACTCAATAATGTGATCATAGATGCTTGGGAAAATGGATCCCTCAAAGGTTTTCAAGGAAAAAAACTGCCCGTTGAATGGGGAAGTTTCTAAGTGGATGTCATGTATAGAGTAGAGCAGACTGTTCCCAGCAGGCCTGTAATGGTTTCAGGAAGTTACCAAAAACTGTCTTGAAGTATAAAATATCCCATAATTAGCTACATTCTGATACTGTCTGTGGACAACCATCAGTTAGAATGCACAAATCTGTTCAAAAGGACAGGCTCGTTTAGAAATAACGCTCAGCGTCAATCACACACCATGCAGAACAAAAGTTTCCCAGGAAAATAGCCACAACATTCAGCTTCAGACTTTATCTGGAGCTAAGCATTATGGCTGCACAATTTTTTTCATTCATGATGGATGAACTCAAGTTCATGCACTCTACAACCCTCAAACACTGGAAAACTTTGGATCCAATTTTGGTTGCCTGGAGCTAGAGCCAGGGCAGTTCAGAGTTTCATTTTATTTCAACAGGATTATTTATAGACATATTTCAACAAAAACATTTCTCTGTCAAAGTAGGACATTACTTTTCAGGAGCCAACACAACACATGGCAGGTCTGTATTTTGTTTTGAATGCATGTCTGAGCCCACATTCTAACCCAAATACATTCTATACATGTACTGGCTGGCTCAATCCTGCAGCATGGGTCCAGAAGCACTCCTCCCTGCCATGTGTCTAACATGTGTCTTGCAGGATCATTTTGTAGCCAAGGATAGTAGAAGTCCTTAAAGTAAGCAGGAAAGCATCCATATACCTGTGATTACTAGCACAACATCCTCCCACATCAGAGAATCTGAGTGCACAGCTCCTGGTCAGCAAAGTGGGCATCTTTGCATCCACTTCTTAGCCTACCCCACACACAACCTCCTTATCTCTCAAAATCTTCAAGTTCTGAAATTTCATGTTTGCATACTTTTCCTTTGTCCCCTATCTCCCCTCCTTCTCTGAGCCAATTGCAAGGTGATACCCTGCTCACAGCAAGCTGTGAAAACATGCAATTGGATACAATATCTGCAGGGACATGGGCAGAAGCAGAAGATGAGTAAGACAGACATTGGCTTTTTTCCACTTTAAGAGAGAATGCTAAGACATTGCTCAAGACAATAAATAAACATTGGTGTGGTTCACAGGAACCAAGTATTTAAAATCACTGTTCCTATATGAATTTAAGCACTGAAACCACTTTCTTCTTAAACTGTTGTTGAGTCATTGTTCATAATTTGGATCTATTTATCATTAAAATTATTTTTGTGCATCATTGCCCCATGTGAAAAAGGTGATTACATTTTACAACAAGATGTGACTATTCTGTTGAATAAATTGGACAGAGCTAGAGAAAAAGAACAACCAAAATTAGAAACATTGTCAAAATGGGGAAACACAAAGAAAAATAAAAAAGCACTTCTACTAACAGCTAGCTCTAAATATGGTGTGTGACAGACCAATACCTATTCCATATTGCAGTGTCCCCATACAGTGGATAGCTTTCGCAGAGGTCTGAGATGTCAATTTCAACAGTTCATCTGTAGCATGGAAGGAAGTCAAATGTTATTTATTTGAAACTGAACTTACCTTTCTATTATTTATTTGGAACTGAATATTATTATATTTTATTATAATTTATTTATTATTATATATTTGGAACTGAACTGAAGCAACTGGGGAATGCACATCCCCCAAAGCTCTACAATACAGCTTATCTGCTCAGCCTCCAAGGGCAAACAAGTAAGCATTGTTTAGCGTGGGTGACCTTTGCTGGGATTCAGTTCCAGGAATCCACAAGATCTACAGAAAAACTGTTTAGGACAGCCTTTAGAGGAGGGTACCTGATGCATTTTAGAGCCCTAAGAAATTTTATGGAAACATTCTTTGTACAGGATTCATTCTTCCCATGATAAATAACAATGGTCTTTTTATAGAATTTCCTTTCAATGCTGATGCAAGTCTTCATCATTCTCCCTTCTTTTTCCAGCATTATTATGCAACTGTAATACAACCTCGTTTCAGGATAGACTGCTTCTTAAAAATATTCCTAAGCCCAATATAATTTCTCTACTTTTTGCATCTGGTGAGATCGGAGTATTTTCTTTAGGGCTTGTCGTTTTTTTAAATAGATAGAGAAAAAAATGGTTTGCCTGTGTGGAAAATTTCTGTTGTAATTGATAGCAAATACCCAAAGTTTAATTTGCATATAGATGTCGAAGCTTGCAACAATATACTCCCCTGAGAGAGCTCTTGTTGTTTAACTGTGTACACAGTCTGGCACTATGCTGCCCAGCACCTAATAAAAGCTAAATTAAAACTTTAAAACTCTGAGGCTGTGAATATCTTTAAACTACCGGTTTACATTTGCAGAGAAAGGACAGATCCATACCAAGCTAAGCCTCATTTAAGTGAAAAAGCAGAGGGTGTGGTGGCAAGGGCATGGGAGAAATAACTTTATTTGAGAGTAAACATCAGTCAGATGTACTAATGCTTTAATTCATCAGCCTAGATGAGGTTTATTACCATGCCGGGATCAAGCAATACCAAGGAAATAAAAAGCAGTGCTGTGTAAAGAAGAGAGAGATGAGCTGAAGATTATTAACAGGGCTGAGAGAAAAACAGTAACAGAATAGCTGAATAATAAGGAGACGATAAAATGGAAGGTGGAAAGAGCAGGAGTACAAGTGGAAGATTAAAGAAAAATCTACTTCTTCCTTTCTGATATCCTATTCTGTTTTATTTGAATTTTCAGTGTTTATCACAGACTGTGCAGTGAAGGGATAATGTGATATTGTGCCAAGAGAAAACTAAAGGCTGTCAGGGAAAGAAAAGCACCAATAAATCTCACTTCATAATATCATTAAAATAAACGATCATAATATTTTTAATGAAAATGTATATGAAAATATAAAGGAAAAGTACCATAATCTCAGAACTGGAATGTACACAAATTTTAAGTCATACTAAAGAAAATCCATGAATCATCATAGGTTCAAAGAATAGCTTGCACTGGAAAGAACCTTAAAGATAACCTAGTCCAATATTCTTGCCCTGGGCAGGGATACCATCCATTAGTCCAAGTTGCCCAGGGCCCCGTTCAACCTGACCGTGGACACTTTCAGTGATGGGACATCCACAGCTTCCTGGGACAACCTGTTCCAGTGTCTCATCACACTCTGAGTAAAGAATTTCTTGCTGACAACTAATGTAAACCTCTAAGCTTTTAGTTTAAAACCCTTCCTCCTTGTTATATCACTTGTGAAGTAGTCACTCTCCCTCTTTCTTCCAAGCCATGTTTAGGTACCAGGATGCTACTTAAGGTCTCCCTCAAAGCCTTCTCTTCTCCAGGTTTTACAACCCCAGATCCCCCAGCCTCTGGGAGACGATGGTCCAGCCCCTGATCATCCTCATGGCCCTCTTCTGGACCTGTCCCAAGAGGTCTGCATCTTTCTTATGCTTAGGACACAAGAGCTGGATGTGGCACATGAGGTGAGGACTCAAAGGTCAGAGTAGATTGCCAGAATCATCCCTCTTGACTGTCTGGTCATACTTTTGGTGTAATCCAGCATGCAGTTTTCATTCTGGGCTGTAAGCACACACTGTTGGCTCATGTGATGGTTGTTAAAACTCAGTGGGGAGCTTAAAACTGGTTTAACTACCCCCTTTTCAGCAGTGGAGGAGAAACCCCAAAAATCTCAGAGCAATTATACATTAGAGTGACTTTACTACAGAAAATAGCAATAAACACTGCAATAAAAAGAAAATTATACAAGAGAGAGACATGGCTTAACAACAAACGCAAGATATCACCTGTGCCCCCCTATAGCAAAACTATTGTGACGGTGTTCACAGGGGTCTTATGTTGAAGGAAGAGACGGAGATCTGACTCCATGTTTCAGAAGGCTTGATTTATTTTATGATATATATTACAATAAAACTATACAAAAAGAATAGAAGAAAAGGTTTCACGACAAGGCTAGCTAAGCTAAGAATAGAAAAGAAAGAATGAAAATAAAGGCAGCTGTCCCAGACTCTCTGTCTGAGCCAGTTGGGCTGTGATTTGCCATTAATTATAAACATCCAAGATAGGCCAATCAAAGATCCGCCTGTTGCATTCCACAGCACCAGATAACCATTGTTTATATTTTGTTCCTGAGGCCTCTCAGCTTCTCAGGAAGAAAAATCCTAAGGAAAGGATTTTTCATGAAAAGATGTCTGCGACAAACTAGACCTGCAGACGGCCCTGATGCTGGACATGGGCTGAGAGAGAATGAAAAGAAACAATGTGACAAATGAGTTCACAGGGTTTAACACCCTCCCCAGGTCTGGCAAACCATGGGGAGCAAGGGCAAAGCAAAAACCTGAAAACCTATTTCATTTGAGTAATGAATTGTGCTGCTGGTGTGCTGGCTCACTGTGGTGGAGGATGCTGGCATCATCGGTGGTGCGGGCATTACAACACCTCTTCAAAGCAGGGACCTCAGCAGGGTCCTCTGTCCTTTCTCCAGCCCAGGCCAAAAGATAGACACACTCTTCTGCTTCCTGCCCCTTTGCCTTTCCTGACAAAACCACATGCTGTGGTCTTGCATGCTCCCCACTGCCCCATGGAGTGGTATGGACTGTATTGAATATTCAATAATAAAACTCCACTCTCCTCATTTGTAAGAACTCAGGTCCTGCTTTTCATCCAGAAGAAGCCTCAAGTCCTTCTCTGCTGGACCACTCTCAGTGAGGCTTTTCCCAGTCTGTAGCCATGTCTGGGTTTGCCCCAACCCAGGTGCAGCATCTTGCTTTTGGATTTGGTGAACTTCATGAGGCTCTCACATATCAGCTTCTTGAGCTTGTCCAGGTCCTTGTGGATAGCTTTGGTTCCTTAATATGAAAAGATTTTTAATTCTATGAGGGGAAGAAGCAGAACAGAAGAAGGGCATAATGGGCCACACTGTCCGATAACTCTAGATCCAGATTCTATCAGCAGGATACCAGAGTTCCACTGACACTGAGAAAATGACACAAATTTCAAGGAATTCTTCTACCCCAAATTATAATTCAGTTCTCCCAATGCCTGTTAAAATGAATAATGTCATGTAACTTTTATCTGAACAGCACTGTGGTATCCAGAGGGACTTTGAACATGGAGAGAGATGATACAGAGCCTGAAGGACAGAAAGAGGACACTACTGAGGGATGCTCTACAGCCTTGTCCTACCCGGGAATGAAGAATGGAGACTTATCTAAATGATAGTCCTTTAACTTATGAATTAACAATCCAGTTAATATTAGCATGTAACCCCATCCTCTCATTGCTTTTAGAGAATATTTTTCCTCTAGTCCTCTCTTCCATTCTGTGTCTCCTTACTACCCAGTGATAACGACCATCTGGATGAAACTACTGTTCATCACTTATCACTTGATTTAATTTGTATTCATACAAGTATTGCAATTGGATTTTCATTTTTATACTTACATAAAACTGAAATTGTGTTCTTACTATTCCTTTCACTTACCATTCATACATTTAAAAAGAAATATTTGTCCCTTAACCTTTTCCACTCAGATTTCGAGTTCTGGTAGCATAATGCACTCTATATTTCTGCTTTTCCCCAGAGAATCTAAATTATTTCCAAAATTAGTGTTTCCTGGCTAGTGTCTATAAGGTTCCCTTAATAATTTCATCAAGCATGTGCAGGAATGGTGAAATTAGCATTAATAATAATATATTCTAAAGAAACAAGATGATCTGCCCACAGCTTGTGCCTAGAGACCTTTTGATAGAAGGCCTATGATGCTATCCAGATTTTGCATGTTGTAGGAGCTATAGGAAAAGGAATACAGCTTCAATCAGGGTGCGAGGGCCAGATCCACCTCAATGAATCTCTGTGCATGTGTGTGCCTTTCTTTGGTATAAACCTTGCGTATGTTTTTGACTCAGATCTCAGGATCACTCAGTGTTCTGGTTCACATCATCAAGCTGTTATAAAGGACATGAACTGGGTTTCTTTCAGGCATGGCTAAAACAGAAGTGGTGGTTCAGGAGCACACCCAATCTCTTCAAGTTGCTGATGGACAATGGAAACACTGGATCAGGCAGCAGCGAGCCTGAAATAAATTCTCCTGGTATACTTGTTGTATGGGCATTGAATCCTCTTCAGCTGCTGTTCTGTGCTCTAGATTTACTCCTACAGGGCTGCACTACACACAAATACAGCCATCACATGTATCCATTGAAACAAAGCCGAGCTCTGAACATGATAGCTGCCAAAAACATTGATGGTCCTTGCAGGAAGATCCAAAGTCATTATCTCCCTGGCCCTTTGACAAATAACAGACACAAAGTAATGAATCATTTATTTACTCCTCTAAAGCAGTTTTATTTTGACTTTATTTAATCATGTAACAACAAAATCTGTTTTTCCCTCCAGTACATTAAGTATGCAGTCTCTTATAGATTGCATAATGTGCTAATTTGGGATCATATTAGTCAAAGTCTGTATGTTATTCTATTTGCTGAGTGTGCTGACCTTGAGGAAATTTATTTTAACCCTGGTGAATTTGTTGGTTTGAGGATAATTCATGGGCATCAGAAGGTTCACAGATAAAAATGTTGCTTTGACCTTCAAAGTGCTCATCACTAACATGTCATTATGCAAGTTGGAACTTTTCAATCCCTTCAAACTGCATCACCTAAGAACATCCTTTTTGCTTGTCACTCTATATTATTCCTGTCTGAATGTCTTTATTATCTCTTCATTTTCCATAGCATCATATGCAAATCTCTTATTTGTGCCTTCAATGCCCTTCACAACTATAATCTTTCTGTTTAATCAATTTTTTTTGCTTTTCCCTTGAGGTCCATGGTGGCGAGCTCCTGAGTATTCAATGGAATAACATCTCTATGTTTCAGTACATAGCAGTCTCCTTTTCTCTTTCCTGGTATTAGTTCCTGTGGCAAACCATTCCAGATCACATTCTGCAAATATGCATCATAGTTTCATGGTCTGCAAGGAATCAGTTGCTAATCTTACTAGGGGAGCTCAGTCCAAAAGAGATTAAATTTATTTGTTTATTTATTTAAAGAAAATAAACTCATTCAGACTGTATCAAAACTATACAGAACTATTCAGATTTTCTCTTGCCACACTTTCTCCTTCATGCCTCCTGTTCACAGTGATAGCTTATGGTCTCTTTGTTTCACATTACATTGCATGTTCTTTGGGATTAAGATTTTGTTTATAACAGTGCTCATCAAACAGTACAGACAGCATCTCCACGCAGTGCTGTCAATCCAACAGCAAACCATATAGTGAACTGCATGAACTCCAATTCCTGGTTTGTCCAAATAGGTTAATCACACTGCATTGTTGACACATCATTTCCTGAGTACAGCATGTAAGCATTTATCTCTGACTCTAATGCTCCAAAAAGTCACAGAATATTGTATTTGTTTACATCCATGCTCTTCCATCCTGGGAGAAAGTGACATGTTGTTAGGAAGCCCAGCTTCTGACAAATGGCACTGGCACAAAAAGTGGGCAGTTAATGATGCTAGAATGGCAGAAGTTTGATTATTTAATAAAGAATGAGGATGTCCAAGAAGAGAAAATTGCATATAGGCACATATTTTCCCTGCCAGCAGTCCAAAAAACCTTTCTTATTGCCCTTATACAGAAAACAGAAAATTTTCCAAATGGGTTAAGGACATTCTCAGAGAGCACTTATTTTGTCAATCTCTTCAAATAGGTTTCCTAAACTCCCCCTTCTTCTGCTAAGGATAATATTATTTTTTTAAAGCCTATCAAGAAACTGAAATTGGGAAAAAAGTTCTTAGTTAATAGAAAAAACAGTCAAAATTTGCCCTGTCCTTTGGTATTATATTGGTTTATTGAAAGAATTGGCAGGTTGATGAATTCTGTCCAAAAAGAAAAATCAGTTTTATCCATTTGAATGTTAGGAACTTTGCTGGATTACATATGTGGATAAAAGCAAAAATGTATTTTTTTAGTCAAATATGTTTGCTCTAAATTAAAATACTGCTCTTCTGAAGTGTTACAAAGCTTATCAACATTATATTTATAAAAGGAATTCTAAGCATTTGCACAGTTGTCCTTGCATTTTCTTCTATTGCAATTCTTCACTTTTTAGGTTCTCTTTGTGTTCTCAAACCCAACCTAGTATCTTCCATTTAGAAAAACACAAAGAAAACAAGCTACAGAACCACAGTAATTTATATTAGCATTTAGAAGAGCACCTTCATTTGGATTTAGTTGCACAAGGGTTGGATAAATTGATACTTGATAATTGATGTAAATTGAATTCACTCATTTAAATGAAATGGAGATGTGTGAACGCCTGCATTTGAGAAAACTATATAAAAATTCTTTTATATTAAAATAATAATGGTAAATGGACAGCATATAAATCTCTTTTTATGTGCTTATACTTCTGCATTTAGCCCCTTTGCAATCAATGTATTGAAATAAAAGTAACACTTTCTTCAAACTATTTTAGGAATAGGGGGTTAAGGCAAAGTAAAGAAAGCAAAGTAAATGAACATTTGGCAAAGTAAATGAAAATTTTAAGGCAAAGTAAATGAAAATTTGACTGGGTCAAGAGGAATGATTACTCATTTCTTCTAAAAACAGCTGCTTATGTCAAGGAAAATCCACTAAAATCTGAATCAGATCACGCAGACCTTCAATAATACCTGCATAATGTGGTGGCATAGATGAAGGATTTTTTAAGATTGGGGTCCTTCCTATGGAAAAAAACCCTCTATTTTTTTCTTCATCTCAGAGATACTACAAAAGGCATTGCTAAATTCTTTCCTCAGTCAAATCTTGGGATAAATCTGAACTGTAAATTATATGTTAGCTTCATGTTACATCAAATGGGATACAGGATCATGGGTAATTAAGGTCCAACTTTTGTCCAAACACCACCCTGTCAATTAAACCATAGCACTGAGTGCCATACCAAGCTGTTCCTTGAACACCTCCAGGGTGACTCCACCATCTTCCTGGGCTGTCCATTCCAATGTTTAACAACCCTTTCCATGAAGACGTTCTTCCTGATGTCCAACCTGAATGTCCCCTGACAGAGGCCATGACCTCTTATCCTGTTGCCTGTTGCTTGCGAGAAGAGACTGACTCTCACCTGGCTCCACCCTGCTTTCAGGTACTTGTAGAGAGTGATGAGGTCCTTCCTGAGCCCCTTTACTTGAGGCTAAACACCCTCAGCTTTGTCAGCCTCTTTTCAAAGGATTTACAATCTAAACCTTTGCCACATCCATTGCCCTTCTTTGGACATGTTCCAGCACCTCAATGTCTTTCTTGCAGTGAGGGCTTTAGAACTGAACACAGGATTTCAGTTGCGGCCTCACCCGTGCCAAGTACAAATACCCTGCTCCTGCTGGCCACATTATTCTTTATACAGGCAGGATCCCATTGCCTGGGCACATGCTGGCTTGAGTTCAGCTGCAGTTGACCAGCACCTCCAGATCCTTTACCTCCAGACAATTTTCCAGCCACTTTTTCCCAGCCCGTAGTGCTGCCTGGAGTTGTGGCTGAAGTGTAGGATCTGGCCCTTGACCTTGTTGAGCTTCATGGATGGCCTTAGCCCATGATCCAGCCTGTCGAGATCCCTCTGCAGAGCCTTCCTGCCCTCCAGCAATGCTCCCATCCTACCTGGTGTTGTCCGTGAATTTACTGAGGGTACTTTAAATCCCTTCACCCAGGTCATTGATAAGCACATTTTAGGAAAGCTGGGCCCAACAAAGATCCCTGAGGGACACCACTGCTGACTGGCCCAAGCTGGATGTGGCACCGTTCCCCTCCACTCTCTGGGCCTGGCCACCCACAGTTCTCAACCCAGTGAAGGGTGCTCCTGTCCAAGCTGTGGTCTGCCAGGTTTTCCAGGAGCGTGCTGTGGGAGATGGTGTCAAAGGCTTGGTGAAATCCAGGTAGACAACATCCACAGCATTCCCTGAATCTCCTGGGCAGATCACCTGGTCAGAGGAGGAGATCAGTTTGGTCAGGCAGGATTGGCCCTTCCTCAGTCCATGCTGGCGCTGCCTGATACCTTGGCCATCCAATATGTGCTGTCTTATCTCACTCAAGACGATCTCTTCCATAACCCTGCCAGGCACCAAGGTCAGGCTGACACACTTGTATTTTTCAGGATTCTCTCCTCTGGACATGAAGATGGAGAATGGACAACTCCCAGAGATGAGGAACAACTAAATTATAGCACCAAATTCAAAAGTAACCTGACAGAAAATTAAGATTTCTGCCACATAATGTATATTAAAATGAATTCTGACCAATGAGTAGTTATAATGCAGAGAAAAGCAACCCAGCAAGAGCATGGCAATCCCAGATTTCAGGAGGGAGTGTCAAAAATACCAGTTCTGGTTGAAATGCAAGGTAGGTTTGTCACAGAATCACAGTCACTGGAAAAATAATTCTTTGTGCACATATGATAGAGCTGCCCAGAGCTTGGGAACATGGGCATCTGGGATCCCTGGCTTTCTGACAATCTTTCTGACACAAAAACTTAACTCGTAGCAGATAATCTAAAGAGTTGAGCAAATGAAAGTGAAACTGGAGTTTGTCAGAAAAGGCTGTGCTGTTCTAAAAACCTTTCAATTTCCACAAGATGGTCTTCCCAATGCCAAAAAAATCCCAAGAAAACAAATAAACAAACAAACAAAAAAACACAACAAAAACCTTTAAGCTTTTAAAATGAGAAAGATTCAGAAAGTCCCAATAAGCTGTTTGTGAAAATTTATTCAGTAGTGGTATTGAGATCCTCTCTGAACATGAAAACCATTCTGGGTTTGTATTATTTCTATGAACAAGCAAAACAAATTTTCAAATGTATAGAGGAGAGGCAGAGAAAAGTACACAGAAAAATTACAAAGAGGGATTTTCCTGCATTTTCTAACAGAGTAATCTATTAATAATACTTTAGATAAGATCATATGATGTTATACAATGTGCAAGTCCGAGTGTTTAGTTAATTAAAGGAACATTTTAAAAATGCATTCTGGCTAGCAGCAAGGGATTATGCATGGATTGGTTTTAATCTTCAAAAGACCAGATATAAAAAAAAGATTAATCTTACTATTGCTTGTATTTAACCTGATACAGAATTTAAACTAAAAATATATGTGTACAGCTTCTATATCAAACAATTCATTTGCAAATTTCCGTCAGAAAATTTTTACAGTACTATGATAGCAAAGCAGAAAAATGTCTTATTTACTAAAAGAATCAGCAGTTTTCTGGAGACTTGCTCAGATTCCTCTCTGCAGGAACTGTGTCTAATTCAGATTAAAATGCCATTGATTTCCCTGTGGGATCTCAGAGACTCTCAAAGTCCTGTTCCTGCAGGGAATTTCTCTTGACACTGGTCACCATAGTACATCAAAATGGTGCATACATTCTAAATTAAATAATTAAACATAGTTATGCAAGTTAAGGAGAACACTCAAAGGATTGTATGTTGATTGACACTTTGTTCTAATTTTTAACAGTTCACCACATCACTTCACACTGTGTTTATATGACAAATAGCAGATATGATAAAACTGTACACAGGGAAGAAGTGAATAAAAATGGAAGCACAGGGAAGAAGATATGCTCTTCAACCTTAAAATAACTGAAAGCGTACAAGAACAGCTAGGAAAATACAACGGCGTAATAGATCTTGAAACCTAGTTTTAAGTCAAAAATCCTTTTACACCCCTAATTTTCCACCTTTTTCTGCTTTTTTTTTTTCCAATGTGATTACTTTTTCCTTGTAACTCTATGCACCATAATTATAAGCTGTTGGCTTTTGACAGCTGAAGTAAACCCTGCTCAGAAGCAGTAAAAAAAGGGGGAAAAAAATCAAAACCCACAGACATCCACTACTGTTAGTTTTACAGAGCCCCCACAAGGCAGCCTTGAAAGTAGTCTGTCATCTGCTCCTTCAATTTGTGTAAGTAATTGATAAGTGATTAAGAGTATGTGCTGACAAAAACAAGCCCAGTGTGTGATGGGCCAATTCTCTTGCTTCAACTTTCGCTAAATTTCAGAAATATTTTTGGAAAAATGATTATTTATTTCAGGAGTTTGTGACCTGGAGGTTAACAGACACCCATGACCTGTCTCAAGAGTTATGTTCCTGAAGGTGCTAAAACTTCCAGTGATGAACACAGAGCAAGAGACTAAGCTTTTATTGTAGACAGGGCAAGTTTGGGGCATTTATTTCTGCTGGAGAACACTGTGAGCTTCACCCTAGAAAATACACAGAGCCTCTGTGTGAATTAATTCTTACCAAGCAGCATAATGGGCTATGAAGAAATGACATTAAAAAAAAGACTTCAGGACTGCCATTCAACCCGAGAAGGAGAAAGGACTGTGTCAAGGCTGTTTTAGTAATCCACAGTTGCAGATTTGGGACAGATACCTTCAGTCAACCTGTCAAGTTAAAAAAAAAATTTTTGTTTTATTATTTAAACTTCTGTCTTTCTCAGAGCTGTCTATTCAGTGTCGTTTTAGAATCACCCATACCACTGATCATTCCTCTTCACCCAACGGAGAGGAGAGGAGAGGAGAGGAGAGGAGAGGAGAGGAGAGGAGAGGAGAGAATTCAAATGAGGGGTGAAATTATCTGTAATTAAAATAGCTTGACTTTCAGAAACCTAGTTTTGCAGAAGAAAAATCATAATGACAAAAGGAATTTGAAGACACTATCTTCATAAACATGAGCTGAAGTGATAATTTTATCTTTCCATCTGACATTATTTTGCACAATATTTAAGTCAAGACATAATACCTTAGAGTACCACTAACGTGCTGTGATCACCAGACACAGTCACACTAAAATTATTTCATCACCTCAGTAGGAGCTGAGTGAGCATTTGTTGAGTTGAATTTGGGCAGATTCATATCCCAGGATTTTGCCATTAGAATTCAGTTTAAAAATATGGATAAAAAATCGGCAAATGAAATTTTTTATAATGGCAATAATCTGCATAAATTAGGCAGATGCATATGGTTTCAAAAATTTATGAAAAATCTAAAAACAGAATCACTAATTTTTTTTTTAATTTTGCCATTTGCAACCATCTCTGCTCTACTCTCTTACACTGCAACAGAAATTCTTGTTCTGCAAGTATTACTTCCACTCATTACATCACAGTTTAGGGTGTACCAAAACATAGAACAAACCCAAATCCTACTGGTCCTTCCTTTAGCCCTTATTATTGGCAACATGATGCTTGTGTAAGAGACGGAGAGGTGAGGAAGATATAGGATATAAAATAAATTTCCTTCATTGTCCTGTCTCTGGACTGTGTATACCTAACCTCCTCAGAACTGGTGTCATTCCTGTGTTTGAGAGCATGCTGCTTTCAACCATACAAAATTACATGGCCAAAAAAATGCAGTAAGTCCACACACTGATACATTTGTACTAGGGAAGGTATGTGGCTGTTCAGAGAGAGCAAAATCTGCTACCAGCTAGTTGCTGACTGAGGTTGCTGTGGTGCAAAGACAGTTGAAGGCACAATGGAGGCTGCTTTTCAGCACTTGCACTGGTTACTTCTGTGTTCAGAATACAACCATCCTGATACATTAGCCACAGAAAAAAATGGAAGGGTTATAAGTCAGCATGAAATGGCTTCTGTGAACATCTGCTGTAAGCTGGCTGTGTGGCAGTAGATGAATGTGAACTCTTGGAATTAATCAAGCAGGGCACGACCTTACTGAAACATTTATGAAAAAGCAGTTCCACACCATAGCAACAGTGTCTCTCTCTCTCTCTTAGATGCAGAGGGTGTCTTTTCACCAACCCCAGCTTCTACACTTCTATGGAGAACAAAAGGGACAAGGAGTGCTATTGATGTAATTGTTTTTGTGAACTCCACTCCTCACTTTCTAGCATTCAGGCTGGTGAATACCTGCTTTTCTTGATGGTCGGTAAGCAGCTGTGTAGAGCTCTCACAGGCTACTGTATAAATTTGCTGAAGTGCAGGCTTCATTTTAGTGACAGCAAAAAAGAGAAAATGGTACACTAAGTTAGTGTCAAGCAGAACCATTTTAGAAGAGCGCTCTCTGTGTTGTGCTGTTCTCCATTTCACTTCACCACAGTATAATTTTCCGTGCCTTCTGGAAGCCAGCAGATCCCCATGAAAGGCAAAGTTGAGGTGAAGTCTGGGCCAAGCAAGAGCCTTTTGGCCTGTTCTAGATGGAGGTCATAAAATTCTCCATATTAGATCCTTGTTTCCCCATCTGTGAGAAACTCACACCCTCACTAGAGATCTTGTCAAAGGTTAAGCTTGTTTGCACAGTCACTGATTTTGTTTTCACAGCAGCTTCAGGTGCTGCTGATAGCTACTCTTCATTAGTAAATGAAGGATGTTACCTACCTCTACCATAGGAAGGGAAATGTTACTCTTGGCTCTCCATGTGAGCTCATCACTATAGTGTCCAACTTTCTGTAATAACCCACATGCTATTCTTCATGCCATACATTTATTTTGTACCATGTTCTATTTTCATCTGGAAATTGAAAGGGGAGTGACAGGTCAATTGGCACTTGCCTCAAACATCCAAGTAACACTATCCATTAAAAGCTAGCTAAATTATTGGGGTGTGAAGAGCAGTGAAAAACAAGACACTTCATTTTTTACTGGGAAAAAACATGCTAAAATATTATGTACATAGCTAGAACAATAAATACTGATTGTTTAAAAGTAATCCTTTCCTAAAAAAATAGTACAGATACTCTAGTTTATGATGGTGTTTAAATGAATGTTTTCATACTTAATCAGGTTAACCACTGTCCCATTCTCTGTTATGTTTTGTGACTATTAATCACTGTCAAGTCATGCTTTATTTGTCCTCCTCCAAAACGTCACTCTTTCTTTCAGAACACTAAGCAAAGAGAGAATATAATTATAGATTTGTATTTCTACTTCAGTGTTTTGTACACCTTTTGAATAATGTAGGCAAAATATTTCAGTAGAAATAGTCACCATGCATCTTCTCCTTTACTCCTCTTTTCCAGTCTCCACAGTTTTACCTATTGAAAATAAAAGGTACCAAAGTAAGATTTTAGAAATAGATGGTTTAAACCTGAAATAGTTAAGTTGTCACATACCCACTAACTGTTTCCTACTTCCAACTACGATAAAAAACTCTATCTGAAATATAAAATAAATAACACAAAAATAGGTGGAACTTGCCTGGTTAAAATTTTCTATTTCAGCTAAAATGACTGAGCTCAGCTTTTTCTCTCAGTAAGAACACTAAAAACATTTCTCACCTCCATCCAACCTCTTTTTGTCATACAATGTGAAAAGCTGGGTATTAGAACTGTGCTGTGTGGATATACCTGTTGCAATTAGTCATCAATTACTGTGTTAATTTCTGCATAAAACAAAGGACTGGCTTATGGCAACAGACTGGCAAGAGACCAAGTGGTTGACTGAAACCCTAATCATCCTTATCATTTCATAACAAAGCATTTTATAATTTTGTGCAGGACTTTGAGAAACTGAAATGTTATGGTTCATAGTTTAAACGTCAAAATCACCAAAGTATTTTTGTCGATTGTAGTAAACTGCAAAAAGAAGCGACTGCTCATCTGTGCCCACCAAAGCCCCAAATATGCCTTCTGATGGGAACCAGTCTGTGAGCTACTGGACTGTGAATTAAGCCACCTGCCAGAAACTTGAGATAAGATAAAGGTGGTAAATTATTGCCCAATTATCTCAGGTCTAAGGAGAAGTAAACAAGACTGGAGGGAGAAGAAATGCCTTTCCTTTGTATCCACAAAGAAAGGCATTCTCAGCAGCTATGTGGAAAGTCAACTCTCTCTGGGTTGGGCAGGGGTGGCCACAGCCCACAGACTCATCTGCTGAGGCCAGGTTTCCACCCCACGCCTGAGGGAGAGGCTTTAACTCTACAAGGTGACATGGTGCCTCTTATCATGCTAATTGCTCTCCCTTACACAACTCCCTTCCTACCCCTGGGTAAGGTCAGATGGGGCTTTACCCCCACGTGAGGCAGCTGCCAGGTCTTAGAACGTGTCATAAACCATCAAAGACCCCCCCTGAAGCACACCCAGACTAATTTCTGGGCCTTCCACCAGCAGTCTGCAGGTGATCAAAAAGTAATATAAAACTCCTCTGACCAGGGGAGGTAGCTGAGCTTTCTGACTGAGCCTGAGCATATTTTAAGCCACCGGACATTGTGTTTCAGGGGTTTCACCCACACCAACAGGACAAAACTGCAACCATCACTTTGACCAACAGACACTGAAATTGCAACAATTAAGTCTTGTCAGGAGGTCCACAGGTAGTGACATCTTTCTTCTCTTACCCCTTCTCTTTCTTTTACTTGTACATTTTTAAAGGGGTATTTTTAAGCTTTCATATGGGTGCATTGCTATAGATAACTAATAACGAAAATGGCTACATACTTGCTTTCTCATTGCAGCCAGATTGCTCTAAAACAAGATAGATAGACAGAGAGACAGGAAGAAAGAGGAGATATTTATTTACAAACATCAATCAATCATTGGTGTCATTTCATTCTTAATAATACATCCTGAGGGATCTATTAACAAGGACCTGAGTTATCCTTGCCTTTAAAAAGGACACCTCCAGCAATAACATTTTAGACAGTTTGTACATCTCTCCTTGCTGCCTGTAACCAAATGATCAGCACTGTTTTTATAATTAAAGAGTCTTGAAAAAAAAACCAAGGGAATTAAGCTATCACAGCTATTAGCCCTTTCTGCAGAATCAACCAAATTATATAAGCCATTTTAAATAATTGGTAGAAGCTTTTCCTGTGGATGCATGAGTTGACAGATGCCTTCTACGTAATTTGAAATAATTGATAGCAATGGATCCTGTATGCGCCACAGTGGCCACATAAAATTGGAGGTGATTTGATTGGAAACATCTGGCCAAATGAGAGCTTGAGAATCTCCTCTGAACCAACTGAAGATGTTATAGTAAGGACCCTTGCATTGAAAGCTCCATTTACCATCTCCACAGTGTCCAATCACTTGAAAGATTCATAAAGAGAAAAAGAAATATGGAATTATGACCTTTCACAATAATGTTTCACACTCTTCTAAATGTGCATTTAAACCAGGATGAATCAATATTTTATGATCCCATACAGCGAGATTAAAAAGAGAATACAGAATTACAGATTTATCCTCTACAAAGTAGCTCAATAAACCGAGGATTTTCTTTTCAACAAGAAACACTGTCTGCTAAAGTCTGTACAGCAAAAAATTCCCGAATAGGGGGAGCCAAACTCCTAAGGAGTCCTTAGGAACTTAGAGTCTTCTTAGAAACAAAAGTTATTAGGGAGTGTTTTTCACAGAAGGCGCTAACTATAAGGACACCATATGATTATAATGTAATTTTGTTAAGAAATCAGTCGTAACAGGAAGTTTACTTTGCTTCTACTCCATAATCAATACGAGAATTAAAACTACATCCATATCTCTATTATGTTTGAAATAGCATACTCTGTGTAATCATCCATTCTTGCAGAAAAGATATGAAAGGAATAGCTTTTTGCTGAACATAAAAATATTGAAAATTAAAATATTTTTTCAGGAATATACTAATTTCCGTTTTTAAGGAAGATGTAAATGTACTGTTGTTCTTTTGTGTTTAGTACATCAGTATCAAAATATTTTATAAGGACCCCTTTGAATGACTAAACCAAATTATTTTGGTTTCATTCTTTAGTCTCTTCTCATTTTTACATAAGGTCATTGAGTTTAAAAATTCAAAAAATTCCAATATTGGAATGGATAACAAAATTTATAATATTTTCTTAATATTAAGTGGTGTTGAAGATTTCATTTTAAAAGAAGTTTTTGTTTCCCTTTTCCTTTATTTTTTTTCTTCTTTTTCTTTTTTTTTTCCAACTCTGGAAGCCCTTTCTCTCAGTGTCTTTCTCAGTCTCTCAATTTATTTTTGTCATATTATTGTCAACATGAATGAAAAAAGTCAGTTGAAAATGTCCCATCTATCTAAAAATGTCTTAGAAATCACTATGTCTTCTTTGGCTTCAGTGAAGCATCACAACCTTCTATGAATGATCTGCCTTTCTTTACCCATGACATAAAGTTAGCATTACCTTTAGATATTCATATTTACTGCAAAATTCTCTATCAGTAAGGATTAAATAACATAGTTGAGGCAAAATAAAATATTTCCATAACTTCACAATTATTGATGGGCAATTAAAAAAAAAATTGTTCTATAAAAGCAATGGCTTTTTCTGCCTGAGAGGAAATACAAAGAGGAACAATTTCCCAAGTAGAGAATTTTTATGTTCTTAGATTCAAAAAATATTTACCAACAGACCACTAGCATAGAGTGGTTGTCACAGAATATAATGGGAAGAAGAGATTTTTCGTTCTCTTGGAAAAATACAAGTAAGTAGCAAGTAAAGTTTTATTTAGCTCTGATGGACGTTGTAAGTGTAAGGCAAGAGAAGAGTCAAAGCACAGAATGTTTCTGTTCTTTACTAACAATAACTAAGTAACAACAGGAAGACTTTGGGCACCAGTATCCCCTTACTTTCTTGATTTTTTTTTTACCTGTGCTGGAACTCATGAGATGATTTCACCATTTGAACACTGGAAATTCTGGTAACATCATATATCATGACAAACGAGTACCCAAAATAACACATTTTACACTCTTTAAGTGTGCATTTAAACCAGTAGTGAATTAGTATTTTGTGATCCCATACAATGAGACTAAAATGTCATTCTCTCCAGCATGCTCACCTAAAGAGAGGAAATGAAAAATGGTCTCTAGCTTGTCTCTAACTGCCTGCCTACCGTACTAATGATGTATCTGGAAAGACAGTAAAACTTAATACATGCATGAAAATCAGAGATTGGGTTGAAGAAAGAAGAATACTTCAATACTCTATAAACAGCATTGCCAGTTCTTCCACGGACAATCACCAATAGCAATTATCGCAATGCTAAATGTGTTCTTGAACTGACAAAGGTGACTTGATAGGCAAAAATCTCCTCAACTTTCTCTGAAACTTAAAATCCTAATGAAGATGCATTGTCCTCATTCTGGTTAATTTTCTGATACCCTTTTTTTCACTAGTGCACGCCATTAGTCCTTATGCTCGTTATTTCCACATACATGTCATCATTCATTGTTTTGCAAAACAAAGAAACTCAGCATCATTTAATCCCCTTCTAGTCCCAAGAAAATGTGCACGTATACATGTGCCTTATTCAATCTAAATTTTATTTATGCTTTACAAAAACTTAAGAAGCAGCCATGATCAGAAAAGACAAACTCTGTTTGTTTAGCTTGAAAGCACAAATGTATATATGTATGCATATTTACATCTATATAGGAATCTAAAGTGAAACGTTTAGCTAAGGCATGGTTACAAATATGTTATAACAATGAGAAAAAAGTGGGAAAAAAGTGTGTCCTCATCCCCAAAACTTTTCTTAGTGTGCCTGATAGCTAGCACAGAAGAGATGTTCAATTTCTATTCAGGAATTCTCAAGTGCCTCTTTAGATTACTGAGTATCATTGTGTAACACCCACCAGCAACCAAACCCCACATAGTCCCTCCTTCCCTCACTCCTTCACAAGAAGATGGTGGAAAGAATTGATGGGGCTAAAATGAAAAGAAAATGTGGATTGGCATACAGTTTAGTAAGTAAAGCAAAAGCTACTCACAAAAGCAAGGCAAAACAAGGAATTCATTCCACAATTCCAATCAGCAGGCTTTCCATTCAGTTAATCTCAGAAAGCAGGACTCCATCATGCAGAAGGGTGATGGGATGACAAACACCCTCTAAATATTCCCCACTTCCTTCTTCCCCCAGTTTTATATGCTGAGCATGATTCCATGTGGTTTGAGATGCGCCTGTGGTCATTTTGGGTCCCTTGTCTCAGATGTGTCCCCTCTCAACTTCTTGCGCACCCTTAGCCCCCTCAATGGGGCTGTACAAAGGGCAGAAAAGGCCTTGATACTTCACAAGCACTACTCAGCAATAAAAACCCATCCTTGTATTATCAAGGCCTTTTTCATCAGAAAAACAAAAGACAGCCCCATACTAGCTACTGTGAAGAAAATTAACTTTATCCCAGGCCAAATCAGCACACTAAGTTTTCTAATGATGCTGTTACACTGATTTAGGAAAAATATTGACATAAGCAACATTTTACAACAAGTAACATCTTACAACAAGCAATATCTTACTTTCCTTGATATCACTAACAAAGACTGTTCTGGCAAAACAGATGAATGTCAAATCAGGGATAGTTACACAAAAATTGAACTCTACTGATCTGAAAAAGGTATAAAGGCCATCTTTAAAGTAAAGTGGAAATTAAAAATAAAACTGAACCTGATTCCAAATACTATGAATTACAAGGTAGTTCCAAGAGTACAACAACTTCTTTACTTTCTAGAAAGAGATAAAGAAAGTTTTTCTTCATCATTTCTTCCAAACTGAGAAAGGCCCCCTTACGCCTGCCTTATGGCCTGGAGAAAAATGTTGGGGATGAAGGAGCCTGAAGCAGAAGCAGCAGATTAGGGAGTTTCTGTCTCACTACGGCTTCCTCCCAACATATATACATTTGCAGGGAGAAGAAACAGAGTCTGCATCTAAGATATTTTACATTTCCCTGTAGGAATATTTCAGACTTTCTTGGCTTGAACACAGCAAAAATATTTCCTGACTAGTCCACGATTTTGGTCCTGAGATGTCTGAGAAGCAGCCTTGATAATTAAGGCTGACCCACATACTGTCTTACCATTTGAAGGTGATTCTTTTGTAAGTACAATTTTATAACAAAGTAATAACTTCAGCACTGAAATATCAAGGAAATCCATAAGTATATTTTAGACCATTAAAGCAGGTATTTAGAGTTTTGATTGCCATAGATAGGACTCATTACTGCAATCTCAGAGGGACTGGAACAGAGACTTAACAATCAGGTTTTAGGAGAAGAAAATTTAGTGAGTTGATGACCATTAGAAATATTTTTAAAATCTCATTTATGAAAAAAACCCCTGTAGTTTGCTGATTTTTCAACAACAGAATAACATTCACTGCTTTTACCTGTTTTTATACCAAATGTGACTGGACATTACTGAGGAAGGGATCTAAAAGCAATATACCATTCAATTATTTGAATCTGAAATAAATGGACAAAGAGAAATATTTGCCTCAGCATCAACTATGTTCTTTGAAAAAAAAGGTGAAGCAGGAAGAACCTCCATTGATGAAGCTCATCACTGGATTGATTAATAGTCATACTTGGCCTTCAACTTTAACAGGGGAATTTTCCTCTAAATCCTCTTGAGATCCTCCTCTCTCTAAAGAGCACAGAGGCTCTTGTAAATTTTGCATCTGATTAAAATGGATCTGGGGGATTTCTAGTCACTCTACCTTAACTTTTGGTTTTGAGGTGCTACTTAAAACACTTGTCCTCTGATCCTGTTACTTATGTCTGTATTAGAGCACATGAAGAAATTATAATCCCCTCTTTTTCACTCATTTAATCATTTCTAGTGTCATAGACAATAATGACAGAAAAACCTACATGATTCCAAAGAGAAAGCCAAAAAGAGAAAAGAAACCCGACTGCCAGGTGCAATGTTTGTGCCTTTATCACTACTAACACATTGGAAAACTATGAAATAAATGAATCTTTACAAGGTGCAGATGTGACTGAAAATTTAATGGGACCACTTATACTAAGAACTTACCTGAAACATAGTAGAAGCAATAATTAGACTGCTTAGGCTTTGCTCTCAATCGCAAACAGTATGAATTATCTAAATGTCATTTGAATTTAGAAAGTACAGTAATTCTAGCTGCCTTGCCAAAGCTATTAAAAGGTTCTCACTTGTAAACAAAATATAACAAAAATAATATATGTTTAGTAAAAGGAAATTCACATCAAGGCGGAATGCCCTCTGTCCTCCATGAAAGCCAAATTAGATAATTTTAATCAAATGTCCATTCCAGACCATATTGAGGATTTTAAAAGTACTTCAAGTACTTCTGTTTCTACTCTATATTTGCAATGTCATGAGCCTGTCTGTGCAGTCATTTTACCTTGGAATTAGTTGTATGTATGAGAGCTCATTGAAGGGAGTCAAGGTTGCAACATTATCAAAAAAAAAAAAAAAAGGTTAACTTAAGACCTAAAAATAGGAAAGAAATAAAGAAAATCAAAAAAGCAAAACCAAGTATGTGTGTCTCACCCAGCAGACATAAATTTTAGGGAAATAAACAAGAAGTCTAGGAGGAGAATTGTTTAAAAAATCCCAAATGTCAAACAGCAGATCTGAAAATAAGAAAAAAACAATCCTGCAGCACTCCTTCACCCTGCCCCTTGCTATCAGCTGTTCTCTGTGTATAACTTTGGCAATATGAGATAAAAGAACTGAAGTTCTGGGGCTATCAATTTTAGCAGTATTAGAAATAACTGCTATTAAAAAAAAGTCAACAAACAGAAAATAAAAATAAATAAAATACTCTTGTCATATTTGGATACGGTCCCTAGGCAGACATTCTTTAAGTGAAAAAAGCGCCACCAGCTACAGAGAAGCTTTTCCTCTCTTTGGCTGAGATTTCCATGCAAGCTCATCACATTCTAGACACTTTTCCCTAAGCATATTTCAATTCCTTGATTCTTCTTCCACTTCATAAATATTGCCATTTATATTTCAGTGGGATAAATCCATGAGTAGGCATGTACTAACAGAGTTTGCTGGTAGCATAAATTGACTAGGCATTTAAATTAAGCTTGAATAGCAAAATATCTTAAGGAAAAAAACCTGGAATGCTCCTGAGAACTAAAGTAAGAGGGGCAGAACAAAATGAAATGGTACAATGAAAGCAGTGCATTTAGTTCTTACTGTGCTTTTGCTCTAAAGGAAAAAAATAAATACGTTAGCTGGAGCCAGAAGACAAAGTGGAACATCTGATCTTAGAGCAATTGATGTAGAGGAAATAAATACATAGGAGATGAGGGTTTTCTGTTACAAATAGCAAGGTGTTAATTAAATCATGTTTGCCATTACAAAAATCCTTTACCATTATTATATGAAATATTGTTTTGTTCAACTGTATTTGAGAAAAATGTTTACACTTCAAAAGATGTCAACCATAGAAATAAGAAAGACCCAGAGAATGGCTTTTCTCTGTTTTGGCTGGAAACTGGAGAGAATTGGAAGTTTTAAAAAACAAAAATAAAGACTGAACGAAGATATAAAACTCTCTTAGGAGAGAGGTAGGAGCTAAAATCACATAGAAGGAGAAGCTCTACTTTGTATGAAGGGTAAGTGACTGTAAGGACTTAAAGAATGCAGTTACCAGCCTCAAAACACTGTCCCAAAGGAGGAAGTTTTCATAAGATAAGCCACCACAAAAGCAACTCAAGCACAGATGTCACAGCAGGAAGGAGGTAATTCCAGGCCCAACAGATGTGAATGCTTGGTTAGCACCTGGATAAAACTTCTCATGATAGCAAGCTGTGGGAAAGGAAACAAGCGCTTATACGTGCCATCTCAAGTTATGTGAACAAAATCTATGCCCTGTGGATAGCCATGACTTGGACTGTATATGTGGCACCTCCACACATATGAATGTGGAAGAATGACTCTGGCACCCCCACCACCAAGAAGACCAGGGTCAAGAAGGACCAGCAGGATGCCACAGGATCCATCTTGTGGTGATATTTTTCTACTTAATCAGTTTCTCTCTGTCTCTTGTTTTCCTTCTGCTCTTTTCTTGTTTCTTTCTGCCTCTTTTCGGCCTTATTTACTGTGAATCTACATTAAATGTTAAATAAAATCTGTACTATTGAGTTAGGCATATGGTCTTGTTTGCACCTTAATTCAGGCAGAGGCATCTCTTAATAAGCAGATCATAATGGTGTGAGGGAATGAAAAGAATCTGAGGCTGTAAACAGGAAGCAGCTTCCTAAGGCAACTGCTAGGGCAACTCTCTAACTCGAACCTCCATCCCGTGTCCTTCGCTTGGGCACTTAGCATAATACAGAGCTTGTTCATGTGTTGTGCAAAGGAGGCTGCATGTGACTATTTTATATTTGCACTGCTTTTTGACTTGTTCCTTCTTAGTCTGCATCAGTTTATGTGATGAAGTAGACAAGTTAGCAGGAATCCCCATTAGCAGGAATCACTCTCAGGTACCATGAATTGCAGACCAACAATTTAATCTGCTGCTTCTTTTCTAGCATCTTTAGACCTAAATACCTCTGAAAATCTTATTCCTACATCTTCACTGTAGTTTCACCTGCTTCATAAAGTTTTATCTATACTTAACATCTTCTACCGGTTATATTTTTTATGTGAAGATGTATCGTGTCCTAGTAGCAGTCTAGCACAAATTAGACCAAAAGATTAATGAAAATTTTATACAGTTGTGTTATCAATTGTGCATTTATTACTCTTCTGTGCAACAGTAACTAAAACAAATCTGTTTAATTTGGATTATCTAATTCTTAAGTCTATCTATCAAACTTATACCTTCTCAACTCCTGTGTGAAAAATAAGTGATGACTTTAAGGATCATTTGACTTTGGCGTGTGACACAAAATTAAGGATGACAGTATTTTCTGCAGAGTATAGTATCCATATCAAAAACATAGTCAAGGACAAAATTATGAAAGTTTTTCTCAGGGGAAAACACTCTGGAATGAATGTTTCCTCTAAAAAAGGGTTCTGACAGTCCCCTTCTGCCAATGAGAGATTAATACTAGTGGATGAAAGCAAAAAAAAAACCCCGAGCAGTTTATCAGTTTATTGATAAAGAGAGTGCCAACACAGCATGGAAAACAAAAGGCATAGATGCTAGATATTGAATTGTCCAACCTTATACAGCCACACTGGAACCAAAGAACCCAAAATGTCAGGGAAAGAAAAAAAAAGCCAGTGGTCGGCAATGCAGTGGGGAAGAAAAAAATGACACTGGCTTCTGTCTCAGGGAAGTAAAAACCAAATAGTTCCCACAGCAGCTCGAGTAAAAACAGATGGGAACCTAGTGAATCTCTCACGTTGGTCCCTTCTGCAGAGCAGATGAAGTTGGTGGATTTGGTGTCCTTTCTTTTGCTGGGTTGGCTTTTCCAAGGTCTGGGACTGAGATCGAGTGGCTCCTCAGCTTCCTGCTGGCCCCCAATTGATTTGCCTCCTGCTAATTGTCCTCTCTGATCTTGAAGCAAAATTGAACCAGTTCAAGTAAACCAAAGGCCACCAAAGGATTGCTGCCACAGTCTCCAAGGCCAGGGAAAGCGAAAAAAACCTTGCCTAAGCCAATGAAAACCAAGCTAGCTAAGCAAAGTAAGAGAGCCCAATCTGCCCAGCATCCCAATGCCTGGGGGTGAGACTTTTGAAAAAGCCCACCAAAGAACCCCAAAGTTCCCTCCTCCCTCCAGACCCACTGACATTTTGAATGGCAAGCAGTTATCATATTCCAGCATAACACAAATTATCCATGTGCAATTTGTGCTTTCTGGTTTGCTTTTGACCACTTGGTAAGATATTGCAACTACTTTTGAGATTACAGTTGCAATATTTTACCAAAATTATTAAAAAGAAAATTCTTAAAAACTAACGTAAGTAGAATAAGAAGGAAAAGAATTTACACTGTTTCAGTATCCTGTCTCTTGTGCCTCGTTCAAAATTTTGAGTTCAGAGCTCTAATAACAAGAATAAAAGGACAAGCTTAGCAGAGTGCTTTGGGGGGTAAATGGTTGCAATCCTTATGCTTTTGCCTTTCATCAAAAGCCAAGACTTGAAGAGTACTTAAATTCACATGTTTACTTATTGGCACTCAAAAGAAACACACTTTTCTGATCATAAAGATGTAAGAACATCAAGAATTGTGATGCTAGTCTTTGGGAAAAATAGCATGTGAGGGACTAGATAACTTCTGTTTGAAAACATATCCTTTAGTGCCACTGGAGCATAAAAGGCTTGTTTTTCTTCAGCAAACACATCCTTCCAACACAACAGTCAAACGTGGGGCAACAGGAAATGAGAAATGTAGCCAGTTAGCCCAGATGAAATTGGAATTTTGCAATCACAAATGTAAAGGTAAACTTTATTTTCAAAGGAAAGTGGGAGGAAATGGAGTGCTACTCACAAATCCTGCTGTTATTTGTTGTAGATCACCAAGCATCTATTTAATCTGCAAGACTTTACCTCTAACTATTGCTTTTGGAATTTGAGTCAAAATCCAGGGAAAGATCTGATTGCATGCCTGCAGTAAGGTGTCTAAATGTATAATTTGGGTGGTTTTCAGAACTGTTGAAGAGTTGCCATTTCCATTTATTGTGGAGGGGTTTTTAAACTGAATAGAACTTGTGAAATTTGAGCCAATTAATTGCCTGCCTTCACTTCAAGTTTCATGGCTAATTTTGAAAAACTAATTTGACCAACTGGTGCTTCTAGTTAAAAAAAAGTATCAAACTTAAAGGCCATCACCACTGTACCTTTTGTTCTTCAGTCACTAAAACGTGACCATATTATCATGTCATTATTAACTTGATGCCATTGTCAGTAATGGCATCAAGTTAATAATGACATGATAATATACAAATGGAACACAGTTAAATTTTTTGTTAGAGTTATGGCACTGTGGTGTGATAGAAACAAGTGCAACAGCAAAGACCACCCATTCACTTTGCTGCTGCCCATGTGACTCCAATATTTAATTTCAGACTTGCCTTAAAGATAACTCAGAGAACATTTGGGTTAACTGGTGAAAGCAAAGAAGGCTTAGCTGTTGCATGATATATGTATTTTTTAATGCTAGGATTAGAAGAATTTAAAAGTTTCTGAAGCTAAAACCTTTGTAGGTGGTTGTTTTCAAGGTGTAGAAGGTTGCCGCAGATTTACAGACAGAGGTTCCTGAAGGAAAATATTTTTCAGGTAGAAGTGCACATCAGCAGTGTAATCTTGTCTGTATATTCTTGGCAAGAAAATAATGACTTTGATTATTCTAATATTTACTTATTCTAATATAATTCAGTTATGTAGAAGGTCAAGACTGAGTTAATGCAGGGGAAAAAAAAGAGTGAGGACAAGAGACACCAGCCTACACTCCTGAACTACGCTGTATCATTCACAAGTGGCAAACTGCAGTTATGTCTACTTTTTCTTTTCATGCAGCACAAAGTCCTCACTCAATACAAGTCCTCATAGAAGCATCTACTTAAAAGTTTTTGATGAGAACCATTACTTAAAATCTATAGGAATCTAATTTTATATTTTTCCAAATCTTTATGTCAGTTATAATGCTCAAGCAAAATAATCAAGAAATACATGAAATGCAAAATGGAAATAACAGTCTTGAGATATAGAGACTTTCTTCTCTGTGCTGATTTAGTAACTTCTTGATTCCTCTGCAACCTACAAACAGAGTTAGTCCATGAAAGTATATTTGGTACTCAAAAAGCTCGCTGTTTGGCTTCACAGAACTGCAAAATATTCCATATAAAGATCAACAGAAAATTGGTACCTGGATTAACTTTCTACTAATGTATCCAACAGACTCTCAGTTGTTCTAATGCCCACACAGATACCCATCTGTAATATTTCCTTTAAGTTTTTCAACAATTAAAGAAAAGATTGGAGAGTTGGAAGGGCAAAATTGCTATGTTCTGAGATCAAGAAGATACCTTTAAAGTTTTGTGGGCTTTATCTGGTTCTACTTTCTTTTTTTCATTGCAGGAGTCCAACAACATAGAGGGGTGATGATTATTCTGACTTCACTTTGGAATGATATAACAAATTAGGGTTGCAAATGAGCTTCTTTGGGATATTTTGTTAGGATTTTTAAGTCAAAATCACCTCTAATGCTGTAAACAATGTGACAAATTCAAACTAGGAGCGAGCTTCTTGCACACACATGTCATGTATGCTTCCTTAAAAATACAGGCAGCCCATGTAGATGAGAGCATTAACTAGCTGTTCCAGAAAACTGACTAGTGGAGTGTGTGTTTATAGAGTCACACAGGCCTTTTCCTAACAGTGTACTGCATCACATGGCAAAAAAAACAAAAACAAAAACAAAAACAAAAAAAAAAAAAACAAACAAAAAAAAAAAGAACAGGAGTGGTGAAATTGCAATGAGGCTTTATTTCCACTAATTAATATATTTTCAGAGTGGGACAATGATAATTACTTCTGATTCACCAATATCAGAATTCCAGCTGTGTTTTTCTACCATAAGTGTACTATTATTATTACTATTATTATTTTCTTACAGCAAAAGCTTCTCTAATGCCTCTAAAATGTAATATCAGCTGCAGTGCTAAATTCCACAGTTAAATAGCAACTCATACATCCCACTGCAGGTATCTTCTTTCAGTTACCAGAGGGCCTTACAGTAACCCCATTTGCTATGGTCTGGGAAGTAGGAACACTGACAAATAAAGAGGTAGACATATTTACCCATGTGCATTTGCTTTGGTTATATTTCTAATAGGCTCAGTTGCTTAAGGAACCTTCTCTTTCCATCTAAACCTCCGTCACACTCAAATCTAATTTTGATGCCCTTTTGCTCAGCTAAGAGGCAGAGTGATTGATCTGGGATTGGGAGCAAAGGACTGCTGAAAATGCTTTCCCTCTTGTAATTTCTGTGGTAGCTTATAGCCTTGGTGTTTTCCCTTCAAGAAGTGAAGTACAGGAAAAGGAAAGGACAATGGTCTCAGATGTATTTTCAAACTGTAACCTTTCTTGTCTCATCTGGGGTCTGCAGCTTTGTGGTATGGTGATAGATGAGATCTGCCATTCCTGTGTAAGTCTGAGAAAATCTGTTTGTGAAGTCTCATATATCTGCTATAGCACTGCAGATGGCCTGAGAGAGGCTCTTGCTTTTGGAGTAGAAATATGCCACTCTTTGCTCAATGCTTTGCAGTAGCAAGACCAGCATCAGTCAAAGGATTTTATCCTCAGTCCTGTTACTTCTCCCTGAACAGCAGAGGCCATTTTCACAAAAGCCTCTTTGTTCCTTCATTTAATTTTTACTTCTTTGACTTTAGAAGAGCATATACAGAGAAAGACCTCTCAAAATCCTTCCTATGAAATAGCTCCTTTTTTCAGATTCTTCCTCAAATTTTCTTCCTTCAATTAAAATGACAGGAGTCCTAGTCAATACCCTGCTACTTTCATAGAATATAAAACTAGGTAGATGTTTTTTCACAGCTAAATTACATTATTTTCCCTGAAGGAATTGCAGCTTTGATACAGAAATATGGTTTAAATTTCTTCTATTAATAAATGAAACTAAATTTGTTTCCAACCCAGGTAGGAAGAATTGAGAATACAGTGTAGCTTGGTACTTTTATTATTTTCTTTGCTGTCATGTAGTTGACCCCTGTTTATATTATTATAAACATAAGATTAAAACCCCATTGAAGCAATCACTGCGTCTCTGCCTCTGTGAGCAACTTGGAAGCCTAGTGACTACTCCTGTAATGAGTCATCCAATAAAACAGAATCAGGATTTTATGGTCTAAGGATTCTTATACCATATGAAGCAAATAAAGAAACAAACAAAAAACCCAAAACAACAAACAAACAAACAAAAAAACCAACCAAAACCCAAAACAAAATCACAAAAAGCCCCAAAAACCCAAGGAAACAAAACCCAAAAAATCCAAAACCCACCAACCAACTAACCAACAAACAAACAAACAAAAAAAAAAAAACTAGACCAAGACCAAAGAAACAAAGAAATCAGCCAACCAACCAACCAAAACTCCAACATAAATCAACTAACCAAATCTAACAGCTTGGCCTATCCAATGAGTTGAGATAGAAAGAAACCAGCTATACAAAATATTAGCCCTGAAGATATTGCACTCTAAAGAGACAAGAATGGGAATATTTTATTTGTTCTTCTGTCATTGTTTAAATGCTTATTTGATTTTTTTAAATACTTATCTTTATGTTCTGGTTTTGCTTTTGGATTTTTTTACCCTGTTGAATTATACACTCTTAAAGAATGTGGAAAAGTGTGAATAATAAAAAAACATACACATATTTCTGGTTTTAAGATGCAAATCACTCAGGGAACAGTCTTCACAGGCATAGAAAAGACCCACCCATGTGTTAAAAGAAAAAGAAAAACAAAACAAAAAAAATTTTGATGCTTTACTTGCTGGAACAGTCCAGTTTTCTGTTTGGTAATAATGTCAGTGGGCAAGTATCCCATCATAGATATACACGGGTATGTGCAAACCTGTTCAGTTCATCTTTAATTGAAATTCTGAAATAATCCACTTGACACTGCGAGGCTTTGCTAAACTCCCAATCTGACTCTCAAATTAGCAAACTCACCCTGCTGTACTTAGCTGCTTGCATACTAACTAGGTGATCAATTTTCCTTTTATTGTAGTGCTTAAAAATGTGTTGTCCTGCTTCATTGTACTCTTGTTCTTAGTCTTTCATGAATAATTAGCAATCAAAAAGGAAAGGTAGTTGTTTTTTTAAAGTAACTTCCCCATTAATCATCTGTGATTAGCTGCAAAATCTCCAGGGCTACTATCATTCTTTGAAGCTCTGCTTAGTATCATTTGGCTAGTTCTTGCCTGCTGACTGCCAGTGATAGAACTGACATGGTCATTTGAAAGAAAACCCCTTGATCTGCTTTTTGTTCTGAACTTTCATTCTCAGAGTGCTGTACTGGTCCTGCACTTTCATTGACACGGAGATGCAGACAAAGAATCTCACTGGATTACAGAAATTTAATATACAAGAACCTACACAGAAGATTCTAATACAGGTGTGATTATCTCATTCCACTTTATATATTAGAACTGTTGTACAACTATTAACTCTGTGACCCCCCCCCCCCCAACATACTTGCAAGGCATAATGATGACTAAATTATTAGTTATTATTCCAGTTTCACATCCATTAAAAGTCAGACATGAAAATCCCTGATTTCTGCAGTGTTCTTAGCAACAGCAGCTGAACTACAGAAGAAATTAAGGAAATGTGTCACTTTTGGGAAGCCCTTAATAGTTGATCAGATTTGTGCTCAAGTGTTTATTGCATGGCTATATTTAATAAAGAAATATTCAACACCCTGAATCTCTTGCTAAAAGCAGTAGAGTGTCTGTAATTCCTCAGCATAGATGCTATTTCTATTGGACCTTAAACATGAGCAAGCCTCTCTTGAACATCCTAATATATCTGGACTTGATGCTAAAATGAGAATTTGTAACTTTCTGTCACTATTTCAGTTTATTCATGGAGCTGTGCCACCCACTCCAAAATACTTCCTTAAACCTCTTCTCTGCACTCCTCAGTACAAACAGCAGATCTGAGAAGCAAAGGTTCATAACTCTTGTTCAACAAGGCAAGGGCTAGCTGAGCACGTGCCAAGCCCGAGTACAGCTGGTGCAAGTCAGCCATCCTCCCCTGCAAACAAAGGACAGCCCAGGGCCCATTGATCTCTCCTGGGACACCAGGCTGCAGCCAGGACCCCCCTTTGAGCAGGGACACCTCTCAAAGTTACTCCTCAAGGCTGAGAGATTCCTTGTTGTAACAGATCCTCGGTAAGTGATCAATAGGATCCTGAACTTTGAAATCCTGCCTAAGATATAAAGGATTGATTGTGCCCATGTCATCATTCAGACATGGACTGTCGGGATGCAGCAGCATGTGAGCTCCTCTCATGAAAGAAGTTTAGAAAGCAACATGGTCCTTTCTGAACCTCTGAGTCAACAGCAGGGTCTCTGATAGTTCTGCCTGACCCTGTCTTTATGCAGTAAATGTGGGAATCCATAAAATCAGAGGTTTTAGGAAAACTACCGAAGGCAGGCCTTAGATGCAGCAGAATTGTCAGTAGTTCTATCCAATCACCCTAAGCACACGTATCTTTGGTTAAAACAATGCTTACTTATTTCGAATACAATACCTGTTTATAAGAGACAGCATACAGAAATCCACTCATAAGCTTAACCTTCCTAATATTTTGCTAGATAAACTTTCTGCAACTTAGAAAGCTAGACAAGCACTAATACGCAGTTTTATTATTCTATTTGCCCATAAATTTTCTACAGCTTAAATAATTTTTCTGCTGACTTATCTCATGACTGTTGCTCATTACATGATTATGATAATGGAAAGATGCTAACAGCTCACAAATCCAAGCAGCAGGCCCGTCCTGTTCGTGTCTGTAAATAAATTACCAGTGAGGACCGAACTCACGACCTTCAGATTATGAGACTGATGCTGAAAAAATAAATAGCTCGAGACACTTTCCTTAGCAGTCCCATCCTGTTCGTGTCTGCAAATAAATTGCCGGTGTCAGTAAACACTTAAGAGCTCCTTGCCACCACTTCTGATTTAACAACTCTCACATTTACTATGAAACTTTGGTAAATCACTGGTTTAGACCAATAAATATGTTACTGCTTCTCTCACATTACAAGTTAAAAATACATCACCGTGGGGTGAATTGATGGAGTGTGTCTGTACATCTGTGTTTCACTAATCTCTGGAAATACAAGCAGGTTAGTACACTCTCTCCAGAGTCTTAACAGTGAAAATTCCACACAGCAGGAAGGATTTCCCAAATATAATGCTTCTAGATTAGGAAAAAATCGTACCGGCCATACTTAAGAAGGATTAGAAAATCTAAACAGTCAATACAAGCAATCAACAGCCTGACCCAAAGCTTTTGGTCTTAAGTAAGACCTTAATTTTTTTTTGGTTCTACCTACTGCCCTGATCTAACATTACTTTTGTTTCCAAGCCTGGACTTACAAAACCAAAGAGGCTTAAGTCCTATTTAGCTGCACTCTTTTCAATAAAATTAGTCTCTTGAAAGCCTAATTATATAGAACTTTTATGTAAAAAAATAAACTAATTTTTTAATACTTACATTTCCTATATTTATTTTTATATTTTATGTTTATTGTGACAAGGGCCTAAATATCATGAAATGTTTGAGTGGTATACAAAAATAAATGACACCTCCAGGAATGGCTTCTTGCACTGACACATATATATGTACATATACTCTACAAAGACTAAAGAAACTGTCAACCAATTAAAAGGTAGCACAGAATAAAGAAGGCACAATGTTATTCACCCAGTCTGAATTTGGCCTTAATACAGAAACTGCCTTGCTTTTTTGGAAAAAAAACCCCAAAGGTTACTTTTTTGTTCCAAGTTATATCTATGCTGGGAACTTCTGCAAACGGCAGTCAGCCCACAGACTAACCCAGTAAAGAGCTATTGGCAGCTAAATGAAGTTGACACAAAGGGCATGTTTTGATTTTTTTAGAATCTATTTTTGAAAAGGCATTTTCATGAACGCAACATTGCATTTTCAGTAACTTAAATGTGAAATAGAATTATTATATTTAGCGTATGTTTGCCCAAGTCATATTTTCAAAGTGCAAGCATTGTCCATAATAGGTGTGGTAGAGATGCATGAAGAAGCTCTTAGTGCAAAAGAAAATCTAAAAAATATGCTATACACTTGCTGACAAATAGCATATTATCATAGAGACATATTCCTTCTCTTTCATGTAAACATATATCTTTTAAAAGAGTAGTAGCTATTAGAATTTTGAGGTCTTGATTGGTGCTATTTCATTTTGTATTTGCAGATAAATTATTTCACTTTTTTGATGTGCTCTATAATGCATTCAGTTGCTCACTACTGAAGCCAAATATATAGATTTAAAGGCTAAGTATTTAGCTTTTTTTCTGTTCAGGGAGCTTTTAATGAGGTAACTTTAATCTAAGAAAATATTTTTTAAGGAAGGCACAACTTGCATTGCCAATGTGATATATGCTATCCTCCTGTTAACCTTGCAGAAGAAAGTTAAGCAACAAAACTATAAAGGACTTTCATGCTCACATTGTAGTTACATGTCCCTGACAAAGGGGAACAGAAATGAAGATATGTTGGCTCCAGAGTGCAGTTGGGTGAACACCTGAGTTCATAGTAGTTTTTCTGAGAAGCAGATCCATTGAAGTCTCATTTCCTTAGGTGCCGTGTAGAACACAGATTTGTGACTGTCATTGTGTCATTCTCAAGAAGGAAAATGACTGGATAACCAAGCAAACACTCTGCTCTTCTAACTCTGCCATTGCATGTGGGTGAGTCACATTGCCAAGGCTACACAGATGCCTCTGTTTTCTCTTTCCCACTACCATACATCAACTGCAGTTCAAAGGGACCACTAACTACACAGATACAATTATCTGACTGTGAACAAATAATAGGAGCAGGAGATTTGGACCTATTAATTTTTCAGACACAGAAAACACATAAACAGACAGAGCAGACTTTATTGCAAAAAAAAATTTACAATACAAAAAGGTTAGACAAACTCTCTCTGGTGACTGACCAGAGTCATACTCACATTTCCCTGGAGGAATACATGTGTCTACCTAGAGGCAAATCTGGTGTTTCTGCTTGACAAAGACTTGACCACATCTTAGGTATTTGCTAAAATATCCAATATACATGCAGAAAAGCAATTGTTTCAACACTCAAATGTTTACCCTTGTAGACAACTTCAGTCTATAACAAAATCTTTTTGGCATCTCCTATATTAATTCTTTTCCAGGAGTCAGTTTGTTTTATTCCACAGGAACATATTGTACTTACATACTAACAGTACAAAAATAGATTGGAGGAAAAATAGAGCAGCCATCCTTTAAACTCATTAGAATGAAACAGTGAACATTTTTAGTGTGATCTCTGTTGACCCAAATCCATAAAATCTCCATCTTATTTAAACTAAAAATAATTTATGCATGGTTTTCCTCATAACATGTCTCTTTTCATCTCATACCACCAAAGACTAAGCTAGTGGGGTTTGAAAACTTATTTGTTTGTAAAAAGTGATTTTGATATCTGAACATTGACCAGTGCTGATACATGTGAAACAAACCTTGTGTATATAGCAAATGGCAGTACCAATGACAGCTCCCTGTCCCATCAACAGCCCCAAGTTCTACATGAAGCAGAGGAGTTTATTAGATGTAAGACATCAAAACTATCATTCTCTTTCTGGATTTCTCCAAAATACAGAGTATTCTGAACTACCTAGATTTTACTGAGCACCTCAGGAAACTGCTAATTGAAGAAATCTTAGACTGTAAGTCTTTAGACACCACTTCTTAAATAGCTGACTTTTCCTTGGTTTTGATAGAGCATTCTACTGTGAAAGGTTGTAGGAAGAGAAAATCAGACCATAGTTAAATTAAGAGCTACAGTCCCTACTGTCAGGAAATATTCATACCTTCAAAAAGTGATGATGGTTGTGCATAAAGAAAGATGTGGAAAATGTGAGAAATGAGTAATTAGTCATAAAGTCATATAGACATAGAATGGTTTGGGTTGGAAGGGACTTCAAGTATCATCCAGATCTAAACCCCTGACACAGAGAGGGGCATCTTACACTGGAACAGGTCACTCAGAGCCACATCCAGCATGGTCTTGAATACCTCCAGGATAGGAATCTACCTCTCTGGGGATAAACTCTTTCAGTTCCTCCCCATCCTCACAGTAAAGAATTTCTTCTATGATCTTATCTAAATCTATTCTCCTTCAGCTTAAGGCCATCTGGCCATGTCTTACCACAATGGCCTTCTGAAAGTCTTTTTCCAGCCAACAAGAAATGTTGGTACTGGAAAAAGACTTCAGGTACTGTAATGTGCTATAAGGTTTCCTCAGCACCTTCTCTACCCCTGTCCTTGCAGCTCCAACTCTCGCAGTTTGTCTTCACAGAAGAAGAAGAAGGAAGAACTAAGATGTTAAAAAGGTATTTCACTATTTGGAGTATTGAAGGAATGGTGAATTCAGCTTTACCTGCCAAGCTGCCAGTGTTTTCATTGACTTGGAATACTTCCTGAAACAAATTTCAATATTGCAAACCATTTGTTTTCTAGAAGTTACATAGTAATTGGTGGAAAATTGATTCGTGGTATAAACTGGAAATTTCATATCTCTAATTTTCATTTGTCTACACCATTTATTTTATCATCTTCTGATACTTTATAGGTATGCATAAGTATCTGCATCTCAGAAGCCTTTTTGAATATCTATTCATATTTTCTTTTCGCCTTCAGGTTTGTACTCTGTTGTCATAAGCCATATAATGTCATCTACAGCTGAAGAATTAAAAAAATAGCTAAAGAGCAAGGAGCTAATATTTGAATTTGATTTTTTGTTTCTAACCACAGTGCAGTCATTAGGGAAAACTATAAAGAAATGAAAAAAAAAAAGACAGACTGGAGAGTCAGGAAAAAAGAAAATTTTTTGATTAAGAAAAATACTGAATTCATGTCTGTTCTTTTTTATTCAATCAGAAGTCTTCTCATATGCAGTGTAGGTAGTAAAATGGTCCTACTTTCCCATTGTTTCTCTGTACAGTATTAACAGTGAATTGTTGACTGGAGGTCACACAAAGGCATTCATTAGCTGAACTAAGTAATCACTTTTTTTTAACACCAAAATGCCTACAACAATTAATTTCTATTTAATGGTCATGCATAGTTCTTTTAGAGTTTGCTAATAACGAATACTTTTTCTCATTGAAGTGGCATTGATCACAAATTTACAGTCGCCTAACTGATTCAACATGACAAATGTCACAGACCAGACTTTCAGAGCCATTGCTTTTGCATATGTATAGCAAAATCAATTTAAAAGGCAATCCATACTACAAGTGTAGAGAAGTAGTTATTAACACAGTACTATAAAGAAGTCAATCCCTCCAAGAAGATTTACTTCTCTTGAGTAGAGGTATGCAATTTATTTCATTAACTTAAAAGAGGCGCACTGACTTCCTTCCCTTTTTGCTCCCATATTACCTCTTTCCTAATCCTGGTTCACAACCATTGCAGTGAATGCCGCGAAAGCGAATCGATCCATTTCAGTTTAGGAAAAAATGCCCCTGGTTGATGTTTCAGCTGTCTTTTTAACAATGTTAAATGGTTGGAAACTGTTGGGTGAAAGATTTTTACTGCTTGCTGCAAGTGAATAGTGTAAACAGTATTGATCTGCTATGAGGGTTTTACAGTAGAGAAACATTCAGTACATTATTTAAAGGATAAATATCTATTTGATTTATTCCTAGTTTTTATCCAAACATTTATAAGGCAGCTTTTCCTTCCTTTGCAAGTTTTCTTTAAAAATAGAAATGACATCCAGGCCTCTGTTTAGATGGACTTGCTCCTGTTATCACCAGTAAAAGCTGAAATCCTCTCAGAAAGAAAAGGAAATAAAGCAGTGGTGGGAGATTTGATGTTCCTGTAAGTGATGAAAGTGGGAACTGTGCATCAAGAAGAGGAAGTGAGAAATTATTCAGATCTTCCAAGCTGGAGCCAGATGCCAGAAGGCAAAGCTAGAGATACTAGAAGGCACAACCTGGAATCTTCAAATCTGCTACAGGTTTGGTTATAATAATATTCATCAAAAAACTCTGAAAGTGACAACCCAGAGATCACAAATTTGAAACAATGAGAGCTAAAGGAACCACAGAGGCTGCAATTGTGACATGGAAAAACCCAACATGCCTGATTTTTCACCTAGGATATATAAAGGACATATTTTCATTACTAGTTCAATGCTTTCCAGAGAAAGGATGGGGTTTGCTGCTTTCAATACACTGCATTTAATTCCTTTGCTAATAAATCTATACAAACAGAAAGGCAGAAAGAGCTGTTAGTGATTGTATGGTTAATTCATAGCATTTTATGCTTTTATTTGGTTTGCATGGCTATGTACCCTTTGACTGCCCTCATTCATAGAAGTCAGTTAAACAGATATCCTTTTCTTAGCAGTTTGCATTTGTGGACTGCAGAGCAAAGTGCTTTGAACTCCTTTATGGAGACACACAATAATCAGATCTAACTTTAGCTGGTGTGGCAGAAAAAAAGACAAAGGCTTTTTTTCCTCTCAGAACAAGCCAAAGTGCACCTTAGCTCACCTACTGCAGAAGACCAGATCTGTACAATATCTCAGTGTGAAGCGACTGTAGAAGAGATAAATTAGCATAACTGACTGTTTCACTTGCAGAGATTAAATAGCCTTTTACTGCAGATGTTTACCAAGGAAAATGCTCCCTGGTGGAAGACTATAAACAGTTAAGATGGATTTGATGAGAATTTTAATTGCTGCTATGCAATTGGTAATGGAAAGGTTTTATTAAACACCATGTGAAAACCAATCGATGTTTTTGAGAAAAAAAGATCTTGGTAGCTCAGTGTTTGGGCATATTAGTATTTTGCGCAGGAACAGATACCTTAATTTTTGTTCCCATTCCTTCTATCTGACTTTTAAGAGCAATTTGACTAAGAAGGCTAAGTCATACTTCAATGAGATAAGAGAATGAAAAAGAAAAAGCACCTGACCCCCATAATCTTTTCTTCCTGAATGCAGCTGAAAAATTGCTGTGTGGACCCTTGCCTTTCTCCCTCTTCAGAAGCAACTAAGTAGTTTGAGTACTCCTTTCAGGAAGAACTCAAATAGATTAATTTTTTCACATGATGGTAATTTGCTTTGCACAGGAAAGACCTAAGAGCAATGCTGTAGGACGTTATAGAGTTTTTTTCAAATCTTTCACTAGAAACTGTTCCATTTTGCATGAAACTATTAAATATTCACCACCTCTCTCACCGGAAAGATAGAGGGAGAGGACATAGCTGCATAACATAATGACTAGCTCTGAGACCTGGCTTTCTTGCTCCAATGGATACTTCAATTCCCTGCTCCAGTTAGTTCATGAGCTGGGACCCATGTCTTCTTCTTCCCAAGTGAATGCAGTAACAGGCTATCGCATCACGCTTAACTTCTCCTTCAGCATAATTGTTTACTGGGCCTTACAAGGCGCAATAACATTTGGTTTGTAGAGCACTCACAGCAGAAACGTATATTCAGTGCTCCATTGTTTCCTGCTTGTCTCTCTGAAGCCAAATAAATAATCCTGCTGTCATACTTGCCCAAAGAGAAAAGGGCAGTACCCCCTTCACCACACCTAGAATGCCTTTGTCTGGACGCAGTGATGTACGCTCCACATATTTGTCTTAAGTAACATATATGAGGACATGGGTGTAATTTCTGTGTAAAACAGGACTTGGGTGTAATTTCTGTGTAAATGCTCAGCACTGCCATTAGGTACAAATGTTCCACAGTCACTGGGGCACCTAAGAGGTGTAAAATCTATTGGGGTGCAGCTATATCTAGGGCTTTTATCTGGAAGAAAACTCCAGAAGAGATAGTATACATTAGGTAAACTTCTTTAAGAAATTATGAGATAGACATTATGTTTATTGAGATTACATCATCATGGCTTTTTTGAGGGAGAAAAAAAAAATTACAGTTTTAGATATGAAAACATATTGAAACCAAACAATCCAGTGATGCTGCTAAGGTGGACACTTTCTTGGTAGGCAGCACTAATTGCTGCAATAGCTTTTAGGTGTTCTAATGCACTCAAGTGAATTATGCACCACACTGCTTCTGAATGACACAGCCATTTCTGACTCCATTAATATGGAAGATTTCAGCCAAACGCTTTTAAACGATAGCTTCTCTTTATTTGTAATTTCAGACTCTATTGATTTCCTTCTGTTCCCTTCATTATGATTTCAATTGATTACCTTGGCAACTGCAATAACAATGATTGCACTTGACACTGTCTGAGACTCTCTAGATGGTATTTGAATAGGAATGGTATAATTGGAGGAAAATGGCTACAAGAACCTGCCATTAATGTTACACTTACACTTTACTTTTATTGACTTCACTCTCTTTCTAACAGGCCCTTGTCAGGGATTCTCTTGCAAATATTAGTTAGGATTTCAGTGACTCCTTGAAGTAAAAAATTCTTATTAACAAATAGAATACTTTTTGTGCTAGGTGTTTTTTCCAGCACTGTGTCACTTCAGGGAAATGTCCCACCCTACATGAGATTTTTGTTCCCTTGCCAGAAAAGCTACCAGTTTTTATAAACAATGTTCCTGGCCAAGGGCTTTCTTTTACTAACTGTATTATGTCCTTGCACACAGAAGAATTTCAAGTATAAAGGCATTACTTCAGATTAAAAGTTAATATGGATTTATTCAGTTTCCTTGCATTTTATGCCATATAGATGAAAAAATCCACATACCTTTCTCAGGGGAAAAGTGTCTGTTTATATTATGTAGCATTTCAGTTCTTCAGTTTGCACTTTAGCTTTATTCAAGAACTGTCTACAATGTAGTACTGGTATCCTACCTTTGGAAATAATACTATACTGGAGGTTTCTTGTTCAAGGTATGTCAGAACTGTATTTATGCAAGTGGAAATATGGCAGATGAGAGATTAAAGCAAAAGAGGGACATCCTTCTCTGAAAATTACAAAAGGTAATTCATATTTATGAATACAATTTTAGAAAGAAACTATTTCAGTTTCCTGTTTGTCACTGTGTCCATGACCTTTCATTTTGATTTTATGCCACATAACCAACAATATCTTCTGATTAAAGCTACCTTCTAAAAATGTCAGTCATTTGGTACTTTATATAATAATAGTATTTCCGATTCTAAACCGACCATTTCAATTTCAAAAAGAAAGGACATACCCCAAAAATGGATTCTTTTCCTTAAAACCTAGGGAATTGGAAGTGATAAGGAGTAATTTTAGCAATCTGCCTTTCTGTTATCAGTTGTTCAGTTGCAATGAAGAGCAGTGCTCTTCTTCCTTAGGCACTCCATTATAGAGAAGCTGAATAATTACAATTAGTGACTATTGATACTTGAAGTTGTAGGTTAGGAGAGGAGCACTGGAAGTCAGACATGATAATTTTCTTCAACACCCTTCTCCAATCTGACCAACAGACTCGAGTAGTCTGAGAGTCAAGAAAAAGTAATTGTAGAGTAATGAATATTGCATGCTGTCACTATACTTTCTACTGAGAATATTTATCCATAATTATCCATATCAAAAATGGAAGTGAACTTTTCCTTTTATCCCTGGCCCTGATATGCTTGGTGAGGTAAGAAAACTCTTGGGAAGCCCAAGTCAGTCTTTGATCAGACTTTATAGACATGAAATTCAAGTATGCAGAAATTTTTAAAAGTGATTCAGCCTGTACCTTTATCTCTGGTGTCATTCAGGGCAATGTAAAATTTGCCCTAACTCACATGGAAACAGCTTTAGAAAGTATGCTTAAGTAGTTCCTGAAAATTTCTGATTCAATCTCATAGGACAGTTCCAAGTAGAAAACAAACAGTGTCCTTGTATTGGTCTATATAGTTGTTTTACATGAATCATGAAGAAATGTGAGAAGTTTAATTTCATAAAGTGCCATCTTGTCTTCCAACAAATGTTGGAAGATGTTACCAACAATTCAAGAAAAACTGGTGACATCAGTAACTGGAAAGGCAAACTTCAAAATAAGATAAGTTTTTTGGAGGAAAAAAAGAAAGTGTAGTTCAATAGAATATTGTACAAAGTGATATGGTCACCCAATAGGGAAAACCCAAATCATTTGAGAAAATGGATACATTACTCAGAGGTCTTATTTCTGTAATTCATTCACTTAGGAATCCTGGAGGAATTCTCAGCCACATAGCCTGAGATTTGGTATAGGGTTGACCAGAATAATTATTTTCTAAATAAAATAGCTGTAAACCTGTAAGACCCTTGGAAAGAGAAAGAGACATAGATTAAGAAGGAGAGAGAATGAATTTTATGGGAACTCCTTGCATGTGTTGATGTTGTCATCTCAAGTAAACAATGGAAAGGAATCCACTAGATTGAGGTGCTATAATGAAAGGGTCTTAGTGTAGGCCAAAAGTAATTAAACTGTAGTAATGACTATTGGGAGTAATTCAAGCTTAAACTATATAAAAACATTAAATATTAATTATTTGGCTGTATTCAAGTTTCTTTAGGTTCACATAGTCATACTTGCTTTGAATGGTTCTCATTGTTATGCTACCAGAGAAGAACCCTTCATTTTCACTTCATCATTGACCAAGAAACACCGTGATAGCTGAGCTTGAGCCACCTCATTGAATGAAGGCAATGCTGACTTAACAGTTCATCAGCAGCCATTGCAGCAATTTGTTTATGTTACATTTCTTAGATGTTGTGATGTGCAGGAGACTGTCTGCTTCTTTAAGGGCATCTGGCTAAGGGCCCTCTTCAATGGAAAAAGTGGATAATAAGGAGAGGGGAAAACTTTAAACAAGAAACTTCAGAGACAGAAACCAGATCAACACAGGAAATAACGAGAGACACCAAGTCTGCCCATTCACAGTTACTGCTGAGGACATGTAAGAGTACAAGAATGTTTATTCCAAAACAGTTTTCTGATCATGGATGTGGTTAGCTGGGAAATGGAGTAAGAAAAGGAGCACCAGAAACAAAATATACAGACACTCATGTCTAACCAGAAATGGAGACAATAACAAGAAACAACCTCACCAATCACATCAATTGGTGGGCTAGCAGGAAACTGCAGATGCCCTTTGCAGGAAAATCAGCCTGCACCTGATATTATTACAAACCAGAAGAGATTCTGGGGCTTGGGCTAGGAGAAATATACAAACCCATGAAGTGATATGCAAGGGAAGGAGAACCACAAGGACAAACAGTAGGAGGCAGGCAGAAATGAATTATAAAGGGGGCTGGTCACTCTTTTAAAACAGGATAAGTCTGTACTCATTTCTGGCTGAGCCCTGAGCCTGATCACCACAGTCTGTTCTATCTTGTGTTTTTGGCACGTGTGTGCTGCAAGGACTAAGTGCTAGCTACAGGCAAGACTTCTGTGTGAGTAAAATTTGGGACCAACCACAGGAGTCAGGCTGAACTTGTAGGAACTCTGACCTGTGGAGCCAGCTACTGGAGTGGTGTCATAATACTGGGAACTGAAGTGAATTGGAGCCTTTAGCCTCCGTTTACTGCAGCAGGAGTAGTATGCACCCTAAAAACCACCTGAGGAGAAATTGACATGACAAGAGTTGATTGAGATGCTCAGTGCTGGCAGCTGAAGCAGACTGTTGGTGATAGCCCATGGGTCTTGTGCCAGCTGCGAGTGACAAGTGGCAGTACCTTCCCTAAACCCAGTAAATGCGTGGGAGGGAGGGGTTTGTGCTTGTATTCACTAGCAAACATCAGACTGCACTAGCTAGCCAGGGGGACTTGTGAGTGTGGGGATGTCTGTGGAACAAAGATGTGAAGGCCGTGTGTTCCCTACAGAGCACTGAGCTGAACCAGACAGAGGGCAAGGGGCCTATAAAGTGGGCCCAGGATACAAGCAGAGCCAATGGATGAACAGAGGGAATGTGATGACACTTGAAGGACTTGAAAATATGTATGTGGTTGTAAACTTGGAGAGTATCTTGTATGCACTGCACTAGTATCATCCTACCTCTTCCAGCCCAAGAGAAAGAAAGGACTCACCTGTCTGTGTTCTATGTGATTCCTTTCTTTGGGTGATGTTAAAGGCATGGTCTTGCCTGTGGCAGGTTGTGTGACCTGCTGTTTCAGTACTCTGTGTGTGCCTTCTCTGTGCATGTCCATGCTCATGTCTGTGTGTGTGTTCCTGGGATATGTGCTCAGCTTCACCTCTGGCTGAACCAGTAAACAGGACAGCAGGAGATGAGTCTCTTAGGATAGACAGAGCCCTCATGCTCCTGGGCATACCTGTCTGGGCTTCATGAGGAGGTCCTTGGCAAGACCAGCTCGATGGACCCTTAAAAACTAGTAAAAGACCTACAGACTGTTTTGAAATTCTCCAGCTCTGTTCATTAGCCACAAGAATCTTGGTGCCTATCCAAGCATGCTGGGTTTGCCACGTGATTGCTAAACACTTTCAAAAGATCTGTATCATTTTTTAAGTGCTGTAACAGTTGCCTTTTCCCACTCTCCAAATGTTGTATGGGTCATAATTATGTCCATATTTGGCATTGATCTATTTTTATTTTTGACCAGACAAGCAAGGACTAATTAATTCAGCTTCCCAGGTAGCATCTATACAATTTCCCAATACATAGATGGACAGAAGAAACCCAGAAACAGTGGAGCACGAGGTAGGATTACAGAAGACACTGTAGTCCTTTGGCTTCATAACAGCATCATGACTGACAGTAACAAACCATCAGCCTTTTGTGGAGTTTGCCATGGCTGAGTTTGCAGAGACTTGCTGTGTCCAAGCTTTTTCAACTGTCTGATGACAGGCTGGTGTAACTGAAAGCAATATTTTCCAATGAGTTGTGTACATATAACTCTAATGAGTAGTTATTTAGTGTAAAATGAAAAATACAACTGTAACACTGTATTGTATAGAGCAGAGAAGCACTGATATACGTGAAGATATGAGATGTTGGATAAAGGACAACCAAAATGGACAGTTACAGGGAACAGCTTTGGCACTGAAGAACAGAAAACCTTAAGCAAGTCAGTGGTGGTCACTAATAGAGATGCACATCTGGAACTGTAGAAAACTTATATATGGCTTAGCAAAGGAAAAAACAAAAAAAGAAATACTACTTACCAAACATAGAGGCGTCATGTAGTGAATTCATATATAATGTCAAGCTCCTGAAAAAACGGAAAGACATGAAAGGATATTATCAAACATTTAAAAAGTACTCCATGGGGATCTCAGGAGGGATCAAAGTGTGCACCATATTCCTTTCAGCAGAGGACTCCAGATGCTCATGATTCACCATAACACCTGCTCTGTCACCAGGTACAGGCTTTGGAAAAGGTGACCATGCCACCAAGAGAGCAGAAACAAACCAAGGAGTGTGTGTAACAACTTTAACTGATTTATTCTTTCTTATTCTGTTATAGTTAGCTGTGTAATGATAAGGTTCTGATTTTGAGTTCTACCAATACTACTAATCTCTTTGTTTGATTTATATGTGAGGTGTTTTTTTTTTACACTGGTAAGCATAAGATCAAGAAATGATAAAAGCTTTATTACAGGAATTCAGTACATTTGGGAACTATTTACAGACAGCTGTGGGTTGAAGGCTTAACCCATCAAAAGTTTCCATTTTCTTCCCTTCTGCCAAGTTATTTGTTTTATTTCACCAGTTGTCTCCATTCTTTAATCTCTTTCTTATCTCTGTTCTCCAACTTCTTTTTCCTTCCCCTTTCCTCTGTTCCAGTTTCTTACTCTTGTGTCACTCTGCTTTTTGTAAAGTCCCCTCTCTTCTCCATTTGGCTCCCATTAAAGTGTTTGCAGTGCATGACAACTCTGGGTAGAAGGAAGACAATGCCCGTTACAGCACTGCAGGACAATTGAGTCTGAAGCCTCTAATAAATGAATAGGAAGTAATTCCCTTCTTTGAAACTACAGGAACAGGACAGTGGAATTGCCTGCTTGGAAAAATCCTCCAGTTCTCAATGCTCTTTTTTTTGTTTTGGAAACTTTTGCTCCCTCTTCTGTTCATTTTCTGGGCTGGCACCTGGTTCCCTTTTTGCAGAATTTTATGGGGATTTCTGTGTTCTTTGACTACCACACAGAATTGAAAAAGCCCCAGATTACATCCAAAACTTTGAGAAAGAACTGTGAAGAACTGTTTTAAAGGCTAAAATGTTATTTACCCCAACTTCTAATTTCGGTACATCTAAGCAGAAATCAATGTGAAATTCAGAATCAGAAATGTGCTTGCTGTAATGAAGTTTTGCCACAGTTGTTGATAACATCACTTTCCAGCCCAAATTTCATCAAACTCTTTTTCTGTAATGATTCTCTTGTTTAAGGATTAAAGCCCCTAGTAATTGTCTTGAGTGTTTATACCCCTTTAAGAACGTTAGAGCTTGTCTATACAGGTCTGCATAGAAATGTGGCACAGTACTGACATCATGATGAAAAGAGTTTATCTACCACGCACACACACACACACACACACATTTTTATCACAAATGGAAGCTCCTCTCCACTTCCTTTCTTCTAAGTTCTAGCCTGCATTGCATCACTGAGGAAGCAACATTCTGGCTTATACTTTGAGTGGCGCAAGTATGAGATGTGAATCTATATGTAAGTATATGCAATGCCTATAAAGGTCATGTAGAAACAGATGAAACTCTATGTAGAAATGCACCTTTTAACAAGTATCAATTTTTATGGGAATATTTGAAGGAAACCTACATTTCAATAATAGTGCACTGTATTGAATTAATGTACCAAGAATTTCTTCTTGAGATATTGCATCAGAACAGTACCATTAGTTTTCTAAATGCAGTTTTTACCTGACAGTTTAGTTATAATATATAATTTTCACACACCTGTATGATCAAAAAGATACATAGAATACTATAGGTAATATAGGTTTGAGGTTTTTTAGTAGAAAGGTTTTGAAACGATGGTAAAAAATGAGCTAACTCAGATAAAATTTTTTTGGTTCAGCCTCATTTCTACTTTATGGTTCCTATTTCTTTTTCTCTTTCCAGAAAAGGAAAAATTATTGAATTTCATTCTGATTTGCCGAGTTGCTGACTACAGTGGAGAATATCACTTCTCTGAATAGCAGTCTAACATTTAAAAACAGCCTACAGGTGCACTTTGTCTACCATTTGGTGTGATGGAGCAAGCACAACATCTTATTGTGTTGACTTCTGTACCTTGCTGAAAATTGAATATCAAGTTCTTTCCTTTTCACCTGTTTTTCAGTTTGTTTTTTTTTTTTCTGATGGCAGATTGCAAATATTTTTAAGTAAAAAAAGTGCCATTTGTTTTTTGGTGCAAAATATTCCAATAACGGAAAAAACTTACATCACAGCAAAAATAATGAATAATTCTTTTCTTCATAGAATGAAAAGGTTCCACTGAAAATGGTAACGCCATTAAAGGGCGGTTCTGGCTCTTAGCTTGTAAGTACCGTAGCTTAAAATGCATTAAAGAAGCTAAGGGAATTAGCTGACTATAATTAAGGCTGATAGAAATGGTAGATTGGAGTTGGCACAGTAAAGTATCTCATTCAGTTGGACAGTTTTTTAATACCTCCTTCTGTGGTCAGGAGTTGTCTAATCAGGTATCATCATGGGCTATGCTTCATATAATGGATGTCATGAACTTTCTTGTAGTGGTTCCCCTTATAAAATATGTTCAATTATGTAAAAATCCAGGAATCAAAGAAATTAATCCTAAAATATCAATTTAAGGAGCTTTAAGTGCTGAAGAATTATACTTCCCTTTGGTTGCTTGGTTTGGAAAAGTGAAAGTGCTGAAAAGCTGTAACTGTCACCAGTCTCAGTTTTGTCTTTTCAAAGACATCCTCAGCATTTCATAGTAATTATTCCTCAGATCCATCAGTTATTTCTTCCCATTTCAATTCCTCATCCCTTGCAGGAAAAAAAGTGCAAAATTATCCTGCTCCCCAATCTCCTCACCCCTAGAATGCAAGAATGCCAAGAATGGAGAATATGTTTAGCATTCTGCTTTTCTTTAGTTTTACTTTGACTTATATTGTGTCTTTTCTAATTCTAAGTTGAACCTTGTAACTAAGGTACATCTCATTCAGCCACTCTTGCCACTTTGGTTCCTCTTGTTTCCACTTAGTCCTTCCCCTGTGTGAGTTTTGCTAAAGCTCCTGAACCAGTACAACATCCTGCCTTGTCACATATTCTGAAGGAAATTAGTTGGAGAAGACCTCTATTTCAAATTTTCCTGCAACCAGCCTCAATCCTGTGGCTGAAGCTGTTAGAGTGAAGATACCTGGCTTCCCATTTGTTCTTGATCAGCAGCCACAGGTTGCACTCCAGGAGAGGATACCACTCAGTAAAGCTTTAACTTCCATGACTGCTGTACGGCCTGAAGCAAGTCTTCCAGCTGCAAGACAGAAAGGAGATGCAAAGTACGTGAACAGATAAAATGTGAGATAATGTGCAATGCCAAAATGCATTTCAGAATCATGAGGGCATGATAATTTTTCCCACTTTCATTACAGGAATATTGGTTAAGGAGTAGAGTTGGCACATGTATATATATAATAATTTATGTAATAAGAGTAAAATTGAAGTAAAATATATTGCCTTTCTGTAAAGCAAATGGCAACTTAGACTTTTTAATTTGTGTCAAGACAAGGAAGAAGCATATGAGACATCTTATGATACAGTCCTAGGATAATAATTAATAAATATGAAAATATTTATCAAATCCTACAAGAGCTCTTAGACAACTATATACATTAAGAATTATTAACAAGTAACAGAAATCACTTGCATTTCCTTCACTTAGGACCACCTTCTTCCCATACTGACAAAAGTTCAGAACACTTCCTGACATGCCAGATAATTTCTGGATATAAAAGAATTTAAAGTAGAATTAAGTCTTCACATTTGTATAGGTATAAATGTTTTTTTAAAAAAAACCCTCTAAAATATTGACTTCAGTAGACAGATCGAGACTATTTAAAGTTTTCTATTTGCAAGCTGGATTATTCAGTATGAATAAAACTGCCTCAAATTTCTCTGCTTAAGCTCTTAGCAAAAGCACAGATTCATAAAGAGAAAATAATCTGAAAATTCATTTCAGCTTTGCCAAATCTTCCTGAAAGTCCAAAATATCTAATTAAACCACAATCTCCTTAAAATATATTTTCTGTTCATCTTTTGGGTTACTGGATTTGCTTTTATGAGCAGGAACTGAATTGAAAAATGAACAAAAGAATCCTAGTAAATACTGTACACCTAACAAAGTAAAGCACAGCATAGTTCCTCAGTCTATACTCATGTAGATCTGTTCTTAGGTATGATCTGAAGCAATAAGTGTCTGAAAGGTTTTGTTTTCATTATTGAGAGCTGCTAAATGGTCTAAAAAAATATTGTCACTGCTACAGGTCTTGACTTGGAGACTTAAAATAATACTTCTATATAGGAACCTCTTTCTCGATGATGGTTTAACACACATATGAAAGTGCTCCGTCAATGAATTACACAGGAAAAGAACTTTTTTTATTATTAACCTAGTCTGGAACTGTATCAGTAGTGAGCTCTGCATTCTGAGGAGGCCACTTGATCCAGATGAGTCATCTGCACATCATTAAAGATAAACTGTTGCAAGGCCAAAACCCAGAGTACTCAAAAGGCAATTTTTTCTGTTATCTGATTGGCATCTAGGCATATTCAGTAAGAACTGAAACAATTTATGCAATGGAAAGAAATAACTTTTTATATTAAAAAGCATTCTTTAACATTTTCCTTACAAGCCAAGTATATTTGGTATTTTCCATCTGCTTAAAGTGAGTCAGTTAAGCCAAAAGTTGTCAAAGTAGGTTGTGAGTGAGGAAAAACAGATGCTGAATTCTTTTCAGAGTAATAAATGCATGTTTTCCTGGTAAGCTCCTATACACTGTTCAAAAAAAAAAAAAAAAAAAAAAAGAATTGTAAGCAATAAGATGTTTGGATTACTAAAAGCTTCTCCCACATGAAACTGAGGTGTCTGGCAGCGACTGCTCTGTCTGCTCCTCATTGAAGAAAGAGTTTACAACCCTTTACTGGGACAGCAGCAGCTTGTTAGCAGGGCTCAGGCCTGTTTTTCCCATCCTTGATATACCTAAGAAAATTGAGGTTTAGGCAATTGTTAAGATTCAGACAAGAAATTAACATGATCCTTTAACAAAGTCCGCAAGCTGAGAATGTCTCCCACATCATAAGGTAAATCAAGGACATGGTGCAGGCCTTGGGAATCCTAAGTATGTCTGCATCTTCTGTGGAAGGGGATGACATCTCACTAAATGTTTTCTGCTAAGTTACTGCTGTCATCAGTAACATGGTAGTCCTGGTGTCAAGCACTGTAGTGTAAGTAAATGGCATGAACAAGCCTGAGAGCACAAAGCATCATCCAAAAACTCCTGAGCATGCAGAGACATTGAACAATGCACAGAAAGTCAGCTCTGAACTTTCTAACACAGGCAGGTATGGTCTGTTTCCTTAGTCTGTTCTACATCATTCTCATTACTCAAATCAGTTTAAAATCCCATCTGGAACTCTTCCAGCTAAAATATTTTGAATGGATACTAAATGAAATGTTTTTTCATCTTAGTTTCCAGGGTTGCTTAATTTGCTTTTTCTTCAATGTGCTTTAAAATTTAAGTATATAAAACTTTTATTCTTTCCTTCCCTCTTGTCCTTTCTCTTCCACTTCTTTTCTTCATTATGTTGCCTCTAATAATTATCTTTCTGGCTATTATTCCATCATTTTCTAAGAAATTAGTTAAATCTGCAGTGAGCTGAAATCCTTCTGATTTCTGAATTCATGAACATTATGTTCATAGGAAAACTTCCTGTCAAAACTCTGTATTTTTATTGTCACTGTAGCGCAGACCACTTTGATGACAAGTTTCAATCATATTCCCTATTAGCTATATACACACATTTCCTCCTGCTTCAGCTGTCAACAAGATTTTCAAGTGGAACACACTGCATACTTGGAATACTTACATCAGCTCTCTACTTACAATTTTTCTGCAAGAGATTTGGAAAAAGGACTTGTTCAGGAAACCTGTAAAATCAATGATGCTTTGAAACAATTGTACAAAATGTGTGCTACAAAATTCTGATACTTACTTTTCTGAACTTAGGCATAATTCCCATTGGATAAACTACAGTTCCATGGTTTAAGCATAAGCTTGCTTCTCTTTTTTTTCTTTTTTTTTTTTTTCTTTTCTTTTTTTTTGTTTTTGGTAAGGATTTATGCACTCTTTGGCAGAAACAGCAAACAGTTTCGAGGTATTACCCTGCCAAGCAATCATAAATTATGCTTAAAGTAAAACCCATTGCTGAGCTTCAATCATTTATTGCATAATGAATGTATATTTCAGATACAGTGAAACATTTATAAGGTTACTGAAAGTATAGCAATTGATCAAACATAGGTGAAGGCAAACAGCAGTGCATTTCGTATTTATGAGTTTACTGGTGATATATTGTATAAGCTATTAAATATAGTTAAATATACTATCTTGTCCCACCCTCTCCCTGCTCAAAACCCCAGACTCTTATTACATCATTACTGGAAATAACTAAATACATTTATGATGAATAATTCATTAACAAAACACTTAATTTACTATTAAAAAAAGAAAACTTTTTCTGATGAAGATAATAGCAAAAATTAATATGGCACATCATAAAGGTCAGATCACACATCTCAAGTGGTCTTTTTTGGTTGCAGTTATGATCACATTCTTCCTCCAAGCTGAGAAATGTCTGTTCGTATTTCACACACATTCACTTAATGGAAGTAGCCAGGTCTGCCCTGCTATAATTTTCAAGGTCTGAAATTAGGTAAGATTTGAAATGCTCCCATCCTCCATTTCTTTTTTTAGTAATTCATGTATTTTGGCCTCATGAATGTGGTTTGTGAATCTTTATGAGAACATTGGTATAAATAATAATCAAATTAATCAAAATAATTATTGTATTGAGTAAGAGTATAACAAATCTGGTTTTGCCTGTATGAAAAAGTATGCAATAGATCAAATACTTTTAATAAAGATGATATATGAAACATATTGAATATCCATGTATCTACTGTTTCTACACATTTAAGAAATGGTGAGGATAGAAATTGAATGCAAGGATTATTTCATTTAAAATGCACAAAAAAAATTTGACACCCAATTACAAAAGCAGAGTGCAATGATTGACAGCTTGTCACCAAGAAAGTTAAGTTCAGAACAAGTTTTTACACAACATAAGAAAACATTGCAGCTGCTGGGGCAAAGCCTACCTGAGGGCTCACACAGAGGAGACTTTGACAAAATTTGCCCATTTATAACTGATTTGATCATGGAAATATGAGCTGAAAAACAATGAAGCAACACAAAAAAGATTGTCACATAACCAATGCAAGTTTCATAGTTGTGTAAGACATCAGGAACAGGGGTACAGAAGATGACAAAAACCCTGGTGACAGCTGCCAACTGGCCGCAGATGAGGAATCACAGAGACTGGCCCTGAGCCCTGTCCTCAGTGCATGCTGGATTCCTGACATGCAACATAACAGCAAAAACAGCAGTTCCACAGTTAGGGACCCATGTCAACAGGTGTCCAACACTGTGCTAAGGCAAAGCCTGCATTGCATCTCTACTGTGTGGAGGTCACCTGTTCACTTGAGTGTCCTGGGCCTGTCATGCTGGACTGAGCTGTGCTGGTCTGTGGGCAGCGGCTGGTTCATGTGAGTGTAGTGTGTGTGAGTGTGTCTTACAACAAAAATCTTAGGAGAGGAATTGCAATTCACTTGCTGTACCCATTGTGCTTAGGAAATTGATGTCTGATTGTCAATTATCTGCATAAGCAAAACAACTAAGCAATGTTGTTTTGCTTATGCAGATATACCACCAACACACTCTGTGACAGATTTCATAAAAGCATTACATACATGCTCCAGAAGAAAATATGTGATGTTATTTTTCCATGTGTGAGAAGAAAATCTGTGTTTAAAAAGAAACATTTTTTTTTTTTAAGAAGCATTTTTCATTGATTGGAAGCAGATTTATTGCAGTTCATATGAAAAATGTCTGAGAGCACTATAGACAAAAATCATGGGGGGGGGGTTTCTCCTTTTTGCACAAAAGAAAATAAATATAGTACAATTACAGTTGCATATGAAGCCACCTGAAAGTAGCTTCTAAGTTTAACTGTGATGTGAATAATTTTGTTGTGTGCAGGTCTTTAGGATAACCATTGCAAGAAAAGTCATTGTGGTCAAACATTCCCTAAATACAAGCAGAGGGCAGTAACCTGTAAGAACTTATTCTTTTAATGAGAAGAAATTACCTGTAGAAGAAGAAATGTTATGTGTTCTGCTACATATCAGATGAAATGTTTCATGTTCTGTAACATATGGGGAAAATAATCACAATTTTGTGTGTATACCTACCCTGAAAAACAAGGACCATCTTCAGGCTTGCTGTAATGGCTAACTTACAGGGCTGCTCATTTCAGTGCTTTGCACTACTGCCCACCAAATGGTGTGAGAGAGGAAAGATGATGAAGTCCAATTATGACTAAAAGCAGGAAGTTATACATAAAAGTTCACTAGAATTGCACAACTGACACATGAGACAGTATAGCAGATGGTGAACAAAAACCCTCTTCACACAATATTTTGGGTTTGAATTTAATTGCTGGAAATCTAGCCAATACAACTGTTTATCAAAAATGTGCAGTGACTGTAAGAGAAGATAAGTGTGATAATTATGAATGTGCTTGTCTGTGATACTTCAAAGGAGGACCAGATCATTGAGACTTTGCCAACAACCACTGCTGCACAACCCTGCTCAGCATCAGGTCTTCTTTCATATAAGGAAAGGCAAGCATCTGGGAAATTTAACTTGAGCTGTACTTTCTATATGGAGAGAACAGAAGCAAACACTTATTTCACACTGTGGTGTTTGGCTTATAAGCAATTCTTGGTGTGCCAGTAGTAACAAGCATAAATGTAGAGTCAATATTGTAAAGCAGGAAGAAGTGAATGCTGACATGTTTACAGCATACCAGACTGTATTTGAAGGGTTTGGGTATGTTCCAGGAAAACAAACCATAAAAATGAACTCAAATGTTACACTAGTAGGAAAGAACTGGAGAAAGTAATGGTGACATTACAAAGAAAACTAGAAACACAGCTAAGTTCTGTTAGAGGGCTGCAAGTTAGAGAGTTTCAGAGACTGAAATGCAATTGCTGATAGATCTGAAAGGACTCAGATAAAAATGTTTGGGTCCTTGTAAATCTAACTGTGCCTACAAGATAATAACAGTCTTTGCATATTACTGGAGAAAAAAACCCAGTAGAGAATAGAAAATTATTTATACATTTATGCAGTAGTAATGGTTTCAGTAATTCTATTGGCCAAAAAATCAGACCAGAAAGGAATCTGCAACTGTACACTCTTGAAATTTTTTTAAGAAAAATGCTGGTTTTCTAATCAACAACTAATGATTAGTGACATCATTCCAGTTTTTTACAGAGATGAATACAGAGACAAATAAAATGAGACATTCATCAAAATGTCAATACATGAGAAAGTTCAGGAGGTGCTAATACTTGCTTTTAAATAATTGAACACAAAGGGGTTTTTGGCTTGTTTCCTCTAACAGAGGATTCAAATTTCCTATTGAACCAAACTTTCTATAGCATAAACCATGTCTTTACTAGTATTTTACAAGTAGGCTGCTTTTTTCTCAGTACTTGTAATGCATATTGAACACAGGTAGCCCAAAAAACATAAACCTATAAAAGAAAGGAAAATATAGGGTTGTGTTTGGCTCTGGTCAACTTCATCAGTATATCTATAAGAAAGAGATGAATGAACATGTGAATTAGAAGTCACTTGACGTCACTTTTAGAAACACTTTGATAAGCAGTGCTTTACCACTAATATAGAGAAAGCAAGTTACCACTACAGAAATGCCAAATGAAAGCTGGATACAAGCCATGAAAGTGTTCAAAGGCAGCAGATGTCTTTTTCAGAGCATATTTGGATTACGGAAAAGACTTGAGCATGGAAGTCAGATCATAGAGAATGTTTGCATGAACAGTTGGGACACATCGTGCTATATTCTGTGTCACCTTGACTGATCTGTGATCCATTCCCCTTGATGTGTACCACTATGATAGAGAGCAAATAATGGCCAAGTGACACTTCAGCCACAATAAATATTAAAAAATTACAGAGACACATCACAACTTAAAATTAATATTTTCTCTTGACAATATTATAAAACAGTTGTTTTTGTAGGGCTCCATACGAGAAAGATAGAGCTACCTCAGTGGTTATCTTCCAGTGTACTTTCATAGAGACTTTCCAGTGAGGACATACCTGCATTTTTCAAACATCACATTTTACAGCGAATGAAAAGCATAGAGGCAGCAGGTCAGGAGCTGTTACTTAGCTCAAGAGAGAAACGAGTGTGCAATGCACACCAATACACTATTCACTGTTTTCTCCCCATACTTTTCTTTCTAACACTTAGAATGTCCTGGGTTTCACCTTGAAGCTCTGTCATAACATCTTTCCTGTATTCTGTCATCGTGTCTGGCCCAGATCAGACTCATGGTTGGCCCATATCTAAGTCTGTAGCATAAATAAGCACTCTAGTTGCTTCATTCATCTGCTTAATAAGTCCATTAATAGTTTGATAGTCAAATAGTCCATTAATTAACATGTGATATTAAACAGAGCGATCACCAAATTCTTACTCTCCATTTCAGAAGTGACCTCAGATCATGGGTCAGCCCTGTGTATACAGAACTTTCAATAAGTCTTCATTACTTTCCTTTGCTATCAACTTCCCTCTACTGTCATGTCAAGAAAATAATGCCTGCCTATCAGGTTCATGATATCCTCTTCCAAGACTGTTCAGCTTTATAACATCACTTCACATCGTGTCTCTCTGAGTTTAAATTACTATAAGGTAACAGTTTGGAAACATCTTTACAGACTTAAAATGCAAGAATGCAGAAATTCCAGCAAGGATGAAGGGATGAAGTGCCTACAATAATGATTTTAATGATCTCACTAACATATTTCTTAGCAAGTTTGTAGAGCAAAAATTAAATTTTATTTACTTATCATTATAATTTCCTCTATCAGTGTGGTTCTATTGCAAAGAAAATGTCCAAATTCCTAAAGAAAGCTAGTTTTGTTTTTTCTTGCTTTCTAATATATTGAATTACAGATCAGCATTGTGCTCAAGTACTTCACAATCCCAGGAGGACAACTGCAGGATAGAAAGGGTAAAGTTTCAAAATAGTGTGTATGACATGGGAAGCTAATGACCTCCTAAATGATACAGGTGCAATTAAAAAGCTTCACTGTATCCCCCTATTATTTTTGTATGCCAAAGTAGCCAGTATTTTACGCATTTTATGCATTACTTTATGCAAATTTGTGTTTGACCTCCTTTACTTTACTGTACCTGGGAGTCAAATGCATTGGCCAAAGTTTCTAGAAGTATATGCATAACACTAACTCTATATCTGATTTCTGGTGTTTCTCCTCTGATTTTCATACGCTAAATGATTTAAATTGCTGCATACATTCTCTTTGTCTAGAAATAAAGCTAATAAGGAATAAAAAACACTGTAAGAATTTATTAAAATATAATTAGTTAAAAATGCTTGCTGTCTTTTTAAAAATATTTATTAATTTCAGAGGCTTAATGGTGTCATACTGAACAGAGACAAAGAGTGATTGTGTCAATATTATCAAGGTCAAATGAAGTGCCATTGACTCCAACATGGTTTTGATACAATGCGACCTGACTAATAAAATAAAAAACTAATTTTAAAAATAATTTACCTCCTGTAGACCTTAAAATGGATTTTACTAATGAAAACGAGCATGGTTTTTTTCCTGATAGGTGAAGCATATGAGACTGTGGAAGCAAATATATGTTAACAAGGGCAAACAAAATGTCCAATAAGATGGTCTATCCAATTAGAAGTAATTTTGAATGTTGTCCCTCAGTGTTTAAACACAAGGGGTTTAGACTGCAGCCCAAACAAATAGACCTATAAATTGTTTATTTAGCAAGATGTTCATTAACAAGTCTACTCACTAGAACTGTTCTCTAATGACCAAAAATGTTGCTTAAATCCATGAGAGAAAACTGTTCTATATTATTTTCAGCTGGCATTTGAGAGAGACTAAGAATTCAGTGAGCTCTGTAGAAGCATCCAGTACAGTTCTTCAACCTGACTTTGGCTGCACAGAACAGTTAACAAGCCACAGGCAGAAACATCCACCTGCAGAGATATGTTTTTACAATCCCATCTTCGTTTACTTTATTAATATTTTAGCTAGATTTTATTTTATAAAAGTAATTTCAGGGAACTGAACACGAAAATGTATTAGAAATCCTTCAGAGGACAAAAGGGCAAGATCTACAGACTCCTAAGTATTAGCAGCTTATAGAAGTGACATCTGCATAAGAAGGAAACAAAGCGGACGCACATAAAACAAAATACATGCTACATACCGTATATGACATATGCCCACAAGATCAAACTTAAATCAAACTAAGTGGTATAAACTTCCAAGTAGGAACCAAAGTTCCAGGGTTTGGTTCTTTGAATAACCTGCATACCTGACAACAAATATTTAAATCCCCACTAAAACATTAGTGTTAAAATGGTTTCCACTAAGGAGGGCAAAGCTGCTCTGTAAGATGATTTTCACACTTGAGAATAAAGTAAAAGGAATCTTCCAGAGACTTTAAGTCCAATCTGTTAGTATACAGACTGGATGAGAGTCTGCAAGATGAGTAGGAAACTGCTAACAGGTTGCACTCAGTGGGTGGTGATCAGTGTTTTTTTCTCAGGCTGGCAGCCTGCAACAACTGGCATTCCCAGACATGGCCCCCATGTCACTCAGCTTTTGCCCTGGATTGGATTGGAAGCACCCTTACCAGACTGCGTGGTGAAGTGGACACATCACTCGGGAGAGCCTGCAGAGAAAGTCAGAAGAGTGAGCTATCAAGAACAGTCTGAAGTTTAACACAGACAAGTGAAAAGCCTGTACCTGGGATAATCAAAGAGATCAGTATAAGCTAGGAATGTGGGCTTGGGGAGCAGCCTTGCTGGGAAATCCTGGTAAACAACCTAAATAAACATAGATCAGTGTGCTACTGCAGCAACAAAGACAGAACTGATCCTGATCTGCATCCCGAGGGACATTATTAGCACAGGTAGAAGTGGGACTATCCCAATCTTCTCAGTGCTTGTCAGACCACACACAATATAAGTTCCAGTTCTGGTCCCCACAATTCAAGAAAACCACAGACAGAAGAAAAGGGTGCAAAGGAAGGCCACAAAAATGATTAAATATAAGAAAGAATTTTTTTTACAGGGACAACAACCCTTCACTTGAACAAGATCTCCAGGGGCATCCCAGTGTCCCTGTCTCTTGAGATTTTCCAAATGCAATTGGGCATGGTGCTGGCTAGTTCAATAAGAGCCCTATTGTCCCACGAATGGTTGGACTCCATGAAAATTGAGTCACTTCCAACTTGGGCACTTTTATGACTCTCTGATTTCATGACCTTTTCATAATCAGATTTGGACATTTTCGTCCACATGATTTCTTGTCAGGTAGTCAAGTAAGTAAAATAAAATATGCAAATGTAGGGCATATGAAAAAAGAGAAAGGAGACATGGCTCTGTTGCTAGTGCAAACAATGTCTAAAAAATTGTGGCTGACAAAGTCTTTCAAAGATTTCTTCATCACACAGTTCTAGAGATCATTTTAATTAGGATGAAGTCTCACATTATGAGATGCCTATCTCAGTTGGGAAGCCATAATTTATTGCCGGAGTTGACAAAGAAATGTTTTCTGAACACTCTCTTAGCTTTAACTTTTTAAGGATTTTTTTTAATATGGCCAGTTCTCAATAGCTTCAAAAGAAACTTGAACAGGTTGTTCTAAAGGAGGGCTTTGCATTGAAGAAGACTGATCACACCATTACATGATCAAGGGCAACATTTTCTTATTTGCTCCCATTTCCCCATTACCTGACAAGGCAGTAGCTCCTTATTGTCACATGCCCAAATTGAATTTCAGATCCATCTATGGTTAGCCACACAGAGGCCAAGTAGCTAGCTTTGGAGCTAAAAGCATAGTCCACTCCTACCTGCTAGAATGTCTAACTTTTCATGTTAGCATGTTTTTAGCCGAAGCTAAACTCTCCTAGCTCTGACACTGCAAGTTTAGACTCACAGAGGATGTTTGTGACCACAGAGTAACACTTGCAAGAAAATGAACAACTTTTAAAAGATTGAATCTGCTGCTTAGGGCAGTATCTCCTTACCTTTCAGTTACTGAAGATGAGAATTACTTTATATAAATCACAGGCTAGATTTAGCTCACATAGGAAAAAGGCAATCACAGGATGCGTAATTGAAAGAATTGTAATTACATTACATATATAAAAGGCTGATCTCATTGCTAATATCCTGTGTCATAGCATGGAAGCAAAGCTGAGGTATTAGAACTCTTGAGAGATCTCTCAGTTCAGACTACTCTCTGAAAGTTCTGAAGTTGTGTCAAGTAAGGATTCTATAAAAATGAGGGGGTTTTAGTTTGAATTCTTTGCCTTGACACCAGCTCCTCTTAAAAACTTTAAAAAAATATTTTGGTGATTTTTAACTCCCTCCTTGCTTACCTGCCTCCCTCTTCTTTCTCTTTATTCCTCCCTTCCCTCCTTTCTCCCTCCCTCCAAAGGGCTCACCAGCCTCCTAGAAAAACTGTTAATTGATTTGCTGAGAAAAAGGTAGGTACGCCAGGTACACCTGATTATTCGTATCATCTTTTCCCCACTCCTACCATGTCCTTCTTCTCCACTGATAAACTATTAAAATCAAGGGCTGCAAGTTCATTCTTTCACCTGTCCCCTCAGACACACAGGATCTCTCAGTGCTGCAGCTGCTCATGCCTACCACACTGAATTTAGGCCTTAGTCTTTTATCTTGTTTTTGGTTATCTGATGCCTGGCATTCTTCACTAATATGTACATATACATATATAGACTTTTCTTGGCTCTCTTTCATTTTAGGAGTTCATAAATGGCAAGTTCACCAGCTGCATAGATTTTCCCTTTTTAGAGAAGGAGACATAAGGAGAGAGAGAAGAAAAATATAAAAGAAAGGGTAGATGTACAGTACATGCATACAAATGCTTGATTAACCCTCTCCTAGGAATAAACTCAGCTCAGTGTGTTTTACCTTAGTAAATTACTTTCTCATCTATTTGTAATTCTTGCTAGAATATACTTTCATCTTCTGTAAGCACCAAGTCTGAATTCCTGCCTTTTGTTGATCATTTGGATGCACACTTAGAAATGCCATAAACTCAAACAAAATCCCTCACCCACATGACTCTTTTTTAACCCCATGAACTCCATGTCTGAAGTTAGGAGTATCAGGTTCTTTACTGAGATAAATATTCAATGATATAAAACTTACCTGGCTCCAATATGATGTGCCTTGTCTTCCTATATGTCCTCAGTTAACTGTTCCTCAAATCTTACAACACTGTTTGACTCAGAACCCCAGAAAGTACCCATTTTAAAATTTCCTTCCTCCAAAGAAAGTATTTTGATTTTTTTGCCTTTTCTTAAGCCAAAGAATTCTACACTTTGCTATTGTTGTCATTGCAACAAGGAGAAATTCAGGCTTATTCTGAAAATGGATTTAATAATACTGCAGTGCAAATCTGTTCAAAAGATTCTGTTTAACACTGAGATTAACTGACTGAGATCCAGTTGAAACAATTGGTGAAAATGACTGCATAGGTGCTGAAGATATAAATGGTTAAGTCAAAATGAATAACAAATACTTGGACAGTCTTTCCCCAAAGGATTTTTATTCTTTTCATATTAACATTATTCTGGGCATTTTCAGTCTATTTTATAACTTGATCAAAAATAAAAGGGATTATTTTCTTATCAGTGGTTTCACAGTTGACCTATGTGTGTCCCAACTGACAATCATAGTTATCAGTTCTGGCTCTTTGTCACAAGCACAAGGGAGTAGGCACTAATTTACTTTTCTCATGTGAACTGTTCTCTTCTAAGATGAGTGTAGTTTCTATGATCTGAAAAATCTTCACTGATTACAAATCTCTACCCTTAGAACATCAGCTCTAAATGAGCAACAAAGCAGACTGGATATTTCCTGAGAATTTTAGCACTATCCCAAATAATTACAGATGAAATTAAGGTGCTCTCTATATCAAATCATATTCAGTATTGGAGCTGTTCAGTTGTATTCAAGATTGTAATAAGAATACTTCTATGCCTTTTAGAAGTAGTCTTTTAAAGTACTTGAACACGGGAGATTACAATACATCAACAAACAATAAAACAAGCAAACAATAAAATGAACAAACAAACACAAAGAAACAAACAAAACCCCTCAGGAAGCTCAGCTCATATTTTACCCCAGTGCAGCCAGAAGTGCAATTCTAAAGCCTATTCATAGGGTCCTCCTTCTTTCCCTTTCTGAAGATAGGCATAATGCTGGCTTTCCTCCAGCCATCAGGCACCTCTCCTGTTTGCCATTATTTTCCAAAGACAATGGACAGTGGCTTAGTAACATCTGCCAGCTCCTTTAGCACGCTCAACATCATGGCTCATGGATACAAGGGTGTTGAGTCTGTCTAGCTGATTTCTAACCCAGCTTTATGACCAAGGGGAAATCTTTCTTTCTCCAGCCTTATTCTCTTAATTCTCTTAGTTGGGATTCATGATGGTCAGCCTCATCACTGAAGACAGAGGCAAAGAAGGCGTTCAGTAATTATGTGTTCTCTGTATCTTCCATCACCAGAACACCCACAGATTCAGCAGTGGTCCCACATTTCCCCTAATTTTCACTTTGACGTTGATGTACTTGTAGAAGCTGTGCTTGTTGTCCTTGATATCCTTTGCTAGACTCAATTCCAAGTGGGCCTTGACAGGGATGGCCCTGTCAAATCCCTGTATATTTTGAGCATGTTCCTACAGTCCCATGTAGCCTGTCCCTTTTTGCACATTCCATAAATTTCTTTATTTGTTTGAGATTTACTGGAATTCCCTTCTCATCCATGCAGGTCTCCTGGCCCTTTTTCCTGATTTCTTACTCCTGGAGATAAACTGGTCTGGAGCTTGGAGGAAGTGATTCTTGAATATTGATCAGCTGTCTTGGACCACTTTCTCTCCTAGATTCCCTTCCCAGGGGATTCCTCTACATAGGTCTTTGAAGAGGCCACAGTTAGCTCTCCAGAAGTTTAGGGATCTAGTCCTGCTTGTTGCTTTTTTTGTTTCCATGCACGATCCTGAGTTCCACCATCTCATGGTCGCTACAGCAAAGGCTGTACAAAGGCCCCACAAACCTTCAGATCTTCAACCAGTCCCTCCTGGTTTGTTAGTATAAGGTCCAGCGACACACATTTCCTTGGTAGCTTGTTGCGGTGCGTCCGTTTTTTATTTTAATAATTGTACGGGTTTGTTTTTTGTATCAACTAATGGTGTGTTCCACCCCCCCGCCCCCCCCCTCTTTTTGTACTTTGTTTGAATATGGTTTGTTCCTAGTTGGTCCCTCCCCTGGGCAAGCAAGCTGTTCCTGTCAATCTCCCTCTCTCTCCCTAGACAGCCAACCTGGTTACAGTTTCCCATGTTCGTCAGGCCTGGTTTCCCCTCCCCGAGCCTGTCAATCTCCTCCCTAGCCCAGCCTAGCTTCTAGAGAGTTCTTCTCTACTCAAGCCGGGACTGGTCCCCTGGTCTTGGCCACACCCTTGTCCCACCTTCCGTCTAATGTAACTGGTCCCATGCTCTGCCCTTCTTTTTCCCTACCCAATTATTGTTAACCCTCCTTGCTCCTCCCTTGTTGTATTTAAGCTAGTTTCACCAAGCTCTCTCTGGCAGACCTCCTCAGCCTTCTCCCAGTTTACCCCTCCTCCCGTTGGAAGAATAAACCAACATTTTCTGCTGAGGTCGTCTGCTGCCTCCTTCTTCACTCCTGCTGACTTTGCTGGCGGCCAACTATTTCCCCTTATCCGAGGGTCAGGGTGCGAAGCCTGCCACCTCAGCTGTGGGAGGTCGTGACCCTAGGTTGGGGGCTTGCAGGACCTGCCTTCCTCCCGAAGCCGCTGTCCGCTGCCGCAGCCCTCAGCCCCCTAGGACTGCTGGAACTGTGCTGCCCTATCTAGCCGGGAATTTCGGGCGAGAACTCCAGCAGTAGCTCTTCCACCACTTGTATCATCAGAGGTCTGCAGGAACTTCCTGGACCTTGTGTGCCGAGCCGTGCTGTCCCTCCAACAAATATCAGGGAAGTAAAAGTCCCCCAGGAGAAACAGGGCCTGTGACGCTGAGGCTACTTCAAGCTATTCACAGGAAACCTCATAAACTTTCTCCTTCTTACTACAGGTGGCCTGTAGTAAACATCCACAAGAGTCACCCATATTAACCTGTCCCTCAATTCTTACCCATAAGTTTTCAACTCTTTTGTCTGCTCCTGCAAAGAATTCAACAATAAATTACAGTCATTCTCTCACATTTCCTTCTGTTCTTCTTTTTTCCTTTTCACTTGTCTGGATTTTTTATCATTCTTTTTCTTTCTCTTTCTCTTTCTCTTTCTCTTTCTCTTTCTCTTTCTCTTTTTCTCTTCTGTTTCCCTTCCTTCCTTCCTTCCTTCCTTCCTTCCTTCCTTCCTTCCTTCCTTCCTTCCTTCCTTCCTTCCTTCCTTCCTTCCTTCCTTCCTTCCTTCCTTCCTTCCTTCCTTCCTTCCTTCCTTCCTTCCTTCCTTCCTTCCTTCCTTCCTTCCTTCCTTCCTTCCTTCCTTCCTTCCTTCCTTCCTTCCTTCCTTCCTTCCTTCCTTCCTTCCTTCCTTCCTTCCTTCCTTCCTTCCTTCCTTCCTTCCTTCCTTCCTTCCTTCCTTCCTTCCTTCCTTCCTTCCTTCCTTCCTTCCTTCCTTCCTTCCTTCCTTCCTTCCCCACTTCCTTCCCCACTTCCTTCCTTCCTTCCCCACTTCCTTCCTTCCTTCTTTCCCTCCCTCCCTCCTTCCCTCCCTCCTGCCTCTCTCCCTTCCATTTTACTTTTCTCTATTTCATATCTGTATTTTACTTAACTTCTCTTTATTTTACTCTTTTTTTCACTGTTATGTAATAAGTTCCAGATATACCATAATTAAGACCCCAGAAACCTTCTCAATGAAAACTTCAGTGAAAGTCAATTTTAAGTGAAAAAAATTTATTCAGTAACTTGCTTTAGTTTGTAAGCACATTACATGTATTACTTTTCATAAATAAAACCAGACCCCGCCACCAATTTATAAATGTGAATGTACACATTACAACTTCCTATAACTGTACAATAAAGCTATCTAGACTGGAAAAGTATGCTTGAGTCCCATCAGTTTTGTTAATGAAGAAATGAGGTGCAGATATATCAGAAGAGAAATTACCACACTACAAATAGCACCTGTGAGGAACTGAAGTAATAGTATGAAAATATTAAGCAAAAGAAATGAGAAGTATTTTCTATTTTATTGTTTCAGCACAGCACTGCTAATCTATAATGTAGAAACAATTTTTAGAAGTCCAATGCTCTTAAACTGTACTCCAAATCAGAATATGTATGTTTTAACAGAAAGCATGTACCATTTTCAGCAATGATGATTGAGTATTGCATTAAAATTTTAAGATTAATGTTTGTGGGGAAAAAAAAAAAAAGAAAACAATTTGACAGTTTACATTACTTACTCATGACTGGACCTATTTCAAGACATGAAAGACTTCCAAATATTCCAAACACACGAGACTTAAAAAGTAGAACCAATCCGTCATCACTACTAACCTGAGCTGAAGGACATAAACAGACAAATGCAGTCAGAAGGCATCATACATGTCCAATATATCAATCAATAATCAACTTAAAATGACACCACAGTAGTTGAAGATATTAGTAATGTATCTTATCATCAATCAATATACCTTCTATTTTGGTAAGAAACAGTGAATAAGAGATATTTCTGTTTATAGACAATATTCAGGATGTGCTAGGATAAACATAGCTTTAATATTTCCTGACTCTCCTCATGAAACTGTTTCTAAATAGAGATAAGTCTTCATGAGTGACCTTATTCTTTAAAAACCATGAGCCCCTTTCACAGTGTACCCTGTAGCTGTAATGCTTATGTAAAGTCCTTTGAGCTAGCAGCAAGGCTTTCATTAATTTTTTTATGCAGTTTTGATATTTTTTTTCCTTGTTGCTAGAAGTACTGATAATACATACCTATGAGACAAGTAATTAAAAAAAGATGTCATATTTGTCCTGGTAACAGTGATGTGAGAAGGGGAGAAAGCTTGTCAACATCATTCCACTTCCATTATGTTCATTCCATATTGTTTTATAATGTTAAGCCACCTCCTGAAAAAAATCTTTTAGAGCAGCACACAAATTTGGCACTGCGCCCTCCCCTTTCTAAGATCTGTTCGAGCAAAAGTTCCGCATACATGCACTTTAATTTTGATGCTACGCAAACAAAATGAAAATTCCTATTCCTGCTCTTTGTTTGCAGCGTGGATTTGGAAAGATTAGGATATTCAAAACCAGACTAATCTTCTTATGCTTATATTTAGTGATGCGTTAATGGCTGTTCATGATCATTTTGAGAGAACTCTACAGTGCTGCTTTCTAGATTTACAGATTAAACTGAATTTAACAGAGTGCTCGGTGGTGACTCCATTCGACTTTAATTGTCTTATTTTCAGTGTGTCACTGACAATAACTTGTTTGTCTTAAATGACCTTTAGCACTTTTAGGAAAACAACATCCGTCTGCTCTGTGGTTGCCTTGCCCACATTTTTTCTAGCAACAAAGTCAGTTCTGGAGTAGAGACAACTTTTTTTTCAGTTGAGTTCCAACCAAATGGGCCAAGTAGATTTCTGTGTCATTCCATGGCTTCCAGGTGAGAGGAGCAAGCAGTATACATTCTCCAGTATAATTAAAATCTAACACCTCCTGAAATCAAGATCTTCCAAATAAAGGATCAAAATATCTGAAGACAAAAGCGTCAATCACATTTTCCTAGTTTCCCTTCAAAATCCAAAGCTGAATATGATCTGTGGGCCAAGTATTTGTTGGCAACTATGAAACTATTATTTATTTATCTGTCTCATGCTTTAGCTCTAGCAGTCATAGTGGGCATCTTAGCTGCTTAGCTAAAGGTTAAGGATGATAAAGAAGATTTAAAACAAAATTTTTATTAGATCTGTAGCAACTTTGTTTTTGTTTTACAGCTGTGTAGCTTCCCTGTGCTACCATGCCTGGCAGGAAAGCCAGGCATGGTAGTAGACCTAGAAATCTTTTTTGTTGCAGTCTGTTTGATATCTTCATTAAAAAAATAAAATTAAATCAACTGTTCCAAACATCCATAGTAACTGTCTTTCACTCAAATAACTGTTATATACTGTTGCTGACAACTTATGATCTCATTTTCCTAAAAAAAAAAAAAAAACCCACAAAACACTATATCTGTGATGACTGTAGAATTGAAGCTCACATTGTCTCATAACTATTTAGTTTGTTGAAAGCCCACTGGCTTCTTCTGTGACTGAATTGTCATCCTCCCATAAGTTTGAGTTCAAGGATGTCACAGCATCTTTTGAAGCAGCATAATACCGTCAGAGACTGACAAATTATCATGCAGGCCACAATTCTGCTTAGGAAAGCGCTCAGCTTCTCCCTCATTAACATTCCAGATAAGGAAACACCTTTGCTTCTGATTTGCTTAAACCACACCAGCATGCAGAGCACTAAACTCTTCAAAGGCAGCTGCCCTTAACCTTTTATGTTTCAGCACTTTATAATTCCTTTCAACTAAACTTAAAAGTTCCTGCTTACTTCATTGCCAGTCCCAGGGCAGATTTGATATATAGCACTTCAGCCAAAATCTGCTTTGCCCTTCACAACTATTGACTTTTCCTGTAAGGTTGCAATTCTTCTGAGAATATGTGTACACGTAGAAACACACATGAAGACACACACATGTGTCATGGATTTACAGCACCACAGTGCTGTATCTTACCTCAGGAGACAGCCCGCTCCTGCTCCTTTTCAGAGCAGGGTCAGCTACAGCAGGTGGCCTGGGGAGGAACGTGTCCAGGAAAGTCTGAGTATATCCCAGGATGAGGGTTCCTCAGCTCTGGGAAACCTTTGCCTGAGTTTGACTCTGCCATTACAATAAAAATGGGGGGTTTCATGTTTAACTGGAATTCTGGATTTTTTTTTCAGTTTGTGCTCTCCTGAGCACTAGACACAACTGAAAAGAGTCTGGCTTGCTCAATACAATATTTATATATTTTTATGATCTCTCTGAGCCCATTCTTCTTCAGATTAACTCTCCCAATCCTCTTAGCCTCCCACCTCCTTCTCCCTACCTCCTTCCCTCATGACAAATGCTCCGCTCCCTTCAACATCTTTGTGACCCTCTCCTGGTAACACTTCAGTATGTCTGTTTTTCACTGGGAAGCACAGATCTTAATACAGCCCATGGATGTGGCAGATGTGGGAATCCATAAAATCAGAGGGTTTTGGGAAAGCTGCAAAAGGCAGGCCTGAGAGACAGCAGAACTGTGATAAGAGCTAACCAGTAGCCATAAGATTGGTCAGCAGAAAAATTATGTAAGCAGTAGAAAAGTAAGGACAAATAGAACAATGGTCTGTGTATTAACACTTGGCTAGAATAACTTCCTAAACTGCAGAAAAGCATATCTAGCAAGATATTGGGAAGTTTTAAGCTTAATAATGTAGCTCTGTGCATTGTGTTTTAAGGCTTACAGGTAGGTATTGTATTTGAAATAAGTAATCATTGTTTCAACCAAAGGTATGTGTCCTTATAGTGGTTGGATAGAGCTACTCTTAATATGCAGTGTGACTGGTCAAAAAACTTTTAAACTAAGCTGTAACATTAAGTTCTTGGTCTGCTGCCTGGCATGTGAGCTGCGGGCATCTTCCCACTGTCATAACCATGTAATGAGACCGATGCTGGAAAATAAAACAGCTCAAGACACATTCCTAGCAGTCCCGTCCATTTGTGATTTGTACATAGCCCCTGGCTGGCGATAGCAGAGCTGTGGCAGAGAACAAGAATAAAGTCCCTTGATCTGCAGACAATGGTCTTCCTAAAGAAGCCCATGGGACTACTGGCCTTCTTTTTGGGGAGGGCAAAATGTTTGACCATGGTCAGTGTGGTCCCAGCTAGGATTATTTGTCACATCACCTTCCTATTTACTGAGGTGTGGCATACTGCCCTGTAGTTCCATGGATTCTTCTTTTTACTGTTCTTGGAAACAGGAATGATACTTGCATTCCTCAAGTCCTAGGATGATGTATAAACTGAGGGATAAAGATAAAATTCCCAGATGTGGAAATTCCATGGTGCAATAGCAGTGTTTTGTGGACATAGCTCAGGGTGTTAAGGATGTTCTGGTTGGTGAGAAAGCGGACTCCTTCACTTCTCTCCCCAGAAAATTCAAGATGGCAGCTCTGAAGAATTAGTCATCTTTCCTAAATGCAATCACATATGTAGACTTGAAAGAACCATCTCCTCTCACTTCTTTATGATATTAAGTACACTCCTAAAAGTACATGTAAGGTAGCATTGATTATGTAGTTCCTTAATTTCTCAGCCAAGAAAAGATTCTCTTCAAACTGTAATTGACATTACAGTGTTTTACAGCTGACTACAGATTTTTCAGTTCCAATATACTGCTGTCAGCACAATTTTTTCACCTTTCACACTTCTCATGAAACCTAAGTCCTGCTGCTTCATTTACTTTCATGCCTGTGGAAATAAAAGTGGCATGTCTGGGTGCTTTTTGATCACAATTATGACCTAAGGGAACTGAAAGGAACAGAGGAGTGGTTTTTTGCATTTTGGGTTTTTTTTGAAGTCATGGTATTTATGAGCATAACAGTTGGTATCAAGGTTGGTATCAGATTTTATGTTAGGGAAACTAGTAGTTCTATACTTGGAGGAATGAATGAAACCTCACTCCTAGACTGTGCCCACATTCTCTGATGTCTGATAGTCACAGCTATCAGACATCAGAGAATGTGTCACAGCTGATAGACTTATTTTCTTTAAGTTAGATTATTAGTAGCTTCTCTGCCTTATGAGACTATTATCTTTCTTAATAATGCTTCAGTACATGCTATTGCTTTAACCAAGGAAATATTTCTCATTAATTTGTTTGCATTAACTCTATTCAGATTGAACACTGCAACCTTTTGTCAAGTTTCAATGGAAATGGATTTGGAAAAGGATTCAAAAGAAGGAAAAAAAGAACGAGGCTAAGTTCATAATATGAAGGGAAAAACAGTTTCAAATCTGAACTACAGATTCTGCCTAAGGAGACAAAGTTAGAAAATTACACAACTCTGCCAAGTCCTCAGTTCAGGGGGTAAATGTAAGTAAACACTGTGATGCTATGCATGAACAGAGAGCATTTTTGGAGTGAGAAAAGGCAGGTCTTCTCTTCCATATATTCCTACTTCGTCACTTGTGTCAGCTTCTGATGGATAAAAAGAAATAAGCAATAGGCTTTAGACCATGTCTTACTCCTAAGTAGTTGAAAAGGGCTTTCCATGCTTATTGACTAAAAATGGATATTGCAAAGGCTCAGCTCTTCCATCTTTCCTCAAACAAACACAATCAGAGAACATTAGAAGTGGAGAGCTTTTGTGGCAGGTCTGATTTTTGCATGAAAACAAGTTTGGGTATACATGGGTATACAAGTATATGTTCAGTTGTGTTCTGAACACAATTATTTCATGATTATCCTCAGAGAAAAATCAGCTGAACTCACAATAAACATTTGCAGCCAGTACCTTAAAACTTCCAATACTGCTTCTTGGTGTTTCCTTTTCCTAGAAAGAGACAATTCTGTCATGCAGGTGGGTCATAGTCATGACAAATAATCTATCTCCTTTCCAGTCATGTCTTTCAGCTTCCTAGATTCAGTTTATTGTATCATCTAGGTATGCTAAAGTCCATAAATATTGCCTGTAGCTGGGAACAATGCTATTTTCTCTGAAAAATATGAATGTGAGTAGTGTCAAGTTCTCATATTTCTCCACTGGATATCTGGTACTGATATCGATCTCATCTTTGCTACTTCTGGTGCTAGAATTTCAACTTTAGTAAAAGGAATACCTATTTGAAATTTTGCTCAAGCTCTCTTTTCTTCAGTGGTTTATATTGCTGACACTAACTTCAAGACACTTCAGAAAGACAAATAAACTCTTCTATAGTGAAGAGCAAGACAAAAAAAATCTCCCGCAAAATAGGAGAGGTGACAGATAGTTCCAGCTGCTGTCTAGTGGGACTTTAATAAGAGATGTAGATTCACACCCACCCAGGCAAGAAATGACAAGTCAAGAGTAAATTGTTTTCCAACACATATTATTGATAAGGGGTCTGATGAAATTCCAGACTTTTCCTGTTGGCTTCCATGCCACCATGCCTTCCAACCTCAAGTCATAACCTAAATTGGCAAGATACATTAATCTTTCAAAAATTTAAATAGGAAAAGATATTTAAACATTGTTTTTATGTCCAAGGCATCAGAGTAGAACCTTGTGTTTGCTGTTCATATGATCAAAAATAAGTTCAGTATCAGATCAGGTCTGCTGAAAATCTTAGATTTGGCTCTTTGGAAGGCAATTTACTAGGTCAAAGAAACACACAGATTTTTCTTAGTTATACAGTACCAACTGATTTGTATCTCATATATATAAAGAAATAAATAAGGAAAAATGTCCCTCGTGTCCTCTATTACCCATTTTTTTCCTGATGATGTTGTTCATAATCACCACTGTATGAACTCATGGATGACACCTGTCCAACTTTTTACATTAAGAGATAAAGCTTCAATTATTATGCTGAATTGAAGAGAGAGGTTGATTTACCAGTGTTAAAGTTGTTTTGACTCTGTGACCCAGAAATAAGCATGATTACAAAATGTAGTCCTCTGAAAACTTAAGGATAAATAAAGGCAATATTTGATTGTCAAAACATGCTTCAAAAGCCTTTGAACTAAACCCCACACAGCATTAGAAAATACAGTATTTGAAGGACCAATAGAAGTGGATGGGCCATCAACCTGAACTAACGCCAGTTTAAATCAATAAAATGGCTTCCATTCTCATCTAAAGAATTGCTATTAACCTTAAACCATCAAGTTCCATGTCATAGGTTTGTTAATAATTGAAAAGTTTTTGTTCCTTGCTAATACTTGGAAAACTGCAGTTTTCCCTGTCAGGAGATATAGGACTTTGTTACACAAAACATTACAAGGATTAGAGGAAATGATAGTGAGATTTCTATGGAAAAATACCAAATGCAGAGTTGTTAAAATGTTTGCAGAAAGACTTTTTTTTCTGTCACCTCCAAGAGAAGGATTTTTATAAGCACAAGGAAATAACATATATTTAGGTAGCTTAAATTAAAATAATACAGAAAAGGGACTCTAGTAAACCAAAGAATCTTTCAAACCTGCCATCCTTCAGGGATGTCATGGAGTGCTTTTTTTTTGCTGTAGTTTTTCTCCAGATGATATCAGAGTAGTTGAATTTACTCATGAGAAGTATGGCCTATGCATTTGAAGTCACTTCTAGACTCATCTACTTTTTCTTTCTGTTCACACGACCAACATCCATTATGTCACCCTTACTGATCTGCTCTTTAAGCCTTACTTATAAGTTCTCATGTAGCTTATTATCTGTCTCCCCAGGCAGAATCACAGAATAGCTTGGTTTGGAAAGGACCTTAAAGAGATCTAATTCCAGCCCTCTTTCCATGGACAAGGATGCATTTCACTAAACCAGTCTGCTCAGTGCTCCAGCCAATCTGTCTTTAAATATTTTCAGGGATAGGGCATCCAGAACTTCTTCAGGAAAACTGATCCAGATCCTCACCACCCTCACAATAAAGAGGTTTTTTCCTTACTATTTAATGTAACCCCATTCTCTCTCAGTTTGAAACCATTTCCCCCTCTCCTTTTACTAGGTTTTTACTAGGACATGCTCTTGTAAAAAGTCTCCCTCTCTTCTTTCTTGCAGATTTCCTTCAGGTACTGGTAGGATTTCCTTCAGCTACTGGCAATTAGGCCACCCCAAAGCCTTCTCTATTCTGTGCTAAACCATCCCAATTCCCTCAGTCTTTCCACACAGGAATGCCTTTGTCCTGCTTAGTGAGGTGTACCCCATCTCTTCCAAGTGGATACTGACCCTTGAAGAGATACCCATGGTCATAGAAACCATGTCTTGTTGCTGACACCAGCAACATTGTTGACACAGTCGTTCTCCTTAGATTCTTTCCCATCACCAGAAGGACAGAGGAAGATGTTGCTTGGGCCCTCATTTCACTAAATGCCACCATTAGAGCTCACCAGTTATTTTTGATACACTATGGGTTACCATTGGTGTGCATATGGAAAAAAAGCTTATTAAAAGTAAAAGTCTCCAGTACTTCTCACGTCTTTTGGAAGCAGCATCTGCTCTGAAGTTACTCAAATAATTCCCAGAAATGCCTCAAGAGTCTTCAATGACTTTCCCAGTTTATTTAGAACATCTTGAAGTAGGATCAGTGAAAGGTTTCACAAACTTCTGTGTTTATTGACTGCCTCTGTTACCAACATTGGGAGGGAAGAAATAAAATAGTCTCTGATCAAAAAACTTTTGAAGCTTCGAACATCACTTGTAGCCTACTCTGACCTTCCCATGCCTTTGCCTTTCCTCCAACCTCAAAATTTCTGTTCATTTACCCCAAAGGTGAGAGAGTATCCAAAGAGGTCTCCTGAACTTCTTTTTATAGGACCCTGACATACACAGATAATTACTCTTCCCTCTTTGCAGGTCAACAGGAAAAACTTCCATAAAATCTAACTATGGTGCTTGTGTAGCACCACAATCAAGCCAGGAACTCTTACTACTAGCTCAAAAGAGAACCCTTTCTACACAGAAGACCTTGCAGTTTTATTTTTAGTACATGGATTTCTACATATGACAAACTCCCTCCGATTTCATAGGATTGGGATCACTTTTCTTATTTATCAAAAGGCTGCGGGAAGGCTGAATTGGCTGGGTCTCACTGCTCTGTCACTTCTGATTGATTATACCAACTCTTAAACGAGCTCTTGCAGTTGACTCCAGGTAAAATGCACCCATAACAGCAAAACTAAATTTGAAAACAGACAAAGAAATCCAAAAAACCCTTCCAACCACACTCTAAACTAAACCAAACCAAACCAAACTACAAAAACTGAGTAAGATAAAGTGAAAACATGAAAGAGAAAGAAACATACATTTTTTGACATCAGAGTTACATGATCTCTCTTCTTACTGGCATGGCTACTTTTCTTGATCCTGAAATACATGATTCTCAGGCTGTATTTCCCCAAAAGGGCCCATTCTGCTGATATGCCTTTTCTCCTTCTGCTTTGACACCACTCAGAAACTGCAGTCATACTTTGTCATTTTGTTTTCCCCTTTCTTTCCCTATTGCAAGTCTATTTACATCCACCAAATTGAGGAAGTCAGATTATAAAACTGGCAAAATGAAGGACTAGTTATCCTGTATGGTGGGGCAAATATTTTTGTGGTTAAACTGATGGCATGGCCATGCTTTTCAGACTCCGTAATTATTTTATTCAGTAAGGAACTAAACAACTATAGTATCTTCCACAAACACTCACCAAGAGATTAGTGGCAGTAAGTATACTTATTGATCTTGCTTACAAGTATACTTGTCTCTTGCTTACTTAATTGTTTATGCTTATATCAACCTGAATGTTAATTAAAGCACATACTGAATTTCTGCACCTGGAATAGATGGATGGTCTGTGTGCTGGCTCTGATTGGGATGAGGTTCTTTGAGATAAGGATGGCCAATGAGTATCAAACTCCTTATATCCAAATTCTTGCTTAATCTTACCTTTCAAGGCTATTTTTAAGGACACTGTAACATGTCCTAAGTCAAGTTGTTTTATAAACGATAGCTTCCTTTGTTATACTGGAAAACTGGTCTTATAGTAGCTGTTCATGCTATTCCCCTAAATCCCATTAATTTAATTATAGTTGCCAGCATCCTTTTTGTTCTCAATGACATTCAACCTGTTGATGCTGTTGGTTTATTTTGTGCTACATCCTGCCTCACAACATTTGCTCTAATACCATCTTTTGTAATCAGGTCAAGTAACTGTAAAATATTTCCTTTATTGACTGATTCTATGGACCCATCATGGCCTCTCAGTGCTAATTCTTTCTCTCTAGGCACAAAAGATAATTACTTCTATTACTGTCTAAAATAACATATTTAATTGACAGTCATTTTCTGAAGATGCCCATTAGTTCAATGGCACCTCAGCTTCCATGTGACAGGGAGTAAGTATATAATTTATTTATCCTTGAAACCCCAGTACAACACTAAAACCTGATGAACAGTAAAGCACAATTTTCTACTTTGTTTTTTGGCATGCTTTAAGAGAGACTAAAGAATGGTAAATAATCTTGACACTGTAGAGGAGCTAGGAGGGCAGACGTACTCAGAAAGTTGTGAATGTCCTACAAGATATTGATATCTTTTGTCAGTGGTTTCACAAGGACAGGGAAAAATGAAATTCTGCATAGCATCATATGTATAAAGTTCAGAGAGATAATTCTCCTAGCAGATGCCCTAATTCATCTGTGCATGCACAGATAGTGCTGGTTTCATAAAAGGTCAGACTTCTTGCAACATAGTAATCACTATAAGGTAGCTATTTAGATTTAGCTGAAGATTTTGCTTTGTGCTGCCTCCCAGATTATGTCTTCAAGTAAGTGAAAAAAAAAATCCCACAGAAAAGGCCATACCAAAACCAAAAGCAAAATAGAACCCTCCTGTACAAGTTATAGACTGTGTATAATTTCATTCATTCTTCCAGAGGCCTCCTGTGTTATTTTATCCAAAACTAATTCCTCCCCTCCATGCCCCTTCCCTCAAATCAGTACTTAGCCTGGAAGGACACCTGGTAATTCTGTTTTTTTAACTCTGGAGGTTCCTCCAGATTTGGTTATAAATGAAAACTTTATTTTGGGGGTTTTGGAGAGTTGTGTGTGGTTTTTTTTGTTACATGTGTTTGAAGTTTTTTGGTGGGTGGGTGGTTGGTTGGTTGGTTGTTTTTTTAGTAAATCGGATCTATTCCTGTTCTCTGTGATAAATTTAGTGTATGTGTACCCAAAGCCTCTTTTCGTTTTATTTGAGTTTGACCAGTTTTGATAATCCTTTAGTAAGGCTTACTTTCTTACTGCCTAAAGATCTTTTTCAAGTCTCATCTCCTCTGCTGCCACACACAATAATATAAAAAATCATTAGGTACATAAACAGTCTAGCATATGGAAAACTTGATCATTGCAGAGGTATGCTGATTATTTTAAAATGCTAATTAGTCAACAAGCATGCAGTTTCATATTCACCTATTTCCTCTCTTCACTGAGTCCTGGTGATATAGGAAAACAATATATTTTCAGTTTAAAATTAAATTAAACTAAAATTAGATTAAATTAAAATAGAATCACTAATGAGTGTTTATATTCTTTTAGGTGGGATCTTTTATCATTTTAGGTAGGATCCATGTACACAGTACATCCGCTAATTCAGAAATACTGTAAACAAAGAATAAATAACCAACGTAGGAAAACATGATGCCAAAATGTTTATCATAAAAGCTGTATCTTCTGCTTTCATTTCTCAAATTACAAATAAATATATTTATTCATGATAAGCAATAAGTTCTTTCTATGTTTTATGATATTTTACTTTCTTTCCCATCTACATCCAGTATTTTTGTGAATAGTTAGAATAAGCTGGACATTATTTTTCCTACATTCCCTCCAACACATCCAAAATTTAAATAAAATTCTCAAGATCAAATTTCTATTGCACATCTGCACAGACATTAAGAACAAACAGTTTATTTGACTCAAAGACAAAGAATGCAAAACAAGTGCACTTTACCCCTAAACCCTGACAGTTTCTCACATGATACCAGCCCCTGCTTATCCACTTTGAGTAGAGTTGTTGTAAGCATTCAAAAGTATTGGATATCAGAAATGTTGGATTTAAAAACAGCTATCACTGAAGACTATAAGAAAAAAACACGAACAATTTGAAAATCATACAAAACAGTTTACTTCACAGAAGAAAAAGCTGTCACTGGCTAATGTAATTACTACTATAATTAATGAATGAGGTATTTTGTGATGAGGGACATCTTTCTGTACTGTCCTTCCTTCATTTTGCATCGAAGCTCTGCACCAGATACAATAGCTGTGGAGTGAATATTTCAAGCCTAATGTAGTATGAACAAAGTCATAACTAACAAGTTACTGGGTAAGATGTTTTGATAGATTAGACTTCCCTTGACGCAGTTGTATTTTCATGGGCTTGATAGAGGAAAGTAATGCCTCCAAGGGAAAAAAGATCACTGGTGTGATCTAGTTTCTTCTTAACCTGCTTTTGAGAGGCATAATTAATTAGAATATATTCCAGATTCCAAAACTGGAAAGCAGTTCATACTGACAAGTTACGTTATAAAAATGATGCTGTTGCTTGGAAACAGTAATGATCTTTTTTTCTTTTTACTGCTGGAACTGCAGTAAGCTGGTAAGCTAACAACCACTTGTGAAGTTTGGCCATCTCTTCAAATTTCAACCAGTGACCCAGAGGTCACACAAAAGCTATAAGCAGTATTCCAAACTCTATGAGGCCCCTGCCTTTCTTGTTAGGTGAAAGCCCATGGGGAATGTGCAGAAGCTCATATTATAAAGGATTGCTAGTACAGCTTTGCAGGGTCAGCTGAAAACAAATTTGTAGCAGCGTGTTAAAGTCTTATTAACAAGGATTCTTGCGAGGAAAAAAAAAAAAGCCAAATTAACGTTCCTTAATAAAATACTGACAGGCCAGCCTTCTTATTTGACATCCTTTCTGTCCTTGGATGCCAGAAATACTGCCTGTACAGCAGCTGGTTATCCTCCAGCAGTAATAACTACTAGCACTGGAGGAGAAATGTTCTTCCTGCCTGTAGGGCAGGTCATTGATACTTCCTATCACAACTGTATGTCATGACTGTAGTGAATAGTAAAGTGAAGGTAGTAATAAAAAGCAACTCTTTTGTGAACCATTTCAGAAGTCATTTCCTACCTTAATTTGAAGATGTGGTGTCTGGCAGGACTGAAGCTTGTTATTCCCTTGATGTTTTTGTGAAAGAAGAAATCATACAATGCAGGATGGAGTGCTGGTGCCTCAAATGACACCCTAAGTGCTCCTTTCCACTGCCACAGGCAGACACAGGGCTCCATGCTGTGGCAACTTTCTATTCAGTTGCCACAGCTGATATGTGGGTGGGAGACAGTAGGATGTACTCCAGTGAGTCAAGAAAAAGCAGGTAAATGCTAAAAGAGAGGAGTGAGTCAAAAATCTCAGACAACAATGAATTGATGAATAGGCTTCACAAATACTCCCAGTTTGTTTTCTAAACTCTATCCTTCTGAATGCTCTTGGAATACAATGTCACCTCTGGTGTTTTTTCACCATTTTACCTTCTTTGTGCAAAGATGTGTTCATTATTTTTTTGACAGGGACATTGTCTTGAACATAAGTGTCACAGTTATATGTGTCAGTCTTGCCTTCCCGGCCTCAGTAAGTTCTGCCTGAAACTTTAGGTTGGTGAAAATGCTGCTGTTCATCTGATGAAAGGAATACATCTACAGACTACCATCACAAGACCTGTTGCATTCTTGTCCAGTTTTCCTTCAATTACAAAGCTTGTATCTAGGATATTCTAATTCTTAAAATATTCTAATGGATAGACTCAATAGGACTGTTGAAATTCTAGGACAAGCTGGAGAGGATCAGTGAATCTGCAGCCCAAACGATGCTGTACAGCTGACCCACTCAAGTTTTCAGGGAGCATGCACATGTAAGGAAATAAATACATCAACTAAAGTCTATCCTAGAAGTCTGCCTAATTCTTGAGTGAATACGAATGTTCATCTAACACATGCCAGCCTTGACTTGTGTTAAGAGAGCACAGCAGGTTAAAAACTTCACTTGTCCCTGATGTCAAAGCAGTAGCAGGTGAGGATGACTACTGACAGCACTAAAAGGGGAAGCTAGGCATTTTTGATGGCTGTTGATTGTTGAACTGACAGTGTGTAGGGCCTGTCTTAATCTACATGACTTCTGACGACACTGATTAGAGCTGATTTCCTAAAGAAAAGCCATTTCACATAAATAGCACAGTAATGAATCACGCCTAATGCTGATCTCTGTTTCTCTGACACTCCAACTACACAACTTTGAAACTCTGTCATGAGTAACCCAAAATGTTACTGTATTCCATATCTACCTGTGCCCCAAATGCTTACAGTCTCTTTAAAGTCCTGCAGTTGGGAAGTTGGGGTGGGCTGGCACCACAGGTGCATTTGAAGTCTGCTGAGGTGCTTTTTAAGTCTCCTCCAGCAGGCAGCTCCTGCCCTTTTGCTTCATGACTTCTGTCTTGCTGTCTTCTTGGTATTTTGCCTTAGGCAGATGCGTTTCCCTTTTTGAATTCTCTTCTGGTTTTTTGCTTTGTTTTGTTTTCCCCTTTGAGAAAGAGGAATCAAAGGGGAAATCCCCTTTGAGATTGTACTTAATGGTTTTGAACTGCCAGGTGGCGAATTCCACAGGTTCCTGACTGTCTCCTGGGCAGAGAGCAAGTGGCCCCACTCCATCAAACCAGTCCAGCTTGCCAAGGCATCCAGCTGAGAAGACCACAAGTCACCCCAGTGCAGCATTCTTGCCCTTGCCTTGACTGCTCCTGCTGTCTCCTGCCATGAGAAAGTCCCTCTGTGAACACTAACCCCTGGATCTGGAGAATGCCAGCCAGTGTTGTGGAGATGAGCTGAGTGGGGCAGTGGGGGATGATAGACACCATCTTTCCTCCATCCTTCAAACAACATGCTCAGCTGCAGAACACCCTGTTGGTGGGGCATCCCTGGTGTTTTGGACCTCCCTTTGTTCTAGGGACTCTGTGAAAATTAGTAGATTGTCGTAGACATCTTTTTGTGAAAATCCTTTCTTAGGATATTTTCCCTTCTGAGAAGCTAAGAGGCCTCTGAGACAAAATGTAAACAGTGGTTATCCGCTGCTGTGGAATGCAACAGGTGGATCGGTGATTGGTCTGGTGTGGATGTTTGGAATTAGTGACCAGTCACAGCAGAGCTGGCTCTCGCTCTGTCCGAGCCACAGACCTTTGTTTTCATTCCTTTTGATTCTTAGCTTTGCTAGCCTTCTGAGATGAAACTTTTCCTTCTATTCTTTTAGTTATAATGTAATATATATATAATAAAATAATAAATCATGCCTTCTGAAATATGGAGTCAGATCTACGTCACTTCCCTCATCCTGAAAACCCCTGTGAACACGGTCACACCAGTTTTGTATCTGGTGATTATTTGCTGATTCTTGACTCTTGCTAGTAAACTGTCATTCTTACACTTGTTAGTAAACTGTTATTGTTTCACTTAAATTTGCTTGTATTCATTCCTTAGTAGTGGAAAGGAATTGGTTGAACTCAGAGAGGGAGGCAAAGCATTACAGAGTGTTCTCCTTCTAATTGTTTCAAAGCAAGACACTTCTACTCTGGTACTTAAAATACTCCAAAAATGCTGCTCAAGTTTCCCAATAACAGTTAATACAAGAAAGTGTATGAAAACCTGCATGCAGCTGACTTTTACAGAGGACACAGGTTCCTTAAGCACCCTCCTGTTCCTTTTCAGTCCAAAACACATACAGTGAAGGATGAATGGCAAAATTATCAGAATGATAGCAGCTTTGGAAAAAACACACACTTTTAAATTAAGAGAATTAAAAAGTATTAATAGTATTCATCATGTCACCTAATTTAATCGGAACTCTTAGCCCACTGGAGAGGTGATTTCTCTGACAATATACAGCATTAACAGGTAAAGAATATTTGGGTAACTAATAAGATTGATAAGACTAGGTAACATTTGCTTATTTTTTAACATCTGCCAGTGGCTTTCTTTTGAGCAGAAAGTTGTATAAAAGACAGTCTCTAAGTTATCATTTATCAAAAGCAATATGTTATTTGAAGGTCTGCACTTGTTCTGACAAAGTGTTGCAAAGACAGAACTTTTAACACTCCCACAAGGAGGGTAGTTTCTGTCTTTCCCCATTCTTAGATAATTGGTCACTGAATTAAAATATTTTTGTCATTTCTGAAGCCTAACAGAGACTTGGAGATCAGTTTATTGGGGCATATTAACTCACTCTTCACCCAGCACCAACCATTCCTGTACACCAACCACTGATGACAGGCATGAAGAGAATTAACACTCAAAATATTGTCACTGTCTTGCTTTTTGTTGGGTTTTTTTCCTTCATTATCTGAAGGGTTTAGCAAAATAAATACTATACAACAGAAAAGTTTTGATTATTGTTCCCTTTAGGATCACAGAATCTAGAATCACAGAATTTTCCAAATAATGAAAAAGGGGGGAGGATTTGCAGACTGACTAGAAATAGGCAGTAAATCATTGATATATTAATAAAACATCTATCAACAGTTTTTATTTTAAATATCCTTAAGTTAAGTTGTAATTCAAAATATCGACTTGGATGATCACTAATTAGGGACAGAGATGTCTGTAATTCAAAATGGATGACAGGGACTCAGAGATGGTCCATTCATCCCAGCTTTGGAAAAAACTCTGAACATATAATTTTGTTTTATGAATGTTCTGAGAGAAAGAGCAATTGGCACATTGCACAAATTGCTTCTTCTTCCTCAGTAAGACACCTCAAGTAAGATTCATGGGGACATATTTTTCCCTCCTTCTAGAAATAAATGAAGCATGAAACCTCCCCGGATCTAAATTTGAAAGGTAAAATTCACTCAGTCATATCCAATCATCAAGACTTATTGAAAGCAAATTCATCATCTCTTATGTGTACTCATGATACATAGGTCTTTCACAATATACAGGTTTAATTTTGGAAACAGAGGTGAAAGTTCTTTCTTAGTTAACTAATGCTTAGGTAAATACCTGCTCAGTGAACACTGAAAAACACAGCACTTCTAACTACTTGGTAGAAAACTTGTACAAATACCATAATCCCTCATGGTGGACATCAGGTTATTTACCCTGTTAAAGAATAATGTCAGCTTGGATGCTTTCTAGTTAATTAGTAGCTGGAGTAGCAATACCACTGCAAACACAGGGATTCTGATCAAAGAAGTAGACTTAGTGTGCAGGTAAATAGTCAACTTAATCCTTAAATTGTAATGTTAGTGTATTTGATCCCACAGTAGCTGGATAGCCTTTCCTTTTTAAATAAATTCTCAGTATAGATATTACACTAGAATTAAGAGGAACAGAAATAATATAAGTAATATTAATAATCATCCATATTGCATAGCTTCACTTATGCAAGACTGCATTCTGTCATAAAGTCTGTTGTGAAGTCAGATGGGACCCTGCCAGAGTTTTATTCCTATTTATTGAGTAGCAGACTAGTTATAAGAATAAAAGATCAATAATAATGGGTGGAACACAAGTTCAGCCTGACCTTGAACTGGACTTATTAAAGCAATGGCATTTTCTCTTTTACTTTTGTTTGGTTGTTTTTTTGCTTTTTTGTTTTTTAAACAAAACAAATTTCTTTCTGCGGCAACACTCGCCTATTTAATGATATCCAACATAACATATACCTGTCTTAGAAAAAGTATGTGTGGACTTTCAATTCAACAAAAACAAAAAGTATCAAGTCCAGGGTATCTGCATTTCCTTTGTGATTTCATCTAGCTTTAACATACTTTTACTTCTGCCCTGGACTTTGTGCTAATTAGCATCATACATTGAATTATTTTGAGTATTTTCTGCCAAACTGAGAAAGAAAATAAAATTAAAATGTACTGAATTTTTCTTGTTCACCACAGCAAGAAGGAAGAAAATCTTTTTGAATACACTGCTGTTATAAAAGAAAAGCACTAACAATCTGCTCATGCATTCTGCTGTAAGCTGAGCAATTCTTTTACAAGAAGAATCAAGGAAGTTTAAATGGGCATTTATGCACTAGTTTTCACACAAATAAAAATGTTCTTCTAAAGAAAAGAAGTGGAGTCAGAAACCTAGCATGTAAAATCTCTACTTTTTTGTTGGTTTGTTTGGTTGGTTGGTTTGCTTTGTTCTTCCAGGCAAAGAGGAAGGAAATTTAACAGAACATATAATTAATTATAGGATGTTTTTACTGGTAAATTACATTGAATTTAGAATCCTGTAATCATAGAATATCCTAAGTTGGAACGGGCACACAAGAATTTAGAAGTGTTTTCTTTGATTTTTCATTAAAAAAATACAAAAAACCCGCAGCTATTCATGCTGTTCCTTGTGCATGCTTTTATGGTGGGATTTTGTTTTGTGTTTTTTGTTTGTTTGTTGGTTTTTTGGGGGGGAGAAGCATTCCTTTTCATATCAACAAACAATTTGTAACAAAAATGTATGTCATATAAGAATATTATTAGTGTTTGCAAAAATGACGTGAAAATGCGAGCTCTAGAGTAAAGCAGGAAGATGTATTTTGGCCAAAAATCATCTGTCACTCCTAATGAGCTCTTTCTGAAGAGTTTCTTATTGTAATTCTTCAGAGGAATTTCTATACAGCTAGTTCTTTTTGTATTTTGGTTAAGGCTCTATTGTGTTTCTTCTATTAATCTTTCAAGAGTCATTATTTCATTCTGAGTTTGACCCATCAGATTCCAGCTCATGAAACAGATAAATTTTGACTGAATTAAGACACATCCTCCTGGGAAATGAAGATGTTATCAAATTCCATAAACTAGACTCTAGCCACACTTGAAGAAAATCTTTTAATAGTAAGAAAGAAAAAAAATTCTCAGCTCAAAACAGATTATGTTACAATTCTTGCTTAGGACTTGACTGTTGAGAACAGAATGGATGTTCATGGTATTTACATAAATTAGACAAATCAGCAGGTTTGCAATACCAAGCAATGGTTTCCAACTGAAATAAATGCATAGAAACACAAGCTGTCGCTGCAATGTACTTGCTTTACAGATTAGCAAACAGATTTGTACACCTTCCCTCAATAGCCAAGTATATCAATGCCTTGCGAGAAAAGCTTTAACATTTAAAGTTTTAGAAACTTAAATTTGAATGAAACTTCCTTGATTTATGATGTTGATCAAGATTTGTAAGTACACAGGCAGAACTGCAAATAACTTTGATTTTAATTACTTTATAGTAAAAATAGTAAAAAATTTCCTTTGCCTTGAGGGCAACACTGCTTTCATTTTGCAGCGGATTATTTATAGCTCTTGGGGATGGAATCTTTTCCCAGACCAGGTTGAAGGGCTGAATCTACCAGTCTATAATAAAATTTACATCTTTCTAAACCCTGCAGAGAAACATTAACAGACTGAGACTAGCATTAAGGTAGTACTTTTCCTAATCAATTAGACCAATCAAAAAAATATCCACCGAGATGACACTGTGGAAGAATAGTGATTCACAAACTTAAGCCCCACCATATATCTTTTTTATAAAAAGGCTGAAAGTGGAGGCAGAAGGAAGAAAACCATCAGTGTGTGGGAAAAATATACTTCTAATAAAATATATTTTCTAGATCTCTGTCTCTTCCAACAAAGTATTTCTCTCTCACCTACCCTTCCCCATAGAATTACAGAATGATGTGCTTAAGAAGCAAAATGGAATAAAGTACGTAATGCATTATGAAACTGAGCACATATAGAAACCTGTTCTGAGATTCCATGGCTCAGTCATATGTAGAAAATAGGGGCAGAGAACTCAGGGAACATCTTAATGCTATTTTGATCTTGAGAGAATAATTCAAGCTATTTCAAACTTTTGATAAAACAAGATTTTTACCTAAGATAACATTTGAGCTAACATTTCTGTCATTTATATTTATCTCCTCAATTTCATCTGTAAATTCTGTATGTAATTAGAAGCACACAGATCGAAGTCATGAAGTTTACTAAGCAAAAACTGCTAAAGCAAATTTCTTCACTTCCTATTTACCAGACTTCACCTATTAACCCAAATAACATTAATTGCCTTAGAGTCTTTTATCTGTTTTTTATGATGAACTACATTTTTCAGGAAGTTTTTTCCATGGATGTCAAAGAATTAACTCAAGTCAGTTTCAGAACTTAGCTTGAAGCTATTTGACAATATTTTTTGGGGGAAAAAAGAGTTTTATTTCTATAAATGGGAATAATTAAGTCTAATTTTTTGAGGATGGATCTGAACTTTTTAGGAGCACATGAATTCATTGAAGAAACTAAGGAATTAAAAAGAGTTTCCACTCCCCTTACATCTGACTAAGAAAACTCACAAGCCATGTATTCACATAAATTTGATTTATTTTTCTTCCCTAATGTTCTATAGACCATTTTTAACAGCAAGAAATAATCCAGTGCTTTTTACCAAATAAACACTAACTTGTTTAGAAGATACTTGGAGCAGCACTGTCTCATTGAAACAGCACCAGTCTAGTTTCTAGAATATTGGCCTGAGGACAGGAGCACCTACAAAAAAAGGTGATAAACTATAAAATAGAAATCCTTTCTTTGAATGTCTGCTTTGAAGTTGGAAAGGGAAATCATCAGATGTATTATGACTGCAAATTCAAAATTAATTCAAGCAGTTGTATGGCTGATAAGAACAGAACTTTGTAAGTCTAGGCTAACAAGTATGCTTACAATGAACAATAGGAAAAATACTCTATCTGACCCCATGATTCGGAATTTCAGAAGGAAACCAATGAATTACAGTTGAATTTTTACTTATGAGGGATATGAAAGCAAAAGTTTTCACTTCTGCAGGGATGACATAGTCTGTGCTCAGAAGGTGGCAGGTATATTTCCAGAACAAGCTAAAATGAAATGTTGGCCCAAGACTCAGCTGCATCAAGCAAGAAGGAAAAATAAACTTCACACAAGTTTACTCAGTGGTGTGCATTTGCTGATCTACATTTCAGCTAACTGTTAAGATTCTGATAAGTGCATATAAAATCAATTTCCTCAGGTGGAAGTTGTGCTTTGATGGAACACTTAATCCTCCTCTGGGAAAAACAGTTTTCATTATTTGGAGCTTGCCTTTTATAATACAACAGCTTTCATCTGTTTCTGAAGCAACTGCAGTGGGAAGATGAAGAAGGAAGAAACTGTGCCCATTTCTGTGAATGAATTGTCTTTGGGCAAAATACTATTGCCCAAGCTCTGCCTTCCCTGAAATAGCACTCTTCACACATCTGTTGTTAGTTCCATTGATCTAAGCATATGGGAGATTGCATTATGCCTGAGGACTGAATAGGCTTATCTGAATAATAATAACAATTTTGAAAGACTTAAGAATTTCTCACTTTGTACTGAATGACATGATTTCTTGCATTTTTATCTTAAGAAAAGGATAGGTTTCTTAATCTTTTAAATAATAAGACATATATGTCATGTTCTCACAATTTATTTCACTTTATGTATGTGACAAAAAGAGGAATAGGAAATTGTCCCACCTATCTGAGCTGATCCCTTTACTTTTATTGACACCAATAATTATACTCTCTCTAAAGTTTTTTTTTTTTCTAACCTAACCCAGAGGAATCCATTAGTATCATAAATAGGTAAGAATTTTTTTCCGATCCTCAGCTGGTCCCTTTCTGAACCTGTTACAGTCTGAATTTATGAAAAATTTGATATATATTTTTATTCTGGTGCAAGCTCTTTTCCTGTGGAAGTCTCTGATGTAAATATGCACCCAGTATTTCTTCTTTATTCTAGCATCATCATGGAGACAGAGTTACTCTATTTTTATTAAGTACAAGGGTTTTTTCTCCTGTTCTGCAACTGCTTGCCAGTGATTCTGAACTTAAAGGAATATCACTAACCCCTACATTTGTGAGCTTGCTTTTACGGCACTGAGATTTCTCTCTCTTTTATTTTTCCCTTTTATGCTTGAGGTCATCTATTCTTTATACATGATATCCAACTGGACTCTGAAGTTTTAAGGTTTAAAGCTTTTTGCCATCATAAATTTTCACAAACATTTGCCTTGTTTTTATTTTTTTTTTTTGAAATGCATTAAAATGTTGACTAAATTTAGTCTATCCATCACTGAAGAATTTCTCTGGTAAACTTCTATACAGTTGATATTTCTTCTAAGAACATAACATACAAATATCTAGTAATATCAAGTTATTAATCCACTCATTATTTTAAGTGGAAATGCAGCACATGATTTATTGAGCAAGAATTTGTCATATCAATAGTAAATTTCCAGTGTCTATTTATTCTTTTATTTGGGATCTAAACAGAGACCTTTAGGATTCTTTATTTTTCTTAATAAAATTGAGTTGCACGTTAGTCAGATATCTGTTTCCCATCATATTTTAGTAATTCTTTCCTTCAATACATGAGCTTCAAATGCCTTAAAAGAGCTTCTTTAAAATAAATGTGTATAATCAAAGAAGATTCTCACTGGAATATGAAGGATGTTAGAAATATGTAACTTTAGATTTAATTTTACTTTCAAATGAAAAACTTTACTTATGACCATAAATATCTAAGCTAGTTAATGATAACCTTTTCCAAAGCCATAAATAAATATTTGTTTAGCTAACAATTTGGCTTGTATTTCAATTCAGGTATGATTAGTAAGAATGTCAAAGTATATGATTCAGGAAGATCACTACTGTGAACTGTGATCTGCTACAGATCTTGATTTATTTTAGGTATATAAATTCAATATGTGTAGGTGAGTTGCTTAGTTGTCAATATCTATTTTATGTTATCACTAAAGACTGCTGATATACCTCAGTAAACTGGATATTATAATGAGTGAACAGGGTACACTTTTTGCCTTTCTACATATTTACTATATTCACCACACTATTTTGAATTGATTTGCATTAATAATGGTCATTATAGAAAACAATTTCAACTGTCTTTCTGTTTTTGGTTAGCAGCAGAGTATTTATAATAGTAGTGTTATAGCTACTGCCTTCTACATAAGTGTTAAATATTATTATACACAAGCCAGTTTTTCATATGGGCTTTTACCACTACCAGATAAGAATTATAACTTTGGGAAAATATTAGTATTGAAAAACTCACTATCTCTGTTGGTCTACTTACATTTTGTGAGTTTATGTTTCTAAGACTCTAATAACACAGAATTTATTTGGCAAAGGAAACACACCACATTGAAAATACTTCTTTCCATTCGCATGCTTCTACAATATTTTTAGCCAATATATTTGTAATAAACCAGGTTGAATAAAAAAAAAGATTTTAGTTATGTTACAGTTTGTTAAGCCATTAAATCTAAAACTTAGACGGTGTGAAAAGCTCAACTGTAAAGAATATTACAGAGAAAGATGTGTAATATTTGATCTCATACTTGAAGCTTGATGTAAATTAAGTCACTAGGTTGTCTCAGAACCATTTAAAAGAGGAATACATCCTAGTGATCCACCAGTAAAAAAATCAATCAATCAATCAATCAATCAATCATTCATATTATTGAAGAATGAAGAAAAGGAGACAGTGCACCACTGTCAGCAACAGCATTAGATCTATTTGCCAGTGGTACCTAAAAGTTAATATTATTTTGCACAGAAACAAAGTCAGGCTACTTATCATCTAACTGGACATATCAACAGCAACATATTCTGCCTACCACGACTTCTCCACTATCCTTTTGCCAAGATGCTAGTTACTTTCTCAGGAAAAATCTGATAGGTAGTTAGAAAGAGGAGTACAGATGAGGGGAACAAGGATCAAGGTCAAGAAAATGTCTAAACAGATCCTAACTGTGAAGTTAGTAATAATATGATACTGTGCATCCTACAAGGGCCTTAGGTGTTAGGTAGAAGCTAACACAGTTTTTCTAAATGGCAAAATAGTGCACCCAAAAAGCTGACTGACCAGATGAATTGTGATAACAGATTAACTGAAGCTTATCCACAGATAGTTTTTCCTTTCTTCCTTCTTGCCTTCCTTCCTGCCTTCCTGCTTTCCTTCCTAGCTGCAACTTTTCAAGGTTTCAATAATCTCTTAATTAAAATTATGGCACATAATTACTATTATCTCAAAGTGCATCTTTAAAAACAAATATAGTTCTGTTTCTGACATCAGGACTTGCAGCCTACTCTTCCCTTCTAAGTACACTAAATGGTACTTAGGATCTGCAAGAGCTTTCCAGAGACATCAGCTGCAGAATAATGTCCTCAATATTTTGCCTACTCTCAACTCATTAAATACACCTGAGCTCTGCAATGTAGTGCCTACAGCTTCCAACCTCAGGGATAAAGTAATTACTGCAGACAGGATGAGAAGGTGTCTCAAAACAAAACAATTCAATTTAATTAGTTAGTCTATCAGATGCAGTGGGTAAAAATGGATGTCATGAAGGCAGACTGTCACTGAGGTCCTGAAGAGTTCCCAGCTGAGTAAGAAAGGACAGTGCAGAGCGGATCATTAGCATAACACTGTTACAACTGAGATAGTAAAAAAAGTCTCAGACCATCATGGCTATTATCCTTTTTTGCCTCACATATCTACCCAGCTTTGCATGCACAAATTTACTCAATGCGGACTCTAACAGCCTTCCCTTCAGCTCATCAGATGCTTTTGTACCATTGTTAAATGCTACACCTTTAAGCAAAGACACATAAATTAACTCATTGCATAAGTGCAAAGTGTATTTTATACAATAAAAAAAAAATCAATAATTAGAGCTAGGAAAGGACTCATCAGTGTCATCTTCTTTTAATATCTTCCTTAGATTTTACTTCTCCTGCTACATCCAATAGAAACATTACAAACCTCAATTTAAGCATGAAAATTGATAGTCTCAGCTGTGTCTCTGTACGTGCAAGGTTTTTTCGCCAGCATTGTGTACAAATTATTCAGTGATTTCACTAAAAATATTTCTGTATTCTCTTTTAGAGATTATAGATCTATCTGAATAGAACCACATATATTCTACCTCTAATAGAATAGCAATATATGTAGTTATCACTCTTAAAGCAGTTCCAGAGAATTTTCAGAAATGCAGTTTATTCCCTCCTCATCAAACATCAATTAATGCAAAAACAGCAAAAGGTGATAAAGCGACTTTTTCTGTTCAAGTAAAGGATGATATCTTGCAGCTGACAGTTACATGAACCTCCTAAATTTCTCCTGTGAGCTGGTATTTAAAAAAATTCATTGAAAATTTGTTTCTGCTAAAAAAGTTCGGAATAACCAGAAAACCAAATAACTTCTTTTCTCCAAGTCCTATGCCCCTCCACTGATGAGAGTATGAATTTACCAAGATATAGTAGGTAGTCATATGAGTTACTTTCTTGTATATTTAGTTGAAATTTTAAGACATATAAAATTGTAGCATTGTGTGTTTTATACAGGTTTCGTTGTAAAGTTGGTTATTTTTTATAAGTTGAGATTATGGTTTGACCCTCGGTTTCCCCCGCGTTCCTCCCTCACAATGGTTTGCCCCTGAGTTGCTTGTCCCGTGTTTTCCCGCCAGTGGCCTGTTTGTCAAGGCAACCGATCCCTAGTCCTTCCCTTTATGTCCTTATAAGTTTATCTCCTCCTTCTGGTGCTGCCCAGGTTCCCTGTCCATCATTGTAACCACCCCCACCACCCCTCCCCCCCCCCCCCGCTTTGTTTCGAGAACCTTCTATGTCAGTTATCCCTTACTTAAGCTCTGATTTGCCTCCTGAGCCTTTTCCCTCCCCTGTGCAATCCTAATTGGTTCAGTTGTGTCCCTCGCTCCTCCCCTGGGCTTCTTTCATTGGTTCCCTCGTGTCTCCGCCTGTCACGCCCATCCCCTTTATCAGTGCCTTCCCATCGGGCCTTCTCTGACACCGTCGCTGGTGCGGCCTGGAGCCATAAAGGGCCTTGGCATCCCTATGAGTGTCCGCTCTTTCCTTCTTTCGCCTCAGAACTTTGTAGTCCCACTCTCACCTGCGCCACCCACGCCGCAGATGGAACCACTACCCGGGGCTCTTGTGAAGAACCTGGGAGTGGTGGGATTCGTGGTCTCCTCGGGCCACTCTGGGAGTGGCTAACTGGCACACGTCAGCTCCTGCGGCTGCGGGATGAGGTTACATAAAATTATGCATAGTTCTAAAACCTAGAGGAAAGGTAAAGCTGTAAGGTACAACATAAATGATAAATCTTAAGCAAGTCCTTGAAACAGTGAGAGAACAACACGCTCGCGAGATATTTTTATACTTGGGGATAATGCCATATCCTCAAGATGTCTTGGACAAAACTTGTATTGCTGTAACTGCTGTACTGGTGAATTCTGAATATATTCCATTACTTTCTTTAAGTATAACAGAATCAGAATAGCTAATGTTGAAAAGGACCTATGGAGGTTCTCTGGTTCAACCCCGTGGTTGGTCCAGTGCAACTGGTCATGCAGGTTCACCTAGAGACATTATCCAAGACTATATCCACAGACTTTTGAATATCTCTGGAGATGACAATACCACTACTTCTCTGGGCAATTTGTGCCTGCACTCACTCAATCTCACCATGAAAAGTGAGTGGATTTTGCCACTGAGAAGAGTCTGACTCCATCACCTTTGCTTCCCTCCCATGAGGTATGTATTTACAGTAGTTTGAGCATTGAGCATTCCCAGATCTCTCAACTTTTCCTGATAGGAGAGGTGCTCCTGTGCTCCCATGCATCATTTCGGTGGCCCTCAGTGTGTCCTGCCTGGCTCTCAGTGTGTCCATGTGTCACCTGTAGAAGGGAGCCCAGAAGGGGACAGAGTACTCCAGAGGGTAAGGATCCCCTCCCTTGACTTGATGGCAAGCCTTTGCCTAATGCTTCTCAGGATACTATTAGCATTTCTTGTGATAAGGGCCCGTTTCTGGCTCCTGTTTGAGCTGGTATCCACCAGGAACCTCAAGGCTTTCCCAGCAAAACTCTTCTCCATCCTATGAGGCCCCCAGCCCATATCCCAAATGTCTGGGGTTTTCCTTCCTAAGTACACGGCTTTGTCCTTTGAACTAAGGATATAGAACATATCTCTTATTTTCCTGATCGTATTTTAGATCTCTATGATTCACTTAGTTTTAAGCACAAAACCCGCATGAGAGATAAACTGTAGTAGAAATATATGCGTTTAAGTTTCTTTCTCTGAGAAACCAAAACCCATTGATAACAGACTGAAATCGTCGTAAAAGAACAAGCTACTTGGCTACAGGGGGTCAGCTGAATTTGCAATTAAGTCCTTAACAGATACTGATATCCTTAATTGTCCATTTTCCTGATCAAGCAGCAGATACGTGGCTTGGCACAACCTCTAACCAGACTAGGTGGAAATTAACTGTTGACATGACCTAATTTATGAGAGCTTGGAAAACTAGGCATAAAACAGTACATTAAAATAGCATTAACAGCTTATTAAAGTATTTCACTTCCCTGAATCCAACTGAGATTTCATTGCAATCCAGAAGCTTGTTGGGGGAATTACCTTGGAAGGAAACACCATTGAGTTGGAACTGTCTCCATATCAACAATGTTAAAAAATAATTTTTGCATCATTTTAATTTTTATGCTTGCTTTCTCATGCAATAGTCTGGAGAAGTATTCTCCACACCCAAAATTGTCAATAACTGTGAAAATTCGCAAAATTTGACAATTTCTGTAGGTTTTATGAGTAGAAAAGCAATTTAAAACTCACCAATTCTGGCCAGGCACCACTTAGACATTTCTGAGACTGAAGTATTTGATTCACTACATTTAATGGACATTCCCAACCATTAGTCTCGATTCAGTCTCCCTAGACTCACTCTCTAAAATGTAAGATCTTTGCATAATAGCCCTTACACCAAATTATTCTCACTTAACTGTGCAATCAGCTCCCTGCCACCATCACCACCAGAGACTTTTACTCTTTCTAAAACACAGCAGTAGAGAAGGAACTTCTGATCCCCTGAACTTGTGCTTCTCTGAAGGAAAAGATGTGGGAATGAAGGCTTCTGCAAGTCTCAGTTTTTCACTTTTAAAGAAGTATACTGTCCTCTCTTCCCTTACTGTCCTGGTTTAGGGCAAATTAGGTAGAGGATTTCCAAAGGAGGGCCTTCCAGAAAGCAAACCCACACGGCCCCTCCCCACAACCAGTTCGGGAAGGATTCCTCGGAGAGAAGGGAAAGAACCTGTTTATTTGACAGTCACAGCATCCCCAGCACACAAAATGAACAATACCAGATGACACCACCCTGAAAAAAGATGACAAATTCAGAAAGTGTCTCTTGGAGGGTGGTCGCTCTGTTCTCAGTCCCTCCAGCGCTGGTGCAGCTGCTGCAGCCACAAGGTGCAAACTCTTGGTGTTCCCAGGTCCCAGTCCGGAGCAGGTTCGGGATGGTCAAAAAAAAGGAAAGGAGATACAGTCTTTTTACTTCTTACAGGAAGAAGTTTGGACTGTTGAGCTAAACTAGATAATGAGCAAAAGCAAAAGCAAGCAGAAGCAAAGCAGACGCAAGAGCGAGAGAGCAAAGCGAAAAGCAAAAGCAGGAAAAGCAAAAGCTGCACTAGCTATTGTCTCTGTGTCCTGCCAGGCTGATAAGAAAACCCAAACAAAACTTTCACTTTTCAGAGCCAGTCTTACGGCACAGAACACAATATCCAGCGTTAACAGAACACAAGTCACCTTAGGACACTTAGACAGCTGGCTTTAAATACAACCTTACACATACTTTACAAGCCTTTAACCCTCTTCTGCCTCATTGCAGTTGTATATATTCTCTCATAACTTCCACAAATTATGAAAAGACAACATGTAACAGCAGGGTCATGCAAATACAGAAAAAAAATTATCTCTTTTTCCACTATGTCATCCCTGCTACTACACAGTGCACAAAGTCTAAGAATCTAGATGAAGAGGGAGAAAATTCTTAATTTATGGTGCATTTACTCTCCCTTTTAACATCCTTTTCCTTTGCCTAACAGTTTTGTTTATCATGTATTTAGAATATAAGGAAAAAGGGGGAAATTCAGCTTCCTGCATTCTCACCCCCATCTCACCTACCTACATACAGCTACATACTCCCAAGTCTCCTCTTCATTCCAAGGTGCATTTTTGCCCTTTAAATATCTTTACATTCCACTCTTAAGCCCCCTTGGATTCTTGCTTTACCACTAGTGAGCCTCAGTATCTGTGCAATGGGAGCTCAGGTCCTGCTTGGTGTATTCAGAGAACAGGAGCCTTCTCCTCAGGACACAGGCCACAGAAAGGCTTAAGCATGCATTTTTACAGAAGGTTGTCACCTGCCATGCAGAAAGTAAGGTGGTAATGAAAGGAGAGGGGAATATGCAGCAGCATATCTGCCTATTATATCTCAGCAAATCTGCTGTCAGACCCGGTGCTGTTTGTGTAAATATCACTTTCTCCTGCTTAACTATTAGGTGCTCAGAGGGCCTTAGACACACTTCTTTGTCTAAGAGTTAGTCCTGTAGCCTATATATCCCCTTTATCTTCTCAGTTACCCTGTCACCATTCCTCCTGACAGAGGTCAACTTAGTTTTGCTAAACAGTTTTTAGCAGCCTGTCAGAAAGGCAGGTAGATTGTGTCCTCAATCCATTTTGCGCTCTGCCTACCCATTTTCCAGGACTAGACTTTTACCTAAAAATATAAAAATGAAAAGTTAGCTTTTTTTTCCCCCTTCAGTGTGCAGACTTTCTCTTCTTGTTCTATAAAAGCAGACTTTCTCTTCTCATTCTGTAAAACCATCTGTGACCTCCAAGCCAAACCTGTATTTCTGCCTGTAAAAGTAAGGAGACTATGTTCCCTACAAATAACTTGGGTCTTTCCTACAGCAGGTCTCCTTTACTGATAACCTATTCCAGTTTTCCCATCAGTTTAACTATTTCTCTGAGGCACAGAGAACTCCAAGTTTAAAACGATGTCCTCTTGGCTTTCTGACCTCTGGTTAGCGGTGACATTCCTCCCCTTCGTAGTAACAGGAAAAACAAAAAAAATTAAGGAATGGGAGCTAAAAAGCTGTTAGAAAGGGAAATGGATCTTACCATTTCTCTTCAGTAGGAAATTATCTTCTTCACTGGTAGTGTTAGGTGATGGAAAAAGTACCCTTTTCTATAATCAGACTTCATTTTTACTAAGTTCCTGTTTTACACAATCATCCTACAAAGCACTTTTTCAGTTGCCACTGCTTGATGCACCTGCACTCGGCATTTTTTAGATCTGCATGTTTATTTTCTTTGCTTTCTAAAAGGATTGGGACAACAGTAGCAGGGCTAGACAGTGTTTAACAGGACTCTTTAAGCCTTAGTTACAGTCTTGAGCAGGTACATTTAGGAAATACATGTATTCAAAAATATTGTAATCCTCAGAAACCACTGAAGCAAGGACAAGGGCAAAGAGAAGGGCAAGGGTGCAAATATATCAGGACCACACTTCTAATTCAGCAAGTGAGGTGTTGTCCAGGAGATGAGGGACATGTATTCCATCTCCTAGTGCTCAAGAAATTTGCGCTGTTTGTCTGCATAGATCTCGAAAAAAGTCTTACTGTTAATAATTCTTGAAGCAGAGTCAATGTGCCTTCTTTCTTCTTGGAAATATTTAGTCCCATTGAAATTGCCAATTCTGTTTTATTTATAGAACGTATTTTTTTTCTACTTACAAATAGGGTATCGTTCCCTTTTGAGATGCTTCTCTGAGCTTTCAGTTTTGGCAAGGAAAAAATTGAAACAGGAAACTTCGACTTTCTCCAAAAACTAAGGTAAATTGACATGGAAACCATTGCTGAAGAATTGTTGTCAAAAAGTGTAAAGTTTATGAAGCCAAGGGGGGGTCTTAGTAGCAGAGCATTGGCCCGAGACCTCTATCCCCAGGAGGAGAAAAGTTCTGGAGACCAGCTCGCTCGGACCCAAGCCATGGAGGAGCCCTCCAGCCAGCAGGGTGATAACAGCTCTTATAGTGATTGTCAGCTCTTTGGGATTTCAGCTGCTGCTAGGCTTGGCTTCCCTGGGCATAGGCCTCAGGCAGACTAGAGAGAGGAGAAGAGGAGACACTGGCTGTTCCACAGAGATGGTTTATTCGGGGGGTCGTGAAAGGACCCGGTTCTTCTTCCGAAGTTAGTAGAGTCCAGTGTGCTACTTTTATACCCTTGGCCAGGCTCCAAACTTGAAAATGAACAAAGGTTAGGAGGACTACAAACTACCAATTGTAGGGTTAACGAGACTTTCCTCCTTATAAGGGTACAAAGATACGTTGTGAGTCTGGAGTCGGAACGCTTCTCTGCTGCTGTGTCAGCATTCCCAATGTTAAATCCTCCACAGTGCCTTGGCCAGGCTTCTGGTGTTTACTACATGAAGTCATGATTGTGAGAAGTTCATTTTTTTCTAATTGTGATCATGCTGGGATTACCATCTGAGGAAGACCTTCTGGAGCCAGCAGCTGATTTGTTTCAACATTTAGGACCAGTTCTTTTATGATGCTCTTTTGCTTGATAAAGAATATACTTTGCATTTGTGAACCTCATTCACTGGTCTTCCAGTAAATAGTATGAAAATAGTTGGTTTAAGTTCCTTTTGTGTATTTTTTCTTTCATTTATTTGCTTTTTTGGCGTTTTATTGGTGAATATTAACTTTGCAAACATGTAGGTCACTACAGAATTCTGCAATAACTAACTAAAGGCTCTTGTTTCTTGGGGGCCGAGGACAAATATATAATTATTGCATGGGTTTCAGTGTTTATTCCCCTTGGGAGGTCTGTTTCATTGTTTGTTTAGCATCAGTAAAGTTGTTGGGGACGTACTAGGCATTTCTTTGACAGTCTGTGTTAAAGCAGTTCTTTTCCTCATGAACATCTTGTTTGTTAACTTGGGAAGTCACTGTTTAAATTTCACTTGAATGGAATACACTGTTATGTAAGTGCTAGAAGATAAAAGAAATTAAGCACGAAAAGTTCATCTCGCATGACCATCCTTGTTATTTTTGACAGAAAACCAGGTGAGAAGCCAGGAAAGAGGAGCTGACATCTGGATTCCATTGGTGGGGAAGTTCAGTACACAGATAATGATACTTTCAACATTGCATCTGCAATAAAGACCAATGTTGAAGGGTAACTGCATATGTGAAATGTTGACAGTGTTCTGCATTCCCTGCAACAAATGAATGGTCAGAAGAATAGGAAGCATTACAAATGAGGTAATGTGTTTTTGAAGTACAATGCTATTTTAAAAGAAATACTGATCTCATGGTCTTGGAAATGCTGGAGATGGATTAGTTATGAAAAAAGGGCCTTTTACCTTTTTCTCTCTAGTAAGAATCCAGTATTTATGAACAGAGACTGAAGGCTTATTAATTTCTGAACTATTTTATAAGACTTATGTAAATACAAGCAATGGACTCAGAATCTAATCTGGATTGACAGGGATCTCTTGAGGTCATCTGGTACAAATCCCAGTCAAGACAGAAACAACTTCAAAGTTCCATTAGAATGGTCATAACCTTGTCTGGTACGTCCAGCAATGGACATTCCACAGTTTCTTTGGTATATCTATTTTTGTGTGTAACAAACCTCATTGTAAAAATGTGTTCAGCTTCTACCTGACATGCAGTTCCTCTGGGAGAGCCGCATGCTAATTCTCATCAGGAAGGTCAATATTTAACATGCAAAGAGGCTGACTTCTCTTGCTTTCGTATCAGATTAATGATAATGCCAGTGGACCACACGCTGGCTTTTCCCATGTAATTAAGTTCTGTTGAGTTTTTCAAAAGCTGTTCTTCTTTCCTTGAATATTCAGTTATCTTGGGGGAGGGATGGGGCAAGGGGGAATGAGAATAGAGAGGGAGATTTTTTGCTTTTCTTCCCTTGCTGATTAGCTAATAAAGAAAAAACAATGTCTAGGAAAAGAAAGTTCTCACATATGAACAAAATATCTCTTATCTCTAGAAGAGAATCTATCCCAACAAATATATTCATCTCTGTTTTGAAACCTTTAATGAGAAGCATCCTAAGGGAAAAGTTTTCTTTCATTTCATTTAAGAATCACACATTTTATCATTTGAGTATCCGTCGGTCATATTAAAATTCAGACAAATATCTGCATATTTTAAATGTCTGCCTGAATACCAAGATCATTTGTCAATGTCCTCACTGAATTGTTAGTCAGACTGTTGTGCACATTATTTGAGACAGCAAATGAACTGTTTGGGTTGCTATGGTTACAGCTATGGAGAAGATAAATTTCTGCAGCTACTATCTTTCTTGAGGGGCTGGGGTGGAGAAAGATAATTGAAAAACTAAAAGTTAATCCAACACATTAGGGTAGGGTCAGAACTGCAACAAAGCTTTATGTGTGCATTTCTTTATAAATGTGGAAGGAACAATATATCCATAAAAATAAATAAATATTGATGGGTGCTTCCATTACATTCTCTTTCTCTAAATTTATGCTGCAATTTGTACCCGTCAGGTAGCAGTGATTGGGATTGTTTACCCAGCAGGAATTGTTAATTTGGACAGTTATCTGATTTAGAACATCATGATGAGGTGATAATTTCCTCCAAAATTACCACTAACATTTTGGGTTCATGGAAAAGCCAAATCACAGAATCATTTAGGTTGGAAGGGATCTTAAGATCAACTATTCTATCTCCCTGCTACAGCAAGGTCACCTACCACATTTTATCCAGCACTGTGTCCAGTCAGATTTTCTGTGTCACCAAAGATGGAGATGACCTCTCAGAAAAAGGGTTTCCTTGTGTTTACACTAAATTTACTATTTTTTAATTTGTGCTCATTGCTGTTTGTTCTCCGCACACCACTGAAAAAAGTTTAGTTCTGTTTTCCTCATTCTCTCCTGCCAGATAGTAATAATAAGATGCTCCTTGAGACTTTTCCACAGGCAAAACACTTGCAGCAGTCTTCACATATGACAAATGCTCCAATCATTTCATCATCTTTGTGACCCTGAGGTGGATATGCTCTGTGAAGTCTGTGTCTTGCTTGAAGTTCAGAGCCCACACTAGACACAGTATTCCAGACATTGTCTCATCAGTACTGATCAGAAAGGAGGGATCATCTCTGCTGAAAGGGCTGGCAATGCCCTTTCTAACAGACCTTAGGATACTATTCTCCTATTTTGCTGTAAGGGTGCACCACTGGTTCATGGTTAACAAGGTGTCTTGCAGGACCCAGGGTCTTTCCCTGCAAAACTCCTTTTCAGCCAGGTGGTCTCTCAGCTGAATGAGGGACTGGGGTTATTTATTTGCAAGGCAGGATTTTGCCCTTCCATTTGTAAACACAACATCCTTCTATGCCAAAGTGTTCAGCTGTCATGAATGCTTTGAATAGCAGCACAATAGCATCACTTACGAGCAGCTTTTCCCAGTTCTACACCATTTTAAAACTCCCTGAAGGGTACACTCTCTTTCTCATACTAGTTACCAATGAAGATGTTAAACAATAATGAAAAGTGTTGCTTGACTAACATGATCTCTTTTTACAACCAGGTGACCTTCTTACCAGATGCAGGAAAAGCTGAGAGGAATGTTCCTACCTGGACTTCAATAAAGCCTTTGGTACTCTCTCCCACAGCACTCCTGGAGAGGCTGGAGCTGCTGAAGCAATTTCACCTCATCATAGTAAGCTATCATCAGCATTATTTCACTTTGTAAATCCATGCCGGCTTATTCAAATCTCCTGCTTTTCTTTCATGGGTTTGGAAATGTCTTCCAGATGCAATTGAAATAAAACACATGGATTTGTATTTTCTAGATACTACCTTAGCCTTCTTGAATATAGGAATGTTCTTTCCTCTCTTCTAGTCTTCTGCAACCTCTCCCAGTTGCTATGACTGCTCAAAGATAACCAACAGCGGCATCAAAACAATGTCAGCCAGCTTCCTCAGCACTTGTGATGCCAAGTGTCAGAAGCTAAGTGTGGGAGTTCAACTGGCTGGGATGGATGGTGAGCTAACCTTTGTTAAGAACAAAGGCATCTACATAAGGTCTTGGGAAGCAGGATATTAATAAAGGAAGCACCTAGTTGGGTTATGGTGAGGATAGCAGGATTATGGGTATAGTTGTGTTAATGCTGTTGTGCCATATAAGGTTATGTTCTGAGTTCCTGTTTATGATTGGTTAACAATGTTTTATATATAAGGCAATGCTCTTAGTTCTTGTTGATGATTGCTTCCCTGCCCTCGAATCAAGTGTTATATATAGTTGTGTTTCCCACATTTTGGGGCCTTTGGAGGACACCCTGTACTGTACACAGCTTCTTTCCTTTGTTGTTTGGCTTGTTATTAAAGTTCTTTACTTTTCTGGGCTACTCCGTCATACCCGTCCCTGTTTATTTCTTTCTCCACAACTCCTGGCTAATCCGGTCATGAGGCTGTGATGCTGATGTGACAGCCATGGACTTCTGTATGTCATTTAAGTGCTCTCTAGCCTGGTGCTACTACACTGAGAGCAAGTCTTCCTTGCTTCACACTTTCCTTCTGCTGTCTGAGCCGTGCATTTCCTTATGGCTAGTTTTACTGGTAAAGGCTCAGGCAAAAAGGCACTAAAACCATTTCCACCTCCTCCTCACCCCTCACACATGGTAGGCTGAGAGCAGGCTTCTTCTTTTCATAGTTTTTTCCACTGTTTCTTAAAAGCTTCATATTATGATCTTTCTTAGGTCCTAGCATCCTTTCCCTAAGTGATAAAAATACAAAAAAGCCTAGTATACTCAAGTTCTTTGAAAAACCAGTTTTGACATATGTGAGACATTAAATTTGCCATTAATACCTCATCTAAACTGCCAAATTCAGGCCATGTCCCATTGTTGTCTAATTTATAAGTTGGCCACATTAGTTCTGAGTGTCTGGTCAATCTTTGCCAAGTTTTCAATATTAAGCCTAAAGGGGAATCTCTAGCTATTTGCGTTGTATGTTCACATGAGAAGTCTCACCCCATTGTCCATGAAACAGGAAAAAACCCCATAAAATTTAAATGAAGTGACCTAAAGCTAAACAGTAATAATCAGGGAGAGAGAGGGAGAGAACAAGAACAAGGACTGTTGAGTTATGAGCACGTCTTGGGTCTTGAAAGAGACAGGAGCAGTTGTTGGTTGTTTTGAAGTTGTTTATTGGATGAATACATCAGCCTTGAAGGCAAAGAGTTGAGAGTATTAAAGTCTGTGCTAAAGCTTTCTGGCATGTTCCAAGCAGAACCAGCAGAAGCAGTAGCTGCTGGCAGAGGCTACTACCACCGCTTTGCACCCCAATACAGGGGATTTTATTCATAAATCATCCCATCAGCTAAAAACACTACTCTAAAGCATTCTTCCTACACCTATCCGAGCTTAATTCTAATGTGAGAAAGTAATGTTGGTTCTTACACAAAATCTATGCATACAGTTCAGTCTGTTCATGCAAATAGTTCTGTCTGGTCTACCTAGAAATGCAAGAAATGTTCTGTTTTCATTATATCTGGAGCTAAGTTAATTTTATGAAAGGTAACACTGCTGAACTTTAAATTAGGTTTTAGGGCTTTTTACTAGCTAATGCAGTCTGTTAAGGCACTCGAGGTATATTTCTACTTACTTAAAACTAAAACTTACACTCCTACTTCATATCTGTGTGGCATATATTTCAGTTTCTGTAAAGGTTCCGATTCAATCCCTGCATTCCATTCTCTTTCTGAGGGACTAAGGGAGGCTTCAATTTCATGCATTCCAACAAAGGACCACACAGGATTCCAACTCACAACCTCTGGACCAGCAGGGTGGGGCCTAAGTCACTTTGCCACCACTGGCCCCGGACCAAAATTTGCCACTGCAGTGCTAAAACTCCACTCTTTCAGGGGGCATTTCCCCCCTACTTTATGAGCAAAGGGGGTAATGACAAACAAATGAGAAACCTCCCACTTGGATCCTTCAGACCCTTCCACACACCAAACAAAATGAAACGCTCTCTTAATGCTAAACCTAGGTGCTAACAACAAAACACTGCTTTTACCTTGCTTACTCAGGTTCCTTTGTGTTAGATGTGGAGGATTCTTGAGCTCTGACACTGCCTGGACTGTGGCCGCTGCCCCCCGCCCGAAGTGCTGGCAGCTGGGGGGAAGAGCAACTGGGTCTTCCTCAGTCCAGAGGATTTTCTAGAAGTCTCCTTTTCCTATCTGGGTCACCAGAAACTAATGCCTGTTTTGGGCTTACCTAAAAACAGGGGTCAGACAAAATTAAGGGAATAAAAAATGGTTATATTTATTGAAGGGTCTTCAGGTACACCTTGGACAGACAGAGCCTCCCAGGGGCTATACCCAAAATGGACAACGGGTCATGACTTTTCACACTTTTCTAAGTTTGGTCCATGTGGATATTGGGGATTAATCTTCCAATTACAGCTTCAGGTAATGAAGTCATTTTACTCCAAGTTTATCCCCCCCCAACTCACTTTCATTTACATTTCTGAGACAGTAAGGTGTCCTTGATTCCTAGGCCTACAGAGTAATTGTTTTCTCTGACCAAAATGGGAAGACAGTAGCTGGCACTCTATATGGAGTTTAGAGTTATATGCAAAAAAATGGCAAATATATGAGAAATATAGAACCTAATATCCTAAGGCATCAAATAAATTGACCTCAGGAGCATCTGACATTTTTCTGAGTCTTCCTTTTGCTGTTCATAGACATGTGGAAGAAGCCTTTCTTGTTGTCCTTCACATCCCTTGCCAGATTCAATGCATGGCCAGCTTAAGGCCATGTACTCTAGTCCTGTTGTTGGTTGCCTGGGAGAAGAGACTGACCTCCACTTGGCTACAGCCTCCTTTCAGGGAGAGAGTGATGAAGTCTTCCGTAACCATCACTTCCAGGCTAAACAATCGCAGCTCCCTCAGCCACTCTTATTAGGGCTTGGGTTCTAGACCCCTCATCAGCCTTGTTGCCCTCCTCTGGGCATGTTTGAGCATGTCAGCATCCTTTGTAAACCTAAGGACCCAGAACTGGACACAACACTCAAAGTGTGGCCCCACCAGTGCCGAATACAGGCGGACAGTCACTATCCTTGTCCTCCTGGCCACACTATTGTTGGCACAGGCCAGATGCCATTGACCTTCTTGGACACATGGGCACTGCTGGCTATGTTCAGCTGCTGTCACCAGCACCCCCAGGTCCTTTCCATGCTGGTTGTGTGCAGCCACCCCGTCCCCAGCCTGGAGCGCTTCCTGGCGTTGTGGTGGGCCAAGTGCAGGACCTGGCACTTGGACTTACTAAACTTTGTATTGTTGGACTCGGCCCATCAATCCAGCCTGTCTGAGTCATTCTGCAGAGCCCTCCCACCTTCCAACAGATAAGTGCCAGGTCCCAGCTTGCTGTCGTGTGCAAATTTGCTGCTGGTGAACTCAATTCCCTCACCCAGCTCATCAATGTAGTTGTTAAACAGGACTGCACCCAACACAAATCCCTGGGGAACACTACTGGTGACCCTACTGGATGTGATACCTGCTGAATGCAACACCATTCACCACCACCCTCTGGGCCCAGCCATCCAGCCAGTTCTGAACCCAGCACAGAGTGCTCCTGTCCAAGCCATGGGCTGCCAGCTTTTCCAGGAGCGTACTGTGGGAGACAGTGTCAAAGGCCTTGCTGAAATCCAGGTAGACAACATCCACAGCCTTTCCTGCATCCACCAGGCAGGTCACCTGGTCATAAAAGAAGATCAAGTTGGTCAGGCAGGACCTGCCCCTCCTAAATCCATGCTGGCTAGGTCTGAGCCCTTGGCCATCCTGTAGGTGCCATGTGATGGCACTCAAGATGATCTGTTCCATAATCTTGCCCAGCACTGAGCTGAGGCTGGCTGTCCTGTAGTTTCCCAGATCCTTCTTCTGCCCTTTTTTGTGGATGGGTGTCACACTGGCCACCTTTCAGTCATCTGGGACATCCCCAGTGAGCCTGGACTGATGACAGATGATGGAGAGTGGCTTGGTGAGCTCTTTGGCCAGCTTCCTCATCACCCTAGGATGGATCCCATAGACTTTTGAGATCTAAGTGGCTCAACAGGTCTCTAACTACTTCCTCCTGGATTCTGGGGGTTTATTCTTCTCCTTGACCCCGTAAACAAGCTCAGGAGGCCCATTGTCCTAAGGAAAACCTGTCTTACTGTTGAAAACTGAGGCAAAGATGGCAAGAACCCCTCTGCCTTTTCCGCATCTTTAGTCACTAAATTCCCTCCCGCATCCAACAAAGAATAGAGGTTGTCCTTGCCCTCCTTTTGCCATTAATGTATTAATAAAAACATTTTTTATTATCCTTCAGAGAAGTGGCCAGATTAAGGTCTAATTGGACTTTTTGCCTCTCTAATTTTTTTCCTACATGAGCTAGTAACATTCTTAAACATTTCCTGACTCACCTGCCCCTCGTTCCAAAGGTCATAAGGTCTCTTTGTTTCCTTCAGTTCCTTCAAAATCTCTTGGCCCATCCAGGCTCGTCATCCTTCCTATTGGCTCATCTTTTGGCGCATAGAGACTCTCTGTTACTGCACCTTCAAGATTTTTTTCTTGATGTATGTCCAGCCTTCTTTAATCCCTTTTTTTTAAGAGTTATTTCCTAAGATACTCTCCAAATCAGTCTCTTGAATAGGCTGAAGTCCACCCTCTGGAAGTCCAGAATGAAGGTTTGGTTGATATCCCTCCTTGTTTCACTGAATATTGGGAACACTATTATTTCATGGTCTATTATTTCATGGTCACTGTATCCCAGGCAGCCTCTGACCACCACATGTCCACCAGACCTTCTCTGTTTGTAAACAGCCAGTCTAGCAGAAGCCTAGCCCTGGTAGGCTCTATCATCAGCTGTGTCAAGGTGTTGTCCTCCATACAGTCTAAGAATCTCCTAGATTACCTTTTCTCTGCTGTGTTGAGTTCCCAGCTGATAACTTGCTAAAGTCTCCCAGAACAACAGGGGCTGCTGATCTTGAAACATCTTCCAGCTGTTCATAGAATAATTAATCCACTTTTTCATCCTGGTTGGGTGATCTATAATAGACTGCCACCAAGATGTTGGTCTTGTTGGCCTTCCTACTGATTCCCACCCATAGGCACTTGACCTTATCATCATTAATTTCAAGTTCCATGGTGTTGAGAGCTTCCGTAATATACACAGCCACACTCCTACCTCTCCTACTTCACCTGTCCCTTCTGAGGATCTAGTCACCCATTTCAACCCTCCAGTCATGTGAGCCATCCCACCATGTTTCTGTGATGGTGACCATGCCATAGCTTCCCTGCTGTATCTTGGCTTCCAGCTATTTATCTGTGCAGCATGCATTAGTGTACATGCACTTCAGCTGGGCTGCTGATTTCACCCCTGACTCTGGCTCTCAGTCAGCCCTGCCTGCTCACAGGCTAGAATCCTTTTGTCCTTGTTAGATAGATGGAACTTAACCTGACTCTGGCAGGCCAGGTGCCATAAAAGTTGCCCCATGATCAAAGAACCCAAAATTCCATTGATGGCACCAGCCCTTAAACCATTTATTACTCATGTATTAATCAGCAATTCATTAATCATTTATTTCATCATTCATCCCTGCGAATGAAGGGACTGAGCAGAGCACCACCTGTGCTCCTGCCCATCAACCTATTGACCCAGAGCCTTGAAATACTTTCTAATTGCCATGGTGCCCTCCTTGTCAACCTCATCATAGCCAGCCTGGACAATCAGCAGTGAAGCAAAAATCAGAAATGAAGCAATAATCAGAGGGCTGGATAAGCTCACGGAGTCTACTGGTGATTTCCTGTACTTCGGCCCCAGGCAGGCAGCAGACTTCCCTGTGGGATGGGGCCAGTTGTTATGGGGCCTTCTGTTCCCCTCAGAAGGGAGTCACCTACTAGCACTACCCTTTTCTGTTTAATACAAAAGGTTGTGATCCATCTGACAGATGAAGTATAACGGGGAGACTCACCAGATGGGTTATTTTCTTTGATATCTTCTGCCTGAACCTCCAGGGCCTTGTACCTATTTTGAAGCAGCACCTGAGAAGGTGATGGAGGTCAGAAGGTAATTTTATTACCTCCCTGGGTAGGGACCTGTTTCCAGTCCCCCACATCTGCTAGGTCTTCTACCGCGAGAGGCATGAGGCTTGTTTGAATTGGAGGACTTTTCTCAGGGATGGAAGGGTGTAACTCTACCAGCCTATTTCCCTTTCACTTTCTCTAATACTCCTTAATCTTTCTACTTCTTCCTAAAGATTTGCCACCAGACAGAACAGATTGTTTACCTGCTTGCATCATGTATGTCTTTTCCTCTGGTACTACCACCAGGCTCAGGAACATTCTGTTTGTGTAAGCACACTTTTAGTAGCAATGGCTTTTGATTGTTTGAAAACAATTGCTAGGAAAAAAAAATTTAAAAAAAATGATGCAACATAATCCACCACCCGGAATGTGGCTGCAACCCTGCCTGCTTGCTCGAACTGCCATGTAAGCTGCTGTGCCATGCCTTTGTATGCATGGCACACCTCTGTTCACCATGTTCCACACTCCCCATGGCCTTTTTAAAATTGTCTGTAATGGCCTGAAGATGGCCCTTCCCTTTACCTGAATGGCTGACAAGAGGACCTCCTTTTCTTGATTCTGCAGCTGCTGGGAATTTGAGAGGGTTGTCCTTGAATATCAAAAAGATCTCACAGACCTGCCTTCTTTCCAGGGCTGCATCCCATTAATTTTTCGAGGCAGAAAATGTTGAAGTTTTTTTTCCTGAGGTCCAGGATTGTGGTCCTACTTTTGCTTTGCTATCTTCTTTTAAATCCTGAGCTCTGCTATGTCATCTTAGCTGTAGTCACAGGTCATGCCGACTTTCACATCTCTGACCAGTTCTCTCTTGTTCACCTATTTACAGATGGTAAATAGAATACCATTTGCTTGGCCATGCTTGTCCTGCATTGCCAAGCAAATGGTATTCTATTTACCATCTGTAAATAGGTGTTTTCTGTTAAATGAGAAGTTTTCCTAATCTCTTCTACAACTACTCCTCTCTTCAGGGAGACATATGCTGGTAACAGGCTATTGAATGTCATTGATAAGAGCTATAGCATCCCATTGTAAAATGCTCTGCCCAGAGGGAGGAGCCAAGCATTCTTACCTGAATATAATCTTGAGATTCTGGAATACCAGCATGGCTTCTCCACTGGATTTCCCAGAGGAGCAGCTGCCTGTTCCGCTGGCTCTTCAGAGAAATACTACACCCTTTCTGCAGGATCCCTGCTCCAACAGAACCACACCTGACACTCCAGGAGGACTGCAGCCACAATTCCAGTTGGACAGCTACCAACACCCTGACCAACAGGGTGTCAGGTTGTATTCTAACTCTGTAAGTGTTGTTTTGGTTTACTGTGTTGTTTATTTTATCTTTTTATTTTCTTCCCTAATAAAGAACTGTTATTCCTGCTCCCAGATTTTTGCCTGAGAGCCCTTTTAATTTCAAATTTATAACAGTTTGGAGGGAGAGGGTTTACATTTTTCCATTTCAGGGAAGTTTTCTGCCTTTTCTTTTCAGACAACTGTCTTCCAAACTGAGACATTTGTTTGCATGTAAGCAACTCTGTAAAGTGGTTTCAAGTCAGTGTGTACTATCAGCTCAAGAAAGCAGAGTCCCAGACCTATCCTTTCACTGCTAGGTGTCCTAATTACTAAGAAGCACATTCTATCCCCCAACTTCATTGAAGCAAGAGAGGCAGCAAGGCAAACATTCCGTTTGTCTCTAATATAGTTTTCATTTAAGGAGTATCTTTCTGTGACATGGGAACTGTGTAAAACCATTTACAATGAAAAATGTCTTGAAAACACTTGTGCTGCTTTCTAAGACTTTTCTGATGCTGTTAACTATGTACTCGCTCTAGCCAAAGTGCTCGTATTAAACTGCATATAGCCTAAATGGAACTTCTTCCATTAAAATATCTTATACTCCTACTAGCAGGTACCTCAGATTTTCTGGAACCACAGCTATGGGAAGAAGCAAGCTAATAGGATCTTCCAAATCCTACTGTGCATTTTATTTTCATTCAGTCCAGAAGGAAGTCACACTGATCTCCATAGCCATCCAGCACACTATTTTTAGGGACAGTCTTCAGGCAAATCGTCAATATATAATTTATCTATGGAGTTTGACAGTCTGGTGGTATTATTAGTCTAGCATGGAACCAGGAGCACCCTGACTACTTTCCTTGATTACATATATGAATAAAAGAGTCTTTCTTGTCTACTTGCTTAACTTAATGTTTTTGGACATATCCTGAGCACCCTCTGGACCCTTAATATCATAGCCCAGGTGAGGAAAAAGCTTTCTGTTCGCTGAATCAGTTAAGAGCAGACTGAAGGAATACAGACATCTGAATTTAGGTTCTTGCTCCTCCAATAATCACCTATGGCAATCTAAACACCCAGAGGAATAAACAGTTATGAAGAGAAGAGTTTAGAAATCACTGCCTCAAAATTCAGATAGTATTGGTCTTTTATTTGATTTATTTCAGTTTAGAAACACAAACTTACCGAAGACATGATTGAAGTTCAGGTTCAGTTTTCTGCTGGGAGGTCTTTTGTGCTGTGATCAGAGGTGCTACTTAGGTCAGAGAAATAAGATCATTATATATAACAAGTCACTGACTCCACTACGAATATATTATTTGATGCATTTATTCCTATTGTGAATTATTTATGCAAGAGTCCAAAAATTTTACAATGCCAAATTTATTTGAAGCTGTCCACTTGTAGATTGCTATCTAAGCTAATTTCATGAGTATATTTGCATGCTATTCACCACTGGTCTTGGTGATTGCTAAGACATTGTATCTGCCAGCTCATGATTACCTTTCTGAGAAAAAAACACCCCAAAAATTTCCCCCCCCAAAAAAAATTGAAGAGTTTCCAAAGCTATTCTGATCTACTAAGCACAGTAAGAAGTTCTGATACTGTGAGAGAAATTTTTGGAGTTGAGTAGTAAATGCAATTGCTAATGTTCATTAAACATGTTGAATGAATAAGCAAAGATACTGCTGAAAGGTCTACAGTTGTCAAAACATTCCTAAATTCTGAATAATCACCAGAATAAATGTGTGTCTTTACATCATCACTATTTTCCCCATATGAATTTGCTTTAGGATCTGTATCAGTGGCGAACTGTACTGATGCAGTGCTTAATACTAGGTTTTGATTGAATCAGGTTTAGTAAGAGATTTAATGAGCAAGATGGCTTAAAAAAAATCTTTTAAGAACTAAATTCATATTAACAAAAACTTCTTCTAGCAGGCAGGATTATAATTACCCAAATCTAAATTAAAACTTGGAGTCCTTTTCCATACCAGTACCAATGTTTTTAATGTATTTCTTACGAAGGATTATGTCAGATATAAAATAAAATTAGATTAGACACATTATTAGACACATAGATATAAGATGATAATAACTTCGGTAAAAATCATCTTCAACAAAAAAATCCTCTGGGACAAATGAGAGTGGTAGGGCTGTCTATGGCAGGGATTGGCAGATGGATTTATCCCACTCCCTCAACAAGGAGCAGGGCAGGCAGGAGCACTGGGGCTTGCATTGATGTTGCAGAGTGGTTTAAATGATGTATGTTTCCATGGAACAGGGGATGTAAACCTGGAACAAACACAGGGAACTGAGTGCACGGCACGAGAGACTTGAGACTGGCAGAGGAGATTCAGGTTTACCGTGAAGAGCCCTGGAGCCCAGGTGGGCTGAGGAAATGATGGTCATCTTGTACAAGAAAATACTCTGCTGAAGAATCTGCATGCTTTCTCTTCAGAGACTTCTCTTAAAAGGCTTTTTTAATGAGTCATGAAGCAGTTCCTCTCCACATACTAAATACAGAGTGCCAGAGCTGGGAAAAAAAAGTCAAACAATGTCCTTTTACTCTACTTCAGCAGATTTTTCTTGTTTTGTTTTTTTTCAGGTGTGAAAATAAAGCCAATATGCTGACATTTTTATGACACTGCTTTCCTATAATAAGTAAAAAGTCACATTAATACAATAATTTCATTTTCCAGTTCACTGGCCCGTAAAGAGGCTTATTGCAATTGGGTATTTAATACAAATACAGGATAGTATTTACTTTGATATATTTTAATTCTATCAAGAGTTGTGGTGACACTTTAACAATAAGAAGTAGCAAATGGGTTGTTTAGACCATTCATTTCCCTTCCAGATCAGCATTAAAATCCAGCTGAGGGAAAACCACATAATATTTAAAAGTTTTTTTTCCAGGATCTGAAGCAAAATAATGTGCAGAAATTTGGAAAACCCTTGCTCCTTGGGAAGCATGGGACATACCATTTTTTTCTGGATATAGATGCTAAATGGCCACACAGGGCTGGCAGGGGCCCTGCTGCAGTTCAGCTTTGGGAGCTTCTCTGCTCTGCCCACACTCAGCTACATCTGCCCTGGGACCAGCGGAACAGTCACTGATGTGACCTTCGCCTTCCCCCTGCTGTCCCCAGACATTCCAGCCCCTCCTGACCTGTCCCCCTCCCTCCCTCCCCCTAGCTATCCCTTTAGCAAAATAGGAGCAATTACAGTAGTCAGAACTTGCAAAAGGAAAGGAGAGAATACAATTTTTATAGAACAAGTCGGTCAGAAATGCTGGACTCTCACATATTGAGTGATACATGGAAACTCTTGTGCATTACTGCACATGTGGTCAGTTGGTTCTCCCCTACTCCCCAGATGCTTAACTCTTTTTGAACTCAAATATTTCTCCTAAACTGTGTGAAAGTAACACTTTTCACAGCTAAGTATGAAATGCAAGTGTTCCAAACTCATTGCCATGCCAGCTTTTGAAACTGCAAAGGCCTAAGACAAGTCATTTGGTAATTTTTGCTTTTCCCTTTCTCAGAGTCTCATACAATTTTTTGACTATGACCAGCCATTACACAGGGAGAATGAGTAATATTCCCGCCTTAACTGCCTTTGGAAGCTAGTCCTAGTTTTTGAATCTGAGGGAAGAGAAACTTGAAGGTGGTGAGAGGCTTTGGGTTTGAACCATGTAAGGACCTAAGGAAGCAGAGCCACTCTTCTGTAATGTTGATCAACCACTCTTAACAAAGTGATGGGTGTTTTATGGAAGGGATGACCCTGCTGTTTGTGAGGGGCTTGTGTTGCTGGGGAAGGGCACAGTACATAGTAAGCATCTAGCAGAATGGTTTCCTTCAGGGAAACTTAAACTGAAGAATGTCTTGATCCCTCCTCAGGATATGACAGATGGGACTAAAACCTCTGCACACCAATAATGATATTTGTGCTCAGACACATAAATCTCAAGTTATGAGTTAACAACTTCAAAAGACAGATGTTCTTGAGAGATGTACTCTGTGCAAAAGCTAGGGTGAAACAAAGATCTAGAACTTCTATGCCATATCTGAGGGGTCTCCTATTTTGACTCTAAAGAAAGAATTTTTTATTATCTCATTTTAATGATTTTTCTTAAGAGCTTTTGATGAAGCAATACCTCTGGCTTTACAGAAATAAGCCTATTCTGTTTGTTACAACGTATTCAACTTTTGTCATATAAGCCAGGCCACAGGAATGGTAAATTTTTACCTTATATTTTAGAAATTTATTTAACCTTCTAGTAGTTTAGATTAATTTGTTTACTTTGGATTCATGTTTGTTTTGCAATAGGTAAGTTGTAAGTCCAAAGAGGAATCCGATCACATGATTGAAGCATGAATGATCATTTTTTCTGGGGTAATAGACTTCTCTTGGTGAAAGAAATTGTGGATTATTATTAGTTCATATGGCAGAAAATTTCAAATGAGACAAAATAAAAATACCTTCAAAGAAGACTATAACTATACTTGGTTCTGCAGTGCAAAAGTCTGAAATCTGACTTGTCAGAAGATGTGGCAGCACAATAAGTAATGTAATTTTTCAACAAGATAATACTAACATAACTTATTTCCAAGTATCGAGAACTTAAACACGGCTCCAATACTCAGTGGAGCCAGGCAGAACTGCAGTAACATATAAAATTTCTGTGGCATTCTGTAGGAAGGAAGAAGAGAAAGACACATGAATGATTTTCACAAAATCATGTAAAATCACTTCTTTATTTGCCTACTTGCTTTTTATCCTTCTTATCTTTCAAAACTGTATCAGGTATGACCCACAGAGAAAGAAACTCACCACACACGTGGTGCCTCAGTCATACCTTTTCAGTCAGGAGATGTCCTTGCCTTCTCTTCCTAGCATCACACCTGGTCCTTCATCTTGCACAGTCAACCCTCTTTCCTCCTGTTGGCAACAGGATCCTTTGATAAGGAGGATGCCCTGCCCCTACCAAATAGAAACTAAATAGAGTCTCAAAATAGTCTCCAGAACCATTCAGGTTGTAAAAGGATGATCCTTTTCTTAAATCAGACATACTTATTTCTTTTCCCTGAACTTCCCCAAAACAATAAGTAAGCAAAAAGCTGTGATGTTTCACTTTGGACACAAAACCAAGCAAACAAGCACACAAGAGAGAAAAGCAAACAAAGAAAAGAAGTTACTTTCCTGTGCCTTGTCAAGTTGGTTCTCAATTGTTCTGTTACTTTTTTTTGCAGGTAGGTTTTTATTTTAGATTTCTATCTTTTTCATCTGATAGTGACACAATTAGGTGGCTGTTCTTCATTTGAAAAGACTAGGATTTTCAATGTTTTCTTATTTGAATCTGATTGTAATTAGCAAAGTTACTCTTTTTATATCACCTTTCATCTCTCTAAATCTATCTAAGCCATGAAAGAATAGAATTTAATCCTCAAAGTATACAATGATTCTCCTGGAAAAAAACCCAATCAATGAACTGAAAGAAGAAGAAGAAAGGGGGAAAATGTAGTGCAAAAATCTACAAGGATATTAAAAATATTTAGAATGCTCTTTGCTTTTGTTAATGCCTATCGATGCATTTGTGGAATGGGATGCCTTTATTGCTTTATTTTTAGCCCTGGCATCAGTTCTATTCTCACTAGGCAGGTAACTTTCTATCACCTCCAGTGAATTAAAAAGAAAAAGCACCCTTGTCTGTCATTTCTCACAGAAAGAGATACACTTGACCTGCTTCCACCTGTGTCTCCTGCCAATCACAGCATTTACAGCACAACTTGCATTTCATCTTGGTGAAATATTCTAGTCATGCCACACGGAGGAAACTATTGATATTTGCATTGGTCATCAGGTGGAGTTTGTCCCATGATGCCACTCTCCCAGCTAAACCGTATTTTCCAGAAGTATGAAAAAACCCAAACCAAACAAAGGTCCTATCCCTCCTGTTTCTGTGGAATATCTCTCCTCTTTAGCTGCTGAATGTTGCACTGGGAAGACACCTGTTTCACCTAATACAATGAGACATCTACACACATAGCCATCCCTTATTGAAGTGTGTAGCGATGTTCTTGGTAATATTTATCCAAAACTTCACATATTTTTTCAGGCTGTGTAGCCAACATTGTACAAGTAATTATGTGAATCTCCAGTTTAAGCTAAGAACCTAGGTTAAGAAGCCTAGAAGGATCTGCTTTTAAAAAGGTTGGTGCCTTCAAAAGTTCTGAAATGAGTATTTGAACTTAGCTATTAAAAAATGCATGAGACAAAAAGTCCTCTGAAAATCTGAGGAATATCAGTCTGTGTTTACAGACCATATTCCAGAATTTCAAAAGGGGAAAGGAAGATTAGGTGTTCTAGGAACTACTCTTCCATGTTTCAATGCTGCGTTCTCATTATCTTGAAGTACAGACATGCAAGATAAGCATGTCTGGCCTAATGTGGTTTTGGAAGAGTGAAAAGTCCCAGTGGAGCAACAGTTCAGTGCAGATACTGTTGCTTGCTTCTCAAATTCCTGGATTATGCTACTTCTAGTTGTTACACATATGTGGATCAGAGATCAGAGCTTAACCATTGTGAAAAGCTATTTTACATCCATATAAAAGACCTTATTTCACAAATGAACAAGCCAAAGGTTTAGCTTATTTGAATATCTGAATGAGATCCAAAACAGATTTAATTGAATATTCATTTCATGCAGCTTTAGCCAACTAAGTTGCTTAAATGAATTGATCCCATGAATAACACTCTATGTATATGGATACTAAATGACAGCACTGACAGAAGCCTTCACCAGTGTCCTGCTTATAGTGGCAACAGAGTGATGAAAGACTAATTTGTACCCTAACGTGCAACAGTTTTGCAGTACAGTATGAGGGTTCTGGAAGTAACACATGAAACTTATCTTTTACAAGCTGTCAGCCTCTCTTCTGCGTCTACTGAGGCACCAAGCTGCTGCCATGCCCATATTGCATGCCATATAGAGTCACTTTTTTCTCAGGTGCACTCTTAACTTTCTCATGGGATTTAAAAATGGTTTCTCATTCTCTTACTGTCAGCATACTTCTGAGCTCCCTTCATCGAGGTGTTTGCAGTCCCCACCATGGAGCAGTGCAGCAGTGTCCCAGCTGAAGAGGTATCTGCAAGAGAATGCATGAAAATGCATTTCTGAAATTCTCTGCTATCATGACTTTTGGGCATCTTCGTCTGTTTCTTTGGGTTAATTACTTTTCTCAGATGACTGAGATGAGATGAGACTAAATGAAGACCTTAATCATCGTCAGACTTAGGAGAGCAAAGGAAGGGGATGTGCTTCATAGTGGTGCTGTTCTCCTTTCTATATGATTCTCATGTTTTCATGCCTGCTACAAAATCTACATGGCATAAGAGACGATTTACTTTCAAAAGAGTGGCAAAACCCAAATATTTCTCATTAACCTATGTAATTTGTTAACCTTGGCCAGCTGCCCGACACTGACCTAGCTGCTCTGTGACTGCTACTCCTCCAGTAGGGCAGAGAAAGAAAATAAAATGAAGAAGCTCATGAGGCAAGATAAATACAAGAAGATTACTTGCCAGTAACCACCACAGGAAAAAGAAATTCAACCTATGGAAAATTAATTTAATTTATTTCTAATTAAAATAGTTTTAGATAGTGAGAAACTAAGACAAATTTAAAAAGCCCTCCGCACATACTTCCCCTGGCTTTTCTTCCTCAGGCTCAACTTTACTCTGTCACTCACATCTCCTCTTCCTCTTGTCCAACCCTGAGAGGCCAGGAAGATGGGAATGGAGTTTGGAGGTCAATACATAATCTGTCTTCTCTGCAAGTACTTCCTCCTCACACATTTCCCCTGTTCCAGCATGGGTTCTGCACAGGGTGCATTTCCTTCTGGAAAAATGTACCTGCTCCAGTGTGGAGTTCCCCATGGGCTACAGGGTATATATTTGTTCCGGAATGGAGCAGTGCTGCAGTGGAATCTGATTTGAGACCTGGAGAGAAGGACCTCTTCCTCTTGCTCCTTCTTCACCTTGTTGCTTACAGGGCTGATCATCATGCATTTATTTTTTTTCCTCCCTGCTCACTTTGATGGCATTGAAGGGTATTTTGCCCTTTCTTAAACACATTTTCACAAAAGTGCTGCTTCCCCATGTTATGAGGCTGATGGCCTCCGCTGTGTCTTGCATGGCCTCACTTTGGAGCTTGCTGGAACAGGTTGTGTCTGGCACAGGGTGGTCCTTGTCCTCTTTTCAGAGACAGCAGCCCTGCAGTCCTTCACTACCAACACCTGGACACAGACACGCATGATGGTGACTGATGTTCTGTCAGTTGTGTGCTGTCCTGCTTTCAGCAGATATAACAGAGTCTCTGTTTGGAGGAATGTTGGTATACGCCAGGAGACTGTCTTTCTCAAACACAGGAACACTCTTGTGACCACTCAGAAATGCTAGCTGCAAAAATAGAGATATTTTTGATACAATTGTTTCAAGAATCAACAGGTGAATGTGAAGGGAAATAGACATATAAACAGAACATGAACACTGGAAAAATGTGGCTAAAGGAGTCTGAGGTTCATACATTTCATAGCTATAGAAAGCATCAGTAGCATGAACAAAAACTTTGTAGTCTGATAGAGATTCAGAATTACAAACAACTCCTGTGTATCCTTTTTTTTGTTGTTGTTTGTTTGTTTCTCCTCTTCAGTTTTGTGCATTTACTGTAATATAAAACTCCAGATTTAAATATAGGTGTCTGTATTTTCAGTTTCTCTTTTAACCTCATTTCTTTTTAGTTCCTTGATAGTCACACTGCTCCTTTGTAAATTTATGCTGACTATTCCCATCCACTTTCTTCTCCTTCATGTGTCAAGAAAAGATTCTCAGGACTACTTGCCACTTCATTTTCTCAGGAGCCAGTGTGAAGTTGGCCAGTCTGTTGGTCTCTTTTACTTCCTGATGACATGACTTGCTCTGCTGGATTTCCACAGTATGAGGAAGAAAAAAGCTGGTCCTATTGTACATTCCACTGGTGAAAAAAAATAAAAAATTTTGGTTCATCTAACTGGCTCATGAAGTGGATCCATTTCTACAGGTCAGTACAGTCTGGGGCAAGTAGACTCAGAAAGAAATCAATCGTGATGATCCTTCTTTTTCCATGAAGAAACATTAGAAATTAGGGTCTAGAGTTTTTTTTCTAGCTACCTGTTTCATACTCCACCTTCCTTGTTGCTGCCTATTGTGTTCAAGCTGGAGGTTACCACTCTGCAGGTGGAACTTGACAGTTCTCAGCTCTATGGGACGTTAAGTCCATGCATAAACTGCTTTGGTTAAGGTAAGGACTTTCTAAAACAGGTGTTTCATGCAGCAAGTCTCTTCTCTCCCTAGAAACAGCCTGCTTGTGTGTTCTTCCATTCCTTTTCCTGAAATCACAAGAGATAGACACTTATTTCTCTTCTTTGAAAAAAAAAGAAATAAAGACAGAGACAGAAAAGAAGCATTATCAATGTATACATTTGGTGCGCAGAATTAAGACCATGCTAGGTATGCTACATCCTACAAAATCTGGAAAACACCAGATCCACACTGCTCTAGGAACTTGTTTGTCAGAAGCATTCAACAGTGAAAGGAAACAGTGCAGATGTTATAATTAAGTGGCATAAGACTTCAGTTTGCATTAGTCTTGATTTTAGCCTCTGGACATGGCTTTAAATCAGGCAAATACAAAAACCTATGGGTCTTCAACTACAGCAAAAAATACACCTCCCAGGAAATTGCTTTCAATTTTCCCTATCATCTGCACAGGCACAAAGCCAGACAATGCCCAAAGAGCCATTGAAAAAACTGCCTTTAAACCACTAATTTTTATGGAAACCAAATAGCTAATAGAACATGAACAGAAACACAAAAGGGAATGGAAGAGCTGAAGCATACCCCACTACCTCATGCTCATGAGACATGAAACAATTTTTTTTCAATCATAAGACTCTGTCCCAATAGAAAAATATTTGAAAGTAACAATATTTACTTTCTATTTACTCTAGAAAGTGAAAAAGAAACTTCTGGGCAGATGAGAAATTGAAAATTAGAAAAATTACTTGAGCTGTTTTCTTAAAAATACTGAATCATTTCTGCAAGAAATGTATGTATAATTGCTAATACTGGAGTAATTTTCAGAGGTAAGAGGATAGTATATAATCTGCTTTATGTTATTTGGTTCCACTAACCTCACTCATTGAATCATTATGGAAAACATAAATGCCTTTTGAGAAGGAAAATTTAGTCAAGGTTTTGACAAGATAAGAAATTTTCCTTTGTAAAGAAAATGTCTCTCAGAACCAAGGAGAAAGGATGAAATAAAGGTTCTAATTAAAAATAATGCCACTAAAATGTCCTGTTTAAACAGGTCAAACGCCCAAAAAGAAAAACATGAATGACACAAATTTTCTGAAAAGCTAAAATAAACAGAACATCTTTGAGTACAAATTTTGAGAACATCAGTACTGTGTTCATGCATATACAATAAATACATATTTGTGGAGGCATACATACAGGCATATATGACCGAAGGTAGTCAACACTCATTTCTTGAGAAACAGAAATGTATGTTAAATAAAAAATTCTTCTGTTTGGCTTCTTAAGTTTTGAAATTCAAAAACTGAAAATGACATTGAGTGAGATAAGAAACTTGACCTTAGAGAACTTCCAGTTCATCTCTAAAATCTGGATTTTATGTTTTGTATATAAATGGTTACAGTTGGAAGAGACCCATGGACATCACCAGGTCCAGCCCCACTGCTCATATAGGATTACCATTTACAGGTTGCCCAGAGAAGTGGTAGAATTGCTATCTGTGGAGATACTCAGCTGGATACAGTCCTGTGCCAGGACTAAGTCAAACCATGAAAAATTATTATCTGACAATCAGACAGAATTACCTGTTTCATTTTTTCCCCTTTGGCACTGGTCCTGTCCCTGGACACCACTGAGAAGAGCCTGACTCCATCACCTTTGCCTCCCTCCCATCAGGTATGTATTTACAGTAGTCAGATTCTTCGGGATTTTCAATTCTCCAGGTGGAACAGTCTCAGGTCTCTCAGCTTTTCCTGATAGGAGAGGTGCTCCTGTGCTCCCATGGATCATCTGTGTGGTCCCTTGCCAGGCTCTCAGTGTGTCCATGTGTCACCTGTAGAAGGGAGCCCAGAAGGGGACAGAGTACTCCGGAGGGTAAGGATCTCCTCCCTTGACTTGTTGGCAATTTTTTGCCTAATGCTTCTCAGGATACTATTAGCATTTCTTGTGATAAGGGCCCATTTCTGGCTCCTGTTTGAGCTGGTATCCACCAGGAACCCTAAGGCCTTTTATGTAAATCTACTTTCCAAAAGAATAGCTGAGATCATTCCTTCTCAAGTGCAAGTCTCAGCAGCTCCTCTTGTTCAACTTCATGTGGGTCTTGTTAGCTGTCACCAGTATCCCCAGGTCCCTTTGCAGCCACACCTTCCCAAACCTATATCGTTGCAGGGGGTTATTGTGGCCCAAATGCAGGACTCAGCACTTGGGTTTAATAAACTTCATCCCATTGGACTCTGCCCATCCATCCAACTGTTCCAGGTCTCTCTGCAGAGCTCCCCTACCCTCCAACGATCAACACACGTCCCCAACTTGGTGTCATCTGCAAATTTACTAATGAAGGATTCAATACCCTCATCCATGTCATCAGTAAAGATACTGAACAAAACAGGCCCCAGCACAGACCCCTGAGGGACACCACTGCTGACTGGCCCCCAGCTGGATGTGGCACCGTTCACCTCCACCCTGTGGGCCCGGCCATCCAGCCAGTTCTGAACCCAGCACAGAGTGCTCCTGTCCAAGCCGTGGGCTGCCAGCTTTTCCAGGAGTGTGCTGTGGGAGACAGTGCCAAAGGCTCTGCTGAAGTCCAAACAGAGAACACCCCCAACCTTTCCTGCATCCACCCGGTGGGTCACTTGGTCAGAAAAAGAGACCAGATCGGTCAAGCACAACCTACCCCTCCTAAAGCCATGCTGGCTGGGTCTGATACCTGGGCCACATAAGCTGTTCCATTATGTATATATAACATGGAAGAGGCTGAGAAGCCTGTCATGATTCTATAATGAGTGAAACCTTGTTTTTATAAGAGCCTTCAGCTCTGCCATGGAGAATAGGTACACCACATGGTTCAGATGTAGTCTCCAAATTTTCCTGACTCATGGGAATCTTTAAGTTAGTCAGCAGTCATTGCGTACAACTTAGAGAACAGAACATACTCGGCTTTTGCTTCATGACAAATGTTCTGATCTGTTCTTTTTGCATCTTTTGCTCGTCTAGAAGATATTGCTTTCCTCTTAGAAAAGGTTTTTTTTTTCCTGTATGTTCATGCATGTCAATGGAAAAAAGCTTTCATCAGATCTTTGAAACCACTCCATTCTAAGTATTTCCATAAAGCCATCAAGTTATGTAGTTCAAAGCTTTTCCCCCAGCTTCCTTTTCTGCCAGATACTGAAAACCACTAAACCAAGAGGAAAAAAAATTCACTATCTCTTTTTTTTTTTTACTTATCTTTCTTGTCTCCTCCCTTTGATAGAATAACTTGCTTCAGTAATAGTTTCAGTATCCTATTACATTGATGAAGGAGGGAAGGAAGAATTTTGTGAAGTTTATGTTGACATTAAATTTCATTGCCTCTCCATTTTTCAAGGATTCATCTGAGCTTGTTGATTCTGAATTTATGTTATTTGATTCTGTAGCATCCTATGAAATAATAATTTTTTGTATTTTATAGTGATGGATGCAGGTGTGTGCTTATTCGCAAGTAAAATCTTTGCCCAAAGGAAATTTCTGTCAAAATAGCCAAAGCATAGCTATTAAAATGAGAGCAAGGTCAAAATATAAAATCATACTAGAGTGATACCAGCAACTACCTAGAGTGGTTGCCATCAACAGAATTTATCACATACATCTCTCTCTCTTCTTTTGGAAAGAAAAACAGAACAGAACAAAACAAAACAATCAAAAATGCAAGTGTGTAATTAACTCTGTGTTTCTTCTTTGAGCAAATTCACTTGAAAGTCTTGTAACGTGACTAAGTTTTAACATTCCATTTGATGAAACAGTCCCAAAAGCCTGTAATACAAAAGCCCATCTAACTATTGTCCTGCAATATCTTATGTAGACCATGTATGTATATAAAATAACACAACTTTCAGTAGGCAATTAGCCTTTTCGCCCTTTCAGAATTTACTCCTAGCAATTCTGAAATTAACACAATCACACAAAATGTTATTTACTTGCTTAAAAGAACAATTTTGTAATCAGGCAAAGGAGTATGTCCAGCTCATAAAGTCCTCAGAAGACATTGTCAAGAAACAGTAATGTAACAAAACACTTTGCGGGAATAAATTAACACCATTTCTAAATCCATTCTATCTCCATAATTTCCAGTTTGAGTACTGTTAATTTTAAGAGATGAAAAATCCTTCATGTGTACAGAGCCCTGATGTTAATTTTCCATTAATTCTAAAGAGCACATGTGTTAAATGAGTCAGACATAACAAGTCTACACAAACTTTTTCACACATCTTTAAATAATTACCAAACATCAGATATTTACCAAACATCTTGCATTTGGCATATCATTTGATATTACTTAACAAAAATCTTATTAGTAAGGAGATCAAGACAGGAAATGAAAATATTTCCTTGAAGACAGGATTTTTTTTCTTCTAGATGATTAATTTCTATCTATTTAAGAAATAAATATTAATAATTTTAAACTTATTTTTAAAAGGCTTAAAATGCATTCTCTTATCTTAAATGTAGTTGTACATGCATTTGATCTAAGAAGTAGCATGCAGGAAGGATAGTAGCTCTTTCACTACATTGAAGAGGCTTTTGCCTTGGCTTAATTTTTCAATTAGCTAGAGAGACCAGTGCTGGTGATGCATTCATGTGAGTACCATGTGTAAGAGCAATGTCTTGACTGAAGCACCAAAGTCCTCACCTGTGAGGTTTATGGTAGAGTTGTACTTTTTCTATAGTATTTGCAAAAATTGACTTTTATTCAGTTAAAGTAGATAGTATTAATATCTTTTTTGCAGTGTTTATCCCTTGCACCTTATCTGATTGTAGACAGTAAAATTCTGTTTCCCATTTTGTAACCCATGTGCTTGACCATTGTTTTCTTTCTGCTGCTTCTGCACAGAGTCTGCAATGTTTCTCTGCAATTGTGTCCCCAAGAGGATAATCTGAAATTTCAGGTCAATGTCAACGAAGTTACACCTGCCAATGAAAATCTATAGCCAAACGCTGTGGGTTAATCCTAGGCAACAGTTAAACTACACACAGCCATTTGCTCACTTCACCCCTCAGTGGGATGGGGGAAGAATCAGATGGGAAAAATTAAAAATGTGTTGAGATAAAGACATTTTCACATGCAAACTAGAAGGTGCATGTGAAAACAAAGACATTAATTCACTCCTTCCCATCAGCAGGCAGATATTTAGCCCTTTCCAGGAAAGCAAGGTATCACATGCAATGGCTACTTGGAAAGACAAATGCCTAACTCAGAACATCCATCTTTCTTCTTGGTTTACTCCCTTTTTTATTGACAAACAGAACATTATTTGGTATAGGACTTCTCTCTGGTCAGCTGTCCAGTGTTGTTCTCTACCAACTTCTTGTGTACCCTCAGAGTAATAGCTGGTGGAGCAATGACCTCAACCCCCTGAACACTGCTTTACAGTAAGTAAAACACTGGTGTGTTATCAACACTCTTTCAGTCACAAATCTAAAGCAAAGTATCATAAAAGCTGCTATGAAGAAAACAAACTCAGTACCATACAAAACCAAAAAAAACCCCCACTTCTGAGAAAATGACAACTTCTGATTTTGGATAAATATTGCCTTTTATGAAAAAACCCTTCAACCATCAAACCAAAATGAACGAAACTCAAACCACCCCAAATATCACTTGGAATATTGCTTCCCATACCTATATTAGATTTAACTAGAAGTCTGTATTTTAGCTCTTTTGAGATCTACTTCACCATGCTGATATGCTGCTAAGATGCCTACTTATTACGTAAGACTTACTCGGGAGCCTTATTCTACAATGTGGCTGAATGTATTTCCCCCTCTAGCCTGAAATATGTAGGTTTGGGCCTCAATCTGTCATTCCAGTTTTCTGCAAAATGCTGTAAATTTGGTAAGAGTTCTCTAAAACTGTGAGGGACTAAACTTTAAATGAAACAATCAAAGAAAAAGTATAAATAAGCATTTGATGAAAATTGAATAGGAAGTTTTATGGAAAAAATGGAATGAAAGGCATTCAAACAGGAGGTGTGAATGTGTGAAATGCTCAAAATAGTCTTTGGAAGTGTGGACTAGAGAGGATGTTGCATCGATAAAAATTTTATGTGTATGAAACAGAAGCATGTGGTTTTGTTGTTGCTCGTGAAAGATGATTGTTTTGCCACATCTGTATTCAGTGACATACTCAACATCAGTCACTATTTCTGGTGGTTTCACAGTGCTTAGTTTGAAATACCACAACACCTGAACTAGATGCCTTGCAGTGGTAGTGCAAGCTGGTTGGTTTGGATTTAGTGATGATGCTGATGAGGCTTGTGAACATGAAAATCCTACCTGGAGGTCCTAGATGATGTTTTGTTTTCTTTTACTGCATGGATGAGAACTTGCTGTGAGTTTGTAAACTACCTGCTTCAGTAGAATGCTGAGCTTATACAACTCCCTTAGATTTTAGAGCAAGGTGGATTTTTGAAGACTGGAATTATAGAAACTCTGATGTGTTTTCAAATAATTTCTTCCAATGAAGAAAATATTATATTCTGTTCTGTTGTTTTTATGTATGAGAGAAGGAAAGGCACTTCCAGGCAGTTTTGACTTTAAAGATTTACATTCTATATCCAATAAGGCTGTTGAATATACAATGAAGTACTTTTATTGGCAAAGAAAGGTTGTTTGCTTGTTCCAGCTACAATAATTAAGACTTTTGCTGACAGAAGCAAGCTGAATGCATTTTGGGTTCAAAAGCATCCTATTTATAGTCTAGATGCAAAATGATCTCTATTCACTACAATGTCTCATTTGCAGGTTGTCATTCTGCTTTCCTCTGAAAGCTAGTCAGCAGATGTTTCCTTCCATCTTGACTCATTGCATTAGTGATAGAAAAACATTTTGTGTATTACCATGGTACTCTTCATAAACAGATTTGGATGACAGAACCAACTTGTTGAAAACACAGGACAGTATAAAGAGAAAATTCTCTTGAATATTATGTATAATATTCTATATAATGTAATATTATATATAATGTAATCTCTTGTGTAGCTATGATATTTAAATCCTTTAGGTTTTGAATCAAGTAACTTTCCAAACAGTTGCAGTAGCACTGCATTAATAGATCCTCCTTGAGAAAAAAGGGAAAAATTAAAATAAACAAATAAAATGTAGTAAAAAAAGTAAACTAAAATTAAAATTTAAAAATACAATAAAATTCTGCACAGGTCTTTGCATTAAAATTTTCTATGACCTCACACCCCATCAGTCTTTTATTTCCCCATGCAAGGTGAAATAATGACAAAAATAGCCATCTTTCAAACTGCTGAAATTGCTTTAAGATATTCTTTGACAGTGAAAGTAATATTGATACCATTTGGTATCTTCTGTGGACATTTTGCCAGTTTGATCCAGTGCTGTTGAAGTTTCATGATCTAAAGGTGTCATATTTCAAGGTTTCAAAATGCAAAGCTATTTCACAGAATTCAGCAATTCCATGGGCAAGACCGATTTTTTTTTGCATGTGAAGTGTTGCGAAAGAAGAAGTGGTTTATCAATGGTATGTGGCTTACCCATCAGCAAATTTGTTGGTTATTTTCCTCAAAATTCCAAAGTCTGTGAAAAATAATTTAACTTCATTCTGCTTGAAACTGGTTGCGGGTGGGGGGGAGAAGGGCGTGTTTGCATCTGAAGTAAAAAAGACATAGCATTTTCTAGAAACATTTCTTCCTTTTCCTTTTTTGGCCAGTGATCACTGGGGATCACTAGGTACAGATCCAGCTGTTAATGGACTGGGCACTAGTTAATGAATGTTTTACTTTCATACATTCCTTATCATTACTTTTTCAGTACTTTGTTTATTCCATTACCAAATGTGAGTAGCCAAATAGCTCCCTTCTGTCCCACTTCTGTCTGCACAGACTGGGAAAAGCAGGCAATGGGTAAATTTATAGACGGAAATCCCTTATTACCTTAGAATCCGGACTGACCCATTTGGAGAGATACTAATGAACACTAAAGATTCTGGAAATTCTGGAATTTGGTCCAAGTGATTGGATAATATAGAAAAGATGTAAATTTTATTGTGTTTGAAGGTCTGTAGCTATTGCTTTGCTTTGAGATAGGTTAATTTCACATCTCAACAGCATTTCTGAACAGTAACGATCTCGAAGTACATGGCATCTTTTTTCTGTGTTAAGCATGAATTAGAACTTACTTTTGTTAAAACCCCATTAACTTAGAAGTTATTAAGCCATACACAGCCAAATATTTTTGTCAATACTCATTTTCACACTTTATTATGGTCCATGCTAGACGCACAGAACAGGAAAATCCAAAGAAGTCAATGCTGACATTAAAGGGTACCATCTAAAGCCACTCAGATAGTTAAAGAAACCCTTACATAACACAGCTCTAAACCACCTTGCACAGACTACGCAAAAAAGGTTCAAGTCAAAGGCAGCCTGCAATGCAGTAATTGTAAAATCCACAGAAGTCAGTGGAAAAACATTAATAGGCCTCTGTAAGAATACCAAGGCTTCACATTTACACTATTATCACCATCTTCAAGTGGAAATTAGGCCAAGAACAATACACGTTCTTAGAAATCACCCTAATGTGCACATCCTTCCAGCACAGAGAATTCTTTATTAACATGTACTTAATACTAATTGCTAATAGACTGTATTCCCTTACAAAGTAATCTTGGAGACAGAACCTGCCTTCTTTCAAAACAAGCAGACAGAGCAAGACTTGTTTTCTTTGAATAGATTGCCATGCCACACCCCTTGTAGCTTGCCTCGATACACCTGGTGTGTTTATTCCTCTAAAACTTTTCCAACGTGTTTAAAAACTTTACCACAGTATTTGGATAGTAACCTCACAGACTCACATTTGCACTCACTGCATATGCAGTGCATAACAGAAATCAGTCAAAATTCAATGACAGCCTGCCACAATTCCAGGGACTAAATTCTGACAACTGACTTTGGATTTATCCCAGAAGCTGCCAAATCTGCAGGGATTAAAAGTTCACAATTTACCTCAAATGTGTGGATATTTTGCCCTCTTTGAGTTGCACCTATGAATGGAGAACAATCTATTTTCTCAGTGTAGTGATACATTTCTAAAGAACAAAGGGGAACTCCAGAGGCATGTAAAGTGTGGTAATTTCAATTAAGCTGATGAAACTATGAGAAATTATGCCAAAGGGTTTGCCTATGCTGGCTCAAAGCTTGCTGCTGAAGATGATATATATTTGCTAACCTAAGAATGCATTTTCCACTGTCCAGCAGCTAGTTAAGAAGATTAATGACTGCTTTGTAGTTTCAATTAAACTCCTTTATCACCAAGAGGGACCAAACAAGTTTTGATTTCAAAAGTACTGCTTAAGAAAGAAGACCAGGGCTGCATAACACTGACATTTTATTAGAATTCATCTGTAACAAATGGAACTTGTGTCAGCAAAGAACTGATTTTCATACAGACTTCCTTTTGCCACCAATGTAACGAAGTAAGAAAATAAAAAGCACGCCTTTCATTCTGTAAAACATTTACGCGTACTACTAATTAGAGGTAATTGTATCTTTTTTAACAAGCCATTTTACAAGGTAATTTTTTAAAGTTTTTCAGTCTATGCATCCAAAACAAGAGCAAAGAACACAAGTTTTTATTATCTTTGTAAAGACACTCCAAGCTTGAATGGCAAAGCCACATAATGGATGGTTATAATGAGACCTGCAGCCTTCTGATATCTGTGGAGTATCAGGGCACCAAGGGGAAAAAAAAAAACTAAAAAAACCAAAAAAAACCCAAAAAAACCACCAAAAAAAAAAAAGAAAAATGGGAGAATAAAAGGAAACAAAAAAAGCTGTTGCTTTTTTTTTCCTTTTACATGTTCTGTGTCTTTTAAATACATACAAGTGGGTTTTGTAAGCAATTTCTTACAGATGGGTTCAAGTTATTATTGGGTGTAGAATCAATAGGGCAGTGCATAGTACAAAGGTATATATAGAAAGTGCAAATCTCCTTAGAAGGTCACTCCTTCCCCCAGCCATCTTCTCTGCTATCTAACCACTCAAATAAATTTTTAAAAAAGAGCTAAATTAAACTTTTGTATAAATCATTTTTATATATTTTGTGGTTTTTTCCCCATTGCAACTAATTACAGAATTAGACATAACTACACATACAAACGTAAATAATAGCACCGTACTGGTTATGCTGATGAAACCAATTTTAAGCTTGGAAATGTATGATGTATGTAGACAAAGATGCTCACAATTTAAATTAACTGTAGAATGCATGTATTAGAATACAGAAAGTGGAATGCACATCAATGATGCTAAGAGCTATCGTAAGAAATAAAAAACCTGAAAGGAGTATTTAGTTGTACAACAGTTTTTCTCATAAATTTGCTCTGCTTTTTTGTATTTCTTTTACTCTCTTATTTTTGTCGGAGCTTGCAAGACAGTCTGCTAGGGAAAATGCACTGATCTTTGTACAGATCCAGTGTGCAGGAACCTTCCTCAGTCTATGTTTTCAAAATGACACTTTGTTTTGTATTTCTGAATTCCTATATTTGAGTTGAAGAACATGACCACACTACATAACCTGGTATCTTAATAATTATTTCAACATATAAATCAAGAAAGAAGAAGAGAAAGAAACATAGTGCACATTCTTTTCTGGTTCAGATGTAAGTTATAGAATCTCATTCTGAGGTAGCCTTCTATAATACTTCTATTCCATATATATATATATTTATATTTCTGTTTTGATTTTTTTGGTTTGGGTTTTTATTTCATTACAAAAGTGCTCAAATAAAATTGCTGGAGTTTGGTCTTTCTTATTTTTACTTCTCATAGGAGTGGGAAAATTGGAAGAAGAACTAAAAATGTTGAGGCCACATGGAGAAGCCACAGCAATGCTCCTATTTGAAACCCCAAAGAAAGCATCCTTTGATGCTGATGTACTAACAATGGCAGAACACATGCTGACAAGGTCAATGTAAACAGCATTCTAGAAAGAGTCTCAAAAAGTACTTTGGGCTGTTTAGAGAATTTTCCTTTTTCCTGGAATTAAATCTGTCAATCTCCAATATGTTATGTGGGCTCAGTCTTGCTAGCCTTACATGAACCTTCCCACTGAAAGCAAGGGTTTGACTTTAGCAACCTGTTGACACAAGTGAATGAGCAGGACTTGGCCCAAAATAAATCTGAAAAAAGAAAAGAAAAAAGAAAAGAAAAAAGAAGATGCATAAGCACTGCTGATGTCAATTACTGCTACTGTGCTGCTACAGCTTGGCAATGACAGATAACACTATAATCAGTGACAAAGTGGGTTTGAAAAGCCAACCAGAAATAGATTTCCAATTTGTGGGCTATTCTGTTATTATAAATATGGAAAGATAAAGGACCTTGACTACCTATATGTTTTGGGTTATCATTTATTACCATCCATACTTGATTAGAAACTGGAAATGCATATTTTTCAAAATTGTCTGGTACATGTATTAAAATGTCTGAAAAGAACAACAGAGATATAAACAAACTAAACTAAATACAAATGAAGGCTAACTTAAAGAAATACTATTCAAAATAGGCATCAAATATAAGGCACTCTAAATGTAAAATTAAAATAAACCCCAGCATCCCCAAACAATGCTGTATGCCACAAAACGTTTGATTTCACAGAGCAATGTGTGTTTGGCTTTGCCCTGTTACATACGATTATTGTAAATTATATAGCGCACACTATAGACAGTATACTATTGAATACAATTTTAAAACATCTTAATACCTAGTATATTACAACATTCTCCCCTCCTAAAGGGATATGCACTGACCTTTCCCACATGCACACCTCCTACATTTAATAATATGATTTCTTATTGCACTATAGTGTTACAAATATTGAACTTCACTTGAAGCCTAAATCACATACTCTGTGTGCGTGTGTGCATGTGTGTGCTCTGTATGTGTGCATGTGTGTGTGTTCAGGTGGAAATGTGGATAGAAATATTATTTGGGATAGAGATGGCATTCAAATATCAATGATGTGCATTCCTCACTTCTCTTTGAAACGGAAGTTTATGGACCTTAAAAATGCAGAGATGATCAAATTGCAGTCTGATATAACTGTAGTATGTGGAAAAACTTTCCCAATGCTTTCATAAATCCAGGTATGTAAGGACTGATATGTTTATGTGCATGTGTGTGAATCTGTATCTGAATCCATCTGTATTCTCTGCAACTATACGGAGAGTCAAAAAAGGGTAGACATTAATACATATATATATATATAAAAGAGAGAGGGTGTGAGTGTGCATGTGCATATGTGTGCGTGTGTGTATGTGCTAGCAGCATCTTTATACTTTGCGCCTCCCTGTTGATTCCAAAATAAACCAAAAGCCCCATTTTGATTTAACTGATTACAATGAATATTTTCTTAAAGAAAAAAAAGCCCAAATAAAACTACAAAATTCATATCTAACAAGACTGTGGTACTGTAGGACTGCACAAAAATGTGCAAATTTTCAAAGTATCTAACATTTCTACAGCACAATATTACAGATAACAGTTCTACAGCTTAAAAAAAAATCTACATTTTTAAACAAAAATATTAACAGTTATGCAACCTTTTTTTAAATTCACTTCATCGAATGATAAACTCTTGTTAAAAAAAGGAAAAAGTTTACACAGTTAAAAATGAAGCACAGGTCAGCAGTATCTTTACAATACTAAAAAACTAAATCAAGGACTTTCTTTTTAAACATTCCCACATTTTCCCTTAAGTGTTATGATGAGCAGTATGATGGGAAACGGTGATGTTGAAGTAAAGAGTCCGCTTTGTTTGAGAAGCCAGAATCCAACCTTCCAACAAACATCTTGCACTGAACTGCAGTTCTCAAAACTCCTCTTTGCAAAATCATGTAATCCTGAATAAGATGATCACTCTTTCTAATTAAGTTTCTTCTTCCCTTTAACTTCAACCAATGTCGAACCCTTGAGGTATCTGTAAATGAGATCCTTCAGACGCCTCAGTGGTCAGGATTCTTTTATTATGGTTAGGTTATTAAACTGTGAATTCTTGGTCCACATGGAATACTTCTTGTTGGGTGGGGTTTTTTTTTTTGTTGTTTTTTTGTTTTATATATCCCCAATATTTTGTTCATTTGTTTCTTTTTTTATTATTTTTTATTTTATATATCCCCAATAATTGCTCCTTAGCTAAGAGTTAAGAAGTACTTCTAAAGCACATTGTATGGCTCAGAAGCGGCTCTCTGGATCTTAAAGGGCCTGCAATAAAAATCCACAATGGGTTTTTATGTTGCATAGTGATCAAAGCTGCCCAGATACTCCAGTGCGGCTCGATAGCAGAACTGGTATTGATCCTAGAGAAAGAAAAATAGAAAACAAATGCATCAAAAATTCAGCTTGTTGGTTGGTTTCTAGTTTCTTTCAAGTAATAGTGAATATTTTGTAGCTACAAACGAACAAACTGCAGAGGCATCTGCAGTTTGGCAATATTCACTTGCTGACACAAACAGAAAACCACTCTGAGTTACAAGAGATGAAGATAGACAGTCATTTAATGCAACAACATTTTCCTCAGAATGGAGCTTCTTTTTTGTGCAGAGACTATATACCCACCTACTGACAGTCTGTTATTCTGGATTAAAACAATATCAGCATAAAGCTTTCTTCTGATAGGAACATGCTAGGATGCTTTCCCTGCTCATATTTGAAAATAAGTAGCAAAATAAACAATGAATTCGACAGCTAATGCAACACACTAAGTAAAAAGGTCCATCAAAGCTGGAATATGGAATTCTGTATGGAAAACTATCAGGTTAAAAATCATGTAACGAAGGCAAAGGGAATTCTAGACTTTCAGTAAGATAGGCTTTGATGAAGATGTGAAGATACCTTGGCCTTTGGCAAGAAAAAGACCTAAGGAGAAATATAGAGCTAAAGGACCTTATTCACATAAATCAGACTTCATTTCAACCTATACCTGGAAGCAGAGAGAAGTTTAGTGTGCTGAGAAATTTTCTTATACCTCAGATGAATCCAACATTTGTAAGTGTGTGTTATTCTCACCTCCATAAAGCAATCCTTTTGCACATTTATGTTTTGTTGCACACTTACACTAAAATGGCACATCTACATATTTATTTCTAACTGCTATTCTTGGTTTAAATGGTAAAAATTAAAAAATTTAAAAAAAACTAACATAAAAAAAATTTCTCACAAATACCAGGGATGTCTGTTTATTTTTCTGATAGTGCTGTGTGGTAACTGCACAGGTTGCAGTTGTTAAGATCACAATTAAAATTCTTTAGGCCAGGAAAATAATCAGATATTTGCTTCACTGAGGTAGTACGATTACTCATAGTTCATTTCTGTTAGTTGGAATAGTTAGAACAGTGGCAGAATACATTACACATATGCTTGAATTTTAAGTGTGTGTGTGGTCCACATGGAAGTGCTTTGTTTAATAAGGATTAGATTTCCTGGCAGTTTATAACAGTGAATGAGAGATTTGTTTGCCACAGAATTCTGGAAGAAATGCCTACAGAACACCTCTGCTTTCAGCAGTGGGGATGAAGGGTAGCATACAGAAATAAGTCAAAACAGGAAGAGGGGGCATATATTGCAGAAATGAACTCTGCATTTGTCAAGTAGGCTCAAAGAAACATGGTTTTCTGTATACTTTAGCTATTTCTTGCAGCCAAAATGACAGAAAGCAGTCATTTTCATTTTGCTTATCCAGAAGAATGATGGTAATGGAAAAGAAATGGAATTAACTCTTCAGTATGGTCACAGTGATTTACTTGGCTAACTGACAAGATTAAAAATAAATATCTGTATTTTTCATATAAGCTTTTATGAAGTTGTCTTCTTAGAAGTAAAACTACCCAGCTTCTATGGAACCAGTTTAATTTTCTTGTGGAAAATGGCAAACTCTGGGGAACCATCTTAAATTTCACAGACTTAATTTAAAGGCCAGTGTCAATCAAATTATACTAAATACATGTGTGATCTAAAATGTTTCCCTTCTCTTTCCGTTTTTGTTGGTCCTCCTAACCTATTGGCTCTGGCTTAGTCCAGGTCTTCTGCTCAGAAATTAAGGCAAAAATTAAGGGCATTAACTGATAATGTTTAAGCATTCTTTATGATGTGACAGATTTCCAAGCATACAGGCACAGGTAACTGGTCTATAATGATTATCACTTTCTTTATTTCTCTATGCCACACTTAAAAGCATAGAAATTATTTACACTATAGTTATCCTGAATGCTGAATTTACCACTATGATTTTCAGGCCAAAGAGCCACTTGCTTGGTGACACAAAAAAACATGAAAATAATACAGCGTCAGTCTGAAGACATAATCAAGACCTTGCTCTCAGGGGAAAAAATAATAAAATCAGTGGATCCACCTGCAGAAACAATTCTGTTTCTTTACTACCACACATTTCTGCCAGGGAGCAAGGATCAAATAAAAATGTGTGATGCTTCACAAATGGATTTTCTTAACTACCACAATTTAGGATCCATTATTGAAATTATTTTTTTGGTTCCTCATCTTGCAGTAACTACTGCAATAGCAGGAAATAGTCCTTCTACTGATTTTACCCTGTAGTCACAGGGCCAATATATGTCTTCAGATATTACTGTAAGCATGTTTTATACAGTATCTATCTGTGCATATTTTTGCTTCTGTAAATACCATTTCTTTTCCATCACCATTGCAAAAGGACACTCATGCTCACCTCTGTCTGTACCATGGCTGGCCGCTGTGTCCTTAACATTTTGACAGTCTGGAAGATGTCTACAACACCTTCATATCTCATTCTTTCTAGCACAATGCTCAGGGTTATGAATACTCCAGTCCTTCCAACACCCGCACTGTTGAAGAAAATGAAGAGAAAATAAAAGGAAAAAAAAATGTTAATTGACAGTTAATGCTGAAAGAATTGGCTGACAAATTCTTTGTGATTACAACACACCATATGTGTATAAATTTCTATATGGGGAAAGGCTCACTAAGCAAAATTCCATAGCAAATTACCACATTGCATTCAAAACAATAACTGCACTCAAGCTAACCTTACACGTACTGAGCACATCCAGATTCTCCAGTCTTCCTTGCAAAGACTTGATTTGTTCATCCAGATATACAATAATCATGTGAAGGCAAATGTTAACATTTGTTGCCAATAGCACACATTGGAACTGACAAGAGAAAATGAAGCCAAAATGCATTTTACTGCTTGCTTTACTTTAGTTTGTCATGTATATGCCCTGTTTTGCACATCTTCTCTGTGCTGCTTTACCTTCTACTTTAAGTTCTAAGTATGGACGTTCATTAATATTGAACTTGTTCATACATGGTCCAATTCAAATAATGGACAAAGAAAGGTCTCAATTCAGGTCTTATTCAAGTCTGGCAGTCTGGATCTTTGCTTTCCAATGCTGATATACATTTACCATATTTGTCTATATTAGTCTTAAAAGTATTCTTTGAGTATACATGCGGCTTCTTTGTCCTGGATTTCTGCTATTTGCTTTAACCCTCAAGAAGTGATGGAAATTCTTGCCATCAATAGACCAAATAGCTGTCAGCTTTTAAAATTAAACAATCACTTATTCAGGATGATTATCCTTTGCAAAAGAGAGAGGTAACTACACAGAAAAAAAGACTTTCTAAGTCTGAACTTGTATGGATGGAAACCAAGCATCTTGTCATCTCACTGTTGATGCTAATAATTTCAAAAGGTTTTCTCCAGCCAGATAACCCTGGAAAGCTGAGTATTTATGAGATCTATTCAGCAGATAGATGAATGGAACAGCATGAACAACAGGAAAATCCTGAAGAACTCTTGAATGTTCGTATGAACTATGACAGAAATCCAGCAAATTCACAAAAGTAGTATGGAAATTGAATGTTCAAATTATATGACTGTATCTTAGTGTTTGGTCTAGGTCAGAACTCTTCTAGGGCTATTAGACATAAGCAATTTGATTTATCAATCTTGCATAGGCTGTGTGCCTTCAGATTGCTGAAGCCAAAGGACAACTGACACACCACTCGACAGAATATCATGTTGTCAGTGGTGATTTACCTATGTGATATAATAACAGTCCTGGACATCTAAAGCAATTGCAGTGCAAGGTGCCTGATGAGGTAAATTAGACAGCTAGTACTTTAGAAACAGCCTGAAAAATCCTGGAACCCGCTTGTTGGAACCAGCTTGAACTTTGCAGATCTGATTACAGTGTGATCTAAACTAAGTAGCCCAGGAAATGACTTGGAGAATGAACACAGGCTACCATTTTACATTGTCCTGCTCTGCTATTTAATTATGAAAAAAAAAATTCTAAATATGTGAGAGCATTCTGGCCTCATACAGCAGACAAATCTTTGTTACTTTTAAAAAATTACTTGGAAATCTCAAGCAAAAAGAAGAAATTCCTTTGTTGTCTTGGGTAGTTAAAAAATCAGCAAGTGTCTCCAGGAGAGACTTAATGAGGAAAAGAAACAAATATCATCACAATCTCAATAATATCTCTATCTCACTAATATCATCACAAAACATCTCAATGCTTGCAAATCCTAATTGGTAATAAAGTGTAATGTCTTGAGAAAAGCCTGTGGGAAATTGATCCTCTTCTCCCTAGAGTGGCAAACATACTTTAACATTGAAACAATTCCTATTCAAAAATGCTTAGGATTTCTAGAGTAAAAAAATCCTTCATGATGCATTATAACTCCCCGTGATTCATAATTCAGACTAGAAACTAAAGTTGAGATGCTTTAATGAACTATGTGGATGTATTGATTTTTTGTAAGAGAGAAGAGTTTATTATTACAAATATATCTTGACTGCATTCTGGGAAAGGTCTTCCTCAGTCTTGAGCTAAAAGCTGGAATAAAAAGACTATAAATATCTAATATTGGTTTAAGTGAAAATTTTACTTCAAGATCAATAGCCCATTGCTCTCTTAAATAGTTTTGAGTATCTGCCTCATGAGGTTAGAAATTTTTTAATTCAACACACTGACCTATTTGTAAAAAATTACGGAAAAAGAAAATTTAGAATTGTGGGTTGGGGGGGGTTGCTATGTAGCAGAGAAAGTAAGCTTGTGAAAATTATATAGAGTGTAAAGGAGACCCAAAGGAAGTGACACTAGGGGTGTTTTAATTCACTGTAGAACTCATCATGGTACAAACTGGAGGCATTATTTCAGTAATTCCTCAGAGACTAGGAAAGCACAGGTAACCAGGATCTTGTGTTTCCTGAAAGAAATAAACAAACTTACTAATTTGCTAGGGACACCACCTATTAATGTAAGTCAACTAACACTGGCAATGATGATTAGCATTACCAGTCCCTAAATAGTCATTACAATAATGATAAAGACATTAAAAAAACAAGCTATGGCTAGTTACACTGCATTGGACTTTGTTTCTAGCAATGTCAATGGTGGAAGTCCATAATTTTACCAAGAAAGATCACATCCATTTGGGAGGGATATGTAATGTCCTGGAAGCAGTATTCACTGTAGTCACAAGTGGACAAGTCTGCATGGTACAAAGAACCTAGAATAAAATACTGCTCTGCTTTCTTATCTGCATAAAGGCATAAATATTGCTTATTACTCCTGTCCTCTTAAAACTCATTAATGTTGAAGAATAAGGATTATTCTTATCCGGGTTATTCTTCATCCCCCTTGTGGAATGAATCCCAAGCAGTGCTCTGCAAAGCTACTCTCCTCAGCAGCCTATAAAAAATTTTAGGCACACAAGAAAAGTAGGATTCAAGTATTCCAATACATTTATTTTGTCCGTCTTTCAGATTAGGGGATCATAAAGAACTCAAATTATGTCTACCCCTGACTTTGGAAAGATGAAAATTTCTCTTCCTCTGTTTACTAGGCTCTAGTAAACTCATTCATTTGTCTTCATGATAATATTGGGGCACTACTTGGCTTGCAGTAAGAACTTGCAACTTGTATCGGTATTTTGCATCTCTGTTATATAAATAACAATATTTAATCTACAAAAAAGAATTTCATATAAAAAAATGAGTATCTAAAATCCTAATGGAATTTATAGAAAACAATTTATTAAATAAGAGATAAGAGATAAAGATATTATTTTTGGCCATCTGCTGTAGACTCTAGAATACTGTAGAGGAAATAAATAAAAAATATAATAATATTAAAAAGCCCATGCTGGATTATTTCTAACCACCATGCAAGTCATTTTCATCTGCACATCAGTTGCAAAGGATGGAAGTCATCACATCAAAAATGAGTAAAAGTTCTGAAGCTAGAACTCATAAACTCAAACCTCAATGATTTCTTTGACAGGCAAAATTTCTCAACACCACTTTCTATTCCCTTCCCTTTCTTGAGATAGCTCCCTTTTTTTTTTTTTTTTTTTGCCTCATCCTGATTGCTACTAATGTGCAACTGAGGTTTAACTAGCTTGGTTGCAGCTAATAATTCCTAGCAAAGTAAAAGCTTTTAATTTCTAGTGAAAAAAATATCAGATGTAGCAGCTTGTGATAAGGCTCTTCCTATGCCTTCTGTGGGCAGCATGACCTGACTGCTTTTATGCTGAATTAGAAGCATTTATATGTGAAAAAATCATGTGTTTCCACATATTTCTGCAGAACAATTTTTGTATAAATGGAATATCACAGAACAGTTCCCATTTCATAAAGCAGTTCATGCTGTTCCATTTTAGAGCCTCTATTTGATTACATGATATGATAGTTCACTTCTGAAATGTTGTTTAAATACACATGTTCACCACAATCAGCAATCAACTTCAGGAAAAAGCCAAATCTGCATATAATTTGTTTTTAAGCTTTGTTTACTTACCTGCAATGAACAGAAATTGGTCCATCTTGACCAAATTGCTCTTTTGTTTTATGCACTTGGCCAATGAAGTCAATAAATCCTTCTCCAGACTTTGGCACTCCTTGTTCTGGCCAGTCAGTGAACTGGAACTGCCTCACTGTTCGGGACTGGCCATCCTTTAACAAAAGACACAAGTAAAGCACATTGCTGTGGCTTAAAGTTGGTCAGTGAATAATCATAAAGACAATCACAAAGTGAGGATGTTGAGAGGAGACGGGGAATGGCTAAGATTACATTTATGGAAACTCTTTCAACTGCAGTACTACTATTAAAGCTTTTGTATCAGTCCAGAAGTATTATTATCAGTTTCATTAACTATATTGCATGGATTCTCTTCCACACTGCATAGGAGAGTTGTCTGGCATTCTGATGGTGTAAAAATTGTGCCTGAGGTCAAAGCTATAACAACTCCATGAGGAGTATATGAATTTTTTTGTATATTATATTTCGAATCCTGCGGACTACAAATTCTTTCATATACAGATCAGGTACAATAAGGTCATCTAATCTGGTCTTCCATTTCTGAGATATGCTCAACTACTTCACAGCAGGAATATCTTTACTGATAAGACCTGTTTAGTCATTGCCCTCCTTGCAGATGTTATCTTTAATGGTAAGCTGCTTTCTATGAGGTGAACATTTTTCCTGGAAGAAGATGGATAAAAAAGCTGGTTGTTTAAAAAATTTCTCTTCAATAATGGTTCATTTAATTCACCAACAGCTTGGAGTTAGTTAAAATTGAAAGGAAGGGCATCCTTTCTCAAAACAAGCCATCTGAAGCTCTTCAATCCCAATGTTAGGAATACCAACAGTTTCTCTTTAAAGTGCAGACTACAGCATCATAGTTATTTTTAGAATTAAGCCACTGGAATTACTAAATGCCAACTTGTGCTATCTGCCTATTTAATGTGCAAAAAGTCAGGACACATAAAAATGCAATACAAATGAATAAAGCAAATTTGTTCTGCATTTTCAAACATTGATGATTTTGACACTGTCAATCTGCATGACTGTAATGTTCAAAATCATGGCAATATGAGCTAGTGATGTTAACTGATGCCTCTAGACATCATGCTTTCTAAGCACCTACCCTGTCATGTCTTCAAAATTGTCTTCTATTAAGTGAAACTCATGAAAAATCAAACTTTCTTTTAAGTAAAACTCATGAAAAATTAACATTATTACTGGAGATTCCCATCAAAAAGCAGCAAGCTATGCTGGAGGCAGGAATAATCTTTCTCTCTTTTTCCTTAGACCACAAGCATTCAACTGCTACAGACCTTTGAAATGATATAGAAGTGATTTTAAACATAACCAAAGAAAACCCAAATAATTTGCTTTTATATTTCCTCTGGTTCTGTGGGATTTTGCCTCCTGTGTCACAGATGAGCAAGGAAAACAGAAAAAATGTGTGTATGTACCAGCAACTACTCCATGAGAGGCCCCTCATAGTGTGTACTTCCACTGGGTCACAGCGACAATTTAGTGGCCTGTATCTGTGAAACACTTTTTTCCACTTAGACAAATAGGTAATGTTTGAAAATATTCACCCAATTGGATTTATTGTGGGCATCAACACAAAGAACTAAATGTTTAGTTCCAAAAATGGCATTTTGTTAATACAAACATCTCTGATAATGGCTTCCGTAATCCCATTTTCTCCAAAAAAGACATAATGAAATTGCATCCTCCGGATAGCCTTAGGCAGATGATATAAATTTGTGAAGAAGACACAAGTACAGGTTGATTCCCTTCAAAATAACCTTTTCAAAATAAGGAAGGAAACCCTGAAATCTGACTTACTTTTTTCCAGGTAGAATAAGTAAGGAAGAAATTTATTTAAGTCCAGTCTATTACTGGAAAGTTAACACATTTCTTTGTCATAAATAGATCTAATGTTAAATATTTCTTTTTTGGTGTGTATATATCAACTGTATTAGTATGTTTCATGATTTAAGTAACTCAGTATTTCAATGCAAGTCTGTGAAATGACAATAACCTCTGTTATTTAATATTATTTAATGAGCAGAGAAGTAATTTTAGACTAGCATTAGTGTGTTAGTATGTTAGACTAGCATTAAAGCATATGGGGAACTGATCTGCAATTTCTTACAGCTCCCTCTGCTACTGACATTATAAAAAGTGTTGATTTCTTTTAATGAGATTCTTGCCAACAGCAGTCCAGATACAAATGCCAAATTTTATTAAAATCTTTACTTTTAAATACTGTGATAGTTTGCGCAGTTAGTTATCAAAATAAGTACTTTAAAATCCCTGTGTGGCACAGTGGGCTTTTAATGTTTTATCCTGTTTAGTGGCTGACCGTTTGGATTTATTCTTCCTCTGCACAGGGGATATTCAATTGTCTTTTGATTATGCTTTAGAATTGATATTACAGCCATAACTAATAGTTTAGCCTTAAATAAGACTGGCCCAACATATTGACCTCTTGAGTTTCCAGAGAAAGTGAGTACAAAGCAGTTAGAAGCAATAACTTGAAACAGTTACTGAGGTCAATTTCACCACAGACAACTCACAGTTCAGTTTCAGAAATAAAAGATAGTTCCTCAGCAGACCCTTGCTCGTGGCATCTACACAGGTACAGTGCCTTGTTTTTTGTCCTTGTGCCTTGTTCTTTGTCCTTGTCATCTTGGCTCTGCCAGAGCATGGATGGTGTTATAACAGTACAGATGGATTTGGAGATGAGAGGGACACAGGACGTTTGCAATCACTCCAGCATTTACTGTTCTTTGAGTGCAACAATTTAGTTAAACTATTTCAATTACTGTGTGTGACAGCCACAAAAGCCTAACTAGAGAAAAACTATAATGTACATTTTGGTAAGTATTTCCCACTTCTTCCAGTAAATTTAGAAGGAGATATAGTTTTCCAGCATAACTAGAAAATTTAGGATGGTGCTGTCAGCTCACTGAGGAGTTTAACAAAATTTGGACCATCAAGATAAGGAGGTTCTTAAAATTTGAGAAGCAACAATGTGACAGTAAAATGTTATATCAGGACCTTCAATGTGCTTAATGCTTTCTAAAAGAGGTTCATTAATATCATGTCAAATAAAATTAGTTCTGGTAAATTTAATTATTTAATTATTTGGCCCTTTACTTTACTGGTTTGATAGCTGTAGGTAAGCAGACTTGCCTAAATATTCTATTTCAATACAAAGTCTTGAAGGAACTGTTTTAAAATATAAAATATTTGGGGACATTTTGATTACAGCTATGGCTTTTTGTTATAACTGTAATTTTGTGATCAGAGCTTTGTGAACTATGTCACATAATAATTCTTCCAACTTGAGACAGACTTTTAATAGAAAATCAAAACTATCAGAATATTTGCAGTGAAATTGGATTTGACTATTTCTGCTTGCAAGCGTGTTTAAAGACTGATGCTAGGAGCCTGTTCTCCACTTTTCTTAAGTACAATTAGGCTAGAGAAGATATGAGTTATATGATTCACATTTCAGATAGAATGAAAATCAGATCCAATGTACCTACAGCTCCTTTACAAAAATCTACACTTGAATCTCATTTGCCAAACAAAAGGTTCATATGCTCATTTGATACAGTACCAACAATACTCCCCAATTTTACTTGATGCTCACATTAAAAGCAGTGGTCTAGCTAACCATGAGCAAGTCTAATATTTCAGATGCTGACAGGCAACTCTGAGTAGACACTCATGATACTCCTAGACATCATATCCTGCTATTTTGCTTGAACAAGGATTATTCCACAGTGCCTACAGAAAGAGAGGCTGACAGTATGTTTTCCTGCCACACAGAATGAAGTGTTAGAAATCAAGTCTGAGAAACGCCAAACATATATTAAAAGTTTATGTATGTTTAATCTTATATGAGTACTCAGTTTTGGACTCAGGAATTCAGATAAGAAATGAAGTATGAAAATGAGGATGCTAAGGTCACAGCTGCATGTATCTACTCTGCAGATATACTAGAGAGCTGAAAATATACTACATGAAAAATCAAATTATAATGTGGAAAGCTTGTCCAGCTTTTCTTATCAATGTCATTTGCTTTGCAGTTTTAAAATCTCAGTATATTAACCTTCATACTCACTCAGCCTCAAGGGTGGTGCAAAACAACAAAACAAAACTCTATGTTCCAAAAATTGTACCCAATAATGAACAAGGGGAAAATGAGGAAAAAGAGGAAAATAGTTCTCAAATAGTCTAATGTATTTTGGCACAAATAGTTCAGAACTATAAAACTGTGCTGCCCAGATGCTAGATCTGAACGAAGTCAATCATTCCTACAGAAAGAATCCCATTTATTTAAAAATAACTTTCTCTGATTTTTTACTATTGCTTGTAGAAAGTATATCTCTGGGTTTTCTTAATAATACCAAAAATTCTAAAACCCCCAAACACAGAAAAAAGAAAAAAATAAACACTTTCTTTTAAACTTATGGGAACAAATGTAATATTATGTTGACTTACCCTTGCATCTGTAACCTTGAATTCCCTTAGAATATACTGTGGCATGTTGTACTCTGCCATTGGATCTACCACAAAATACTGATATCTGGCTGAGCGCTCCGCAGGCCAGTACTGGTGGCATTTTTCCTATGAAATAATGAAAATAATAAAATACATTTCCTATTATTTAAGAGCACTACCATAAACTGGTAGAAACCCTTTTTTACTCAGCTAAGTGTAATATTCATGGAAAGTGTCAATAGTGACAGGAACATGAGCTGCTTGTGTTGGTGTAGAGTAAAAAATTATCTTTAATACTGCATTGCAAAGGGTTTCTCATTGTTTGCCGTATATATGAACTTGCTTATACTTCTGCTCAGTTTTATTGTCTATCAGTGACAAGAGCTATCCTGAATCTAATTTTCAATGGTGAAATTTTATCTCAATTTAAATCTTGATACCACCTTCAGTTTTCTTTCTTTTTGTTTGTTGGAGCAAGTCGCCCCAGCCTCAGTCACTACTCTATCTCTGCATCCACTAGCCATGTCCTGAGTAATCCCTTTTCTCTCAGACACATGGTCTAACTCAGATTTCACTTATCAGATGCCAGCTTTCTCTTGATGTAATCCTGTCCAGGATTCGTTCCTTCCAGTAGACAGAGTACCAATGAAATGAGTTTAGAACTGTAAACTGGGGGATGAAACTTTCATGTGCAGCACAGAACACACAGAAGACATTCCGATCTAAAAAATACCCCACTTTCTTTTAACATTTTTACGAGGAGATGCTGCAAAAGTGAAGTTTCCAAAAGAGAGATCTTTCTTTTTCCATAGACAGCAATGGTCTCTCTTGCTGAATCTCAATGTGTCCCACACAAACACACCATGTCTAGTTTGTCCATTGAACACATATTGGAAAAATTTACACCTGTGACCAGGAAGGCCACTCCTGTTTCAAAAGAAGAAGGAACCAAAAGTCTCATCTTTAGATATTCCTAAGAATTAAATATTTTAATGAAAAGAGCTGCAGTAACCAACATTTTAGTAAAGGAATATTAGAGCAGTACTTACTCTGCCCATTTCTCGTAGCTTAGTGAGCATGACCACAATTGTAGAGTTATGCTCCCAGAGCATTCTCCAGAAGTCTTCAGTTGTTTCTGCTAAAGGACCCTGTGTAGCTATGTAAGCTTTTTGTTGTCTATGTTAACAAAAAAAAACCCAAAAAAAAAAAAAAGACTAGATTAACAGTATTATTTACAGTATTATTTTGGATCTATACTCATGTTCTTTGCTAATATGAAAACATTATCTGGAGGGAAAATGTATATACTGTTAATAATGAGCACATTAAAACCTTATTATGATTGTTTAATCAAACTATGGCTTTTTATTTTTAGAACTTCGAGAGGAAAATTACTCTGTTAATATTATGATGTATGACTTTATCATTATTATTTAAATTTTAATGCAACTCTAATTGCTCAATTTTGTGTGCTGTAAAAAGCACTTAAGAAACACTTAGTTGTGCTGGTTCATTTTATAGAAATAACTGTCTAACAATCTATTAAGTTTAGGAATTATAGCATCAAGCAGTTTCTTTATTAACTTCATTTCAACAGTCTGATGCCTCCAGCAAAAGTAGGGCAGGAAGAAAATTTGGGAATGGAGTGAGAATTTCCAGGTCCTAATATCCTACTGGGGAAAGCTACCACCAAAATCTTAAAAGATGGGATCAGCAGCTTTTTAAGATGATGACCAGTTTGTGTTGCTGTTGCTTCTTCCAAGCAACAGCAATACCTTTGTGGGTGATAGTGGAGATGAAGTTTATTTTCAATTATGAGCTGAGGCTCAGAAAATTCACTCTGTGAATATGGATACTCAGGCACACCTAGACTATGGCAGAGATAGGCAAATGATGCCATTTCGCTTTCATGTCTTTTTCAACCAGCTGCTCTAGGTCAGCTGAGGGCATACTGCTCCATGTTGTCATGAAGAGGCCAGTGGGTGGCACATCTGTTTATATACCAAAGGCTTTCATTGGTTAGATCAAGTCCTAGGCAGTGTCCCAAGACTGTAGGTTATCACCTCGACACAAAGAGTGTATCTCCTGTATCTTATTTCTATATATCCTTTTAAGCAGAAAAACTGTGAAGAAATAGGCGTCCAAATCATGAGCATGCTTGAAGTCTCATTAACTTTCAGCATGTAAAGCATACTGAGAGCTCTCAGTGGCTTAAACACAGGTTAAAATATAGTATTTAAGATTCTATGTAATTTACAAAATTTTTCTATATTACAAGGGGAAAAAATATAAAACCTTTACTAAAATTTTAAAAAACATCCAATCAAACAAGCCCTGAACAGACAAAAAAATTACAAGATTTCTATACTGTTTTGTTTTTTTCAAAATAATTACATAAACAATTTTGTAAACTTTTAAAACAGTAAAGATAAGAACACAACACTATTTGTACCTGTATCCATCAATGAAACTGGCATTAATATAATCAGAGCCTTCTACTCCTCGGATAGGCTGCAAGCATACCCTTGTGGATTCATATGGCATAATATTGACAAGGCGATTTTTGAATTTATTACATGGAAGATTGGCACTGATGAATCTTGAAGTGTGAGCCTTAGAGCTAGCAAGACGCTGTTGAAAACAAGTGAAAAGAATTAAGGCCAGGTATAACAAAGACAAGTGCCACTATCAGGTTTTATAATTTCTGTTCAGTAGCCATTAATGAATAATTTCAACTTCAGCTGCTTACTTTTCCATATTTTATTGCATTACCCAAATATTTGTAAAGCTTCTTTAATACCTTTTATAAGTACAATGTCTGCTCCATTAGTGCATTTGAACAAATTCCAGGATTAAATCACCACACAAACACATATTTCAAGATATTGTAACAATAAAGGAACAGCATGGTTAAATCAACCTCAACTGAACAGCTCTTATCCAGACACTCATTGAGAACTGAATTGTCCTTTTTAGAAAGAACCATCTTCCTAATTTAAAATTTTAGTCTAAGAGTGTCTTTTATCTTCTGATTACTGGAAACAAGTGGTGGAGAACAGAAAAGCTTTAGTATTACATCATTTGGTTTTGGTTTCCCACAACATAAAATCCCAGTACCTTAAATTCCAGTTCCATTCCTGTGACATTCTCGCCTGTTTCTATCTGTGTCAGCTTCTGGATATATGCATACAGGTTTCTGGCTGGCACTTCGGTATTTCCACATGTCACTGCTTCCAGCAGTGCATCGTGGATAAAGATGTATTGGTCCTCAGTTTGAACCATGTAATTCCTCTGTGCTCTCATTAGAGTTACGTGGCCATAAATATCTACAGTCTTTTCATGCTTTATTCTCTCCAACATGGCATCTATCACAATGAAACAGCCAGTCCTGCCAACTCCAGCACTAAAAGAAATGAACATGGGAGAGAAAACATGGACTGTTTCATTCACTGTGCTTACTTTTACATCACTCAAGATTTAAACTTTTGTAATGCTGATTTAAATACCACATGTTTCTGAATATGAACATCAGCTTTTATGAAAGAGGTTGGTGCCCTGAAATAAGTAAACTCCTTAAATATCAATTAAAAGCAATTGAGAACACAGAATGCTTTTTTATGACATCTTCGTAACTTGCAGTTTCAGGTTTGACTATAACAGAAATAAAACACCTTGCAACATGTTCTCAAGATGTATGTTCTTAAAAATGGAAATTACTGGAGATTATAAATACTCTAAGAATTCAAGCTTTATTTGTAACATGATTTTTAAGTCATTAAACGTGCTGGTGTTGCTATTCTCTTTACAGAGGTAAATTTATTGGCAAACAATAATCTAACAGAAAATGTGTCTAACATATTTCTATTATACTTTGCTGGTAAACTTTCCACCCATCTCCCAACCCTGCTGATGGGGGTTCTATTAACACAGCTTGTTCTGTCCTCTGCTGTTTCACTTGGCTAGGACATATTGTTAGTCTTTGCAATGCAGACCCATGACTAGAGAACTGTGCTAGCTGTGGGCTGGGGAAAATCCAACTGTTTGGATGCCAACTGCAGTGAACCAAATCAGAACACTTTTTTTGTATGATTGAACTTAATGAAATTTTGTTGCAACTACTTGCATACGTGTAGCTAAACTGAACTGAAGTTTAAAATGTGATGGGATTTGTAAATTGTTTTTCTGTCCAGGATCACATAATGCCTACAACAATGAATTATAGTCCCAGGTTTTCTAAATGCCTAACTTTTTTCAGTTAGTGACTGAAAATGAAACACATAGTATAGAAAGCAACAGTTCATAAACCCTCAAGACACTGAGATTAGCTAAATTAAGAATATTTAAGAACACTATGAACTGCAATCTTTTGAGTACAAATAGAAAGAAACAAAAATAATTATAATCAAGCTTCTAGAGGACAACTATAAAGCCAAAACTTCTCACAATTTCTATATTTTCAAGGAATATTAAATATTTTAAGTCCATCCTGAAATTGATAGGCAAGGTCAAACATTTATTTTTTCTATTTATTTATTTAGTCTTTCTTATTTCCTAAGAATCTTTGTCAATTACAAGTAAAACTGATTTTCCTTATAACCAAATCAGAAGGAAGTACAAAATAGAAAGACGATTTATCCAACATAAAGCAACTCTTCTTTCTAAGACAGCAGATTTAAATATCCTTAATCATGTGTTCTTGCCAAGGATTACTCCTCCAAGTAGCAGATTCCCTTCAAACAGCTGAGGACTTCTGCTACTAGACCAAGCACATCAATCTCAACTTTCTTAGATGCCACTCTGACAAGAATTAACCTGTATTCTGAGTTAAAGAAAATTTATCTTTCAGTGATATTCATCAGTGGGAATTCTAGAGAAGGAAAAATAAAAAGAAACAAAATTATGGTTATCCTGGTTTATTTACCTTGTATAATAAAAGCTCTGCATTTCAGGAAAACCCATTGACATTAACGTTGCTAAAAATCATGGAGAAAACCTTAAAAAGTTATCTCACTGTTGTGATTTTCTTTGGGCTTTTTTTTGTTCTTGTAATGGAAATAACAGAAGTAGCACACGTTTGTATATCAGATTGGTTTATATAATATTTAAACCGTTCCTTCAATAATTACTCTTCACATTCAGTTTTTGTCAGTTTAGTAACCATGGGCCAAGTGAGAAATATGAAAGTTTGGCAGTGCAGATTTTCTCAGTAAGCTAGAATATGGTTCTTTTTCCTATAATGCATTAAATTGCTGTTCCAACATCATGTTCATAACTGGATATGCCATTTTCAGATGGAACATCAAAAAGGTCACTGGTACCTGCAGACCACAACTGCAAAATCCCAAGCCAGTAAAAACTTGCGCCTTCAGCTGAAATGAACAATTTTCAGTTCTTCTTTTCATATATATAATTATATTATATTTTATAATTATATTTTATTATAATTTATATATTTATTTTTTCCATGAGCAAACTCAAAGAGTAATAGCTATTAGTATACTCTAGCACAGAAGATATTTGTTGTCTACAGAAATATGCAGAAGTTGTGAAGATCATGAAAGCAGATCCAAACGCATTATTATGCACTCATTTCATGGTAAGGATGAAGGGGTGACACACTACATTTATGGAGGGCTTTGGGCTCCTGACACACATTTCTCTGGACCATTTTATCCAGTGAGATGTTTTACTCTTTTAAAGTGTTCACTACATTCTAGTTCTGCCCATTAGACTGATGTGTGTCTACCAAATTATTCTTGTGACTTTCCACATAAAAATGGAACCAGTGCTATGAAGGTGTTAACTCTTTGAAATGCACCCTTCCTGCCCCCAATACCTTCTAATTCCAAACTACAATAGCTTATTATATAAAAGAAACTATCCTGCCCTAATTTTTTATCCCATTTTTCTTTCTCTTCCACTATTACACAGCTTCTAAATATACTATGATATACTGCTGGGAAGCCACACAGTTTGAATCCTCACTAATAATCCACTGAAATATATTTAAAAAAAAAATCCCTGTCTTTCATCTGCTAATCATGATAATTCAGCTAATAAGAATAATTTCACAAATAATTTCTACTTTTGTTATTGGCTTTCTTGCCCTTTTGGTTTGCATCTTCTGGTGTTGCTGTCAAAATTAGAATTTTCATTTCAGTTAGTGAAAGAACTATTACATTTTCAATCAGAAAATCAAGATATCTGCTAAATAGACATGCCTATTGGGAAACCGTTGCTGCTTCAAATATTGTCATTTACAGTATTATAACATTTGCTTTCAATTTCTAAAATCATGACTGACTCAGTCCCATGAGCTGAAACATGCTTAATGTCCTGTGATGTAATACAGTTACAATAGCTACAATTCAAAAAAGGAAAATGAAGAGGCATAAGGGGGACATTCTGAATTCAAATCACTGCATGGATGTGTTAAAGGTTGGCTTTTGTGATTAATTTGTAGCTGTTTAAATGATGACCCTTTACTGATACTTCAGTGATTTGGCAAAGGAAGGCAGTGTAATTACCAGTATTCACAGATCATTTAATTGGAAGCAAAGACAGTAAAATATGGACCAAAAATCATGTAGGACATCTTTGACTCATATCAGGGGAAAATTTTATTGAATATTACTGCTTCAGACTGAATGAAGCTTGCATTTATAAACTGAAAGTCCATTAAATTGGTTGTGATATGGGAAATATATAAAAAGATCTGGATTTTATTGAGGAACTTCTAATGATTGATTAGATTCTGATCCCATAGAAATTCTGTAGTAGTTCTGACAAGAGCAATATTTAGATTATTTTCCCATTTTGTGGTTAGCAAATTAGAACAGAGCAGAAAATCACCCCCCTGGATAGGAAGCGGAAAAAAAAGCCCTTATAAAACCACTGAACATCCTTTTGAAAAGAAACATCTGATCAAAATAACATAAAGACCTTGTGCAAAGACCTAAGTTGAAATTTCATTTTAGAAGAGATGCTGGATTGCTTCAAGAATTATACAGCAGTTTAAAAGAGACCTTTGAGAATTTATTGGCAGTGGATTGAAGTATACAGTGACTTTCTTTCCTTCTCACTGTGGTTATGGTTGGATACCAGACAACAAGAATGGCATTCAGCACTTTCTTAGATGCAGTGCTTTACCAAAGACTTCACTGCCTGAATTTTCTTTATCCCTAGGCTATGCATGGAGGCAACCATATTTATCACTGAAGTCACATAAAATGTATGAAAAAGAACATGGAATAAAAGAAATTGGAAAATGGGAGAATATTTCACTACAAGCAGATAAGGTTCAGTCTAGAACCCTCCCTAGTTTTCATGGGATAGTTACAACTCAAAAGCCAGACAGATTTCTTTCTTCCTTTAAGAAAGGAAGCATTTTAATAAGATTTTTCATTTCAGTCTGCACATTCTCAGAATTCTACTATTACCATAAATTCTTCAAATATAAGTGTCCCAGATTTAGGCCCACATTTTTTTGGAATATGCACCTGAAAAAGTATAATAATGTTCATGAAGTAAATTTGTTCTTCATCTAATCCCAATACAGCTCTGGAGAGATCAGGGATAAGAAGCTGTCTTGTGAGATTGTAACTTGAACACAAACAAACCCTCAAATATTAAAACACAGAGAATCAAAACTTCTAAAAATTTCTCAACAAATCCCATGTATAGGAAAGAATTGTTTACTAAAATAATTTTAAAAGGTGAATTTTTCCATGCAAGCTAAAAATGTAGCATTTTTAATGTTCAACAAAAAAAAAAAAAAAAAAAAAATTAAGAGACCCTTCTAGCAATGACATTCCATTAGAGCACTTCAAATCTTCTCATTGGTCATAAATTAATGTTACATACAGAAGATGAAACAAAAATTATATGTTCTTTACTTGCCAAATAAGAATTTGGATCATGAAATGAAATGATGAGACTTTCAAACAAACAGGAAGTAATTTTTAAAGTAGTACATAATTAAACTGCGAAACACATTGTTCCAGAATATCATGCACAAGGAAATTCAGAGTGGAAAGGATCAATTAAGGGTTATTAACCAGCATGTTACAGACACAAACTTCCCCTACAGAAATTCTTGTATTAGATTTCGCTGGAATTTGGATAGGGATTCTGAAAAATAACATTCTAGACATGTCCTGGGAGAGAAACTGAAATGTACTGTCTAAACTTGGTGTCGTGATCCTACATATGTATAAAAGGCTTAAACATTCCATTTCCCAGCTGTAAAGCAGATCAACTTAGAACTCTTCTTTTGAATCAACACTTCAGCCACCAAGGTACTAGTTACCCTTGGTAACTATACCATTGAAAGGTCACACTCTTAATTGTGATACTTGCTTCTTCTTTCATGAAAGGGACAAACTATCATAATTATTCTACCTGCTTCTTTCCTGAAATCATGAATTGTTGGTGAATAAAATCTCTTACTGTCTTGCTTATGAGATGGAATAGCAGAAATTGTACGTAACTGAAAAGTTCATTGACCTTATTTCATCTCTCTTATTTTTCTTATCATGGTTTCCCTTCAGAATTGAATATTGATTCTATATAACAATACATGCCATAATTCTGCTTTTCATAGAGGATTTTTACATATACACCTTGCTTAATCACTGTGTTATCTGATTTCTTCAATTACTCAGTCATATAAAGAAACGACATTAAAATCAACTTTATTCCTCTGCACTATTTTATCTGTTTACAAGGATTTACTGTGGTTTTTCTATTTCAAAATTAATTCAGTTCTCATATATTCTCCTTCTTATCTTCCTAATTCTCTAAATACAATCTTATATATGGATGTACTGATTTCTGTATTTATCATCAAAGAGTACCTATCCTAAATATATCTTCTCTGTGATATTTGTTGAGTTTCAGTGTATACTTTATATTTTTGCAATGTACAATGACTTCTTGACATTATGCATTCCACTAAAGAAAGAATGTTTTAAAATTGACTGAAATAGAGTTTAGAAAAAGAAAGTATTTTAAGGTTAATTTTAATTTAAGTCACATCTTACTGTGACTTGTTACTTTCAATTAAAGACAGATCTATGCCTGAACAGCTGTAGTAAATACAAAAAAAAATTGCTATTTCTGAGTAATTTAGCAGAGGAAGTACACTGTGATCCTACAGTCAATAAATAAAAGTGAAGATTACAGAACAGCAGAGAAATCAATGGACAGAAATTATGCTGCTTGCTGCTAACAATTATTTGTTCCTTTCTTTGCAGTTAACCTGCTTTGCATTTTCAGGGTGGAATGTTTTGAGAAGTAGCTTCATACTTTGGAATATTTCTTTCTGTGCTTTGATTACATTTTCATGGAGAAGAGCTATCAGCCTATCAGTGTGAGTGGCAGAAGGTGAACCGGTGCTATCTGGATAACTGGAAGACCCTGACAGTACTTGCTAGCCACTAAAATAATTCCCTTCCAGCGTCCTCTGGACCCTTCCCTGATTCTAGGTGTTTTGTGATCCTATTGTGGACAACAATTTCTTCTTTTCATACCAGCAGCTTCCCTTGGGATTTTTTCTGGTTGGGTTTAAGACTGATGGAACAGTGAAGAAGTCTGAGGTTGTCACCCAGACACAGGACTTCATCAGGTAAGCACAAAGTAAAAGAAAGATGTTATCATCAGGACTCTTTACTCCACACTGGCTTTTTTGTTTTGTTTTTGCAGTACCAACCACAATTCAAAGCCCTAAATTAATCTGTGTACAAATTTTTAAAAAAATTTTTTCTCACTCCCTTGCTCCACTATCCCCTACTCTGAAAACTTGGAAATAACCAGCAATTTAGTCCTGAGCCTTGAAGCTATGGTATGACTGTAGTAGTAGACCTATTGTTTTGGACCTCTATCTCAGAATGTCTCTTCCTTTTCAATAGAAAACTGATACACCTAGAGGATACATTCAGAGCATAAGACAAAATTGATGCTGCCACCTCTAGATTTGGTTTAAAATTAATTGATTGCAAGACAGTATTAATGCAGTGAGATGCTACACAATAGAAAACAGAGTTAAACAAGCTGAGGCTTCTCTGATGAGCTCATATGAACACTAGTCCTGTTTTTTTTCAGATGAAGCAGTGAAAAAAATAAATGCCCTTTGTAATATTTGACAATACTCCACTGACCGCTGAAGAGCTTGGTTACTGGTACTCATTACAACAATTCTTAACCTCTGAAATCTTAATACCATCATGAATTCTCGGTAACACAGAAAATCAGGTTGTGAAAGGTTAATGCCACTAAGCATTTCACATTTCTTAATCACAACTTGTCATTTAGAAGTTAGACACTAATTTCTTCTGGTTTTTTTCAGGATTTTGAATTTATGCGCAAAAATTGTGGGCAAGTTAGAATGGAAATAATGGGAATTTTAGCATAGCACTTTCAAGATAGTTGTTAAACAAGCTTGGATAGTATTATGATGTTTTTAAAATTCAGGTGACAAAAAATAGACATCACAATGCAGAATTTACTTGGAACAGCAGTCACTGAGAAAATCTGATAATAAGTGATGAGACTCTGAATTAAGTCTAAAAGTATAAAAAATGAAGAAAGATTAATATTCAGGGCAGAACACTGATTGGAAAGCCTCCATGAAAAGATAACAGGACTATTTTTAAAGCTGCATTTTACTTCTAGAGATGTGGGGAGAGGATTTAAAGAGACTTTCATGCTGATTACTTTAGATAAAAATACAGCCTGTTCGAAGTTAGCCAAACACACTGGGTAGCCAAGTTGATGCAATGCGTTCCAGCATACTCTGTGTCTATGGATATTCCGGAATTTAATGTAGGTACAGCTGGGAAATCTCAGAGATACCCCTTTCCAGAATTCAGCTATTGGGTTATAAAAATATTTTCACATTTCCTGCAGATGGCTGGATTATTTTCTTCGCTCATAATTTTAATTCAGAATTCATTACGGACAGCTGCTGGCTCTGATAGAACCTAATTGCTCTTTTACTAGACTCAGCTGCAAGCAGTCAGATTTCCTTTTCCTTTGTAGAGTATATTATATATAAACATGGGTGGGGAGAAAAATAACCAATTAACTAAATACATATGGATAAAATGACTCACTAAGAGTGCTGATCAAATAATGTATCAAACTACAGCTTAGGTCAAAGGAAATTACAGGCCTTGTAGGACATGATAATATATATATGGAAATAATTATTAGCAGCAACATATTTGCAATTTGAGATAACACATGGAAAAGGCATTGCATTTGTTAAAAAAATCTTACAGACAATTATTACATTTTAATGGGGGGCAGGTTATTTTGCCCAGCGAAAAGTCATCAGTCTTCAGCAGAACTGCTCAACTGAAGCCATTTGTTGGCCAAATTGAAGTCAGGCTTCAGTAGGTCCCCTGGGAAACTTAGAATAAAATGTGGCATAATCATGGAACTATTTTTACTGCCTTACCAAGAAAAGAAAAGAAAAGAAAAGAAAAGAAAAGAAAAGAAAAGAAAAGAAAAGAAAAGAAAAGAAAAGAAAAGAAAAGAAAAGAAAAGAAAAGAAAAGAAAAGAAAAGAAAAGAAAAGAAAAGAGAAAAGAAGAAAATACCCAGAGAACAGTTACTTTTACTCAGGCTACCAAAAAAGAGTATGTCACAAAAGTAGGGAACAGAGACACCCAGCAAAAATGTCAAGGATGTGAGAACTCCCTTCCATCTCGCTCCACATAAGAAATACTGGAATGGGTTACAATATTTTGATGGATGAACTCAAGAAAATTTGTAGACATGTCAAACATGAAAAAAAAAATTAACCCTTTTATCCACAGACATTTAGTGAAATAAAGAGACACATTCAAATTAAATGTAAATAAGTATCTTCTAATGTATATGAGTGAAACTACTTTAGAAAGGAAAAGGATAGTTAATACTGCCTGGTTTTGTTCTTTGAAATGACTGTACAACCATGTATATAAGCAAAAAAGTATCCACCAGTTTCTGTAGGTAGCTAGAAGAATAAAGGGGAAAATAATTGAAATCCTCATGAAGCAAGGCTAAACTAGTCACTAAATGCTTGCTGCTGGAGAGGAAACTTTACTGAAATATTGTTGACATTGGAGTTTTGTACTTTCCCCTGAAATTTCTGACATTTGCCATTGTCAGAGACAGGATACTGGTCTAGACAGAACACTGATTCTATCTAGTAATAGCATTCCCTATGTTCCTTTACAGATTTCTGACTGCTACCAGAAACAAATCTTGCCCTATGCAGTCACAGCAGCTTTTTAGGATTTCAAAAGATAATCCAGCCCTGAGTCACACCAGTAGGGAGTATAATCCCTGAACCATAGGCTAAGTTCCAACCAAATATGGCTTTATACACATACGATGGATTTAATCAAAGAGACCACAAGTAGGTGTTTTTCATTATTTGAATCTGCATGACAAAATATTCCTATTACTTGTTATTTATACGTTTTTGAATTTTTAATAATGTTTTCAGTGATCATTTCTGAGTTTTAATGCTTATAAACAATGGAAGAATATACTATACATACAGAAACTAGAGTTCAGGTTTTAGGAAAGGCTTGTTTGCTATGAAGAACTGGTGTCTAACTGAAGACAAAACTTGAAAGTGGATCAGCATCAGTTTGCTTGTGTTTGACACTTCATGGAGGATATACAGAAAATATAGCACAGTATTTTCCTAGTCTAAGAAAAAAATCTATCGAGGCCAATTTTATAGGACCTTCCGTACCATCACATTAAATGGTGTGCTAGTTCTTTTCATGTTCATACTCTCAGGTTTTCATAAGCAAGTGCCTAAATTTAATGAAAAAAAAATTAGATACCTAAGCTCATAGGAACACTGCAAAGTTAAAAGATGAGTTGGGAAATAGTACCTTTGCTATCAAGATAATTCTAACTAGTTACACTCAAATTTGAAACAGAAAAAGAAAATCCAGCATTACCTATCCATCTCTCTCCCAATCAGCATAGAGATGGAAACACTCATACCTCTTGTCTGTATGCTTGCATGAACATATCGCAATAATTTCATGAGGGGTCTTGCATGTTCAGCATAAAATATCCAGGGTCTTCAACTGTAAGGTTTCTGTAATCTGCATTTTCATGGCCTTGAAAGTTTTATGCTGAAAATACGAAAGCAAATCCACATGTCTACCTGTGACATCTCCTGTCCATGTGCGTAATTCCATTCATTATAAAATTACCAAGGAGTGTCTCACTATACTAATTTCCTCCATTTAGCCTTTATCAAATTTTCTTCTAGAAAAGTTTCTTCTTCTCCTTTTCTTTCTCTTTTTCCAGAAGATTCTGCAATTCTAACAACTGATCAAAGACAGAGGAACCATCCAAAATTTTCTAAATAAGTGAATCCAGCTCCATTTACTTAAACAGAGATCAAGCATCCAAGGCATAAACACTGCAAGCCTCATCCTGTATATGTTGAAATGAAATAACTTCTAAGAATAAAGGTATGTGTAGAAATGAACCTAATGCCAGTCAGTTTCTCTGACTGCATAGTCAGAGTTGCTGAGACTATTAATACAGATGAACTATAAGGAAAAACATGGACATCAACTTATTCCTACATTTTTATATTAGAGGAACTAAATATCTTAAGCAGGATCACCAGCTAGACAGCTTTTCAATATGAGATTCTTATAGCAATCTTATCCCTCTCTGTTTTCTATTAGTTAACAATGTCTATGAGAAAAAACAATATTTATGAGATGTACAGTGATCCACAGCTAACAGCTGAAGAGTAAATAGCGTTACAGTGTTTTTGTACAGCGATGATACCCAGCACAGTTTAATACACAGTAGCAATTCAATAACTTCTGGATAAAGACATGTGGGTAAAACAGAGAAAATTTAAAATATTTATGATATTAAAATATTTGTCATACTAAAATGCTTTCACTGTCTTTTCCTCTCTAGAGCTTTCAGCTGCCCAAGGAAGTTAGGAAGGGTCCTGGATTGTTCTCAGGAGAGGGAAGGGGAAGAGATGAGGAAGATTCTAGTATTTTTCAATCTTACTTGTGTTTTTTCTGAATATGTACTGGGGAGGTTTTTTCTCTACCGTGAAAAAGGATAGGCAGTCATCTGCAACCTACTCACTGCAAGGATTAAAAAATGAGCACTTGTAAGGCCTATGGCAAAAGAAGCAGTTCAAACTATACAGAAATGAAATAAAATAATCCACAGGAAAATCATTGCCTTTGATAAGTATATTTTTTTTCTTAAACATTCCATTTTTTATTCACATACACTGAACAAGAATTCTACTTTAGGAAATAGAATATCATATGGTGTTTTGTTATTTTTTGAAAATTATCTTGTTTTTCACTCTGCTAACTGGTTATGTTAGTATAGTCAGACACAGATTTACTTAAAACTGTCACATTCCTCTAAACAGCCAAGTCTTTCTGTTAGCAATAGCAGCATTAACAGTACCTGCCAAAGCTTGAAAAAGGGTCTTAGAGATATGCCCCTTGGTGCTGGTATTAAAAGAAAGACTCAAACATATGGGATCGCACTAACATGTTAAGCTTTTAGGTAGTGTTACTGAACCAGCTACTGAAGTTTCTGTGATGTTTTGAAAACATAGTGGCATGAAATTCCAAACACCCTCCAGTACTGGTTTATATGATCTGATTAGCACCTGTTTGCCTGCACTAATCCAACTTCAAACAAAAACGTGTTTTCCCTGCTATCATTAGACCACACATTAGTGTTTCATCAATGCAGAATCCTAGGATTTAAGCCTGCATTTTTTCATTAAAGAAACAATTTTTTCTTGATCAGCTCTGCAAATTAGGGCAAGTCATGCAGAAAGACCAGTGGGATTGCAGTATATCTCAACTTCTGTAGAAAGGGACGGAAAGGGTAATCTTAAAATATAACTGTAAATGAAAAACAAAATCTATGGGCATCAATTATTTCAGCCACCACAGAAAAATTTTCAGACAAGATACTCTAAATAAGCCAACCAAGATTTTAACCCATTGAGTAAAGTACCTACAAATAAGTGTAGGTACTTATACAAATAAGGGAGTGATGAATTTCATTTGTGGATTTTTTTCTGTTGTTCTTGGCTTTTGGTTTTTTTGTTTGTTTGGAGTATTTTTTGGTTCTTTTTGCATTCAGCTTTCACTTATCTGCTTTTCTCTTCCAAATCTCACACTAAGAATAAGGATCATGTAACATTTAGCTCAACATCTACTGAACTGTCTTCCTTGGTAGATATAGACAGAAAACTTTATCTTTTTTCTTGAGAAAAGAGTAGAGTGGAATTATGCATTTATGTTATGACAACTACACCATTCATGGAGGTAGTCCTTACAAAATATCTGATTACTTAAATTAAAAATCTGCATTTAGATTAGGCCTTGATGTTTCCTCTGGTGTTCCATAATTCTTTCAGCAATGATCTATGTCTTTTTTCCCTTAAAATTAACATACCTGTGAATATGTTTTAGCTACCTTTTCCAGTAAAAATCCTGCCAATTTTTCTGCACAAGTGTGCTGGTTTTGGCTGGACTACAACTTATTTTCTTCCCAGACTTCTTGCCTCTGTTTCAGCGCATGGTGCAGGAGCTCAAGGAAGGTGGGTGTGCATGGAAGGTTGGGAGGATACACAGGTAACTCAAACTGACCAAAAGGGATATTCCAGACCATATGGCATCATGCTTAACATATAAAGAGCAGTGAAGAAGAAGGAAGGGAGAGACTTTTGGATTGATGGCATTTGTCTTCCTAAGTCATCATTATGTGTTATGCTCTCCTGGAGATGGCTGAACACCTGCCTGCTCATGGGAAGCACTGAAAAAATGACTGAATTCCTTGTTTTGCCTTACTTGTGTGTGCAGCTTTTGCTTTCCCTACTAAACTGCTGTTATCTCAGCCCATGAGTTTTCCAGCTTTTACTCTTTTGATTCTCTTCCCAATCCCTCTGGTATGGGAGTGAGTAAGCAGTAGTGTGGGGCTTGCCTGCTGGCAGAGGTTAAACCACAGCAGCAAGTAAAAGCTTTGACTGGTAGAATGTCCTTACGAAATTCTCAACATGTTTTTGACTTCTATATTAGATTCAAATTCAATACCATACAGGCAATCAAACCATTATCAAAAGTAGATGTCTAAATGACAAGCAAAGATGCCTGCTGCATATACATTAGTATTAAATAATTACCAATGTTTTGGAAATTCTGATCATAGAATTCTGTATTTCTTTGCTATTATCACACAAATATTATTAAAAATATTTCCATTTGCATATCTTTGACATGCATTTATCAGAAATCATCAAGTTTAATAATGTAAAATGGTAGTATATACATTCTCAGTTAATTTCACTAGATAGAACTATGTTTTGTTGGTCACCTGTTATGTGAAAAGAGGGTATTAAATTATGTACTGGGTGAGCTCTTCAGTAATCAGGTGTTTTCAGCTCAAACTTCTCCCATTAAGGACACTGTAATATGAAATGAACTCTTCACACATTCAACAACCATTTCCTAGGGACAGGGTATTAAAATAGCTAACCAACAAATGAGGCTTTGATACAAATTGTCTGGGGTCACTCAAGAACTGGGTCTCCATCTACCTTGATTCTCTATTGGACATTTAGCTGTACCCCAAAACCATGGAGCAAACTAGAAAACCATGCAATCCCTTAACATGAAATGGACTGAAAGACAACTGCTGGTCATTATTAAAGCAGATGGGTAGAAATGGAGTAAGAAAAATCCTAGGCTAAACCTTTCACTTGCAATACATACCTAGAAATACAGAATAAATAGGGGGTTACTCTGTAAGCATCAAAACACAGACAGGTGGCTCTTGTGTTCCTCACCCACACAGGGTGAGAAATAAATTCTCCCTGTACTGTCGATAGCTTTGTTTTTCAGTTTCTATGGTTTAAAAGTTTGCAGAAAGGGACTTCCACAGATTCTTCAAGCCTACTCTTTCTTTTTATCAAACACATTTTGAAAGGAAGCTTCCATTCTGTTTATACTTCTGTAATGTGATTATTAGAATTTCCTGAGCTCTGATAGTTTGGTAGGTACTGGAAGAAATATAAAAGAAGGTATTAGTGTTGTCTCAGATGGCTTAAAATTGCCACTATAAATCCTGTGTTCCTTCTAGAAACTAAACTCAGATTACTCCTTCAATGAGATATTGTTAAAAAGACTGTCTACCATAGGCAAAGAATATAAGATATGGTTCTGTATTGTATTGTTTGGCTCTAGTTAGAAAAGTCTTAAGTACTTTTTAAATCTGTATGATGAAAAGGAGGAATTTAATGAAAAGGGATTTAGGTAGACCTAAACACAAAATTGGAGACAATAACAGACAAGATACAGAACAAGGACAAGAGGAATATTATAAAGGATGTAGAGGCAGACTAGGGGCCAGGAAAGGAATAAATAAAAATCAAGAAGTTTGTCAAGAACAGAAAAATATCTCAATGGAAAACAGCAATTAGTAGAGGGCAGTAAAAGTAAAAGCTTGGCAAAAATTAGAATGAAAATTACCATTAGAATTACAATCTTACTTCAGAGAAAATACTAAGAAAGGTAGGAACATATTTCAATAAATGGTTCAGCAACATGATATGAACAATTAAATAAGTTTGATAAAACAATGGAATTGAAGGACACAACTAGAATATACTTGGAAGGGTCCAGAGAATAAGGATCAGTCCAGATGTGGAGAGAAAAAATTGATAAAAGTGTTAAATGACTTATAATAGGCAAAGGAAAGATTGGAATGGAGAAACTTACAAAGTGAGCAACAGAGAAGAGAGGGAAAAAATTGGAAAGCAGATTCTAATTAAAAACTGGGTAATGTGCAGAGTTTGTACTTAACTGTTTTAACTTCATTTTTTATAGCTTGAAATGAAGTGTTTATGCATGTCCAGTACTTCAATTTCAAACCAAATAGGAAGAATTTTCATATTGCTGTATGAAAGACATATCCTTTGGCCTAAAAATACTGTGCTGATGCTCTATAGTTGTTCCTCTTTTGATTTTTTGAACCAATTAATAATCATAGAATCACAGAATAACCTGAGTTGGAAGGAACCCAAAAGGATTACTGAAATCTGACTCCTGTCCCTGCACAAGACAGGCCCAACAAAATCATGCTGAATGTAAAATGATAAGGCAATACAAATCCCTGAATATTATGTTGCTAGAGAATGCCTGAAAAGTGACACGTTAACATGACTATTGTGAGAAACACTTTATTTACTTCATTAGTCTATCAGTTGGATAGTCAACACATTGCATTGAGGAGTTAATTAGCAGATTAATAAACTTTGGACTGTCCAGAACACTTCATGCTAAATGTCCAGCCTGTTTTAATTATAGAGACATACATTTTAAATTTTTTCAGGAACCTGATTACATTAATTCTGTTCATAGACAAATTATTAGGAGTCAAATTTAAAAACCTTACTAAAATAATAGGATATGTGACAGTCTGTTTTTTAGAGGTTAGGTTGTATGAAGTGACTGAAATTCTAGTGTCTGTAGTAAGTATACATAAGACAAAAAGCTTATATATAGCAGCTTATGCTTATTGCAGATAAATTATTGATACATAAATCAGTAGGAATTTGGGATAAAAAAAGTCCTTCGGGCATAAAATCATACTACCTAACTTGACCACCACTTTCAATGAAATCTGCATGCAAAACTAATGACAAAGAGAAAATAATTGCCTTGTGCTTCATCAGTACCACTGAGTGATAACTAGCAATGCATTTTATTTCATCTTTTCCAATGACCAGCCATAAAAACTGATTTAATTTGCCTATTTTTCCATAGTGGTAATTTAGGCTATTATATAAAGAGATTTTCCAGAGTGGGAAAATTAATTTCTTCTATTAAGTTTGGTTTTGACGTAGCATATAGCATCTTCCCTGTTGAGCAACTTTGGAGTATGTTATATATGGATGAAGCTAAAGAAGTTGTATCTGAGGAAATCTAAAATCCTAGACAATAACCAAAATGTTTTAAGACCCTGTAAATGCAAGTACAAAAATATGCTTCTCCATTCAAGAAACACTCAGCAAGCTTTATTAGTATATTTGTGTCGTTATTTATAATTATTCCATATTTTTAATCCTGGTGTTTAAATAAACATTTAATATCTGTGTTCCATGTTCTCTGGTATTTTGTAAACAGTCTGTGTCATTCAACATTTAAGTTCTGCTTATTTTGTTTTCCTGTTGAATTTATTTTTCCATCTTGTTTACAGGAGACTCTTTCAATCACTTTAAAAGTGTTTAAATTATCAGATTCCATGGATGGGTTGCCACTAGAAGAAGTCAGAACTAGACATGGTGGTATGCTGTCATACTATTCCTCAGGTTTTGAATGAAAAAAGCAAGACTAGTTTTCAAATATGCTACGCATTTGTAACTGCAGAGATCCATATACAGTAGCTCTCAGCCTTACTAATTGAAGGTACTCCAAACTGAAGTTCACAAGAAATAGTGATCTTAGGAATTTGCTTTGAAAAGGGCTACACAGCAAGCTATACAATGTATGAAAATACAGTCCTGGAATGAGGGAACCCATCTTGGAGTTTATTTCAATCAGAATTGGTATATATATTCTGATAACGTCCTTATCAATGTGATTGATTTAAGGCTTTCTCAAAGATCTGTTCAGCAAATTCCAAAGAAGCTGTATCTCTTCCTCTTCATTTTCCTTAGTCCCAACACACAAAAAGCAGCTGACCTTTTTTCTTCTATTGTTACTAATTCATACCTTATAATGGCTGAAGAGGTGCGCTACCTTGCAAAAAAGCATGGAGAGCTAATTTCCCTGGCACTGGGTTCAGCTTTTTCCCCAGTTACATCCTTTGCATTTTCAGCTCCTCAAAGTCCTAAACTGAGGATTCAACCTTGAATACAGATTCAGGTCTTAACTGAATTTATCAATCTTAATTCCCATGTTTGCTACTTTCTCACACAATGTACGTTAAGTAATAATTTCAAAAAGTGTTTCATTGTGTAAAACATCCTTTTTTCAATACTTAGGCTCTTAAACCAATACCATCCTCTTCCTTTTTCATGTCACATTCTGAATGCCACAGATACATTTGTATTCTCTCTGCATACATTCTTCCTGGAGATCTTTTGACGTACTAAAATTAAATTAATTGTGCATAGACCAAATAAAATAATTCTAGCCTACCCAAGTTGGCAGTGCCATACTTGATTTGCAATGCAACCACCTTTTTCTTTGACAGACTCAGAAGTCTATGTGAAAGAAAATCATACTTTCATCTGCAATAAAACAGAAAGCAGGAGCCTTGACATACCATGCTTTGAAGAAACTTCTGGGCTTACCTGCAATGCACAACCATAGGTCCAGCATCAGGTGGGTTGCAAGTCTTGACTCGTCGCAGGAAAGCCAAGAATGGTGTTGGGTGTTCTGGGACACCATGGTCAGGCCAGGCAGTGAACTGGAATTGCCTCACTTCCCTTTTCTCGCTTGAGCCATTCTATGAAATTTTAAAGTTTCATGACAAAACTGCTACTTGAGATTATATCAGCACTTTTCAGTAAAACAACTGCTAAAGCATATATGCCAGTGAAAATTGTTTAAATATTTGGGGCCAGAAGGAAAAAAACTATGGAGGAAAATCCTAATTACAGATTCAAACAATGTAAGATCTTTAAATGTACTGTACACTTGTGCACCACAAGTATTCAGCTTTTTCATGGTGAGAGCTCTGCCTTAACTTACAAAACTTCATGTTATCAGGAACACTGTAGAAGTGTTGTACTCTGTGGAAGTCTCAATATTCAGAACTGCTAGAAGGAAACAAGGGTAAGGCTAGAAAGGAGGAGAGGGGGAGAAAGGGAATAAGGAAGAAAGGGGAAAAGGCACACAGGTAAGGCAGGAAGCAAAAGGAAGAAGGAGGACAAGGTGACAGGAGGGAGGTCAGTGATAGAAAGGAAGGAAGGAATGGAAGGTGAGGGAAAAAACTGCCAGCCTTTCAATTTGAAAGCATATAGTAAGTATATATAAGTATGTATACCTTGTGAAGTGCAAATGTACGAACACAGTATGTTGCCAATTCAACAGTGTCTAAAAGGGTGACTTGGATTAGTCCATAAGTTTCTGTGCCTCTGCTTGGCCAGTATTGATCACACTTCACCTGCAGTGAAAAACATGTTATCATTTAATACTTTTAATACTGAAATTTATTACATATATGACTGTATATCACCATAGCCTTTAAAAATATGTGGAGATACAATGGGCAACTTCCAACACAAGAAATCTATTTTATCATCCACAGGAACTGCTCTTCTGGTTGTAGATTATATAATGTCTTCTTCCATAATGGGTAAGTTCAGTAGGACATATAATTGGGAAATGCTAATAAACATAGATACATTGAAGAAAAAACCAATTTATAGTAGCCTAAAGTATGACCTATATATTCACTTTTCACAGTCCATAACTTAATAACAGTACTTCAAAACAGGTGGAACATTTCTTTAATATTTGCTATATTTTACATTAGTTCCCAAACTTATAAACTACTACTTTGATGTTAGTATTTATTATGTATAGATATAGCTCAGTACCAACAAGTAGGTTTTTAGAAATAATTTGTGTACACTGATAAATGAAACAGCATCAGCAACTATTAAGTGGACTGTGAGAAAAAATTTCCTTCTGAGATCAGTGTTCATCAGAGAAGAAGCACATCATGAAATTGAGTCCACCGGCATTAAAAAAAAATGGTTTGGTGGACAGTTCATCCATCAAATCTAAAAAAAACACATAACATTTAATTCAGAGGAATCCTCATTTTAAAATGCCACAGCCTAGAATATTAAAATATGCAATAAATCTGTGTAAGATGACACATAGGAGAACCATATTTTTATCATAATTTCTAAGGCTCAATAATTTGTTTTGGTTAAAAAGGGTATTTTCAATGATAACTGTTAAGAAAACAGAAATGCTGAACCCCTAAACCCACCAAAGAATGTAGTACAAACCAGTATGGCAGTCAAGTAATTTAAAACATTTTACTTTCAGTGGCTGACGGGTGAAACAGAGAGTCAATCTCTATTCTATTTATAACAATATATTCTTACCAATTAGCCCTGCCTACAGTACAGAAAATAAGTTTAAACTGAGTCCAGTAACAACACACTGGGTTTTTTCAATACTTGTCTTCATTAATCACTCCAAGCCAGATGCTTACAAAATTCAACGAGAATACATTAAATGTAACAAACATCAAAAGCAGAATATTGCACAATATTTGCAATAAAAAGATGTGAATTGTCATGCTAATCCATGAGGAAAACTGATTATTTCCCCAAAATGGAAAATTAAGATATGCATCTTTGAAACTAGCAGTTCTCCAGGTTCTTCATTCTGCACAATAGTTATTGAAAAAAGACTTAGTACGCTCTCCAACTCTCCAGACCCAAATAGGTCTGTCTCACAGATCATTTTATTTTGAGGCTCAGAGGTCACAGATCATTAATGGCTCACAAATCACAGTCTGAGAACAAGTAATCTAGATAGAGAAGAAAAAAATTCTACCCACTGAAGTAGGGGATAAGAATTAATTAGGGCAAAGTAAAAGGAAACAATTTTTTACAGGCAATGATAATTTAGTTCAGGCAAAACGAATTGCAACAAAGTAACTAATGTTTATTGATACTGCCCTATTAAAAAATAGGAGTGATAGTGCAAAAATTCTCTTATTAAGTAAATAAATAATTACTTTCCTGTGTCACTTACTGAAAGAATAAGTACTGCAAGTAGTTCACAAATATCCAGTATATGTTTGCAAGATTCCTAGTACTTGCCCCTTTGGTCTTTGTAAATCAAACTAAAAAGCCTGTTTTCAATTGAGATATTAAAATATAATTATAGAAAATCTAGCATCACTTTATAATTAATATAGAAATAGTGCAACATATCTCTATTGGTTACCTGTATTTTAAACAAACAAGTTGTGGTTTATTATTTATTAATTCCCATGGAATGGAATGATTTTGGGAACACTTTTTCATAGAAAGTGTGGATACATAATAACTGTAATTTGTAAACTTAGCAACCACAGGTTTACTCTGACTAAACCTGGGGTTTTTTGAATTAATAAAAATTTTAAATCTCTCTTGTAATTTAAATTTTTAAATTACAAGAGAGAAAAGTGTAGCTGTGCCTTTGCATGCCTAAATATGTTGTCCTCTTCTTCACTGGGCAGATCTCACATGGAAATTATATGCTTATAGAAGCAGTACCAGCTTCCAGAAAGCATTCCTGAAAAATAACCCACCTTGCAGTTTGCTAATGACAAAGTTTGACCAGTTTGAAAATGACAGAAAATGTTTTATTTTTATTTTGTAGAGTAATCTAATGTTAAAAATTTGCTCAGAAGGCTATTTTTCAGTTAGGCTGGGAAAAAATAAATGTGCATGCTCCTTTAGGTGGAGATTTTGTTTGGGTTTTTTTTTTTTAATGTGCTAGTTTATCTAACATAAACTTCAATTATGGTATAATTTTTATAAAATACTTTCTGTGAGACCTACATGATGCAGAGGACTGCTGCTGGAAGCAGACATTAAGTGTTCAATAAGAAACTCAATTTGTAGTGTAGTATATATATTATTTGAAAGTGGAAACTGATGAAAATAAGCATCAATTCTTTTAGAAAGAAAACCTGATTTCAGGTTGATGTGGATTTGACCTTCTGGAAGAGCACATGAAGTGTTAATTGATTGAACTGCATCTGCTGTCCCTTTTGCCTATTGATTTTTCTGAGATCAAGAGGTCTTCTTCAGAGATGTGTCCTTATGTGCCTCCTGCCCTCTTTTGCTCTGTGATCATAAACCTTATATTCCCAATCCACCTAACAATTTAGAGTCCAATTTATCTTTGTGAGAGATCAAGCAATGTTTTCTATTGGACTTCACTGGCAGCAGAGGACCAGATAATACAAGTTAATTGGTAAGACACTACTTTCTGAGACAGAGTTCTTTCCAAACCTTTTATTCTATATTAAGATCCCAGTCTTCAGCTCTTGAAGTGGGAGAGGTTACATATCCTATGTTCTTTTCAGAAAAGGAATCTCAACTCCCAAAATTTAACACTAAATGCCAACAAGTCAATTTTGAATTTTTTTGCCAAATGTGTTCTTGCTTTAGCTTTTTGGCCTGTTTAATTTCTGTGTAGTAAGAGCCATTTCTCTCTTGCTTCTGTAAATTATTTGGAAAAAAAATATTTTGGCAAAATATGCTGATGATAATACTAGCCCTCTCTGGAGTTACAATTACAGTGTTTTTATTGTGAGTTATTTTCTAATATATCTTTGATAAGCCCTCACCTCATAGTTATCATCTTTCTCTTATCCATGTAGTTCTAAGTTCCAAAGGTTGATCTTTTCCCTAGCAAACTATGCTCACCGGCATCCAAGAGTTTTTCTGTGCCACTAACTGCACACGAAAACATCTTTCACCAGCAAATATCTAATATTCTCTTACCTACAACTAAAGATGGCAGGATGAATGAAACAGACACATGAGTGTGGTATAATATACAATAATTAACTGGTGATCTAAGAGTGTTTTTTTAAAAGAGAAATGTAACTAAAAGTACTGAAAAGCATACCTTTTACTCCTACTTTCACTATCACAGAATCACAGAGTGACTAGGTTGGAAGAGACCTGAAAGATCATCAAGTCCAACCATGCTCTAACACCTCAACTAAACCATGGTATTGAGTGCCACATCCAGACTTTTCTTAAACACATCCAGGGATGGTGACTCCACCACCTCCCCAGGCAGACTATTCCAGAATTTTATCACCCTTTCTGTAAAAACTTATTCCTAATATCCAACCTATATTTCCCTTGGTGCTGCTTGAGACTGTGTTCTCTGGTTCTGTCAGCTGCTGCCTGGAGAAAGAGACCAATCCCCTCTGACTACAGCCACCTTTCAGGGAAATGTAGAGAGTGATAAGGTCACCCCTGAGTCTCCTTTTCTCCAGGCTAAACACCCCCAGCTCCCTCAGTCGTTCCTCACAGGGTTTGTGTTCCCAGCCCCTCTCCAGCCTCGTTGCCGCCTCTGGATGCGCTCAAGCGTCTCAAGGTCCTTCCCAAACTGAGGGCCCAGAACTGGACACAGCACTCGAGGTGTGGCCTCACCAGTGCTGAGTACAGGGGAGAATGACCTCCCTGCTCCTGCTGGCCACACTGTTCCTGACACAGGCCAGGATGCCTTTGGCCTTCTTGGCCACCAGGCACACTGCCGGCTCATGTCCAGTCAGTTGTCACCAGCACCCCCAGGTCCCTTTCCAGCCACACCATCCCCAGCCTGTAATGTTGCAGGGGGTTATTGTGGCCAAAATGCAGGACTCAGCACTTGCATTTATTAAACTTCATCCCATTGGACTCTGCCCATCCATTCAACTGTTCCAGGTCTCTCTGCAGAGCCATCCTACCCTCCAACAAATCAACACACAGTTCTAGCTTAGTATCATCTGCAAATTTACTAATGAAGGACTCAATCCCCTCATCCATGTCATCAATGGAGATATTGAACAGAACTGGCCCCAGCACAGACCCCTGAGGGACACCACTGCTCACTGGCCCCCAGCTGGATGTGGCACCGTTCACCTCCACCCTCTGGGCCCGGCCATCCAGCCGGTTCTGAACCCAGCACAGAGTGCTCCTGCCCAAGCCGTGGGCTGCCAGCTTTTCCAGGAGTGTGCTGTGGGAGACAGTGCCAAAGGCCTTGCTGAAGTCTAAGCACACACCACCCACAGCCTTTCCTGCATCCACCAGGTGGGTCACTTGGTTATAAAAAGGGACCAGGTTGGTCAAACACAACCTACCCCTCCTAAACCCATGCTGGCTGGGTCTGATATCCCGGCCACCCTGTAAGTTCTGTGTGATGACAATCAATATAAACTGTTCCATGACTTTACCTGGTACTGAGGTCAGGCTAACTGGCCTATAATTACCAGGGCCCTCCTTGCCATCCTTTGTGTGAATGGGTGTCACACTGGCCAGCTTCCAGTTATCTGGAACCTCACCAGTGAGTCAGGACTGTTGGCAAATCATGGAGAGTGGCTTCACAAGCTCATCCGTCAGCTCCCTCATCACCCTGGGATGGATCCCACCTGGTCCCATCCTGTCATTTATGAACATCCAGGCATCTCAGCAGTTCTCTGACTTCTTCTTCTGGATAACAGGGGGAACATTCTGCTTCCTGACAGCATCTCCCAACTCATGATTCTAAGTTGCACACTGCCAAAACCACTACATATGAAATCAGAGCAGCTCTCAAATGACTAAATACAATAAAACGAAATCTCTTTAGGTGCCATAGAAATGAAGGTAGCTAGAATATATAACTAATGGTAGGCACATTCTCTTAACTTGCCTCTCAAATATACATATATTTTCTTTCTCTACATTTCTACTACTCAGACCATGCAAATCCTTGCTCTTTATGGAAGTACAAATATTCACTGGAAGCAAAGCTGTAAAAAAAAAAGTAAATGCATCCCTTTTCATTAAAAATGAGAAGCTTGAGACATTTTCAGACTTGAAGGGTTTCAGCTACAGAGTTCCTAATATTCGTGGATATTCACACTTCAACAAGTCATAGACACTAGAGAACATGCTGCTATGCATCAAGAGAGCTGAAGGAAGTGTATTTCCATATGAACATATGAATACAAAGATTCCTGACATTCAAGGGTAGAGAAATAATTTTCCAGTATAAAGTTCCATCATTCATGCTGAAAAGCTCCTTCAGGTGATTCTTAACACATGAACCAGCTGTTACAAGCCATCTAAGATTATAAGGACAAAATAAAAAAAGATCAGGAAGGAGAAAGAAAACTAGTGTAAGGCAGATACATATAGCAAATGATTTGCTGTAAGAACAGCGTATTAATTATGCTGAATCTAGAATGAAAAATATCAGTACAACGTAATTTCTTGCTCCTGTTTTCTTACTAAAAAGACTTTTGCAGACAGAATTTTCTAAAGTATTTTCAGATGACCTTCCTTCAAAAACAGAAGAATAACATAATAAATTATGTTGAATGGCAATAATAATTATGCAATAAGAAAGGTAGTGCCAATTGTTGCTGGTGGAACCTGTCTCAAACCCTAGCAGCTAATTTACTGCCTCAGACATTTCAGCTGATATTCTTCTCCAAACAGATTTTACATTGAAGCCATTTTCTTTTTGCAGCAATGCCTTGCCACCTAAGGATTAGGCTGATTTGACTCTAAAGCTTAGAGACACTGACAATAGTATTTGAGATTATAATGCAAAGGCTAAAAAAAAATCAGAGTACAGACACATTTTTTGATTTTATTTAAACAAGATTTGCTCTAGTGCAACTCACTGAGTTCAGTCTAGGCTTAAAAGAAACGTTAAAATATAAATTCATAGTAATAAATAAGTTTTGAATTTTGGTCTTAATTACAGAGGCCACAAAAAAAATCCAGTAAAAATCTGGAGGCAACATAATTGAATCATAGGCTAATCAATTCACAACAAATTTTAGTCCTCTGCTAAGGCTTCAAATACACCCTCCTCATGACTCCCCTACTTTCTGGAATTTCTGAGATATGATTAACAGATTAACAGTTAACACTGAAAGATAAATGACTAATTAAAGAAATTATCCCCAGATTTTTTCCATTCTGATCTTATGAAAGAGTGTGGTATGGTTATTAAAACAAAAGGAAACATATATGGAAAGGAATATTGAACATTTAAAAGTGTTCTCTGTCTCAATTTTCATCTTCATCTATACAATCAAAGAACAGTTCAAAGCTGTATTCTGATATCAATGTGATATGCCTTTTTTGAGCTCTTTCTAACACCAGGGAAGGCATGGTTTTAATGAATTCATTTTGAAGGATGAGTCTGTCAAACAGTTAAGTTCAGCAAGATTTTCCAAAAATGTCTTGAAAAGGTTTAAATGAATGGACTGACTGGAAAAGTGAATGTGCTGACTGCTTTTTGTTTCATCCTCTTGTACTCAAGGCTGATCACTCTGTGCAGCCTGAATAATACTTTCACTGAATAAGATATTAGAGTATGAAGAACATATTGAACATTTCAGCCTGCTATTCAAGTGCTGTAATGAAGATTTATCTTTTTCCATAAAAGAGAACTACCTCTTTAAGCTGATATGAATATTATGTAAAATATCAGTGAAACAAAAGGATCAGAAGAAAGAAAGACCAGATAAAAAAAATTCTATTATTTTTATGTCTTTGGTTCACTTGAAACAGAACCAATACGTGAAAAGGTACATTGGAAGGCATTTTGTACACCTAGAGGTCTCAATCTGGATTTTGATTTTTGAATGCAACCTCAAGCCAAGGTGAGCTTTCTACAACTAGTTTAATACACAGGTGAAATTGTTAATCTCATAAATGTATTTCATACAGTTCCTGTTACATGAACCAGAAAATTCCCCTAGAAAAAGCATTGATTACCAACCCCAGTATCCATCTCTACCCATTAACTTCCCTAGAACACAGGACAAACTCTGTAAATTATGTAAAATGTTAAAAATAATATTCTTTTTCAGAGACACCTGTTAGAAGAACTTACATTTTCCTGATTTGTTGCTTGCCATAAAGGGCAATTGGCCTTGAGTTTTTCACCATAATCTTCTAAATAAGGAAAAGTAGGATCACTTTTTGATAAACAATACTAAATCCACTCTCTGACATTTTCAAGCCTCAAATTGCTTGACAGAACACCATGTCCTGAAGTAATATACTACAATGCTAAACCAAACATGAACTAATCATATGTCCAGAGAGGGCCTCAAAGCCAGCGAAGGGTCTCAAATGTAAGTGATGATGAGGATACAATGGTTGTTCAGTCTGGAGAAAAGAAGGTTCAGGGGGTACCTTATTGTGGTCTAGTTCTACCTGAAAGGAGATTGTGTGAGGCAGGGGTGGATCTCCTTTTCCAGGCAACCAGCGACAGGAAAAGACTGCAGCAGAGAGGTTCAGGTTGTATATCAGGAAAATATTTCTTCACTGAAAGAGCGGTTAAGCATTGGAATATGCTTACCAGGGAAGTGGGGGAGTCACCATCCCTGGAAATGTTCGAAAAACAAGTGGACATCTCACTTTGTAATATAGTTTAAGGAGCACAGTGGTATTTGGTAAAAGGTTGAATTTCATGAAGGTTTTTTCCAACCTTAATGATTTTAAGATTTTATATTCAGTCAATTCTGAAAACAAGCAGAATTTTCAATCTTCTAACTCAAAATGTCAATGGGCATTTTCTACATGTGGCATAGTTCCTCTGTCTGTACTAACAGAGGAATTATATGAGGTAGTAGTATATGTCTTACCTCAAGTGGAAAGCAAAGGAATTAAGAAAATAAAGTCAAAATGCAGAGTTAGAATATGGTTTTGACCAAACCACTTGCTATATATACACTTGCTTCAGGGAAATAATATTTTTATAGAAAACCATCAGTTTATCCTAACATCTAAAAGAAACCACACAGAATGATAACACAAAAAACCTAGGTGATTGCCTCGAAAAATACTTTTGGCAATATCAGGTATTGCCAGCTAGAGACCATTTCAGGTAAGACTCTGGTGCAGACTGTCCTTGAAAGCTTGCAATGGAAGACACTGCACACAATATCCCACCAAGGTTGTTTCATTCTTGACATTACATTTTGGAAGTTCTTTAATAGTTTGAAATAAATAATCTTCACTGCATAGCTTATTTCTTCCTCCTTAAAGCCCCAAAGGCAGGGAAAATGATAGAATGCTATGGAGTTTGTTAACAGCCTTTCACATGCTGAAAGACTACTGTGATTGCCTTCACTGTCTTATAATAAAACAAATCAAAATCTTACTATTTCTCCAGCATCTGATCATCACTGTTCTCTTGGAGATTCTCTCTAATTTACCAAGATCTTTTCACATGGGGCATTAATTCTGTATGTTCTACACTTCAAATGTATATAAGCTGAAATAACCAGACTTTGAGCCTATTGACTGTGTAAAAACAAAATTAACCCTATTTATAGTGCAGCATTTCCACATTTTACTGGATGATATTCACAGTCTGTATTTTAGTTGAGGAACCTTGGCACAGCTCTTCCACCTGAAATGTGCCTAGAAAAAGAAACTCTAAGCTTTAATGGATTAGATTCTTGCATGCATTAAGCACCTATGACTGACTACATTTCAGCCATAGAAATTGAGAGCTGACCATGTTCCTGCCCTTGTGCCTCTGAGAATCCTTCCTTAATAAATAGTTATGACTGAGTTTTACAATTCTGACATTACAACTGGTGACTCTACCTCGTAAGATGGTGTAGGAACTCTTGGACTGTGGCCATGGCATTCTGTTACAGTGAAAAAAAGCCCAGTACAAGCCTACACATTTTTATTTTCGTAAATCTGGTGAACACATGGTGTACTTAATTTTGTGTTTTCCTTTTTTTCCTCCCAGTTCTCTCATTCATTCATCATCTGACTCATATCTTAGCATGCAGCAAGCACTAAAGTAGTGAAATAAAATTCTGATAATGCATTATTGGTACAGAAGGCATTGGTTTACCACTAAAACTAGGGAATGAACAATGACAAACTTCATATTTAATTCCTCTTTAGTAAAACAATACATTTTAGTATGAAAAAATGCCATCAGCTATGTGTCCTATCTACTAATATCTGCTGTCTTATATGTTAATGTACCACCTACCAGTTAAAGACATGATTATTTTGGTTGCTACAAAGCATAGGTAAATTATCTTTTTATATTTTCCTATATAAATATACTTCACAAATTAAAAAAAAAACCCCACATTTTTACACACCTGTGCTGCCCCATATAAAACAACAGTGAAATTTTCCGCAAAAATCAATTATATTTTCCCTAAATACAGTAGAACACAGGTGCACATGGGACTGTATTGAAAATATTCCTAAATTAATTTTTAAGTGCACCTCTTGCTGACTTCTCTATTCCTTTAGTGAAAATCTCTAACTGTCACTTATTTTTGATGCAGTATTTTGACAGGTAATATCTCCAGTATTACCCAAACATACTTAGTAGGAAAGATCTGAAATTTTCTGCAAAAGCCCTGCACAATAAATGGAAAACTAACTTCATCACATTTGCATAAAAGCCTGCTGCATCCATATCATACAGATATGGATGCTGCATTCTTTATTTTCTGTGCTTATTATTTACTCTGGGGCATGTACTCTTGCTTTGTCTTACATATGAAGTCAGATAGATTAGATATCAGTGCCTACTCTGCCAGCAACAAATCAGCATTCAAGAAAACTCTTAGCAACATGCACATTTTGAGAAGAAAAATGTAGTGCTCTTCCCAGACCTGCCGTTATTTTTTCTTTTCCTATAGCAAGACTTAGAAATCTTTGGTTGCCAACGTCTGTTTCAAAGCTGTTTTTACTAAGGAGTCCCAATGTACAATTACATTTTCCAGTCGTTGTGGGTTTTGCACCAGTTGAACTTGAATAAATCTTCCCTGATTTAATTTATTATACCCTCCTTAAAAAACCCAATCAGCCCACCAAGTGAAACAAATCTCAAACAATTATTTTACCTACTTGATATTTCTACTGTCACCCATTTTCCATTTTTCTTACACATGGAATAGTCTATAAATCTACAAAATTGTTGTTGAAATACACAAACACAAATGTTCTGGTGCTTGACACTTCAATAACAGGAGTTCCTATTTAGTATTTCAGTAATACTAGGAAAAGTCCATTTACCTTTTCTTGTGACAGTGCCATCTCTCCTGACTCTATCAGGAGTCAGTGACAAGTTAAGAGACAATAAGTCCAAGAACTTTCAATTATCTTTTGATATTCTTATGGAACAAATGCAGGACCCATGCAAATAGTCTCATGTGTATCAATAACGGGGAATAAATCTGAGACAGGATACATCACTTTCCTACTGGGATTGTTTTGATCTCCCCCTTCCCAATGAAGACTCAGGATTCCAGATGTTAAACCTTGACAAACCAAGATGATTATTCTACACATATGGTTTTTTAGATAATTTTTGCTTATAATATTGATGATGATATCCACTTCATGATAGTCAAATAGGTGTTTGGATCAGGTGCAAATGCAGTTCTCTCATGTGTTCATTTAGTCATCAGCTAATTTGAATGAAGCTCATAGTATCACTAAGAAAACTAAAGCCTTCCTCATTAGTAAAGAAGGTCAGAATCTGGCTCAATATCAACTTGGTATTGACATTATACTGTTATTTACCTTCTAATATTTGCATAATTGATACTGTCACTATGTTTTCATTTAGCTTTGATCTGATTGGGTTTTTTTGTCAAAAGATTTTAAACCTAGGCAATGGGGTCTCAACACAGAAAATATTGTAATAAGGTCAACAAGGGAAGTATTTTCAATCAGTTCCAAGATAACACAGCAAATGTATTCAAAATACAGAATTACAAAGCAAAGAAGGAAAGGATTGAATCCTCTTGCAAGTGAACAATCTACAACATATCCTACCCTGAAAAAGGAGGAAGGACTATATGCTTCCTGTTGGAGGCAACATGGGTATGTTTTGCTATAAAGAGAGATTTTTCATCTGATCATTCACACAATTCACTACAGCTCATGAGTACTCAGAACATCCAATGAGTTGAGAGGTGCAAAAAAGTCGCATCCAAACCTCAACAACAACAACAAAATTTAATCTGTACCACTTGCAGTAGAGGAGAAGACAGAGCAGTTGGAAAGAGAGGTATCATACATTAAAGTTTTACATGTTTTGCATGTTTCCTTAATATCACAGACGCCTTTTGTGAAAAATCCTTTCTTAGGATTTTTCCTGCTGGAGCTGAGAAGTTTCAGCAACAAATGTAAACAATTATTATCTACTGCTGTAGAATGCAACAAGTGCACTTGTGATTGGTTTCCTGCAGATGTTCAGATTTACTAATCAATCACTGCAGAGCTGGCTCTTGCTCTCTGTTGGAGCCAGGTCCATTGTTTTTCATTCCTTTGATTCTATTCTTAGCTTAGCCAGCTTCTGAAGAAGCTCTCTCCTTTCTATTTCTTTTTAGTATAGTTATAATGTTATATATATATATATCATAAAATATATACATATTTTCTGATCATAGAATCAACCTTTCCGTCTCTTCCTTCATCCTGAAAACCCCTGTGACCACCATCACACCTTAGTATAACACACAACTGCTTTTTTTCAATCTCAAATTTACAACCTTTAATATTGTTTTATTTCACTAAGATTAAACTCGTATCTGTGACAAAAATGCTACTAATACTGTTCCATGCACACCAATGTGTGTAATCCTTTTTGATACAAATTACTTTCATGGTAGCTGAATGATGAGACTGACTTTCTCTTACAGTCTGGTTTAGGTCAAGGGAAATTCAGGTGATGACATTTAATATGAAACCAACTAAGTGTGAAAGGTTATAAGTGAAAGATCTTTTTTTCCTGCAGCTTCCTTATAGGCAAACAAATGAATAATGAATTCACTGTAACATCTTCATTTGATCTACTCAGCTGTAAAATATGAACATTCTCAAATCTGAAGTCATTCAGACATCTAACACATGCTAATGAACCGACTTTGTTTCTGCAGATGCAATTAAAATCCTCATCTTTATCTATGCAGTCCAGGTTATAAAGGCTGATACCAGGCTGCAGGACTACATAATGCAAAAAAGCTAGCTAAACAGAAATGACGACATGAAAATGGAAAGCAGAAAGTCTGAGGGAGAAACAATCTTGCCTTGCAGCGGGAATAATGATCAGGCTGCCAAGACACAAAAGCAATCAAAACAGAATCAAAGGAGAAAGAGAAACAAAATTAGCAAAGCTCTTCATCCCTAATGATATGTAACAGTGCTTATATTTCATGTTTGAAATCTCACTTGTTTTTCTTCTACAAGAATATGCTGTATAAAAATGATAGCACAAGAAAAAATAGCAATGTAATGTCATCACTGGGTTTTTTCCCTGCACAGGGATTCCCACTGCTGCCTCACCATCAATGCCATTAATTCAATTACATGCAGCTACTGCATTAGAAGTGGTAAGTGGTAAGCCATATTCACAGAGCTGCTGACTCTGAGACTGGGAGCTGAGTTATGTACTGGATAGCTGGTATGTAATGCTCTGCAATGAATGCATCAAATTCAGCCTATGAACACAGAAGGCACTAAATTATGCACAAAAAATACACAAATATAAGCACTGAATGCATGAGCAATCCATTGACTAGAATGTCTAGTTTCTTATTCCACTTAGAGAATGCATTGCTTCTGAATGCTAATCACTTACGGAGGTGATTACTATTCTGATCAGTGCTTTTTTAGGGTGCAGCCAACAAAGGCTAGAGTTAGCTTAAAACTCTGCTAGGCAATTATTGGAGAGAAAGAGAAGAATTTCATTTAGCTACATCAAAACATCCTCATAGACAGTGGCTGTCTGTGGCCTGCAGTACTAAGATAAACTTTCAAGTATTTAAATATACCTTTTGCAATGGGCTGCTTATTAGGAACTGATTTTTTTCTTTGCTCTGGTGTCATTTACCAGCAATTTTAAAGAATTAATTAGTGAAGAAATAGGCAGAAATATTTTCTCAATTCCAAACAGGCAGTGCCTGGTCTAGACAAGATCTGTAGACCCGAGATAAAACTAAAAAGTCTGCTAAAATAACCATGCACTATGTAATAATTGCCATCAGGTACGTAAAATCAGTGGTATTAATGTAGGTGTAAGTTACATGTGGGAAGTGACTCTATAATAAGAATGCTATATGTTGCTTGAACTGCAAAAAGCCTACTCTACTTATAGAAATGACAGAAAGGGTAAAAGAGTAAATATATATGTCTTGGTAAGCCTCCAGAAAGGAATGACTGCTCCCAAGAGGTTCAAGTTACGTAATCATTGCAATTATAGGTATCCAAGCATATGAAAAAGACATCAATGCCAACACAGTATAGCATTAGACTTTATGGTGCACTCCACCCTGTTCCAAGCTGACACACGCTGAAATATTTTCATTTGGAAATGGAGCTCATCCATGAACTACTGAAATATCAACCATTATCCAGTTACCCCTGCAAGATACTTTTACTGATTCAAAACCAGTCTGGATGATAAATCTTCTGTCCTCCTCTGTAATGTCTTTATGTTACTGAACTCTTCTTGATCTCCCATACTTATGGCATTTTTTAACTCATTGCACAGAGCCTTCGATATCTTAGCTTTTTCCACCTTCCACCTGCAGTCTGCTTCTGCTTCCCACTTGCAGCTTCCTGCCCCTTCATGCAAGCTTTTAGGACAGAGCACCTCAGAATGGTTGCAGCAGTGTTTTTCTGTGACACTCTTGTTTGTTATTAACTTCCTGGACTTGAAAACCCTTCTACTGTTGCTGGCCCGGACCCAAGGGAAGTTATAACCACTGCTGTTAGAATCACCACTTCTTTCTCCCACTTTCTGATTTCTACGTTTGGTTGAAATTTCTGGCTTATGATATAGGCCACATAAGTGTGTTTGCAGAGAGCTCAGCAATGAACCAGCTGTGCAGCGCTCTGCCGAGCCAACCTGCGCTCCCAGCAATGGCAACAGTATCACAAACAACCCATGAGAACTTCAAGTACCTCTTGACACAAAATACTGTTACTGTAGAAAAAGTTTGATAGAGGATCCACCACTGATGGCTAAGTACTTGTTTGTCTTCCTTATTGACTGCTGCTGATGATTTTTCTCAGTTCTCTTTCTCCCCATCTTTCTCTTCTTCTTCTCTTCTGTTATTGTCTTTCCTTTTACTCTTTCCTCTCTAATAACATCCACTCTTAGAATTGATAAATGCCACCAAATATGGACCCACTAGTAAATCTTCATGCAACACACCATGATCTGTCACTACACTTTCTATCACTTTCTTTATCTTATTTAAAATCTAATTACTCCCTTTACGCATATTTTATTATAACTCTTCTAGTAATAGAATCTATAGTTTAATTATTTGAATAGTATCATACTATTATCAGAACAATATCTGCATGTTTTAGTGCTTTACTTTCCTAATTTTACTTTGGTCTGCAAAATTGAATTTGAAATACCAAGGATAATTTTATATTCTGTTATTGCATGTGCTGTTGTAATTTTCCTAGCTACCAGCATCTGCTCAAAAAAAAAAAAAGTTTCTCAAGCAAATCTTCATTGATATTAAACAATGGTGAATTTATACCATTTAAAACTGAGAACTGAATGCTGTTGACATGCACTAACTTCCTCATAACAGGATGATACAATCATGTTCTTATTACTACAGAGGAAGTAACACTTTTGGTCACCTCATAAGAATTCCAACATGATTAAAAACAAAAAAAAACCCACCAAAATCACTGTGATCAAAAAATTAAAATTTTCCAGAGCATAAAAAAACCCTAAATAAATGTGATTTGGTAGTTTCTTAGTGAAGGCAACATGCCCTATATATAAGTAATTTTTGTGGTGCAGACACTTTAAACTTGTGGTAACCTAAAAATCCCCTCAGTTTTTACACATATAAAGAAGACAGGCAAACATACATGAAGGAAACAAAACACTGACATTAGTGGTAACTCAGGTACAATATTTTTAATATTGCATAAGTTTTCCTTACCCTGGACCTCTCCTCTAGTTTTGTCATCATGACGACTGTTGCACCTTGTTGCTCCCACATCATTCTCCAGAAGTCACCAAAGGTTTCTGGCAATGCCCCCTGCGTTGCTATATAAGCATTCTGCTTCCTGTATCCATCTATGTAATTGGCATTGATATAGTCGCTGCCCGGGATGCCTGCAAAGAGAGGAGAGTGAAAACACAGGGCAGAGTTTCTCTGCTGTCCTGTTTTACAAGGGCTGAACAATCCCATGACACTGGATTTGATGAATCCTGGCTTGCTGTGTGTGCCAAAGAGTGCATGGGTACTTACACGTGAGTGTAGGCCATCTGTGGAGTCAAGAAGCATGGTGGTCTCTCTGGGAATAATTGTTCTTTTGTAACAAGAGACTTCATGTGATAAGAAGTATAAAAGAAGCCTGAAAATCTTTATCAGGCAGAGAGACCTGGGGGTCAACACAGCAGCATTTAAAAGCTGGTCTGATACTGCCTGCAGACAGCTAAAATATGGCAGTGCTACCTGGGACAGACCCCTTTGAGGATTCTCAATCAGACACCCTGAGTAGGCTCCTCAAACATTCTTGTTGAGGTCAATGCAATTCCTTTAAATACATAAGGAAAAAAATATCATCAAGACTGTTAATATCACTGCTATATTCATTTTCTCCATTAAATGATAAGATAATTATGAGTTTTATTGTAACAATACACATTATGTAAGTCAGATTTTAGAAAGAGTGAAATTTTCTTTATGGTGTGTGCATGAAATAAAGACCTTTGCAACAATGAATAAGAATTAAAAGCAGTAAAAGAAGTGGGATCCAAGACTTGTGTGCACATGGGACCTACACCATTATTTGCTTGAGGTTCAGGTATTTTGGACAAGACTTATACAGGAACTTTAGCTGTGTCTACCAGATCCATGTCCATTTTTAGAGCCCCATAGGAAGCAGGCCAGCTCCTAACTGCATTCTGTATAACTCAGGGTATGCCACAGGATGCCAGGACTGGAACATGCTGCCTACCCAGGCCAAGGAGGTGTGTTGGCTGTAGCAAAGGTCACATTCCTACTCCGCACTAATAAGGCAGGCATGCTCATGGAAATGGATAAAAATGGACTCAAAATTCTCAGACCACTGCTGAATTCAGCAGTGCAATGCCCAGCTTTTAACTCAGACTACATGTGTGCTGAAAGATAAAGCACTGAGGGAAGCTTTTTTATGTCCCTGCTGTTGTTTTAACTGATGACTAGAGAAAGAAATAAGATACTTATGTGAGATCTCAGTGCTGGTTGAATGGCAAAGCAGTGTTAATTAGCTGAATATAATCATCTGCAGCTTAGTAAGTTTTGTTGAAGTAATTGACAGAAGTTACTTATTTGAGCAGAAATGAATGATTTATATTTATGCAGCCAATCTGCCACGCACAACTCTACAACCCCAAGAAATGGTAGAGGTTCCACAAAATCTTTCAAAAGAGAGTCAAGGTGATGATACCAGCTCCAGATTTATTCTACAGCTATGACTGTTTTCCCTCATCAAAGCAACAAAATTGAGTTTCTTTGTCTATGAAACAGAATAAATTGTAAATAAGTATTTCCCAAGATCTTTGTCAGAAACAAGATCTTCAAATAGATGCTGATGCATTATCTCCTGATAGTGGTCCCAAATCAGGAATTACTGGAGCTGCACACTCCTATCTTTCCTGACTATAAGTAGCACACATCTGAAAATGTCTTCCAAAATATTTTTAATTTGAATGGAAATTAGGTGTACCTCTTTAAAATGGACTGTTCCTTTTAAGCTACAATTTTAATTGTTTCAACACTTATTCAGAGTAGACCTGATTGTTTCATTCCACTGCTAACTTAGCAGTGAATGAACCCACAGACTAAATGTCACAGTAAGTAAGATCCAATATAATCTGGAAATTATTCAGATTATGGGTTTCTGCAGCTGTAGTCTAGTAAAAAATTTTGCCTTCATGCTTGATAAAGTTCTATATACGTTCTTGTTTCATATGTTCAAATCATATTTAAACTAATTTTTAAATTTGTTTTTACTTTTTGTACACAATTAGAAGAAAATTTTGACAAAATATTTCAGAAATAGAAAGACCTTGTGACTTCAGGGTTACAAGAGAGGCAGAAAATGGCACTCCTCAGGCAAGATGCAAGAATGGACACAGGAAGACTGTCTGACTGATTTGACCTGACTGAAAGTCTCTTCAGGAGGAAAATAAAACAAAATAAAAAACTTGTTAACCAGCATAGTCCATAGATGAAAAGCATGATTTCCCTCCATGAAAGTCAGAAACTGGAGCTCAAAAGCTTCACTCTTGGAGATCTGAAGCTGTTTTACGTGACACTTGTTATTGTGGATATTGGAGTTAATGATATAGAAAATATAACAGCTAGGCACAATGATGTATTTTCTTCCTTTCAAGATAATAAAACTTTTTTTCACAAAACAGATGAGAAAGAAGAATGAAGCCAACAGGAGAAATCTACACCAACTGGGTATTATTACCAAAGCAACTGAAAAAGCTGGTAAGAAATGTTTTCTGCATAAATTAGAATTCTATTATGATGCCTGGTATCATACTTTGAAGCACATGTTATAAATAAAAGCCTGAGGAAAAAATGAAAAACAACACTTTGTAAAGTGGTTAAATCATCTTCTGGGAAAGCTGTCCTCTGGAACCGACAATGCACAAACTCAGTGTGAAAATTAAGCATGAGAACTATTGCAAGCTGTTCCCTAAAGAATGATCTTTAGAAATTTTAGCAACCAATAATAGTACCTGATGTAAAAAAATCCAGAATCCTGAAATTGTAAATTCTCTTTCTACTTGCTAATTTGTATTGAATTTATTGACAAATTATATTAAAATATATAACTTCTAAATTACATAAATTCTAATTCTTTCAATTAGAATGAAGAAAAGCTTCTAGATTACACCTTTCTTGATCTAAGATTCAAGTCAGAAAGAATTAAGATTAAGAATTACTGACAAATGCAAGGAAGATTTCTTCAACTATAGATTAAAGTGGAAATTTTCACTGTTTCTCCACTTTATTTCTGTAAAGTGGACATGAAAAATTCTGTATATCCTTTAGCTAGAAAAATTATTTTACAAGGCAAGTCAGCTTCACTGCACCAAATGAGGATATACTTGGGACACGGACATGAAAGTCCATTTACCACAGGCCCTGAGCAACTATTAATGAATTAACCAATGAAGTTTTGGGGGAAAAAAAAACCCAACAAAATATGTTGCTTCAACACTTGCACTGAGCTTTGCATCAAGCATTTATTGCTAGCAGAATACAATACTCAGTAGTACTGTACAGTACTCAAAATTACTTGATCTGCTGAGATCAAGAGAACAACTTGATTCAGAATGCTCAGCTCCATTTTCTCTCTCACACATAGTATCCATTAGGGATATTCTCTGTTCTATATCCATTCTCATAGTCCCTTTAAGTATTGTACCCCTTTCTCACAGAGTCTCTTTTCATCACTATTTTCATGCATGACCTCAGTTTCACATCCTGCTCCAAAATCCTTAAAGCCCTCTAGGGCAGGTGTTTCATCATGAGAGGACTAATGAATTTGTTAAAAATAACAAATACAACAATTGACTATCTGTAAATATCTACAATGACAAAAAATAAAAAAATCATTAAAGATAAGTAAATCTAAATATTAAAATTTCCCTTTCTGAAATGACTTTTCTGGCCATAACCTCATTCTGAGCTGAGAAAACAGAACAATTTTGTGTCAAGTCCAATAGTGCAAAAACAATCAAATGACAACCAGTCTGACTGCAGTACAATGAAATCCTGCAAACTTTTGTTAGCTGCCATTGCTTGAAGGCAACATACCCACAAGCACAGCAGCAATTGCCATCATTACTTAAATTTGGGTTTCATAGTTAAGAGAGGTCAGTTGTTCTGTAAAAGCATGGGTCAAAAAAGGGACAAAGCAACCAAATTCTGTAAAATTGATATGAACTTTACCTAAGTCTTTTGGCATCAGTGGGATTTATTGTACCTTTAGGATGGCATACCTGAAGTATAAATTAGGGTAATCTATGCAGTATAACCTGACTTTTATAAGTTTCATGAAAGCAGAGACACAGCTTCTACACAAGAAATCAGTTAAAGACCAAGTTCCTGAACCATGTTCTGCCACAACTATTTTCTAGTAGCATTTTCAACTATGGTGATGAATGACCAGAGTCTGCAATCTTTTAATTTAGCCAGACATGAGTTAAGCACAATGGGGGAAGAATCAGATGAGTAGTTCAGCACAAAAGTCAATTCACTTTTAAATATCTCAAGAGAACAATGTTTAGTTTTTATATAGTCAAAGTGAACGAGCAATGAAATAAAATTAGGCAATGCCACAATTAAAGTACAGAAGACAAAAAACCCCATGAACTGTATTGCTCTCAATTTATGCTGAGAATGCATGAGCTGAGATGACAGTACAGCTTACTGCAACATAGACTCAGATCCACAAGGCTAATAATGTAGACCCTAGGAATGATCCACTTGATTTCCTGAAGAGAGTTATAATCTCAAATAACTTTAATTAGACTTCACATTTTATTCACAAACTGAAATCAAATAATGAAATTATTTCAAGCCTTTACAAAGGCTGAGTACTTTGTAAAGGCTAGAAATAGAAAGAACAGCCTTTCTATTTAAAATAAATTAAACTATAAAGCTTTGTTTCTGCGCTGCTTCCCTAAGACATGTGCTTTTAGTCATGTGCATAAATAGTGTGAAGTAATAGGATTAAATTCTGTCATGCTTGCAAACAAGTTGGAAAAATACCATGATGAACTCAGAGTGTTGATGAAGTTGTACTACTGTTTTAAATCAATGTCTGGTGTTTTGAACAATGCCAGAGCAAAAAACAAAGGCTGGTTGTGCATGTGTGAACAAAACAGTCAGAAAAATCTAATTTATATAAGAGGCATGCATCAGGTTAACTATAAAAGACTGCAGATCAGGCCCCTTGCTATCCTCTCTTTTTCATCTCTTTCTCTTTTGCTTTCTTTGTTGCACCACCCCAGCTCTGCACCATCCACATGGACGGAACAATGTGGAATCTGGGGCGATATTCTTTGTTCTCTCTCTCTCTTGCTTTGTCTGATCAAACCACAGCTGTCATTCTATCCCATGCTCCATAATGAAATTTATTGCAGGAGTGGGGAGATTGTGGACATGTGTTGCGGCTTGTTAGCCAGCGCCTTTGAGGGGTTAATTTTAGGAGGTGAGAGCTATATTATTGTACTGTACAAAATTAAGGGCTTGCTAGCCACCACATTTGTGGAAGCAAATCGTAAGAATGTAGAGGCTTGTTAGACAACACTTTTTAACTCTAAATAGTTGTCTGATTGTTGGAGTAAAGGCATGCCTTAAGAACAAAAGCACAAGAGACCTCACTCCTGGTCCGGCTTCTTTGTTCAGCCTGATGAGAACTTACCATGACAATGTGCCCCCTGCCATGGGTTGTGACAGCAGCCCTGGTTGGCAATGCTGTGCCTGATGCCTCTGAGGACATGTTTGGCCCTCTGGATGCTCCCCCTGTGCTGGATGCTCCCAAGAACATGTTTTTCCATCCTGGCTGCCAGGGCACTGCTGACTCATGTTCAACTTGCTCTTTCAAGTCCTTTTCTGCTCGCCAGCATCTCATTCTCCAACCGCTCGTACTTCCAAGGTTGCCCCATCCCAGGTGTAGAATGTGGCATTTTGTCTTGTTGAACTTCCCGTGGTTGTTGATTGTTCAGCCCCCTGATTTGTCAAGGTGTCTCTATAGGGCCTCCCTGCCTTCATGGGAGTCAACAGCTTCCTCAATTTTGTATAGTTTGCAAACATGGTTAGTATCCCTTCCAGTCCTGCATCCAAGTCATTTATGAAGATGTTGAAAAGCACCAGCCCTGAGGTGGAGCCCTACAGAACCCCACTAATGACAGGTCCAGCCCGATGCCACCCCATTCACTGCAACCCCTTGTGCCTGACCTGTGAACCAGGTGCTCACCCATCACATGATGTGTTTATCCAGCTGTGCGCTGGACATTTTGTCCAAAAACACAGACCATGAGAAAAGGTATTAAAAACTTAGCTGAAATAAAAAAAAAAATTACATCAACCATCATTCCTTAATCACCTTGGCCAATGAACAGGTGCTAGGTGTTCATTGGTGCTAGTGTTTTTGTGGATGTTTTCGTTACATGAAATCTATACAGTTAAGCCAATAATCAAATTGAAATGGTCTAAGCACAAATCTGTACTTTAAGAACTCACTGAAATATGGAGCAGTATTAAAGCAATGAAGTACTCCAGTAGTAAATATTTGTGAAATGAAGGCTTTTTACAAAGACTGAGGAAAATTCTCTACATATCATCCTAGAAGGATGAAGGAAAGGAAAAGATGAAGGATGAAGAAGGAAAAAGAAATGTCAGGAAAAGAAAACCTATAGATAGCTGGATTGTGAATAGACTGTTTGGAGGACTAGGAGAGTCTGGTGAAGAGGGAAAAGATGAATGATATGGAATCTCAAAGGGAAATGTTGAATTAGAGAGAATTTGTGGACAGAAGGCAATGCCAGAAAGGGATAGGCAGAAGATGCAGAACTAGGCCTGACAAAGAATAGCATTGTTTAGAGGGCGGAAGAGAAGTATTTGAAAGGAAAGGGGAAAGATGACAAAAGTGAAATGTAAATATGCAAATGAAGAACTAAGAGTGTAGAAGATCTGCAGGCAAGATGAGAAATTTGGAAGATTGCAGGTGAGAAAAGAAACTTCGAAGGTGACCAGCAGAAAGACATGGAAAAGAGGAGAACCTCCTTTAGGAAAAAAAAAAAAAGCCAAAACTCAGCATGAATTTGTTTTGTTTTGGTCTAAGAACTGTCTAGTATTAAGAAGTCCAGAAAGGAAATAAACAGATTGTTCTGTGCAGGTCCTCAGAGGCACAGGTAAGAGCATTGCATCAGGAAATGATCCACAATGCATGACAGTATGTGCAGATGGCATGTTGCACAATACTACAAAGCAGATATTGAAACCTAACATGATGTCCTCATACTGTGATTATTTTACTGTTGTCTGAAACTGGGTTTAGTGATCTATTTAACACTGAGTAACACAGCAGTTAACAGACAAAGGAATCTTTTATTGAATAGAAATATTAATTTATAGTCTAAATTATGCACTTAAAGAGATAACGAGTGTCTCTACTAATATGAAAGGAAATATCTGGCTTGATATTTCCTGCAAAACCCAGTTTCAATAAGAGTGTTCACAGTAAATATGTACCAAATATTCATTTGTCAGTCAAGAACAAAGCCACCAGATGTTTTCTTGGAGTTTTTCCCAATGGAAAGTATGTCAACATATGCAGGAAAAATTGTACCTCCTGGATTTTAATGCTATCAAGAATGGCAACATTTAAGTTATAACTATTACAGTATCAGTCGGCTCATACAACTATAGCTTGTCTCAGCATTGTTATCAAGACTTGCACCACAATATCTACGCTATGAAATCTACTTCACAGGGGCCCTAACACCATGAAATCACTTCACCCATCTTTCTGTGTCCATATTCTTTATGGGTATTTCTGTACCCATCACCAAAATACTTTTGTTGTTTTTAAGGCACTCCAAACTTGTAGGGTGAGGGGCCATTCAGTTCCTATTGTTAGCAGAAGGCAACATAAACGTAGGGTGAGGGGCCATTCAGTTCCCATTGTTAGCAGAAAGTAACATAAATGCAATGTGACACAGTGCAAATAGTTTGTACAGGTCATGACTCTTCCATAGTTAAAATGCTCCAAACAATTTCTAAATCTTACAATGATGGTCTGCATAATCAAAGCAAATTTACTGGCAACTGGCCATCAGACAAATAAGAATATTAGCAGCTTTTTGCCTTTTCTTTCTTGACCATTTGTATTACATTCAGTTTTCTAGTTTTCTAGGGGAATTTTAAAGTCACTAAATTTCTCAAAAAAAAAAAAAAATTATCGTGCTGAAATATGATAGGTATTTTTTTTCTTTTAATAACTGGCGTTATGCAAATACATCCACATATAGAAGACTTTTAGTCATTAATATCTCCTAAAAGAATCAGCAAGGCATTTTAAAATGCAGAATGTTTATCCATTCCCTCCCCACCTCCTGAATTTTTTACTTCTTAGAGGTTGAAGATCACAGATCTAGCTGTTTTAACTCAATCTGTTCATCTTTTGATCAGTAAATTCTCCCTTAAATCCACTTGGATGCATATAATAAACTTCACTACATTCTAACATTCTGTCATTATACTTTAAAATTCCAAGTGTCCGTCTCAGAAACAGCCAAAGACAGCACAATATGAGCTGATTTCAAGACTTCAATCAGATTTCAAGAAGATGGGAATAAAATTTTGCAAAGTAAAATTTTCTTTTCAGGAGGAAAACCAAATTACCACGTCCAAGCTGGGTTTTCTCTCCGAAGGGAAATCTAATGTAATAAAATTTAAACAGTAATAACAAAAATATTTCTGTGAAATGAGTAATTATGTTGTGGAACTCCATATTGTCTCTAATTACAGAGGTCAAGAACTTGGTGGGGATTCAAAACAAGGTTTTAACAGGAGTTATGAAGGGTGCCAAAATAAATACTTTGAAAATGTTAGTAAGCCTTGTGTTTCAGGGCTAATACAATTTTTAACAATTTGGTATTATCAATAGTTGGAAAGAAGTAATTTCAAATCTGTGCTAATTGCTTTTCAAGACTTTCTAGTAATCACTCAGAACAGGCTACAGAGTTCTGCTATGCACAAAACTGGCCATGTGTCTCATTCTGAAGTACCAGTAACAACATTCCATATTTCTGCAACACTGTTAAGATGCTAAATGTTCATCCATATAGGATTACAGTTTGGCAGATGCTTAGCCTTTCTTCATATATATTTGCTCTTAAACAGCAAGCAACTGTCTAGGTGTAAAATGGAGCTCCTCTCATTAGAAAGGCACAGCTACTATTCAAACCTCACTAATAATGTTAGTTTCCTTGTGACCATCAAAGAAATGCAGATGAGGCCTATGTGTAGGCACGTACATGTATATGTACATGCATATATGTATCAAATATTCTCCAAATAGTTGTAACAAAATAAATTGTAGTCCAAATTTAGGTCTGGATTAATTTGTATAGTATCATAGATAAAGGATAATTTATTTTTAAGTAATATTCTAGATACTGATTTCCATGGTAACATGAAAAGAAACACAGGTATCAACTGAATGAAGTACTGGCCAGACTGTGTATTTTTATATCGGAAATATCTACTTAAGACCTGAAAGACAAGTACTTTTTACTATATATTAAAACAAATTTATTAAACTTTTGAAGGTACATACACAAAATTTCATCTACCCAATCATGTAAAATCCCAGGAATAAAAGTTTTTAAGGGGATAATGATATATTAAATTATTTCTGTTTTCAAGACTAAATATCATCTTAAAAAAGGCATTTAATATTTGATTTATTCTCTATATCCTTTTTTCAACATAATCTAAAGACTTGGAAAAAAATTAAAATCATGCAAATTACCAAATGGGTGAATATTCCATTTGTGGTCTTACATCCAACACTAATATTACAAAAGGTTATAATACTTTTCTCTCTGTAGACTCAGTGACTCTGAAAGATTTAGAAATTCTAGCCATATTGTGGTATTTCTTACTTAAAAAAGGGAAACAAACATTACAGTTTAACTATATTTTTGTCCCTGCTCCTTAAAATACTCAACCCTTTCCAGGTACAATGTAAATTTTTTTTCTGAATTTTTACTATCACTTATGTAAAAATATAGTCCAATGAACTGTGCCATTTCATACTTTCAATTACTTTCACTAATATTTTCTACTTTGCCTCTTAAATTTTCTTCTCATTCTCTGAATATATTAATTTTTTTAAAGGGAACCAAATTTCAGGGAAGTATGGCAGTCCAGTTGTCTAATATATAAATTATCAAATAAATTTGATTACATTTAAATTTTTTTCCTCTCCTTCTCTTCTCCTTTACACAACTCTTTTTCCAAGCAAAATCCCTGGGAAAAAGTCTTCTTTTTTCCAGGTAGACTTATCTCCCAGTTAAGCATTTTGTTCTGAAGAATACCATTCAGAAACCCTGTCCAGTTGCTGTTCCTGACCCATTCAGACCATGTACTTTGACCTCTTGTCTGGACCAGTGAGACAGGAAGGGATATATTTATTGAGTTACATCACATATATTGCTAATTAGAATAGCCTCTCTTTAGTGTTGAGACAGGGAGAGCCAGGTTTCTACACAGCCATATTCTTTTACAAGGCAATATGAAAAATTACATGGTGCAAAAAAAAATCTTGTCAGAACTGCTATATGAACTTCCAAGGTGGAAAAATATAAGTAGATTATCATAAGCAAATTCTTCAAGGTAATCATTAAAATTTGCTAAAACATTTGAGAAGCTCTTATCTGTGTTATCAAAGCCTATGGTATGAGGCTGCAATGTACGAGGAAAGATTTAAACTTCAGTCAGTGGGATTGCCTTTTTCTTCACCAAGAAGCTAATATTAAAGTGGATTACACCTATAAATCCAGTGTCTTTAGGTCTGGTGTAGCCAAAGATTAGCAGCTGTTTATAACCATAAATTAAAATTCTTGCAGTTTAACTTGTACCATGTTATGACTGAAATAGCTATGACCTTGAATATAGATCCCTTTATCTCATGCATTGTATGCAAGTCCTGATGGAGTTAACTAAAGACAACTCTTGTTTTCATTTAAATTGTGTCATTTAAATATATATATTTTTTTTATTACGGCCATCATTAAAACCTGACTGTCAACATCATAGAATAAAGTGAAAATCCATCTTTAGCCTAGGAAGTAGGTTAATAGTAAGGCAGAATTGGAAAAAATAAAAAAAAATCCTCTGAATGAAAAACCAGCGTGTCCTGATGCTTGGTAAAACAGACACAACACTGAGGACTGGCTACATGTAACAGTTTGCTTGATATAAAACTTAAAAATGTTTATGATTTTGGGAAGCTTTGTAACAAAGAAAGATATAATGAAAAGCTCTCACTAAATCCCATTGCCAATCTTTAGTCAGCGAGATACTCTCAAAAATGTCTGCAAGTGGGCATTTGTTTAAAAACACTAGTTTGATATTCAGATTGAAAATTAAAACTAAAGTTCTAAGAGAGTTTTTAAAATTTCCCCAGAGGACATGAGGTTGAACTGATTTTTTTTTCCACAATAAGGTTTTGCAAAATAAAATTCAGTGAGCAGATATCTTGATAATTTCATTGATCAACAAATGCCTCAATTAAAAGATGTTTGTTTACTGCTATGTTTGTTTTGTAGTGTTAGTATAAGTAAGCAGCAATATTAATTTACTTCAGATAACTCACTGGCATCTACACAGGGACCTAATGACTCAGTGTTACACGTGAATGTACTTTTTAGTGCAAGTTCATAATACATTGCTGACAATAACCATCAGAAGACGATTGTCATTACAGAAATTTGCTGGAAGCGCTTTAATTAACATTTCTTTATGTAAGCATACAAAGATATTGATTGGTAAAATCATTCTAGATTTTAGGATATAATTAATTTAATTTTAAAGGTCTCCTTACCTTCTATTGCTGAGAGTAGAACACGAGAATGGTCGTATGCAATTACATTCGCATATCTATTCTTTGGTTTGTTTACTTCCAGGTTAGAGTGTTCCCATGTGAACTGCTGGCCAGGATCAATAGACTTCAAAAGACAAAGAGAAAAAAGGAAACTTTGAGCTAGGAACTACATAATTGTTTTATTTATGGTGATTTGAAACTAAAATCCCATTGTTTGCACTGGAAATAATTTCCTTTTGAAAGAAAATTATTACTACAGGACACACTGTAACATATTAGATCATATTATATTAACCATTTTGTATTTATGCATCTGAAATTTCCATGAGGAATTTAACCACAAGCTTTTAAAATCCAGGGCTTTTTCTTCAGAGAAAACAAGCTATCCCCCCTTTTATCTTTTTACTCATTTCAGAAAGTGAGGGGCTCTAGATTAACAGAAAATGAATAAATATCATAAATCTCAAAAACGCTGGGATGAAGGGGAATAAATGCTTTTGCCTTTATTAGTAAGAACACGTGTTCAAAAATTTCCCTGTCCTGTTTACTAAAACAACTCCAAAGGTTCCTGAAAAAGCTTTTTAGAAGTAAAAAAATGTTTCTTTTCTTTCATTTTGATGCCAGACTAACCCATGGCACTAGTGTTGCTCAGGAAACTAGCTGTTCCATCCATGGACAACAGAAAGAAACTTGCTTTTCATTTCCTTGAGTCATAAATAAGTAAGAAAATTCAGGCATATTTGAAATTTTAATGATATCATATTCATAAACATAACTACTCTTATTCATAAACAAAACTACATGTTTCCAGATTTGCTGTTTATTTTCTGTTCCAGGGTGGAATTAACAGAAGCGTTCACTACACTCCTTCATCCTTCACCACTAGGGAAACTTCAGACTAGCATTTTTACCTCTATGGTTGAACGATCTATGCAGCAAAATGAATGTAAAATCAGTAACAGATGGTACCTGTTTATGCTCACTATGGTTCTGGCTGTATGAAAGGTCATCTCGTTCTGAGAAGTCATGAATAATCACCTATTGTTTTACCTTCCCTTTCCATAACATTAGAGACCTTAAAATTGTTTCATCAATATGAATACACAACTATGGCTTGAGGTTTATGCCCTCTGTTTAATCCTGCTAAGAACTGGCAGCTCCCAATGAGAGCTAGTGGTAAGCAATGAAAAAAAAAAAAAAAAATGACACAGATAAGCCAAGGTGGGGCAGTTCAGCAACATGGTGCTCATTTTCCACAAGTAGACCAGCAACATGGCACAAGTCAGGAGATCTGTACTGTCCGTGCTGCCACTACAACATCAAGCCAACAGCTTTGCTCACTCTTCCCAGGTATGACCTGTAATCTACTAGAGTAGGTATTACCTGACAATGAGCACATGTGAAATAAGTTAATGCGATTTTACCAGGACTTATCGTTTTGACTGATAATTTGTCCAGTCTGAAAATTGCTTCATTCTCATGCATCTTTTCATATTTTATACAATTTATTTATTTCATATTTTGAGAATTAATTTGCTTCTTTATTGAGATTATTGAAAAAAAAAATTGCCTGTCTGCCTTATAGAGAAGCATTTGTTTTTGGGGAAACAAATACCTCAGAAAAACAAGTGCTTTATACTATTAACCAATACCATAGGCTCAATTAACTTTTATAACAAAAAAATTATGAAGTCCTACATAACCTAGCTGTGGAGAGTAGAGGAGTGAGATGGCTAAGGTTCTGGCTCACCCTTTACCTACAGCAACTGAAACAGAGTGTTGGGCAAATCTACCTTCAAAAGGAAATAAACTGGGACCGTTTAGAGGAATGAGGAAGAAATTAAATGCTTGGGATCATGATGAAGGCCATGAAAATTCTACTTATGCTTTGGATGGGATTCATTTGAATTCACAAAATTCACAGAATGACTAAGTTGGAAGAGACCTGAAAGACCATCAAGTCCAACCCAAATGTCCTAACCAAACCATGGCACAGAGTGCCACATCCAGTCTTTTCTTAAACACATCCAGGGATGGTGACTCCACCACCTCCCCAGGCAGACCATTCCAGAATTTTATCACTCTTTCCATAAAAAACTTTTTCCTGATATCCAACCTATATTTCTCTTGACGCAGGTTAGGACTGTGTCCTCTGGTTCTGTCAGCTGCTGCCTGGAGAAAGAGACCAACCTCACCTGACTACAAGCCACCTTTCAGGGAGTTGCAGAGAGTGATAAGGTCACCCCTGAGTCTCCTTTTCTCCAGGCTAAACACCCCCAGCTCCCTCAGTCGTCCCTCACAGGGTTTGTGTTCCCAACCCCTCTCCAGCCTCGCTGCCTCCTCTGGATGCGCTCAAGCGTCTCAAGGTCCTTCCCAAACTGAGGGCCCAGAACTGGACACAGCACTCGAGGTGTGGCCTCACCAGTGCTGAGTACAGGGGAGAATGACCTCCCTGCTCCTGCTGGCCACACTGTTCCTGACACAGGCCAGGATGCCTTTGGCCTTCTTGGCCACCAGGCACACTGCTGGCTCATGTCCAGTCAGTTGTCACCAGCACCCCCAGGTCCCTTTCCAGCCACACCATCCCCAGCCTGCAACACTGCAGGGGGTTATTGTGGCCAAAATGAAGGACTCAGCACATGGATTTAATAAACATCAACTTGTTAGACTCTGTCCATGCATCCAACTATTCCAGGTCTCTCTGCAGAGCCCTCCTACCCTTCAACAGATCAACACATGATCCCAGCTTAGTGTCATCTGCAAATTTACTAATGAAGGACTCAATACCCTCATCCATGTCATCAATAAAGATATTGAACAAAACAGGCCCCAGCACAGACCCCTGAGGGACACCACTGCTGACTGGCCCCCAGCTGGATGTGGCACTGTTCACCTCCACCCTGTGGGCCCGGCCATCCAGCCAGTTCTGAACCCAGCACAGAGTGCTCCTGTCCAAGCCGTGGGCTGCCAGCTTTTCCAGGAGTGTGCTGTGGGAGACAGTGCCAAAGGCCTTGCTGAAGTCTAAATACGCAACACCCACAGACTTTCCTGCATCCACCAGGTGGGTCACTTGGTTATAAAAAGGGACCAGGTTGGTCAAACATGACCTTCCCCTCCTAAACCCATGCTGGCTGGGTCTGATACCCCAGCCACCCTGTAAGTTCTGTGTGATGACAATCAATATAAACTGTTCCATGACTTTACCTGGTACTGAGGTCAGGCTAACTGGCCTATAATTACCAGGGCCCTCCTTGCCACCCTTTGTGTGAATGGGTGTCACACTGGCCAGCTTCCAGTTATCTGGAACCTCACCAGTGAGCCAGGACTGTTGGCAAATCATGGAGAGTGGCTTCACAAGCTCATCTGTCAGCTCCCTCATCACTCTGGGATGGATCCCACCTGGTCCCATGGATTTATGAATATCCAAGCATCTCAGCAGTTCTCTGACTGCCTGCTCTTGGATCATGAGGGGAGCATTCTGCTCCCTGATATCATTGAGTAACCCAAGAGGACAGTTGTCTTGAAAGTTTTCTCACTAAAAACTGAGACAAAGACAGCATTAAGCACCTCTGCCTTATCCTCATCTGCAGTAACAAAGCTCCCTTCTGCATCTGATAAAGTACAAAGATTAGTCTCACTCTTCCTTTTACCATTAATATATTTGTAAAAAGAATTTTTATTATCCTTGCTGAAAAAAGCTGCCATTTTAAGTTCAAACTGAGTTTTAGCCTCCCTAATATTTTTTCTGCATACTCTAGCAGGCCTCGAAATACAACCTGAGAAACCTGATCCTCCTTCCAAAGATAATACATCCTTTTCTTCTTCCTGAGCCCCAGCAGAACCTCTTTTCCCATCCAGGCTGGATATTTGCCTCATCGACTCGTCTTTAAGCACACAGAAACAGTCTGTTCCTGTGCCCTCAAGATCTCCATTTTGAAGCATGCCCACTGTTCCTGAACTTCTTTATTTTTAAGGACTACTTCCCACGAAACTCTCTGAATAAGTCTCCTGAATAGGCCAAAGTCTGCCCTCTGAAAGTCCAATGAAAAATCTTACTAATGTTCCTCTTGACTTCACCAAATACTGAGAATTTTGTAATTTCATGATCACTGTGTCCCAAGCAGCCACCAAACACCACATCTCCCACCAACCCATCTCTATTGGCAGCTAATATATCTAACATACTCCCTCCCCTGGAGGGGTCACCCACCAGCTGCGACAAATTGTTGTCCCCCACGAACTCTAAAAATTTTTTGGAGTGCTTTTCAGCTGTATTGAGTTCCCAACAAATGTCCAGCAAGTTGAAGTCACCAACAAGAACTAGGGCTGATGACCCAGAAACATTCTCTAGCTGTTTTTAGAATGAATTGTCCACTACTTATTCCTGGTTGGGTGGACCATACCAGACTCCCAGCAGGATGCCAGCCTTATTGGCCTTCCCCCTAATTGTATCACTATATGTGATACATGAATTGTATCAATATATGCATCACTAACAGTTAAAAAGACACTCTTAAATGCAGCTCCTAAAAAATCTGATTTTTTTAAGGTTCTACACAGTTTTTGACACCAAACTCTTTGGGTTCACTATCTTAGAAATGTGAGTGACTATTATCAACATATTTTAAAATGTCAGTAGTATTAGGGGCTTATTAAATCAGCATCTGAATAGACTAAGAGGTTTGCAAAACTGGTGATGGATTTTTTTGGAGCCATATTGTATTTTGTTTGCTTATAAAGGGAAATGAATTATCCCCCAACAATATTTTTCCATATGCAAAGGTAGACATCACTTTTGTGCCGAGCTTAAGTATAAAAATAGTGATGTGAATCCAAGAGTAGCACTTCACCCTTCTCCAAAAAAATATTACTTTTTCTGACTACAAAGTTAAATTCTTACTCATCAATAAAGCAAATGGTACAATTTTACTCTCTAATTTCACTCAGTAAAATTTTTATTCCTTTTTCTTACAATTTAGTTTCATTCTAGTTTTTCCATGCTCTGAGAAGGATGGCTAGTAGAATTTAGAAGCAGGTATGCCCTGTGTAATTTAAAAACATAAGTATTTTATCTTTACTTCTAAGTCCTATTTATTTCATCAAAGGTACAGAGGGAGAATTTGGAGTGCTTTTCCATCAGCACTGGGAAGAGTAGATATATACGTATATATATATATACACACACACGATATTTAAGACATAATATACCTCTTTATCAGCAGGCCAACAATTCACTTAATATCTTATGACTTGAAAAGTAATGAAATTTACATAATGACTTCTCTCAGCACAAATCTCCCCTCTTTTCATTTTTAAGTTAATGGAGGTGAATAAGAAAACTTACGCAGGTTATTTACAGGTCAAGTTTTCAGAACTTTGGAAAATAATTTTTATGGATTTATCTCAGAATTCTAGTTGTAATTTAGAAGATACACATAATACAGAAGATGCTAACTATATATTCATGCATTAACTGTTAAAATTAAATTGGTAACTTGACCAGGAATAATGCACACCTATAGTATCTATGACTACCCAGACAGTGTTTTTTGAGAGATATAAATGGAAACATGCTATCTAAACCACAGTCCACTGCCTTAGAATGAATCATACTACTCTGCATTGTTCTAGAAACATAACTGAAGCAGACCATCTGTCTTGTCTTTTAGGTTTTTACCTACACTGCCCAAAATATCCTGGAAATTACTTCACAATGTAAGATGTCAGGTACACTTTCTCTTCACATAAGAAAACTAGAAAATAACTGAATAAACTGGCTGTCTAACATGCTGTTATTTTTGAGTGTGGACTGAAGGATTTTGGCTTTAAATCATAACAACCAAAACAGCATGTAACAAATAATGATAAAAAATGCTTACAAACAGTAATTTTAAACTGCACTTTTGCATATACAAAGATGATTTTGCATATACATTGAAAACGATGGTCTGAGATTCTACTCGTTTGTGAGATACAGCTTCAACTCTATATTATACCTGTTTTTCATGTGAACTTACAGAAAGAAAACTTTAAATTTAAAGCTTAGTTTCAACTGTTCAGTATTCAGTATAATCCTTCCACTTTTCACTCCTTAATGTTTAAGCATTCTAAAGCTACTCTTCGGTATCAGGAAAAAGCCCAAACATACACATTGTACAATGTATGGCCAGATGGTGTATTTAGTGATTAATATTTAGGTCTACGTGCAGACATAGTTAACATAAATTATCAGAAACAGGCAAATGGATTGAACTTTAATCTTTCCTATTTTCCTCACCAATCTGAACCACTTTGTGGCCATACCATCCTCCCATAAAGCACAATTTTGTCAAAAGAAAATTTAATCTGTATTTCCTCAGACTTAATAGCCACACTCTCAACAAAGAGTTGAGTGGTATTGGCAGACACATTTCAGAAGTGTGAAAGACCAATAACTCATGAAAAACAAGTCTGTGCTAACAGTTTTAATGAGTGCTTTAATGGTTTAATGGATAGCACTTTAATAGGATTTCTAGTATTTTCATTCTGAAAGCTTGCCTTCAATAAAGCTGTCATTAATAAAGAAGTGGATTTCTTCACAGTATAACTGTGTAGTATGAGTGCTTTGTGCAAAATAAAGAAAAATATTTGTAATACAGTTACTTGTCTCTCATGCTTTGACAAATATTTCATCTAGTGTGCTCGAAATGACTGGCTACTTAAACAAATGTGATCAGTTAGTGGGAAAAAACTGGAGCAATATTTACTATCACAATGCACCATCCATAAAATAGTTCATTGACTAATAATCATGGTAACCAAAAAGTTCTGGTGATAACCAAACCAGAAGAATTTCAAACAATCCCCCTCTGCTAAATGATGTACCAACTCACTCACTGTGCAGTTTTCCTTTACACCACTTAAACAAGAGGCAAATGTTCCCTGATGTGTCTTCCAGGAGTAGATCCTGGTTCAGCACTAAGGAAGGAAGGAGTATGACAAAACGTCACCCCTCCTGGTGTGAGTTGATATGTGCCTGCCTGCTCTGGAACACTGCTCTTCTAAGAGTCACTACGGCAGCAAATTAGAAGCCAGCAGTTTTAGGTTTCTGCTGAATGTGGGGATGGATATATACTGCACAGCTTTCACAAGGAAGGGGAAGGAAGCATGCCTGTAAAGCATTTTAAAGAACTGCATCTGCACTGTTTGTGCAGTCACCAATGATGACTGCTTCACAGAGAAACCTAGGACCAGGTAGGCAAAGTAGAATGAAAAAGAAAAATGCAAGAGCCTGTCAATGCAAACAGACTCAGAACAGCTGGTGAAGGTACACAACTATGCAGAGAAATACACAGTTTGATCCTCTTTTACCACTGTCAGCAACTGCAAGGAGAATTTTGTGCCATAGCTGATGAACCTATAATAGAATGCTATTGTATTATACAGGAGACTTGCTAATAGAACCAGATATACATACTGCATTACCAAAATGTGAATGCTAGATGCATGAACATTAATTCATGACCATGGCAATTTTCAACTGGAATTATGTTTTTTTAATTAAGACAGAGGCTTCCCCATTGCACTGAAAAGGGTATAATTTTCAAGAATATGGGAGAAAACCTCCACATATGGCTAAGACTTCTTTTGAACTCTGAGTTTGCATCCTGGTCCAAAAACCAGTGAAAAATGCAGATGATTCATTTTCTGTTAACTCTCAAAGGGAAGAGACCTTACTGTTCGAGACTAGCGAGATACACAAAAAGCTTTTTTTCCAAAAGCTTTTTAAATTTTCCCTTAAGAAAAAACCCCGTATTTTCTCCACAGTATCAAGCTAATATTCCTATGACTAAATGAAATTATGCAAAACCTGATTCCAGTGGAATCAAACAAGCTATATAAGCTTACAACTAAAGAAAATTTAAAGAGGAAAATAAGCATTATTTGAAAACACCCTTGAAGGAGATTCTTTATTTCAAAAAGCTATAAAATCCCTAGTTTTTAAAAATTAATAATTTTGGTTTGTATTTTTCTACCACCAGTTTAAACATAACCTACCTGCAATTAAAATAGTTTGACCATGATATCATAATGGATACCACACCAGTTTTAATGGAAATAATTTTGTATTGAAAATTGGGGATTACAGTCAACTTCAGGAGGAAAATAAATATCAGGATGAGATGAATACCTGAATAATGAAAAAACTTGCTTTGCTTAAATACTTCTGTGGTTAAAGCTTCCTGCTGGTTTTTTATACATAGTGTATGAAATGCATCAGGTCTTACCAACTAAACTTTTTATAATTGTCTCACATGAGACACTATGCTACTTTAAATTTTAAACATACTTTTCATCATGTTTTTAAACCACCATCCACATCTTTTATTTCAAGGAAAGAGTAGAGTTAAACTCTTAAGTGATTTTTCTCTATAAGCCACTAAAATTATTGCAAATTAATACCTCTAAAGAGCTCCTGCAAAATTCAATTTTATATAGAATGACTTAGTTAGTTTGCCCTCAAATAATTTTTCTTGCTTCAAGAACACTTCTTTTCTCTTTCTAGACATATCACTGCTGTTTTGGGCAAAATAAAACTGATATTTATCACAGTATAGAATCATTAAATTATTAGTGTTGGAAAAGATCTCCAAGATTATTGAGTCCAACCTTTGCCTAACCACCAGCAATCCAACCATAGCACTAAATGTCACACTCAGTTGTTTCTTGAACACTTTGAGTCACGGTGAATCCACCACCTCCCTCTGATCCAATGCTTTCAGTAAAAAATTCCTCCTGGTGTCCAAGCTGAGCCTCCCCTGGCACAGCTGGAGGCCATTTCCTCCTGTACTGTCACTTGTTGCCTGGGAGAAGAGGCCAAACCCCACCTGGCTATACCCTCCTCTCAGTTAAGTTATTTGACTAACTAAACTGTGTCTGTGAAATTCCTTGGCAAAAAAACATTCGGCATCAGACCAAAACACTGCATCCTAGTATGTAACACCATCTTTCTTTCATTTGATTAATTATATAAGCATAAACAAATGCTGTTATCCCAATAAAGCATTCACTGCACAAGGGAAGGAGATAATACTCCACCCTAAATCTTGACTAGCAGGATTTCAAATTCCTGCACTATGTCTTTACCATAATTATGCTGCTGGCTCAGATACTACCCTAGGTGGAACTAAGCACCAACCTAGGTGAATGCAAGTGTATGTGCTATTAATAAGACAACTTTTCATAGTTCACTGACTACACTAATTGTTTCTCAATACATGGAGAACATCCTATGAAAGTAAAGTTAGAAAATTCCAATGAATGATGTTTGTAATATTAGAAGGAGAAAACCATTATAAGGAAAAAGAACAAAACCGTATTTTTTCTGGAAAAAGAATTGATTTTTCCACATGAGTTACGTTTACCTACAATGATATAGCAGTTAAGTGTAGCTGTTTCTTTGATAGAGATTCATTCAGTGGATAATTTGTTCTTCCTGGACTTTTAAAATGTATTATATTGATAATAAGTTTTATATGTGGTTCTACCATACAATATTTACTTGTTTTAGCATCCAACGTTTATGTTGTTGCAGCTTGATATACAAAAAGAGAAATATAACATATTCAGTAAACTGTGTTCCCATCACAAATTTAACCAACTGATTCTGAAAAGCTACAATAAAAAAAGTCAAAAGTTTTCCAATATTCAGTTTTAAAGGAAAAGACTGGCTGCAATTTACAGAAAGAAACCTGATGAGGAAAAACATTAAATTATATACAACTTCTCATAACATTTGTTAACGAGTGCATATGTACACATTCGCAGTAAATCATGCAGAGTCTGATAGTGTAAATTTTGTGCTGTAGTGACAGATTCTCATGCAAATATAGCATGAATCTGAATTCACTTCCTTGAAGGTGCAAAGTTCTATGTACAAACCTCAGAAAAGAGCCCTTAAATTTTTACAAGTCTCAGAAATCTGAGGAGGAATATATTGGAGGAATATATTTTCTGTTCTGCCTTACAGGAGGAAATTACCATACAAATACATCATAAAATAGGCAGAACATTACTGGTTTTATTCAGTTTATCTCCATGACCACTTTTTATTTTTAAATTCTGAAGTCTCAGATAAGAAGGAGATACAATATAAAGGTCAGTATCTTACAAACACAGATTTTTGCTTAGCAGCTGTCAAGTCCATATGGACCCTTACATTACATAAAAATACCACTGAAATTGCCAAAGTCAGCAAAAGCTTCCCAATAATCAACTGGGGTCAATCCTGCCTTTAAATCAGAGAACAGAAAATAACTGTGTGACATTAATGGTATGATATTTGGTATTAACAGAGTAAATCAACATTTTTTCTGGCTTGGGGACTGCGAGCTAACAAAAAATTAATGAAGGATTATGAAAAATTTATTTTGAAGCAGAAATGAACCTCTTTGAGGAGTCATAGCACAATCATGTGTTAACACTACAGAACCACTTTATGTAACACATGACTTATAAGTTTATTTGAATCTTGCCACAGTAATAATCCTTGAGGCTTGGCCCCTAAAAGATGGTATTCAAGGTAAATTTGTGAGAGAAGTACAATGGAAGAAATCTCTATTGTTCTGCTAAGATGCTGTAAGAGCTGGAATAGATGCCCTGAAGAAGGCACTATGGAATAGTTTCTGAAAACTTGTAGCAGTAGGACCTTGTCCAGTTGATGGCACGGAGCCTTAGAAAACATATAACTAGAGGCTGTTCTACACTGGAGAATAGATTGTTTTCAAGAGACAGGGAGGTTTGTCCTTCTGAGGAGAAAGTGGAAACAGGAAAGAAGTTATATTCTTCCAAAAGGAATAAACTGAACTTTTATTGACTTTTGATCAGAAGTAAGTGGATGGAATATGAGCAAGGATGGAAGAGGCACAAGTAATCAGCCGTTTCTTAGAAAATTAAAAGATGTGTTGTGTGGAGAAACCAGTAATTCTTTTGAAGTGGCAACTGAAGTAGGTTGTGCTAAAAAAATAATTTAAACATCCTTTGGAAATGGAGCTAGTTTCCTGATAGAAGGAAGAGAAGTCAGAGAAGTAAAATATGTATTTTACTTTATGGTACCACAAAATTATCACTTACTACAGTAAGTGATACATACAATCAATACCTCTGTGAAGAATTTCATCCATGCAATGCAAACAATTACATTAAAAGTAAAATAGAACAATTGACTGGCAACGAGGAAAGGGCATTATTAAAATAAAAACAACACCAAAATCATCAGTGGTAATTGGTGAAAACTCTTTTCTTCCCTAAACAGTAATTAATTGGAGGATTTTGCTGGTATCAATAAAGGTCAGTAGTTTTGTGCTGCATGTTACACCTTGAACTTTTGAATATGAGAAGTATCTCTTTTTCCTTCTGTCTCACCAGAAGGAAAAAGAGTGCTATCTGAAGGGATAATGACTGAATCATTACTATCTGTACCTCTTTCTGCCTTGCAATCAGATTAAAAAAGATTGTTTAAGGGATATTAGTGAGAGCTGCTGCTGAAGTAGAAGGTCCCAACCCCTGACCACAAATATACCCACCACTTCCCGTTGCTGGCACTAAAGCTTAAGCAGACATGTGGTGAGCTAGTTCAGGGAACTGATCCAATTGAAAGCAGCAAAGAAAAATAAAACAATTAGTTTTCAGCTGAATCTATTTCCTGAGATAATCCTTGAACAGCTGCACATCTGCTAGTGCCAGGACTGGCACAAGAGAGACAACAGGAATGCAGAGCCAAGACACGGAGATGACTTACAGTGATCATCAAACTGCAGCTTTAGTCCACTGCCTAGCCTGGACCATGAAACCAAATAGCAGCGCTCTCCACTAATTCTATTTCAAAATGGATGAATCTCGGACTAGATGGAAACGAAGTGGTATCTCTAAAGCTGTAATTTCAAAGATAAATGTTGAACCTTCTTGGGCAAAGCAATATGAATGAAGCTTGATGTTGACCCACAGTTGCCCATATTCTAATCTTGAATGTGTGGCCGTTCTGCTCCAGATGGCATGTTTCGTAAAAATAAAAAAAAAATATTGAAAAAAAAAAAGAAGGGAAAAAACCCAAATAATGATGGAAAGAAAGAATGAGAAAGTTTCCCTGCTTACATAGACTAGAGAAACTTCTGCAGGGTCAGAAGATATTAAAAAATAAATAATGTAATTTATTTTTCAATATTGACTATAGATTATTAAAATACACTCTCACAACGATTTTAATTATTTCAGTAAGAAAGAGGTAATACAGAACACCAAAATTTTTAATTTCTAATGCAGCATAAGAAAACCATGTCACGTCCCCACCATGTTCAAGATGTAGTATAGCTGAATTGTTTATTTGTATAGAAATTATACTATATTACAGACTTGTAAAAGGTTTGGGATTTTCTACACAGAAAAAAACAATTAATTTGCTCATGGTACAACAAAAATTGGTTTTAAAATTTTTACCAAATGTTATCTTTTATTATGGCCTGATTATTTATATGCTACCATCTTCATACTTAAGAACATAAGGTTTACACATAGAAAAATGAGAAGATTCTCCCACATTTTTTGTGTGACAGCAATCCTAAGTTGCTCTTCAACGAATTTATTTCCAGGAATTGTTGAAACTATGTTTTCTTTTTAATTTCAAATGAGATTATTTCTTAAAGAGGTCTTAAGGACTTTCTGAATACTACATTCAATTAAAAACAAGCAATTGTAGTTCTTCATCACAGCACTTAGTATTAATTTTTAACATCTTCTGTCAAGACTTTTAAAATACAATGGAAATATATAAAGCTTCCATGTACCCTGCAGTAACATGTTACTCTGAAACTAAAATGTGAATGTCATCTTGAATATTTTTTATAGCTCTGTCACTGTCCATACAAACCTTCAAATGCAACTAATGTGCAGTCCCTAAAAAATAAGAGCAACTCAGGCTTTTAGTCCACCTTACTGAAAAAGTGTTGAAGGACTTTAAGCAAGGATTAGTGACACAACAGACCATAAAGAAAATACTGTGTTGGTGATCCCTCTCAGGGATGTTAATTCTTAGATCACTGACATGATCACCTATAGCTGATCTATAGAAGCACTTTACTGATGGTTCAGTGTATACTTGATCTAGGTATTTTTGACATGGTCAATATTTTGGCATTAAGTAACAGCTCTAATTTACCAGGTTTAATGGATCGCTCCCTATGTCCCTTTAGCCACAAATTACTGACCTGAGAGGCTGTTACCCTCCACTATAGCAATACCTATATACTCCGTGGGTTACTGACAAGGTGGCTGGTAAATGATTACTGTCTTCCTGTTACATTCTTTCATGCTCTTCTAGACCATCACTCCCAATTTATCAAAGTGGTATTACTGACAGGAGGAAAATACAACATCCTGAAACTGCTACAGTAGAAGAGACAACAAGCACTTGCAAACCCTTTTATCTCATGTAAAAAAAATTAAAGTGGTGGACTGAACCTTCTTTGGAGCTTTTGTTCTACGTGTCCTGTCAACACTATACATAATCTAAGGATCTTTAAACTGCAGGAAAGGAAACTGTCTGTATAGTAAAACAAGTCTATGCTGTATCATTCACACATTATTTCAAGTATGTGTCCATGGAATCTGCCTGACATGTATCCTTATCAAAAGAGTACAGGATTTTATGAGCAAAGGATCCACCCCACCATTGTAGCCATTTTACACCATTTTTATGGTCATCATTTTAATATCATACAAACCTGTTACCATATCAGAGAGAAGTCTTGGGAAACAGCAAGCATGACATTTAAAATATGAATGATAAAGAAGTGGGGAAAATTACCTCATATTCCTGCGAGAACTTCAAATTGTCATTTGCTTTCAATCTTTCAATGTGATCTGCAAGTTCCAAGATAGGAATTGGGGGATGACTGGCCATACCTGTTGAACAAGAAATAACAAAATTTAATGTAAACTACAGTGATGACATTGCTCTAAAATTTAGAAAATGCAGTAGTTAGAATGTCTTTAAATGTGTAAATAGTAAAGATGTCATATGTGAGAGAAGCAGGCAAATAGTTTGGTTACTCAAAGCAGGACATGCTCTGCATAGATGAGCTCTGAAGCCAAATTAAAAAAAGTCACCAAACATATTCCCAAAGCTAACATTCCTAGTGTAGAGGAAAGAGCTACTGTCATATGAGTCAATGAGTTTAGCTAGGCATGGAAAAATGAAAGAGTTAGACCTGATGTTAACCTCTGCTTTGAGTAATGGCTCTTAATGTCATGTTAAACCCCTTCTACTGCAATGCATGAAATGAAAACTCTGTTGAATTAGATGAGGAAATGTGAACTGAGAAACAGACAATGAAAGAGCCCTAAAGGGGAAACAATAGTGTTTTGACAGAAAACAAAGTGACTTATGCATAATCAAGAAAAACAAACTTGAATAATGAAGGTTACCAAGGTAACCAGAGACACCTGAACCTGCAAAGGAAATGGTAGAAAAAAGGAAACCTAAACCAACATAAAACTAACTTATAAAATAAAGCATAAAATAATGAAATGGAAAGATTGAAGATTAATAATAATAATAATAATAATAATAATAATAATAATAATAATAGTAATAATAATGCATCAAGGTATAGAAGACTGTGTACTCTAAATTAGAAATACTTAAGTATTTTACGGAATTCTGACGTGACTGACATGCAGCTATGAATGACTAGAACAACATGCATCACTGTTTTAAGACAACAGTCACTGAAGACAACATTGGACATAAGACAATTAGAACTTCAAAAATGTTTTCACTAGTAGCAGATTGTAGAGGCAGGGGTTGTACAGTTTGGCTGGACTCACATGCTGACTGCACTAGTACCTTAATATATGCTTAATATGAAATCCCATTTATCAACCCCTAAGAGTACCTACAATCTACTTCAGGTGTAAACATCTTTGTCCACTGATGAAGATACTAAGTGAAAAAGAAGAAGAGTTTGGAAGTACAGATGGGTGTGTAAGGGAATACGGGGACAGCAAGGCAAAAAAAAAACCAAACCAAAACAAAACCAAAAAACAGAAAAACAAACCAAAAAGACAGAAAAGATGTGGGGTCAACTAGAACAATCTGCCAGCTTAAGATTTGACAGGCAAAATTTTGTGAATGCATTTATTTCAAGCTATCAGTCTTCATGAGCTTTCTCCAAAATGCTTACATTCTTCTCTTCATACTTTAGACTATAACACCTAAAATGAAAGCAAGGTTTCAAGAGCTTAGGGAAGAAATCAGAGCTGGCAAGAAAAAGTTAAGCTAGTGAACCCCAGGATCTCTTGAAATTACAAAGGGAAAACACTGATGACTCAAGGGGGCTCAAGCTGGAAGGCATGTTGCACAATGCAGTTTGCTTTGTCACCGTGACTTTCAAGAGCATGCCTAAGACAGTTGACTAGCATCTTCTTTAAACATAGCTGAAAATGACCATGTGGCTACAACACAGTCACACTACAGCATGTGCTTTAATTCTTTAAATTCTTCTAATTTTGTTTTAATTCCTGTTTTCTTTTGGATTCTTTGACATTTCGAGCATCATAATAGACTCCAAAATAATGTCCAGCAGCACTGGCCCTAATTCTTCTGACACTATTTATATGCTTTAGGAAATCTTCATAGCACATCTGTGATGGTAAGCCATTAAACAAAGCAGAATATTCAGATCGGTGGGGAGATTCCTTAAAAATTTCAATTAAAAAATTAGTCTCTAAGTACTAATTTATTTGCTGCAGCTCTGCTTCTCTCCCATTTTCTTACAAATTTTACTTAGGGCTTGGCTACTCTCAAAATGAGATCAGTCATCTAATAATTAGACGGATTGATCCAGATCAAGCACCCCTATGGAAAATATGTGGGTGAAAAGGCACAGAAGAACTCTAGATTGATCCAGAAATGGAGGTGGACTGATGTACATCTAAAACAGTGCTTGAACAGAGAAAATAATAGAGACAAAGATGTTTAGACCTTTTCGAGCGAATCGTGGGAGAGAGTTATTATCATATAAGGACTGAGTGGTAGTTTGGCTAGAGAGGGAGGACACAGAGCCAATCAGGGAGGCGTAGGGGACTGAATTACTGCTCAAAGCTGTAAAAAGTAAAAGCCAATCGGAAATGGGAAACAAATTAGTAACAGCAGTAGACCATCATAATCAATCATCTTGTACATACAGGCACTTCAGACATGCACAAAACAGCGTCTGGCAACTCAACTAAGATATTTAAAGGTGCAGTTACCCTACTGTAAATATAAAGGTCATAAACCCAGTGAGTATGAGACTCACTCATCACACAAAGAACCTAATGAAATCACCAGCATCATGAACACAAATCATAATAATTAACTTACTCTGAAGGAATATTTTTCTAAAGATGCTGAACACCCATTCTTTTTTTAGTTATTTTTATTTATACACTTCACTATATGACATTTGATATTTCCAAGGGGAGATTTCACATTAAACACTTTGTGTAAATAAGAAATTGAAGGTAAATTTTTCTAAGGCAAAAAGATGAACTACTTACAATTTCAGAAACTGACAAATTTTAACTGCATTTAAACCCTTCCTCTACGTCTCATTTTCAGCAATTATGCTTTGCATAACTTTCCTCAAATAATATTTGGCAGTTAACTTACAAAGTAATTGCATTTGCTCTATTTTCATACTTTAAATACATAAAATGGGCTCTACTGATATGATAGAAGTAGTTATTTTTTAAAAGAACTGCTGGAGGGCTTTTGTTATGTAATCAGTCTGTGAATCATAACAGAATATGCTATGAATAAACATCCTAAGATGTCATCACACCTCATGCAAAAGCATGAGGCTTCAATTGAGCAGGTGTAGAACTTGACTCAAAAGATCCCAGTTAAAATACAGTTAAACTCACTTCCTTTTGTGGTTACAAATAAGAAAATACACTTATTTGATGACACACTCCCACACCAATTAACATATGTCATGACAACACAAAAACTTAAAGACAAAATACAGCTAAATTACAACAGGTCCTGTGACATGCTAAAAAGTCAAAAAGAAATACCATGCTGAAACATGCTTTCAAATTCTCTTTTAAATATGGTATCTCTTTTTTTTCCCTTAAAAAAAAAGAGATAAAAAACACCTGAAAACTCAAAGAAAAGAAAACCCCCAAAACCACCACATGCAAAACACAGTTGAAATTGCACCCATTAAAAGTTTGTACAATCAGATTTGGTAGAAGATTGCCAAATGTAATTGATCTTATGCAGCCTAGTAGTAATTCCTTTGCATGAATTAAATAACAATGTATGGTTTGATTACAGTGTAGAATTATCCTCTGGTTAATCTGTGGTAAATACATGACTAAGGAACATGAAATACTATTTCTGCTACAATTTCAAGGAAAAAACTAAGAGAGCAAGGTCAGAAACCATCTGCATATTAACAAACATTAAACCTGTTAATTATGTTTCCTTATCGCAGCTAATCAAGAGGGTGTTTTAGGCTTGTCATTAGTGCATTAAATTAGGATTTTGTTTGTTGTCAAGGTTTTATGATAAAGGCTTTTAGAAACATTTATGACACATACATTTATTTACCAATTTGGAACTGTACGTTCACATACCCACAATAAACAAGAACAAAGTTAGAAATTAAAGAGCAAATCTGCTAGTATACAGACTATAATCTACATGAAGTGAAAATGTGACACATAATTGTAACAGAAATTTCTTTAGGAAATGAGTGGTACGTTAGGTCCACGTTGAATTAATTATCTGTGACTTTACAAATGTCTCATTTTTATTTGGTAATTTACAGAACACTCTTTTACATGCGAATCTATACTCGTTAAGATATCCCTTTATAGAAAAAGGAAGTAATAAGTAACAGTGGTTGTTGAGACTTATCAAAAAGATAGGAAAAAATATCTACTTTAAATTCTGACATGGAAAACGGAAAAAAGTAAGGATGACCCTTATTCAGTAGGAATTCAGTATTCATGAAAACTTAACAAGAATGCCTTTAGTTCATGAAAATTATTGTTACTTTAAAATTTTATTTTCACAGAGCCAGAGCTAGGCGAGAGCATGATATTACAAAGACAAATTTACAAGACAATCTCTAGAGAAATATATAATTCTGCAACAGCTATTCTAAAATAATTGCAAATGCATATATAATATTGCAAAATTATGCCACTTTTATTCAAGAATATTTTATGTTCTTCCAAACTTGATCAATTATTCTGGAATGAAAATATTTTATCTTTTTGTGAAACAAAGACTTAACTTTAACAAGGAGCACTGCAGGCTCCACAGCCTCAGAGCAGAAGCACCACCTCTGAGTGATGTGTAAATGTCACCTGTAGTGAGAATAGGGGAAACCTAATTTTTGAGATCCTGATATGAAAATGTGAAATACAATAAGATGTTACAAAAACTATGGTCTAAAATCCAGAGGGGAAAAAACGGATAATTTTGTGAAGAGAAGACTTTTCAACTTCATCTTCTAGCTAAGCAGATTCTGGGTTCCTCCAGGTTTGAAAGCAAAATGGGATAGCAGAGAAGTGCTGTTTGCATGGGAAGCTGTACCTCTCTTAGGTGCCTAAATCCTCCATGTGAGATGTGCATAAGAAGAGCAATATGTATGATGGTTCACATCATTTTAGTCTGTTTTTGCCATGGAGACAAAGCACAGTACTTCCTTCAACATTGTCATGATTCTCATAAACAGATGTTGAGTGGATAAACTGCACAAAAAAATTCTGCTGTCATGCAAAGCAGGTAACTAAATCCAGACGTCACTTTTTCCACCTTTTTTTTTGTTTGCACCCTTTTCATCTGTACATGTTTTATGCTTTTTCTGTTTTATCGTGGAAATAAGTTTGTGGAAATTCCTTAGCAACTAAGGGAATAAGTGAGCACTTATCTAATTAAAAAAAGAAAGGTCTTTAATTTAGAGCTGTAATAACTCTATTTATTTTTCTTGTATTTAAAAGCATCTTATTTAGTTCATAAGATATAATGAGATAATTGTTTAATTGGCACCCAATTACAAAAATTACTTATAAGTGTGACACATTTTATAATTAAATGGGGATAAAAAAAAATCAGTCACTTTTGAGGCATGATTCAATTTATTTCTCCCGCTGATTGGCAGATTGAAGTCTGCCTGAGCCTTGGATCTCTCAGAACCCACTCAAACGACTTAATTTCAGTTAATTTTCTTCTCCACAACTGGGCTGCCATATTTGATGAAACTTTTGTGAGGCTTGATTATTATCCCTTCTTTACCTTAACTCTCCCATGTGGCATAGAGACCTCTAAAATTTGTACACCAGGTTAATGATTTTAATTCTGCATTTGATAGGCAACTTGTTGAAAGGTAAGAATGTGACATGTTGGAGTAGATGAAACAGCAAAGCCTTATAAATATGATTGCCTGGCAAAAGATTTTGAGAATATAGGAACTATAAGCGAGATTGAAATGAAAGCAAGTTTTGAGATCCCTTAGTTACTGAACAACTGGAAAACAATGGTGTGGCCGGCTGAAGGTAATGTCCTTTTGGTGACACAAGACCCTCTGCAAGCAGGCAGGTCCAAGGGTCCAGCAGACCCTGCCAGCTTGGCAGAAGGGGTCCAAAGAGGAGTTTTTAGGATTTAAAATGTAACACAGTATGGTAATGTAGTGATTCTTATAGGTTGTATGGAAATGCTATAGGATTTGTATATTGTACTAGATTGGTTAGTGAGAATCAGAATATTCAACACAGAAGATGATTTATTGTATTGTAACGGGAACTTCGACCACACTTTTCTTCCCTTCCCTTCTCTTCTCTGTGCATCTTCCACTTCTTCCCACACTCTTAGTTCTCACCCCTTTTACTCTCTTACATTCTACCCCTCTCTTCTCTCGGGCCTGCTCCGAGCTGTGGCTGGCAGCTCCCAGCAGGGCTCCACACCCAGGCCCTTTGCAATAAACCCCGAGTTCCGCGGCCTGGCTGCAGAGATCTCTTGTCTCCGTTCGTCCCGACTGTGCAACCCCCGCACCCGTTCCTACAGACTCCTACAGTGACACACTTTTTTCTTCAGCTATTCCAGTTATGGAAGAATAACAAACTTAAAAATGAAATCCAACTGAGAGATTGGGTATTTTCATGTTTACTCAAAGAGAACTTGGCACTGCTGTGACCCACTCACTTATGGGCTTATCTAACACGTACACATTTTTGGATAACACACATGGACCTGGGATCTTGGTCTCAGATACAGAAATGTGGGCTTTTCCAAATGTCAAGACAAAGTGTGAAATTTATCTATGGAGTTACTTCATCCAGTGAGGAGGGAAGCCAGAAATAAATTTGATCCTTTCTGAACAAGGTAAGATAGGAAAATCTTTAGGTTAGAGCCCTTTAGATCTCTTTACGTTATTGAAGAACGTAGACAATAAAAAGTGAAAGGAAAGCAATACATTTCCTGTGCTGGTAGTTTAGACTGTGAAATTTTATAATATCCTCATGCAGAATTGAAAATTTTATGACAAGTACAACATATTTGTACCAAAATGATTGTCTAAATATCACCAAAGATAAAATGTTGCTTTCTCATATTTTCTGTCAAAAATCTATACCTAATCTTCTGCATTGGGAGTAATTTAAAATTGTGGTTAGAAATTCAAATTTACCCCAAGGACTTAGGTTTCAAATGATTTTGATATCTGTATCTGATCAGGTCTTTCCTTATACAAAATATATGATTGATACGATGTTTGGAATGTGGCTGTTTAGAAATCTTCTAAAGTAATAAAATTTATGACAATCCATAATTTTATAGGAGTGTCTCATTCACCTCTCCAAGTAAAAACTGCCAGTCCAGATATGCCAATGTAATTTAGAATTTTTTTCTCTAACACTTCTGCACATTATGGATTCATTCAAAATTGTTTTCCTCTCCCACTGGAAGCAGTTGGTCTGCCGGGAAAGCTCCAAGTAAACTGTGGATGCTTTAAAGAAATAAATCATTGGAATAGCAACTATGTTAAATCATCTACCTTGATGCACTTGTACTGATAGTATATTCACCACTCTGTGCTTTGTTTTATCGGTAAGTAATGTTGAGAAATGCTTCATTTTATGAGGGCAATAGCAGATTTCTCAGTAAAAGGAACCCAACACATAACCACATCAGCCCTATCCCCTTCCCTCAATTACCTCCTTTGCAGAACCCCCCTACCTAGTTTTTCTACCTTGCAGAAAATAAAACCCATTTATTTGAAAATGAAAGAACAACAAACCCAACAAAGCTGATATCTTGAATGTATAGCCTTTCTGTAGTTTCTCTATTTTCATTAAAAAAAAAATTATTGCATAGTATTTGATGGTGTGTTGGTGGTTGGGAGATGGATAAAAATTCCAGTAGGATCTAAACACTTAAGTTAAATTTATTCAGATTTTAATGACATGGTAACTCTAATTGAAGTTAATTTAAGTGAAATTCTGCTTTTACTAACAAAAGAACTGTAGCTTGATTTCACTGTGACTGTTTACATATTAAGAACATCTTAACAGAGTAAGTCAACAGTGTAACAAAGTAAGACAAATCTACTGGGGTAAGATTTTTCTCCGTTGATATTTGGTTGAGTAGTATAATGGCTTGACCTGTGTCTAGGCACCTTAAGATGTACAATAATAGGGAAAAAGAATACCATTTGATGTTTTGTATTTTTAATAAGAATGGTAATACTCCAGTCTGTGAAAAGGATTATAGCAAAGGAGTTCCTAGTAGAAACAGATCACAGATGTTCTGCTCAAATAGCTTCACAGAAAACTGTAAACTTCACAGATAAACTATAGCCCTGCAAGAAAAAGTATGCCTTAAATCCTCTCCAGCTCTTTTCAGATCAATGATGTGGAATTACTGTGTCTACAAGTGCCACAAATTCTGCCATTTCTTAATAACTTTACTTTCTCAATGTAAATTTAAAATTAATTATAATAAATTAATTTTGTATGTTAGCACTTGGTAGTGGGTTTTTTTTCCCTCATGTTTCATTTTAATTATGATGAATGCTAAATAAATAGGTAAGATTTTGCATCTAAATAAATGGAGTGCAGAAAATTAGGCTTATCTATCTAGTTATTATTCCATTATTTATTGGATGAAGAGAGAAATATAGTGACGATTGATGAGGTAAAGGCTGAGGAAATTAATGCCTTCTTTCCCTAAACTTTTAATAGCAATATCAACTGTTGTGTGGGTATCCAGCCCCCTGAGCTGGAAGACAATGATGGGGAACAGAATTTAGTCTCCCTGATCCTGGAAAAAAATGGTCAGCAACCTGCTACACCACTTAGACATGCACAACTGTGTGAGACTGGAGGGGATACACCTAAGGGTAACAAGGGTGTTGATCAAAGTACTCACTGAGCCTCCTTCCCTCATCAGCACTCCTGCCTAGCTGGGGATGTTTGGGTTTCCAAATAGGACATCCATCAACAAGATGGGCAAGAAGGATGATCCAGGAAACTACAAGCCTGTCAATCTGGCCTTGATGCTGGGGAAAGTCATTGAGCAGCTGGCTCATCCTGGCTTTTGTCATCAACTGCGTGGCCAGCAGGAGCAGGGCAGGGATTGTCCCCCTGTACTCAGCACTGGTGAGGTCACACCTCAAATCCTGTGCCCAGTTCTGGAACGCTCACTTCAAGAAAGACATTGAGGTGCTGGAGCATGTCTGGAGATGGGCAATGGACCTGGGGAAGGGTCTGGACCATAAATCCTATGAGAAGCAGCTGAGGGAGCTGGGAGTGTTTAGCCTGGAGAAAAGGAGGCTGAGAGGAGACCCTATGCTCCCTACAACTGCCTGAAAGAATCCAGATGGGGGTAATCTCTTTATCCAAGTTAAAAAGTGATACAAGGAAGAAGAAATGGCCTCAAGGTATGCTGGAGAGGCTCAGACTAGATATTAGGAAAAAATTCTTCATGATGAAAGGGTCATGAGTCATCGGAACAGGCTTCCAAGGAGAGTGGTGGAATCACTGGCCCTGGAGTGCTCAGAAAACGTGTGGGTGTCACAATTCAGGACATGGCTTATTGTAGAACATAAGGTGCTTGGCTTGGTTAATGATTGGAGTTAATGATTTTAGAGATCTTTTCCAAACAAAACAATTCTGGGATTCTAGTAAGCCATTTGCTCTACTCATCATATATCTGTATACAAATAATTACTTCTTTTAGGCATAAGCTAGACTTCAAGAACAGTATTTTTTCTTTTCATGTTTCAAAGGTTTGCATGTATATTTCTTTCACTGCAAAACTCTAAAATTTTTACAAAAGTGCTGAGTAACAGATAAAAACTTCACCCAGAAACAAAGAGCTGTCACTGAAATTGTAGCCTTAGAAGGACACTGAATAAAACCTTTCAATTATTTGCATTTACTGTATTTAAGTTCCTATGCTAGGCAGGTCCCAGAGCATGTCAACAAGATTCCTACACGAGAATAAAATTAAATTAGAAGATGTGCTCCTGAAACACACCTGATTTGCCCCAGTTGCTAGGAGCAGTGTACTGGAACAGACTGAAAAAGCAAGGCTGGAGCAAAACTCAAGCCTCCAGACTCGTCCCTTTCTACTTCTGCCATGTGCATGAAGTGTGGGTCTTTAGCCACATTCACTACTCAGCAGACACACTCCTTCTGGGGCAGCATCATCTCAATACAGTCATTATTTAGAAGATCCGGAAAGAGATTTGCATGTTCACTTAACCCTTTAATGGCATTTATCCTGTGAACTTCAGCAGCTAATTCTCAGCATCTCAAGCACTTAATTACCTGCTTTTATGAACTTGAATTCACTACCTTTTTTAATTAATCTAGTAAGCTTGACAAAAACAAGAGGTTCAGGAAGATTTAGCATCTAATTAGCATCAGACTCCATGCAAATATATTGCAGTAGAAAACAAGTCTACTGGGGCAAAACTTAATCAAAACAAAGTCAATTTAAGTAAAAGTTGACTTCTGCAAAGGTGGTAAAAATACTATTTTAAATATTTCTCTGTTTGTGCTTCTTTACTATCAGATTAAACAGCTTTAATAAAACAGTCATTAATGAAAAAAAAATTAAAGTATTTGAGAGTGTGTTCCTTCCGACCTCAAACTACTGACATAATTATATCCTCCTTGACCATAACATACAGCCTTATTTTCAACATCAAGACCATTTATCTAGTTATGTATTTCCCTTCTGTATTGTACATTTGCAAACCAGTGGAACTCACAATGTTGTTGATATATTACCTGATAATGCAGTAGATAAAAGAGAGGATTATTTTCAAAGAAGCGTCCATAAAATATCATTAATTAACAGATGGATGTACATTTCCCAGTAACATTTTCTAGCATGGCTAGGTTTAAGTTGGAATTTTAGCAAATAAAGCACACCCATACAGCAAATGTGTCTTTGGGCCTTTTTAAACAAAACTTCAATTTTTTTTTCAAGCAGGCTTTTTTTTTAAATAAAGAAATCACTTAATTATTTCAAAAACTAATGAAGAAATATATTTTGCAGCAATAACAAAAAAAACAACCCCCAAACCCTCAATCAAAATACATATTTCCAAACAATTCATTTTTCTTTTTTGCAATAGCATCAGTAATCAGCTGTGATCACAGAGGTCTCAGTGAGTTATTATTGTCTCTTACCCGGAGTTTGAAAGTTAAGGCGTCGCAGCTCCACTGGATCTGTGGGATGGTGAGAGGGGACCTCCTTGCTGTTGGGTATGCTGCTCTTCCTAGAATCAGATTCAGCCCTCTTCCTGCATGGAGAAGGTGAACACACATAAACAGAAGATAGACATGTTAGCTTCACAAAGGTGCCTGAATGTTTGGCATTATATTCTGAAGGCAAGATGTTTATTTCTGAAAAAGTATTTGATACAGTGCAAAGGTAATATAATTATGAGTGGTGGGTATGGTACCTACAATTTGCACTGATAAAATGGTCAGAGAGAACATAGCTGCATTCTGCCCTAAATTGCTTCTCCAGAACATCCTTCTGGTCATCCTAGCACTTTACTTTTATAACATTAAGCCTATAAAAATTCAGACGATTCTCCTATTTTAAATGCTACCTAGCTATACCTTATACTTTTATACCTTTATAAAAGAGCAGCAATCTCTTGAGCTAGACCACCCCAAGTTACTGTGATTAAATATTTCTTATCCTATACAAATAGCTCTGCATTGCTATAAAAAATAATTTGCATTCTTTAGGTATTTTTAATAGGAGAAAGAACAGTACAGAAGACACCAATTAAGAAGACATCTATTCTTTCCACTTTCTAGGATGTAAGAATTTGCTCTGTTTCCTCTCATCTCTGTAAAAGCTGAAATAGGGAATCTTCATGTGTCTTATCAGGTCTACATGTATTCAAGGCTTAGATCTGTATGAATATTTCTAATAAAATTAATGCTTTCACTGCAAAGGAAGGAAAATAAAACAAAAAAAAATCAGACAGAATTAAAGAGATAAAAGACGATGAAAGTTGCCTATGTTTCCCTTTCTCTAGAGAGAAGCAGAATTCATGTGTGTTCTCACTGACATTTTTGCTAAAACTGACTTCTGTTATCTGTATGTATCTGATGTAAAACACGGAGAACTGTGTTACATGAAGAGTAGCTACCACTCTGCATTTTTATACAGAAAGTGGAATCTTTCTTCACAGGTTATTGGTGGGGTCCTGAATGAAAACACAATGTGGCTGATATTTTTTATGTAACATAAAATGAAGAAGCAAACAGAGGAAGAGTTATGTTGTGAAAACAGAACTGAGATTATTTTAAGGGTAATGATAGCAGAATGTTTTCCAGGTGCCAAATATTTACGTTAACACAACACTTTCTTTTTCCTCATTGACTCCCAATGATAAATCTGTCATTACCCTAGTCAATTTCTTGCTGCTTTTGAAATAATGAAGACCAGATGACATACTCTGAGATTTCAAAGGTTATGAAAAAAGTTATGAAAAATTATGCCTGAATTTTTGAAAGTCACTAGTACTATGGTTGTACTGGAAAAAAGAAAAAGTTTTACTGTAAAAACACTCCACCTGTTCTCCACCACATACCTTAACATATGTATTAACTTCTCTCTAGTGAAGCAATAAAAATTTAAATCTGATTATTCTGGTTTTAGTCTTCTTAAAACAAAATTAGTACACATAAAATCATTTGAGGTTCCTTTCTTTTGATTTTGACTATTGCAAACTCCTTTCACAGTAGCACTTGGCCCTAGTGCTCTTTCTTCTTACTGAAGATGTCTGACATAGCTTTCAATAAGACTTTTACCCTGTACTTCCTTCTCTTTAAGTCTAGGAGTTGTAAGTCTCCTTACGTTTCTGGAACTGTCCAGGGACAAGCTTCATTTAACTTTTTTCCACTTGGAAGTTAGTACCAGGCTGCAATTTCATCTTAATCTAAAAAAACCACTAAAATATCTTCCAATCATGTATCTGAATATTTTGAGTACTTATAGAATAACAGAATGCTTTATTATGAATTCTTAATTGTAGGAACATTCTGGTTTTTTTTTTAATCTCTCCAGCCTGCAGAAGACATCTCAATTCTTCTAGATTATGCAATGATTCTGAGACAGGTGGGGAAAAAAATTCCAGAAAAGAAAAAAATATATCACTGTATCATTGTCACTGGTAGAACTGTAAGTCAGTGTTGAGATTATGTATATGGGACATTACGAAGATTCAGAGCAGCTAATGCCTCAACTACAACCATGGATTCCTTCAAGCTTTGATTGTTGTGTACAACCACTGCTTGCACAGCACTAAAACACAAATATAATCAAATGAGCATTGTCAAGCTCTGCTATCTCTTGAAAATTAACCCCATGGAGACACAAAAAAACATCAGTGAAAATTTGATGCTTGTATTACATTACTTTTCAGCACTGTAAATAACATAGCAAATCTTGCACTTGCTCTCATTGACAGATTACTGCCTACATTCACTTAAGACTGACAGATGCTTTGTCTTAGATCATTATCATGATGACTTTTTTCTTTTTTCTCCTTTTCTGTATTAAATGAAGAGTGATTATTTTTCACTTCTCACCTGTCAGGTTTACTGCTCCATTTTAATGCAGCAAGGAGGGAAGAAAAGGTGAAATGTTAGTTGACCAGCAGCGCAGAGAATAATCATGAAAACAGGAGATACAAGAAATTTTGATATGCAGTAAAGATATGTAACTAAACAAATTAAGCTATGACAGCTCATCAAAATATTCAATGCTTGGAAATCATAGAATAAATGGAGGACCCAAGGTCATGTCCAAAGTGAATGTTCTGTTGAAAAATACACCCCTATCTGCCAAGAAATCAGACTCCAAATTTTAACCAGTGGGACAATGGAGAATGGGTGTTTAATTTGAGCCATGAAAGTAATGTTAACATTACATCGAAAAATTACTTCTCACTGAGATGCAGCTCCCTCTTACTTTCTAGAGACAATAAAGATGAGAGGGGGGAAGAGAGGAAAAATGAAAGTGGAGGGCAGAATGAGAAGGAGAAAAAGGGAGAATAGGAAGAGAAAATGAAGTGACCAACAAGGTTTAATATATGACACACATAAGACCTGCACTAAATTTAAAAAATACTAATAGAAAGAAATGAAAATTTCCTTAACTATTTTACAAAACCAGGTAATAAAATAGCAAGAAATATTTAACAGTACCCTGGAAAGAAAAGGAATCACAAATCTTTTTCCAATGAAGTATTACATGCCTTTTTAGATTTAGAATGAATGCCATGTACTAGAGGTCTACCTAGTTTTCTGTACAGATCTGTAGTGATCTATGATCTATAAAGTTTAGATAAACAGGAAAAGTAATTTATTATCTCTCACCAATGTGTTCTATTATACACAGACACTATAGCTACAGTGTCTATCTTTCTCTGTGTTGATCATAACAAACTAGGGTTCTACAAACATTTTAATAGTTTGTATTCTGCAATGACCACATTACACACACAGTATGAGAAAGTCTTTAAAATTCTTCATCATCACTTAAGATTTCCCATTTTCCTGTTTTGCATTTCACTGCTTTTTAACATCTGGGGTTTTTTTTTCTCTTGGAAGCATATTCCTTCTTATAGCTCAAGATTCAGCAGGGGACCAGCATTCAAAGGAAGTGATTCTGCCTCTATACTCCACATTGGTGAGACCCCATCTGGAGTGCTGCATCCAGTATTGAGATCATCAGTACAAAAAAGGCTTGGATCTGTTGGAGTAGATCTAGAGAAGGGTCACAAAGATGATCCAGGGGATGGAACAGGAAAGGCTGAGAAAACTGGGATTGTTCAGCCTGGACAAGAGAAGGCTTTGTAAGACTCTCTTGCATCCTTCTGGTACTTAAAGGGACTTTCTAAGAAAGATGGGGATAGTAGAGCCCATAATGACAGGACAAGGGGTAATGATTTTAAAGTGAAAGAGGGTAGATTCAGACTAGCCAGAAGAAAGAATATTTTTTTTATGATGAAGGCTATGAAGCACTATTTAATTTGATTCCCCAGAGAGGTGGTGGATGCTCTATCCCTGGCTACTTTCAAGTCCCGTGGATGGGGTTCTGAGAAACCTGACCTAGATGGAAATGTCTCTGCTTATGGCAGGGGGTTGGACTAGATGACCTTTAAAGGTCCTTTCCAACCCAAACTGATCTATGATGCTATGATTCAGAGTGCTGGAGCTACTATGTTCAAAAGATTTAAGTTTATGCTACAGTCTTCTGACCCAATTCAAAAAGCTGCACTTGATAAAAGCAAACAATACAAAGTCAGTCAAGATGGCTTTAACTTCCTTAGAGATTGAAAAATCTAGAATGAGGATCCTTTTGCTCTTCTTCAGTGAAAAATTGAAATTAGGGAATTTATGATTTCTTAAAAACTACAATGAATATCCACATAAATTAATTTGTTAAAAGAAAAAAAAAAATAAAAATACATCCAAAACCTGAGAATAAGATGACAGGATGCATCATGGGGACAACCACTTTTCTCTCTAGTTCGTTCATTTCTGAGAAACACCACACAATTTTTAGAGCTCTTTAACATTCGCTAATTAAGTTCCTAATAAACCTAATCCTCTGTAACTGAACATGTATCAAACACATAAAATATACGTAAACTGTGACTCAAGCAGACCTCCTAATGGTTAGGCATTTCCTTGAGAACACATACCATCCATCTATCTATCTATCTATCTATCTATCTATCTATCTATCTATCTATCTACCTATCTAGGTTTGCTTTTGTTTGAGATTTTGAATACAGATCTTACTCTGCTGAATAAGACATTCCATCTTTGAACAAAGAAAAGATTTATTTTCTTGTCAACAAGAAGATGGCCAAAAAGGAAGAAAGATTTATTTAATATACTTGAATCTCTTGACTTGATTGTTTATAAAATTTAATAGATGGAAAGAGCTGCTACAAAATAGGTGCCTCTGTTTACTATGACTGCAGGGTGGTTTCACTGCTGCAAGGACAGAGAACACTGAACTGGTTAATGGCCAAGTCAGTTGCCAAGACACAGTCAACTGTAACTCAGGAAAAAATAGTTTTTACTGTGAGGATAGCTGAATATGAGAACAAGTTGCCCAAACAGGTCGCTGAGTTTTCATTCTTAGCTATACAAAACTTTGCCTCCATGCAAATTGCTGCAGGTGACAATGCTCTGAGCAGGGCTGAGTGAAACACACTCCAGAGGTATAGCATTTTGATTCTGTGAATCTGTGGATTCTTCTGTACACAGGAGTGTGAAGAATTGGTATGGAATATGGAATATGGTAAAATTCCATAAAATAAATATGGAATTTGGTTCCATAATTGGCGACATCTGTGTTGGCTATAATACCAGTGACAAGAAAAGATACTCTTCAGTATTGTTCTCATCTAACTAAGCTGCAATGACCTTTTATATATTCCAATATATATTCCAATATAGTTATATTCCAATATATGATCCCAAAACTTGTCCGTGAAATATCTTTGCTTTCAGATTTTAGGAAAAGTAAATGCAGAGGCAATAACCTTTTTACAGCCTAACAACAAAAATTAAAGAATTCAAACATGTGTTTCTTGTCTTTGGAACAGTTTAATACACTTCAAACCAACCCATGAAACTTATCCACACTATCTAATAATGCCTGTTTTAAAGAAGGGGAAGGCTTCTCCCCATAAAATTATTCTTTTGGAAACTGCAGCCATAATTTCTCTGTGATTGTAATTAAATGTATAAGTAGTATTGTAAATCATGAGCTTAGTGGTCCAAGTCTGATCAAAAAGGTTTCTATGGACAAAGGGAATTAAACATAGTTGACCTTTATTTGAGTTACTACTCTTTGCACTTCAGAAGACACAGTCATTTACTGGTCATCCTCTTTGCACTGCACATTCTTCAGCAAAATCGTCTGTAATTTTCTTTGTATGTATGTTCATAACTAGACTGATGCCCTCTACCTTCATTTTCTTTTCTCACTACCATACTTGTTGCACTTATACCCCAATATAGTCTAGAAATATACTTGTAAAATTTACTGTATCCGTGCAAGTTACTTGTTTGCCTGTTTTTTTAATATATTCCATCCAACTCCTGTAGCCACATTAGGTCTATTTAACTCACAAATTAAACTTCACTGTTTTCTTGAAGCAATATGTTAAATATCCCAACTGTTTTGTCACTGCTCTTCTACAGTCAGCACATCTATCAAAATCTAGCAGTAAACTTGCATTCAGGTTACCTACTCTTGGAAAAAACATCCAATTATATACTATATTTTTACAGAAATAAAAGCTCATAGAGGAGCACAGACTGCTAAAACTGCCGTCATAATTTCTTGGAGGTAATTTGCCAAATCAGTGCAGTTTAACAAATTAGAGTAAACAGCTGAAAATAGAAAAATAAATAAATACATATGGACAGTTGCCCAAACAGTTCCAGTATGAGTAGTAAATAACAGATGGAAAACATGTCCCCCATTCTCAGCGAATGACAATCTCTTCACACTACTGATGAACAAATTTTACCTGCTCATATGAGGAATATTCCCTTTTTTTTTTTTTTGGTAATAGATTAGAAGATTGTTATTTTAGTTCCATAAATGTAATCAGTAACTCTCAAAGTAGTTGCACACCTGCTTAATATACTATTGTTCAGATTTCTTTTGTAGTATGGGAGAAGATTTACTTTTAAAATAATTAGGAGTATTTCACTTTAAGCATATCTCCAATGACCAGTTTTTGAAGCGACTGACAAAAACAGAGTTGGTAATTAATTTGATTGGCTGAGACACCGTGAACTACCAGAAACATTCAGGAGACATAGTAGATGCAAGCAACAGATGCTGTATGATTCTAGCCCTGAAACCATTCTATAAGTGTATATCTATTTGGAATCAAAAGGTGAAGTTAACTCTGGAGTGGTTATTGACTGCCAAACAGAGAATTCTTTCCAAAACCTAAAGAGAGCTCTCTTCATGAAACTTAAGAGGTATTTGACCAGAGACACCAAATGTGGGAAGAGCATACAGGCTCAGATTTAAATATTTATGTGCTGGTAATAGCACCATAGCCATGGGTTTTAGAAGACATACTTCATTTTATAAAATTATCCCTAGTGTGCCCTTCCTCAGAAATTGGCAGCACCTTGGTAATATTCCTCTAATCTACTTTATCAATATATTTCAAAAATGTACTAGGAATTAAATACAAAGATTAAAAATAAGCTTTTTGAGTTTTATTCTTTGGTTTTGGTTTAGTATCTTGACCCATGTTAACTCATTTACACTGTAAAAGGCTGCTACATATAAATTATATGGCATCATATTCACTGAGTATGTTGTAAGGCAAAGGGAAGTCCTTTGTGTAATAGCAAAACTAATCTGTGTCATAGAGAGTGAAAGAAGAACGAGTGAAATTTGATCTCATTGCAAGATTAGTAGAAAACAGCTATTTGATGTATCTTTAATCTCTCAGATCAGAGCTCCAAATTCATATAGATACATTGCCAAATTGAGGCCAACTGTCAAAAGTTGAAATTCAAATTACTTGAGTGGAGATGAAAATCACATTTAGCAACAAGCTGAATGTAACCCCTAATGCATTACTATTATACAACTATAAACAAGTCCTAAAAAGTCAAATGTGCAAATTCCATACATATTTATGCGTGAGCACATATTTACTTTCTTCGCATATAAATGTATCTTTGCATACAAATGTATGCAAAGTGGAAAAAACATTTAAATGCAATAGTGCTAATATAGTATAATCAGCATAAAAATGTACTCATATACCTGTAATTATTGAAAACTTTCAGTCAAAAATTTCTGCAGCATGCTGGAAGCCATTAATAAATTTCAAAATGTTCCAAAGCAATGACAATTATTATAGTGCAAAAATGCAGTGTGGAACAACTACCACAAAGTGACCAATATAGAGGAGAAATGACATACCTTGCAAGAAAGCTCAAAGGTAAACCTACCTTTTATAAAGGAGTATAGCAATAACAATACAGATGATAAACACCACTGCAAGAACTGGTCCAACAACCCAAATCAAGCCTTCTTCCTCATCTGTAATTGGTTGGGGATCAAGATCCATTGACACAACAGGATCTGAATATGGACTTGTTGCATACATGGTCTGTAGAAATAAAAATAGTTCTTAATCAGAAAGCAATGCATTAATATGTTAACTATCCCACATCTAAAATATATGTATAGAAGGTAATGATGCAATGAAGACAGCAAACTGGAAATGCTATTTTTCTTGAAGGAAATACACAAACTTGCAAATTGAACAGTGTGTTGTTATTATCATTTTTATTTTGTGTTCCAAATATTAGAAATGACCTGCAGGAAAATCATGTAGCACAGTCCTCACAGAACGCTTTGCAACCTAAGCAGAGAATGAAAAACTGAATAGAACACTGAGAATTATAGCCCACCAGCTACAAATTTTTGGGTTTTGTTTTAGTTTCATACTGGTTTAACATTTTCTTCCTGTATAATATGAAAGGGTACTTGAGACATAACAAGACTACTATAGATAAAAATAAAGGAGACTGAATGTAGGAGGTTCCTTGAAAAGGGTCTTGCAATGATAGTACTGGTTTTGACCAGTCAAAAACTGTCTGACAGAATATACCTACACAAGGTGGAGACAACTTGAAGTTAAGACTGAAAAACAGGAGAATCCATTGTAGAATATAAAGGGAAGATAAACACTCATAGTTTCATAAGGATTAAACTAAAATTATGAACCAATGGAGGTTGTTGAAAATCTTTGGTTTACTACATGATGTAAAGCCAGCTAGCCTAGGATAAAACCCGTGATAAAGAGAATTCCTTTTTATTCCTGTCTGACCTGAGATGTTTCATCTGTGGCTGAGTGCAGAGTTAAAATTACAGACTGAAGAGGCTGAAGAGTCAGCCTGCTGAAACTGGATCATTTTAAGAAGTCTAAATTATAGTAAAGTCAGAAGTGCAAAATTGTTTGTACATATTTCTTGTTTGTGCTAGTGTGTATTCATCAGCATTAAGCTAGGATTTGAACTACAGATCTTGCAAAAGACTTAAAAACTTGATTCCATGGTAGATCAGAAATGTCAGCGAAGACAGAATAAGATAACTGGGAGAAGAGATTAGCTTCCATTTATGTTTGCACTGCATTCTGAAAGATGCCCTAAGCCAGGACAAGTGTTATCAAAGGAGACATTTTTTTACACTTCATTTGGCCCTGTTTTGGGCTCTGAGCTATGACAGTGTCTGGGTTTGAGACAGGATTAGGACTGGCAAAGCTGAGGCACTTACTTAGTGTTACTGAGCTAGCACCCATGCCAACAATCTCCAGTTATATTATAGCATTTTACTACACCTGGCATCTGGCACCAAAACCTCCCTATGTTTTATGTCTATGACCATTGTCTGGAAATTGGGGAGTCTTCACGTTCCATTCCTGAGCCACCCAAGTAAACTTATTTTTTTTTCCTCAGGTTTAGTACTCTCAAGAAATAAAAATGGTTCATTGCTCCGAGAAGAAACTCTTTGTATTTCCCCTTTTCTTTAGGGTGGACGGCAAAATGCCTGGAAAAAGATATAGAGGGATATTGAGTGTAACAGTGTAAACACTTAGTACCTTTTCTTCAATAAATAGGATTTTACTTTCAATTTTAAACCATCTTTTATTAATGAAAAATTTAAGCTCATTTATTATTTTAAAATTTTATCTTATTTTTTCCTTCCTCTTGATGACATTCTTAACATATTTATAGATTTTAATCATAGCTCTCCAGCTCCCATTTTACTAAGTTAAACAAATTCAGACCTTCCCATGACCTTTTTTAATTCAAGCTCTCTATTCCACCAATCAAGAGAGAAATTTTGCGCTCTCTGAATAAGAAGCCTTTTGTAAAATGCAACATCTGAATATCAAGAAAAATGTCCCTTTCAAGTTACATCTGTAGAAACTATAATCCTAGAAGAAAATCAGCTATATATGCTGGGAGCTGATACACTGGAGCATTGAAAGTCATTGAAAGCTGAATCTGACACACCCTTAAATAATTCTTCACAGTCTGTGGCTACCTCATGCTACTCAAGCACATAAATGTTTCAGATGGCATGCTGAAGTGTCTTATTGATAGCCTAAGTTCAGTTATGCCTTTTGAAGTCTTTCAAGAGTAGGACCCTATATACATTTTGCTATATGTGTCAGTTCACAAACCTATTTCTTCCTGTTTTTTCATCCTGATTTCTAACAAAGCAAGACATTTAGGTCATTTATACCTTATTTAATATAAAAAACACAAGAAACTGCACTTGATATTGAAAAGATCCATTTTAGTACAGGTAATTTATGACATACAGATTTATGGCCTCTTAAATTTATAGTGAAAAGCTGTCTACCTTCTCCAATCTGAACCTTTGTGATGCAGCACCTTCAGAATTATCTGTCTATGCAGCCCATGTCAAAAAGTGAAAAGAGAACTTTTGATTTATGTTAGAGCTTGCAGGAGGCACTTTATTTTCAAATGAAGCTACGTGTCTAAAAGTATTCAAAGTGGAACTACCTCCTCATTGTGCTTAAGTAGGTACATTCCATTGACATCAAGAAAGCAATTGCAGCGTTATACACTGCAAGCATTTGACTAGAATTCAGATTATTGGTGTTGGAGTTTCAAGTGATTGAATCTGCAAATGTACCTGTCAGGTTAAGTTACAAATTAGAAACATACTGTATTACACACTGTATGCTAAAATGCTAATGTGTATTGCACCTTTCAAAAGTCTTACATCTGTCTTTTTTTCTTCTTTTTTAATATATTAAATGCATTAGGTTAATTCATGCATAAACAGATGTGACTACAAAATGAATTGTGTAAAGAGAAATGACAGCTCATTTTTTAGGTTTTTTTTTTAGGAATTTTCCCTACTATGGAATTATTTTCTAACTTTCTAATAATTTAGAGATAAAATTGTTATGGAATGAATGCAGCTAAAGAGGGTAGTTGGCCATGTCTCTAGTTCAATGGATCTTTCCAAGAACCCTGTATATCCTATACCATTATTCAATGGTAGCATCAAAAGACAGTTTTTAAATTCTTTTAAATACATAGAGAAAGATGCTGCTGTATAGATCATGTCTCAGAAGCTGCGTCCATGGTCAAAAATAATACACAGTGTAATTTTCAAAGGATCATGACACAGCCAATAAACGGTGACTCTTAGGTTTCAGTTATACACTGAAGTAATAGACAAAGGTGCAAACAGAACAGAAGAGTTCAAGGAATTAATGGGCATTGAGTAAGGAAACACTCACTTTAAAGATGCTCTGACATGTAATATTAAAAAAAAAGCTTTAGGGAAATGGAATAAGTGTTGAAATAATGCTTCTATGCTTGTGTAAGGTAATTTAGATATTGAAAAACATGAACTAACTTACAGATTCTGAGTGCTCCATTACAGCCAATACAAAGAAGACATATTCTTGACCACTCTGCAGTTGCTTATTCTCAAATCCACCATAATGCTTCTTATCCCCCAATGTGAATTCCGTGGGAAGAACTTCAAAGTGAGCTGCAATATATGGCTTTAATTCAACTTCCCTCCCAAGACGAATGCTTCTGCGCTTCCTAGCTATCTCCTTAAGCAGCTTTAAAATGAAGGAAGGGAAAAAAAAGGGGGGGGAGAGAGAGAGAGCAAGCATGAACAGAAAGATAACTGTAAACAATTTTAACGTAACTTATTGACAGTGTAATGAGAAAATTTAATGCATGACCAGGAACTACAAAAAACCAATTTATCCACATTTCATGGAATATATCAGTATCACTAAATCAATTGCAAAATCTTCCAAATTCTTGACATTCTTGTCAGGATAAAATACTAGGAGGCAATTGCAGCGCTCAGACTACAAACATAAAACAATTTTTAGATACTGTTGTGTCTAGGAGGAGGTTGGGAGAGGATAAGAAAACAATCTATTTTCTTTGGGGACATATAAATACACATAACCTATTACATATTATCTATCTATCTATCTATCTATCTATCTATCTATCTATCTATCTATCTATCATCTATCTCTACATTGAGTCATAGAATAGAATCATAAAATCAATTCCATTGGAAAGGGCCCCTAAGACTGATTCCAGCCATTAATCTAACACTGCTATGCCCACCCTTAAACCATGTCCCTAATTGCCAAAACTACACATCTTTTTAAATACCTCCAGGAATTTAAAAGTGACTGAATCACTTCTTCTGATAAAAAAAGCTAAAATTTACATCAGTACAAGATTAGATGTTAGGTTCAAACTTGGAAAACATACACTTACTAATAAAGGAACTTAATCTCAGCTAGTATAATATGTTGATTAATTACTTATTTAATCAGACAAATGCTTCTTCAATACCTTTTTTTGCTTTACATATACTGGTATTCCACAAAAATTAGTCTGATTTGATTACAAGGAGTCTGAACTTCTCCTGTGTGATAAATTATGACTTCTAAGGTCTCTTTATGATTCCCTTTGTTATTTGCTTATGAAAATTATACGATATCCTGTAGTCTTATAGTTAAATCACAGATTTTTCTAAGTAGTTTAGTCTTTTCAGCACACTAATACTTCTAATACAGCAGATTAGCACAAAATTCATTTCTAGAGAAGGAGAAGGAGACAAATCTCTGGAGTGAGAAGTAGATAAAAAAAAGATACTAAAATCCAATCTTAACTATATGTATTAATTTCAAAGTACGTTTAGTCAGGGAAGTTCTCCACAGAATCATGGAATCACAGAATATGCTGAGTTGGAAGAGACCCTCAAGGATCATTGAGTCCAAGTCCTGTCTCGGCACAGGACAGTCCCAAGAGTCATTCCCTGTGCCTGAGAGCACTGAACTCTGTCAGGCTGGCGCTGTGACCACTTCCCTGGGGAGCTGTTCCAGTGCCCAACCACCCCCTGGGTGAAGATTCTTTTCCTAATATCCATCCTAAACCTCCCCTAACAATACTTCAGACCATTCCCTCAGGTCCTGTCTCTGGTCATCACCGAGTAAAGAGATCCATGCCAGCCCCTCCACCTCCCCTCACAAGGAAGTTGTAACTGCACTGGAGTCTCTCCTCAGTCTCCTCCAGGCTGAATAAACCAAGTGATCTCAGCCACTCCACATATGGCTTCCCCTCAAGGCCCTTCACCATCTCCAATGCACTCTTTATTTAGGCCACAGCTTAGTGACCACACCATTTTGTCTCCCTTCACGGTATCTTGTATTTTGCAATTACACAATTAACAATTGCAATGCATGTTAAGCAACCTAATATTCACTCTGCTACTCAGAAAGGAGCTTTTAATACTGAATAATTTGATAACCCTTCTCACTGACTAAATTTAAGGTTACAGATACAAACGAAAGGAAGTAGTGCCACTTGAATCCAGGCTTCCTTAACATTGAAGGCATTTGGATGTTATACCTTCAAACATCTATGCAGTAAACTGCTTTCCAGCTCTAATGCCGTGTCTGTGCCCTGTTGCAGAGATTTTACATCCATTTTACCTCTATCAATTTCAATGCCATGACACAAAAGCTGGTACAGTGCAATGGATCCCCTGAGCAAAAAAGAACTGGCCATAATTTGAGACTAGAAATCATTATTCATTACTCAAGGACACTATTCCAATCAGCAGTCCATATTTCTCTTTCATTCTTCCTAAACAGTTTAATGAGCAGCTAGAGTCTATTTGCGTCGTATAAAAATGAGGGCAGCAGAGAACTGTAATATTGAAGAGACTTCCATTTAGTTACTTTATTGAAGGTGACTCTCACATCTGTTGGTAGCTTCCTATGCCCTGGGAAGAGTTACTAAATGCAGAACATGAGGTAGAGAATAATCAAAGTTTGTTCCAGGTTAGATCAGCCCTTATAGGATCTGCTGAGGGAAGCACTATGAAAAGTTTATATCTGTATGATGCCACATTTTATAGCAATGCCTATGCAGAGGGCTGAGCACTGGCTATCTGGAAGTCTGCCAAAACATGAAACTAAGTGTTGGGGTAGTAACAGTGCACGCTAGCTTAAAGTCAGGAGTCACAAACAAAACAGCTCTAGTAGAGGTGTACAGCTTGTGCTAACCCTGAGGGTAACTGATACTTCCATGCACCTCTTCCACTGGAATTAAAGTTGTGGGTCTGCCTCAATTAAATTCATTGTACTTTATCATATGTTTCCAGATTACAGTGTATTTATAATTTAGATTATAAATAACTCATAATAAAATGTCAAAGTACGGTAGGAGTACAGCAATCAAAATTAGATTAAGATTGAGAGGCAAAGAAAAATGTTTGATCTTGATAATTTCTCGCATTTGAAATAGTAACAGAAAACAAATATATTGAAAGAAAATGTAATGATGAAGTATAGTATTAGAGTGATCAGGAACTGAATTTTGGCTATGAATGCTAAAAGTTAGTTAGCCTGAGACAAATAAAATTAGTTAAACTTTTCAAAGGTGGTTATACATCACCTAAGGCCAGTTGTGTTTGTGTGTAGATAAAGACTTTGTAACATTGATTACACATGACTGAGTAGGCCTCAGGTGAACCTCCAGCCTCATTAATATTTCATATGGAAATGGGGTTGTTGCCAAATATCATTACTTGTTCATCTATCTCCTATTGTAAACTATATACAGATTTCAATAAAATTACTGAATTCATTTAAGACTTAACATGGCAACTTTTATTTAGGTTTTACTGCTTACAGATCTAAAGTAATCCTAGTAGGTAATACTTACTGCAAATTATATTTTTTTCTTTTCATTTATTTGCATGATGTGTCTATTTAAAGTCACTAAACCATGATATTAAAAAAAGAAATTTTGAGTTAGTAAAAAAGGACTGTATCTCTAATAATTTTGTTTTTTCAGATACCAAAGATCTAGTTCATTATCTGCTATTTTAAAACTATCTTAGTTTCTTTTGGAGCTGAGGTTCAAGGAGCAGGAAGATTAGGCAACTACAATAAGGCTGAAGAGTCTTTTTGGACTGCTCAGTTATGCAATGGAGTTATACTCAAGAGCTGTGTTGTTAGCAAATACTTTCCTTCTGTCAATCTACAAAAACTGTTTGGAACATAGTTCTTTGAAATATCTATTACCCAACCAATTCTGATACCAGACACATACCTGACACCATACCAAAAATATAAATATGTACATGTATCCTCACTTGATCATCAGGAACTATTTGCTCAGAGAGTAGTGGTTTTTTGAAGGGGCGGTGGTGTGTTTTTTTATTTTTTGGTTTGTTGGGGTTTTTTGTTGTTTTCTTTTTATTGTTGTTGTTGTTGTTTTTTTGTTTGTTGGGTTTTTTTGGGGGTGGTTTTTTTGTTGTTGCTGTTGTTGGCCTTTTTGGTTGTTTTTTCTGTGTGGGGGTGTTGGTGTTGTCGTTGTTATTATTTTTTTCCAAATGTATTTATTGTGGCACTGTGTTCACAAACTTGTCAGAAATAGCACACTTGATAACATGCATACTTTCCAAAGCTGGAAGAAAACCAGTCTTTTAAGTAATAGAACCTGAATGAGTTAGCATGATATGCAGTTGCTGCCTGCTTTTAATGTTTTTCCCTGCTCAGCTCTTGCTATATGTATTGGTGGCAATTGTAAAAGATATATCAAGGGGTTTAGTTCTTTATCAGAAATAACTTCATTTTCCAGTCAATGCATATCTTATTTCTTCCATCATTAATTCGACAGTGTGGTCTCAACTATATCGATAGAGGTGGGAAACAACCCATCCTGACACAAATATTTCTGAATTAATAAATGCTCTTTATCAATCTGTTATACCAACTAAGGCAACACAACTTGGAGGATGATTAAAATGACCCTTTGTTATGAGAATCAGCAGGAACCATAGAATTCAATTGCCAGAAAGTTCAATGTCATCTGGCACCTATCCTTTAATCTATTAATGCTGCTGAATGTGACTACAGACTTTGGATGTTAAAAGTGGGTGGTAATACTCAATCAGTTTCCATTACTGTAAAGATGTGGCTGTCAGAGTTTTACTGTTTAACTGTATTTGATGTCACCTATGACTATGATCATGAGCTGATGGCATTTACAATCAAAGTTCTTTTAAAAGGAAGAAGTTAATAGATCAAAGTGAGCCATTGCTGCAATTGAATGAAGAGAGATGATCACATAAATGAAACTGGTCAAGAAGAAACATAGGGGTGAATCAGTTAGCCATCATGCCTTCCTCTGAACAGTTGTTTTTAATATTCTGATTAAGGATTTACCTGTTGTTGTGACAAGGACTGAAATAATTCCATTTATATTTTGAACACTTTCTACAACACTGTTAGCTTGGTGAAGATCTTTATTTTCCCTATATTTTGGGGCAAATTTTGAAATTTATATCCATTTTGTCAATTGCAGGAGAGAAAAGAATATTTATGCTTGCTCACAGGTGATCAATACTTCCCAGTAGATGTGTTATGGAGAAGCATATGGTGAGGTTAGCTCTGTAACATAAATCTCTTGAATCCACCAAGAGAAAATAGAAAAATAAATTGATACAGTCAAAAGAACACTCTATCAGGAGTGAAAAAACCTGATTTTGGTCTTTGAATTGCAGACATATTACATGTAGAAAGTATCACAGCATTTGAATGTTATCTAAAATCTTGGCCAGATACAATGAGAACAATAATAACCCCATCACCTCTTTTTTGCAAATGTCTCTCATAGGGGGCACTTGAAAGAGTTTTAAAATCACAAAAATTAGCATTACTACAGATTTACAGATTGAAAGAAGAAGGATAAATTTGCATGAGCTATACTGTCCTTCAGTAAAACAGAAAATGGGGTCAATATTGTATTTCCTGGAATTATTACTATAGCAATAATATAACTGAATTGATTTCTAGCAATGCTGGGTTTATTTCTAAAATGAAAGTAATTCCTCCCATTGGATTAAGGTCATTTACAGTTTCAGACGATGGCACAATGTTGCTCTTTCCTTCCTTGTTCATGCATTTATTTCTGATCACAAACTGTTGGTGGAATGGAGACTATGTCTCACTAGAAGTATTACAGTATATGACAATGGCGTAAAAACACCACCAGAAGGTCAAATGTTAAACTGAGGTGCAAATTGCAATTTAGCATTTGTTACAGACTCAGTAAACACCCTGGTAGTGAACCAGACCTTTATTACAGTTCATATTGTTGGTGATTAAGCTTTTGCTGACAAGTCATTTCACCTCCTGCACTTTTGCATCACTCTTTACAATAGAAAAAGAATAAAATATTACTGTCAACAAATATAAGACACTGTGCTCTTTATTTCATCTTAATGTCTTTACAGTCTTCTCATTTAAGTAATCTGAATTTTTGTTTTAGTCTCCACAGGCTAACACAAATATAAATATAAAGTATCCTGACAAAACTTTTAAAACTGGTGAGTTAATTACCTAAAAGAAGAAAGACTGCTTCTTTAATAAAGGAGAAGAAAAAAACTCCAAACTGTATACAGTACCTCATCTAATTCCATTTCATCTGGACTCTCCCATGGTTTGATAAACTTTCCACGAGACCTCTTCAAAGGCACAATAACGATGTAATAGCCTCTGTAAATGACAAAGTTGGACAAAAGAGAAGGTGAATAAAAAGGAACAGATAAATTAATGGAGCGGGTCTGTTCAGAGGAACTAAAGAGAAAAGTGGTATTTTGAGAATAAACTTCTGCACATTAATATGTCACTGCAGTCTTCCAGACATAGCTGTAAACATTCACACTCTTGAAATAACATCAATTGTAAAGCATTTGACAAACAACTGGCACCAATTACCTACCTTTTTGTGCAAACATATAAATATTTATAAAAAACTTTAATTACAATGTACTAAAATGCTGACTTGAAATACAAGAACCATAGGTTATGTGTGCCCTGGCACCATCACACTGAAACAAAACCCCAAAGCCCTAATTTGAAATATATTACCATATATTTAAATCTCAATTACCAACCTATCTTCTCCCATTTTAATGTATAATCAAAATAATAGGTTTAAAAAATTTACTTTTTAATGCCAATATCATAATAAAGAGAAAAGAAAGCAATGAGAACATACACTGCACCCATACTCTCTTTCCTTTTGATAATCAAATGCCATTAGCTCTATCTACATAAGTATCCTGTTCACAGTCATAGGTAAGAGAGCTTGATATAAACTCTCTTTATATCTAGGATTTGCAAATTATATATGTCAGTTTTGCTCGGAAATATTTTCATAATAAAATTTTCTTCTTCCCCACCCATGGAGACTACTAAATTGTATTTTCTAATGTGATGGAGATCTGCTGTTTTTATTGCTTACTTCACAAAGCCTGGATATGTGTCAGGCAGATCCATAATTTCACACTAATGTGAGGGAAGAAGCAGTGGAATCACAACAGCAGGACATTCAGGGTAGTATATATCTTCTTGATAAACACACTTGTCACAAAGTCAAGTTCTCTCCATATCAGGGGAGAGGGAAAGAAACGTTTTCTTTGTTTCTAGTAACAAAAGCTTATTAAGGTGTTTCTGGGTCTCATTATGGAAGAAAATTTTAGTGTCTCATGGGCCATCTCTTGCAGTCTGCTTTTTTTTTTAAAAACCCATTCAACCTTCTGCAAAACTATTAATTTTACTCATGAAATGCAGCTGAAAATCCTAAGTAATAAACAAAGCGTCTACAGAAAAGGAGCTGCCTAAATGCTGGCTCAAAACCATCTCAGTCTAAGCCAACACTAAACTATAATTTTTACCATACCATTGCAAGCCATTGATCCATTTTAATGATCTCCTCTTATTTAAATCTCTTTCCCATAAAAGAAATGTAACAAAACCGTAGGTTTTCAGCTCCTATAGAGATTATGTGTATTCATTAATATTTGTGTTAAGAAATTTGAGGAAATTTTCTGTGGAAATGCTAAGCTCCAACAGGAGCACTGGAAAGCAGCATTGCCCATAGATTTTTAACTAGTGTCCACTTGCTGTATTCTAGTATTTTAAAAAACATCTGTGGCATGCATTCTTATAGAGACAATTTTATAAATAATCTTTTAAAAATATTAAAACTGTAAGGCTGGTTGTCCCCAGGTTTTAAACCTGCATTGGTCTATTAAAAATACTTTGAATTGTAAATCCTAGTAAACACTGACTGACATAACCTTTCTTTAACAGATGTCTAAGAATCAAGACAAAAAGAAATGAAAACTTGCCCCTCTATGTCTTTCAAACATCAAAGACACATACTTATCCTTTTCCTTTTCTTCATCTTTTTATTTTTTAAGCTAACAGAGCATTCATACATTTTTCTTTTCAATCAAAGAACATCCGACACATAATTGTAACTTTTCCACTCTTTTTCACTTCCCTCATGAAACTTTGAAAATCTACTAAGACTTTCAGTACACACAGAGTATTTTAACCTGAAAGAATAAGCAGATAAATAGTAAGCAAAAAAATAAAAATTTTTACACTAATATGCAGTGCTGCAAATTGTGAGGGACAATAAAGGTCTGTGATTTTCAGTGAATTGTGCAAAATGTAGCATCTCCTGAAAAACGTGTTTTATAGTTTACTTTTTTATTTGCTTGTTTGTTTTTAGGTTGGAGGTTTTCCTGGGGGAGAGGAGGGAGGAGGATGAGAAAGAAAGGGTTTATTTGGATCTTTTTTTATCTACTGTAATTGAGTATTTGAGAGACCAAACTCTTCCACAAAACCCTGTTTTTACTTAAGACTTTTCAAAGATGTAAGAGATTTGGAGAAACATGAACTGTCCTTTACCCATAAAAATTGCTTAGGAAAAAGCCCACAATACTAAGAGAAAGAAAAATTAAGAACTTGCTCCCTTGAGATGAGCAAAAGAGATGTTTTTACTAATCATAAGGTGAGCTCTGCACTAATTTCTATCCTGTATCACCATCAAACGTTGATAAATACTACCTTCTTCAACTACAAATAGTACAAAGGCTTTTATAACATTACTGTCAATCTCATTACCTATTCTACATTAGAGCAAACTATTACCTGTTTCACTTTGTGTGCAATTAATACTATTGAAAAATTCTCAGTACCTCATTGTATGCTAGGGACAATCCTCAGCATATAATGTACCAATAGAGGAGCAGCATGTCTAAAAATGTCAACATGACTAATACATGAAATTATTCTTCCCATATAAAGACTAATGCAGAATAATCTTACTTATTTTATTGGGGCATCAGGTCAGACTTACTGTTCAGTATATACTTGCTTTGGTATGCTTGCTCCAAGGGTCAAGTCAATCTTTGTTGTTGTGTTTTACTTTATCAAGCCTGATAAAATCTTAGAAAATAGATGCAAAAATAGGAGATACATTATTTGCAAAACTGGCAGTTGGACCCTATAGATTTAATATACCTTTTCTGATGTCACTTAGCCTCTTAAACTTTTTTACACTATATAAAAAGAAGGCAATTGTCTCTTATTCCAGTGCTATCTTCTGCTGCTGTTAGATCAGCTATCCTGCACATTTTTCTCTCTGTGAATGCTCTGCCTCATAAATCTTTTTTGACTCATTCCATCTTCAGTCTTCCTTAGCTGCATTTGTTACTGACCGCATCTTACTCAATCTAATGATAATGACTACATTTTACAGTTTTTCATCCTTTTAATGTTTCAAAGTCATTTATTTCTTGACCTTACCTGCCTCAAAATCTTCAGTCAGTAATGAAAAAGGGGGCAGCTTTCTAGAAAGCTGTAAAAATCCACCAGGGAGACAAAGTTGAATTCCCGTCATTTAGTGACTGGCTCATTTTCCTCCCCATTTCCTTTACATTACATATGGGAACCTTACAGATCAACAAGAATCACTATAAGCAGAGCAATAACACTTATTGATTGTATCATGCTTCATGTTTTCCTGGCAAATCTTTATTGTCTAACCTTTCTAAACCCTGCTGACCATGTGCTCTCAGATCTTTAGTCCTGTTTCTGTTTAAATTTCAACACCACCTTTTTCCTTCCAAAATCTATGTAACCTCTGGAAAACTTCCAACTTTTTTAGCAAAATCTCCTGTTTTCTTTCTGAGACCAGTGGAGAGGACAAGGTATTTTTATCCTGATAAAAACTATCAGAAATAATTACTCTGAATTAATCTAAGTGCAATATCAATTCTTTAAAACTCAATATAATTCTTGAGTGACTGAGTCTGATTACATCAAGGAGCTACAGCAGGGTAGTTATGCACTGATGAGTATCCACTCTTTTTGTGATGATAAATTGTTCAAAATACAACTGGTTTTCTGCATCCCTCATTTTGCAGTCCGTGATGAAACAGAAAAGTACTGTGAAAAAAATCTGCAAACTGAAGGACAAATCAGTCTTTATACAAGTCTTATATACACGGCTATGAGACAAACTTAAGAGTTCTAGTTGGAACTGACATACAGCAATCATCTGTTCCCATTACTTTACCACTTCAGGGTTAAAGTTAAAACAAATTAAGGGCATCATCCAAATACCTCTTAAACACTGACATGCTTGGGACATTAAGCACCTGACTAGGAAGCCTCTTCCAGGTTGAAAGCACTCATAGTAAACAAATGCTTCCTAATACATCTGATGCAGCTCCCCTGATGCAGCTCTGAGGCATTGCCTCATGTTCTATAAATGGATCTCAGTAAGAAGAGATCAGCAGCTCCCTCTTCACTTCCCCTCCTTAGGAAGATGCAGAGAGCAGGAGGGCAGCCCTTAGCCTTCTTTTCTCCAAACTAGACAAGCTCAAAAACCTTAGCAGCTCCTAACAGGATATTCCTTTCAGTCATCCCATCAGCTTTGTTGCACCCTGTTTAATGCCCTCAAGGGCCCTTATAACAGAATTTGACATTTGCTCTTAATTTTCATGCCACTCATGACTGCCCAGTGTTCCAATCTATCTGTATCCTTCTGTAAGCCCTCTTGTCCCTTGAGAGAGTCAACAGCAACCCCCAGTTTACTATATCAAATATTACACTGATATTCAGTCAAATACTACTACAGAGTACTGCAGTCTCTGTACTGTTATAAAGAATAAAGCCATGGTCAAACATCAAGAGTGAGAACAATCATCTCTCTGGAGCTAAAAACAATGGTATGTCATTGATTCACTCACTTTATATTCTCATTTGAGGGTACTTCTGGAAGTTCCACAGTTATCATGCCATCCAAGTTGGTCTTTCCAATGAAGACTGGCTTTGTGCGAAGCACGTCGGGGGCTGTCTTTGCGGTTACTCTGTGCTGAAGACCCCCAGCACTATTCCCTCTGTTTGTCAGGACAAATGAATATGATGTCTCTGGCTTCAAGTTTGTGATCAACTTTTGAGTAGCACGTCCATCAACCTCCATTTTCCCGTCATCATAAAGGATCTAAGTTAATAAACATAAGTAGTTTTGGTTATTAGGAGAGGGCAAATGACACAGTCACACTGAATTCAGGAATCAACCTACCTATAAATTTAAATAATAAATAAATTTAAATTTATTTGGGTATTTTAGGGTGTAAAGCAGAACAGAATTCACCACTGAAAGTAAGCGTCTCAATTTCAGGGAAAAAAAAAAAGTACTACATTAATATAAAGCAATGTAAACACTCCTGCACTCCTGAAATCCAATTTCACTTTTTCAAAGTAAGCAGCTTTTCTTGAACCCAGAATTTATAGCAAGGTACTCTTGTTACAAGTATCTTGATTTTTTCATTCACACTCCTTATTTAGAAAGGTTTTTGTACCATTTAGTTTTTAAAATACTGTTCTTCACTTGCCAGTGCCTGAGATGACACAAGTGATTAAGAATGAAGCAGAAGAAATTCCAGACAAGACTGCATGTTACTCTGAGTCTCTGTATCTGGATAAAGCTATAGCTAGTGGAGTAAAAGAATTGCAAATCAAAAACATACTGTTGTACACTGAGGAGGCAAAACCCAAAATGGTACTCAACTGCATTCTTTATTGAAAGGACTAGAAAAAACCCAGAAAAAATATTTTGTTCCACTGTTTTCTTTAAATTACTGTAGTGGTGAACGAAAAATTAGTGATCTGAGAAAGAACAATACACCTAATACATATTCATGATTCATGTTCAGTAAGCAAATTAATCAGGTAAATACATTGTTTAGTTTCTGTCATTTTCTCTTGTACAAATGGAAAGTTACTTACTTTGAAAGGCAAAGCTGAATTGTAGTTTTCTGGAATTTCCCAGGACAGCAAAACAGAAGTCTTCATTACTGCTTTAACATGAAAATTTTTTGCAAACACTGCTGGAAAAAAAGAAACAATGTATATAAACAACATCTTGGAGCTTAGATCTTCTCATTTTTCCACTGCTACTTGGGAGTATTAGTTTTCCATTTAAGTCAAAAATCACCAAGAATTCAATTCTCCTACCTGTTTTTTCATATTTAAATATCACATTTAAACTCCTTCTCACTCTTATCCAGTGCAACTCAATACACACATTTTCCTTACCTGAAAATGTTGTGAAGAAGTTAGCCAGAACTTGCTTGGCAAGGGACAACTGAATTCTAAGGCATCCAAAACATATTAAGATTTATATACTTTACCTTTTGTGTTTGATGAACCTATTTTTATGAATGGGCCAGTCAGTTTTTATTATACCTTCAAATACACTGATATCCAAAGACCGATACTCCTTAAAGGTCAACGCCATAAGCAGACAAATCCTACCTTGATCCACGGGTAGTGTCCTGAACTGGACACTTGGACTATATGGACCAGGCCCTTTGCTTGTGTGGGCACGTACTTTTACATCATAAGTGGTATCTGGTTTTAGGCCAGAAAGTGTCATAGTGGTATCAGCAGGAACAACAGGGAGTTCAACTGGCTGGTAAGCAACATTGATATCTCTGTACAAGATGGTATATTTGGTGATAATGCCATTTCTTTCTGCCAAGAGTGGCATCTGCCAAGTTAATTGGACTGATGTAGAAGTAGAGCTTTCCGAGTGGAGATTTTGGGGAAATCCACTGGGTACCTCTTCAGGAACAGAAATCTCTTTAACCATCTCCTCCCCAAAGCCCACTTTATTTCTAGCTGAGAGCCTGAAGACATAAGAAGCTCCTTTGTGAATATCTGTGGCCGTGAAGTGATCTTCCTTCTCTGAGAACTCCATGGTTGTTAAGGTATCCATGTCTTTGCGACCAAACTTCAGGCGATAACCCTGCAGCGGGCCAAAAGTTTCCACTGGAGGATGCCACTGAATTAGAGCCGTGTTCATCTGTGTGTGGCTAATCACAAGCCGAGGTTTGCCTGGAACTGTAGCACAATGTTATTTAAAAAGGATAGATATAAACACAAGTGCACCTACAATTCTTGAAGCTAGTTTTTTTTTGCAGGAATAGGGATATATTTTCTCTTTCCTCATCCTCAGTTCCACATATGACTGTCCTAATGAACAAATAGTATCTGGCTCCTGCACTATTTAGTAATACAGTATAAGGAACTGCAACATTAGAGGCATTTTCTGCTTTTGTCTTCTTCCCTTACCATTATTTCTAAATACAGAGTATATTCAGAGGCACAGGATCTAGGAACACAAATCAAGAAGTAAACTTCCAACAAACGTCTTATCAATGGTCCTGTCTCACAAATACTTGTTTGTAAAAAAAAAAAAAAAAAAAAAAAAAAAAAGTACTGTTATAAGTTTTCATGTACTTAATCCAAGGCACATTTCCTGCAAATGGGAAAATAATTAAAGAAGAAGTATCAAGTTTCTAGATAAGTTTAACATAACTTTGTCTTTAAGAGTAAAAATGTAGTAGAATTCAGAAAGTCAAAACAACCTTGCCCTTAAAAATCATTACTACACAGGATAGAACCCTGTCATTCTAGTTTCCATACATAAATCACTTCTGCCTCCACCCTTTCAGTGTGCAGAGGTAACACAGTTTGGAATTTAGTATTTTACAGCATGGCTTATCACATACGATTTATTTTACAGCATGGTTTTTGCGCACATGAAATGGATTCCTTTTGAAGAAGGCTAAATTGGTAGCTTTTCTAAAACTTAACTTAAACTACATTTGGTCACAAACTTTAGTTGGTACCCATTGGTCTAACTGGTGATTTGTCTTTTAGAGAAGTTCAGACTGGTATGTGTCCAGTGATATGGGTATCGAGGGGGAATGGAACTGAATCAGTCCAGAGAGGACTGAATCCTAATCAAGCCAGAAGCATCATTATAGAATTTATATAATGTACATTTTTAAAGTCCCAATATGAATTTTCATTTACTGGTTCTATTTAATTGATTAATTATTTTTAATTTATTCATATCCATTTGTACACATTTCTTTTATATTTTCATTAATACCTCTATTTCAAAAAAGTCTTTTTCTATTATAGTGATTTATGTGGTAATGAAACATATCCATGACTATTTAGAAATTTGGTGCTCGTTCAGTACCAATGCCTGACAGGTCAAGAGAACAGAATAGTTTTGGGAGTAGTACTGCAATGACAACCCAGTCTTCAACAAAGACTAATTAGTTTCATCTGCATTCGTAGCCTTCCCATGTGAATGCAACTGCTGCACTGTGAGCTCTGGTTCCTGTATTTAAACACTTAAATAGATTTTATTACTTATCTTCAGTTCTCAGGCACCCAGCAAATCAGATTGTTATTGTCAGAAGGTCTAACTACCATTGCATAAAGAATTAGGAATGGGAAGGGAAGAATAGCATGCCTTGAAGAAAATTCTGCATTTAGTAAGCTCTTTCCTCATTACATCTGTCATGACATTGCTTCTAATTTCATAAGAATTATAGGTAGGTTTTGCATAAATTTTCCAAATTTCTTTAAATTTAAATGTAGAGTTCACCTGGCTGCATTATTGTGCAATCTTGTGAGTGTTTTCTCATATTTTCTGCTGCGTAAAGAATATCTCTCTGATTAGTTCTGACTTTTCCTCAATAATAACTAAAAGTCTTAATGGAACAAAGAGAAGTCTGTGAAGGCCTTTTGCAGACCACATTTTTCTCTGCATTCTAAGTAGTACCAGCACCAAGTAATAGTTTACCCAAAAAGAATAATAACCCTTCAGTTTTCTAGAGGAGAGATTATTGGAAAGAGTAACTAAATTATTTTTGTAATAAATTGCCTTTTGTTTTTTTGTTCATGTGGCAGACTTCATAATTAGAATGACATTTTAACCTCTGAATAACTACAGAGAAAGGAAGAAACTAATACTTGCTTTTGATCAGGGAACGAATAAAGTTTACTTATCCAATAAAATACCCTGTGACTATAATAGTAAATAACAATGGTCACTTTTTTTAATACTGTAAAGCCTATCTGATGTTGCAAAGCAGATAAATTTCTTTTTATTTCCAGACAGCTTTTAGTTAACATTTACTTTCAGTATGACTTACTTATGAATATTACAGTCTTCTAGGACAAATGACAGAATTCTGTGCAGTTGTATATACATTGTGTCACTAAAGAGCTCTGTCTAGAAATTTCTGATAATAATCTGAATTTTCCATGAGTGCAAAAGAAGTGAAATTATCAATAAAATAAAATATGTTCTCTGATCTAGTAAAATCCTTTTCCATTAGAAAAGAGCAAGACATCTTTTACACACCCCTTTGCAAGAGATATATCTGCAGCAATGGCTTGCCACCACTAGTAGAAGCTCACGCAAACTGCCTTTGCCAAATTACTTGAAATAAGTGTTTTCTGTTAGCTGCTATAAAGCACACCACTGTCTTAATATAAGCTTTCATTTCCTAGCTGAAATCTGTACTTCAAGATTGCTGTCCAGTATGAAAGCAAAAGAGAAGTAATGGACAAGCTATTGTCCTATGAGATTCTTCAACTATTGTGACACAGAAATTAAAGGTCTGATTAAAATCTTCATAAAAATTGTATTATACCGCTGACTAGTAAGTCTTCATTTTTATCAAGGTCGTGTTAATTATACATTTTTTAATTTCTGCCCAAAGTAATCTAGTAAGTACTTTGATTTAGAAATGTTCAGTAACAGTTTTTGTTCGATCTGATTTTAACAGTGAGGAAAGGAAACAGAACATAAGACAAAAACACACTCTTGAATAAAAATATCAGCTGTGCTCAGTGACTACACTAATAATTGAGTTACCATACTACAGGCTTACTTGGTGAATCTTTCCTGCCTAAAAATGTAAATTATACTTTTGTATCACTAACTGGACAGTTGAAGAGTTACTTATTGTCTCACAGAGTACTTTACAGAGAGCTTCTCTAATAAAAGTTCAAATATCTATTCTCCTTTCTTTTATGGATATAATCTCAATCAATCTCTTTCAAACTTTAGAAGTTAGACTAGAAAGCAGATCCTTCATTTTCTTTATTGTAGTATTCCAATAGCACCTTTCTAGGAAAAAAGAAAAAGGAGACTGAAAGTGAATAGGAGACTACATCACAGACCTACAGCCCTTTGATGTTAACGCATCATTCCTTCCCTTGTGTGATGCATTCTCACAGAAAGTGAGCAGGAAGCTCTTGGTACTGACTATAGTCAATGTCTCATTTTTCAAAAATCTGCATACAAATTTTTCTTACAAAAGCAGCTCAAACACAGTAAGCTGTAACAAAAAGTGAAGAGATATCATATAATCTGGAATGTATGAAGGGGCAGAATGGTAACTAGCTGTTAATCGCAAGAACAAACATCACTTGTTCACAAGTTTAAGCAAATGACAAGAACAGTGCAATATGAATTACATTTATAGACATGCCTCTGATTCTCCATTGCTCTTCAATCAAGTTCATATGGGACATAGGATTTGTTCTGTCTTTTTTAAGCAGAAGCATCAGAGTTCTTGGTAGCATGATACATGAACAGTCAAAAAGGACTGAATGCAGTGAAACTAAGTTTTGCAAGAATATTTCCATAACTTATGTTTATGTCTAGGTGCTAATAAAATCTCAATTTATATAACTGTATTAACCTGGGAATTTGTACAACTGATTAAACTGGGAATTGAGCTTTAAAAAAGAGTAATGGATCAAGGACCTTTTTTTCTTAAATCAAATTCCAATACATGACAGAAATATCATCTTTTTTTCTCAGAGTATGAAAATTCAGGAAAGATGAGAAGTTAGAGAGTATGTTTCAGCAATAGCCAAGAGTAATGACTAGAATGCATTCTAAGATCTGAAATGAAGCACTGTGCATCTAGCCACCAAGACTGAGATTTTTCCAAGGAATCTAACAAGAAAAGGTTATAGATGGTTTTGATATTAATACAAGATATGTCCTGCATTCAGTGATTGTTTTAAAAATTGAATCAATCACTATAAATACAAATATATAGACCTTTTGAATTTTATCTATTAGCATAAACAATATATTGTTATTCAGAGAACTTGTAATGGTGCTGTATGTGACTGTAATATAGTATCTTTACTGGCTGCACTACAAAACCCTGAAAACGAACACAATACCTACAGATTCTGAACATCTGTAGGTAAGCATGACACTAAACCTGGGTTAAGCTGTGCCACAGAGACATATTAAAAAAAAAAAAAATTGTTTCTCATATAAAAGCAGTTTGGTTCATCCCATCTGCGCTAACTGCTGTATTGGTTATGCAGACAGGATATCCAGCCTTTGATACCACCTATATCAAACACAGACTGAACACAGTGGCGGAATGAATTTTGCCCCAGTTTGTTCCTAAAATTACCCCTGAATCAATATGGGCTTCAGGGTTTCACAGGATGGAGTTTCATTCTGTTTTCCAATTCTCTGCTTGAATAATTACATTCTTCTGAGATAAGTTATAAATATCATACAGATAGGTTCTTTCAATGTTTTTACTAACAGGCAGCAGGGCTGCTACTTTCACGAAGATCATGAAAGCACTTTACAAGTTTTTCAAATATCCTTCTAAGCTGAGGAAAAATTTCAATTTTTTTTCTCTCAAAGAAGACACCATTTTTAGTCGAAGAGCTACTAAAAACTATGAAGTGACCTCATCAGGAACTAAGAAAGGGATAAAGGGAGTCACTGCCCTATTTTTATCTAAATAAATGAAGGTCCGAATACTGGAACAGAAAGTCCTATGTCCTAGAAACACTTTTCACATAACAGGAGATTTTCAAACAGTAAGAACAAAACAGTAGCAGAAAAAGCAAAGGATTCATTTAAAGCTCAATTTGTGTATAAGTATTACCTGCACCAGTAGTAGATACAAGTTTGGGTTTGCTGCGTGCTCCATCACCTTTAGTTGTATAGGCTGTCACAGTGAAAGAGTATGTGGTTTCAGGCTGAAGTCCAGAAATTATCATTTCCTAAGATGAAAGAAAATAAAATAAGAACAATTAATTTAAAATAGATTGTTCGCCAGGAGAATGCAGAATCCTTTAGAAACCCATTTATATTACGCTTTTGAGCTATTGGCAGTAATAGCAAGCATGTGAGTGCACCAACAGACTGAACTGTGTGAAATACTTGATAATGCCAAACATTTCTCTCACTTAAGCAATAAACGACAGCACACATCCAAACAGTATACCTCAGGTAGTTTAAAGCAAAAGGCCAAAGGCTTAGTGGTGTGAACAATGAAAAAAGTCTTCTGAAATACCTTGCCTGAGGAATACTACTGACATTGTGAAACACATGCACATGCAGAAACGAGAAACTCAGTTTAACTTAATCATTAACGGGATATCACAGGTATAGTTCTAAAATGCCTAGTAAGAAAAATGGGCACATTTACATGCACACTTTTTAAGTAATGATGGGTTTAGCTGAACAAAAAAGCCCTGTTACTTCCATAACACTTTCACCGCAACCTGGGTCACTGGGTAGACTGCACTGCTCAACACCTGAAAGGACTTCAGAAACAACTAGTCCCTCAGCTCTAAAATAACTATGTAAAACACCACTAAAAATCTGGTCAGGGGATAGATCTGATGGCCCTCAGATGACAGCAGCTCCTTAGCTAGAGCAAAGTAACAGCAACATCAAACTGTATATATGAGAGCAAGGGTGTATCTTTTCATATGTGTGTGTGCACACACGTATATGCACACAGAAGATGCTGAATGGTGTATGAGAAATGTACTAAACTTATGTCCTGCTACAGGGACTACAAGAGAAGTAAGTTTTGACACTCATAAAATAAATAAATCTTATATGTAAGTATAAAAGGACAGTATTTGGAGGTAACTGATGGGCCGGAGTCTCCAGCTTCCAGTAGTCCAGTAACCATTGGACTACTCCTTTGCATTTTCATATGGCTGAATGAACTTGCACCATATTTCAATGCTGCCAGAGGGATGGTGTATTTATACACCTAAATAAATAGCAAATGTGCAATCACACATCCCTCAGATGCAACAACCATGAAAAGTTAATAAAAAAATCACGGGCCAGACTATTCATAGTATATGGATTTTTCAAGATAGTGGATATGAGCTTAGTAAATGTGTGATTAGAATTCAGCATTGTATTTACAGTCAGTTATTAGCAATATAGAAATAATTAGGTAATGATCAGAATGAGTGGGCAAAATAGCTCAAGTAAAAAAAAAACAAAAAAACTCAAACAATAGAATAAAACAACACATAAAACCTACTATCAAAAGATCAACTTAGACTCTATCTCAGAATTTATTTGAACTGTAAGACCAAAATCAGTAAGAAAGACGTCATATCTTTCATAAGAAAACTGCACCTGGTACTACCAAAATTAAACTGTAAAAGGCAAAAAAACCACCACAAAACCACAAACAGAAAGACTTATGAAGACATTAGTTTCATCTAAAACAACCAGTACTTCATGGTGTAAGAGCTATGGCTGTATGTAACGTTTGAAAGTGTCATTTGGATATAGCAAACATTATTACTTAGGCATAAACACTGCAGAACATCTGGCTTTCCTGATAGCATGTATTTATTTTATACAAAAGAAAGCACAACTGACTTCTACTTTCAGTTACACAAAAAAAAAATTAAAATGAATACAGAAAAATACAAGTATTGGTATGTAACTCTGAACAACTTCTGTTTTATTTTTCTATCACCTTGTAAAGAAGAAATTGCGAGGCAAATTTAGTGACAGCCATCAAAGAGATGAAAACACAAATCAGTGCTGTACATTTTGGCATCATGCTAAACCCCAGAACAGGCAAGCAACAGTAACCCTACTCTCCCTGGGGTAAACAAACAAACCAACAAACAAACAAACAAACAACAACTCAAAACAATAAAGAAAAAAGGTGTCATGAGAGAAAACCCTTGATGTTAGGAACATGCATTTGTGCAAATGTCAAAAAAGCATCCTGCAAAACAACAACAACAAAAAAAATAAACCCAAAGAAAGCACCCAAAAGCCCCCATAACTGAAAACAAAACCATATAGTGCTACAAGCAAAGAAGCAAGACAAAAAAAAAAATCTTAACCAAAACACACAATGTTTTTTTGCCCAGTCAAAAAGTACTTACATGTTCAGTAGTATCATCATATTCCCACTAATTTACAGTAAAGGAAGTCGAAAGGAAAAACAAAAGAAATAAGGAGATTTGTAGCCTGGTTGAGATAAAATTTTCTTCTTTATAGTAAAATGAATATGAAAGATGTCTGAAAAAGTCATGTATAGTATGAATTATCCTTGTGGAATCACATTAAATTTGGTTAATGAAATCAGGCCAGGCGTTTTTAATTCCATTTTAATTCCATTTCTGTTTTCCCTAAAATCCAGCTACTTCTCTTTCACTGATAAATAAAAGACGTAATGAATCCTCTTGTACCATGTAGTACTATTTCATAATAGTTTTTTATTAAAAGTTACCAAGGAACAATTAAAGGCTACCTGGTTTATTTAAACAAATTACCAGGCTATATACTTCCATTTCCTAAACTAATTCAATGCATTAAGTTTTGAAACCACACAGATATTTTACCATCAAGGTCTTCATACCTGCACTAGCCTTGTTGACATGTATCATAGGAGTACTACAGGCAGGAGGGAGTGGTGGGAAGAGAAAGGAGTTGACTATCATTCCTGAAACAGTGGCAAGTGGGCTGGCCAAAGCCATACTTGACAAAAGAAGAAACACAACTTTTGCCTTTATGATATTTGGACTGTAATATCTCATCTGGTCTCCAGTTAATAACCTTCTAGTGTTTAAAATCATTTTAATCCCCTACCAGAGAAAGGCTGAAAGCAAAAATTTGCAAAAAGAAGAAGAGAACCAAAGCACACTAGTATGTTCTTTCCCTTCCAACTTCCTGATCTACTTTCATCTTTGTCTCCATTGAATTTAAACTGTCAGAACACCATGTTTTCCAAAATAAGAAAGTAAGTACTGGCAGCAAAGTCCTCCAGAAACAGACACAGTATTTTGCAATTAGGGTCATGAGCAAAATGCAGGTGTAGGAGACCTATTCTCCAAATAGGTCTCTGCAAATCTGAAATTCAGAACCAAAACTAAAAAAAAGGAAAAAGGCAACCCCCTGTAAATGTAAAATGCTTAGAAAACAGATTTTACTCTTGGATTTAGGTTAATAATTTCTTTTTATTTCCAGTCAATCCAGTCACAAACTGTGAGCTAGCAGTGAGATGCTTAGTGCATAATAGTTTCCCATAGAATGACCCCTTCCGTGTCAGGACCATTGTAAATCTTAAGTTTTACAGAGTGCTGGTATAACTCAATCAGTAAAATCCCAGTTTGAGAAACTTTTTAAACTGGATGTTTTCATTATCTCATATTCTCATAATTTCTAAAATAGATGGGAAATTTTGCAATATAAATAACCACACACCTATTCAAACTAAGTTCCTCATTTTATTGAAGCTCCTGATATGAATAATGGAAAGTATAATACCTCAGTGGTTTCTAAAGTTACATTAGAACATAAATTTATTGTGAAGTGTGTAGTAAGGTGTGTACAAGAGAGAAAGAGAGATTCTCTATGTAATCAGAGAAATACTGTAATATCAGGCTAACACAGGCTCCTAATGATCCTAGGCTCTCCACTGAAACACTGAAATAGGACATGGGTGGATCAGGCCACACACAGTTTACTACACTAACTCTGGATCAGATCACCCTGATGCTTTAGAACTTCAGAGTACACGTTGAGTCTCTTAAGGTTTAACGGAATCAGAACAATGACACAGCCTAGCATTTAGTGGCAGATCAACAGAGAAGAAAGTGTCTTGTTTTGGTCCAAGAACCTTTAAATCCAAGTGTTCTGAAAAAAAAGTTTTGGAAATAGACACAGAAAAACGCTAACTGCTAGACTGTTCAATAGAAATAAAAAAGACCCTCAACAACAAAAGGTAACTCTCAGGTTCACGAAATGTTTTCGCTGTGACCCAGGAAAGAAGGGAGCAGCCCAGTTACCTGTGCATCCGCCAGCATGATGTCTTTCAGCATGGGCTGGCCCTTTGGCTCTCCGTTCTCCATCCTCACGTAGTGCACCTGGTAGCCTCGTATCTGGCCGTGCTGCTTATTGGGCACAGGCGAGCGCCACGACACTTTAACAGCAGTGGAGTTGACAGCCTCCACCTCGACTTTGCGAGGAGGACCACTAGGAACTGGAACAACATCATGGGACAGAAGAGAATTACAGCCACCTGTCCCACCCATGCCTGACGCTTTTTTAAAGAAAGGGCAGACTCACTATGTTGTCTTTGAAGAATACAAATCATTCAGCAAATGAAGATGCTCAACAAATCTGCTCTACCTTTCAGTGAAAATATCAAAAAACATGACTGATGCAAAAAATGGAAGAAAAAGGAGTATTAGAGAAATAGAAAAACATGTAAAAATGTACAAAAGCCAAGGAAGATGCTTTGAGATTCAAAGCATTACAGTACAAAGAGAGATTTTAATCACTGAAATAATAATACTATAATAATAACAAAACCACAAAAGATTAAAAAAAAAGTTGCCCTTTTTTTTTTGTTTGTCAAGTTCTATGTTTTATTTTGGTTTGTTTTTTCCTCAGGATAAAAAGGAGGCTGATTACAAGGCTGTCTTCTGTCACTTTCAAGAATGGAAGAAAAGAAAATGTGTGGAGCATCAGTTTTCCAAGATCAAAAAACAAAACAAAAAAAAGCCAACAAAAAAAACCACAACCTAAAAAAACCCTCAAATCAAAAAGCACAATATGGAAGAAGAAAGCAGCTGAAAAAAAAAACCAAAAACAAACAACCAAAAAACCAAGACCTGAAAAAAAGTTTATATACATAACTGTTTAAAAATGGCAATGACTGTAAAATCAAGGAAAAGGCAGGAAGTTTTTTCCCTAGGAGTTATTTTTCATTAAAGGAGGAGCAAGAAGGATACGTATGGGCTCAAAGGAGCAGCAGATTCATGTCACTTGCAAAAAAATTTTCTCATTAAAAAAATACAAAAATACCAAATAGAAAAATGGTGTAGAAAGAACAGTCTTTGAATAAAAAGCTCAAAGGGTGAAAATATCTGGTTATATTCGGGTAAAAAAAAAAGAGGAGCAGAAAAAATTACTGTTAGCCTATACAAAAGACAGCAGATGACAGAGTCATAGAGGTGCAAACTGATGTAGTGGAGGCAACATACCATCTTCATCTGTCCGAATCAATACTGCTAAGCTCTCTGGGCCAGGTCCAACATCAGTGTGAGCAGTCACAGAGATCCGGTACTCAGTCCACTTTTCCAGCTGTTCCAAAAGGTACTGGGTACTGTCCGAGGAAATTCCCAAAATTTCATGGGGCTTGACATCTTCTCCATCAATTCCAATGTACTTGATGGAGTATGCAGTGATAATGCCATTCTGTTTTTCCACCGGTGGAGGTTTCCAACTTACCAAAATGCTAGTGGAGCTGGGGCTTGTGCAACTAATGTCTTGAGGAGGAGCTGATGGCTCTAATTTCAGTAGTGGGTAAAAGGAGGATTTGAGTGGAAGGATAGAAGTGATTGAAAAAAATGAACAAAAAGAAAAAATAAACATAAATAAAAGAGAACCAAATGAAAATAATAATTAAACAAAAAAAGTAGAAACTCAAAAAAGCAGAACGTCAGATAATCATATGCACCTTGGCTTATTAACATGAGGAAACTGAAAATGAACAGGTGAACTAAACGGTGAAAAAGGATGTAGGGGAAATATATGAAAATGAAGCCTCAAAATAATATTACCTACCTGTAATTAAAATTCTTCTTGAAATAAAACAAAAACGTGATACCTCTATGACTACTGATCTATCATTACAATCCTTGCAATTAGTGCAAGCTGTAATAATTTAAATAACATGACATGTATTTACTTACAAATTTTGACATCCCCTTCAAGTGGCTTTACTTTCCTTAAGACAGAAAATCTTTAACAAAACTCCTAAAAACTTGCAATAATTGCTAGAAATTGCTCCATAGGTTGCCATTTTTGCAGCCTTTCCACTCTCATAAACAAATTACTACTCTTTTTGATTTTTTAATGAGTCTGCCTGACACAAGTTCAACCATAAATTACATTTAAATTGAAAGCATTTACTGAAACATTTATTGTAGCTAACATACTATGAGCATGCAGTCCATAGAAGATGATGAAAGTCTTAGTCAAAGATTTACCTACCAGGAAAAAGTGACAGGCTTGTTGATTCTGACTGTAACTTGTACTTACCCTAGATCAGCTGTCAGTTTTATTTTTTTAACTCCTCTTGGAGACACCTTTGCTAGCAAAGAATTAATCCTACCAGTAATGTATATTACTTCTACGGAAAAGAAAAAAATCTACCCCAAACAACATGTAAAGAAAGCAGGTATTCATTTTATAAAGTGAGTTTACAAGCTCGTTTCTGACTTTGTTTCATCTCCTGTCAGCATCACCAGTCTTCCAGAGCAGAAATGCTCACCTTTACTCATTTGTTCTCAAAGGAGTATGTTAGCATATTTACCTTCCCCAAGGTTCAGAGCATCTAAGCATTGATGTCATTCCACTGCTTTCAGTGAGGCAAATCTAGTACTGAAAGTTAGGTACACATTTATCTGCTTAAATGCACTTTGACTTACCAAAATCTATGCTTACTAACAGATCATTCAGAGCACCAAAAAAGGAGCCATAATTCAAACTCACTAGCAGAAGAAGGGGATGTGAACTCCTTTCCTATTTCTGCCTCCTGTCTTGTAAGAAAAACATAAATTTTGTGTTCAAGATCTTTTTTCCCCTTTACATCCCCCTCTCCACCTTTTCTTTCAGTTTCTTAAGGGAAAAAAGAAACAAACGGATACTTATACGTACTTGTAATAGTCACATCTAACAAAATTAAAACAACAGAGAAGGCCCAGGACCCTGCTGTGACCTACTGCATTTACACATGTATCCTTTGGTTCCCTACAGTTCTTTCTACAGGGATCAATGGCTTTTTACTCAGTATGGTACACTGCTCCTCCAAAGGGAGGATAGGAGGGAATTTACTAGAATTTCAATTAAGTAGAGGAGGTGGAGGGAAGAGCAGATGAGAATTAACACATTTTAGGTTATTTTTATAGACTAATTCAGTAATCAACTACTCAAAAGAAATAGATCCCCTTCTACCATTAACTTGTGCAGGAAGTGAAACACATGTAAAATGTCCCTTAAGGGTCTTACAAAAAAGAAATAAATCCCTGCAGCATCTCCCACTGATACAAAGATGAAAGGCAGTAGCACATTCTGGTGAACATTGCTAAAAAAATCACAGAAGTTTATTAATTTTTAATCCATTATACTCTGAAAATGCAAAATATTGCACTTATGTAACTGAGGGTAATTTGAAGGCTTACTTTAACCAGTTTTATTAATGCATATATATTTTTTCTTAACTAAACATTTTTTTAAAAAACAAATGTAATATTTGCAGCAAATAACTTGGATCTGACCACTGAAATCAACTGGATTTCGCTACTGAAGACTCGAGGCTGAGATAAACATAATATATTCTTATATGCAAGAAGAGAAAATGGCAATGTGCTTATATAAGGAACACACAGCCTTGGCTCCTAGATGTTTGATTTGCAGGCAGTCTAAGCAATCTTCACCCAATATAAGATAATGACCACTCTGAATAGTTGAAATGGGTCCCAGAATAAATAAATACCTATTTCTTAATAAAATTATTCACTCTGAATTACTAAACTGAAAAATTGCCTTGCCACTATATCTAAAACTAACCTTGTGTTACATGCGGTTTTTTGTGCTTATTCCAAGTGCCTTAGAAATGCTTCAGAAACACATTTAGCTTTGCTTAAAGGTGATCCACACTGTGTCTCCAGTCACACTAATTGATATTAATACATAATACTAACAAGGAATGATAGTGCAATCACCTGTCATGACTGCAAATTAAAAAGACTAATGTCAACTGAGAAACTGAATTTTCTGTTTTGAATTATCTTACTTTAAGAACGGGCAATTTAATTTAAAACAAATACAAATAGAATTGTACTAAGTTTTTCAATTACACACTGTAATGCAAAATGTCAGGAAAACCTAACTTCTCAGGCAAGAATAGTCCTTCTGGATGTCATAGATGATTGTTTTAGTTAAGTTGTAATTTAAATGTTTTAAGGTGAATATACAAGTCCCCAACAAATTTTTACATCCCAATGCATTTTTCTCAAGGTGGAAATAACTGAACATCATAAAAAGCCTAGATTAAGAAAATTTAAGAAAATCAGAATAAGACACTACAGAAGAGTTGGAAAGAAATATCTGGTACAGTCTGAAATATTCAACCTGATTCACTTCTTTGCACTTTTTTGAGACATATTTTTGCACTTTAGGGAGATGCTGCAGAAACAACATAGGAAGTGTGCAGAGTAGGGAGGTGGAACTCTATTGGTTAAGGACTTTAATTAATGTACACATATTGCATTACACATTTCACCTTATTATAAAATAAAATTTCATTATGCCAACTTTATATTGCCTCCTTAGACACTGGTTTATTTGGGTTGTTTTTTGAAACTATGTAAAAGCCATTCATATATAAAGTTGATACACCTCAGAACTTCATATTTTAAGCATCTTTTGCTGTATCAAGCAACATGAATATAATATTCTGCTTTTTTTCTCTGTTTCTACCTACCTGGGCTGCTGAGATTAATAGAAACGAAAAGAATAAATATTTAAAGGAAAGACACCTACTTGACTGCATGGTTCTGGCTGAGATTTCTGCTGTTGAGGCACCCAGGCCTTGAGGAGACCGTGCAGCTAGGCGGAACAAGTACAGGCTGTTTGGCCTTAAGCCTTGCAGGCGATACGATGTAGTAGGTTCAGTGGAAACCCGTTGCTAAACGTAGATATTAAGAGAATGTCTTGGTTAGTATTCAGAGAGTCTGATTTCCCTATATTGCCTGTATGCTTTTGTACTGGGACAAAACCACAGAGAAAAAAATAAAATTCAAGAAAATAAAGCAGAACAAAACCAAACTAAACAAAAGTGAAACCAAACATTTTCTGCTGTTTACACACTTTAAGTCTATCACTAGGCTAACTGCTGACCTTAAAAAACCTAAATATCAAGGCATTTCTACTAAAATAAGTTACTAAAATATGAAATTTAAACCATTGCGTATTTTACGTCCAACTCATTAAAGATGACTTAAAAGATGTACAATCTTGCCACTTACTTCCTCTCCATGCTCCCCATCTTTGTAAACCAGTTCATAGCTGGAAATGGTATCAGACCGTGGAGGTGTCCAGGAAAGCAGTATGCTTGTTTCAGACTCAGGTTCTGCTTTGAAGTTCAATGGTTGACCAGGCACTAAAGAAAAGTTGAGCAGTGTTGCCAATTATTAACTTGGATATGTCAATATTTTCAAATGTTTTAAAATTTTATCCAAATATGGCATGCAATATCAATTTTATTTATTTTACTGCACTTAAACAAATGTATTCACAGAACTATGAAACAAAATTATCTAAGCACAGAAAAAGTAAAATGATACATTTAATTCACCTGTTATAAATTATCAAGGATTTCAAATAAATGCTTTTGCAGTGTAAATAAAGCAAACAGAACTGAAATGTAATTGAAGAAAAGTCTGGTGATGAATACCAGCAATCTAATAACCAATGTGTGAAATCGCAAATATATACATCTATATATATGTGCTGTATGAGAAAAAGTTAATACAACACATGATTAGCTGAAATAGTCTAGAATAAAGTGTTAAAACTATTACATGCATTTCCAGACATTGCATTTTTTTTCTCAGCCCATAAATGAAAGATAGTAAACACATCCTGATCTTTAAGATGGTACCCACATACAAAACCCAGCTTGTTTAACCTGAAGTAGTTATAACCTAGTGAAGAGATATCCAGCTAATTTCTCATTAAGTGAAATATTTCCACTCTTTAATGACTGGTATATTTAAGAATAGAGTAACAACACTTTCTAATTGCAAGAAGCAAAATGCACTTTTGACTGCACTAGACAATAATATTCTCTGTTGCTGTATCTTGTGCAATGGTCACAGAAATTATCCACACTAAATATTATCCTAATTTACTTCTTCAATGTGAAGCAAATTATAAGATTGATTATGAAAAGACAGGAAAACATAACTATATCATTGGATTGTGTACAATAGTTTTGGCAGCCAAGTTCTAAAACATTACTTCCAGTTAATAGTGCCATTGATAAAGCATGAAAGTTTTCCACAGCATTTCTAGCTGTTCAAGAATAAAATGTGGCATGCTCTCATTTTTTTCAGGGGAAAAATAAAAAGATGTACTTCTTACAACACACTGAGAACAGGTGTAAGAAGTAGGATGTGACAATAATGATGGTTTCACAAACATTCATCAGGGAAGAATTCTAAGACAGCATTACAAGTATGCTCTTTTAGTACAGTAAAAGATCTAAAAACTTCAGAGAGTTAACTGTTAAAATAATTTGGTATTTTCATTTTTATCTTCCCCACACTTCTACAGAATACTAATTTGAGGAGAATACTGCCCTTGTGTATCCTGGTACAGATTTGGTTTCTAGCTTCCAACAAACAAACCCTTTATACATGAGGTACATATTCTTCCAGCTCCTGAGTGGACTTTATTAATGAGTGAGAGAGAGTAAAAGGAGACCAAGTCTTCAACAGGAATAAAAAGGGACAGGACTAATTAGATGTTTTTCTAAAAGGTGTCTGGTCTAAAAAGAGAACACTGCCTGGGTCCTGCAAAATGCAAAGAGGAAATGATCCCAAAGCATGGGGAGCCATTAGAGGAAACATAGCTAAGTGTTTGTGACAGATTCTATTTTTGCAAGGACAGGTTGCAGTGCTGGCAATGGTCCAGCTGTGAGAATGGATGGCTCTCAACAGCACTCCCAGCAGTGACAGGAGGAGTGGAAGAGATGTAGCCAGGCTCTTCACAGAGTGTGGCAGGTGAGAGGCAATGGCACAAGTTGAAAACATGTGAGGCTCAGGAAAATGCAGAAACACAGCCAGGGCCTAAGGAGGTTGGACCATACCAGCCCTGGGACGTTTTGCACATCAAGTGAGTGAAGCCCTAAGAAACTCAGTCTCACCCCAGAGCTGAGCCTGCTCTGGGCAGCGGCTGTGGTCGGACACCTCCTCAGATAATCATCCTGCCAGACTGATTGTCCTGTAATGCTATGATCTGTGCTTAATGTATGGATACATGAATTGCAGAACACAGCCAGGCAGTAATAGTAAGTGATCAGTCAAGTGACTCATATGAAAGCTGGTACCATCTGTTATGATAAATATGGCAGCAGATGGAGAACTAAGGGTATTTCCTGACTCTCTACATGTTTTAAGACCCTCATTCTCCAAGTATTCCTTTTAGAAAAACTCAAACCCTTTGTCATCTTGGGTCTGCAGTTCTCAATTATTTTATAACACAAGCTGGTGGCTAATTGGACTTTTCCAAATGCTGTTTGTCAAAATATTATCTTGCTTTAAATTTTAGTCTCCCCTTAGATTTTTTAACCACAGTTAGACAACTCTGACGCTGTAAACACTGACAGAAGAAAAATGTTACAGGGAAGTCTGCATTGCTCCAAACAGATAAGAGAAGATGACAAAAAAAGAAAACAAAACCAAAATAACAGAAACTAAACACACCTTATTACCAATAAGTTCTGGTGTGAACCAAGTACCAAAGTAAAACTCAATGAGTTTAGATACAAACCAGCTTGGCAAAGGACAATAGACTGATCAAGGGAATTTACAATCAGTATGGAACCTAAAGGGACCAAGAATTTATGCTTCTGATTTCTCTGAAAGAAGCATGAAACTCTACAGAGGAACTCTTACAACTGAAGAACTCTTACTGTGCTCCAGAGTTTTTGTTTTGTAAACAATACACGTATTTTTTTGAAAAACAAGACCTAACAGAATATAATTAAAAAATTAAATGGGTAGCATAAAAATAAAAAGTGCACTGTGTAACATACAAAATAATATGTGCACTGTGTTCTCCCTGTCTCTGCTACAACTGAAATAATCTCTTTTAACTAGTCTGAAGATACCTGAGGTTTGCAGTATCAAACAAAGAACCACATCACTCAAAATAATTAACTACTATACATTTCAGATTTTAAAAAAGCATAGTATATTATCTGAAAGATAGTCAGAAATCCATAAATCACTTTTTTCAAATATTATCTCTAATTGACATAGTGGGAGCCCTGAGAATAAAATAAATGTGTCAGTCAGTCTTAAAGACAGAGTCTACCTGGTCCTGTCTGGATGACTAAAGAACACAGTGAAGAGATAAATTATCAGTGTGTGAAGCAAAGATTCTCAATACTGAACTCATCTTGTTACCATTTAAATGAAGTAAAATAGAGACTACAACACTTAACAAAAGTTACCTGTGCATTGACAGTAGGGAAGTTATTCAAATGCTGAAATAGTCTTTTCTACCTGACCAGAAATGTCCCTTGAGAGAACAAATGTCCCTTGAGGGAAGTTTTAAAATTTAAGTCAGTTAAAAAGCTATCCTATACCCCTCCTCAGCATCAATACATGTAGGTATCTCAAAGGGGGATGCCACAAGGACCGTGGTGGATTCCTTCCAGTGGTGCCCACAGAGGCAGATGATGAAGTGGCCATAAATTAAACCAAAAGAAATTTCTCCTCAACCTGAGGAAGAGCTTCTTTATATTGAGGGTGGCAGAGCACTGGAACAGGCTTCCCAAGGAGGTTGTGGTGTTTCCCTCTCTGGATACACTCAAAACATGGACATGTTTCTTTGTTACCTGCTCCAGGTGACGCTACCTTGGCAGTGGAGTTGGACTGGATGAGCTCCAGAGGTTCCTTTCAACCCTACATTTCTCCCACCTGCTTTCTTGCTTTTTGAGTTTCTAGGTACATGCTCTCAACTCTTTTCATGTGGAAGTCCATTTCATGAAATGCTGCAAAAGACAGCAGGCTAGGACTGTGGGGTTTCAGAGACGTCAGGTCTCCCAATTCATGTGTTCATGAAAAAGAATTTAAATGTCTGCTAAAGTAGCTAGCTTGCTACAACACAGACCAGTACTTCCTTGCTGCCAACTCTTTCTCTGAACTCCTAATCTTCTTTTACCACAAGAACTCCAGAAACACTAATTTTGTTGAATCTAAGGCTTCATTTATGTGCCCTGCAAGTCAGAAACTTGAGCTTCTCATTACTGTCCTTTTTCCTATGTTCAGAGCATTACTCTTTAATAATTATAATAATCCTCAATTTTGAAATAATGGAGAATCCTTCATTTAAAACTAATATGTTTTGTGTTTTAAGTTTTTTCCACTGAAACATATGCTAACACGTGCACATTCATTTCCTTGAATATTTTTTTTTCTCCTAGCTCTTTTACCAGTAATTCACTATCCAAAAGACCTTGTGTACTCTCTCCTATCTTTCTATCTAAGCTCAGAAGAAAAACAAGATTCACTTAATTCGTTTACTAGCTCTCCTCTCTTTGTAGGTTAAAAATTAAATGAATACCCAAACTGAGACAATTTAAAACTCTAAATTTTCTTGGTACACACAGATTAAATGTTGTTTCTTATGACCAGTTTAAGCCTAGAAAGGAGTTATGAAAAGTGCGTCCTGAGCAGCTAAACTGGATGCAAACAAATTTTGTTTTCTAACAAAGTAAAAAAAAACAAAAACAGGAACAGGACCAAGAACAAGAACAGGAATAAGAACAGAAACAAAAAAAAAAAAAAAGCCAAAAGAAGTATCACACTAAAACTTATATCAATCTTCCTTTATTCTAAAATTTGGTAAGTCAATTAACCTATGTAATAGACCAATCCTGACTCCATCCTGAACAGAATCTAATCCTTTGGCCCAAAATGTGGAGTAAAGATTTTCTTAAATTTTGGAATTGGTTTCCTTTTACTCAAAAGGCTCAGCTCCACAGTTCTTTTCTGATTACAGAATCTGCTAAAATTGAGTCTTTTTACCATAAAGAAAGCACTGCTGAAAACAACTGGGCAATATGACATGGTATTGCCTTCAAATGCTTAAGAAAAATACTGAACACCAAAACTGAAATTTTTTGGGTTTTTTTCAGAGTCTGGTTGTCTGAAAAATACACCCTTCACTTCCCCTCAAACTACATGCTCCTAGTCAGTACTTTAATTAAAAATCTAAATTTCACTACCAGCAGAGTTTAAGCTGATCTGCAAAGAAGCCATTCATACACCCATTTCAAAAGAGCAAATCTGCTATACTAAGAAAATACAAATTCCTCTGAACAGTATTTTTAAGAACAAATTAGTCATTTTTATAATCTCTCTCCAAAGATCAGAATACACTTAAGACAGGAAAACTCTGAACCATCTAATAGAATCTGTAAGTCACACTTGTCAGCAAGACTTTCTTTTATATATGCTCTAATATCCCCAAAGTGAGGGTTAAGCTAAATATATATATAATGGCACGCTTATTTGTTCAAAATAAAATCAACCAAATGTAATCAGCATCCCATTCCTACCTTAACTCTTTTAAAATGTTTCCATTAAATCCATTTTCCCTGACCTTAAACGGCACTTTATATTCCCTTTAATATTTGGAATGTGTTTAATCTTGAGAGATTTTAACTAAAACAATCATATTCAGATGTACATAAAAGCAAATCGGGAAGCGAAGGGCAAGGAGGGCATCTTTTCCTATGATGTTTGCTGAAGAGAAACTACTGCATAGAGAGAGATGGGCAAATCCTAGTTTTTAACCCTACCCCGAACTGGACAAGTTCACTAGACTTTTGTATTTTCTATCTCTTTGCAACTAAAAACATCTGTATTTCAAGTAAAAGTATCAGTGCTTAAATATGCTTCCTGTATGCCCCATTCTTTGTTTTCTTTCAATTTCTTTAATATAGTCACAATTAAATATTGAAATAATGTATTGAGAAACACTCTAGCACTGTTAATGTTGTTGTAATTTCTTCAGATTGCAAGAGTAATCAGAAACAGATGGACATGCTTACTTCTGCCAAGTGAGCTCAGAAAGTAATGTAACTTGGGCCAGTCGAGCTGAGCCTCAGTGCTCATTATTTTGATTCCTTCATCCTTCACTGAGGAAGCCACTGTCAGACACTTACTAATCTAAGATGTTTGCAGTTGTGAGCAAAAACACAGATAAGGAGCTCACTAAACCTTCTTCTGGAAAAGTCTCATGAATGTGGATTCATCAGAAGTCAGATGTCAAAATAAAAATTAGCTCTCTGAAAATGGTTGCAAATGCCAAAACTAAACTGTGGTGTATATATTGACAATTGCATGTGCAAATTTCATAACTTTGTAACTTAGCTGAGATACTGCAAAAGGTAACATCTAGATCTTTGTGCAACACAATGCCTAGAATGATTCCAGGACAATACATCAATTTCTGTCTTTATTAAATGCATGTTGGTAAAATGCAGAAGTAAAAACTGGATGAAACATAACGGTCTACAGTTATACTTTAGAGATCTGTTTTTAAAAATTGGAGGGATGCTAAATTCTGCAACAGGAAACTTTCCTGTACTAAAAAATTCAAGTACTATTATATATTTCTAGGAAATCACTGACCCACAGTAATACCTCATACAGACTTCTCTAAACTGCTAGACAAAAGGACCTTTTATTTCTTATTGCTACAATAAAACACTTTGTGCAGTGTAACTCTACCAGAGCTTCTCACTTTAGATTTCATAAAAACTTTTCTGCCACGTTTTTAACTGTGCTTGCTTGTCCTTTACTAGTAAAACTAATTCATGGACCTAAAAGTTCTGGAACAGAAACAAAACAACCTAACTCCAAACATAAACCAAGAAAATAGTGACTCTGTGGTACGCATTTTGTTGGGGCAGCTTTGATTTGACTTATAAATCCAAAGTGTACAAACCTATTTGCTTGAATGTACACAAAGATTTGTTGTATTTATTGCTCTCATGTTTTCTGTGTTCTCAGAATCTTTACCAACTATTTGAATACATATGCAGTAAACATACATTTTAAATTTCCAAAAGCAATACTCCCTACAGTGATTCGGCATAGGAGAATTGCCTAAAGAAAACCCACCAAAACCCACAAACAATATCTCAAAAAAAGCTATGAAGAATTACTGAGAAGTAGGTTTAGTGCACAGAGCACTGCCAAACAAAAGCTGGAAGATTTGGCCACCCCCAGAATGAAGGTCTCCCTGAGATTTCAGTTGCACTGCAGATATAGTTCTTGACACTGATGAAAAAAGTAAGCATGATGGGGTAATTTCCACTCTGTAAAGATAACTTGCACTGTGGAATTGAGAAAGGTGATCTGCAAAAACTGCCTGAATAAACTGGCTATACTTGAGGGGTATTTTTTTGCAACATTTTAAACTGAAAGTCTCTAACACAAATTTTGCTCATTGCTAGCTTACCTCCTGTTTGAGTGATGACTTGAATGTCACTAGAAAGTGGTCCATCCCCAACAGAAGTAAAAGCAAGAACTTTCACAGAGTATGTTTTCTGGGGTACCAGATTCCCAATAGTGGTAATATGGCTGTCAGCCACATTGTGCTTCATCCAACTGTTGACATGTTGAGTGGGGTCCATGGTGTAATAAACTCTGTAACCTTGAATTTGCCCATTAGGTTCCTCGGGCTCTTCCCACTGTACCAGAATGGTGGTGGAGCTCAGCATACGGGCCTGCACATTGCGTGGTGCACTTGAAGGTGCTTGTTCTGAAGTCCTTGTTGACACAGGCTCACTGGGGGGCCCTCGCCCAATGTTATTTACAGCAACTACCCGAAATTCATACTCTGAATATGGGCTTAGGCCAGCCACGCTGTAACGTGTTGTGGCCACCCCATCAATTTCTTTATATGGCTCCTCTGAGTTTTTGGGTTTGTGTTGGATTATGTAGTACGAAACTGGCTCAGGGTTTCCAGAATCCCAAGTCAACGTTATGCTAGTTGCTGTGCTTTCTGTCACCACAGGTGTTCCAGGAGGTTTGGGTAAGGCTAAATACACATAACAAAAAATACAGTTAGCACTATGTAACAGTAGACATTCTTTATTAGAATAAAAAAGCTTACAAACAGTAACTAAGCACAAAACAAAAATAAAAGGGAAGACAAAATAGAAAGAAGGAGTAATCTGTTCAGAGCAAGCTTTTGTCAATTACGATTTCCTCCAAAATCTATTGGAAAATCTTCACATTCTGTCCAATGCAGTTAATTTGTCATGAATTAATGATACTGACTCTTGTAATAAATTCATAACCATATCCAGAAGAGGAATTTTATAGAAAGGCAATTCAAAATTACAACTGAATTTTCAGATATTTTTTGAACCTCTTGTTTTCAATTACTCAGTGAATATGATACTTGGACACCCAGCAATTCTAAAAATCAAATGACTGGTTCTCAAAGGTTCCTGCTGTTGATAAAGAAATACAACATTTCAAGATAATTTCTTTAACTGAAATGAAGGCTGGGAGCTAGACACAGAAGAGTAATGGAAAATTATGACTAACTTATTTCAATAAATATTAATTATT